>CM028133.1:31747500-32962500 GCA_016271365.2 Neoceratodus forsteri | reverse complement strand
GACTTCAATGGAGGGGGGCATATTTATATATTTTAGCGTGCCAAAAGTCTTGTTAGTTCAGCGGCAGCACAGATTTAAACCTAGTGGAATTACACTGTATAACTAAGATGCAATTATCCCAGACCTGCTTTACAATACTAGAACAAAAAATTAAATCTTACACATCAAGATAATACATACACATCTGTTGGCTCATGACACTTAGAAAATGGTTTATGAAAATCAAGTAACCTAACTGGCTGGCAGCAGCCACAAGGGGTGTGGGTAAGGGTATCAATTAACACCACCTGTTCACCGCCGCCTCTGCTCAGCGTGGTGCTGACTGCAGTGCTTTAAAATCCCACCCTGTTGTGGTAAGAAAGCAGACTGAGTCCAGCCAACACAGCCCATTTAATACGTGCAATAAGACACTTGAGGGTGTGTGGTGTTTGGGGGTGTGGTGTGGTATCATGTCTCACTACATCCTGGGGGTGTGGGTGTACCTGAACACTGCACACCTTGCCGGTTCTTACCCCTTACTTACAAAATGCACTGAAAACAGGCTGGCCTGCCAGCAACCCCTGGTTGCTGGAGGTCAGCCGGGGGGGGGGGGAGAGAAGATTGAACTGCTGAGGAACACTCTCCTCCAGGGAGGGAGGGTTGCTATTCCCGCTGCAACACCACCACCCGGATGCACATGGGTGGAGTTGCTGCAGGGAGCACCATGTGGAACAGGAGGACGTCGACTGGGGTCCGGAATGGCGTCACGGCTCTGTGTGCGCTCGTTTCCATGCACCTCCTCAGCGGCCGATGTTCTCAGGGAGGGGAAACAGACACTGCACCGCCATCGAACCTGGCGACGGGATCCTGTGTCAGTCGGATGACCGGTGGAGAGGCCCAACACATATGGTGATCCCTCCCCACCCAAGGGGGAAGTTCCGTGGCAGGATGGGGGCCGAAGACTGCTGGCAACAAAACTGCGACCGGCCGCACCACAAGTACCAGAGTCGGGTAAGGCAGCGGAGAGGAAGGGGGCATAAAGCATAAATACATAAAAAAACTGGGTTGAAAAAATCCTGAAACCGGTTTGGCAGAAAATAGTCACAAGGCATAAGTTTATGAAGCAACAGCGCCCCCCCCCCAAAAAGAAAAAAAAAAAAAGCTGACACTGTTCCTGCATGAGGACTATTTACTCATTCCATCTTGTGTGGCCATTTTGGGTCGGGTTACACAATGGATGGTTCCGACGTCATATGACACTACCAGTAAGAATGGTTAACATGAGTCATCAAACATGATTTTTAAATGTTCTGAAATACTTTTTTTGTACTTTGTTCCCGAAAACCATTTCCGCTCAGCGTGCCCTCCTGGTATAAACTTTTAAATAAATAAATACCACATTCAGTATCTTTAGCACTCCTAACTTGTTACTTCAACGGGAGGTTACCTATAAACTACATTTCAAGAGTAGGTCATTTTCCTTAGACTGTTTGCTGCCATGAGAGGGGAAATACATTACAGATCATACCCAATTTTCCCTTAGCACAAACCAGCCCTTTTATAGGTGAAAAACTTCCCCCTTATCCTGCATCATGATAAACTAGAAATATAAAACCCTCTCCCAGCTTAACATCATTCCCTTCCCCTTCCGTGACCTAACTAGGCCAGGGACACACTAAGTAATTATAACTACACACAGAGAATGCTAAATTCCTGAAATTATTTTGTTTCTATAGTTCTACTCACTAACTACGATGTTATCACAGGAACCAATAAACCATTTGGACTCCATATATAGCTAGACTTATTAGAAAAACATGTGGGGAAAACCCCCAACTGCATCACAAAACTGTGAACAAACTTGCTCAACCTGTCCAACCAACTTTTTATAATAGATGATTAGCAAAATTAAAATGTTCTAAAGGCCACACCTTGGGTACTGTACGCAGTTTTGGAGACCACATTTAAAGGGGGACGTTACATTCCTACAGAGGGCCCAAAGGAGGGCAACTAAAATGATACGGGGCCTGGGAGAGAGGACCTATGAGGAGCGGCCCAAGGAGCTCGACATGTACACCCTGGAGGAGAGGAGGGACGGGGACGTGATAGAGGTCTTTAAGTACATAAAAGGGATTAATAAAGGGGGCCCAATCAGGGTGCTCCAAAGAAAGAAGGAGGGGGCAACATGGGGGGAATGGGTGTAAGTTGGAAGGGGTCAGGGTCAGAGAGGAGAGGAGGAGATGTTATTTCACTGAAAGGGTGGTGGAGCCATGGAATACACTGCCCAGGGAGCTAGTAGAGGCGGAGACTGTGGAAGGGTTTAAGAGGGGATGGGACAGGTGCGGGGGAGGGTAAATCTGACCAGGTCCAATGCAGGTGGGACTGGGGACAGTATAACCCAAGGGGGAAGGGGGCACATCAAATTTGGCCCCCAGTGCAGGTGCTGAAAATCGAGCAGACTCGAAAGACCGTTAGGCCTATTCTGCTGGCATTTAAGTATATTAGTAAAGAGTTAAGTTAAACTTGAATCATAAAGTGTCCTTTTACATTTTAAGAGAAGTCCACATGCTCTGTAGAGTCCCAATTCAAACGTACTGGACCGAATCTCTCCAAGAAAAAACTCAAGTGGTGTTTTCTTCTTGCGAATCAGAGTCGGGACCCCCTTACTGCAGAGTCCAACTCTATTTTGCCTAGTAGCTTTGCTGCCTTCTCCGGGTCACCAAAGCAGTAGTTTTTTGCCCCATATGCTATTTTCAGGCTGGCAGGCATCAGAAGGACATGGTGGACCCCCAATTGACGCAGCTTTGCTCAAACCCCATCAAAGGCCTTGCATCGCTGGCGGGTGGCGAAACCGAGGTCCGGGAAGATGTGGCTAGGCATTCCCTGCCACTGCAATGTGCCTCACTTCCTGGCTTCCTGAAGGACACAGTCTCTCTCTTCTTCATCAAGCCCAAAACCACCAAAATGGCTCTGATCAGTGGGTGTGCCGAGTTCACATGCAACAGGGCTCCTCTGGCATTTACCCAATAGGCCCTCAGAATTGTGAACAGAGATTCCAGTTGCAGGAGTTCTTACAGCCATGTTTCCAGAAAGCTCCCCAAGTCGTCTCCTTCCAATTCCTCCGGCAGACCCAACATTTTGATGTGGGACGCGCCAGCCCCATTTTCAAGATTCTTCAGCCGACGACGAAGATGGAAGTTTTCTTTCACAATGCCTGCCATCACTGCAAGCCCCTTATCGGCTGTCTTAGCGACCCCTTGAGCTGCATCATCTACTAACTGTAGCTTTGTTTCCACTAACAGCATCTGTGACGTGAACTCATCCATCTTCTTGTCTATCGCCTGAATGGCTTTAAATAAGACAGCATTTGAGGGCTGATTCGGGTTGGTGTCTGAAGGTTCCTTCTCTTTCTTGGGGCCTATTTAATTTTCTTTTTGCCTGGCCCTTTCTCCTCTGGTCATTGTTTTGGTACAACTCATCGCATGAGCCAAAGAATTTTTATGTTTACTTGTGCGCATGCGTGATGTGCATGCACAAGAATCATCTTAGGACAGTACAACATTTTAGAGGTGTGCGAGTTTCTGTCCAATGCAGTTGACGCTTTATGGGGCTCATCCGTCAGGCACCAAAGAATCGGTGAGCTGCCTATGACAGCAGTTTGAGAGAAGTGGTCTTCACTTGAAAGAAAAATGCTGCTTCAATCAGGTATAGTTACCAGTTGACGCTTTATGGGGCTTGTCCCTCACGGACCAATGAATCGCCATGCTCTCTATGACAGCAGTTTACAAGAGAGGACCGCACTTGAAAGAAATCTGCTGCTGCAGTGAGGGACAGTTTCCTCATTGCAGCGGGACCTTCCCCCTCCTTTGCAACCAGGCACACAGATATACCTTCTCTCTGTTGGCAGCAGCTGACAAGTAATGCACACGGTCGGAGTTACGGTTCTTGTCGGCTCCTGCCGCCAAGAATCTTGTTTGTTCGGTGTGCCTTTCCTGGTGAACCATTTCAATAAATAAATAAATGAGCCGCAGCATGGCTTTCCACATTAGTGGCTCCTGCTGCCCACCACACACTTCCCTGAGAGCTGACATCGGGGTGTCCAATCCCTGTGTCGGCATGTATCCCCCCCATTAATGTGACACACTGGGAGCCCACCCCAGTGTGCCAAAACATTTTCTATTTAGGTTTCTGACACAGGGATGTCCACTCCCGGTGTCAGATGACCCCCTCTGCCCGAATATTTCAGATGCTAACATCAGGGTGCCCATCCCCATATCAGCGGCACGCACGCGTGTGCACACATACACACTCTCTCTCTCTCTCTCTTGTGGCACACTGGGAGCCCACCTAAATATTTTTGGTAACCTGTAAAACAAAGAAAACCGCCCTCAAAGTCTTTTTTCCCTGTAAAGAAGAAAACGGTCCCTTGTCGTGTCCCCATTCCCCCTCCCCCAACCTCCTTCTGCGGACCCACACCCCATACATACCTCTGGAGGTCGGGAAGCAGCGATCTTCTATGGACCAGTACACATCTGCACTCTTCAAAGCCGTCTGGCAAACTGAAGAAATGACGATAAGCTGTATAATGGTAGTCAATGGGGGTTCCAACTTAGGTTGATATCTCAGCCATTTTTAAGAATTTTGGCCCCAAATTTTCAACATGGGGTTCTAGGGACCCCACCTTGTGAACACTGTCATTGTCATTTGGTTATTCAGTTCCGAAAGGTGATTTCGTGGTTGCTGCATGGAATCACCTTTTGGGACCGAATATGACACAACAGTGCCACTGTTCACGAGGTGGGGTCCAAAAAATCCATGTTGCAAATCTGGTGAAAAAATTCCAAAATATGACTGCATTACGGCCGTGTGTTGCGCAGTTTCTACGCATGCTCATAGTTTCACCAATTTTTAATATTTTCACTCTAGATTTTCAGCACTGCCATTTTTTCATGTCTCCTCATGAACAGTATAGCTGACATTTTTCATATCCTGCCCAAAATCTGTTTTCGCACCTGTGGCGCTGAGTGGCGCAGTCGCTGGGCAAAATCAACTTCCGGGACTGAATAATGAAATGATAGTGCCACTGTTCATGAGGTGGGGTCCCAAAAAGCCTATGTTGTAAATTTGGAGTGAAAATGTCAACAAACGCCTGGGGTGCTAGGGTTTCAAACCGTAATGCCCCAACCTGTAGAGACTAACTGGTGCCAGGTGTGTGACTTGGGGTCATCAGCCATAATGCTCACGCCATTCCACCCCTACCCCCACCCTGCAGCCAGTGACAGGCACTGAGGTGTGCCTTGAGGTCTTCGGCCCCAATGTCCATCCCATTCTCCTTTACTGCACCCATCTCAGCTTATTTCCTTATGGAATGGGGTGAGCGTAAGGGACAAAGACCCCAAGGCATATTGCAACACCTGTCGGTGTCTGCAGGGTGGAGTGAGGTGGAATGGCATAAGCGTTATAGCCGACAACCCATAGGCACACCCCCACGTGCCTGTCAGTCTCTGCAGGGTGGAGGTGGGGTTGGCTTCAGTTCAGTACTTCACTGCCATGCCTATTATACATCTCTCTAACTCCTGCACTACCAATGCCAATACCAGCAAGCAAACATTCGGCATTGACAAATGCTTGTTTATATCGCCATGATCCGCAATCGCTGTTAGATCCAGATATATTAATTTAAGTCAGCTATAAGGACTTTTTAGCATTTTTTAGTGCAAATAAGAGTTCAGTGATGTAGAGCTGGTAAAGATTGCTGCTCTCCCCTTGGCTGCTAGCCACGCCGCCCCAAAAAAGACAAATTTCTAAGTGCAATAAGACATTTTAGGGCGTGGGGTGTTGCAGAATATCCTCATTTCCAAAGACTGTAAGGCCATTCATCTGCAGCATAAGACCTCTCTGCCCTGGGCATGTGAGTATCACTCAAAACCCCACACCCGGGAGAGGGGGTCTTCTCACACACACAGAGACACACACACACACACACACACACACATGTGCACACTACAGTACACATGCAGACAGTTTTTTCATGGAGATTTTTCTCCCTGGCCACTGATATACCCGGACATACCCTGATCTCAGTGTAAGCCCCCTACCCATCCTCCATGTGGGTCTCACCTAAGGTGGGCTACAGCCCTCGCTGCACCCGACGCCCTGGTTCTGCCTCCAGTGCCCTGTGCTGCTGGAATCTGGACTGGAGGGTAATTTCCAGGAGTTGCTGGTGGGATTTGGGCCAGGGCTCCATCCCCGTAGCTCCACGGCTGCTGCCAATAAATCCTTCTGTTCCTCTACCCCTGGGTATAGCGAGGTCAAGGTCCTGAGTGCTTCTGCATCTCCAGGTGCCCAGAAAGTCCCCTGCCTAGCTCAGCAGTAGCCAAGGCCGAACTGGGGTGCAAACAAAGATGGCCACGCATGCAGCAGCTGCGCATGCCTGGCCCTGAAGCCTTAAAGGACCCATGGTTCCCTTAAAAGGTATGTGGCTGTGCAACCGTAATTGAAAAGCTCCTGCTCCAGGGCAGGACAGTAGTATAACACACCCCCAGGCACAGTACTGATGGTCTCCCAGAACCTGAATAAGCAGTGGGACCAGGAACAGTAGGAGCAAGATGCACGTGTACACCCGCACCTGTCCCACAGCTGTAAAAGGTGCAAAACGGGCACATCTTGTTTCGGGAGCTTCGATGGCCAGATGGGGCTCCCTCCAAACAAATAAAAGGTTTCCCTGGCCCCAGCAGAGAAAGCGGGTCAGAACAGGTGAAAATCTTCCCCTGAATAAGTTTAGAATTAAACTGGGCGGCTGCCAACGCAGTGCAGCGTAACATAAATGAACATGGCGGTCCCCAGCAGTTCTCCCTGCCACTGGGGCTGCTAAGACAGGATCAAAGGGCACCTCCAGCTGCCTGGGAAAACTCTGGTCAACGGGGTGGGGAGAGAAGGGCTGCTACATGATGGGCTGTGCCCTGGGTTCAGGGAGGAGTTCAGCCGAGAACTGGAGGGAGAGAGACTGTTTGGGAGGGCTGCACGAGCCAGCAGGCTAGTCTGAGTGCAGATAGGCCTCTCCGAGCCCAAGATTCTTTAGGCAGATTGCCTACCAGCCTTTTGTGTCCGAGCAGGTAAGTAATTGGACTGCTACCCTGTTTTCCAAGTGGTAACTTATCTGAACTGCTATTTTACAGTGTTTCCAGTTCCGAAAAGTTATTTGAACTGTTTACTGTTTCGTCCAGCCGAGAGGGTTATTGCGACTGCTGAACTGTTTTTCTCCAGCCAGGAAGCTACTTAACAGGGCTGGGTTTGAAAGACTCAGCTGTGTTCCTCCTGTGGAATCTGTATACGCAGCTAGAGGTCCTGGGTGATCATAAACTTGGGTGGTCCCCTTGGAAGACGACAAAGGCCTTAGAGGCAAAGATTGACGAAGACCTAGGGTGAAAAACAACGAAAGGCTATGGACTAAGACAATGAAAGACCTGTCACGGGTAAAGAATCCCGCACCTGCTAGAATCTCAGCCTGCAGTTGTTTCCTGAGAGACTGTCTCCCGCATCAGAGTGGTACTGCTTAAATCTTACCCTCCGCACCTCGAGACCGCCATCGAATCTGCAGTGCCTCGGAGCTGTGGCCCTGAGGAGTTTTTCTTTTTTTTGTGTTATCTTTTATCCTCCTTCCTTGTCCCCGTGTCCCTCCTTCCGACTGCACATACCCAAGCCCCTTTCAGGATCTGCCCCTAGAGTGCCCTTACCTCCTCCTATTTCCTTGCACAGCGGGTCTGTCCTAGGTGGCCTCGGATGGGCAGTCTTCATCTAGGGACAACGAGACACCATTTTTCCGCTGTTCTCCTCCTTCCCCGCCCCTGGGATGCCGGCACACAAGACGTCACGTCGGGGCGACGTGCTGACGACGCCTCCTCAAGCGCCTCACAGCCGCTCCTCGGACTCCGTGACGGAGCCACAACCCCCGAGTGCCAGTGCTCCCACCGACAGTTCAGGGTTGGGAATCTCTCGAGGGAGGAGAGCATCCGTTGACGCCGATCTCTTCCTTCTCGAGTAATTCGAGTCCGCTCCCGAACCCGGTCGCCGGCGTGGTACGAGGAGTTCTTTTCAAAAAGTTAGTCAGTCCAGCTAGATATTAAAAGGTGCTGAAGTCCTGGGCAGGACTTGGTAATCTACAGGAAAAGCCCAGGCAGAAGACTGGAAAATTCTTTGTTTCCACGTTTTGAAGTGCCACTAGTCCACATTTTACAACTGTTTCCCCACTGTGCTCCCAACATGCAGCGACTCTGCAACATCTGGTTGGCCACCAGCAACCCGGTGAGCTGCCCACCGCAATGGGCAATAACGACGCTTACGGGCCTGGGAGAAATCAAAATTGGTTGTTCTCTGTTTTTTGTTAGTCCCGTTCACCCCTTCCCTGTAATAAATCAGAGGTCAGTTTAGTTTACAGTTGGTGTTTATGATTATTGCTTTGTGTGTATTGCTACTGTGTGGGGAAAAGCTAACCTTGTGTGTAGGAGGGAAAATACTAATTGTTCCGGGAGGGTTACGCCACACTGAGTAGCCTTTACATACCCCTGCCCCAAGTGGAGGCACCAAACCCCGTTCGCTCCTCATTTGCATACTAGATGCTGTCACATTGTTTTCAATGCCGCTCCCAGCACAGTACATCGAGCCTGGGAGAAGTCAGCTGCTTGGCCTGGGTGATGGACACGATGAGGGAGGGGCCCGACTGACTAGCAGCCTGGAAATGTACGGAATCTGGATTGCTTGCTTGCCACTCTCCCCCCCAAAAAATAAAGGAGGTACTATGACTGACTTACATGAACTGAAAAGAAGGGAAAAAAAAAAAGACACGCTGGTCGGACTAGGAAAGCAGGTAAACTTGCAAAGATGATTTTGGCTACTGGCACATTGCCAGGAGCCAACAATTAAATAATTTAACTCAGACACCTTCTCTGGGGCATTGGGAAGAGCAGGGATAGTGGCCAGGAGATTAGCCCTGGCCATAAGGTGAGAGGATAGGGCACTTTTAGTTGTTTCATCCACCCCCACACAACCAAATGAATAACAAAGGTCCAAATATTTGGGGTCCTGAATATGAATGTTCAGCCGAATATTCGAAATAAGGCATCTTCCCACCCCTACTATTTGATACCACTAGTGGGCAGCACTGTCCTCGATCTGACTGGAATCTGTTAAAACACACGCACCCCAAGGCAAGCACAAACTTGCACTGCCGACAATGACCTATCCCTGGCTTGCACTGTGTCTGAAAAAAATAAATAAGTACAACTGCACAAGGCTAGGTCCACAGAAGACAAACACAACATATCCACATGGCTGGCTGGAAGATGACCTGGCCCTAAGCCAAATCCCTCCTCCTACCTACACTCATGACTGACTAACAAGATCTATCCTGGCTGTCAACAGACCGTTTTTCTTTCTTTCATTGTTAAAATAAAAAAATTAAAATAAAAAATTATGTGAAAAATAGAAAATGGCTTCTCCCACCCTACCCACAAGTGGAGCCCTGTACAAAGTCCCTGATGTCTCTCTAATCCCGCTACAGTAGGGTGACATCTGAAAGAGACCCGGGGGTTCAGACTGGAGATCTGACTGCATGACCGGATGAAGTGTCTGATATATAGGTGGGTGGCCACCATCTCTGGCATTCTGGTAGTGCTCACCTTCTGAGCATTTCAATCACAAGATGAAACACAAAATAAAAATATTGGTTAGATCACTTTCACCCACTCTAACAACCGTGTGAATCTTGTCTCAAAACATTTAAATGAACCTGGGTAAGCAGCAAGTCATTCAGGCTACCTACAGTTCGAAGTGGCTAATTTAACGCAACACCTTAAAGGCAGTTTTTTTTTTTTTTTTTAAACACACACATACACACACACAAATTCCTTGTAACATGCACGGCCCATACTACAAGTGTCCAAGAAGAAGTCTTTGGCATCTAAGTGCAGGGAGCAGCAGTTCTTTAATCTCTGATCTGTGACCAAGTTAGGTGTGTAATAGGTTAAAGGCCCTTTACATGTCCAGTTCCCAGCAGCAGGGGCTCCCATTAAATACCAAGACTAACAGCTTGTCAAAGGATGACACAGAGAACACTGATAGATGAGACAGCCTTCTGATCAGTAAAACATAACTGTATTTTGCATTCCTAAATACAGAAAAGTCCTGTGATGTGGGCTCACTCGGTGTCCACAGTGTTATCTGTGGAACTGCCCTTCCCCATCAAAAAAAAGGTTTCTCTGCCAAAGAAAATGATCCCAAGTGGAGAGGAAGACAAGTCTGGAGCCCTCATGTTGTTGGAACTTCAGCAATTCAGCACTCATCAGAGAGCTTTGCCTTCCAGTGGTTATGAGCTGCTGAAGGTCTCAAAGCCGTCAGCATCAGAACCTCGTGGGAAGCGTTTCCAAAGATGGAGCTGCCCATGCTGACATGCCTATATGCATGTCAGTGGAGCACAGCTTTGCCTATATGATGTGGGTTGGCTCCACAACCACTTCAATTTACCACCATATGTAAACAAGAGTCCTTAAACACCTGTCAACAACAGGACTGGGGCCGCCCCCACAAATCAGCACAGTATAAACTGCTCACCACATAGGTCACGGAGGCACTGATATAAAATAACAGACTGAACACACAATACCTTGGCAAGTAGATGAAAGCAAAGCTCTGCCACACCAGGGAGCGGGAAGGTGGAAATGGTACTACTCTACGGACATCTCTCGAAGATCTACTGTAACTGGTACGTGATAAACCTATTGTCTTCGCTGGTTATCTCCATAGAGCCATAATACACTAAATGACCACTTAGCAGTACTTACCCCACCAGGTGGCTGCTAAAACAGCAGACCAGCCTCTCAGGAACATAAGCCTTGTAAGATTTTTTTTTCCCCCAATTGTTTAACCAGGTGAGATACACCAAGCTGAAAGCCTGTTTACAGGTGCAACCAGGGAGCATAGGGAAGTTAAGTGACTTGCTCAGGCTCACACAGTATGCAAGTGGGGGCCATGGGATTCAAACCTAGGTCTCCAGATTTGCAGCTCAGAGCCTTAAACCACTGCGCTATACTGCCTCCCTAAGATTGCATGGCCAAATCTACCTTTTCTACAGGAGATCAGATCCAAACTGTAATGCTTAGTAAAGTATGGCTCTTGTGACAGTCAACAGCTCTGCAAATGTTATTAGCAACTGAAACAGACCTGAAACAGACCAGAGAGGCTGTAGTGCCCCCTGGTGGCATGCCCTGTAACAGTAACAAACTTGCCCTGCTGCAACAGTACAGGATACAGGAAGAGAGCCACTTGGAAAGGCACTCTTTGGAGACAGGCGTACTCCTGGTGTCAGGGGCAAAGAGGAAAAACAGCTGGGAGGCTTGGACACAGTCCTTGATACAATCGAAATAGTACTGAAAGGTTCAGTGGACATCCAAAGAGTGCAACAGTACTTCCATGGTGTTCTGAGGAGAAGAACAGAAGACAGGACAATTGACAGATTGCTCAAACGTGAAATCAGATACAGTCTTTTACAGGAATTTAGGGTAAGTCTATGCCAACCTATCCCTGTAAAACAACCAAGGGGGAAATTCACGACCTATCCTACAGTACTCAAGACGCAGTCTGGTTGAAGAATTGCCAGAAGGAATAAAGTCTTCCAGGATAGGCACTTCAATTAGCAGGAATATGCGAGCTGGAATGACGCTTTTGTCAGTGATCCGATCACAAGATTCAGGTACAACACTGGAACAGGTTTGTGGACCACAGAAGCCACATGCAACAGGTACTTCAGAAACCTGCGAATCACATCCAGCTGGGCTACAGCCCTGTCCCCCAACAGAAGCACGGAAAGTGGGGATGACAGAAAGGTGAAAACAAAAGAATGGTTGGCACTCAGACTGAAATGATGCTCATATCATATAAAAGTGAGTTTTATTCAGATGTCTATGACTGAATAAAGTTTCACTTTTATATGATCTGAACATCATTTTAGTGTGACTGCTTGCTGTCCTTTTGTTTTTACTCTCAAGTTATTGGGCGCTATGCACTAATGCTGTAGAGGTATGCAGAAAACATGTGTACCCCTGCTCGTGCCTCTGTGCACCCGCAGACAGGTGCGCACCGGCAGTATTCACAACCACCAGCCACCTGTCTGCAGCCCCGCCCCCCCCAGCGTGCAGGATTCCGCAGAGAGGCCAGAGGTGGGGTTGCAGGTCCGGCTGGGCAGCCAATCGGTTGCCCGGATCGGCACCCACACTGGATCCCTTGCACGGCAGGGCACACACTGGCAGCATGCCCCGCGGACAACTGATGGACGGCGGCTATGGCAGGTGAGGGAGGGCACTGCTGCCGTCCTTCCGCCAGCACCAATCGGTGCAGTGGGATGGGTGGGGCATGCCGCCAAGCAGTGGGGGGTCAGGGGACCAGCACCACTGGTGGGGAAGGGGGTCATTGTTGGGTGCTGCAGGAGGGGGCAGCAGCCCTGTGCTAGTGCCCCTGTGTGGGTATGGGTGCACTGGGGTTGAGGGGGGGTCGCCAAATGCACCACTGTGTGCTGGGGCGGGTGGGTGGCTTCTGGCATCCCAGTCCTGCAACCCTAGGGGGCAGGTGGGCTGTTCGTCCTGTCCAGCAGGGTGTGCATGGGGCGTGTAGGGGTTTTATGGCAGGGTCCTCACTGGCATACCTTGTGCCCCCTATACACTCAGCACTACGCATCGTCATGTATAGGGCGTAGGTGACGGCCCACCCCTAGCATGTTGCTCCTCACGTGGCCAAGGGATCAGGCGTGCGCGTGCTGCTTGCCCCTCTCTGTGCATCCTGCATGGGGGACGCGTAGGATGTGGTTTGGCTACACGCCCCAGATACATGCCTGTAGCTACTCCGCACCATTGGTGCATAGCACCCATTATTTGGTTTGGCATCGGCACAGCTTCTTTGGGGTGCCCCACGGTTCATAATATGACAGAAAGGTGACCTTTCACCATGGAATACTGCAGTTCTAACCAAGAAAGAGTCCAAAGGTATTCTAGTACCTTCTGTACCAGAAGGAATGCCATGTGGCACCATACAGTGAACTGTTTGCACTTTAGGGAGTAGGTGTGCCTGGCTGAAAGTTTCCCAGCAGCAAGGAGAACAGTCAAATCCACAGCTAAAACTCCGAACAGAGACCCTCCACACCCTCAGGAGCCATGCATGGAGTCAGAACTGGAGGTCCGAATGCAGAAGCATGCCATTATTCTGGGTCAGAAGGCATGGTTGAAGGGGCAGTAGAAATGAAGCTTCCAATACCAACTCCCACAGGAGCGGAGACCAGATCTGCCCAGGCCATAATGACACCGCCTGGATAATTTTGGCTGGTTCCTGCCTCAGTTTGCTTAGGGCCCTCTGATTTAGAGGCAGGAGAGGAAAGGTGTAGCTAAATCACCATTTCAAACAGAGAGACACTGCATTTTGTCAACACTTCCACATCCTGGAGTGAGCAAGCAGACAATAAAGCAGTAGTGCGTTTTGTGGGAATGCAGAAAAGTCCACTTGCTGAACAACTGTCTGGCTATCTGTGACTTGCCTTCAGCTCCAATTCATGCAGCTGAACTACAGACCAGTTAAGACCGTCTTCCAGGACATTTAAAGTACCAGCGATGTGGACAGCAATCAGCAAAACCTCCTGAACTATCGCCCAGTCGCCATCCCTCATTGACTACAGGCGCAGAGGGTATGAGTGTGTTCTCCCACTTCTTGTTTAGATAATACATCACACACCGATTGTCTGACTGGATTGGGAGAAATACCCCTGATCCTGGGTAGCCAGGAACTGGAGACCATATAGAACTGCCTTCATTTCCAGCAACATTTATATAAAGGACTTGTTTTAGAGGCGACCAGGACCACCTGAGTCTGGTGAGGGCCCAGGTGGGTGCCCCACCCCAGGTTGGTAGCATCTGTAGTGAAGATCACCTGCAGCTGGAGTTTTAGAAAGGGAAAAAACACAAGCATGTGGCCCCGTCCTGCCACCACAGCAAGCCATGATGCAAGAGAGGGCACACAGCAGAGTTTTAAATAAGCTCGGAAAATTGATTAGCAGTTTTGTACATGAAAGTGCTAATCAAGTGTGAAAATGAATAGCACAGCTGGCCTGGTGGCGTTGAGGGTTGAGGTGCTGGACGCCACACCTCGCACCACGCCGGCAACCTGGGTTCGAGAACGAGCCTGGGTCATCGGGGGTCAGCAGGGGAGGAGAAGGATCGAGCGTCCGTAGGACTGCTCTCCTTCTCCAGGGAGGGGGACACCTCGGTGGCCTAGTGGCCTCTAGCGGTGGCTGGGGGTGACGGCAGGCCATAGGCAGACGTGGGGGGATGTACTGTGACTGATGCCGTGAAGGGGTGTGTGTGGTAGCATGCGTGCTTCTGTCCCTTGGCATCACTGCACATCACAAATGCCCATGAGGGGAAAAGAAAAAGGAAAACATGGGCGCCAGTCACGGCGGCTTGATGGCCGTGTCCAAGGGGGACTTGCTCGGCTCAGAGGGTACACGGTTCTACTGGATCCTGTCTGGGTGTGGAAGTGCAAGGGGAGCTCTCCACCTCCCCGCCGCGGGGTATGCCACGGACCCGAACATGGAGCCGGGGGGGTCCTTGGGACAGCAGCCAGATACTTCAGGAGGATGCCTGGAAGCGTGAGGTAAGCAGGCCAGTGGCCAGGGAAAAAAGTATTTAAAAAAAATAAATAAATAAAATGAATAGCATATGCCTCGATTTGATTAGCAAAATTAAAAATGCTTAAATAAATATTGTAACCTAAATAAAATGTTTCATTAAAATCTATTCTGTCTTGGTTTCATCTGTTTCAGTAACCCCAAAAACACACACACACACACCTACCTACCTCAGTACCACAACCTTCCCACCCTTGTCCCCTTTGCCAGAACCACAAAAACCCTCCTCCCACCCATCTCAGTGACCAACCACCCACCTCACCCCCACCCATAAGGTACATGCCGAAAACAAAAAAAAAAAAACAAAAAAACACTCATCTCAGCCTCCCCAGACAGGACTGCTTTGCCAAAAACTAAAGCTTGGGCTGATTCACCTGCCACAACCCCCCAAACAAATACCTCTCACCCATTATGACTTACTGCCAACTAACAAATATACTGCTACTTTTATCTCTAGGCTCACAACACTGTTGTAACCATTGCCTTTATATAGAGTTTTTTCTTCCTGCTTTAAAGTCTAAATTTACAGCACCTTTCTCTGTGTTGGCAGCATTTTTCTGTGAAGGACGGAGGAGGGACAGAATAATTTTGAGGGGTGAAGTGAGGGACATCCTTCATAATCGGGGTCAGTTGACAGGTATGAGTAGCCCTGATTCCACTTATGCCAGAATTCTCCACCCGCCCATCTCAGCCCCACCACCCTCCGCACCCACATAAGGCAATTCAGAGTGCCTCCCAGTCTCACTGCCGCAGCCCAGAAATAAATCCTGGCAATCGCTCCCGTAGTTCAGTACATAAGTAATCCTGACTTGCTTAAGAGTGCCGCCCATGGCATCCTCAGTCTTACTGCCGCGGGCCCGAATGCCGGCAATCGCTCCCAGTAGGATTACTTATGCACCAAACTACGGGAGCAACTGCCGGGATTTATTTCATAGCCGCCGCAGTTAGACTGGAAGGCACTTGAATTGCCTTATAGGTGAGTGTCTGCGACATGGGTGGGAGGGTGCTGGGCTGAGATGGGCGGGGAGGGTCACAGAATGCATTGCAGTTTTTGCATGTAAAATCAGAATGGCTTGCCTGAGCTGCCGGGTTCAGACGCAAATTGTGATGCGATACTGGCTATTTAGAACCCTGCACAGAAATGACATGGTCCAGTACATACTAACATACTAAAATGCCAGCAGAATAGGCCTAACGGTCTTTCGTGTCTGCTCGTTTGGTCAGCCCCCACCCTGGGTGCTGACCTTGCTGTCCCCCTCGCCTTCTCTGGCTTCTCCCTTCCCAGTTCCGGATATTCTTGCTGCATTGGATTTTGCTTCCAGAACCCTTCCCCTGTACCTGTCCCACCCCTCTTGAACCCCTCCACTGACTCTGCCTCCACCAGCCCCTAGGCAGTGCATTCCATGGCTCCACCACCCTCTCAGTGAAGTAGCACCTCCTCCTTCTCCCTGAATCTTCCCTCCAGCTTCCACCCATGCCCTCTAGTGGTCCCTCCTCCTTCCTTCAAGCACCCTGACTGTTCCTCCCTATTTACCCTCATGTACCTGAAGACCTCTATCAT
This sequence comes from Neoceratodus forsteri, assembly GCA_016271365.2. Classification (NCBI taxonomy): domain Eukaryota; kingdom Metazoa; phylum Chordata; order Ceratodontiformes; family Ceratodontidae; genus Neoceratodus; species Neoceratodus forsteri. Next base: position 32,946,238 of record CM028133.1, on the reverse strand, counting down.
GTCCCCCGTCCCTCTCTCTTCCAATGTGTACGATTTAGCTCTTCAACCTCTCCTCATAGGTCCTGTCCCCAAGCCCAAAATCATTTTGGTTGCCCTCCTCTGACCCACTCCAGGAGGTTAATGTCCCTCTTAAGTGTGGCTCCAAAACTGCACGCAGTACTTAAGGTGCGGCCTCACCAAGCAGTTATACAGAGGGAGTATCACTTCCTTCCTTCTGGAGGTGATCCCCCTAGCGATGCATCCCAGCATCCTGTTGGCCTTGGCTGCTGCCCTCCTACAAGTCTCAGAGTTGTTCATCTTGACATCCACCACCACCCCAGGTCCCTCTCAGCCATCGAGACTTGTAGCATTCCCCCAGGGTGTACACTTGGCCCGGGTTTCTGGCCCCCAGGTGGAGTACCTTGCATGTCCCTGCATTGAACCTCAGCTTCCACTTTCTAGACCATCTTCCAGAGCCTCCAGGTCCCCTGTAGGGCCATCCTCCCTCCTCCCATCCACCACCGCCCCAGTTTCAGTCATCTGCAAAGAGACTCATCTCCTCTGATTCCTGTCCTATGTCAGATCGTGGCGTTGAACAGAAGGGCCCAGGACTGATCCTGTGGGACCCCACTAATGACCCTCCTTGGGGATGAGACTATCCTACTAACTACACCTCTCTGTCCGTCCTGGAGCCAATTGCTCATCCATCTGATCATCTGGTTCCCACCCCATTTCTCCCAGCTTATCCAACAGGCCCACGTGAGGAACAGAGTCAAATGCCTTGCTGAAGTCTAGAAAGAGGACATCCACTGGTCTACCCAGGTCCAAGGCACTAGTCACCCAGTCATAGAACTCCACTAGGTTTGTCTGACATGATTTCCCCGGGATGAATCCATGTGTCTATCATCCAGGCACCCTGACTTATCCAGGTCCCCCCCCCAGCCTCTCCTTGACAATGCCCTCCATCACCTTGCCCACCACCGATGTCAGGCTGACAGGCCTGTAGTTCCCTGCCACCTCCCTTGATCCCCCCTTGTGGATAGGCACTATATGCGCCACCTTCCAGTCTTGGGGCACCGCCTCTGTCCTCAGAGAGATGGTGAAAAGCTCCGCCAGGGGTTTCGCCAGGACATCCGCAAGTTCCTTCAGCACTCTGGGATGTAATTTCCGCCCCGTGCTTTCTCCGTCTTAAGGGAGCTGAGGGCTTCCCTCACTCTCTCTGCTGTGATTTCCACTTCCGCACCTTCTCCTGCTTAGCCCTCCCCCACCTGCCAGTGATGCCCCTCTCCCCAGACCCGCCGATCGGTAAGGGTCCCCTCCTCAATATCTCTGTCTCCTCCCATGTATGATGCAGCACCCCATTTTCCTTGGTGAAAACTGAGGTGAAGTACTCATTTAGTACCTCAGCCTGCTCCCCGGGTCGTGTGCTCATCTCTCCTGATTTAATCCTGCTAATCTGCCCCTTCACCCTCGTTTTTCCCCAATGTATCTAAAGAACCCTTGTTCCTCTCCAATTTCCTGGCCAGGTTCTGCTCCTTCCTTGCCTTAGCCACCCTCACCACTCTAGTGGCCCTTCTAGCCATCAACTCGTACTCCCCTCGATCCCTTTCACTCCTTGAGCACTTGAATTTCTTATAGGCTGCTTTCTTTCCCCGCACCACCTCCTGGACCTCCCTGGTCCACCAGCAGGGTTTTTGGACCCTACCGCATTTTCGTCTTACTCTTGCACAGGTGCTGGTAGCATCCTGCACCCCTCTCCTGATGATGTCCCACCTACTATCAGCGTCCATGTCTGACCCAATCCCATCCAAATGCTCCTTAAGGATCCTTCCCATTTCCTTAAAATCTGCCCCTCTGAAGTCGGTTACTTCTGTCTTTGTGCAGCCTTCTACCCCTCCTAGGTCCAGGCAGAACCAAACCGTGGCATGGTCACTCCCCGCCAATGGGTCCCTTACCTCCAGGCCCCCAATCTGGTCACTGTCTGCCAGGACCACATCCAGTACCCGTGCCTCCCTGGTCGGTTCCCTCACCTGCTCAGTTAGGAACGCGTCTTGAAAGACATCCAACAACCTCTGTTCCCTGGTCACAGAGGATGTCATAGTCTCCCAGTCTGTTCCTGGCATGTTTAAGTCCCCAACACCACCACTGCCTCTGCCCAGTCTGCAGTGTCTCCCAACATCTGCCACCAGACTGTCCTCCAGCTCCTCCGCCAGGGCAGGGGGTCTATACACCACTCCTATTTTTACCTCTTGCCCCCTTGTTATCAAGGTGACCCAAATTGCCTCCACGGTTCCCTCCGCCCTCTACTCCCCTATGCCAATGCAGTTTTTGACCATCATTGCTACCCTCCTCCCTTCCCTCCCCTGTCTTTCCTGAACATAGTGTAACCCTCCAGGTTCAGGTCCCAGTCATGTCCTGTAGTGGCCCAAGTCTCAGTGACCGCTGCCACATCCACTGCTCCTCAGTTAGCATCGCCTGGAGCTCAGGCATTTTATTGCCCAAGCTCCTGGCATTTAGCAGGACTACCTTCCACCCTTTCCCTATAGTTCCATTTCCCTGCTCGTGTTCCCATGGGGATTCTGTTTTCCCTGGTCTGCACTTGCCAGTCGGGTCTTTTTCCTGCAATCCTCCTGGTCCCCAGGGGGGTGGAGACAGAGTCCCTCCTTTATCGGCACCCCCTTGACAGCCTTTTCTCCCATCCCGCCCCCCTTCACAAGTTTAAACCCCACTTTTCACCAGTAGCTGAGAGGCCCGAGACCATGGAGTCTGCACTAACTGAGGAATCCTCATATGCAGGCAAGCCAAAGAAACCATGAATATGGAGGGTGCCACGAGACCCAGGAGGCAGAGGATGACCCAGGCTGAGAGCTGGTTGCTGCAGCTCTCCGAGGCTGCCTGAGAATTTCACCTGGATGATATCCAAGACTGCTCCTATGTAGTCGAGCATTTGACAAGGGATCAGAACTGGGTTTTCCACATTCACCAGCACCCTGACTGTTCCTGCTGTTTGGTGTAAGGCACAGTGTACACCATCCTGGCTACTGAATTCCCCTTAAAGAGTCAGTCTTCTAGGTACAAGAAACTAGACAGTTTCTCTTGGTGAAGAGTGGCAGCCACCACAGCAAAGCATTTGGTAAAGACATGCAGCACTGCAAATAATCCAAAGGGCATGCCTTGGAACTGGTAATATTGCCTTCCAGGCAGAAGTGGATTAGCTGCCTGATTTTGTCGTACATATAGGTGCCCCGCATATCCAGGGAGCACATCCAATTCCCATCAGATGAGAAGACAAGAAGAGGGAGCCTAGGAAAAGCATGCAGAATGTTTTGTAAATCACATGTTCATTTAGGACTCCAAGGTCCAAAATGGGTCCAAAGCCTCTTTGTTTTAATTAGGGGGTAACAGAAGTACCTGGAGTAAAGCCCCTGATTTTCTTTTTATTATGCTTTTTGTCCACTGCCAGCGCCAGTCATCTGCCCGGTCACGGACCTCGCCACTCCCTGCCCCCACATGAGCCGCACTCCTCCCGTTGCCCCCTTTGCTTACCCCCCAGGGCGGGGCCGCAGCACCGGCCAAGGTGTCATGGACATAGGTCAGGTTGGGGAGTCAGCCTGGGAGCATATGAGGAATAGTGAGGCGGGTGTCACATATGCACCGGTACTGTGCCCCCCCCAATTGTTATGGAGGGATGGGAACGTGCAATGATGTCCCGCATCCACCCCAGCCCTATAACTTCCAGATGCTGGCTTGCTGCGATACCCCCGGCCTCCGCCAGGGGTCCGTTGAGCACCAGACGTACCCCCACCCTCCCCCCAGAGAAGGAGAGCAGTCCAGAGGATGCTCAATCATTGTCTCCCGGCCGGCCCTCCGACGACCCAGGTCCACTCCCAAACCTGGGTCGTTGGCGTTGCGAGCTGAAATTCAACCACTGCGCCGATGGGCTGGCTAAAGCCCTTGATTTAGTTCCCTCTGTCAGAACCAAATGGATGGCTTTCTTGTGCAGCAAGGTTTGCACCTTGTCCCACAGGGCCGCTATGTGCTTGGGGAGCAGTGACAAGGTCTGGAAGAGGTCACTGGGAGTTGTGACACCAACTCCATGGAGTATGCATGCTGGATAATTTACAGGACCCATCTGCCTGTGGTCATACAATGGATACCATTGCTCCAAGTAAAATAATGCTGTACTTTCAAGTGAATTCCACCATAACTTGCAACCTAGAAAACCTTAATTAATCAGGATCTCTATACCGGTCTCGAATGTTTTAGGTAACACTTTCACCCCATGGGCGCAGACTGATACATGCTATACCATTTGATCTGTATGCCAAATCCTTGGGGAGAATTAACACACTAGTTGGGAACTAGAGCCGTCTTCAGAAATTTTAGCCGACGAATGGAATCAAAGTTGGGAACCCACACTACAGTCACGTAGAGAATCAAAAGGCAGCCTTCTACAGTATAAGACAATGCACAGACAGTACTATACACCTGCTAAATTATTTGATTTCGGTATAGCCTTAAATGATTTCTGTAGAAGGGACAACTCTGTAAAAGGCACTATTGCATACATTATTTGGTCAAGCAAAAAGTTAAAACAATTCTGGAAGCAAGTATGGCTAGCTTGTCAAACCATTTTAAACTACGACATACATCTGCACTTGACGTTTATTTGGGTTACTGATTCTGACCAAACAACTTTAGAAAAATTAAACTTATGGCTACCTATGGCATGTATTGTTGCTAAGAATGTTGTTTTAAGACACTGGAGGAAGGCACGGGGTTTTATTTAACTCTAAACAATGATTAGCGTTTTGCTCATAAAAGTGCTAAAACTGTGAAAATGCATAGCACTTGCCTCACTGTGTTTAACAAATATATCACTTCTAGAAAACCTATATAAATACTTTCTGTACGGTTAGTATTGTCCCAAGAAAAAAACTGCTAATCAATTATTTAAAACCCTGAGGCAGACCCTCTTTTTGCTGATTGATCTCTCTGCTTGAGCTGGTTACTACACATAAGAGGGTGGATAATTTGTATTCAGTCTGAAACTCCGTTCTCAATTATGCCTTCTGTAACCTACCTAAACCTCAGCATGGTTATTGTTTAAGCAGATTCTTCCCTGTTCATGCCCATTAAGGGAAGACAACAATCGGAAACTAAGTGCTTATTCCGAAGAAAACCTGATTCCACCCTGTTAATACGTATCCTGTTATTTTACTGCTATATGTACGAGTTATTTCACTTTATGATTATTATATACGGCGTTTTCTTAAAATAAGTAACATGTTGATTGCAAAAAAAACAAAACAAAAACACTGCAGATCTGGTTCTGGAAACCAAGAGGGAACCAGCAAAAAAAAAACACTAACATTGAAAAAAACTAAGGCAAAGTAAAGCAGAGTATTACATAAATTTAGATACTTCACAAAATAATAAAAACATTAGACAAAGCAAAGAAGACTTAGCCACAGTGATCAGAACAGGATTCTGGGACATCTGACCTGTTCTGCGGAGAAATAAATCTGCCACTGCGAGGTCAATTGGAGATTATTACATGCACCTCCTAAAACACACACTTTGTTATTTCATAGCAATTATATAGACAATAATGCACAGGGTGGTGGTGTAGGTTTGTTTAGCCATCACACACTGAGGATGTGTAATAAATCTGAGTAACTGCACCACCATGCCTTATTTTATAGAACTGCGAGGCAATTTTTTCTTATCCCCACCAAAAAATAATATTTTTAGTTTGATAATGTAGCAAGTTGCTTTTCACAACAGTGACTGTCATGCAATGACCTCAGTGCATAATTGGGCACGCTCCTGCCCCGATGTCCAGAGGTCCGCCGGCGCCTTCTGACAAGGCCAGGCAGCATGGTCCCGAGCTGCAGTGCCCCCCCCCCCAGCCAATGGTAGGGGTTGGTAGGCTCTGGGTACCAGGATCCCTCCCTTCCCAGAGAAGGCGCCACAGATGGTTACCCAACCGCTGCACTGGCAGGCTGGCCCCACTAAATAAACTTTTAAATGACACCCCCCCCACCAACAAATACCAGATGAAGATGTACAGAGTAACCAGAAGTCAAGTCGGGGTAGAAGGGTTTGAGTTGTGGTCGGCTGACTCTGATGTCGGCTTTGATGTGCGGTACAGAGAAGCACCGCAGGAGAGTAGATTTTAAAAGTCTGTCTTTAAAAACAAGCAAACAAAAAAATACCAGGTGAACATGTACAATGCCCGCTCCATGACCGTTTCAGATGCAGAGTAACTACTGACTCATCGAACAGCGCTCGAGGCTGCAGCTACTGTTCAGTGAGCACTTGTCTGCCGTAATAACCAGCCAGTCATTACAGCAAATAATAACTGGTCATCTCTACTGGAAAAAAAAAAAAACTGATGGCCAGTTACTAAATTATAATTATTTTATGACATTCTCAAGCATCTGGTTATAAAATATGCACCTCTCCAACACACTGCTTTACGACTTCTCCATGTGTGTTCAGTTCAGTTCTTTATTTGATCAACATATAGTTAACACAGATGTGTGTTTGTGTGCTGACACTCCTCAGGCTACTAGGTTGACAGGTTTGGTAGCCTACGCCAATAGTCTTGTAGCCCAAGCAGACTGCACTGTTTCAGAGTAGATTTGGAAATCACCACAGCTATAACGTTTCACTTTGCTGATCTGTAGCCATCAACCCAGGTTAACTCTACTCTTACTGCTTCACTGTCTGTCCCGCTAGCTCATAATTAAACAATGCAATGTGGTTATCTTCTCTGCGACAGGGTGGTCCCCTCAAGAAAAGGACACCGCTGGGCAACAGGCTATTATTACAGACTTTTTCACCTATTCGGCATTGACTGGCATTTGTCTCCCCACCCAACTCTTAGAAAAAAGTCCACTCTGAATCACCTTGATCAGTACAGATAGAGGAAGAACTCCCCTTCATGATGTGTCTAGATCTGCCCCATGAAAACACATGCGTTTCAAAAAGAGGGTGATCCTATTTTTTCCTTCGGGCTGCAGATTGAACCTGGACCACCAGTACTGGAATAAATCAGACTGGTAAAAGACAGTGCAAGCAGAAGTTATGCAGAGTTTGCCGGCCTGGAAAGTCTCGATTTCACTGATACAATTTTGAAGGGTGTGGGGACTCTACAACGTCTTTGAAAGGGGCCCCACCCCCAGACCAGCCTCCATCTCATCCAACTACCCACCCCCGGACCAGCCTCCCACCAGGCAACCACCCTTCCTGCCGCTGGACCATGCTTCAAGCTGCCAGACCTGCCTTTCCTCCCCCTCCCAGCCAACCACCCTCCCGGCACTTGGAACCACTCTTCCAGCCCTGGACCAGCCTTCTCTCCCCAGCCAAATACTTGCCCTGCTGCTGGACCACCCTTCCAGCCCTCCTCTCCTCCCAGCTTACCATCCTTTCTGCACCTGCACCACACTTCCAGCCCTTGCACCAGCATCTCCTCCCCAGCTACACAAACCTTGCAGCTGGACCACCCTTCCCATCCCAGTCGAACACTCTCCCAGCTGCTTCCCTCCCTAGATGACCACCCTCCCTGCACACGGACCATCATTCCAGCTCCCGGACTTGCCAGCCTCTCCTCTCCAACCAGCCAACCACTCTCCCTGAATCTAGATCACCTTCCAGCCCCTGGGCCAGCCTCTCCTTCCTGGTCAACCACACACCTTACAACTGGACCACTCCTGCTAGCTCCCAGACCAGTCTCTCCCTCTCCACCCAACTGACCACCCTCTCTGCAGCTGGACCACCCTCCAAACACTCGGACCAGACTCACCTCCTTGGCTGATCACTCTCCTCGCACCCTGACCCCCCTCCCACAGCCCCCAGACTGGCCTTTCCTTCCCAGATGACCAACCTCCCTGCACTCGAACCAGCCTCCTTCCCCCAGCCAAACACTCTTCTTCCAGTTGGTTCATTCCAACTCACGGACCAGCCTCCTCTTGACAGCCAACAATCAATCCTGCAGACAGACTACCCTTCTAGCCCCCGACCAGCCTCTTCTCCCCAGTTGACAACCCTCCCTGCACCTTGACCACCCCGTCAGCCCCAGGACCAGCACCACCAGCCTACCACCCTCCCGGCAGGTTAACCAACTTTCTAGCCTCCAAATCAGCCTCCTTTCACCAGCCAACAACGCCCTGCCACTGAACCACCCCTCCAGCTCTCAGAGAAGCCACATCTCCCCATCAGACCACCCCCCCCATACTTGGACCACCATTCCAGCCCCCAAACCAGCCTCTATTCCCCAGCCAGCCACCCTGCATCTGGACCACACCCCAGCCCCACAAACCACCCTCCCTGTAGAGGGACCACCCTTCTAGACCCCAAACCAGCCTCTCCTCCCCAGTCCACCACTCTGCTTGCAACTGGGCCCTCCCCACAGTCCCTGGGCCAGTCTCTCCTTCCCAGCCGACTACTCTACGTACACCTAGGCCACCCTCTCATCTCCAGTTCAGCCTCTGACTCCCACCCAACCACCATCCATGCAGCTGGACCACTCTTCCAGCCATTGGGCCAACCCTCTCCCCCAGCTGACCACCCACCCAGGGACTATTTCAATCTTTCAGACCCTACGCCAGCCTCCTCCCCACTCGGCCATCCTACCTACACCATACTAAACTTTCAGCCCTCAGATTAGCCCATCCTCCCTAGCCAACTACACCCCTGCAACTCGATTACCCTTTCAACTCCCAAATCAGTCTTCAATCCCCAGCCGACCACCCTCTCTGCAACTGGACCACACTTTCAACCTCTGAACTACCTGCTCCTCCCCAGCTAACCATTCCTCTTGCACATGGATCGCACCCCCTAGACCCCAGATCAAAACCTTGCCACATCCAACCACTCTCCCTACCAGTGTACCACTCTTCCAGACCCATATCAGCCTCCTCTTCACAACTCTGCCAACCCACCACCCACTCATCCTTCTTGCAGCTGGACCACTACTCCAGCCTTCGGACCAACCTCCCCCCCCCCAGCTAGACATGTGATCACCCTTCCAGACCCTAGACCAGCCTCTCCTCCCCAGCCAACCACCCTCCCTGCCTATACCAGACGTTCTGTCTATATATCAACCTCTCCTCCCCAGCCGACCACCCTCTCTCCAGCTGGATTACCCTTCTGGCCCCCATATCAGTTTCCAGTCCCCAGCTGACCCCTCCTCCCTACAGCTTGGCCACCATTCCAACCTCTGAACCAGCTACTCCTCTCCAGATGAACATTCTCCCTACACCTGGACCACCCCCCCCCAGCCTCCAAACCAAATCTCCACCCCAGCCACCCACCCTTCCAGCCCCCAAGCCAACCTCCTCTTCACAATGGACCACTCTCCTGCCACTGAACCATCCTTTAAGCCTCTGGACCAGCCGCCACAACCCCCCATCCCTGCACTGGATCACCCCTTTGTGCAGCTGGACAGTCCCTTCAGCATTCAGACCAACCCACCTCCCTATAAGACCCCCCCACCCCATCACCTGGACCACCCCTCAATGGGGAGGGAGGCTGGACTACCCTTCTAACTCCTAGTCTATTGATGAAATACAGACTTGACAGACTGGCCAGATCAAAAAAAAATGTACACAACTTGTACTGGTAGGGCAGGGACCAGACCAGCTTTTTACTTGTCCAGTGAGTGATCCCATTTTCACCAAGTTCCTTCCCTTAGGAGCAACCTTAAAGAAACTGTTCTTAAGTTTAAACAAAGAAGACACAATGAACTACAAAATAATTGCATAGAACAGAAATCTAGCGGATCAAGCCCGGTCAGCATCAACAAATCTGTAGATAAGACCACGTACTACTAGGATGCACATTATGTTTTACCCTCTCCTCCACCCCACTCCAGCTCTCGCGGTTGTGCCAAACATGCATTTTTTATTAAAAGTTCAATAATAGAAAGTTTAAAAGCCTACCTTTCTCTCTCTCTCTATCACTCACTCCCCTTGTCTTCGACTCTTGTTCACTTTGGTAAAACTTCTCCTGGAGTTCAGGACAGATCTGCAGCAGTCCTTTTGGATGTTGCTTCTCCCTTTGAAGCCTCTTCTTGCGGACCCCTTTGCGGGGGCTGCGGACTCCGGGTCAATAAACGGAAAGGAAAGCACCAGACGAGCTGACAGTTTCTTATTCTGCTCTTGGTTCTATTGTTTCGCTAGTGTAAATCAAACTTCTCTTCCGAGGATGTTCAGCATTCTTTCGGGGCGTGTGCTACGCAGTTTAGAGTCTCAGCAGCCTGGTGGCCAAAAACAAAGTTTAAAGGAAGTGGGCGGGGAACGGTGCGGGGCAAACCAAGGGGGTCGGGAAAGACAATACCCAGTGCGGGAGCGAGGGGGCCAAGGGGAGGGGTGAGGTCCGAGCTTCCTTTTTCTGATGCAGCACGTAAACTTTTGTGAGAGATGAAACTTTGTAGTGTGTGGTTTTTTTGTTTTTTTTTTCACTTTTTTTGTGCTGCTGAGGTACGACTCTGTACAGTAGCCGCCCGCCGAGATTTGCACGGTGATCTCCGAGTCAGTTTCTGAGGCTGGACTTTTTATGACTGATAAGGGTTCTTTCTGTCATTCACCATGCTGTGTTTATTCTCCCTTTATTACTCTCTAGTTTATTCCCTTTCACATGTGTCCTTGATGTGTAATGGGGAAAGCAACGGAAGGGAAAGGTCCAAGAGAAATATAACAAGAAAAAAAAAATGAGATTCCCGTTATGGCGTTGTCCCGAGTGCACTTTGTCACGATCCCCCCACAGCCCCTCCCATGTACTCCTATTTTAAAACATAGGAAATACAACTCGAACTGTGTGTAATATCAACATGCAGGGTTTCACCAGATGCCTCACAGACCCTTTAACAAGTGGCAGACCTCGAAAATACAAGAGCACGTGTCCACACTGTGCTCTTTATCGCCTGTTGGTCTCGGTCATCATCACTAGTTCACATTTCTTTAAGGTATTTCCCCTAGTGATGATCCGGCATCTCTACTCTGCCACCTTCATCCCCAGTTAAAAATAGAACCCACCCAATAAGGACAGAGAGGGATTTGAACCTGGAATGTTGGGTGGAGGCACCTGAAACGGGAATTTGGTTAAGAGGCAGACAGAAAAAAAACAAAAAACAGGAATGTTACTGAAACCAGATCCGGAAGGCATCCAGAATCAGAAGTTTAAAATGCAGTAGTTCCAGAACTGGAGTGCCGAAACTCGATGGAATGCACCAAGAAGAATGCTTTGGAATAAACCTGGATCTGGGATTGTAAACCAAGAAGACACGGTTCCCACACCTTGTTTCAGGGTGCATCCTGGCTCCAGAATCGCGGTGTTGGGGGCATTCCATGTCCAGAAACTTGCTGCCATCCAGCTAGCTCCAGCATTCCAGTTCTGGAACTATCCCAGTTCTGAACCCCTTCCTATCCAGGAGCATTCTGGTTCCAGAACCATTCTAGACTTTACCCAGTCCCCCTTGAAGAGTGGGTATGGGACGGTTATGTACTTACTCAGTCCTTGGTTGGACATCTTGGCTATAATGACATTTTATTGAAAAAACAAGCGAATAACACTCACTATGCTCCTCGGCACATTCCATCAGATGCTAAATAATCTTTGAAAGGATATTCAGTGGTTAAAACTAACTTTTTCTGCCATTAGCTGGCAGAGCTAGTGATCAGAAAAATACACCAGCCCCACAGACTTTTTACCAGCACAAAAAAGAACAAAAAAATCATTTTTTTTCACAAAAGAGAGCAATACATTACTGAGGAAATATCACCATTTACAACTCCCCCTGCCTCCCCTCGGTCCCCACCTAGACTGGTGAGTGACAATGTATGTTTTATTATGGGATAAAAATATGATAATTCACTGTTGTCAGTTGTCGGAGGGTCACGGGATGTCTAGTGGCAGGTAGTGGCAGAGCGGCACTGCTCGGGTGCTTCTAATAAAGTTAACAAAATGGTATAAAAATCAAAACAGTAGGTTGACCACTTCAGATAAAGGCTCACAAATCAGTTCTACTTCCCTGACCACAGTTTGGAAGAGAATATATTGCTGCTTGTCATTAATGGAAGAGGAAACCTCCAGGTAAGGAGTGACCGGCAGGACCCCTGCCTGCAAGCATGGCAAATAATCTGAGTTGCTGGATGCCTGGAAGCCCACACTGGACACCAAGTCTGACTGCTTCACCAAGAACCTCACAGTAACCAAGGCAGTAATGGTAGATCTGGTGGGAGAATATAAATGCACTAAACCTGTTCTGGATGCTGTGGCCCAGCACATAGGAGATGCAGATGCTTGGATCAGTTCCCTGGAGGACAAAGCAGAGAAGGAGAGCTCTGAGCTAGTCCAGATGCGCCGGAAACTGGCTAGATTGCGGGAACGAATGAACGATCAAGAGAGCTGGAGCTGATGCGATAATCCTGTTATTGTTGGCCTACCAGAAATAGCTGAAGGCTCTGGCCCCATTCATTTCATCCAGAAATTTTGTGAGAAAACTGGTTGGCCCTCACTCATTGGGCCCACCTATGTAATAGATCAGGCACATAGAGCACTCTGCTACCACCAGGAGAGGGATAACGACCCAGAGTCCTCTTCAAACTACTCAATTACCTTGTTAAAATCCACATACAAGCCAAGGCTCATGACATAGAGAAAATGGAATGTGAAGATCGGTGGCTCTTCTTATTCAATGACCTCAGCCCACCAGACCAGACAAAAGTGGGCAGCATTTAAAGAGGTAAAATACAAGCCGCACACCGTGTAAATAACATTTCATATATTCTACCCAGCTTGTCTAACAGCCACGGTCAACGGAGTGGACTGCCAGTTCCAATCAGCTGAGCTGGCACACCAGGATCGCCCCAAAATTTTACATAATCACTTCCACCCCCCCAACCATCCCTTACAAGAGCACAGCTTCATGGGAAAGAGAAGAACACCAGCGGGAAAGATGAACCATAACAGAGAGCAATTTTCACAGATACAGATTCAGCTGACTACGTTGAGCAACCACAATAGACACTGCCTGGCAGAGTGTTTTTTAATTATTATTATTATTGTAATTATTGTTATTACTACGTTCAGAACTACCTCGTAGGAAACTGGCAGGTTGAGCATCAGAAGGCACCTCATACTCAGGCTCATGATGACGTTCCTTATGTAGACTTCCCCGCGCCAAAAAAAGGTGACAACATGCACTGTCTGCAAGGCATTGAGACACCCCCGAGGACCCCCCTCTTCCTGAAGTGATAACCACCAGGAACTCCACCCTACAGATGACGGGATAGCATTGATGCAGTCTAGAGCATAGTGGGACATGGAATCGGCCAATTTACAATGGCAGGCACGAGACCCCTCTGCAGACCTCCATCACAGGGTAAGCTGTAACACATAGAAACCTGTAATCTGGAGGTGGCAAAGTGGGGGGGGGGCAGGGGCAAATTAGATCCTTGACCAGTGACTGTGGTAGCATCTTGATGAATGGGGCATGGCGATCCTACAATCAGTGGAGAACAATGAATGAAATACTGCTTTGTATCAATGTATTGTGCATGTGTATACTGTCTAAACAGCTAATGGTGGGGGGGTGTATGTGATGGCAAATAGAGGCGAGCTGTGTATGAACATTAATTGGAGGCGGGATGGTTTCTCTCTCTGTGTGTCTCTCTCTCTTTCACAGCATGGCTGTGTGTGGTGGTGGGGTAGGGGGATGGGGTGTGCAGCCTCCTGCAATTCTACAGATTGTGGTGATATCTGTTCAACTCTCCCAAACACTGTTAACTGGGTGTTTGTTTTTTGGTTTTGTTTTGTTTAACTGCAGCTGACATTTTAGGGAACTGAGCCAATTACTAGGCTAATTACATAAGTTACCAATGTGGAGGTGGGTGCCATGTATGACGGCTAATGGAGAGTAACCAATGACAAACGTTTTGTGGAGGCAGGGGACCTATTGCGTCCCCCCTTCCTCATCACACTGCTGTGTGTGGGGATGGGGAGGCTTGGGGTATGCAGGTTCCATAATTTGGTAGACTGGGGTACTGATTAGTCAGCACTCCAAAAGACTGCATTTGCTAACTGGGGTAGGTCACCGTCTGGCATATAGTTCGCTGCAAGATATTGGGGTCTGGGGAACTGCTGCTTTCTTTTTCTCTTGCAGCGGCCCTTTTTTGATCGCAGCCATCCTTTTAAAGGGAAGGGGTCTCTTTTCTTACATTAGCTAATGTTGTTTTCTTAGTAGTATTTAATCTCATTAGCTTTAATAAGGCCTGAGTGGGCCTCGTCTTTGCTGTCCGGGCGCAGCTACATGGACTGGACTGGACAGGATTGGTGAGGAGGCCATATCCACTCCGGGAGGATCCCCGGGGGGGGGTGGTGAAGAGTACAGTGTCATCATTTTGATTAAGGAGAATTGGTGGCAAAATCAAAATATATGTTGTTATGTGGGTTTTTTGTGTGCGAATTGTATATTTAGGACGTACAACTACAATGCCCCATGTAGTGTATAATTGCTGCTCTTTATTAGATACGGGGAACACAACTGTTGGGGAGGGGGGAGGGATGGCAGAACATGTCCAGGTACCTGATACTTCTAGAACCTTATTAGACCATGCACGCCATTCATTTGGTTTAATATTAATACACGATCATGATAAGTAGTCATGTGACATATATTACGTGGCATGTCAAAGGCATGCAGACTAAGCAAAAACACTACAAAGTCTTGCAATATCTTAAGAAGTTGAAGGCACAGATCTCCTTCTTACAAGAGACCCATCTAAAAAGAGATCAAACTGAGTAGCTAAGAAGAGACTGGGTAGGACACGTTTTTTGGGGCAGGGCAGAACACAAAGGAAAGAGAAGGTGTGATCCTCCTGGCCAGGTCACTTCAGTTTAAGCTGTTGCAAAAGGTAGCAGACCATAGTGGTAGATACATTTTGATTAGGGGAATTTTAGGACAAATAGGAATAGTTCTCGGATCACTCTACGGACCAAACACCGACAACCCAGGTTTTTGATGGAACTTGCCCACAAAACAGCACACTGGACACATCTTCCAGTTCTCTTGGCAGGAGATTGGAACATTACAGCTGATCACACCATACATAGGGAACCCATAATTAAAGCTACCAACAGTCCCTGTTTTAGGCAGCATGTCCCAGTGTCCCCACAAGTTTTGCAAAATGTCACTTTTGTCCCAGATTTGCTTACTTGTCCCAGTTTTGTACCCCCCTTTTTTTTGCTGATTGCTAATCTGTGAGTGACAGTTATTTCAGCATCACTGTGGCCCTGCCTGGGCTGGACAGCAGTTTGCAACTTCAATCCCTGCGCCCGTGTTGCACTGCAAGCATGTCAGTGGGAGCACAGTAAAGCATGTTCCTTCCTGTTAGATTAGAATGGGTAGTAGTGCAAACAAACACATGTGGACGTCTGCCTGCCAGCAACTTAGAGGGACTCCAGACAGAGAAGAGACACAGGGAACTAAGGTACCTGAACCTGATCAGCTGCAGGGAAGTGTGTGAAAACAATTTGGTGTGGTGGTGGGAGTCACTGAAGTGAAGTTTGCTCAGCAAATGAGGTGGGTGTAAGTGGGTTGGATGGGACTGTCAGGAAGAACTATACATGCAGCTCAAATGTCTGATCACAATTTAATGCAGGGTTGCTTCTAATGAACTTTCTGTACATCATGGTTCGGAACTTGCTGCAGCAGAATGATGTATTGTTTTGATCTGAATGTTTGCTACTGGTGTTACTGAGGGGTGGCATGGACAGAGCAAGCAACAAAATTTAACTGATTGTGCGCAGCGTTGACTGCGATGGTGTCTGTAGGAGTGACACAGTGGGGGGGGGGTGTCATGATCAGGATGAACTGTCCCAGTTTTAGACCTCAGAAAGTTGGTAGCTTTAACCCTAATACATAGAGGCCCGCCCCACATCAGCCCAAAGGGCTATTCAGGATTTAATGTGTAACCTCCCACCAGCTACTTGTTTAACTAGTAAGCACACCTGCCATATTTTTTCTGTCTAGGGGAAAGAGAGGGGTGGGGGTACAGTGACAATATTTGCAGACAACATGACCATCACTCAACCTAGGTCCTGAGGAGAGAACTTTTGCTAGGGGTTATGCTAGATCTGTACTTCTGGAGGGGTACCCAGTAATTCCACACATGAAGGAGTAACAAGAATGTACAAACCAGGCTGGGGTTCTAGAGTGTTGCTTTATTCCAAAGTTAGTACACAGAGGCAAAGGTGGACCCCCAAGGGTTTACACTTTGTGGTACAAGGCAATGCAGAACAACCAAAGTCTGTAGCAGACAGAAACTCTACCATTCCAGATTGCATAGGACATTGAACTTTCTTCACCGGCAAAGCCTCAGCTGAAACACATTCTTCTAGTGGCACTGGCCACAACGGAGTACACAGTTTCTTCTAGTAGCAATGGACACAACGGAGTACACAATTTCTTCCAGTGGCAATGACCACAATTTAGAACATTTCCCATATGGCATAGGATTTAAACAGTTTGGCAACATGGCAACTGGCCACAACGGAGCACACTGGTGCTTAAGATTAGCACAACCCACACCAGGGGGTAAACATTCTCTTCAGGCATTGGCCACCATGTCCTGAATAAGCAGGCACCCTTACAGAACCTAGAGTGCTGAACTGGTCACTCCAGATAGGGGATTGTACACCTTTTATTTCCTCAGTCCATACCCAGCCATTCTTTCAGAGTTACTCCTGAACATTTAGCATAACAGTAAAACTATGCATCTTGGAATGTCTGGGGCATTCAGCATTAGAAAAAACACTACTTCTGAGTGCAGGTTTAAAGTTCTGAACTACGTGCCAAGTCTCACAGGGGACTCCACGATTGTCAGCCAACTTTAGGAAAGGATGAAAACAGTCTCAAACAGAAACAGAACTGGGTGCATAGGTCCCTTTGTCAGAGTAACGCCCCAAAAGAAACAGGCAGGTACATTCCTCCTGGGAACCTAAAGTCAGATTACTCATGCTTGTCAAGCAAAGGCAGCTTAAAATGTCCTGGATCAAATCAGGGGAGTGCCCCTCGGATCCATTCTGCAGTCACTCCTCGTCTCATCGGGGATGAGGAATAAATCAGGAAATCCTGCTAGGCAGTTTACACCACTTCTACAAGGCAAGTAGATGGTTCTCAGCACTAGGGTGAGAAAATAGGCTCTCCTCTCAGAGCTCACACTGCAGCTCCTCACTCCTCCAACTGCTCACTAGGGCTGCTGACACAGAACTACTACAGACTAACTGAAAATTCTAAAACTCCCCACTCACAGTTAGCTACCGTGGTGTCTGCTGCTGTGAGAGTTCTAAATTACATTACCTCTCTCCACTCAGCTGAGACCAAGTAAACAGGGAGCAGGTGAAAACCATTTAACCAGTTATTCACCAGCTGCCTTCCCTGCCTAGCACTGACACTGATTGAATTCTAGTAATTCCAGGGGACTGGGAGGTTACACTCACCCCTAGCCAGGTGAATGACTGCCCCCAGTCATTTCTCTACCCAGCACCAGACCATCCTACCTTTCTGTATTACCTACAGTGAGGTAGTGCTACTTGTCCCCTACCATGTGCCAGGCACAGGCAGGCAACATTAAAGGCCCAGAGGCCAGCTGATGAAACTTCAGCCCCTATCCTCTGATCTATCTATGGAAATTCAGTGGCTCCAAGAAACTGCCTGAAGTATTCCCTAATGGACCAGAACTAAGGCCCCTACTGCAGGTCAGGACCCCAGCCTGTCTATCCCCCTAGCCTTCTAGGGAAAATCTATCTGACCATGCTGCCCCTTGGGAAACCTCCCCCCCCAAGCTCCCAGGGTACCTGCAAACAAAACAACAAGGAAACAACACATTGCAATGCATTACATTTTCCAAAACGTTAGTTTGGGGATGGTAAGTGGAGGTTTTGAGCTGCTTTAGCCCACACTTCTCTCACAAACCACTCATTAGCCCTGACATGAAACTGGCACCCTGATCAAGTCAGTATCTCCTGGGGGAAAGCCTACCTGGCTAAATATTCCCAACAGTGCATCAGCCACAGGTTCTGCCTCAGAGGATGACAGGGCTACTGCCTCTGGGTATCTTATGGCATAGTCAAGTACCACCAGGATATATTGCTTGCCAGTGCAACTTGGGGGTGCTTAGTGGCCCCACTATGTCCACACCTACTCTCTTGAAGGGTTCATCAATAATGGGTGGGGCAGCAAAGCTGCCTTGGCCTTGTCCCCCGTTTTCCCACCCCCTGGCACTGTGGACAAGTCCTACTGTAATTTGCCACATCCTTGTCAATACCAGGCCAGAAGAAATGGTTGGCCAGCCACTTTTTTATGTGCCTCACACCCAAGTGCCCTGAAAAAGGGATATCATGGGTGAGGGCCAAAAGCTGCTGGCGGTGAACCTTAGGGACTACCAGCTGCTGGAGCACCTCACCATCTAGCCCTTCCTCTGCTGTACATTCTCTGTACAGCAGCTCATTGTCCCAGTAAATTGACTCTTTACCCACTGAGGACCCTCAGCCCTATTAGTTATTTCTCTCAGTTTTCACAAGGTAGGATCAGTTCGCTGTGCATCACTCATCTGCCCTCGTCTGAGCCTTCCCAGCACCCCTTCAGAAGGAAGTCCTGTGGGCTCCTTCATTTGTGACTGGGGTTCAGGACTGCTGCTTCTAGCCAGCCCCTCCCCTGTGCTAGCTACTTCCTCAACTGATGAGGGAGGGGCTGGACTACATTGAGTCACCCCCGCTTCACCCTCAGAAGCTTGCCCTTTTGCCTGGCTACAGGTTGCAACACACACCAGAGATTCCCTGTGGTCAAAATCATTCTCCATGATCACATTTACAGGGAGGTCCTCTACGACCCCCACCTCCTTTTCTCCGTGGCCTCTCCCCCCAGCTCAGGAAGACTTGAGCCATTGGTGTTTGGACTGCTGGCCCTGTGACTCTCCAGATCTTGGAGTATTTCCCTGGCAACATCTGCTCTGCCTGGATTAGATCCTGCCTCATCAGGGAGATGTAAGCACCTGTGTCCCTCAGTCCTTGGGGTACTGTCCCATTAACTACAGTGGGATGCATGTTCACATCAGAGGAGAGTGGTTCTTCAGGCTGCACACACCTCACCAACAGACCAGTGCTGTTGTGATCACCCCCTCCCCCAGGCCTTTGCCCCCTACCCATTTTCTGAGGGCAGTTATAGCTCAAGTGCCCCACTTGATTGTTGTCTCTTGGGTCCCATTAGAACCAGAGGGTTCTGCTTTGGGCTCAGGTGCAGGCTGGGTTTAAAGATAGGCTACTCCAGTGTGAAGAATAATTATTCGCTAGCTGTTTTATGCTTTCAGACAGTGTTAGCCCTATTAGGAGATGCATGTCCTCAGTCCTGTGCTCAACTAGTTATTGCTCATGAAAATTAAAACCTATACTGCTCAGCCCTAATCCCGCTGCAACTTTGTACCCAGTGCCAAGTGTTTGTGTACAATTAGAAATTAAATCTAACAAGGACTCCCTAGTAAGTGAGATACTGTATCCTAACTTGTATCAAAATGTGTCAGTATACAGTATATCATATCTTCTGTATATATAATAACAGTTTTAGAACTCTGAGACAAAAACTGAGTGGATCTACCACCCGTCACCATGCCTTACAACCCCCCCCCCCTTTTTGGTTAACACCAATGTACAGATATCTAATTAGAAGGAGTCATATATCCATTATGAATGTGAACATATAGCAATATCACAATGTGCCCTTATTATATGTCATTTTTCTGAATGCCAAGAGTTTGTGCACATATAAGAAGCAAGCATAATAAAGACCCCCTTATAGTTGAGATACTGTTATCCTAATATGTCCATATATCAACATGTGCCCATATATATATATATATATGTAATATATAAATGCCTTATCCCATAACACCCACATCACCCCCTTCCACCCTCTCCACCAATTTTTTGTGGTGAAACCAACATATTGATAGCCATTAAAAAGGATCCTATAGCCGTATAGCAAGAAAACATAAAACAAAAACCGCAATGTAAGTCCATGAAGTCAGTGAAAGTTTAAGCAGTGTAATGTGACATAAAACTCAAATCAATGTTCAGTCCATCTTTCACCATATTGAGAAGTAAAATGTGCTTTACTTTGAAAGCCTGTCTCTGTTTTATATTACTTTCAAAACTAGTACCAACATATGTGATGTGGGTGTTATGGGGGCTGTGCACATGTTGATGCATGGACATATTATGATAATAGTATCTCCATTACTAGGTAGTCTTTGGTATGCTTGCTTCCTACAGTATGTCTTTTGCTGTCTCATTATCATAGTATGAACATGAAATAACACCAAACTGTGAAGAACAAGCTGATTTACACTCACAGAGTAGGCCCTGTGACATCACAAAATATGAGAGTGAAGCACAAGTGTTCTCCTGATGTCATAGTCCCCCCTCAGATTTTGAATCAGCTTGTTCTTCAGTTTGATGCTATTTCTTTTTCATATGGTAATATAAGGGTAGCATTTTTTTTTTACCTTCAGGATCTTCCGTAGGTTGACTGGCAAGTTGTCAACAGTTTTCAGCCAGTCATTCCTCTGTTTCGGCTCTTTTATAACCCCCCCACCAAGTAAAACTCAGTTATGAAACCTTTTTTTTTTTTATTCCATTGACTGCCACTTTTTCCCCAGTCACTCCTCTGTTATGGGTCCATTCCCCTTCCTCAGTATAACTCAGTAAGAAAATTATTTTTTTAAATCAATCCAGCAGTCACTGACGTGCTGCATGTGACTCCCACTCAAAGCTGTATTCGTGATTAACATTCCAAATTGTTCTGCTCATTCTAAGTTGCTCTTCACTGTTGTAACTGGCACTAATTGGCACCCTCATTGGCAGTTTCACACGCAAGACGAAGGACTGAATGGGCAAGGAGTCTGAACTACAATTTGACCTACGTGGTGGTCCCTCCGTGGTAGGGCTGAGGCACAGTGGCAGGCCTGTGTGGGAAGCCTGCACTGTGATTGCCCGTGCTGTATCTGTCAGGCAGATACGCAGAGGATGTCAGGTTCCAGTGCAATCAATCCAGCACTTTTCATGAGCTCTAAAAATTCACACAGAGAAAAAGAACATCTTAAAAAAAAAGGAAGCTCAACTTTCTGAAACCACGAGCAAAAACCATGCTAACTATATATTTAGGTAAGAAATGAGGTACAGCAGGAGGTGTGATTATGAGTCAATAATCACATGCCTCTCAAGAGTGTTATTAGGCACAAGATGCTTGCACCAAGTGCCTTTAAGCACCCAAGAGAGAGAAGCATGATTGCTAACCATAATCACACATTGAGGAGTGCTTTATTGCCCTTATTAATGTGTAAAAAAATTGCTGTACCAGTAAAATAAAGAAACTTCTTAATATTGCTTGAGAAACTGTTAACTTTATTGTTGTAACTATGGAGATAAAGAGGTTCCTTTTTGTAACTGCAGACTGGCTAACTCCTAGCTTGGTACTGGTTACAGCAGTAGAACATCTCATATGCTGAATTACATAACAAGTAAGTGCGGGTATAGTTTATTAAGCTGTTTTGTATTTCATTAGAGAGAAGTGTATTCTGTTGTTTAGTTGTAGTTACATATAGGATAGTGTATGGCCGCCCATACACAACAAGGCAATTCTTCACCTGAGTGTTTTCTATGACAACCGATGACCTCGAGAGCGAAGCTCGAGAGGTCTCTCTGCTGTCATAGAAAACACGAGGGGGAAGAGTTGCCGAGTTGTTTGGGAGGTCATACACTGTTCTATATAGTGTATGGTGCCCCAAAATACAGGGTCACTTCCATTTTTTGACCATTGTTTCACGCTGGAGACCCACACGCCTGGTCTCTCCAGTCCGCTGGCCAGCTCGCACGCAGGAGCCACCAACTGCCCGCTCCTATGAACGGCATGGGTGGGGGATGATTGCATTGTGATGTCCTCACTAATACAGAATGAAAAGTCATTCTGCATTAGTGAGGACATCACTACTGAAGCAGAACGACTTTTTTGCGGTGTATGGATTTCCATACACAACCGCATTCCACCATACACTATAGCAGTATATCTCGGATGTTAATTTACAACGTGAGGCATTGTAGGTGCAGCGTGTAAGTGACAGTATTTCCCTTTTGAGAGATGTAGTCTCTTATTTCTGCAGTGAGTACAGAAATAACATAGCCTGCACAGCAGCTGAGGCACATATTTATTTTTTAATAGTGGGAGATATTTTTCAGGGAAACGGGTACACTAGAACGAGGGGTCATGATATGAAGCTGCAGGGGGTAGATTCAGGAGAGATGTTAGGAAATACTTCTTCACAGAAAGGGTGGTAGATGCCTGGAACAGCCTTCCAGCAGAGGCAGTGGGGGCCAAAACAGTGGTGGGATTCCCAAAAGCCTGGAATAGGCACAAGGAATCATAAAGGAAAGAAAGGGGGTTGAAGAGCTAGTGCCGTAGATCAAGGAGGTCTGGCAGCGAAAGCAATCACAGTGAAAATGGGCAGACTGGATGGGCCAAGCAGCCCTTATCTGCCATCAGTTGCTTCTATGTATGCTGATTTACATAGTGAGGCATTGTGGGTACAGCATGTAACCCTCGTGCTGTTTGAGGGTTACTAGAAATGATGCCCTGTTGGCATTGGGAGGTGTGCGCGATGCCAGGGTGGCCTGAGGGCGTGGCCTGGGTGTCACAAGGGCAAGGCGCCAACTGGCACAAGGGAGTTGGCAGTTGGAGGGTTGTCGAGAGGGACTGTGTGAGGAGGAGCAGGCTGAGGCCTGCATGAAGTTCAGGCCAGGGCAGGCCACCAGTTGGGTCTGGAGCAGTCAGAGTCGGGGTTGGGGTGGGGCAATTGCCCACTGATCCCCCTTTAACAGCAAGGGATCCTACCATCCCACCGGTGGGAGGCAGTAAGGTGGAAACTGAAGGAGCACCCAGAGAGATTGTAGCCTGTTCGGCTCTGTGAGGAAACTGACTGGAAGGGTGGCTGCCATGGCAGGCCTGGGAAGTGGAGTGGCAGAGATGTGGCCTGGAGGATCCGTAGTGCCATCCGGTCCTATTGCCTTGCAATGTCCACCCTGAGAGGAGCTGCTGGAAGAGGTAGGAGTGACTACATTTGGAGGTATGGTGACCGCTGGCCTGTGCAAACCCTGCTCGAGGATTGCCAGGCTGGGACAGTCTAGTAGAGTGGAGTGGACTGTGCCCAGAAATTGTCATCAGAGCCCTGGTAGAGGAGAAAGAAAGGCCAAGTTAATTTCAAGTGCTACGCTCTCACTGGTGGGGAGTCTGTGTAGAGAATGCCATAGAGTGCTGAACGGAGTGGCTAATAAAACAAAAGGAGCCTGTTTAGCTCACAGGGAGAAACAATGAGATAACTGGTTCTGGGTTCAAACCTCAAAGCTCCCAAGAAGGAATGGTGCCACAGCATCTGGCCAGTGTTGTCTGTAAGCTAAAATGAACTATAAATATGTGTGGAGATCTCCCTACAAAGTGTGTGGCTTGAGCCTTTACAGTGACTTAAAATAAATTTGCTGCTGGTTGCATGCAAGTTTTGTTTTGACTGAAATCATTCCTTTTGAGATTGTTGTGAAATGCTGTGTCCAGCAAGTGTTTTTACAGCTCCTTAAGTCCTGCCCACAGTGTCCGAAGTATGTTGGGATGTAAAGTGTCATCAACTTCGCCTGACAGAGACCAAACTGTCGCCAGGAATCCTATGTTTTTGGACTAAGATACTGTGTGCCCTGCTGCTCAAAATGGTCTTTGGTGTGTCCCCCCCCGCCCTTTCTCAGAGACAATGCCATCAACCCCAAGATGGGGAAGGGAGGAAGATCACCACTGGAATGTGTCACCTGTGTGTTTGAGAGTTCAGCCTGCCTGTCACTACGAACTGTGGTCAAACCGGACCCCCCGCCCCATCCCCAAGGCAGGAGAGTGAACATTCTGCAAAGTGTGAACTGTGGCAAGAAAATGCAAGTATTTGGAATACCAGGTGGAGGGGGTTACAAGTTAATAGCTGATTTTAGATTCCCTACTCAGTACAGCAGTCCTCTGCACTAGGTACAGCAAAGTAGTGGTATTTGAATGGTTTCGTAAGGTACATAGGCTGCCACCCTGAAAGAAGTGCAGGCGTGTAATTATGGGCACATTATTACATGGCTGTACTGGTGGTTTAGCCAATCACACCACTTGAATTTTCTCCCATGGTATAAAAGAATTTACTGCATGTAGTTTTGAATGGTGCTTGTTAAAGCTGCATATTCTGCCTTCTCAACTCAAGCAATCTTTGTTTGCATTCTAAGTGTGGTTGAGACATTAATGAGCCATCATTTATGATGTCATACAATTGAAGATCTCCTCTGACTCTTCTGCATTCCAAGCTGTATAACCTTGTATCTTCTAAGCCTCTCTGTATATGGTAATTCCTTAAAGTCGTATATAAGCCTAGTCGCTTTACTCTGCACTCTTTCCACATGGTTTATATCCCCTCTTTGGTGGGATGCCCAAACTGGGACCCGAAGTCCAAATGTGGCCAAACATATGACCTTATTAGGGCCCCATAACTTTCTCATGTTTACTCACAAAGCTTCTGCATATATTTACGCTCTCTCACTGGTGCTGCTCTCCTCTGCCTAACTGGAAGCTGGGGTGCATAGGGATGGGTATCACCAGCAGGAGGAGGGAGGTGGTGTGGCTACTGTATCGCTCCCTGGTAATACCCCACCTGGAGTGCTGTGTCCAGTTTTGGAGCCCACACCTTAGAAAGGACATAGGCAGAGTGAGGTCACTGCAGAGATGGGCAACTAAAATGGTGCAGGGGTTGCACAAGAAGCCCTATGAGGAGAGACTGAAGGACTCAACATGTTCACCCTGGAAGAGTGTAAAGCAACAGATGACATGGGAGAGACCTATAAATACCTCATGGAGTGCACAGGGTGCAGAACGGGAGTCTCTTTCAAATGAGAAAGGGCACCAGGACCTGGAACATGCGGTGAAGCTGGGTAGGGAGTTCAAGAGAGTAATTTTCTTCACTGAAAGGGTGGTAGCTACCTGGAAAAGACTGCCAGTAGAAGTGGTGGAGGTGAAAATGATGGGGGGCTTCAAACATGTGTGGGATAGACAAAGGGGTGTGTTAGAAAACAGGCAGAAAGGATGGAGTGTCACCAGAGGCCAGTTAGGGTCTGCAAAGACAGATCAGGCAGGGAATATTTGAGCAGACTGGGTGGGCCAAGAGGTCTTTTTTCTGCAGATAAATTCTATGTTTCCATGTGCCTCCATCCCCATGCTTCCATTTCCTGGCTCTTACATTTGTGCTCCAGGGGGTCCAATGTGCAGCTCCTGAATCCATGGTGGGTGGCTCCTTAATGTCTCATTTAATGTTTGGGGGGCAGAGTGGCGAGTTGAGGTGGCAAGAACTTGAGGGGCAAAAGCAAAAGTGTCTCTCCCTTTAGAATTGCACCATGCAGGGCATCATGGAGTGCATATCAATATTCTTGCACTCTTACTCAGCCAGCATCCACCCACCCATCTGCTGCTTTGACTGTACTGCCCCTGTGGTCACCAGGATGGGGGTGTTACAGTGCAGCCTGCATTCCCTTCCTTGGAGAAGAGTATCCAGTGAGATGCTCCTCCTCCTCCTCCTCCTCCTCTAGCCAACCCTCGATGCCCCTAGCTTGTCTTTGCATCTGGATCACTGGCATCATCACAAGCAGCAGTCATGCCAATATGCTGATGGGTTGGCCATGGGCCCCATTAGACCACCAGGGAGTATAACACTGACAGGGGGTCGGGACCAGGGACAGGGCAGGGCCCAGGAGTACAAGCCGGGCATCTGTGGGTAGATCCTGTTTGGGAGGCCCACTGGACCACCAATAATGACTTCAGCACAACAGGGGGGATGGGGGGCTGCAGCTGTGGTGCCCTAGGATCTGGGCATCTCTGACCACACATTGTAGTGTGCCAGTCCAGGATGGCACTAGCATGCCCTTGCTGGGGATGGGTCAGGACCCCCCCCTCCTGTTTCCCCCATCACCACATTGCCAGCCCCACGTGACACCTATATGCCCGTATCCCACTGCACCCCGGCACCACAAGCCTATTAGACGACCTCTTTGCTGTTCTAACTGGTGCCCCCCCCCCGTGTCCATGGTGGGGTTTCTGGAATCCCATTTACAGGGATGTTGCAGCCCCGCCATGGTGCAGACCCATTTGCGACACGGCACCCCCAGATACTGGACACAATCATGTCACAAGTGGGCTTTGATGCAGCCATGTCAGGCATTGACACAAGCTGCATTGTGGAATCCCATTTGACGTAAGTTGAGTCACAAATGACAACTTGCATCAAACAACCCTGCTGCAACTTTCCTTAATCGGGCACACAGGAGGCAGAATTGGGCCCCACATATCCAGAAGGACATAGCAGAGTGGAGGTGATCTAGAGGATGGCAACTAAAATGGTGCAGGGTCTGCATCAAAAGCCCTATGAGAAGAGACTAAAAAACCTCAATATGTACACCCTGGAACAGAGGAGGGAGAGAGGAGACATGATAGAGACCTTTAAATACCTCATGGGGGTAAATAAGGTGCAGGAGGGGAATATTTTTGAGAAGAAAAGGAGCTCAAGAACAAGGGGACGTGCTATGAAGCTGGAGGGGGTAGATTCAGGAGCGATGTGAGGAAGTGCTTCTTCACAGAAAGAGTGGCGGATTCCTGAAACAGCCTTCCGGCAGAGGTAGCGGGACCAAAAACAGTGGTGAAGTTCAAGAATGCATGGGATAAGCACAAAGGAATCATAATGGAAAGGAAGGGGGGAGAAAGCGCTCTAAATTGGGCACAGTCTGATGTAATAGTGTAGATAGGGAGAAAAGGAGAGACTGGGTGGGCCAGGCAGTCCTTATCTGCTGTCAAATTCTATGTTTCTGCTTGCCTGGTGGCACAGAGGGCTGAGGCACTTGGGCGCCTTACCTCATGTCACGCCGGAAACCCGGGTTCGGGAACGTACTCTGGTTGTCAGGGAGCCAGCATGGGGGGAAGGTGAGAGCAGGACTGAGCAGCCATAGGGCAGTTCTCCTCTCCTGGGTTGGTCATCGCCCCCCCCTCCAATAGTTCCGCTGCCACTGGGTGGAGATCTGATGGCTAGCATAGGTGGGAGGGGGCGGCAATATGTGGGAGGGTGTTTTGAGCCACAGCGTGCGCATGTCTCCAAATATGCATGCCCGGGTGAGACTGGGAATGGGTAAAAAAAAAATGGGGAGAAAAATGCAAAAAAAGTATATATAAAAAAAGTTATATGTTTTATATACAGACGCAGAACAGGACAGTAAAGGAACTACCCCCAGTCAAAATTTTTTGGCTATGCGGCTTGCATAAGGAATATGTAGCAACCATTAAACTGAAATGGACAGGGGAGAGCGAAAGTGAGCTCATGGACAAAGAGTGGTCTCTGGACTTCCAAATGACTTTTAAAACTACCAGCTCCCCTTTAGGGCAAGAATTTGCCTGGAAGGTGAGAACACAATTCCTTTATACACTGGTAATACAAGGAAAATGGGAGCAGAATGGTAGAAACTAAGGCCCGTCACACACACACATATAATTTTGGTCATGTCCAAAACTGACTAGCTTCTGGGAACAGATAACCATAACTCTTACAGACTTGTTCATGCTGAATGCCCCCCTCACTACCGAATAAGCCATCCTGGGCCTTCCCCTGATGGGGTGAGATACAAACATGTACTGCTGGTGGCTGCATATAAGGCAATAACTGGACAGTGGCTACAAACACACCTTCAACCCATAAGCGTTGGCTAGATATTGTGAGGGAGATATGTCACACAGAAGATTTGATCTACCAGGTAAATCAACAGACATCCCACTTCACAAGTAGATGGGCACACTTGATACTGTAC
This sequence comes from Neoceratodus forsteri, assembly GCA_016271365.2. NCBI lineage: Eukaryota > Metazoa > Chordata > Ceratodontiformes > Ceratodontidae > Neoceratodus > Neoceratodus forsteri. Next base: position 32,918,293 of record CM028133.1, on the reverse strand, counting down.
CTGGACAAGCGACACCTGGACGGCACACTCTAGAGAGTACTCCCAGACCTGATTCTAGGGGTCACCACCGATTTGACTTTCCATAGGTCCCAATAACAAGACCGGGGGGGGTCATATTATCTTGCAACTGCTCTTTGTTTTGCCAGGAATTGTATGTACTGAATTCTGTAGTACTCTTATAGTTTTGCTGTGCTTTATCAACAACTACTAAGATGCTCATGGTAAAATGAAAAGTATGACTGCTGGACTATTGTACACTTTCATTTGATGTTTCTTGTACCCAAGTTGTTCAATAAACTTGAATTAAAAAACAAAACAAAAAACAAAGAAAAGCGTGAGTGCACTCTTAGCCTGTACGATACACCCTAGGTGTCTCTATAACATTTATAAAACAGGTTAGAAAAATCCCTCAGTTTGATTGGCTGAGGACAATAACATCATGGTATCCTGTTATTTCAACACAACGAGATACAATAGCTTGGTTCTTGGGCCAGTTTTTTTGTTAAATGCATTAATTTTTTTAAATCTTAAGACTACTGTACTTTATCAGTGCAAGAACTCCCACCAAGTTATCTAGCATGCAGAAATATAGTCTTCTTAGGTGGTTAAAGGTAACAGGTGAAACACACCCAAGGTGTCCATTTATTTCAACATGACCAGACAGCTTGTTAGGTCACTTCCTAACATTACTGTATAAATCATGATATCATTCTTAGCCAATCAAGATTGAGATTTCTTTTTTTATTTATCTTTATTCAAGTTTTCCATGACATAATATGACAGACAACAGAAAAGCAACAGTAAGCAACTGCAAATTTTACAATTAATAAGCATGCATAGAACAATAATGAGGCAATGGTAAAACAGACTCGATGGAGTCCAGCACTACCTCCTCTTCAAGGAAGTCAAGGTACAAAATTGGATCTTTTATCCAGCATATAACAAACCCATCTACTCCATATAGATTCAAATTTAGGCAGTGAGTCATTAGATCCTCCATTCCATCAATATCTAGCAATAATCTTGCCATTGCTGTATGGTAAACATAATAGCTATGTCATTTTTTTGTAACCACTTTTTTGACTGTTAATAAGCAAACATTCAGCAACTTCTGTGTATTAGGTCAGTCTAACCTCCCTCATACAGTATGTAAATATATGGTGAAGATACTAAAGGGTAGAATGAAACGAGAGATATTAGTTAAAAATATGAGCGACCCAAATTAGCATGGCTTCCAAAGAGGAATTTGTGTACTGGCAACTTAATCTCATTTTATGAACCAGTGAGCGGTAGTATTGATAAAGGTATTCTGGTGGATGTCCTGCTGTTTGATTTTAAAAAAGCCTTCGATAAGGTTCCTCACACACAACTAGTAGCTAAAATAGCCGAGCTGGGTTTTAATTCCTATAGTGTAAGGTGGATATCAGCATGGCTCACTGATAGAACCCAGAATGTTCGGGTCAGCAACCAGTTATCTGAAGAAATCAGTGTTACTAGTGGTGTCCCTCAGGGATCTGTTTTGGGCCCGATGTTGTTTGGTATCTTCCTAAGCGATATGAATTTAGGTATCAAGTGTTGACTATCCAAATTTGCAGACGACACAAAACTTAAGTTTAGAAGTCGACACAACAGATAAAATTGATGAAATCCACTCCAATCTCACCCGACTAGAAAACTGGGTATTAAAGAACAAAATGGAATTTAACATCAAGAACTGACATTAAACTAAAGAATGAAGGTAAAGAACAAGAGGAGGGAGGAGGTAGACATTAAATGTTATTATCTGACCATAGCCAAATAAGTGATAATAAGGAAGTAAGGGATATTATTATTATTATAGGGGCTTCTACAACAAGAGGCACAGATGTGATCATATGTGAAGGAAGGAAAAAGAATACAGTAGTAAGTACTCTCCCAAGGGTCAGGTTGACCGATATAGATACATTATTAAATGGATTATTGGAAGGGACCCAAAATCCCTTGTTCATACTCCATGTAGGAGTTGATGATATAGGGAAAAGTAGCAAAATATCAATACAAAATAACTATAACAAATTTATATAAATGATGGGGGGGAAGTAATTATCTCAGGAATATTACCTACACATGGATTTCTGGTGTATAAAAATGAAATTATAGAAGAAATCTACACATGGTTGCGGCATTTTTTATAAAATAAACAAACTGGGATTTATGGATAACTCTATAACATTTTTGAATAAAGCCATGTTTAAAGAGGACGGACTGCACTTGAACAGAGCTGGAGCAAGAATGCTAGGGAAGAGAATAAATGAGGTGATTAAACTGCATTTAAACTGGTTTGGCGGGGGTACACCAGTCATAACATTAAAGAATAATGAAAAGACCACTAGTAAGCAGGTTATGGACTGGAATGGGGTACTTGTGAATGCAAGAAGCTTAGTCAACAAATTTGATGAATTCAAACATTTTCTAGTGTCTTATAATATCCTTCTAGCCCTGGTAACGGAGACTTGGTGGGAAGAGTCGGATCCATATAACAGAGATATTGAAGGCTACTTGCTGTATGCTAAATCTAGAACATATAGGAGAGGGGGAGGAATAGCTATTTATATTAAGAGTTCAATAAACAGCGAGGAAATAATTCTGGAACAACACAGTATAGAAATGCTTTGGGTGAAGATACTCTTAAAAAAGGATCTAAAATAAACTTAGGGTTAGTCTATAGACCCCCTTCAGTTTCAACAGAGGAGGACCATCTATTAATAGATTATATATCAAACTTGGATCTGGCCAAGGAAAATATCCTTATGGGGGACTTCAATTTTCTAGGAATAAACTGGGTTACGCATAGCGGTTCTACCACTATTGAAACAAGATACTTAGAAGCTATAGACCAAGTAGGACTAGAACAAAAAGTCACCCAAGGCACTAGAGGTGGGAATATACTGGACCTCATTATGACCAACAGCGAAAATGTCATCAGATGGCCTTTTTTCAAATAAAGGAAGATTTCATTATAGAGGTCACAAACAAGAATACAAATGAACTATGTTTTGGGAGGGCAGACTTTCAATCCTTTAAAACATCATTGGATAGGTGGGACTGGCAAAAACATTTCAATAACAAAACAGTAGAAGACATGTGGGAGATATTATTAACAAAATTAAGGATATAAACATCTAGATATATACCAAGTATAAAATATAAGAGTAATAAAAAAGGGTAAAAGGATGGTTCAACACAAAAATTAAGAATCTAATAAGAAAGAAAAATACAATGTACAGGACATTTTCAAAATCTAATAATCCTGAAGATATGAGGAAATATAAGGCCTTAGTAAAAGAAGTAAAAAAACTATAAAGAGAGCTAAAGCCAATTATGAAGTAGAACTTGCCTCCAAAACTAAGGATAATTATAAAATGTTCTACACCTGTATTAATAGTAATACGAAACTTACAAATATAATTGGGTCATATACTAACTCCGAGGGAATTAATACTAATGATAAAGAAACAGCAGACACTCAGAATGATTATTTCTGTTCAGTGTTCAACAAACAAACAATCATGATAGATGCTCCCACAGCTAATTTAAAAACTATGCCAGGTAAAATAAAACTTGAGGCGAAGGCTGTGAAGAAGGTTAAAAAAAATTAATATAAATAAATCCCCTGGACTGGACAATATTCACACTAGAATTTTAGCTGAACTCTCAGATAACTTAGCAGCTCCAATAACACACATTTTCCAGCAATCTATTGACTCAGGAGAAGTTGCACCAGGGTGTAGGGAAACTGTGATCATGCCTATCTGGAAAATAGTCCCAAGAACCAACCCAGGGAATTTTCACCCGGTTAGCCTGACATCAACAATATGTAAAATCTTAGAGGGTATAATAAAATACATTATATTAGTACATCTTGGGGAAACTAACCAACTAGATCCAACCCAACATGGATTTATGAAATCACATTCATGCCAGACAAATACGTTAGTTTTTTATGAACAAGTAAGTAAAGCTCTGGATGATGGTAATGCTGTGGATGTGGCTTTTCTAGATTTTTCAAAAGCATTTGATAAACTACCCCGTTTAGAATTGGTTTGTACCCTTGCACAAATAGGATTAGATCCCACCTTAGTTACATGGATTGCCCAATGGTTGGGAGGGAGGAGATAGAGGGTGACTGTCAATGGAGCCCTGTCGGAATGGGCAAGTATGAGAAGTGGGGTACCGCAGGGATCTGTTTTTGGTCCCTGCCTCTTTAATGTATACATATCTTCCTTGAGATACAAACACACCAATATTTGGCTAACCAAGTTCACAGACGACTGTCGAGTAGGGGCTATAGTTAACACCAAAGAGGAAGGAAACAACATGCAGGACTCCCTACATGATATAGCAAACTGGACTATGAACAATAAATTAGAATTAAATGCGAATAAGTGCGTAGTTATGCATCTGGGGAAGCAGAACCCAAATAGCTTATATGATTATGGATACAGTCTTACCTACTACAACAGAGGAAAGAGATCTTGGGATAACAATATCCTCGGACTACAATTTACTTCACACTGTGCCAAGGTTATCAAAACTGCAAACCAAATTCTTAATAGTGTTCTCTGTCATATAAAAAGTAGGGACAGAAATGTTATCATTCCCCTGTATCAGGCACTGGTGTGGCCGCACCTGGAGTATGGAGTCCAGGTGCGGGCTCCATACAAGAGGGGTGATATTTTAAAGCTGGAGCAGATCCAGCGTAGAGCTACAAAGGTTGTAGCAGGCAACAAGGATCTGTCATACCATGAGAGACTGAAGGGACTTGACATCTACACATTACAGTATAGAAGAATGAGATGGGGGGGACATGTGTATGCTATATATGGCTCTACACGACAATGTTCTATGGAAAGAATATGGCCTTAATATAAAATAATGTACATATAAAACTAGAGGGCACCATCTTCAGTTAGTAATACCCCAATGGAATCTATTGAAAAGGAAACATTGGTTTAGCCAAAGGGTAACAGTTATATGTAACAGTTTACCTAGTGAAGTGGAAACAAGCGCCTCAATAGAAATATTTAAATCAAGATTAGACAGTTTCTTTGTAAATAAATATGAACTGGTATAGCAGGTGAACAACTAAAGGATGAAAGTCTACTCTGCTTGGAAATCCTAGGAAACCTATGAAAGTGCTCAGTCATTCACTTTGGGAGGAAAAACCCAAAGACCATTTATAACCTGGCCGGGTTCAGTATTAAATCGGTTGATTCAGATCGAGATTTGAGAGTCATTGTTAATAAAGACCTGGCATCCAAATAGCAATGCAGACAAGTAGCTATAAAAGCCAATAGATTACTAGCCTCTATTAGAAAATCTTTCATCAACAGAAATAAAGATTGCATAGTGCCCATTTATACTATTTATGTAAGACCACGTGTAGATTTTGCAGCATCCTTTTGGGCACCTTATCTCAATAAAGATATTAAGATGATCGAGTCAGTCCAAAAGAGGGCCATGAAATTAATAGTACCTATACATGATCTCTCTTATTCAGAAAAGTTAAAATCTCTTAACTTATATGATCTAAATACCCATAGGAAAAGAGGCAATTTATTAATGCCCTTTGACATTTTGAAAGGTCAGCAGAGAATGAATGAATATAATCTCACATAGGCTATTAAGCTGGAAGCACTCCGATGCCATAATAGGCAACTCCATATCCCAAGAGTAAACACTAAGAAAAAGTATAATTACTTCACTGTTAGAGCTTGTAAACTCTGGAATTTGCTACCTGAGTATTTGGGTAATATAAATACTCAGAATAACTTAAAAGAGTCACTTGATAAATTCTTACTAAATAACTCTAAGATATAAATTACCCCCTGTGAGTGCAGGGAAGGTGGTCTCAATGGTCTTTGCCTTCTTCCACCTTTACTTACCGAGTAAAACCAGCTGGTGTATTCAAAGACAGTAGAGTTTTGTTAGTAAGCTGGGAAGTGTCCCAAAAATATCTTTAAGTGCCTCTGTAAAATGTCCCCAAAAAGGAAGTAGCAAGGAAAATTGCCCCAACATTTGGGCATGTGCTGCTCGGACAGCGCCACAACCCCTCCAGCAGTGTGACCCCTTGTCTGGTTGGTATTTTGCATGTATATTAGGGTGTGAAAAAACAAAACCTGATTACCATCTTCCATAAAAATTCCTTACATATGTGGGAGGATGTTGCATAGTGTATGCTTGCCAAGTACTTGTTCCGCTGCAGAGGTATAATATTAGTTTCTAAAAACCAACCTCCCATCAGCTGGTCTGTTCACCCCCATTATTCTTATAATCAACTAATAGAAAATGGGATCGTCTTCCTTTTCTGCCCATGTCCTTAAGTAGGGTTTGATAAAATTGTTTACTAGAAGGTAGCAAAAACAGTCACATTAGTGTAGACCAAATTTTGTTTGTAACTCAGTGAAGGGGAGGACACCCCTTCCTTGAAGGAACTGATATGGCATAACTAAGCCTTCTCATTTCCACCGTAGGTCGGTATGGTCAGGTTTTGGTGGCATAAAATTATGGTTAAAAAGAAGAGCTACTGTGGAAACATGCGTGAGGTGCAGACAGAGGTGGTCGTTTAGTTAACAAGCTGCTATGACTGCTGTCATTGAAATCCTACTTGATGTAGCAAACGAATTTTTAAGTTAAAAATGTGTTATTCTTTAGACTATTGAAAACGAAGTCTATCAGAAACACCAAGTTTCCTGTCATCTTTTCATTTGTTCCTGTTATGGAAAAATTCAGTGCTATCCGAGATGCCACCAGCGGGAATTAAGTTGGCGCATGTACGGAAAACAACTGTGAATAGACCCAGTCAAGTGGTTAATGTCAACTTAACTGAATCAGACCTGGGTCTAATAAAGGAAATGCTGGCAAGTATTAAAATAGACCTTGCCAAATTCAGAAGTCCCCAATCTTAAGTTAACCAAGAAGATGATATTACAAGAGAAAGGGTGGAGAAAACAGTAAACTACTTAGCTGTCATTGAAGGCTATAACAAATTGAAAAGACTTCTGACCTCCCCAGCAGACAAATGTGTTGTCTTTTATAAAAATAATTGATGACCTGGAAAACTGAGATAGAAAAAACAATGTAAGGCTAATAAGTACACCCAAGGGAGCAAAAGTAAATAATATGGTCTGTTTCTTGCAGCAGTTTTTCAAGGAGCTGCTAAACCATCAGTGGCAGTAGCCACTGGAAATAGAAGGAGTCTATCACACTCTCACTCCCAAATCCCAAACTGGTACAAAGCCCAGACCTATTATTGCAAATTTTCTTTGCTTCTCAGTGAATGAAAACAAAATGTTGCCCATGGCCAGAGAGAAAAGACAGCTGCAGTGGAGGGAGGAAAAATAATGCTGTTTTAAGATTTCTCAGCAGAGGACAGACATTTATAGCCCTTTTACACGGGCAGCACTTATAATGGCGCTGTTCCCAGATGCTTGCTACGCTCTGTCAGCGCCACTGCAGTCTGCTTCTACACACGTGTGCAACAATCTTGGGGCTTATCTGGTGTTTCTGCTGTCTTTCCTGCCGGCTGAGAGCCTGAGACTGGGGGGGCAGCGCTGGTGAGTTTGCCAGCATTGTTCTACCCACGTTCAGCTAAAGTTGTCCTTAGCTAGTGAAAATTAAGCTGAACTCAGGAAACTTGGTACTTTTTGGAAATGAGGGTTGGAAATTACATTAAAAGTGCTCTGAAAGTGTTTCCAAACAGTAACAGGTTTCCCTGAGTTCAGCTTAATTTCCACTACCTAAGGATATCTTTAGCTGAACTCTGATACAGATGCGGAAAGTGCACAGAACTTGCACAAGCCTCGGGGACACGTGGGGACCAGATGCCACAACATGGCAGGGTCTGTGATGGGAGGCTCTATGTAAACCAAAGTGACCACTGTCATGTTTGTAGACAGCACCAGGAAACAGCACGAAACGGTAATCCAAAATGACGAACCACCCAATACAGGAAACGCAGAGACAGTGAACGCTCTCTTTCAATGTGGTGTGTGTTGCTTGTACATGACAAGACAGATAACGTTGCAGTTGTTCTGCACCACTAAATGTGGTGCACAGCCTGCTGTGTAAATGGAGCTAGAGATTTTGATGATATTAAACAAACTCGGTAGAGACTGAGGGTGGGCTGCTATACGAAGTACCCTGCAATCTTAGTAATACAGAGCACCATGGCCCCTCCACCCAATCTTGTGTCTACCGGGTCATAATGTTGCACGCTTAATAGAAGAGTTATGCCGGCGTGGCAATTAGGTGCTGTATTGGCAGCGTGATTTTGCCATGTGGCATAATGTCTTGCGACATTATGACCCCATGCCAATTTTGTGTATCATTTGACGTGGCTTAGGATTTCATCAGTGCTAAAATTCCCAAACAGGCTATGCCAATAGACATTTTCAAAGAGTTCTAAACACTCTGAATCAGAACGCACCGTTGTCCTTCAGAATTTTGCAGTGATGGCTGGTCTAGTAGTGCAGCATCAGAGCTACCACCCACCACTCCAATGACCCAAGACCGGGAGAAGTCTCGGGTTGCTGGGGTCAACTGGGGGTCAACAGGCTGAGGTTTCACTGAAGTGCTGTCCTTTTCTGAGGAGGTAGGGTTGCTGGCTGTGCTGTGAGACACGGAGGCCTTGTGGTAGGATAGGATGGGAGCAGCATAGATGGGGTGGGGGGCTGCAGGACGTCTGGGCTGCATGCATGCCTCCACATGCATGTGCTGATGTGCGTGCCCCAGCTGTGGGGAGGGACAAGAAACTGGAATTGAAATGGTATGGCAGGTGTGTATGACATCCTGCATGCTGCCAGAACACAAGCCAGCTCAGGATCTGGATTACTGACTCCAGGGGAGAGTATAGCCCTCCCCCTCCTGATTCAGCCTTGAGGGGAGAGGGATCTGTGAGGGAAACAGGGCTGGATATGGTAATTCCTAGTGAGGTGATTGGTGGTTGCCAGTGGGGACAAGACTTACGGGAGCCTTGCTGCCTCAGCCAGGGCACAAACAACCTTAGTAAGAAAAACAAAACATAATTCTGTAGTGGCTCAGCATAATCTGTCAGAATCTAGTACACACATGGTGGCTGAGACAAATTGCCCTATTTGATAACTTCAAGCCTCTGGAATATCTTAGTTGAAGCCTTGTTTCTTAATCTCTAGGAGGTCCCAATCTGATGGAGAATAATCTAGACTCTTTAATATGTAGGTTCATCTTACAATTGTTATTTCATCTGTCATTGAAAGCCTTATGTTTTATGAATGTCTAGGTGCTTGCCACATATGTGACCCTCCCCCTTTTTTGTTCTCTCTTCTTTCCCTTACTTATGTAGTAGTTACCAGTAGGTGGGCTGCCTGTTGAGAGATGGGAACTCAGATAACTCCAGCAGATAGAAAGGTTAATACGTTCCAATATCAAGAAGTTCTTTTGTTTTTGTTTTTTTATTTATACATTTTGCAAGCTAAAACACTCACAATACATAGAAACACAGAGGGCTAACATCATTATCTGCTTTAGAACATTCTTACAAAGGATCTGTGAAGAACACCCCCTCCTTCGATACATCACAGTGGGAAATACCAATACATTGTGTAAAATAATATGCCCCAACTGTATGCAGCCCAGGAAGGACAAAGGGGACCTATCACCACCAAAATTAAACAATTTCGCTATTACCAAAATGACATTAAGTCAAAAAGAGTCCCCAAAGCACTAAACACACCTATTCAATAGTAAGTAGTAAGAATCCCCAGCCTAAAGAATTCCACTACAAGAGAAATAAACATAACATAAACTTCCTCCCTGCAAAAGTAAAAAGTTAAAAGAATCATTTGTCCCTTTTTATCAACGTCCAGTCTCAGAAGGTCCAGTAAAGCATGACCCATTTGATTACTATTAGTCCAGATAGCATGGGTAGGTCAGCCCCCTTCAGCTAGTTTACTGCATTTAATAAATGAGAACTTTTCACCAGTGCAGAAAAGATAAGCAGTGAAAACTTAGGACCAATAACAGAGACAATTCAATAGGGGCTACCTCCCAGCTTCTTAAGCATGAAAATAAGGAAACAGTACTTGCTAACACTCATTAATCCTCGTCTGAAGAGTGATCTGTTCCATCCTCTTCGGTTATCTCCTGGTCGATACGATCCACTAGTGTCTCGGCCTCCTTAGGATCATTAAAAAGGTACTGGAGCCCATTCCATATCAGTCTCAGTTTGGCAGGTATTAATAACTGATGCTGTATTTTTAACAAATGCAATCGGCCCCTTATTCCATCGAAGGCTTTACTTCTCTGCCTTGTAGAATATGAAAAATCCAGAAAAAATGCAATGCTGTACTCTCCATACTTCAGACTCTTGATCTTCCTTGCACTCGCCAGCACTCGGCTCCAGTCTCTCACACCAGTGAACATGACCATCAGTGTTCTAGGGGTAGCTGCATCCACTACTGCATGCGAGGGGTCACCCGATATGCCTTTTCAATTGAGAGTGGAGGATCGGCGTTATTGAGCTTCAGCAACAAAAGTAAGACAGCTCTTACAAAGGCCAGACAATCATCACCCTCCGATTCTTCTGCCAGCCCCAACAATCTGATATTATTTTCCCTGGCTTGGTTTCCAACGGTTTCTAACCTTTGGCGCAGTAAAGAATTTTCTTTGATTATTTTGGCCATAGCACAACCGACTTCAGTACCGAGGCCTCCAATTGCTGGACCGTGGTGCCGCACTGGTCCATTCTGACGTCCAGCGCGGTCACCATCAGTGTAATGGAGTCAAACTTTTTGTCTAACTCCTGCACAGTCTTTACCAGTTGAGTTAACGTAGACTGAATAGTACCAAGGGAGACATCCTCATTCTGCGAGTCACTAGGGCCTGAGGTTCCTTCATTCGATGTAGGCCCTCTTCCTGTTGTGCTTTTTTCGGCACAAAGAATTCTGCCAACAACAGGGAAGTTCCTCTATTTTTGCACATTATGAAGCCTCTGAGTCTCTGGGCAACAATATGAATACTAGTAAGTGAAAAGACAGAAAGTTAAGAGCTCAGGAAGTTTGCTGCTTCTTCTTCGCTGCTCAGCAGCACCCCCACAAGAAATTCTAACATACTAACATACTTAAAAGCCAGCAGAATAGGCCTAATGGTTTTCCGTGTGTGCTCATTTGGTCAGCCCCCACCCTGGGAGCTGACCTTGCTGCCCTCTCTCCCTCTCTGGCTTCTCCCTTTCCAATCCCGGATATTCTTGCTGCACTGGTTTTTGCTTCCAGAACCCTTACCCTGTACCTGTCCCACCCCCTCTTGAACCCCTCCACCGTTTCTGCCTCCACCAGCACCCTAGGCACCACATTCCATGGCTCTACCATCCTCTCAGTGAAGTAGCATCTCCTTCTTTCTCCCTTGAATCTCCCCCCTCCAGCTTCCACCCATGCCCTCTAGTTCCCCCTTCCTCCCTCCTTCCTTCGGAGCACCCTAACTGCTCATCCCCTGTTTAACCCCTTCATGTACCTGAAGACCTCTATCATGTCTCCCCCCCCCCGGTCCCTTCTCTCTTCCAATGTGTACATATTTAGCTCTTTGAGCCTCTTCCCATAGGTCCTATCTCCCAAGCCCCAAGTCATTTTGGTTGCCCTCCCCTGGACCCTCTCCAGGAGTTCAGTATCCCTCTTTAAATGTGGCCTCCAAAACTGCACGCAGCACTCAAGGTGTGGCCTCATCAAGCAGTTATACAGTGGGAGTATCACTTCCCTCCTTCTGGAGGTGACCCCCTAGCGATGCATCCAAGCATCCTGTTGGCCTTTGACGTTGCCCTCCTACAATTCTAATTCTAATTAAGTCTCGATGTACATTAAGCTGCATTTAATATATAGAGAGCAACAGTAGTTCCTATGCAGTAAAATTAAGGCCCTCAACTGACCAATAGCGCTGCATGGCACATAGCATAGGGCTGTGGCAGTCCAGTAGAAACTGCTGTTTCTACAGTACTCGTGATTGCACTCAGTGACTGGCAGCTGGCCAAGGAAGTTAGCAGAGGGCTGTGTCAGTCGCCCAGCATTGCAGTCTTACCAGTGACTGGGCTGAGGGAGGATGGAGAGTGGGGGGGGTCCTTAGCAGGTGGACGGGTGGGGGGATGGTGCTTGCTCAGGGGCTGGGGTCCACTGGACTATCAGGGACATTATTTTCTTCTAAAACACTGGTGAATTGGGGGAGGGTTGTCCACTAGACTGCAAGGGAAATAATTTTAATTTCAAACATGGGTGATTGTAGGGGATTCACTAGACTACCAGGGGACTTATTTTGTTTTTTAAACATGGGTGATCAGGAGAGGAGGGGCTCAGCCGTAGAGCATGCTAAAGGCTAGGTTTCGACAGCATTACACAGCACCATGCTGATGGCTCTTTAGTGCCGCCGAGACTGAGGAATATACTGCTGCACCCTGTATGCCGAAGGATCCCTCATTTGGATAGGTGCAGCGGTATATTGTGTGCGATTGCACATCTAGGTTAGCATAGCAGTCCTCAGGCCTCTGAATATCACCCCACCTGGGACACTGGCAAAATCCAGGGTGAGCGTGGCCATTTCTTTTAATCTGGCTGTAGTGAGAGTTAATATTTTCAGCTAATGCTGGCAACTTAGAATTTTTATTACTTATCTTTTTTTTGTTGCTGTTCTGGCTGCTGAGGTAGTGTATCAGCACAGCCACTATGATAAATGCTAACAAAGTAACCTCATGGAATGTAAATGAACTAGGGTCCCTTATTAAAAGCAAACCGATTCTACATTTTGTTCAGAAATAGAGAAGACAGGTGTTGCACTACTGCATGAGGACTCATTTACTTCCTGCCAAAGTGGATGAGTTGTGAGGGGATTTATTTATTTTATCTAATATTCTTTAGGATTTACAACCTTTGAGTCAGAGACTCATTTACAAAGGCTCCACGTCAAAAGACAATACAGTCATACAATATACAGTCGCAGCAGATACAGGGTTACAGGCAGCAATGGCTCACAGTGTCACCGGTTCTTTACAATATTAAAGCTTGGTTGTATTATACAATCAGCAGATAATCAACAGCTTACAATGGAATGCCAGTGCATAGATACGCTAAAGGACGTAGCAACTTAGGGTATACTAAGGAGTGGAGAAACTAGCATATTCAACAGGCATGTGCTGCCAGCAGAGGCATTGTCAAGAGGTTAACTTTAGCATCCAGGGATACTAGCCCTGCAGAGCAGGTAATTAACTGTGGCAGGTAGCACCATTATGGGGCCAAGAGTGGCACAGTACAATGCAGAGGATATAATATGGCTCAATAGCAACCGGCAATGGCAACCGGCAACCGGGATGGGTTTCACAAGCAGAATTCAGCCGCTTCATGTAAAAAAAAAAAAAGAGGTGTGGCAATATTGATAAGAAAGGGAAAACACCACAGCCAGTTTCTACACATTTATTACATTCAGAATCTGTTACAAAATTAACATGGCAGATTTCTGTCCCGAACACAGTTGACAGTAACCCTTTAATTTTGTAAAAAAGACATGTCAGTGACCTGGAAGGAAGATTTCGGATAGTCTTGGGTAGTCTCATTGTCGACCAGATTGCTTTGTGTAACATTTTATACTTCTAATGAGAAACAAGAAGACTGCTTTGACAAAATTGCTTTGATTCTGAGTGGTGTGTGTGTGTGTGTATGTGGGGAGGGGGGGACATGAAATACTCCTTAGTGGTGATTTTTTGGAAGTAACTGATCCCATCACTGACAGAAACAATCTAAATCCTAAATTGGATATAACAAAATAAAGAGCCTCTCCTTAAGTTGTTAGAAGAACTTGGACAAATGGGTACCATGAAATACAGTCTACTTGCAAGGGAGAGAATTTACTTTCCACTCCAGACACGTAGGATAGACTACGTTTTGGTATCTGAAACTTTTCTGAATACAGTAGCCTCTCCAGATATAAGTTCCATACTCTTGTTCAAGTTCAAGTTTATTGCAGGAATAACTCCATTGAGCAGGCTCATTCACAGGGAGGTCCTGGTAACACTGACAATACAAAAACATACTGTATATAAACATAAACTGACAGATTGCATGGCACTGGTAAATAACAAATGGCAATTAGCAGAGTAGGGATGGGGTACAGGCAATACAGGTAAGATTACACTAGCCAATACATAGCAGGGTACTGACTAATGCAGACTTATATGCTACACATACAATTCAGAATAACTACATTTGAGTGCAGAAAGACTAGAAAGTGCATGGAGTAAGTACTGTAGGCAATCAATGGCTGGGGAGGACAGCATGTCTAAAGTAGTGTGAGTTATGCGCAGGGGTGGAGGAAGTGGAAAGCCAGTAAAGGTGGGGAAGGGTTGAGAAGCAGCATGGATGGAGGAAGGGTGGAGAGGCTGTGGGGGGATCAGGCGAGGATGGAGTAGTGGGTGGGGGTTTAAAGGTGGGAGAACAAGATAGATAGTGGAGGGGTGGGGGGACAGGGACCAGAGGGAAGAAGATAGCGGTGCGGGAGTTCATATGTTAGTTTAGCATTTGAAGCAGTGGCATACTGCTTTGAAAGCTTTCTTGGCCTGAGTCTTAAAGCAGTTTAACAAGACCAGCTCAGTTAGCCTCATAGTGCTTTGCATCTGGTTCCATATTGAGGGAAGGATGAAGCTAATAGCACCTCTACTCTAATTGATGCGTGTCCTTGGAACGTTCAGGAGCACAAGGTCCAAGTTACACAGAGAGTAGACATTGTGATTCTTGTGTACTAGGGAGTTGATGTACTGGAGTAGCTTGCCTGTCAGCAGCTTCAGGGTCCATTGGCCAATCTGGAGTATGCGCTTAGCTGCTAGGGACATCCAGCCTAATGAAGAGTAGAGGGAGCAGTGGTGCATCCTGGACAGTGCATTATGTATGAATCATAATGCACAATGGTGCAGGGAGTCAAGTTTGTGAGTGTGAGTTGCGGCACTGCAGTTGTAGATAATGTTGCCATAATCTAGCAATGGTAGGAAAGTGGCCTGAACCAGCCTTTGCATTCAGTCCAGTGTAAATAGGGATCTGTTCCTGTAGAGGAACCCAACCTAGCTTTTAGTTTTTGGGCTAGGCAGCTGACATGTGTGCTAAAAGGTAGTTTGTTATCAAGCCATACACCAAGGTACTTAAATTGATCCACAACCTCGAGGGTGTCTCCGAAGATGGTTGTGATCTGAAGGACGGTATTCTGTGCACTGTGGGGAGAGGCTACATGAGATGAGGTGAAGGACATTACCTTGGTCTTCTTTGCATTTAGAAGAAGTTTTGAACGGGCCAGGTTGCACTGCACCTGGTTAAGGTCAGCTTGTAGATCGGAACAAGCTTCACACAGTGATGGTTTTGAGATGTAGAGAACTGTGTCATCGACAGAAAAGTGCACTTGGCTTTTTGAATATTTTTATCTAGCGAGTTCATGTAAATAGTTAAGAGGCGGGACCCCAGAATGGATCCCTGTGGGACTCTCCTTGTGATAGGCATTATGCTGGAGAGGGCTCCGTCCACTTTAATTCTTTCCAGCCTATCTGAAAAGTAGGTAGAGAACCATCTTACAGTAGTAACATGCACTCCCATGGAAATGAGACAGTGCAGAAGTTTATGGTCCACCGTGTCAAACACCTTGTTTAGGTCAAGGAAAATGGCACAGGTGGATTATTGTCAGTGGCAGAAAACCAGTCGTCACTTTAGCCAAGGCTGTGACCGTGCTGTGGCTCTGCCTGAACCTGGACTGGAGTGGGCTGAGTATGTTGATGCTCTCTAAGTGTTCTTTTATTTACGAATGTATTCATTTTTCCAGTAGTTTGGACAGGACCAGTAGAATGGAAATATGGTCTCTAGTTGTTGAAGTCGCTTCGGTCACTGAACTTGAATACATGTAGGATAAGCGCTATTTTCCAGATGGAGGGAGCAGTGGCTGTAGAGATGGATAGATTGAATATATGTATGATGGGCAACCAGCAGATGGCTTCTCATTTTTAGAAAGAGTGTTTCGATTCCATCAGCACCTACCTCTTTTCTAGTGTCTAATTTTAGCAGGAGTTACTCAACATCCTTGAATGTAACAGGGGAAAGTTGGAAGGAGGCTTGTGACTGTGTGGTGTTACAGCACTCTGGGATGGGGGGGCCGGTAGGCAGTCCAGCAGCTGGCAAGGTGTTGAAGGCCATACCTGCTGTGGTGACGTGAGTATTCAACAGGTCTAGTATGGAGTGTTGGTTGGTGACTGTTGTATCATTTGAGTTTACTTTTGGAGGGAGAGATGGGGGGGGGGTATGGCCTTCAGTCATCTTGAAGGTCCACCAGATTTTTCCAGAGTTGCCTTTGGCTTCTTCTAGGGTTTCGACATAGTAAGAGGCCTTGGCACCCCTTATAAGCTTGGTGCGCTCGTTCCTGGCTGCTCTGATCTCCTACCAGTGGGTTGAAGATTTGGATTGCCTTGTGCTGGCACAAAGTTTATAACACCGCGATAGTGCAACATTCAGTTCTGGGAGAACCATGGGTGTGAACATTTCCTGATTTTACGTTAAATGATTGGCATATGCTTGTTTGTGCGGTCTGATATGATGGTGCTAAAGACAGTGACTGCAGATTCTACAGATTTGGCCAGATAAAAAGTTTGCCAGTCTATCTGTTTAAGGTCTGCGAGGTGGTTATGAATATTAAAATTGCAGAAACGTCTACAGGTGATGGATTGGAGCAGGAGTGATGTTTGACATGAGCACATGTGCAAACCATGATACTGTGATCGCTCACGCTATTATGAATGACTCCTGAGTGTTCGATTTTGTGGGGATGGTTTGTGATGATTAAGTTGAGCGGGAGCTGCAGTCTAAGTTTTTAGTGTTTGTCCTTGTGAGTTCAGTGACAAGCTGAGTGAGTCCAAGCTCGTCACATACCATAGGTCTTTTATGGCATTTATCTTAAGGGAAAGCCAGTCGAGGTTTAGGTTCCCAAGGATAATGGTTTCATTGTTGTTGGACTCAGAGATATCCCTGAGCTTAACTAGATTATCCAGCCCACCTTCGAGAGGTCTGTAGCAGCCTACGATATTGATTACTTCGGTGGACGGAAGCAGTAGCCTAAGCACCAGGCATTCAAATTCTTTGGGCTTGGATTCCAGGAGCAGTTCTGTGGCACTGAGCTTGGTATTAATATATGACAACCCCACTGCCCCTAGTGGGCCTGTCTGCTCTGTAGGTGTTCAGTGATGGTAACGCAATCTGGGAGTTAGTGGTGGTGCTGTTTAACCAGGACTCAGTGATTACTAGTACATCCGGTTTGGTATGGGCAGCCCGTATTTGTATTTGATTGAAGTTTTTTAGGAGGCTGCGGGCATTAATTAGCACAACTTTAATGCCCGAGGCTGATGAGAAATTGGCCGGTGAGTTTAGGGTAGATTGTGGTCCGGGGTTTAGCTCCACATTGCCTGAACATAGGAGTAGCAACAGGATAATTCTTTTCAAGGTCGCCACAAATGCGGCTAATTCTTTTTTCCTTGGTGAGCTACTGCTCAGAGCAGGGTTTTCCAGTCACCACTCGGCTCGAATCAACTTTGAGGTGAGGGGGATGAAAAGAACTAAAAAGCACTAAGGGGCTGATGCCAATGAAACATAGGTGGTAGATGGAGACAGACTTTGTCCCATACTGGACAAAAGGAATAGGGGGAGATCGCGGGCATGCACTGTGGCGTTCCCCAGGATGAAACCCACTTTTAAAGCACTCTGCAGTGTGCTGCAGCAGACCTACTGAATAAAGCAATGTAATTTCACTGGCAATTAGTCCCTTTTGTCATGCAGGAAACTGTGGCAACATTGCGTTATTTAGTAGGTCTGCTGCATCATTCTGCAGAGTGCTGCAAAATGCTGCAGAATTGGGTTTCATCCTGGGGGACACCACTGTATGTCCAGGGTGCAGAATTCATGCTGACATGAGCTGGGTCAGGTGAAGGTGAAGGGTACAGAGCTATTAGTATCAACAAGATTACTAGCCAGCATGTGGGGTAGGCCATGGCCGAGATGGTAAATTCAGTTAAAAAGCAGCCGGAAATAACTGCAAGGGCAGGGATAGAAAGCAAATGAGTTGTGCATGAGGTTGGCCGCTAAAGATCCTCCTATTACAGTAGGCTAGAAGTCTTAGGTGTTGAACTGTGAGGCAGGCGGTCTCAGGTGGGTGGGACCGTCCGACAGGAGTTGGATTTAAAGAGTGATGGAGACAGGGGAGGAGGGTGGGCTTAAACAATTGAAATTCTTTGCTCGCTGACTGGGAGCTCGCCTCCCGTACCTTGTTAGCTGTGGGCTTTGGTCTGATGTTGCTGTGGGGTGGCTGCAAGGCACCGCAGGCTTGGTGGTACAGGCGGTGGGGGGGGGTGTCACTCAGCCCAATCAGGTCTTAAGGACCTAGAGGGGAGAGGAGGGCAGAGATTAGTAGGGAGCTAAATCAGTGAAGGAAGGGTGAGAGAGAGAGAGAGAGAGAGAGAGAGAGAGATACGGAGACAAAATAAATACTTGTGCAGGAAAGGGCTGGCTAATTTTAGCACAGAGTGAATCAGGGAAATACGAGAAAAAAGGAAAGAAAATGCAGCAAGCTTAATTAATCAGTTGGTAGATAAATACAGTTTTAACAGCACATTCCTGATTTAAGCCTAGTTTGGATGACTTTTAAGCAGACTAACCAATTTAGTAGCAGGGAGAATACAATAAACATACAGGGGGAGCTAGTACAATTTTTACAGCACAGTCCTGGTTTAAGCCTAGTTAGAATGAATTCTGCGCAGGCTAACCAAATTAGAAGCAAGGAAAAATAGAAATAAAAAATACAGGGGAGTGAATACAGGGAAAAAATGAAAAACAAAAGCAGAAGGGTTTGAAAGCAGCCAATCCTAAGGAGGCAGGCGGTGGCAACAGCCAATCAGAGATGGCGGAAGTTCCTGCGGCAAAAAAAATTGAAATTCTTTGCTTGCTGCCTAGGAGCTCACCTCCTGTACCTTGTTAGATTTGGTCTCTGGTCTGATGTTGCTGTGGGGTGGCTGCAAGGCGCCGCAGGTTCGATGGTCCAGGCGGGGGTGGGGGGTTGCTCATCCTGATCAGAGCTTAAGGACCTTGGTAGCTGTGGGCTCTGGTCTGATGTTGTTGGATCATGTACACATAGATATATCTTTCACATCCAATAGGGAAAACTGCCGAACCTTTAGGTGAAAATGTTATACAATCCAGCTGAGTGACAAAAATTTCCCTGAATGGTTGAACAAAGAGGTCTCCGAGATCTTCTACATCAGTTATAATGGTGAGATGTCCCATTCTTGTCTCTGACAAGGCATTGCTTAGAAAATGCTCTTAAAAACCTTTGTGTCTCAGTATTAAAGAAGATAGTTATAAGGAGATAGTGAAAAAAGGGCAGACTACACGGGCCTTTCGGTCCTTATCTGCCATCAAATTCTATGTTTTTATAAAACAATATCTAACTGCAAGAAACTCACTGATGCAAGACAACACTATGTTGATGTGAAATAAATAATACTATCCTGTCTAACAAGGTACATTATTTTGAACTAAACAAAAATATTGGGGGTCTGGAGAAAAGGCAGAGAAGCTGCTAGCTTACATACTTAAAAAAAGCAATCCCAGAATTCAATTCCAGATGTTAGGAATAGCGTGGGAAAATGTTGTTTAACAGAGACAATAATGATACCTTTCTTGCCTTTTATAGAAACCTGTACAGTAAGGATAAAGATGCTTCACTCTAGAAAGTAAACAACTTTCTCTCCTCAGTCCAACTCGCTAGATTCTCGGACCATGAAAGTAACTGGGTGAGTAGGCCTAACGCTATGACACAGGCCAAAGTCTCAGAATCAATAATGATTTACCCAGTGGTAAGACTGCAGGGCCTGACAGCATCCCAGGAGTAATATACAAACTCACTTCTCTAATCTCAAAACACGTCTGTAATGCTGTTACAGAATACAAAAAGTCCTCCACACCTCCCTGTGGATAAGAGAGGGATGCCAGTGGCTATGGACAAGGACGACTACAGAAAAGGAGTCTTAAAGATCAAATACAACACTTTAAAAATGTACTATTCGCTCACCATGAGGGCAGCTAGGTCTCATGTGTTACAAATAAAGTTTAGATATTATTACTCATGTATAAATGATATTTTGTTTGCCTCTCTTTGTTGGTAGTTTTTTTTCTAATTTACAATTTATGCCGCCTCCGCGGAGCCTACAAGTAGCTCCAGCCCTCCCTCAGAATGGGTTCTCCTCTGACCCAGATTGTCCCCTGCTCCGCCGACCCCCACAATTCCACTGTGGATTATCCCCCCTCCCACAGTGGTCCAGGCTGAGGAGTGCCGGCTTACCGTCCCCCCCCCCCCAAGAGCACAATCCAGAAGTTGGGGTGGCGTTGCGGAGGGATGCATCGGGCAGTCATGGACCCTGTTGGCTCCCAGTTTTTCCTCCTGTTTTTCCCCAGGCCCACGAATGTGCAGTGGGCAGAGTGGGTGTCCTCACCTCCACAGAGGCAGCCCTGTGCCCTGGATGTGGGCCCTCCCCATATGTGGCTGCGGGCCTGTGCTGACATCCAGCCACCGCTGGATGTCAGTCTACAGTGCGCAATGCTAACCCCCCCCGAGGAAGGAGAACTGTCTATGGATGCTCAATCCTTCCTCACCCCTGTCGACCCCTGAGCTACACGAGTCCGTTCCTGAACTCTGGTCACCGGCGTGGTGCGAGGTGTGGCATCCAGCACCTCAACTCTCAGTGTCTCTTATTTGGTAATTTTACAAAGAATCCTTCAGACTTTTTCACACCAGCCAGCGAAATCTTGGGTGAGTGCTGATATTCAAGCAACAATGAAATAATTGTCCTCCAGGTCCTGTCAGCTTAGTGCACACACTACAGTACATCAAATTGTGAAACAGCAAAAATCATGTTTTGCTATCAATTTTTGGATGGGGGTGTCCTTAATGGACCTATACAAGTAGAACAAATTGAAAATATTTGACAATCTGACAGGTTCCCTAGGTCAGTCCCTAACCTTTTGAGTACCATACCAAGCCCCCCCCCACCTAGAAAAAACACTCATACTCTAAAAATATTCATGGTGGTTTCTTGTCTTCCCTTTCCATCCCAGACTGCAGCCACCACAACTCCCTTCTTGTGTATTCTTTTCGGATTCACTCCCTTTGCTGAGGTTCCACAGCACTCATAAAAAGCGTACTGCTACCCCAGTCCCTCTTCCCGAATGTATAATTCCACAAAAATGTACACCTCTGCCCTGCCCCTCCCTTGTAATTAATCCAAAATATGACCACACACTTCTCCTAAGTTTCTAACTCTACCTTTCACCACTCTAATAACCTATACCCTTTCTTCCACACACCTCCTGAAATATATACTTACCACTGCACACATTCTAAAATAGGTACCTCTGCACCTCTCAAAAAAACTGCACACCTCCCTAAATCTGCTCCATCGTCGCTGATATTTCTATTCCTGCCCTGCACCCATCCCAATATTTGCGCACTCACCCCACACAGAATTTGTACTTCCACCCAGCCGTAACATTTGCACCCCATCCCCACTTACCCAACATGTATGCCCATCTGCACATATCCCAGATGTTTGCCATACTTACTTCTCCAACCGTTTGTATCCCCTACCCCATGACTCCTGAAACACGTACCTCCCATGCACAGCTTCCCCAAACCTGCAACCTTCCACAAGTTTATCCCTCTATCCAACATAAAATCTGTGCCTCCTACCCCACTCACTCCCCAAAATTTGCTCCCATGCCCCTGGAACCTTCTAAAGTTTTATTTCTACCCCACAGCCTGCAAACTATTTACCCCCACCTCCACTCACCCCACAATTTTTACCCCTTCTCCTGTACCCCTTCCAAAATCCATTCCACAGTGCACACATTTTTTCTATATACATTGTATGCTCCTTTACTTCCCCCAGCTGCCCACCTCATACTGCCCCTCCAGCCCCATCACCTCAATATCACCAGAACTTACCTGTGTCTGGTCGCCGGGTGTGGAGCCTGCGGGAAGTCAGTCATCATCCATAGCCGGAGGTGTTTTCCCTCCCTTTTTCTTCCATCCCTGTGCTGGGGCGCTGCAGGAGACATGCACAGAAAGAGGCGCACGCGTGTCTGCAGTCCACAGCACCCTCCCTATGTCTGGCCCCACTGACCCACACTACCCCTCCGGCCTCCACCTGGGGATAGTCATTTGGTGGGAATGCCAGTCCTCCTTCCCCGGGAGAGGAGAGCTGTCCTCCAGACGCTCAGTCCTATCCCTTCCCTGTGGATCCCTGATGGCCTATGCTCACTCCTGAGCACAGGTCGCCGGCATGGCATGAGGTGTGGCATCCAGCACCTCAATCCTCAGCGCCACCGGGCCGGCACAGTCCACACATTTTCACAAACATTTTATCCCATTCCCTCCACAAACAGAGATGTGCGAAATCTGCAGATTTTGTTATGTGAACTATTTCTCAAAATTTGTGTGTTTTGCAAAATATTTAAAAGAAGCAAAATGCAAAATTCCACCCCTGAAATCATGAATTTTGCCTATGGACAGCAGAATTTCACTAGTCTCAGGTGAAATTCCACAACTTGCGGGTGAAGTTTTGCATTTTGTGGGCAAAATTTGCAATTTCACCAGCGGAATTATGCATTTTGCACCCGTGACATTTGTCAGTGAAATCCACAAATTTCACGAAATGTTTCACGCAGCAAAATTTGCGATGTCACAGGAATTTCACCTACAACATTTTATTTCACTGCATCCCTAGCGACAAATAGGACAATTTGCAAGATTGCCAAGAATCTGCATCCCTTCTCTTGCAACCCTCACACAATTTACACATCTACCAGTACGCCCTTCTACAAATTAGTACCCTTTGCCTAACACCACTCCAAAAATATGTACTGTACCTTTCACACACTATTGCCCAAGTCTGAACCCCAGCCATTAGTACAGTCTCAGACATATGAGATGGTGGGGAAACAAAGTTTGGGAGGGATGCCTATTTCAGCAGGGGTCCAAGTACATATTATAGGCGGGGTACAAGTACAAATATTTGGAGAATTGCGGAGTGCAAGTAAAAAGTTTGTTGCAGGACACTGGAGTGCAAGTGCAAATTTTGTGAGCTGTTCTACAATTTTTTGAAGGGGTGCAGAGGTCCAAGTACACATTTCCTTTTTGGGGAGGTGCAAGTACAAATTTGGGGTGGTGTCCAGAAGTAAATTACAAATTTTGGGAGGGGTGCAGGGGGCATTTACTGCAAAAAAATTTAGAAGGTGTGCATGGGTACAAGTACAAGTTTTGCAAGACATGCAGGGGTGCAAGTGCACATTTTGGCAGGGGTGCAAGGAAAGAAATTCAAATTTTAGGAGGAGTGCAGGTAAACAAGTTCAGATTTGTGGAGGGATGCAGGGATACAAGTACAAATTTTGGGAGGGGTACACATTTTGGGAGGAGTGCCGAGGTACAAATACCAATTTTGGAAGGGTTACAGGGGTTCAAGTACAAATTTTGGGAGGGGTACAGGGTTGCAAGTGCAAGATTTAGGAGGGGTGCAGGGATATAAGTACAAATTGTGGGAGGGGTTCAGGGGTACACATTTTGGGAGGGGTGCTGGGGTACAAATACCAATTTTGGAAGGGGTGCAGGGGTTCAAGTACACATTTTTGGAGGGTATAGGGGTGCAAGTGCAAGATTTGGGAGGGGTGTAGGGGTACAAGTGCAAATTTTGGGAGGGGCATAGGGGTACAGTACAAATTTTGGGAGGGGTGCAAGTACACATTTTGGTAGGTGTCCAGAGGTACAGTTATAAGAGGGCTGCAGGGGGGCATGTACTGAACAACATTTGGGAGGTGTGCAGGGGTACAAGTACAACTTTTTGGAGTTGTGCAGGCTTACAAGTGCAAATTTTATGAGGGGTGCAGGAGTAGAAGTACAAACTATAAGAGGATTGTAGGGCAACAAGGACAAATTTTGGGAGGGGTGCAGGGGTAAAAGTAGAAATTTTAGGAGGGGTGCAAGTACATATTTTGCGAGGTGTCCAGAGGTACAGTTACAAATTTTGGGAGGGGTACAGGGGGAATGTGCTGTACAAAGTTTCAGAGGTGTGAAGGGGTACAGGTACACATTTTGGAAGGTATGCAGGGGTTGAATTACAAATTTTGTGAGGGGTACAGGGGTGTAAGTACATATTTTATGAGGATGTAGGGGTGCAAAATACAAATTTTGGGAGGATGCAAGGGTGCAAATACAAATTTTGGGAGGGGTGCAAGTACAATTTTTGGGTGGGTGTCCAAAAGGTACAATTACACATTTTGGTAGGGGTGCAAGGGAGCATGTACTGTACAATGTTTGGGAGGTGTGCAGGGGTATAACTGCACATTTTGGAAGGTGTGCAAGGGTACAAGTACAAATTTAGAAGGGTGCAGGGGTACATGAACAAATTTTGAGAGCGGTGCAGGTAAACAAGTTCAAATTTTTGGAGGGTATATGGGTAAAAGTACAAATTTTGGGAGGGGTTTAGGGGTGCACATTCTGGGAGGGGTGCTGGGGTACAAGTACAACTATTGGGAGCTGTGCAGGGGCTGAAGTACAAATTTGGGGAGGGTGCAGGGGTGCAAGTAAAAGTTTTAGAAGGGGTACAGGGTAAAAGTACATATTTTAAGAGTGGTGCCAGTACAAGGTTTGGAAGGGGTTGAGGGGTACATGTACAAATTTTAGGAGGTGTGCGCTGGGTACAAGTACACATTTTAGGAGGTGTGCACGGGTTCAAACACAAATTTTGGGAGGGGTACAGGGGTGCAAGTACAAGTTTTAGGAGGGATGCAGGGGTAGAAGTACAGATTTCAGGAGGGGTCCAAGTACTAATTTTGGGAGGGGTGCTTGGGTACAAATACATATTTTTGAGAGGTACAGGGAAATAATTCAAATTTTGGGAGGGGTGCAAGTACACATTTTGGGAGAAATGCAGGGGTTCAGGTAAAAATTTTGGTAGGCGTGCAGGGGAGTAATTACAGTTTTGGGAGGAGTACAGGGGTACAAGTACACATTTTGGGAGGTGTGCAAGTACAGGTTTCAGAAGGGGTACATGTAAAAGTCTTGGGAGGTATGTGGAGGGTGCAAGTAAAAATATTGGGAGGGGTGCAGGGGTACAGATTTTGGGAGGACTGCTGTGCTACAAGTACACATTTTGGGAAGTGTGCAGGTGCTCAAGTTCAAATTTGGGAGGGGTGCAGGGGTACACATTTTTGGGAGGTGTACATAGGTACAAGTAAACATTTTGTCAGGGGTGCAGGGGTTCAGGTAAAAATATAGGGAGGGGTACAGTGGTGCAAGTACAAGTTTTGGGAGGCGTGTAAGGCTACAAATGCAATTTGTTTTCTTTTTTTTTCTGAATCAGAACCTGGTATGTTATCTTATTAATTTCAGGGAATCATTTTCCAGTCATCATATTTCAGAAAATCAGAAGCGGTCTCAAGCGCCAGCACCAGCTCAGTTTTGATCGGAGTAAGAGTCTAGACAATCCAACTATTTTAAAGGTTTTAATAGTTTTTATGTTTTATTTATTTATTGAAATGTTTCACCAGGAAGGCACACTGAACAACAAGTTGCTCATCTCCCGGTGCGACCGGAAGGGATGGGGGTACAGTTGGATGAACAATTAGACATAACATTTATCATATCCAAGAAATTAAACATTCAATTACATTTCTAACAAGACATACAGTTAAAAAATATCATAAATAATCATACAGTCGCATTTGTAACATAACATACATACATACTAAGCGGCTTCCCAAGCCCACGGCTCATACCTGCCAGATTCGTGGGACCGAGGGAGATGAGGGAGACCCTCCTGCAGTGGGACCCCTCCTGCAACAGACTACTATCGTCGGCCGTGTTGGGCACAGGGTCAGAGGTGCCATCTGGTTGCCGCGGTCGGGCGGACCTCCCCATGCCAGCTGAAGCAAAAGGGGAACAACTAAAAAACTTTTGGGACTTTAAAATGCTGAACTGCATCGGGACAGGGGCTTCTCTCTAGCGGCTGTGGAGGGTTGAATTTTGTGACTTTCTCGATTCCTGCTGCACGCACCAGAGAAGCTGAGGCAGAAGAGCTTTTAGGCGCCAATGTTCAAAAACAGCATCTGCGCCCGATTGGCTCCTCTGTCTGCAGTGATGTTCACTCAGTCGAGCTTAAAGCTGCTTCCCGAGCCCCGCGGCTCATACCTGCCAGCTTCGTAGGACAGAGGGAGGTGAGGGAGACCCTCACTCAGTGGGTCCCCCTCCTGCAACAGACTGCTATCGCCGGGCTGTGTTGGGCATGAGGTCAGAGGCGCTGATGCCAGAAGTTGCCGCGGTCGTGCTGGACCTCCTGGCCAGCTAAAGCAAAAGGGGAACAACTAAAAACTTTGGGGACTTTAAAACGCTGAACTGCATTGGGATGGGGACTTCTCTCTAGCAGCTGTGGAGGGTTGAATTGTCTTGAAGTTTCCCTCCCACGCGCCCCGTTCCCTCCTCCCATTAAATACTCTCTAGCCCCTCCCACTAGCCTGGGGGTGCCTACTGCATTCGCCACCTCTGTTGGCTCAGTGCCATGCTTACAGGGAACTGAACGATCTCCATCAAATGTGCATGAGTAGCTTTACACTGGTTTTGCTAGGGCTAGTTACAACTAATTACTGTCTGTTCCTTGCTTGAGATAGTTAGATCTAATTACTGTCTGATCAACCTGTGTGCATCTAGCATGTCTGGAACCAGGAATAGCATCCTATTGTCTCATAATATTTAGAGCTAGTTAGTCAACCTGTGCACATATAATAACTCTGGAGTCTGAAGCAGAATCTTATCAATTTTTATAACACCAGAGCAAGGTAATCAACTAGGGCTCCTGCCCCAGAGTGACGTGACCTGTTACCCACTGACCACCTTTCTGAGACACTTGGCCCATATCGTAGCCCTTCCTGAGCCGCTTGGCCTGAATCGTAGCCCTGGGTAGACTGAGCATGGGCGTGTCATTACCTAGTCACCCCCATGCCTTGTGTTAGGGCTCTGACACAGAATGATTCCACTCCAAGGCCATACAGGATGCCGCCTTTGAATGCTGGCACTGTGCATCATGGTCTGGCTGGGGCCTCAGCCCAAAACCCTGGTCCAGTGGCTGCCAGGCCCTCTCTGAAGCTCCCCCCTGCCTGGCTATCTGCAAAAGGCATGAAATTGGCACACTTGAACGTACGTAGCTTGATACCTAACCTAGCAGAGCCAACAGCCTGGGTGGCACACTACAAACCTGCTATCATGGGGGTATCAGAAACCTGGCTGAAGCCACACACCCCAGACTCTGCATGTGCCCTCCTGGGCTACAATCTTGTTAGACAAGACAGATTAGGGAACAAGCAAGGGGGTAGGGTGCTCCTATACCATAAGATGCACTTAAATGTATCTGTTATAGGACATACCTCAAACCCATCTCATACCTGTGAGTTCCTGCATGCCCTGCTAGGCAACACCAAAAAGGTTCACCTGATCTGTGCCTACAATCCTCCTAAGGGTGATGTGCTTGGGCTCTCCTCCCTCCTCGGCAGCCTCAGTCCCAAAGTCAGCACGAATGAACTATTAGTCCTAGGGGACTTTAATCTAAACTGGATGAGCCCCTGCTGGCTGGTCTCACCCTCAGTCAACTCGTTACCGAACCCACAAGGTTCTCCTCACGTGGAGACAATGGATCCCTCATTGATTGGGTGCTGAGCAACAGTCTGGATAGAATTGCCTCCTGTGGTATTCTCCCTGATGCTATCTCAGATCACTCTCCCACCTAGTGTTTATGGGGTGTCTCCCCTCCTAAAATCCCCAGTAAAGTGATCCAGATGAGGGACTACTCCAAACTTAATGTTGGAGACTACCTTGCTGACCTACGGCAAACAGACTGGACCCAGGTCACTGTTGCAAAAGACCCCCGCAGGGGCCTTTGACAGCTTTCTTGCTGTCTTTACCCCCCTGCAAAATAAACATGCTCCCCTCACTAAAAGGAGGGTGAGGAGCACTGTCACAAAGTGGCTCCATGGAGGCCTTTTCTCCCTTATGAAGCAAAGGGATAAATCCTGGGTGAGATACAAGGCCTCCCTCTCCAGTACAGACCTTCTTGAGTATAGACAGCTGAGGAACTCATGTAAAAGAGCCATCCACTCCGACAAGAGTGAGTTCTTCCAATCTGCTCTACTCTCCTCAGCCAGAAACACAAGGAGCTTCTGGCAGAATATCAAAAACACAGTTGGAGGGTCAGCTAGCGCTCAGGTCACAGATATGCACATTGGCGGGATTAACTGCAACAATCCCCTCACAATTGCCAATGCCTTTAACTCCCTGTTCTCTGACCTGCCTGCTCTCCCCTACCAGTCTCGTGACTCCAAGGACCAGGACCCCCATCGTGGGGAAAAACCCCGACCTCCCTTCTACCTCAGGGTCATCTCTGTCATGGAGACCCAGAAGCTCCTTGCTGGTCTCTCCCTTCACACTGGTGCAGGGCATGACTGCCTTGAGCCCAAACTACTAAGGCTTGGGTCATCTATCCTAGCACAACCCATCACCCACATCTTTAATAGATTGCTAACCTTGCGTATCATCCCGGACATCTGGAAAGTGGCCAAAGTCATCCCTGTTCTCAAACACGGCGACCCTAAAGATCCCAAGAACTACTGCCCTATAGCGATCCTGTCAGAGATCAGGAAGCTTCTTGAAAAGGCGGTTGTTTCACAGCTCACCCACTACCTACAGATCCACGATCTACTCTCCCCTGCACAACACGGCTTCAGAAAAGGGAATAGCACCTCCATTGCCCTAGCCGTGGTCACCTCCGAAATTAGGTCTGCTGCTGATCAAGGCAAACTGACCGGAGCCATCTTCGTGGATCTCTCGAAAGCCTTTGACCAGATTGATCACTCACTCCTGTCCACCTCTTTCCTGTCCCTTGGCTTCTCCTCCCTTGCCCTCACCTGGATCACTAACTACCTCTCGGGCAGACAACAATACACCAAATTCAACAAGGCCCTGTCTGATCCCTCTCCAGTTAACTGTGGGGTCCCCCAGGGCTCTGTCCTTGGGCCTCTCCTGTTTTCCCTATTTATAAATGAGCTGTCCTCAGTCCCAGCTCATGGGCAATCCACCCTATACGCAGATGGCCAAGTCATCCTGACCAGCTCCCAGGACATCTCAGTCATCAATGCCAGGCTAAACTACGACTTTGACAAAATCCAAACCTGTCTAAAGCTCACTATCAACCTGCAGAAGACGCAGACCATGCTGTTTGGCTCTACAGCCAAGACAAGAGCTGTCCCTGCCCCTCTAAAGATCTCAGGTGCCGATGGGTCCCTCCTACAAGTCACAGTTTCTGTCAAGTTCCCGAGAGTGGCACTTGACCCACAACTGGACTTCACCCTGCATATTCACAACACATGTAAGGCCTCAAATTGTAAGTTGGGCCTTGCACACAGAGCAAAAAGCTGTCTTACCCCGGCTGCCCGCCTTGCCCTAGCCAGAGGGGTCCTCCTACCCACACTCTGCTATGCACTTGTCTTCTTCACCCATGTCACAAAAAACAGTCTCTCAAAATGGGACATGGCGTACAACAGTATATGTCACTTTGCACTCTCAGCTCCTCGCCTCACCCACCGCTGTGACCTTTACTCCCAGCTTGAGTGGCTCCCACCGAAAGAGCACCACACCTTTGTCTTAGGCAACTTCATTGACAACATTGTCAGAACTGCCACCCCTTCTGCTCTTGCCAAAACTCTCCTACCCGCAACCCCCTCCTACCACTTAAGATCCAGTGACTCTCAGGCCCTCCTGGTTCCAAAAACTCGCACCCAAATGGGCGATCGGGCCTTCGCCGTGTACGCGCCCAGGTTGTGGAACTCCCTTCCAGTAAGCACTCGCTCCTCCACCTCTCATCCCTGCTTTAAAGCCTCCCTCTGGGGCTTCCTCAAATCGGCCTCTACCTGCTTCTACACTTAACTAACCTCCTTTGACCCACTCCACTCTGACTGGTTGAGTTGTTACCTAATTCGTCTGCTCAAGGCGATGGGTCTGTGCACCTTATCCACTAGTTAGCTCGCAGCTATTAGAAAAATTGATTATGTTGGGCCACACTGGCCTAATCTGCTCTTTAATTGTGTACATGTTCCTGATCTATCTTTATGCTCTGTCCTAGGCCTCTCTAACTCCAGCTGTAACTATTCGATTTACAGTACCTGCTACCCTCATCCTTTAGGGGTTGTTGCCCTGCCATGCTGACTACTGCCTTCCATGCTTGAACCATGCTGTTATCTACCTTCTGCTTGCAATATAAACCCCTGATGCTCTTGTTTTGATCTTGTTTTTCCCTGATGTTTATTGAATGTTCTTGTACTCGTTTTTGCCAATGTTCTTGAATGTACCTTTGTATTCTCCCGGGTCACACCTGAAAATAGGTACTTGGTTGTCTAGTGTGCCTACCTGGTTAACAAAAGCAAATAAATAAAATAAACAAATATATCATACCTGTGGAATATGCATTTAATTACAAGTGGCATATCTGAGGAACATAGTACAGAAATTTAATGTAGCCTTGGAGCCAACTCCGTGCAGGAATGGATCACGGTTAAGAGACAGATTATTTTGCAGTTATTGAATAAATGAGGTCCAGTGAGGGGACATCAAGGAGGGTAGAGGGGTAGACAAGGGAAACCAGCAGGAGGAAGAAAAGGATAAAAATGGGGGGAGCATTCCCGGAGAAAAGTGAGTCAAAATAAAAATTGCTTGTGAAGGGCAAATTATCACAGTGCTAGTGCAATCTGGGAGCACCTCAGACAGAACAAAAAGTGCAAATTATTAGCTCAAGTGAACTAATTCCTTTAAATGAAGGGATGGGATGACGTTGGAGGGAGGATGATTCAGAGGGAAACGTGAGGAAGAATTTCTTCATAGAATGGGTGGTGGACAAGTGGAACACCCTGCCAGAGGAAGTGGTGGGGGCTGAACCAGTCACGGGATTTAAGAACGCATGGGATAGACATAAAGGAATTCTGGAGGTCAGGGGTAAGAGGCAACAGACTTCTAGGAAAACATAAAGTAAACTTACAAGCTCAGATGGGCAGACTGGGTGGGCCGTAGGCCCTTATCTGCTGACACTGTCTATGTATCTATGTAAATAAGTGCAGGGAGGTAGAGAGGAGGGCAGGAGAGAAGTGGGGGTAAGGGATAGGGAAGGGAAGGGAAGGATGAGTCATACCTGGAACTGGTCCCTTCAGAGTGCGGAGAGAGCTACCAGTGGCGGAATGAGGTGAGGACTTAGAGTAAGGGGTAGGAGTAGGCAAGGACAAGTTGGGTAGAGATAGTAGAGGGGATGGTAAAGGGAAGGAGGAGGAAGAGGGGTGGGAGAAACTTGCCTTAGACTAGGCCTTTTCAGGATGCTGAGAAGCCTACCAGAGAGCAGAGTCAAGTGAGGATGAGTTAGGTAGAGAAAATGGAGGGGAAGGGGGAAGGAAGAGTAATTTCCCAGTGCTGGATCCCTCCAGGATGCTGAAAACCCTGCCAGGGGGCAGAACTAGGCGAGGACAAGTTGGGAAGAGAAAAAAGAAAGGATGAAGAGAAAGGGGGGAAGAGGAGGGAAAGAAGAAACTTGCCTAAGACTAGGCCACTCCAAGATGCTAACAACCCTGCAAGAGCGCAGAATCAGGTGAGGACTAGTTGGGCAGAAAAGATATATAGGGAAGGGGAGTGAAAGAAGAGTAATTGCCCAGTGCTGGGCCCTTCCAGGATGCAGAGAACCCTGCCAGTGGATAGAATTAGGTGAGGACAAGTTAGGCAGAGGGAATTGGGGGGATAGAAAAGGAAAGGAAAAAAAGGAGGGAGAGAAGCAAACTTACCTGAGAGTAGACCTCTCCAGGGTGCTAAGAATCCTGACAGGGCACATTTAGGTGAGGACAAGTTGGGTAGAAAGGAGAGAGGGGGAAGGGGAAGGGAAGGAGGAGGCTTGCCCAGTGCTAGACCCCTCCAGGATGCTGAGAACCCTGCCACATATGTAAAGGACGACAGAATTTATTTTCTATGTAGAGCTCAAATATTTCAAGAATGGATCCCATATTGTTCCAAACTTGGAAGCTTTTCCCTCTTATGTGTACAAGATTCTTTCTAAGTTACCACATTCAGTCAGTAGGTTTAACCAATTATTTACATATGGTGGTTCCTTATTCTTTCAGTTTTGTAGGATAAGTTTTTCTGCCTTAATGAACAAAATATCTAGTAATATGTTCTGGTTATCATCTAAAGATTATATAAAACTACTTCCAAATAGTAGAATTCCCAGGTCATAGAGGAAGTCTACTCCCAGTATCTTGCCTAATATTAAAATGACTTCATTCCAGTAGTTTATCAACTTTGAGCAATTTACAAACATGTGAATAAAATAAACAGACCGTTTGCGCATCTAGGACATTTATGCATTAATTTACTGTTAAATTTATGTCATTTCTTTGGAGTATAGTATACTCTATGTAGTATATTATACTGTATTTGTTTTAGTCTGCTGTTTCTTGAGACTTGCAAGGTTTTAGAGTCAATTTCTTGCCATTTTCCATCTGATAGTTTGCAGCCAGTGTCTTTTTTCCAGTTTTCATGTAGTTTAACCAGTTTGAGGGATTCTATTTTTCTGCACATCTGTCATACACCTGACCAGTAACTTTTTTGTTTGGACCTTTGATTAATATTTCTTCAATCATGGAATTTTTAATTTTCATCGAAGGTCCAGCTATTTTTCTGATGTAGTCTCTAACTTGTAGATACGTAAGGAAGTGCCTGTTTTCTAAATTGTATCTTTGTCTGAAATTTTGAAAATCCATAATCTTCTCTTGGGGGAAAAAAGATGTTTTATCTGGAATACCCACTTTATTCCCATCGTTGGATAAAATGGTTATCTGTAAAGGCTGGTATAGATTTAATATAAGTACAAGAAATAATGACTGATGTCCATCCCAACGTTTTATGGATTTCTGCCCCAATTTTGATTGAGACTTTCGTTGATTGTAAGTAAGTTTTATTTTCCTTACTACTGTTTTGTTTTCCCTGAAGAGCTCCTGTCAGATTTCTTAGATAGGATTTGTCTTCTGCAATTGTTATCTATCCTGAGGTTTCTTGTAATGTAAACCATGATTTAATCTGTACCATTTGTGCGGCAAAATATTACCACTTGAGGTTAGGAAGAGCTAAGCCCCAGTTATCTGTTGTGGCATATAATTTTGCCAAGCTTATTCTAGGTTGTTTGTTTTGCCATATGAATTTCCTGATCCCTACTTCTAGACATGTAAATGTTTTTTCTGTGATCCATATTGGAACGGCTTGAAAAAAAGAACAGGATCTTTGGTAAGATGTTCGTCTTTATCACATTTATTCTACCTTTTATAAAAAGGGTCCGAGAAATAGAGCTTTCTGATTGGTTGGAAACATTCTATCAGCCCTATGTTAATCTTTGATTAACATACATGTACAGCCTAATCATGTGCTGAACAAGGTTCAACACTATTTAAAAAACATTTGTATTATAATAGCTATACGGCACTCCCAGGGGTTATGTTAATGGGCAGTTAATCAACCTCTAGGAGCATGTAGCATTCGGCTATGCCTCGTGCCACATTATACCCGTAGAGGGTGATTAACAGACAATTAACATAACCCCTGGTCGTGCCTTATTGCTTAATTAAGAACATAAGAATTTGGCAGCAGGAGGAGACTGTGTGGTCCATCTAGTCTGCCCTGGTTTTCTACCCCCCACTATCAATTTGTCTTGCTAAGGTGACTATATTGTCTATCCCATGCCTACTTGAATTCCGGGACCGCCTTGGCTGCCACTTCCTCCAGTGACGGGCTGTTCCAAGGGTCCACCACCCTCTCCATGAAAAAGTACTTCCTAACATTTGTTTTGAATTTACCTCCTACCAGGCACATGTTGTGTCCTCTAGACATGCAGCCCTGTTTTCCCGGAAGAGGTTCCTGGTTTGTACTGTGTTGATCCCTTTAACAAATTTAAATGTCTCAATCATGTCTTCTGTGTTCCTCCTGTGCTCGAGGGAGAATAAAGTTAATTGGCTGAGTCTAGCTTCGTACGTTTCGTGGTGCAGACCATGCACCATTTTGGTGGCACATCTCTGCACAGTTTCCAGATGGTCTGTGTCCTTTTTTATGTGAGGTCTCCAGAACTGCACACAGTACTCCAAGTGAGGTCTCACCAGGGACCTGTACAGCAGGAGGATTACATCACACTTCCTACTGGTAATACCCCTATGAATGCATCCAAGGATGCTGCTTGCCTTTAGTGACGTTTTTTCGCATTGCTTCCCTACCTTTAAATTGTGTGAGATCGTGACACCAAGATCCTGTTCCAGCTTTGTTTCTTCTAGTAGCTGCCCCTCCAGTATATACTTCATACATGGATTCCTTCTACCCAAGTGCATGACTTTACATTTTTTGGTGTTCAATCTTAACTGCCAGTTCCTGGACCATTCCTCTAGCATCCTGAGATCTGCCTCCATTTCTGTGATCCTTCCTATGTGTCCACCCTGTTGCAGAGCTTCGTGTCATCTGCAAAGAGGCAGACTTTCCCTTTCAGCTCTTCAGCGATGTCACTGATGAATATGTTGAAAGTGAGGGGTAGTAATTGCCACCTTGTAAAGGGAACACTGTTTAACCAGGAGTAGCACACTAAGCCAAAGCTTGTTTCCAGATGCAGCCTGGGAGAACAAGGAAGTTAAGTGACTTGCTCAGGATCACACCTAGGCGGCTGTGGGATTCAAACCCAGATCTCCAGATGTGCAGCTCAGAGCCTTAACCCACTGTGCTATACTGCCTCCTAGTCATATCATTAAGTATTTTTTGGATTATTGTGTCATAATTTGTGATGTAGAAGTCTTGCCTTTTTTGTGTAATAACCACTCACAGGTATTTTATTCTTTTTACTACCTCTAAGTTAAATATATTCTCGAGGTCTATGGCCGGGAAATCCCTTTTCATTGGTAGAATTTAATTTTTTGCTGAGTTAATTGTATATCCCAATATTTCTGTAAATTTGTTTATCAGTTCTACTAGCAGAGGTATAGTCGTAAGTGCACCCTCTGCATATAAAAGAATATCATCAGCATATAAAGAGATCACATGTTATGCCTCTTTGTGTTTTATTACCTTGAATTTTTTTAGATTTTCTTATTGCTTGTGCAAGTGGTTCAATATATATATATATATATATATATATATATATATATATATATATAGAGAGAGAGAGAGCAGGAGGGAAGTGGGCATCCCTGTCTGGTACCCCTTTGCAATTTAATGTAGGTAGATATTTCGGTATTTGTTTTTTATGGAAGCGCCAGGTTATTTGTATATTAATTTAATTAAAGTGATATATTTTTTGCCTAAACCATATTTCTTTAAGGTTGCAAAGAGGTATTCCCAGCCTACCCTATCGAACGCTTTTTCCGTGTCGAAGGCTATTAATGCTGCATTTTTGTGAGTTGGAATCTCCTTTAGATTGAGCATGCATTGTAAATTGTGTGACAGTTTCCTTCTTGAAATAAATCCTGTCTGATTAAGATGGATTATTTTATGAATGACCATGGAAAGTCTGTTTGCTAAGATTCTTGGAAATATCTTGTAGGGGCATTGCTAGCAGCTGAGCGGTGAACAGCTCCCTGTGCTGCCCTGGGACAACTGCAGTAATTCATTAAAATGACTAAATTACTGGTAACAAAACTAGTTTATAGACCAGAAGAAAGAGCATCTCCTTAGCTGCTGATCAAGCTTAAATTTAGGGTGAGGCAGAAAAGAACATACCCGAAATGGTCCGAGGTAACAAGGCTGCTACCAACATGGACGGAGCCTCGCCGAAGGATTCTAAGGCAGGCGGTAATAAAGAAGGCCACATCAGACGGGGAGATCAAGTTGGATCCCAGCCGACCAACGCAGCTCTGCTGTGAGCGATTCAGAGGTTGGACAGAAAACTGGAGGACTTTCAAACTGAGCTAAAACAGATGCACATGAAAGTAGAGTTGCTGGCTGATGAATCAAAGGGGGCTGCTAAATCGGTCAAAAGGGCACTTACAGTGGCATCGGGGCTTACTAAAGAAAATACTTTGCTTCAGTGGTACCTTGAAAATGTGGAAAATACAATAACAGCTACACATAGACGGGTGCTAGGATTTCTGGAGAAGACAGAAGGTGATAGCCCAACTAATTTTATTCAAGATTGGTTACAGGACTTGTTACAGCTGGAGGATAATATTGTTATTTTAAAAGCTTACAGAGTCACGCCATGTGGTGGTAGGCCTAAGACTGTCATGGGAGAGTTCGCTCCTCGAACACTCATGGTGGAGCTCCAAACCTCAGCCCAAAGAGACATAATTCTCCAGAAAGCAAAAAGTTTAAGCCCTCTTACTTGGTAAGAGACTAGGGTGCATTTGTTTCTGGACTTGAGCTACACAAGGCGTATGAGGAGGAAAAGCTTCGATGGAGTGCGGGTGCGACTTCGCACTCTGGGGTGCACCAGGTTATGCTGATGCCTGCAATTCTGCATGTGCTCTATGGTGGGAAGGCCTGTCAGTTTTTTGAAGGTGGCAGAGGCCGCAAAATTGTTGGAAAAGCATTTTTTAATCAGAGGAGATACATTTGATTCAGACGGTGAACAAGAGACCTGAAGGGATTACTTTCAACATGGGACTTAAGTGGCTGGCCTGGTGGTGCTGAGGGCTGAGGCATTAGTCGCCATACCTCACATCGTGCCAGCGACCCGGGTTTGGGAAAGAGCTCGGGGCGCTGGGGGTTGGCTGGAGAGTAGAGGATAGAGCGTCTGCTGGACTGTTCTCTCCTGGGAGGGAGTAGGGTCTGTCTCGCACAGTGACACCTGGTGGAAACTGGGTGTGCGGCTGACATAGAGGCTATGGATGGGGGAAACACTGGGCGGCCGTCTTCTGGATGTCAGTGGGAATGCTCACATAGCAGGCTGGACAGCACTGCACATCCCACGTTTGGGGAGGGAACTAAGCTGAAAAATCCCCTCCCTCTGAGATAGGCAATGGCACCTCCACCTGGACCACACTCCCAACACTGGGTGCCTCTCTCCTGGCTCCTTGCATGGACCTGACACTCTACACTATAGATAGAGCACCCTGGGTGGATAGGACGGCCCTCTCCCAGGGGGCTCAGATCCAGGGGATGCATTGGGCCACGCAAGGAGGGTGGGTGATGCATCTCAGCTGGGAGGTAGAGACCAATGCCAGAGAGAGTTCTCGGAAGGTGAGGTGTAGAAACAGAATCGAAAAAACACACAAAAAAAACATGGGACTTAAGTTACTGAAGAGCGTTGGAGAATAAAGGAACTGAATGTGAGAGATTGCTTAGACTTCATTCTTACTCTTTAAGGGGGAAGTGGCTAAATTAACTATAACAAGTACCTAGTAGACGTCTTCTCTAACTATATTAGCAGGTTGATATTCTTGGGTTTCAAATGTACCATGAAGTTGTTTACAGGAACGTTGTATAAAAATGTGGCACGTTTACCTTTGCTCTCTCCCCCCCTTTTCCTTTTTCCCTTCCAGCCTTTTTCCTCTTCCCTCGAACTTTCTTTGAGCCAATCATTATAAGGTTGTGGTAATTACATTATGTTATGTTACCCCTGTATAGGGGAATAAGGTTGATGGAAGGAAAATAAAGTACCTTTAGATTCAATAGCCCATTTTATAGAATCAATTAGTAATATCTGGTTTTGAGATATAATGGAATAGCAATGTTTTTCATATGTTAAATATACAGTATACTGCGTGTTGTTCTTAGTAGTGCAGGAGGGTTAAGCACATTTGTTTATCTTGATGTTTAGGAAGTGGGATGTTAACCCTTTGAGAGGTGCATGAGTTTAGTTGGACTTACATGATATCCCGACTCATGGCTGCAATGGTTACCTGTGGGACTTTTTTTTTTTCATGGACTGATAACTGTTTTACAATCAGTCATATATGTCTAAATAAGTGCTTTGGAAGTTACTATGTTGGAATAATTTGGCTGCCCCTAAGTGAAGTACCCTTTTCAGGGGTAATTAGTTGCTGTAAAAATAGATAAAATGTACTTTGTAAGGTTGCCTGCCCGATGGATATGTTATGTAATGGAGTATTGCATAACTCAGTAAAATATAAGTTCAGAAAATATTTTGTAATTGGTATTTAGTAGTGATATTGGGTGATAAGATCCACACTTTTCCAGGGACTTATCGGGTTTTAAAATCAATGGGCCCTATTCACAAAAGGTGCGGATGGGATACGCGCCGTGTAACCCTGGCGCATAGCCTACCTGCACCTGGCTGCGCCATCTGTGGCATTCACCACGAAGGTCCGCCCCTACCTACATGCCTTATCCCAGGCTGATCCCCGGTCGAACTTGCAACTCCGAACCAGGGTGGGCAGGGGGGCAGGGCAGGGGCCATGACAGCACTCCATGCGATGCACAAAGCCTCAGTGTGCTGCACGTGGTGGCTAGCGGCTACGCATTTCTAAGGCAGCTGTAAATCCAGGTGGGAGGTTACATGCCCACCAGGGTTTAAGCTGCTGGCCACAGCAAACACAGTGGGGGGCATCACCCCTCCCAATTAGGATGCCCCTGCTTTCGGGGCACACTGGGTGGGCTGGGGGCAGTCGGCCAGCGACATCACCCCCAACATTGTGCCTGGTGCTGTGCACGCTAGGCCATCATGGTGCCCTGTGGGCACAAGTGATCCATTCCAGGACCCGGTCTGGGCAGCTGATTGACTGCGCGGCTGGGTCGGCAGCCCCGCACCGAACCACCCTTGTGAACCTGTGCATTGGGGGGGGTGGGGCCACATAAGGGAGCCAGGTGGGGATGACTGTTTGTGAATGCGGTCCCTGCATGGATCTCCTGCGGGTGCAGAGCTGCGGGGGGTACATGTCATTTGAGTGTACCCCCACCCACTTTAGTGAATAGGGCCCAGTGTGATTATAGCGTCATAGAAAGAGGATGGAAGTTTATTCTCATCAAGACAATTATTAAATAGTTGATGTAGAATCGGAGTTAGATCTTCTTTGAAGTGTTTGTAAAATTAATTTATAAATCCATCCTGGCACAAGTGCAAATTTTGGGAGCGGTGCAGGGGTATAAGTAGAAATTTTGGGAGGGGTGCAAGTACAAATTTTGGGAGATGTGCAGGGGTACAATTACACATTTTGGGAAGGGTGCAGGGGGCATGTACTGTACAAAGTTTAGGAGGTACACTGGGATACAAGTACAACTTTTGGAAGGTGAGCAGGGGTACAGGTACACATTTTGCGATGGTTACAGAGGTGGAAGTACAAATTTTGGGAGGGTGCAGGGGTGCAAATACAAATATTGGGAGGGGTGCAAGTACAAATCTTGGGAGGTATCCAGAGGTACAGTTATAAATTTTGGGAGGGGTATGGGAGGAATGTACTGTACAAGGTTTGGGAGGTGTGCAGGGGTACAAGTGCAAATCTGGAATGTTTGTAAAGGTAGAAATACAAATTTTGCAAGGGGTGCAGGGGGTACAAATACAAATTTTGGGTGAGGTGCAGGGAATCGGTTCAAATTTTGGCAGAGGTGTAGGGAAACAAGTTCGAATTTTGGGTGGGTTGCAGGGGTACAAGTGTAAATTTTGGGAGGGGTACACATTTTGGGAAGGGTGCTGGGTACAAGTACAAATTTTGAAGGTGTGCAGGGGTTTAAGTACAAGTTTTGGGAGGGGTGCAGGGGTTCAAGTACAAGGTTTGGGTGGAGTGCAGGGGTACACCTATAAATTTTGGGAGGTATGCAGAGGGTGCAAGTATACATTTTGGGGAAGTGTGCAGGTGTTCAAGTACAAATTTTGAGATGGGCACAGGGGTACAAGTACACGTTTTAGGAGAGGTGCAGCTACTATGCTCCTGCCAGGAAGCAAGGGAAGGGAAATTAAAAACAGGTTCACAGAACAGCAACATAGCTGCCAAACGGCCCAGCACACAGGCCCCTGAGTGAGTAGCCCCAGAGCATGGGGGCTCAAGTACATATTGCATATTGTAAGCACAATTACTATTAATCAGTTTAATTCTGTGGGTGTCTTTAAGGAAAGGCATACAGTAAATTATGCCTGCTTGTTTTCGTGGTTAATTCCTGAGATGACAGATTTCACTTGGACATGCAGTACAATGAAAAGCTATTTATTCCAATACGCAGTTAATATTTAACATACCTCTGACAGTTAAACAGTACAAGACATTGTTAGGAAATGTTATTCAGACCATTGTCTTGCTTCATGCACTGTAAATCATTACACAGTTTTCACTACGTACTTATGAGGCCTACGGTTCCCTATCTGGAGGCAATTTAAGGTAGTATTCTTTCTAGAATAACCTTGACTAACCAGTACACAATTCTTTGGGACTAATAATCTTTGCTAGCATTTAACCAATATTTCACTGCAGTGTATCTATGCATATCTATATATAAGGTACCAGGATTCTTAAAAGGCACAATATTTCAGTAAACACCTTTAAATCAGTAAAGATAAATATCTACATACTTAACCAACTTTTCAGAGTCTCTAGTCTCCTGGACATCTGGAGATTTGAAATATCTTTGGATGGCTGTGTGAAGAAGATTTATTTCTGGCTCACGGAGTTCTTTTTCTCCTTGAGGCTTGCAAAACAGAAAATGACAGCCAGTACAAGTTTCAATGTCTGTTACTTGTGGCAGATGCCAAAGGTCTTCAGAGTTCAGCAGAATAATTGTTCTTTTAGAGTCAGTAGCAGTAGCATTGATGTGAGATCCTCTTTCAGCGATGAAACACAGATTCAGATGGTAGCTAATAGGTAATCACTAATTGCTGGTCTTGAGAGACGTCTTATATAAGCCAAATACTTCCTCAGAAGTATCATGAAGTTTCATTCTTCCTCAAGAGTAGCATGAGCTTTTGGGATGATATAGCCATATTTGGACAAAGGCTTATCTGATTCGGAAGTCTATAACATACGTGTGGTGGTATTAATACTAATCAGACACTCTGTCAGTAAACTGTCTATTGTCCTTTTGAACTTGATCCATGAGGTGAGAATTAATAGACTTCATAGATTTCATAGATGTTTACAAGCAAAAAAAATAGACTTGCGTCCTTAAAGCTTGCCCTTTTTATCGAAGTTCAGAATTTAATTTTCATATTTCCACAATGAATATCCAATTTGTTTTTGAATATGTTCATACTCTCACTATCTATTATTGTCCTAGGCAAGGCATTCCAAGGAGTGATCACCTTCTGACTAAACCAGTGTTTACGTAGATTATGTTTCCATTTCGGTTGTATTAATTGTTTATTGTGTCTTCTGATGCCAAATTTGTCCATTCTAGGCTGAATACCCAACTCATAACAAAAATCAGGGTCTCTAATTGCCCTATACAGGAGGCAAATATCCCCTCTGAACCTTCTATAATGTAATGAATATAGGTTTAATGTCGTTAGTCTAGATGAATATGTTAGTGTCTTCATCCCCTGAATAGATTTGGTAAATCTTCTCTGCACAGCCTCAATTCTATCAATATCCTCCCTGTTTTGGGGACACCATACCTGTATGGCATACTCCAAATGGGGTCTAACCAAGGCCACATACAGTGGCATCAGCACCACAGCTTCTCTACTGGCAATATAGCATAAAACGCAATTTAAATTTTGATTTGATTTTTTTTTACCTGGAGTCTACAATGTGTGCTAAACTTAAGATCTGGACACATTATGATTCCAAGATCTTTTTCTTCAATAGTGACAGTGAGTGGTATATTATCAAGCATAAAACTATTTTGTTTATTCTTTTTACCCATATGCATGATTTTGCATTTGGCAGTATTTAATACCAATTTATTATTATTAGTCCAATTAGAAATTTTGTTTATCATATTCTGTAATTCTAATGCCCCATCATGACTATTCACAACAGCTCTTATCCTACAGTCGTCTGCGAATTTATATAGCCATATACTAGACTTATAACCACAAGACCTTCCACTGCGCAGGTCCAAAAATGAGGTGATGAGGTTTATCTCATTGTGGTTTCTGGTACTGTGGTCTGATAGCAGATAGTTCCTTGTTAAGAGGTACCAGTACCTTGTTGGATTGTCTAGCTTTTTCAGCCATGCTGTAACTTTTTAAGGTATGACCAGTGACATGATAACTGCCGAGTTTTGATTTTAAAATACTTCTGGACTATCAGCACATTGCACAATGTCTCAGTCTAATGCATCTGTTCAATTGGCATTTTGAATGTCCTTGAAGTTAGCAAGCTTAAAACATATTTGATTAATGTAGAATATTCATGATCTTTGGGTGCTGGTAGGTCCATATTGCTGGTCTGCTTGGTTAAAGACTTAAAAGCAAATGTTTTTTATGACCCGTTCTTTTAATGTACATCAGTGGCATTTGAGATTAAGGTGGACATTCTTGTTACAATTTGGTAGTGTCTGGCAGCTGATGGGTGCTATTGTGCCTACAGTATGCAAATCTGCCAGTTGCGAGTTGGTCTGAGATAGGGAGCCAACAACTGGAGCCTTGGGATAGACTGTGAGAGGCTGAGAGTCCCAGATTTACATAGAATATGTAAGAGGCTGCCTCCCTGCTGTGTTAAAGTGTTGTAAAAAGTGTTTATCTGATCCCTGAGCCCCCTATCAAGAGAGGGACAGTTAACATGGGACCCCAGCACACAGGTAAAGAGCCCTAAGCCAAGAGGGTAGGATGGCTGTTGTACAAAAAGCTTAAGTGTATGGCTATGGGAGGGACAG
The DNA here is from genome assembly GCA_016271365.2 of Neoceratodus forsteri. NCBI lineage: Eukaryota > Metazoa > Chordata > Ceratodontiformes > Ceratodontidae > Neoceratodus > Neoceratodus forsteri. The sequence goes on along the minus strand of CM028133.1, from coordinate 32,875,381 downwards.
CATAGCCCATAGTCCCCACTTTAGCTAGGTATATCCCAGCCATTTACAGCATGAGTTTGACCTCATGCAGAGGCATAGCCATGCCAGACATGTTGTCCAAGTTTCCTCGACATGAACCTTCCTGTTGCCCAGTATTTAAGAGAAGTTGCCATATTGTGTGAAACTACCTATTACCGCTATGCCTTATACAAGAATATCTAAAGTTACAAGTTAAAGAGACAGTGCACCTGATTCAGACTGCCTATGTGAAATGTATTTTAAAGACTCTCCAGTGTTTTGTGGCCCTTGTGGTGGAACTGCCTGAACTCTTGTGTTCTCTTTTGATAAATGAACTGCCTGAACATTTGTGTGCCCCATTTGCTATGAACAGCCTGAACATTTGGTGCTCAATTTGTTAAACGAACTGCCTGAACGTTTGGGTGACACTACCCAAAGAACTTATCTATACCAGCAGAGCTATGCATCCCCTGTTTATGCCCGAAATGCCCTAAAAGAGGCATAACATCAGCTGTGTTAAAGACTGCCTGTTATTTAAACTAAAGGGGAATTAATGACACAATGACTTTTCTTGTTTTATTTAAAGAACCGCCACTATTCTTGTTTTACGAAGTTCTTTATTGAGCTGTCACTCCAGTCTGCAGGTGGTTTTTCCAGATCTGCCTCTCCAATGACAGCTCATCTAGGAGGTTTCTCAGTGACTTCAGCATCTTCCATCCTGGTGACCCAGGTGTGCTGTGAAAGGCCCAATGACTGTCCTCAAAGGCTAGAGAGGTGGTCTTAGGTCCAGTGGTTGACAAAGGACCTGCAGACGATGATCTTCACTGCCAGAGTTTTGTCCTGTTTCTTCAACCCAGGAGGGATAGCCTGTACCGGTGGTCCACTAAAGACCTGCAGCCAATGGTAAGTATCCTTGGAAACTTTCATTCCTTTTTCTGCAGCTTGCACATTCCTCCTGGAGGAGGAAAACTGTCACGGTGGTCCAAGGGATCTCCTGACTCTATTTAACCCTATGTTGACACCCCCAGTGGTGGCTGGACTGTAAAGTGGACTGCAATGTTTGTTTTAATACTGTGTTTCCATTTACAGTGTTAAGAACAAAGTAATGTTATCAATTTATTTAGAGTATCGTATACATTTTAGAGTTACAGTATTTACAGTAGATACTTTAGTATAGATGTTGTTATTTTAGAACTGTTTAATAAAACCTTGATTGCATTTAGGTTAACTTCACACCTCACTGTTGTAAGAAACAGGTTAGTGACAATTGACCTGGTGTCCCTTCCCCTGGATCTACGATGGGTCGTCAACAAAATTTTTGTTGAACGACCCGACAGCGAAACCGGCAGGTTGACCGCATTTTGCAGTCAGCTGCCGGTTTCGGAGAACAGCAAGTGTTTTCTTCAGGGGACTTTGCCCCCCCATACCCCCCCCACTTAGGATTCTCACCTCCAAGTCAGAGCTGATTTGGGGGGGAGCAGGACCACTGACAGACAGTGCTGGGTTCCAGCAGGTTTCCTACAGAGACGTGGCACTGTAGTCACTGTAGGGGACCCCACGGTCGAAATGTCGTTGTTGGAGGTGTATACCCCTTCCCCTAAAACTCCCCAATGACCGCTGGCTAGATGTCACACAAAAATTCACCTTTGGGTGGTTGGGGTGGTCAGAATTTGCTTTCTCTCCAAGTTATAACCAGGTGACTTGCACCCCTGACCTGATCCAATAAAGTCTGGTTGGGCTGTTTGGGTAGTGGCGGCTTCCTAAAGTGGCACACCCCACCAGTACAGCATCCCTCTGGTACTGCACTCAGGTGCCAGCATTGATGATATGAGCCCAGTCCTGGTATGGGACTAGAACACATGACCTTCTGGTCCTGAGGCTGATAAGCTACCAACTGAGCCATGCTGACATCTCCAGTGCATAACCTGATTGGACTATTTCCGGAGCCCATTTGTTTGAGGCGATGTCCCACCACTGGGCAGGAACATCAAGATACTGTCCATTCCTGGATCCCTGTTGTGGAGCAAGAGGGGGAGTTAATAAGTCAGAAGGACATGGAGGGAGCAACCTGCTGCTGGCTACCTCTGCCACAACCCTTCAGGGCCTTGTAAGGGGTATTCATGTGCTATTACTGCTGGTTATGCCGACCCCCACCACAGGACCAACAGAAGTGACAGGAACCCTTGTAAATGGATTCCTCTGCATTTAGACTGTTAGGAACTGCAGAACTGATTAGACCCATTGGGTCCGATGGAAAGACCTCTGCTCATTCACAGAGGCCTCCACAGGTGGGTCAGTCTGTCACCCTCAAAAGGGAAGTTCAGCGATCTTTAGTGCTCATGTCCACTTTGTGTAGTGAGTACAGCTACATTTTGATGGCAAACCACGTAGAAGTTGGGTCACTGTGAGGTAATCACATTCCCCAGGTGCCTAACCACAAGTGCCATAGGCAGATGTAGTTTGCTGTGGTGGTGGGCTTACTGGTCGGCAACCCACCCTAAGGATACACTTGACCATTGTTATAAAACACAGTAGGGTGACTTGGTGGCTTTTTTTGTTTTATTTTTATAATAAAAAAATTACTTTAGCTCTTCCCCTGCTTCAAGAAACAGTAGGGTGCACGCAGCCCATGTGATGATTGTGTCTCCCAACCAATCATGAAGCTGTACTCCCAAGCCCAATTTTATAACTGTGGTTAGAAAATTGAACTTAGTGTCTGCCTCAGCAAACATCAGTTCTGAGGCAGAATAAGAATCTTGCAGTAGCTTCTGAATCTCAGTAAAGGTATCTTCCTTACCCTGTGAGATATTTTTGCCTTGAACTGTGCATGTGTGACACGTTTGGGAGATGGCTACTTCCCTGGAATTGTTCAATATTTATTGAAGTCAATGTTAGGCTTGCAGACATAGCTGGGAATGTTAAATTCTGCTTCTAATCTTTCTCCTACATAGGGACATGCAGGACAAGGGGTGATAGCATGTGACAGTCTTGCACGGTTATTGGTATCATTGAGCATAGCCTTAGGGCACTGCTGGGGAAGCATTTCAATACATCTGCCTTGGTGCTTCCAATTTCCTACAATCTCCATTCACCCAGGTCCAGAACTGTAAGGCTAGGGCATAGATAGGTAGAAAACTGGTTGAAGGAAGGACAGCAGAGGGTTGTGGTAAACTGAGTCAAATAAGAAGCGAGGGAGGTCACGAGTTGGGTGACACAGGGATCTGTCCTCGGTCCGCCCTCTTCAATGTGTTCATCAGTGACATTGGAGGTAAATCTGAAGCTTTGCAATAGGGTAGATAGCGACGAGGGGATCAGGGAGATGCAGAGGAATCTTCAAAGGCCAGAAAGGTGGTCTAAGGTTTGGCAGTTGAAATGCAACACCAAAAAATGCAAAGTTATGGACTTAGTGAATAAAAACAGGACACAGTACTGGATGGGAGGGGTTAAACTGAGCACAATGGTAGAGGAAAGGGAGCTGGGAGTTATCATTAGTGACTTCCTCAAACAATCAAGCCACGGTAACAAGGCCTATAGAAAGGGTAACAGTATGCTGGGGTACTGACAGCAGGAAAAAGGAGGTATAGCTACTTCTATATAGGTCACTGGTGAGGCCACACCTGGAATACTGTGCTCAGTTCTGGAGTCCCCACCTAAGGAAGGACAGGGAGAGTCTGGAGACAGTGCAATGCAGTGTGACCAAGATGATTCAGGGCCAACAGGGAAGATCTTATGAAGAATCGTCTCAAGGCACTGAACATGTACTCAATGGAGACCAGGTGAGGGGGGGGGGATATGACAGAGACCTTCAAGTTCCTGAAGGGAATAAACAAGGTGAACTGCAGAGAACTATTTAGCAAGAGTACAGAGTCAAGAACCTAAAGTCATGAATGGAAATTGGTGGGGAAGGTTTAAGAGGGATGCGAAGAAGTTCTATTGTACTGAAAGGGTGGTAAAGCTGTGGAACAGTCTGCCAGCAGAGGGGGTGGGTGCCAAAACTGTACATTGTTTCAAGCATGACTGGGAGAGAGTGAAGAAGGGTCTGGTGGTTGCTCAGGTCAGTAGTAGTGGGGGTGTGTGTGTCGGGGGGGGGGTTTGCTTGTTGGGGAGTATGACTTCACAGGACAGAAGACCGAGCATGATTTAAACAGCTTACATTTTGTTTGAAAACCCATCACATCAGTCTCAATATTGAAGACAGGATCCCGGACCGGAGTCAAAATGGGTATGAGACAATGCCCATTCTGGGTCCCAGCTGTCAGGCAGATTAAGCTCTGATTGAAAGGAAGATTCAGTTATATTTTATGATGACACCCCAATACTAGGGAGAGCATTTGGATGAGGTGATGATGACCTGAACATGTCAGTATGTAACTGCCCAGCTGTGTCCTGCGTCGGTACATATGCCAGAGATGTTTGTTGCTGGATTTCAGTACATAAAGTTAAGTCATTCTATGGGTTCTGGCAGCCCATATTGGAATATTTTGCATAAAATTTCTTACATTTGATTTTGCAGTATGGTTTTGGCAAATCAACCTGAAGCTGAAATCTGTCCACAGGAAAGTATGGTACAAAACATTGTCCTTTTGCTAATAAAGAGATACGTGAAGGTGTTAATGCAACATTTGAAATATTTAAAATTTGATCTTGTCTTAGAAATTGTGTTGTCTGAGTTGGTACCGTTGTTTTTGGGCAAGCCTTGTGCTTCTGCAGCTGCAGATACAAATCCATAATACCCAAATTACAACCATACTTGTGTCTGCAGATACACATGCACAGTGTAAGATACACACACCAGCTTCTGGCTGTGAAGCCTGCATTTCTGCAGTCACAGACACAAATCCACACTACCCTAGTTGCAGCACTACTTCTTTTTTTAAACTCACATTTTGTTGACTTTTGCAGGCAATCAGACATGTTCAGTAATGCAGCAATGGTGTACAGGACAAGTGGTCAACAGTACAGAAGACAGTGCTGTCTACAACATTGGCAATATACAATGGAACAGTAAAATAATATCACAGCTGTTTCCAGGTATCCCTCAGTGTGGTGCCCCCTGGTCCAGTCTCCCAATCCGCCTCCAGAGTAACCAAACTAAGCTCCTCCCTGTAGATCTGGGCTATTTTAGGGAATAATATCTGATCGTATTGTCATGATGTAAAGCAGCCACGGGTTCCATCTAGTTTGACATTTGTCTTCCATCTTTTGTAGAAAAGACATCATCTACAGCACTACTTCCATCTGCAGATGTGCAGCACCCTGTGGGGCCAGTGCTTCTGAAGCCACAGATACACATGCACACTGAAAAACCTACACACCCACTCCTTCAGTCACATTGTTACGTTTCTAAAGAGCACTGATGGGGTATTTTTTTTTTAAAGTGCAGCATGCTGTATGCATATTTTCAAAGGTAAAACTGTAGTGCTGCTTCATTTGTGTAATCTGGAAACAGTTGCATGTTTTTTTAGTGTAACATCATCAAAATCTTTTTGCAGGTTGGTTTCCTTGTATGATTGATTTTTTGAGTAGGACACCAATATGGTGTCACCTGTAAATAATTTTATATCAGAGTGAGCAATATAATTATAGTGTATGGTGGAACGCAAGTGTATATGGAATTTGGTTGCTGGAATCAGCTTGTTGTGCTGCAGTAGTGACGTCAAATTGCTGCTGTGCTGCACTGGCTACATCGGTACTTCAGGACAACAACTTAGAACATCTTCGCACATGTGCAATGAAGCGACTGCGGCGGTGAGAGCTGGCGAGGAAGTGAGCGGCACTGGAAAGAATCATGCCACAGTAAGTCACTGTTAAGTACTTTGGGGCACATTTTAGGAACACAGGATTACAATAATGGTTACCCATACACTATAAAAGATTGTGTATGAGCAACCGCACACATACAAGGCTGTTTTCTGATCTCGATGTTTCCATGGTAACAAGACCTCTCAAGCTGCACTCTTGAGGTTTATTGTTACCACAGAAACCTCTCAATCAAGAAACAGCCTTGTTGTGTATGATTGCTCACACACGATCCTCTATAAGGAGGTCATTTGTGTGCAATATATTAAGAAAAGTAGAGGACCCAAAATAGATCCTTGTGGGATACCTCGGTAAAGGAGTCCCAGATTAGATAAAGCAGTATCCAGTACAACTCTTAGATGGTACTGGCTAAATCTGATTGTAACCATTTTGTCACTTCTATAGAAACTCCTACATGCTTCATCCTCTTTAATAAGATATTGTGGTACACTAAATCAAAGGTCTTTGGAGAGGTCAATGAACACTTCACACACAGAATCCCCTGAGTCAAGAGCTCTTGCCAACAAATCAAAAAAATCCATGCGTGCATTGCCCGTAAACCTCCCTGCCCTGAATCATGATTGATGTTAAATCAACAAAAAAATGATTTTCCAAATAATCTTTCAGTTGTTTGCACACCATCCTTCCAAATAATTTTGAAACAACTGACAGAAGTGCCACTGGCTGATAATTTAATGGATTATTCACTGTTTCTCCTTTGAACATGGGTACACTTTGCACACTTCCATATGTCTGGGAATACCCCATCAATAAAGCTCCTGTTGAATGACTGTCAAGATTGGACAGATCGCTTCAGCTGAGGCCTTTAAATGTTTTTTTTAATCTCACACAGATTCAAGCCAGGGGACTTTCTAGGGTTCAGTTTCTCTCGCTAAATACATCTGTATTTTTGATAACACTAAAAACATTATTTATTTATTTATTTAGTTTTGGCAACCAGGTAAGTACACTAGGCAATGGATGCCTATTTTCAGGAATGATCTGGAATGAACAGAGCTTATAAGAATCCATCTGCAACAAAAAAATTAGACAAAATCAAAAACGATCATTTCATTTCAGTTGTAGGAGCAAATGGACACAATATAAGTCAAGAACAGTTCAGTAACAGGTGCAGTTGGATAAGTCACTATAGCACATAACGAGACTCAGTTTAAAAAAGATTATGTGACTTTGAGCACCTAACCGGGGAGGAGGAGAATTCCAGAACCAGGGAACAGAAGCTGTGAATACTACAGGTCCCTTGTTAGTAGAGCACTTTGGTTAACGAAATGACAAGACATCACTAGAGCGAAGGCTGTAGGGAGTGACAGGGAGCTGTAACATAAATGATAAGCAAAGAGGAGTCCCTGATCAGATATGTTTGTCAATGAAGCAGACCATAACAAAGCTTCAGCTGTAGGGTGGTAGGGTGGAGAAAGCCAACCCAGGGTGGAGTATAGTGTACTGCAATGTGTGAGATGAGCAGTAGTCAGCATGAAGTGGGAAATAATATTATAGATTACCACCTACCTAGCCAGAGAAGATTTAGGGGAGTTTAGACATACTGGTACACAATAGAAGAAGTTAGGTAGAAAGATCCCATTTGCAGTGGCCAGTCTAGATCTCGCTGTTAGACTGTTTCTCACTCGAAATACCAGGCCCAGTTTGGAGTTTACTGGTTGCAGGCAATATTAATGTGTAGGCAGAAGTCCAATTTAAGATCCAAAGCAACACCAAGCTACTTAAAACCAGGAACACTCTTGATCATGGACCTGTCTAGGCCACAGGGAAGGGCTTCTACCGGAATTTCGTTTATTGCTCTAATAGTTGACTTTTGCCTTACAAATTGATTTTTGCAACAATTTCTCCATTTTTTTTAAAGATGCACAGACTTCTGTGTTTAAAGTTTTGTTTGCTTTCTGCCAGGCCCTATCTTTAATTAACTTTTTTTTCTTTTCATCGTTTAATTTTTTTTTTCTTTTCATCATTTATTTATACCCCAATTTGCCACCAGACCCATTTGTCCCTTCCCCTCAGCTTGCCCAGTCCCATCACCCACCATCCCCAAGTTTTACCTAGCTCTAGACTTATCCTATAGACTACACCCCCATGGCAGGGCCAGGGGAAGGAGGGAAAGTCATCCTCCTCCTCACTGGCAGGGACTCAGTTCAGATGTGGAGTCAGGGCCTGATTGGGGGTGCAGGGCCTGCAGTGGGTTGGTTGGCATTATCCTGGCTACAGGGTTTGCCCGTTTGTCTCCCTTACCCTGCCAACGTCCCCCGACATCTTGCAATCACAGTGTGGCCTTGAATGCTGCTGGCATACACCTGCAGGAGAGGCAAGCTTCCGGGCCACTGCAGGGGTCACTAAAGCAGTGGAATAAAAGAATTTCCCTCTCCGACTATGAGTGCTGCCATGGGCAGTGTCTCCCCAGCCCCCGAGACTGCCTAACTTTGTTCTTGGGCTCACTTTTGAACCCGGGTTGCTGGCATGGCAGCGTGCAGCACTACCCACTGGGCCATCAGGTGCCCCCACTCTTATTAATGTCTTCATTTTTTTTTTTAGTCAGTCAGGGCACATGGCATTTCCTGATTCTCCTTGACTTAAGAGGGGCATGTTGATTACAGAGATATACAGAGATATTTGTAAAGTCAACTATAGCTATGTTCACATCTAGAACTATTTCAAGTCTGTCCCATCCTTTTTTTTTGAATGCTCAGATTAAAGTTTATGGGATTATAGTTTTTAAATCACCTCCTGGTCCAGAATTTTTGTTCGATATACTTTCCACTACTCCAGTTTATAGTGCGGTCAACCAGGCTGTGGTCCCCCAGATTAGGAGGTAAAATCACATGATGTATTACATTTAACTGGGGCAACACAAAAAATCAAATCCAAAATATCCCTACACTATGAAAAGTACCTTTTCCCATTGGTATATCGATGATCTGGTTTAGGCCGAGGGTGGAAAAGCTCACTGCAAGCTTGTCCCTCCCCCCCACCACCTGGTACACCCCAGATCACAATAAAATCATCTGGCAATATAATTTGTTTTCGCTGGACAAGATCTGTAATAACCTAGGCCTGTTTATCATGTATTACCTCATTAATCTTAGGTGGAGAATAAATAATTCCTATGCTTCTGTTATATAATGGCAAGATGATGACATCACACTCTGCTCCTTCAGTGCTGCCTGAATATGTCAATTATATGTAGACCAAACCACATTTCACTCAGAAAACAGGGTTGAAATTTCCCGGTCTCTGACTTGACCAAGCACCTTGTCAAGGTAGGCATTTATGTGGCAACAGAGACTGGGAAATAACAAGTCCCTTTGCCAGCCTGCCTTTTTACAATAAAAATCACTACGCCCCATAGAATTTTAAAAAACACAAGCAGCCATATTTTTTCCTCACTTAGTGATCGAGTTACTCAGCAAGACAGTAAAAGCCACCCCCTCCAAACAACTCCACTGTCATTATCAATGCCAGTATAGTGTGTGTGTGTGTGTGTGTGTGTGTGTGTGTGTGTGTGTGTTTATGGGTATGTGTATGTATATATATATTATATATACACACACACACATATGCATTCTTGGGAAAAAAACTTTGTTAATGCATCAGTTAGGGTTTCAGCAACAAACATTTGGAAATGTGCTGTTAGGGTTTCCAACCCTAACACCCCACCTCGACCGTGCAGGCAGCAACAGGCATGGAGTGGTTGCCAACCCTAATGCTCACCCCATTCCATGTGTAAGTAAGCTGAGATGGTTACAGTATAGGAGAACTGGGTGAGCGTTAGGGTTGACAACCCTAAGGCAAACCCCCCCCCATGCCTGTTGCTGCTTGCACGCTGGGGGTTGGATGTTAGGCTTGGAAACCCTAACAGCACATTTCCAGACTTTTGTTGCTGGAACCCTAACTGATGCAGTAACAACATTTTTTGCGAAGAATTTCCTTACTTATTGAGATAATATAATCGTATTCTTATCTGCCCATGGAAGCACAGGGCCCTCTGGGCCCCGCACTCCCATCCATCCATAATTTGTGAAATAGCATAATCATATCCTTCTGTCCCTAACTGTATCCTTATTTGCATGTGCCATCCCTTCATAGATGCATACATACATGTTGCGTGGATGCACTGCAGCCAAAACAGCAACCAAACTGTCAGCATAGCCTTGTTATGAGTCCACCTCATGAACGCTGGCCTGAGAATTTTCAAATCCCCCGGCAAAACATAATTCCTTGCCTCCGCAATGTCATTCCATGCCAGAGGAGAGAAGAGGCATTTTGGCCAGGATCTGAAAAATGACAGCTGCCACATTCATGAGGCAATGGAAAAAAATGACTGTTGAAAATTTGGGATGAAAATATGGAAAATTACCATAGTTACAAGCAAGCATAGTTAAATGTAAACGCACGTGCATAACTGTACCATTTTACATATTTTGACCCCACATTTTCAACATAGCCTTCTTATCACCCCACCTCATAACAAGCCTTCTTATCACCCCGCCTCATGAACAAAGGCAGTAAAAATATTGAAATCATGCCCAAAAGGTGATTTCGCCAAGCGACTGCGAAATCGCCTTTTGGGATGGATTCCCGAAATTCCACTGAATTGTCTATGAAGTGGGGTCTCCAAAAGGTCATGTTGAAAATTTTGTGTCAAAATATGCAAAAAATGGCCAAGATATGCATCAAAGTTGAAAACCCCATTGAAATACATTGAACCACATTTACCTTAGTTTCTCATATTGCAGTCATCGGTTCCAGCAGCAAAACATGTCTTTGGTGGGGAGAGTGGATCTCGAACCTCGGACTGGTTCAGGTGAGTGAGGTGTGTAGGTGTGTACTGGGGTGGTGGGAGTGGGTGCTGAGTGGGAGGTGGGGTGGGGGTGTCTGATTGGTGAGGGACTGTTTTCTTGTTTTAGGAAAAACACTGACGATTGTTTCTTTTTTCAGGCGGGAAAGCCATCGGGGGTGGGGGATGCCACTAGACACCAGGGAAAAAGACGACTGGGGGAATAAATCAGAGGGTGGGGTGCCACTAGACACCAGGGAAAGGATTTCCCATCATGAAAAAGGATCCTTTTTCGTGACTCGTGATATGAAAAAGAATCTTTTTTGTATTACAAGTCATGAAAAAATATTTATAATCTGAAAAAAAAATTCAAGGGCATTTCTTCAATAGATAAGTACAAAATCCAGCTGATGGGGTCCTGATAAGCAAGTTACATGTGTTGGTTTCTACTCAACACATAATTGTTTTGAGTTATTTTAATTGATTTCACTCACTAACTGCAAATCAAACTGGTGGCAGCACAAAAAAGGATTTCCCATTTGCGACAAAGGATTACCCATTTGTGACAAAGAATTACCCATTTGCGACAAAGGATCCTTTTTCGAGCGAGACATCTAACTGATCCCACTGAAAATAATGGGACATTTTCAAATTTAATAACTTTGGAATGGATTAATATTTTTTTCACCAAACCTTCAAAAGGCACACCTGTAACCCAAGACCTTTGTACCCTAAAAATTTCAGACCAAAATCCCAAGCCGTTTTTATGCAGTAGCGTGACAAAGAATTTCGCCAAAAATGGTAATTTTCAAATTTTTTGACACGCAGTATCTCCACACCCACACATCTGACCAGAACAAAACTTGCCACATCAAGAGATCTTTGGTCTTTGATTGTGCATGCAAAATTTCATGTGAATCGCTTGAATGGTTGTGAAGGTATTAAAGCTCAGAATTTTGAGTTTAACATAGACGTGACTGTTGAACTTTAACTATAGGGGAATGACAATGCTCCTATAATATATATTATATATATTTTTTTAAAGGTACATAACACTGTTTTTTCCCCTGCCAGCTTACCTCACAGGAGATTATTGCTGCTGTCTGATAGTGCTGCTGCTCACAATGTTTGTCCGCCCTGTCAGTCCCACAAACTTGAATCAGAGTTATGTAAGTGCAACGCTTCCATCTAGCTTCTGAACACACTCGCTTCCAAATCTCTGCAAGCCTTACAACTGGGATCTTCAAATCTGCTTATTGTATTTTAAAAAAAAAGAAAACAAAACAAAACAAAAGTGGTGACCACAACAGGATCACGTACTTCGCTCCTTTCCTGAGCGGTCACTCATCACTTACCAACATTACTCAGTAACATCCCAAGCAGTCCAGAGTGACAGTGTTCCTTTTTAAGTAATAGACCTTTTTTAAATAAATAAAATAAACGGCTACATAAACAATATTCAAACCAGACTGGTGATGGGGGGGGGGTGAGGGAACATAGGCAGAACACCTGCAACTAGCTGCATACAGATTATGACAAATCACAGTGCCCTCCGCTGTCATTTATAGCAGTGAAGGAGCTACTTTACAGACATTTTTTTGAGTTCTTTTTTATTTACTTTTTACATTTATTTATATTAGTTTAAACATTTTATTTAAAATGTGACAAGAACTGCATTTTCTAAGTGCAATAATACCCTCCAGGCTGGGCAGTATGGGCTATACCTGACCTTACAGGGGTTATAAGGCCCTCCGCCTGTGGCGTCAGCCTCATTACACCCCTGGGTGGTCCAGTACAGCCCAGTACCGCCCACCCTTAGAGAGTTATGTCTCCCTCAGACCTACTGTATCAGATTTCTTTCCGGTTGGCCCATAATTTTAAAAGATCAATGTTATCAGCTAAACTCCTTGCATCCTTGTGAGGCAATCTAAGTATCTTATTAGCAGGCTCTAGAGCAGATTTTGCTGCAACCCCCCCACACACACACACACACACACACACTTGTTATCAGAAGTAATATGACTGGTATCATATTCCTTTGAAATTTTAGTGGCTTAACTTTTTGCAAATTTACCACTCATAAGAACGGATCTAAATTTTTTTTAAGAGGGTAGCAGTTTTGTCAAGGGGTAGCACTTTCCCTGAAAAAATGTAAACTGCCACCTTTTAATGCTCAGATTAGGTTAAAACAGCTATTTTTTTTATCTGGCCTAAGGGGGTAGTGGGTGTCACTTCGCTACACAGTTGGATCCACTTTGCTCCTGATAGATTTCTTGACCAAGCATACTTATTCCAAAAATTAGTAAACATGTTTCTTAGGATTGGTTCAGTGGTTAATGAAAATGGGGCCATAACTGAATTCCACATGCTGATGAGTTTACATGGCTGGACAGACCTCAGGCTTATGGCTGGATGGCGTCCAGCTCACTACCTCAGACCGGGTGCATAACCTGGGTGTTAGTTTTGATAATGGTTTGACCCTGAAATCTCAGGTGTCTGCCATTGTCAAATCCTCATTTTATCATCTGAGGAATATCGCCCGGGTGAAATACCTGGTTCCTCTGGATGACCTTCCTACATTGGTCCACGCCTTCATGACCACCTGCCTTGATTACTGCAATGCCCTCTACCTAGGGCTTCTGGGGGTTGACATCCGTCACTTGCAGCTAGTGCAGAATGCGGCAGCCAGGCTTTTGACTGGTACATCTAGGACTAGTCATATTACGCCTGTGCTGCGCGGACTGCACTGGCTGCCTGTACAGTGGCGGATCACCTTTAAGGTCAGTTTACTGACCTATAAAGTCCTACATGAACAGGGACCCCATTACTTGCAAGATCTTCTGACTCCCTACTGCCCCTCCCGCCCACTCCGATCCACCGACGAGGGATTGCTAGAGATTCCCAGGGTTCGGTTAAAAACATCGGGTGCACATGCTTTTTCTTTTGCAGCCCCTACCCTGTGGAATTCTCTACCTCATTGGTTAAGGGAATGCCTGATTGTCTTAAGTTTTAAATCTGAGTTTAAAACCTACCTGTTTTGTTTAGCATTTCCTGATGGTTTTTAAACTCTGCAGCTGTCTATGGATGTCATAATCTGTTTTAAATTGTTTTAAAGTGATGCGATTTTATGATTGTAAAGCGCCTTGGTTCTGGAAAGGCACTCTATAAATAAAGTTTTCCCTACTTACTATTTGAGTCCTGATCACAAACTTAAGAGCCAAGGCCCAAAAGGGCAGTGGCAAAACAAATACAGCAGTACAGAAGCAACATGTTTAGAAATTTAAATACGATAATAAAAGGAATCACCTATAAATCTTTCAGGCTGTGAAATTTAAAATGCTGTTACTAATAAAGTGTGAGCAACCCAAAGATACACATTGTTAGATGAACCCGGTAAGAATGAAAGGATAACGGTGCATAAAAGTTTACTAAAAATTAAAAAAAATGCATGGAAGTGACAGGGAGAGTTTAAATGACAGAGGACAGAAGAAATTTCATTAAAACCACAGCATTATCTGGCAGCAAAGCACAGCTGGTCAAACAAGGTGAAGAAATAAATAATACGGACAGCGAACTGTCTAAATCATTTGTGGCCACCGAGCCAGAAAAGATCCAAAGGGAGAAGTAGCAGATGAAACCAATTTCCAGTTACTTAAGCAAAAGATGTGAAATACAAAGTGCAGACCATTGTTGACAATTTAAAGAAAAAAAAACTATAAAAATGTGCATATGAGCATGACTAAGGTAGTCAGAAAAATAAATACAGGAAATTTAATAGGATGCGCATTCATAATGCATCCAAAGAGACTGAAACTAAAACCTATAAGCAACACCTACTGGGTTTAAAATTCCATAAAACCCCAGGGATTATGACAGATTGGTTAAATGAATAAAGCACAATTCTGTGAAATGTTCATAATTAGCACTTCATAGTGTTACTGATGTCTCATGAGAACCTTTGGAAAAACATCACATTTCAACCTGTCAGATTAGAGGTCATATATTTTAGTGTGAGGATTGGGTGCTTCCCTGTGTCTAGGAGTACATGGTGGCACTTTTTGTCAGAAGGGCACCTGCCTTATGCCATAAAACCAGCACCTCTCTCTTTTACCTTTCCCACCACAGGTCTGGGCAGATGGGAACCAGGTCACCCGAACACATATATAGGGTACCACTAATGAGAGACCACATGCAAAACCATTGTCCATACTTGGAGTTGTGGTCAAGAAGGCTGCATGCTTATTTAGCTGCACCAATCTTACACAGCTTTACAGGGCATTTCCCTCACAAATTACTTGCAAATGCCATAACTTCATAGGTTACATAGGTAGTTACAGAGTGTAGTAGACTATTGTCCATATAGCTCATCAATACTCAGTGTTGCCGGCCCAGTGGCGCTGAGGGTTGAAGCACTGGATGCCCCACCTCGCGCCACACTGGCGACCCGGGTCTGGGAACAGACTCGGGCCACTGGGGGTCAGCAGGAGAGGGAAGGGATCGAGCGTCTGGAGGACTGCTCTCCCTTCCCGGGGAGGGATCTGGGATTAGTGCCACTCCTGGGCAGCTCCTGGTGGTGACAAGGGACACAGCCAGGAACATGTGGTGCAGACAGACGTGGGGGCGGAGCAGCGGTGGATGTTGGCACATCTGCCCCACAGACGCCATTGCACGTCTGCACTCTGAGAGGGGCAACAACATGCAGGAAAAATACTGGTGGCCCAGAGGAGGTGAAGGGGGCCCCAGAGACCTGCCCACATCCCGCTGCTGGACCTGCCTCAAGTGGATCTCCCAACCCTCACCCCGGGCCTGTGGCTGTCCATCTAATACCAAAAAGGCCTCCAAGGGTGGGCAGGCCTTCCCCTGGGGAGGGTGATCCGGTGGGCTGGACAGACCATGGGGGCCAGGTAGGAGTCCACTGAGGAGGTTTTAGGTTGGGAGTAGTGGCAATCAGTCGAGTGGGTACCCTGGAGAGAAACCCTGGATCGCCAGTGCAGAAACAGAATTAACAACAACAACAAAAAAAATACTCAATGTCAGTACCCCTTGATATTATTAGAGACACAATATTACTGTAATTTTTGCTTGAATTCCAGTATGTTCCCACTACCAACTAGTTCCTCAGGGAAAGAGTTCCAAAGTGCTACCACTCTCTGGTTGTACCAATATGACCTTCTGTTTGTCTGACATACTGCAGCTCCCCTCTTAATTGTAAAGAGTATGCTCTAGTTATGTATGCCTGGTGTTTCATATCTAGACCCAAGCAGTCCCACAGATCATTGTTTGTTAGTGCCTTGTATAAAAGGCACATGACTCCCCTGAATGTCTGATATTCCAAAGAAAGCATCTCCAGTCTATCCAATCTCTCATCATAATCCAAGCCCCTAAGCGCTAAGACCAACCTTGTGGCTCTCCTCTGTATCCTCTCCTCTTCATCAATAGTCACGTTATTTTCCAATACTGGACTTTTCACTACTGCTGTACATTTTGCACTATACTACACTGCCCTTTGGTTTGACTAGGCTGTGCTGCAGATTTAGCCATGAAAACCTTTTCTTGGCATTTTCAGCCACAAGACCATTTGTGTGGCAGCACCCTCCTTGGCAGGGTGAGCACTACCTTGGAGGCAGCTGTGCCTGCGCTCGTCTACTGTGCCAGCGAGTGGTATCACACTAAATAGTAAACCAGCTTTATGATTTACTCCTAAATAATTCATTGTTGGTCCAGCCACATGTGTCCCCCTTCCGTCATCACACTGATGGCCCTAATGGCCCAAAGAACAAGACCGGCCCCCATGCCTGGCTCATTTTCATGGAACTTAATTGACCCCAGCTCTTGCCAGGCCCCTTATCCTCATGACCTATTACCATATACTGCATAGGGGTTAACTCTTTTCACATTCAGGTACATGTCCTATGGGGTATTTCAATGAACGTTCATTTATATGCTGCTCCCTTGCTAATATTAGTGGAAGTGGATCTGCAAGGATCCTAGTGACCTCCTTTGAGATAAAGCCCACCACTACTCTTTGGTGCACGTTGGACTTTTGAAATAGCTTTTCCCCTCAGGGCAGGACAGTTCTCTCAGGTCTTCCCATACACTGTCTCTCAGGTGTCCCCCCCTGCCCTGGGAGGGGAGACACAGGGCTCCACTCCTGGACTCCTCTCTATTGCTGGTTCTCTGAGCTGCTTCTCTCTCTCTCTGGAACCCAGGATCTGGTCCTGGAACTGAGCTCTCAGCTAGCCTCCTCCTCTTAGAGTGCAAAGGGTAAAACTGTGGCTATGAATATTCATGTCTGAATCCGCCCCCAGCTGAGTCAGGAAACTCAGAGCACGAACTCCAGACACTCTGGGCTCATTCCTCATAAATTGATGCATGGCTTGCACAAGTCCTGCATCAAACCCTGCACTGCACTGACCGCATTGACACACCTTGTACCTGATTCTAAAAAGTTGCACGCATTTACGACACTACCCTTTTTATGACTGCTCCTCCCATGAACATTTAACTAACAAAACTGAGCTTGGGGCAGAGGGGTTGTAGGATGGGGGGGACACACACTGTTGTGACCATCTGAAGATAAAAACGCCTGTTGCAAATCAAAGATTGATGAAGACAAAATCGAGACTTTAAACTCTGAAGACACCACATGGTAGGAAGGCAGCAAAAGTGGGGTTTGAGTGGTCTGGGATGGCTCTACGGGGAAGGAGGAAGGTTTATTTTTGTTTTACAGTTTTTTATGTAGGACAGCTCAGCTGAAAAATTAACATTTTAATTTGGGGGTTGGAAGGTCAGGCTTTTACCAATTTTACTGCTAGGTGTGGAGTTTAAGAGCTAATTAACTTGCCTCTGGTCACATAAAGAGTTGGGTCCCAATCCTGAAAGGCACCCCAGATATGAATGACTTGTGCATATCTGGGGTGCAGTGATTCACAGCCATGACAGCCTATGCACCTGCTGGCATCCACAAACCCAGCCTACTGTGGTCTGCTGGTGCAGATTCCCGCATGGGGACAGGGGCGGTGGGGGGCTAAAGTGGTCTGCTGGTGCAGATTCCTGCATGGGGACGGGGGGGGGGAGCTGAAGTGGTCTGCTGGTGTAGATTCATGGCCAGAGTGGATCTCTGTCACCTCAGGGAGGTAGGGATAATGGATACAGCAATCTTCTGAGGACTGCAGTATTCCCCACTGAAATGACATTTTAAAACATTGCCATCTGGTACTGTCCCCAACCCCCAAGGGAGGGGGGCCAGAAGAGGAGCAGATTGGGTCCCTGTGACAGAGTTGTGACCTGGCAGGGGGCAGCATAGCTGCTACTGCTGCTCTTAGGGCA
The DNA here is from genome assembly GCA_016271365.2 of Neoceratodus forsteri. Taxonomy (NCBI): domain Eukaryota; kingdom Metazoa; phylum Chordata; order Ceratodontiformes; family Ceratodontidae; genus Neoceratodus; species Neoceratodus forsteri. Next base: position 32,857,449 of record CM028133.1, on the reverse strand, counting down.
GTATAGCCTTCTCTGGTACTGGGAAGACACATGTCTCCTTTTGTGGATGGGATGCATGGCCGCCCCTGCCCATGCCCTGACCTGACAGTGTGCGTAGCTGTGCACGTGACTCTGGATTAGGTACAGACAGGGACCTAACAGGCAAAGGCAAATCCAAATCATTTGCAAAACCAAATCCAAACTCATCCAGGATTTGGCAAAACCAAAACCAAATCGATATCCACCTCGGCTTTGCCCATCCCTAGTACAGGGGCAGAATTACTTCACTTTTTCTGCTATTGAATCCCCTCCCAATACACCCCAGCATCCTAGATGCCTTACTGTATGCCTTGTAGTTGTTACATTGGCTGGTTTGCTTGAGGGAGTCTTTGACGATGAACTTCAGATTCCTCTTCTTCACTGTGGTGACCAGCCTAACCCCTTCCATCCAATATGCCGTGTGTGGGTTCTGTTTCCCTAGATGCATCACCTTACACTTCTTGGCATTAAATCTCAACTGCCAGATCTTTGACCACCTCTCCAGCTCCTCTAGGTCTTTTTGGAGTGCCCTTACCCATTCCATGCTGTCCACACTGCCGCATAGTTTTGTATCATCAGTGAAGAGATACATCTTGTCCCACATCACTAATGAACATTTTATTTTTCCAATTCTCTTTATGCTCCTATGGAGGCAGGGGGACTTATCCCATAGCAGCTGCTCTGAACCCTGATCAGGTTCACTCCCCGACTTCCAGGACTACCCTGCCAGCTGAGAGACTGTGGCTTGCCCCCCCCCCCACAGTGGGACTCCCCCCCCCAGGCTTCCAGAGGGGAGGAGGACCAAGATGCAAATCTGAAAGGCTGGCAGCCAGGAAGAACATAGGAGTGGTGCTGGCAGTGGATCCTGGCTTCACCATGCACTGCCATAAGGGTTTTTCTTATAGAGTTCCCCCCTTGGCAGAACAGTCGTACAACGATGTCACTTGCTACATCAAATGCACATGCCTGATTTAACAATGTCCGCCACACTTCCAACCCCAACGTATATGCACACTTGACGTGGCCACCGCTAGGAGCTGGAATGTTGCTGATCTGTGTATTCCACCCCAGAAGAGAAAAGCTGTCCATAGGATACTATAGTCTCCTCCTCCCCCCTGCTGATCCTCCGATACTCTAGGCTCATTCTCATCAGTGCCCCAAGCGGTAGCACTACCACTTGTGCCAGCGGGCTGGCGCCACTAATGGACATATTGAATAGAATAGGTCCCAAGACTGATCCCTGCTGCACCCTGTTTGTAACATCCTGTCCCCTGATTTGTCCCAGTTCATTACGTCCCTCTGTTGGCTCCCTCCAAGCCCGTTCCCAACCCACCTGACTAACTGCTTCTCTACTCCTCGGTCTACCAGCCTTTTTCAGCAGCTCTTTGTGTGATACTAAATGAAAGGTTTTGCTGACATGAAAGCAGAGCAAATCTTCCACCTGCCCTGTATCTATAGCCACGGTGACCCAGTCACAAAACAGTATCAGGTTGGTCTGGCATGACTTCCCTATCACAAACCTAGGCTGATTAACATCCTGCAGCCCATTGTCATCTAAGCAGGCCACCAGAGTTTCCGAATAAAGCTTCTCTTTTCTCATTATAACTATAAACATTAACTGGAAATCAGCATCGCTTTCCCCTAGACTTCATCTGCTCTGGCTACCTAGCTACACCTGACATCAGTATGACCTGCTTGTGACATCACAGTCTGATTATTTATTTTATTTATTTAAATGTTTCACCAGGAAGACGTACGGAGCAGTGTTGCTTGTTTCCAGAAGGCATCCTAGGGGAAAGGGGAAGGGATTATACAGTTTGTATACAAAACAATCAATATAGCAGTATACAACTTACATATGTAGTACGTGTACAAAACAATTAAATAGCAATATCCATGGGATACAGAATACACCATTGTAAATTTGGATTATAACTATCATCAAGCAAAGCATTTGTAGTAGTAAATGGGGAAAACTGATGTAGAGAATAGCAATATGAGCTTAAGGAAACTTAGAGTGTAGAAATACAGCTGGGAGTAGAGTGGAGAGAGTAGACTGAGGTTTAGATGACGGTAAAGAGAGGAATGATCCAAGAGTGCAGCAAAAGGTATGCCGATCCAAAAGGTTTGTGGGAGAGTTGACTAGGACCTCGGTGTGGAGGTAGTATACAGTAGTCAAGGCTCCGAGTTTTCCGTGATTCCGCAGCCACAGAGATTTCTGTGGAATTTAATGTAAACTGCAGAAAAACGGTGGAATATTATTCCTCGGTTTACAAGAACTGCGGAATATTATTCAGTGGTTTACATGAACTGCAGAATATTATTCCACAGTATACATGAACTGCAGAATATTATTCCTCAGTTTCTTGACCTGCGGAATACTATTCTGCAGTTTACATGAAATGCGGAATATTATTCCACAGTTTATACTGAAGAGTCAGTATTTAGCTGGCTCACCAGCACAGCGATAGCGCTACTGCTCACGACATCCTGGGTTCGGGAATGAGCCTTGGTAGTTGTAGGGCCAGCCGGGGAGGAGGATTGAGTGTTCTGTGGACTGCTCTCCCCTGGGGGGGAAGGGGGGAAGTTGTTTGTGTTGGGATAACCCCTTATGGTGGCCTGGGGTACAACGGCTAGGACTGACTACATTTGGGAGGCATGTCAGATGTTCAGTGTGCGACCACAATATCATTGCATGACACATCTAGGAGGCAGTATAGCATAGTGGTTTAAGGCTCTGAGCTGCAAACCTGGAGACCTGTGTTTGAATCCCACAGCCCCCACTTGCATATTGTGTGACCCTGAGCAAGTAACTTAACTTCCTTGTGCTCCCAGGTTGCACCTGTAAACAAACTTCAGCTTAGTGTGTCTCTCCTGGTTGGTTAACAAAAAAACAAATAAAAAACACATCTCCCAGGGAGAATATGGGAAAATGGAGGTTCCGTTGGCACATGATAACGTCTGCCCCCACGTTACATGCAACCGACCGGGCTCTCGCTCCTGTTCAGTCTCCATCAGGGAGAAGAGGCCCCCTGGTGGCTCCATCCCTGGGGGTAAGATGGGGTGTTCAGGAGTGAGGTAAGTCCCAGGGTGTGTGGTGGGGCTGATTGTGTATAGATCGGACCAATGGGGGCTGGTGGATGAGGAGATGAAGCATAACAAATAAAAATAAATAAATGAAGAGTCCGTATAAACTGTGAGTAAAACAAATCTACAGTTTATATTGACTCTGACCAAGGAAAATTATTCCATGAATCATATAAACTGCAGTTATTCCATGGATTATGTAAATCCTGGAAAACTATTCTGTGGTTTATATTAAATTCTGCAGAATGCTTTTTGGAATTCTGTGGAATTTAAAAACAAAAATCTGAAAAGCATTTTTGACAGCCCCTGCCCATTAGTTTCTTTGCTAGGGCTTTACCTTAAAAAGCAAAACAGGTGAATCCCCCACCCCCAACCCCATCCAACTCAGCCCTGCCATCCTCCCTATCCCACCCTGAAAACCTCCTTTAGTCTCTTATTTGAAGTAGAAATATTTTTATCAGGTCCCATAGTGTGCAATGATCCTCATGTTTCTAATTTCACCGACGAGCCACAGAACACACTACTGGAATGAGAAACTGGTATTTTGGCCTAGTGATAAAAATAGAAGGAAGAGGATCATTGTGCAGTGTGGTAGCCAACAAAAATATTACTCACACAAATTTGGTGGCCATGGGGACTCCCAGACTGGGGTGGGGAGGGTGATGGGGCTGGGATGGATTTTTTACTTTCTTTCCTTTTTTTTTTTTTTTGATTTTATTTATCACCACTTTACCCGGGGAACTCCTTCCGGCATCTGCAGGGACTCCCAGCCGCTACCTCCCTCCGTGACTACCACTCCCCTTCCCTCCCTCTCATGCAACCCAGCACCACCTCCAGGTCTATACCCTCTGGAGGTAGGGTTGCCCTATCCGCCCAGGGCGCTCTATTTCAAGGGCAAAGTGCTGGGCACACGAGAAGCTGGTTCGAGAGCAGGCAGTCCGGAGTTGGGAGTGTGAGCTTAGGAGGCCAAGGTGCCTTCCTCTATCCCCAGGAGTGTTTTTTTTTCTCTTTACTGTGCGAGTCCTTTCCCATCAGAGTGCGGCTAACAAGGCAACACTGTGCCGCAACTCCGCCCCGTGCGTCCGCTACGTCGCCACGCTGGGTGCCTCCGATCACCACCAGAGGCCGCTCCAGGAGCGATCGCATCTCCCCAACCCTCCCTAGGAAGAGAGAGCAGTCCTATGGACGCCGACCTCTCCCCGGCCGACCCCCAGCGGCCGGCTCGCTCCTCAACCCATGTCGCCAGCGTGGCGCCGGGCGTGGCGCCCAGCACCTCACCTCACGCCACCGGGTCGACTGGATTTTTTATTTTCTAATAGTAAGAATTCAGTAGTTGATTGACAACCTGCTCTGGTTTGTAGTTCTTAACCCAAAAACTAACATTGTTCCCCTACCTGTGTGTAGGGGGCGTGGGGGGTTGCTGACTGCTACCAAAGCCCCCAACTGTCGCTGCATTTTCAAGATTTATTTTTAAATATGCTTCAAATTCAAAATTTGGTTCAATTTTTATTGAACTAAATGAAGCAAACAATAGAAGGACTTGAGAATCTGGCAATAGCAAACTGTTTGGCTGTGTCTTCTAGTCTTTGAATTACATTCCTTCTAACGTTCCAAATTTACTAGCTGGTTAGGCATAACGATAGATTCCAAACCTAAAGATTTCAATATGCGGCCCTATGTTTTGGTTTCCAGTCTTAAAAACTCAGTAAAGGTTATTTGGGGGAGTTCTAGTGATAGCCTGATAAACATATTTTGTATTGGTTCAAGTGTCTTCATCTTCTTCCTAAAATCCCATATTTCTACCCCACACAAAATGACACATGCAATTTTAGCTTTAAAAGTTTGTAACATTGCTGGTAAAAGAGTTCTTGGCAAATACTGTAGTTTACTGAATCTAAGAATTCCAAGTGTTGTTTGCCTTGCTTCTGTTTTGTTCGTTTCTACATGAATTGATCAATTCTTGCCATTACCCACAAAAAAAACCTAAATATTTGAAATAGGCTATGTCCTAAATTTTTAATCCTTGATAAGTCCAGAATAAATGTTTAGGATTATGTTTTCAGAGTTACATTATTTTGATTTTTCCTATATTTAATTGTAAGACAAGATTGTTTAGTGTTCCTTCTACTCTGTCCAGAATTTTCTGTAAACTGTTTTGCTGTTCTAGTTATAACCACAGTGTCATCAGCATACATGGCAACATAAACGTTCTTCTGGCATATCCTTGTGTAATATTTGTGTTACTTCAAGAAGATAGATATCAATACCTTTATCAGTTAAGGATGTCCATCGAGTCTCTCTATTTAGATTATCAAAGGCCCCTTTAATATCTAAAAAGACCATAAACAAGGACATTTATTTCCATATTACATGCTAATGAATTAAATAATCAAGTAAAAAGATACAGTCTACAGTAGATCTCTTAGAATGAAAACCACATTGATTTTCACTTAGAATTTTTCTGACCCCACCCAGTCCTGTAGCCTGTCCAAAAGAATTCTAGTGAAGATTATTTTGGGGGGATACACAGAGGAGGGAAATTGGTATATAGTAATTAGAGCCTCCTTTGGCACCTTTTTTTTTTTTACAGAAGTTGAAAAATGTTTTGTGAGGCCTTAAGTCTAGGACTTATTTTACATTTTTCCCATAAGTCTGTTGCAGATGACAGTAAGTCACAGTTTGTTCTCCCCAACTAATTTTTTTACCAAAGGGCATATTTTTTTTTCCTCATTTCTGATAATATTTTTAGGTCCTTTTAGGGCAATGACAACAAACAAAATGATTTCTTCTAGATCTCTGAGGAACACAGAGTAAGGGTGCCGTGCACTATTCTAGAGACAAATATTCCATAGCTGCAGCATGTAATATATATATTTTTTAAATGAGAAATAGGGCACATGCAGTATAGCAGCTGCTGATTAATATTTTAGGCCCTTTACAGTCTACAGCCACACAGAGAGAATACTGACAATGGTGTATGTGGAATACATCCAAAGTTCAGCAAGTTCTCCCTGTAATTTTCATATTTTTACTTAAAGTTTTAGCCCAAAAGAAAAACTGTGACCTTCTTTTTATCGCTGGCCTAATAAATCAGCAAATTGGGACATCCAGGCTTGGCTGAGTGTCTTAAAGAGCCTCAGACCAGCCACTAGCTGAAGACAGAAATATTTTCACCCAATACTTCACCAGAAGACAAAACATTGACCCTCAAAAGGTCCTGAACTTTTTTTAGCAGTTTCCAGCAAGGTACATGGTCTGGGTCTGTCTCAAACTAAAATCATCTGCACAGATTTAATACCTCCTGTTGTTAACTGAAAACAAAATTGTAGATATCTCTCAATAATCACCTGCCTAATGAATATCTGCCTTTATGTATTTTTTTGTCACAGTCCGTGAGCCACGTGTCTGACACATCTGTGTCTTTCAACTACCACTGCTCCAGTAGGATGGTGCCCAATTTCCCCATCCCACATGTACACAGTTTTCCTACCGTATTGAGGTACAAGATCACAGTTCTGCACTCATCACTCCTCATTCTTGCTTGGCTCTGTTCATTTCCAGTCACCCTCCCCATCTGCTCCAAACCATGGTAATTCTAGACACCAGTTCTCATGACCGCAGCAATGAGTAGAACATTCGACAATACCCCCACCTCCACACGGCGGTGATTACAGCAGCTCTAGAGGAGGGGAGACTTAAAAAGTTGCATAAGATGTCAATGGGGGGAAGGTGAAAGTTAGCAGTCAGGAGTTTAGAGTGAAGGCAGCACAAGCCACACATGCGCACAACAACTCCTCTGACAGCCAAGTCCGTTGGACTTGCAGGGTTTCTAAAGTCAGCGTGGCTCAGTTGGTAGCACGTCCGCCTCTGGACCAGAAGGTCGTGGGTTCTCATCCTACACCGGGATTGGACTTGCACCTAAAAATCACTGGCATCCGAGTGCAGTATTGAGGGGTGCTGTACTGCTGGGGTGTGCCGTCCTTCGGATGAGACGTTAAACCGAGGTCCCTTCTGCCCATCCTGGTGGGTGTCCAGGTGGAAGTAAAAGAACCCAGGGCACTCTTCGCAAAGAGTAGGGAACATTCCCGGTGTCCTGGCCAACATTCCCCTTCCCATAAACTGGTTCATGCAATTATCCAGGCTGTGTGTGGGTGATGATGTGCGATATGGCTGCCACCACACATTCAGTCACTTCACTACCAGTCTAGCATTGCTTGTAAAGCGCTTTGGATGTATGAAAAAGTGCTACATAAATGCTGATTCTTCTTCTTCTTCTTCTAAAGTGAAAGTCCTGTTGCTTGATCAGTGGGTTCCGGACCTTGGACTTGGGGATTTTTCATCCCCTATATTTAGAGGAATGATTTTTGCCATGCTTCATGCAGATAGATTTTTTTTTACTAGGACGTACAACTGAACAATCTGGCTAGAATCTCAGACTAGCAGATAACATTATTTCTGTAAATTGTCTGTAGAAATTTCATCAGTCCTCTGTGACTCATTATTTTTCTCTCTTCCAATAGCATTAATAACTTCCTCTACTGTTGTAACATCCGACTCTTCTGACAAGGATAGACTTGTTTCGGGTGTTTAAGGATGCTAGTCAAATAACTAGCCCAGGTATTCGGACATATACCCACATTGACTTTCATTCTATTTCCCTGCCCACCATAGGTGATTAGACTCCAAAACAGGTCAGTATCTTTGTCCCATGTTGCATCTTGCAGCCTGGTCCATGGAGTATGTTTGTAATTTTTTTTCTTCTGCAACCAGTAATGCTTTGCATTTTTTTTAAATATAAATGCATTCTTCTCTACAGTATATACATGCCTGCCATTTTGCCTCTCCTGGTTAAACAATTTCCCCTTTCCCTTCCCTTTCTATATACATGCCCACCATTATGCCTTGATTTCCTAACAATCTTATTTGCGTTCCTTTTCATGGCCTTGCAGGCTTTATCATATTATAGTAGTTTTCTGGCTGCTGTCTCTTTTGGAATACTTCTTGATTTACATTTCAGATTTTCATTAAAGTTTCTCTGTATTTCCTCAAATGCCATTAAGAGCCCTGAATGGTTTAAAGGGAGTGCCACACAGTAATGTTTTTAGATTAGTCACTACTGTACTGCTGGATTTCTATCTTATGAGGCAATAGTGGATCCCAAGTCAAAATGTTTCCTTTCTAAAGTCCCATGTGTTGATTTCCTTTCGTAAATAAATTCACCGATCCCACGGGTTCACACATCTTTCTAAGAGCTGAGTTTAAACAAACTGGCAGATGATCACTGGAAAAATCATCCATCCCTTTAAGCAACACCACTTGCTGTACTGCAAATGTGTCTCAAATTAAGAGATCAATTACTGAGCCACCTGATTTTGATAAAAATCTAATTTCATGTTCCTTGCACATCACCCTTACATCTACCATTTAAAATTCTTAAATTATCTGACAAACAGGACACCACATGTTATCTCTATTGTTTATTTTCTTATCTTCAGATGACCTTACAGGGATTGCTAAATCTGTATCACTCGACCAAAATTCAATTGTTTTAAAGGCTTCTCCCCTCCCTCATCCTTGCATTTAAATCTCCTCCTACTAAAATTGGAGGTTGCAATTAGTGGCTCAATAATATCTTCTAATATATTTTGTGGAACACCAAAGATTTCTACGGAGTTGTCAGTTGATATGATGGGTGGTAAATGACACTTTTAAAGGGCTAACTTATTGTTTTTTACAGTCTCTTAAAATGAGTAGAAGACAGTCATCACAGGCAAATTGCACTTGTTCAACACAAACATTCAGTGTGAAGAAACCAGGGTGACCAATCCACCTTTCCATCTTCCCATCTTATGTTGTTTTTTTTGTACCTTTCATTTCAAATAGTTGGAAACCATCCAATGAAGAAGACACAGTACTAAATTCACAGGTTTCTTGCATAAGAATAATATTGAATTGATTGCTGGATGAGATAATAACAACAACAGAAATGGAAAGGGACCTGGGAGTAGTTATATCAGATGACCTTAAGGTGGGCAAGCAATGTGAGAAGGCAGTAAGGAGGGCTGGTGGGATACTGGGATGCATAGGGACATACAGACAGTTGGTGAGACCCCATCTGGAGTTCTGCGTCCAGTTCTGGAGACCCCATCTCTGCAAGGACATAGACAGGATGGAGGCTGTCCAGAGGAGAGCAACTAAAATGGTGCAGGGTCTGCACCAGAAGACATACAAAGAGAGATTAAAGAAGCTTAATATGTATACACTCGAGGAGCGGAGGGAGAGGGGGGACATGACAGAAACTTTCAAGTACATCAAGGGAATCAACAGAGTCCAAGATTGTAGCATCTTTCAGAAAAAGATGTGCAAGAACAAGGGGGCACAATTTGAAGATAGAGGGGGGAAGGCTTAAAGGTAATGTGAGGAAGTATTTTTTCATGGAGAGGGTTGTGGATACATGGAACAGCCTTTCTAAGGAGGTAGTGTACTCAAAAACAGTGGGGGAATTCAAGAATGCATGGGACAGACATAAGGCAATTCTAGTGAGGGGTAGGAGGAAGTAGGCTGTTGGTTAACTAGGATCTGAAGCCTATGCATTAGGTAAGGAAAATAGGCAGACTAGGTGGGCCAAGCGGTCCTTATCCGCCGTCAAATTCTATGTTTCTATGTTTTAACAAAGTCTTATTTATCTCGGATCTCAGACTAGATATATTCCAGGTTATTATCGAAATGGACTCATTTTTGATGGATTGCTCTCCCTTTACAGAGTGTCAATCTGTGTCTTTTTCTAGAACCTTGAATCTATTACGTGTGTGGTTGTTTTCGATTCTACTCACATTTTTAAGGTGATGGTCCTTGTCAAGAATATGTTGCTTATGATCTTCATTTTTTTTTTTTTAATCACAAGGCAGATATTCCCTCTTTTTGGTTTCACTATATATCAGTAAATGAATGAATATCTTCCCAGGTAACTCTGTCTTTCATGATTGATCTGATGAGGTTATATACAGTGATATTTGAAAGACAAGCTGTTTCATTTTTCAGTTTTGGAACCCCAAACAAATTGCTTGTTGGGAGTAGTTTTTAGTCCCCTTTCACTTTCTCTGTTGATATTTTGTTATTTTTTTACCTTTGTGAGGGTGTTCTTTGGCATCACTATCACTGTCTGAGTCTACCTCATCCTCCAATTCACTGCTGGCAATACTTCTTCTTTTATGCCATGACTTTTTGCCCATAGTTGCTAGATGTGTCTGAATTGCTTTATTGTTGTTTTCACCACATTTTTAGCACCAGTTTTTTGTTCATTGTTTTTTTAATACCTGCTGTTGTTCCCTCATTTGTTTTTATTTTCTTGAATTACTTTAAGTATTTCCTCCTGCTCCTTTCTAATGACATATTCTATCATTTCCTTTGTTGTTGTTTTTCATTTTCTCTCTAGCTTGTGTGACTGTCACATTTTCTATTACTTAATTTACGTTGGTGTTTCCTTTGTTACTTTTTGAGGATGTCACAAACTCATAATTTTGTTTGCTCTGCATTTCTATTGCTGCTAGTATTTTTTAAGCAAGAAATTGTTTTGTAATAATGCAATTTTTAGATCATGCAATTCTTCCCTTATTATATTCTATTATGCTGCAAAATAGTGTAGACTTGGGGTTACCTGCTTGTCAATGAAATTTTAGTGAGCATCTTTCTCTGTTGCTGGCTGTTCAATTGAATTTAACCAAATGAAAGATATGATGTTGGTCTCTTAAGTGTGGATCAAGTTTTACTTTGTTTATAGATCTGTGATAAAACATCAAATTCAGAAAGGTACCAACTACACTATACGATGCTAAGATTTTGATGTTTTTAAAAAAGGATAAGGGCCCAACCCAAGTAACATCTTACTGTCCGATTTCCTTGTTAAATACAGACGCAAAAATATTTGCAAAAATTTTGTGAAGAGATTGGAGGAAAATAATCCACAAAACAATTGATCCAGATCAAAACAGATGTATTAAGAACAGGAGAATGACACTAACATAAGAAGAGTAATTAATCTAATAGACATTTGTGAACAGGACAACTCCATTATAGTATCAGCTGACGCAGAAAAAGCTTTCGATCGGGTAGAGTGGGAATTTATGTATACGGCAATGAATAAGTTTGAGTTTGGGGAAACATTTTTAGGAGCAATGAAAACCATCTATAACAACCCCAAAGCATCGGTTCAAACTAATAGAAACCTCTCACAAAATTTTTGTTTAACTAGGGGGACTAGACAAGGTCGTCCCTTATCCTCCCCCCAATCTTTACTTTGGTTATTGAACCATTAGCAATTGCGATTAGAGCAGATAAATTACTAACTGGCATAAAAGCAGACTCAAAATGAACTTCCTCCCTAGACTTCTGTACCTATATCAAACGTTACCAATTACACTACCACAAAATCACTTTAAACAACTGGAGAAGATAATAGCCACATTTCTATGGAAAGATAAAAAGCCTAGAATACCTAAAAAAAATTATGGCTTACAAAGGAGCAGAGAGGCCTCTCCCTGCCCAATATGTACTGGTATTACTTAGCTGCTAAGTTGTCACAAGTACATCAGTGATTTAATACTAAAGAAACAGTAAATAAAACATTTGAACAAGAAGCGTATAGTTACCTTAACATTAGAAGCCTACTGTCATCAGGATACTATGCCAAGCACAAAGAACTGAAAACTAAGAAAGTTGTGGCATCAACTCAAACTACATGTATAGTATGGAGGGAAATACACAAATTAATAAAATGATGGAACAACAATCCCCCTTCGCTCCGACATACAGTAACAACAATTTAAGCATTTTGAATATAGACAAAGGTTTTAAATCATGGGAAAAAGCAGGTATTAAAATAGTAAGCAATATATATCAGAATGACAGTCTGATGTAATTTCAGCAGATTCAAGATACGTATAGACTACCCAGAAATCAATTCTTTAGATATCTACAACTAAGAGACTTAATTCAAATAAGTAAGTAAAATGTATTTCTATAAGGTGCCCTTCCCAAGCTCAGGGCGCCTTTACAAAATTACATAAGCAGCATTAAAACCACAATAATAAATAACATTTTATGGATAACAGCTTCAATATAATTTACATTAATGAAATGCTTCATTAAAAAGGAAGGTTTTTAGGGCTTTTTTAAAGCCCTCCACAGTCAGGCTATTTCGTGAATAAACAAATTATCTGAGGAAGAATAAATTATTGAGAGCACTTTAACTATAAATAAAGAAAAAATAATTTCAGTGATTTATACACTACTACAATGCCAGGACCTAACAGTTCTTAATCAACTAAAAGCAAAATAGGAACAACATCTTGGCCACAAAATCCCTGAAACCGTATGGGATGAAATTAAAAGATACCCATTCAAGCAATTTTACTCTTCAAAATTACAACAAATTCCATACTTCCTGACTCCTTAAAATAGACAATGTACTAGAGGAAAACTGTCCATGCTGCCATTCTCAACCTGGATCCCTAATCCATATGTTTTTGACATGTAGAAAATTGACCAACATTTGAAATGGCATTATATATATCCTAGAAGCAGCTACAAAGAAGAAACTAAACATTAATGCGTTTACAGTTTTGCTAGGAGGTAACCAACTGATGGGATATAATACAACAACGCAGGAGAAATTAATTGCATTGGGATTCTTAGTGGCAAAAAAAAAGCATTTTAATGCAATGTAAGGATGAGTCGCCAAAGCTAAATACACAGATAAATTTAATGGCAGAATTATATAAAATAGAAATAATTCACTACTATGCTCAACAGAAAGAGAGAACGTTTGATAACATTTGGAATCCTTTAGCTGAATATATTACCAACGGCTAAGATTAGAAACTGGATATGATACTGATGTTTACTTGATTGAAAAAGAAATGTGCTATGCAACAGTTAGCTACCCTCTAAGCTATGAATGAAAAACATACTGCATATGTAAATTGGACAGAAATTGTATGTATTTAACCACGTATGCTACTGTCTTTCCTCTCAGTAAAATGTTTATATAAAAAAAAATAATTCAGAAAGGTAGTTTGTGTCAGGTATTTCTGCTAGGGTTATCTTTTCCTTTGAGACCTGTATGGGCTCAGCAATCATACCTTGATTTATTTGGTTAGGACCATTTGCCGACGACACAGTTTATTTTAGGTTGCCTAACCATGACAATCTGAGATTTATTTTTCTCCTTGTACTTATCCAACCGTGGAGCTAATTTGTTTAATTTATTTATTTATTACAGTCTCAGAATTTGACATACCTTTGAGTCAGACTCATTTACAAAGGTTCCACGTCCAAAAGAAATCATAACAATTAGCTAGATACAACAATGTAACAAAAACATGACATGGATATAACAAAAAAAAAACAAAAAATCAGAGCAGTCATTATATCAGACTTTGTCAAAGTTGGCAAATCAGAACCAAAAATAGATACCAGGGTAAAAGCTAAGATAAAATTACAATAATGTATCAGTATGTGATGACAGGTGGTCAAGAATAACTTTGTCGAAGTCAATAGGTTAACATAGGTCAGCCAAGACAAATAAAAAGGAGCAGTGAAAAGGGGAAAGAGGGAGGAGGAGGAGTAGGTGGGAATCAGGGTTCAGGAGCTACAGAGTGAAGTGAAATAGAAAGGAAACACATCAAGAAAGAGTTACCTATGGGGTGGGGAGGGGTGGGAGAGTGGCAGCTGTTTAGCCAGGAAATGAGGGGATGCGTGAGGGTGAAGTAGCTTAAGTTGGTCAGTCGCAGTGGTTGAGAGAAAGAAGGTACTGTCTGAGGTTACATTTAAACTGCCCTAACTTGGAGGCAGTTTATACATCAAGAGAGAGAGCCAGGTGGGAGCACTGTAGAGAAAGGCCCGCTGCGCTTGATTAGTTCAACAGAATGGGGCCTGATAGGTAGGTCTAGTTGTGTTTCTTATCCCTTGAGGATTGGTTACTGGGGTAAGGAGGTGTTGTGTTGTTGGAGGGGTTAGACTCAGACAGATCTTCTTACCTAGTAGGCAGGTCTGGTACATGATCCTGCCATTAAGATTCAGCCAGCAGGTTTGGGTATACAGATTGCAGGTGTGGGTGTACCTGTGAGCCCCAGAAACTAATCGGCAGGCCTTATTGAGGGCAACCTTACTACATTTAAGTGACGTGTCAGTAGCTGCTGCATAAATGACTAGCCTGTAGTCTACAAGTGGGAGGACAGAGCTGTTGACAGCAAGACGGAGTGCATCAGGGGTAAGCCTGTGACGGTGTCTGTAGAGGAGCCCTATTTGAGGATTAACAGCTTTAGAAATGATGCTTATATGGTCATTAAAGGATAAGGTGCTGTCAAGTGTAATGCCTAGGTACCTGAAGTTGTGTACTTGCTCCAGAGGATCACAATAGTTGTTAAGGATGGTGAGTTGAGCTGACTTATGCTTGTGAGAATTTTCAAATAACATCACCTTGGTCTTTTTATAGTTAAGGATTAACTTGTGTTCTGTAAGCCAGGACTCGACCAGGGCAAAGCTGTGCTGCATCTCTTCAGTAAGAGGGGAAGGGTCTGGTTGGCTCATGAATAAGACGGCATCATCCGTGTAGAGGAGAAGTTGACTGGGGCAGGCCTGGGGGAAGGAACTGAGGAAGATACTAAAATGAAGGGGGCCAAGAATGGAACCTTGTGGTACACCGGGGAGCACAGGATGGGAGGTGGAGAGGGTACCCCTAATTTTCACCCATTGTATTCTGCCAGCAAGGTAGTTTTTAAATGAGGAGGTAACTGCATGTGAAAGACCAAGGACGGGGAGAGAATCAATAAGTAGGGAATGGTTAACCGTGTCGAATACTTTAGTTAGGTCAATGTAGACGGACCCAACTAGATGGCCACAGTCTAGTACTCTGTGAATAAATGTAGTATATTCAAGAAGTGCGGTAGTGGTGCTATGATTTTTTCTAAACCCGTGTTGCTGTGGACATTGAGTGTTGTATTTGGACAGGTAATCGGACAGCTGGTCAGAAACGATATGTTAAAAAATTTTGAAGTGGGGTATGGAGATGGGATGGTAGAGTGCAAGGTCTTGTCTCCACTCTTGTAGACAGGGGTAACTATGGCTGCCTTCCACAAGAGAGGGAATTGACCTAGGCAGAGGAACAGATTGAAAATCTTGGTGAGGGGTAGCAGTACAGCAAGTTTTAGATCAAGGGAATCACTGCTGTAGTGCGATCTGTTAAGGACCTGAAGGCGGTACTTTTTTGTCTCATTGGCCGAGACTGTCTTAAAGTAGAAGGGGGGGAGTTGGGAGTGGTCATAACTCAAGGGGCGCTGTTAGGGGTTCCAGGTGTAGAGAGGGCATTAGAGAAGAAGTCAGGGGGAAAGACTCCACTCAGGTCTGAGAAGGCATTATTAAAGATGTCAGCAATTTGTTGTGGATCCTGGGTGGAAAACCTGTTGATGTTGATAAGTGAGGGTGGAGTATTGCTGGACTTGCCAGTCAGTTCCTTGATGTTCTCCCAAAACGTCCTACTGTTTCCTCATGTGTCAGTAAACACAGTTTTGTAATAATCAGATTTAGCAAGGTGAATTGCATGAGTGCAGTTGTTCCTAGCCACCTTGTACCTCACCCAGTCAGAGGGGTTCCCAGTGGCATGAGCTTTATGCCAGCGATGATCTCAGACAGGCACCTGATTAAGGAGAGGTGGAGATCAAGGGGTTACAGGTACCTCTGGATTTCCTTTTTCTGAGAGGTATGAAGATATCACAGGCTGCGTTGAAAGTGGTGATAAAGTATTCTAGTGCAGTCAACATTAACGGCCAAAAAAATAGACATCCAGTCACACTGCTGAAGGTAATATAAGAACTGCTGCCACTGCCCTTTTTTCAGGATGCACTGGTAAACTATCTTGGGCACAGTTTAGGGACCTTGTTAGGCCAGAAACTAATAACCGGGGAGTGGTCACTGAAAGATAAGACCTCAGTGCTCATAAAACTTTCAGGATGGTTGGTAAGAACTAGGCCTAATTGAGTGCTGTTGCCTGTTCTATAGTTGCACCTGGTGGGGGAATTAATCAGTTGGAAGAGGTTATGGGTGGCCAGTGCATCATTGAAAGGGTCAGCTTTGGATGGGGGCGTGGCTAGCAGCTGAGCTGTGAGCAACTTCCTAACACAGCTCCATGCCTATGAGTTTTATTTAAGGTCAAAACTAACTTTTGGAACTAATTACCTCATTTGGTGGATACTAGATGAGAGATCTGACATTCAGCTATCTAGGGAACTAAAAATTTCTGCTGTACAACCTTCACTTCAAGGATTATGGGTTGAACAAATAAAGTGGGGTCTGCTGCGGAAGGAACCTGCCAGAAGGACACCAGAGCGGGTGGGAGCAAGGACACTCATCCCGAGCCACCCAATCAAGATGGGCCACAACCTTCAAACACAGAGCTCTTACGTGCAATCCAAGGGCTGTATTGCAAAATTGCAGAATTTGGATCAGAGCTCAAGCAACTCCACTCTAAGGTGAATATAGTCACTGAGGACACCAAAGGGGTGACCCAGAAAGCCAATAAAGCCTTCACAGTAGCAGGGCTTACCAAGGAAAATGGGCTTCTCTGAAAATGCTTGGAGAATTTAGAAAATGCCACCCATTCCACTCATATCCATCTCCTGGGATTGCCAGAAGACTCAGAGGGGGAACATTCATTATTTTTTTACAGACCTGGTTACAGGAACTTTTAAATGCAGATTTCCCATTTGAAGTTATTAAGGCCTATCAAATTAATCCACGTGGTGGCAGACGCAAGGCCACAACAGAAACATCGCTGCCAAGAACCTTCATGATGGAATTTCGCACCACAGCAGAGAGGGATAGACTTTTACAACAAGCCAAGCTACTAAGCCCTCTGTCCTGGAATGATTACAGAGTCCATCTGTTTCCTGATCTGAGCTATGCGACACGGATGTGCAGAAAAAGTTTTGATGGTATTCGGGGGAGAGTGCGAGCTTTGGGGGTTCACCATGTGCTCTTGATGCCGGCCAAAATACGAATTGTGTATGGAGGTAAAACTTTTCAGTTTTCGGATCCTGTGGAAGGTACTAAACTGTTAGAAAAAATTG
This sequence comes from Neoceratodus forsteri, assembly GCA_016271365.2. NCBI lineage: Eukaryota > Metazoa > Chordata > Ceratodontiformes > Ceratodontidae > Neoceratodus > Neoceratodus forsteri. The sequence continues at coordinate 32,840,221 of CM028133.1, read as the reverse complement.
AAAGACAATTTAATGTGCAAGAAGAAGCATCTGAATCTGAGTATGAGCGGGACTTATGAACTCTGTGATGGTTTATATGTTCCATAAGATGGGGGGGAGGGTGCTATTTTAAGAGTTAAAAATATAGTATTTGGAATCTGGGCTTCTTTATTATGACGACTTCCGATTATAGATTAATATGTAGTGACATTATGTCTGGGGGATTTATTATAAGGAGACGGATGAAGATGGAGAAGTTACAATTTAAATGTTGGGTTTGGCACGCTAACTTCTCTCTTATTGCCTTCTATGTATAGAGTGTGGGGAGGAATCCTTGTTCAATTATCTTACTAATGACTGTATTGGGTGTACGTGTTCTTAAACAAAAACAACCAAAAAGTTATAAAGTTTTGAATTGTATTTAACCATGACGTGGATACTTGTGGGAGGAATTGCTTGATAATAATAATGCATTACCAATTTTAGAAAGGGATGTTTACCCCTTTGACAGGGTGCATGATGTGATGGAATTTTTTTTTTATTATCATCCCTGCTCATGGCAGCATATGACTTTTTGGATATTTATAATTCTAGAAATTGGATATTACTATGTGCTATTTGCACAGTTTTGGACCCATTTGGGGTATTGTTTTCTTTTTTAGGTATACCACACTTGGGGTAACACTGTTCAGGGGCATAATGTTAGAGATTACTGTAAAAATGTAATTTTCCTTTCTGAAAAGAAATGCCTTCCTGTTGATAATAATGTAGTGCTTTGTATTACAGAAATTAATAAAAATATAAGTTTGAAAAAAGAAAGGGTCAACTTCAGGGGCAAGCCAGTTTACATTAAAGTCACCAGGAGATACTATTTCAGAGTGATTAGCGAGATTTAGTCAAATATGAATCTAAAGCCTCTGCAAATATCCTTTGGGGAACATATACAGAGAAAACAGTGAGGGACTTACCACTGGTGCCAATTGCAATTTTGACTGCAAGTGCCTGGGCAGTGTTGTCAAATGCAATTGTCGGGAGGACTTGACCCCGTAGTGTCTGATAAGTAAATAGCATCCCCTCCCTCTTGCCCAGTCCTGTAGCTTGCCTGGGTCTATATCTCTCTGGGTTTGAGACGCCATCATTTTATTAGATCTAGTAGATAATTGAATTCTTCCACTTTTTTACTGCCCCCTACAGTTTTTTTGGGGGGGGCGGTAACTAGGGATTTACTAGCTGCTTCCTCAGTTTAAATTACTGTGGTAGGTTTAGCAACTTATGTAAGTTTCTTTTTCTTTGTAACGATGTTTAGGCTTAACTACCTTATCATTTCTTAGTAACATAGTGTTTCTCTCTTCTTGTCTCCATTATTATTGAGTTATTCTTTGGTTTTTGTCCTTAACTGCTTTCTGTAATAAAATCTTGCATATATTCTTTAAAAAATTGCTGCTTTAAATAGTTCACAACAGGTATCTCTTTTGAGTTCTGTGTTATATATCTGTTACCACACAAAAGTACTTTTGTATAGTTTTGCACAGGTGCTAATGTATATTTATAATACTTACACTCCCTGTGAGTTAGATTCAAAGTGGTTCATTTCTTATAAAATTGGACAACTGAAATCAGTATCTCAGATGAAGCAAACGGTTCAGCTGTAAAAAAGCACAAAAAGATCTTGAAACTGTTCTGTTCTTATACAGTTTTGAAATTAAAGGAATAGCCTGGTTACAAATACCTGTAGCCAGTATATCAAGCTATAGTTTTTACATTATGGTCTAAACACCTCAAAGTATTTCAGCTTTCAGTCACAAAGGCTCAGGAGTGGAGCAGACTGGAGTGCTCTCTCACACCCATCAAGTGCAGACTACAACAGAGGCAATACATGCAACCTACTTTTGCGGTAGCATGACATAACATCAAAAACATATCAGCCAATCAACAAGCCTCAAGTCTATCTGCACGGCATTTAATTGGATGTCATCTTAATTTAAAAAATGAGGGTTAAAACCATTGACTAAGATTACTATCAATAATAAAACATGAATATATTAAAATTTTGTGCAACACATATAACACCCTAAAAGCTGAAAGAACCACATATAAAAAGTGCAAGATTAACACTTCTGAACTGTCTCCTGTTTCTTTCAAAATTCTGCACTCAAAAGTTCGTTAAGTGATTGTATTTGTCTTCTTTGTTGATTTTCCAGGTCGGACCTGAAAAAGGGCATTGCCCAGTGTCCCAACCCGGTTAACAAATTTAAAATAAAAAATAAATAAATAAAAGTCTTTTAAAAGACGTAAGAAATTGAAAGGTTTTCTTTTCAAGAAAAAAACTAGATTTTCTTGTTAGATGCTAAAAAGCTTTGTAAATCTGAAAATCTGAGAAGCTGAATACAGAAAATTAAAACCTTTCCACTCATAGCACCTCAGGTTTATTTACTTCATTTATGTATTTCAAAAAAAGCTTCACCAGTAAAGACATGCTGAGCTGTTAACAGCTCATTTCCAGATATGTCCTTGGGGTGAGGGGTACAGGAGATAGTCAAGAGAAGAAAAAAAAATATAAAGTGTTAGCAGCATTATAAAAATAGTACTTATATAAGGCAATATATTATATCAAAAGAGTATAAACATAAGCATGAAAGGTAAACCAGTACACGTAGATGTAGTAGATAAAAAACTGAGTATTGATAGGCAGGGGGAAGTTACTCATACAGGTATAGTGAAGGGCGGAGGGAAGCAAAATGATCAGGGCAAAATGAGTGTGGGAGGAAGTCAAGCGGGAGAGGGTCAAGGATAGTTGTAGGTGGGAGTAGAAAAGTCATGGAGATAAGACTTTGGGAGAAAATAGAAGAGGCAGAATGGATTGACAGGGGAAGGGTGGACCAGAGTTCAGGAAAGTGATATGAGAAAGCAGCTTGACCAACAGTAGATTTCCTAGATGGAACAGAAAGGGAATGAAAAACATTGTTGCGGAGAGGGTAGCAAGAAGAAGGGGGAGAGGACAGTAAGGAGGTAAGGTATGGGGGAAAGGAACCAAACCAGAATTTGAATGCAAAGGAGGCTCAGTGAGAAAGGTGCCTGGCATTAAGAGAGGAAAGTGAAAGAACAAAGTAGAGAGCAGTGGTGGATTCGAGGGTGACAGTCTAAGGCAAAATGACAGAAAGAGTGAAAGAGGGGATCCTGTCTGGTGAGGAAGCATTCAGGAGCTCCACTGTAAACTATGTCCTCATAGTCAAAAATAATGAGAATCACCTTTAAAACAATCTCTCAGTGGGCAAGGAGTGGAGTACTCGCTTTGTTCCTGTACAGTGCACAAAGCTTGGGTGAAGTTTTTTGTGTATGGCATCAGTATATACCAAGAAATCAAGATGTCAGTCCAGCAGACCCTGCAATACTTAAAGGATGATACATTCTCAATTGTAGCACCATCAAAAGTGTGGAGTGAAGGGAGGGAGTTGAGTTTGGTAAGCCTCTGTCAGGTGCCAAAAGTTATGGAAACTGGGGAGAGGGGTGGAGTTGGCATTAAAGGACAGTTGGTTAGACTGGAAGCAGCACTGAATATTGTCAAACTCCAGCTGTAGCTTGAAGTAAGGTTATGGGAAGAGGAGCCAGATGCAAAAAGTACTGTTTCGTCAGCATACATATGTATGTATGGGTGCAGAGGAACAGACAAAGGGAAGATCATTCAAGAAAGAGACTAGGGCACCAGACAGACCCTTGAGGGATGCCTGAGCAGATGGGGAGTGGGGAAGAAATGGAACTTCCAATCTGGACAGCTTGAGACCCTCAAGGTAGGAGCAAAACCAATTAACTAAGGAGTCAGAGAGGCTCACTGCTTCAAGCTTGTCCAGAAGGATGGGGTGTGCCACAGTATTAAAAGCTTTAGCAAGATTAACAAATAATGGTGGAAGGGATCAGTATCTGATCCACACTCGAAAGGATGAAATCATTGAGTTGGAGGAGGGAGGTGATGGAAGTGGAGTGAGATTTCCTAAAACCAAACTGGAAAGGGGCAAAGAAGGAGGATGGGTCAATGAAGGAAGGGAGCTGGGAAAGAACAAGGTGTTCCTGTAACTTAGCCACAGAGGGAAGGAGAAAGATAGAACAGAAGTTACCAGGAGAAGAAACAGCATCATCTTTAAGGTGAGGGATGACAGTAACCTGCTTACAGGCTTCAGGGACAATGGCAGAGGAAAAAGAGAGGATGAGAAGTAGGGTAATAGGTTGGGTGATGGCAGGAGCTGAGAGAAGCAGAAGCTTAGGATTGAGACCATCAGGGTAACCTCTCTTGTGAGAGTTAAGGGCAAGCAGGGCCTTAAGGGAAGTAGAGGGAGTGGCAGGAGAGAAGGAAAACAAGAGAGGGGAGGAAGGCAGAGGGAGGGAAGAGAAGGGGAAGGGAGGAAGGGACAAGAGAAATAGCACAGGTGATTAAGAAAGAGTTAAAAGAAGAGGCAACAGAAGAAGGGTCAAAAATGAGGGAGTCACCAAACTTAAAAAAAGGGGGGGGGGACTGGGTTGGAGGGGGAGAAAAGGGAATGGATAACCTTACAGAACTTAATTAATGTTGTTCTGGAGTGTGGATGCAAACTACACCAACTTCACAAGTCTGATGGCTTTGGTGCAGGCATTTTGAAGGTGTAGATAGTTGGTCAAAATAGTTGGGGAGCCAGTGATCTTATAGGATTGCCAGGCAAGGTCTCAGGTACAGAGGCACGCTAACAACTCAGCTGTTATCCAGGAAAGATGGGGTCCCCGTGCTCTGGTTTTCCTCAGGCATACATGATGATCTCACAAAGCCATATATTTAGACAGAAAGTACTGGAGAGCAACATTTCTTTTACTGGCTGCAGAAATGGGGGACCAATCAGATGCCCCTAGGTCAGCTAGGAGGGAGGACAAGTCCAGTGACCTAAAGGACATGAGACCGGTGAATTCAGTGGGGGTACTTAGGACGATGTATCTTGCACACACAGTAAACCATATGATGGCTACTGAGGGTATCGGGGAAGGATACCAGCATCCTCAATACAGTGGGGATGGGATGAGAGGACCCAATCTAGTAGAGAGTGATTTAAAGATTTAAAATGTAGGGGAGTCAATTGGAAGGATTTTACCTTTTGGGAGAATTTATTTGTAGTGGGGGAGACATAATTTATATTCAAGCCACCAAGGATAAGCAGCTCTCCTCTGGAAGAATTGGAGCAGACAGAGGAAAGAAGCTCAGTAACTGAAGCAGGGGACATAGCAGGGCAACAGTAAACACTAGCAAAAAGAAGGGAGCAGAGAAGGGAAGGGAGAGTTTGAGATGGGGCAGCTTAGAAGAGAACTGGGAAGAGAGACAGCAAGCACAGTCACAGACTGGATGCTGGTGGACATGTAAACCGCAACACCACTGCCTCTCTTTGTGTGATCCTGCCTTGGTGAAGTGTAACCAGGGATAGCCATAGCAGAGTCCTGGACCTTGGAGAGAGCCAAGATTCAGATAGGACAAGTACCTCTGGCCATAGGTTAATCATGATAGGTTGCAGTTGGTCAACTTTTGCAAGCTTCACATCTTTAAATGGGCAACACTCAGTCCTTCGGGAAGTTGAAAGGGTGGTGTTGTGAGGGGGGGGGCAGGATTAAGTCCAATGTCACCTGCTACCAATAGCAGCAAGGAAATAAGGAGCTTTAGGAACAAATATGCCGACTGGAGGAGGGAGCAGGGGGATGAAAAGTGATAGGATAAGTGGAGAGAAGGGACAGAAAGTGCCACTGAGCTTCAAGGTGGAATCAAGGAGCAGGAAGAATTTGACACCCAGGACATCAGGAGGAAAAGCGGAGTGAGGGAAGGGAGGAGGAGGGGAGTGTAGGGGATGAGGGGAGGGAAGGCTAATAGGAAGGGGGAAGGAGCAGATGGCTAAAGAGAGAGAAGGGGAAGTGGAGGAAGAAAAATGCTAGAGAAATTAGCACCATAGTGGAGATAAAGTGCATAAAATTCAAATGACCCAGGTATTAAGTAAAGGAGAAACAACAGATATGGCTGGGGGAGGTGGAGCTAAACAGACAGGGAGAAGAAAAAGAAATGGGCCTTACCCAAACAATGAATTTAGAGGAAAGAGCAAAAGAAATAATGAGTTTACTGTGGAGTCAGCCTGACCCAGGTAGGGAAGAGAAACAGGGGATGAAGGCCTAACTAGCAATTCTAGTGGAATGTAGGCCTGTAATCAGAATAGGGAGGTAAGGGCATTGTTAACCAAGCCCAGGTGGGGAGGTAAGAGGAAGGCAGACTTAACAGAAAGATTGTGAGAGGATGATAGCCTGACCCAAGAGGGAGGCAGACAAAAATAAAAGTAAAACAACTAAGGCGAACTAGTTTCACTAGACGTAAGACAAAATAAAATAAAATGAGTAGGCTAAAAAAAAAAAAAAAAACAGGAGGCTGCTATAAGCACTACTAAAAACACACCTCCATATCTCAAGCAGACGGTTGGAAGATAACACAGTAAATACCCTCACAAACAAAGAATGTAGGGACTCCAGTCAAACGTTCAGTTATACAGAATAAAAATAAATCAAGAAACTGTAAAATGGAAGCACACAATAAATAAGCAGTTTATGCAGGGGAGGGAGAGGACTGAGCGTCCGGAGGACAGCTCTCCTCTCCCGGGAGGGACAGGGGTCCCTGTTCGGTGCTCGGCTGACCTCTGGTGGAAGCCGGAGATACAGCAAGTGCTAAGCATAGCTAAGGGGCGAGGAGTGGCAGACGTTGGAGAGGCCTTGACGTCAGGGCACTAGTCACTCCCAGGAAAAAGGGGAAAAACACCCTTCAGCTCCGGCGGAGATGGAGAATTGGAGCTTGCCCACAATTTACGGCCGCTCTCCTGGCATCCTCCCGACCGCCGCTGCCAGAGAATTCCGGGGTGTTGGAGCCCAACCCGTCCCTGCCTGGTGGGCAAACCGAAGCTACATGGGCGACAGAGGACTGACCAGGTAGGAGCGAACCGTAGTGGGATGACTCCTAGATACTCTCGAGGAGGCCGGAGCTGAGGGGAGAGAGGAGGAAAAATAGTAAGTACAAAAAATATATAAATAAATAAATAAATAAGCAGTTTGTGGGCAAAATATTAGTAGCCCACAAACTGCAGTAAAAGCCTGGTGAAAAATAAAGAAGTTACGTACCATAACAGCAGATCTTTGAGACAATCTCCTCCATTGAGCCACATCATGGAACTGCAAGTTGTCGGTGTCAAGACCACTTGGAAATTTCTGCAGGCTGAAGCCACCCACATCAACACTCCTTGTCAGTGCCTATATAGCGTGGGTGTCCCCAGCATGCCTCATTTCCCTGCCAGAGGCATGCTTAGAGGATCAGAGGATCATCAGACTGGCAGGGACCAAAACGACCAGGACCAAACCAGGTACACAGGAGATGATATGGAAACCTGAGTACACATGCCAAAGGAGGCATCAGAGGAGAACCAGCATGCTAGAGCAGGCAAGATAGTCACATCCATCACCCGACAAGGGGGGAAGGCAGGAGGGAGAGCTATGGTCCAATGGAGGAGATTCTCTTGAAGATCTGCTGTTACAGTAAGTAGCTATTCCATCTTCTTTGAGGATATCATCCTCCACTGAGCCACATTATGGAACGATTCTCAAGCAGTACCAAGTATAGAGGGAGGACGGCAGAACCTAATGATCCTGAGTAAGGAGGCCTTGCAGAAGGAGGGCAGGTAAGATGGGTGGGGAACGTGAGAAGTAGGGGTTCGATAGGAATAGCAACTATTATCTGTCTGGAATCTGTCTACAGAGGGGGCACTGGTAGGGGCTGCAGCTAGTACCTATCTAGGGTAGGCCTACAACTGGACTAAAAGTAAGGGTATTCCATTCGCGGGGGCAGCCATCTCTCAGAAACAGAGAGCGGTATCACTAGGGGGCCACAGCTACTCTCTATCTGTAACGAGCCTACAGGAAAGCCAGCCAGTAGGAAATCCAGTAGGAAACCATATGGTTCACACCTAGGTTAATGAGTCTCAGTTACTCCCTATCTTGGGTCAGCCTACAGGGGACTTAGCAGGGCATCTAGGTCAGTGGTGGGTCTCAGTTACTCCCTACATAGAATCAGCCTACATGGGAGTTAGAATGATGTCTAAGTCAGTGGTGGGTCTCAGTTAATCACTATCTAAGGGCAGAACATTAATGTGTGGAGAGGAGGCATGCAGTAGAGGCAGGGGGAGGTGGGTAGGACTGTAGGGTGCAGGGTATGTGGGGCAGCGGTGTTTCTGGGACCTCTCTGAGAGTTGGGGGGATGCCTACTTTGTAGGCATATTGGACAACTGAGGGTGGAGGTGTGCCATCTGAGGCAGGAGAAAGGTGCACTGGTGGGTGGATTCATAGGGTAATGATGGGGGGGCAGAGCATCCGCAGGGCTTGGAGGCAGGCAAGGGGAACAGAGAACAGAATGGGAGCCAAAGCATGGAGGGGGGCACTCAAGGGGGAAAGGAAGGTGGAAAGGAGTAGACAGGTCCCCAGGGTTTGTCTCCCCCAGTGGGAAAGAAGGCTTAGGGAGGGGGAGAGGAAAACAGTAAGGGGAACCGGTAAGGCAGGATGGGGAGGGTGTACCTCCAAGGGTGCCAGTGCAGAACAGGTTCCTTCCAGTGGACAGAGGGGAAGTGGGAGAACTTGGAGTGGAGGGTGAGGACAGTGAGTTGGGGTGGGAAGGAGACAGTAAGAGGAAGGACTTCAGAGATGGTGAGGGGAGGGGCGCAAGAGGGAAAAAGCTCAGGTGAGGGGGGAATGGCCAGGAGTAGCAGATGAGGTGGTGGGGAAGGGTGAGCGAGGGGGTTAGGCCAGAGGGGAGAACAGAAGAGAATGGTAGGGGGTGAGCACAGGGGTTCTGAGGGTCAGATAGAGGGGAGCAGAGAGGGGGTATCTGGTGTAGAGGGTCAAGGGGAGTACAGGATGGGCAAGAGGGGAAGGAGGGGGCAGGCAGGAGTGAGCAGCAGTATGGCAGAGGGGGCGGGGCCCAAGAAAGTGGGGAGAGGGTGGTGATTTGAGGAGGCTTAATAGTGAGAGGGTCAGATGTGGTGAGAAGGGGTCTAGGACAAACCACAAAAGTGGGAACAAAGAGGAAGCAGGGAATTACAGACCAGTCAGCCTCATCTCGGTAGTGGGGAAGATCATGGAAGCACTACTGAAGGAGAGTTTGGTGGAACATCTGGTTGTCAATGGACTACAGGACCCAAGGCAGCATGGTTTCACCAGGGAGAGGTCATGTCAGACCACTCTCTTTGAATTTTGACTGGGTGACTAGAGAGGTGGATCAGGGAGGGCAGTGACATGGCCTATCTGGACTTCAGCAAGGCCTTTGACACTGTGCCACATAGAAGACTATTACACAAACTGGGGAATATGGTGTGGGCAGGACAGTAGTGTGGTGGGTAGGTAACTGGCTGGGTGGCAGGACACCAGGGTTGTGGTAAATGGCTGTCACCCACAGAGGAAGAGGACCAGTGGGGCACCACAGGGATCACCGCTGGGACTGGTCTCTATTCAACATCTTCATCAGTGACATTGCGCAGGACCTAGAAGGCAGAATTTCACTGTTCACTGATGACACAAAGCTCTGTAACAGAGTAGACACACCAGAGGGTGTAGACAGAATGAGAAGGGACCTGCAGAAACTTGAAGAATGGTCAGGGGTTAGGCAGTGGAAGTTCAATGCAAAGAAGTGCAAGATAATGCATATGGGGCACAAAAACCCTGGCACAATATATCAGTTGGGGGGTGAGGATATAGCATGAACCAAGCAGGAAAGAGATCTTGGGGTTATCATCTCTGATGACCTCAAGGTAGGGAAACAGTGTGACAAGGCAGCAGGTAAAGCAAATAGGATGCTGGGATGTATAGGCAGGGGCATCACCAGCCGGAAAAGGGAGGTCATAATTCCACTATACAAGACACTAGTGAGGCCCCACCTGGAGTACAGTGTACAGTTCTGGAGACCACACCTACGTAAGGACATAGACATAGTAGAGAAGGTTCAGAGGAGGGCAACAAAGATGGTGCATGGATTGCATCACAAGTCCTATGAAGACAGGTTGAAGGAACTGAACATGTACTCCCTGGAGGAGAGGAGGGAGAGAGGGGATATGATAGAGACATACAAGTATCTTATAGGGAGGAACAGGGTGCAGGAATACACTATTTTTAAGCAAAAAAGATGTTCCAGGACTAGAGGGCATGGGATGAAATTGGAGGACGATTCAGAGGAAATGTGAGGAAGAATTTCTTCACAGAACGGGTGGTGGACAAGTGGAACACCCTGCCAGAGGAAGTGGTGGGGGCTGAAACAATCATGGGATTTAAGAATGCATGGGATAGACATAAAGGAATTCTGGCGGTCAGGGGTAAAGGGCAACAGACTTCTAGGAAAACATAAACTGAACTTACAAGCTCAAATGGGCAGACTGGGTGGGCCATAGGCCCTTATCTGCCAACACTATCTATGTATCTATGTATTTATGTATCTATGGATAGAATGTATACCAGGGATGACATCAGGGAGACTAGATATCTAATAGCCCAGCACATGGGGCAGGAGGGAGGGAAACCTCACACAACAGTGCACCTGGGCATGAATGACATTGCAGGATGTGGAGTGGGGGGTGGTGCAAAAGATGTTCAGGGATGTAGGGAGAATCTGCAGTGAGGTAGGGAGATTGGTTGCCTTCTTGGAGGTGCAGCTGATCCCGAGGGCTAACAGTGCAAGGAAGGTTAGATTTGAGGAATTCAGTTCTTAGCTCAGAACGTGGTGTGAAGTGAAGGGGTATGGGATAATTGGTGACTGGGGTGGGACCTGGGACAATAAAGACCTGTATGCACCAGACAGGTTACACTTATGTAATATAAGGGCACAAGGATCCTGAAGGGCAAACTTAATTTTAAACTGACAGACAGAGGGGTAGCAGGATGCCAAGTACCCTCAGCCTGCTGGTGGAGGAGGCTGATAGGCCTTCCCCCCAATCAGGACAAAATAGATGGCAATTAGTGGGGAGGGGTGGAAGTGAGAAAGAGAGGCTGGGGGAGGGGAAAGGGTGGAGGGCATGACTGGGGTAATGGGGGCTCCGAACTGCAGTGGAGAGTAGTGTCCTTGAATGGCAGAAGCCTGGGAAACAAAATGGCTGAGTTGCAGGTGGTTGGTTCTCTCCACTGGCCTGATAACATTTACATTATGATGATGGCTTGGAACCCTTTTTCCTAAGATCAGGCTACGCCCATCTCACTGCCCCAATTCTCCACATCTTCAATCTTTCCATTACATCTGCCACTGTGCCGTCCTGCTGGAAATCAGCACATATCCTCCTGCTATTTAAATCTGGTGACCCATGCGATGTAAACAACTATAGGCCTATCTCCATATTGCCTATCCTTTCTGAAGTTCTCGAAAAACTGATCCATATTCAGTTAAAATCTCACTTGAAACCTTCTCTCTCATTAACCCAGCTCAATCTGGCTTCCGGGCTAATCATAGCACAATCACTCCACTAGCAAAAGTAACCAATGATTGGATCTCTATAGATGCTAAGAAGGTAACTGGTGCAGTCTTTTGGACCTCAGCAAAGCTTTTGATACTGTTGATCACAAACTATTAGTCAATTGCCTTGCAAAGTTGGGTGCCACATACCATACCACCCAGAGGTTCTCTAGCTACCTAACTGGAAGATTCCAAAAAGTAAAGGCGGAAGGCTTTTTTTCTGCTGCCTTGCCAGTTGCAAGAGGAGTCCCCCAAGGATCCATCTTAGGCCCTATCTTGTTTTCTCTGTACATTAATGACTTAGATGCTAACATATCTACGTCCAATCTGCACTTTTTTGCAGATGATACTGTGTTGTATACTTCTGGCTCATCGTTATCTGAAGTCAAGGGAGCGCTTCAAGCAGACTTCACACAACTTGAGCATAATCTAATAAAGGCAAAGCTTCTGCTCAATGCTAAGAAGACTAAAGCGATGATATTCTCCCGCAGTGCTGTCTCAGACCCCCCAATACCCTTGCCCAAGACTTCATTGTCACCACGCTAAACGAGCCTCTGGAAGTTGTAACCAAATTTAAATATCTAGGTATCTGGATCGACAATAAATTATCTTTCAGTGACCACGTCGAAGATGTCTCTAGAAGGTTAAAAGCAAGGTTAGGTTTCTTCTACAGAAATAGGCCCCTTTTCCCCCTTGAAACTCGAAACAAGCTTGTACAGGCCACTTTTCTCCCCCTACTCGACTATGGCGATGTAATCTATTCCTCCACCACTCTTGCAAATCTAAGTAAACTGGACATCCTTTATCACCGTGCGTTACGGTTCATTACCAACTCCTTACCCGTTCCTTTCCACTGTGACTTATATGCAGCTGTTGGTTGGACATCCTTACTACTAGACGCCTGCTCTCCATGCTGGCTATGGACTCTTAAACTGCTCCTGCAGAAATTGCCAATCTCTCTTCCTTATTAGTATCTCACATAGTGCATACTCATTAAGAAAATCTGACTTATTATGCTCGACATACCAAGGACGCTGGACTTCCTTTGGTAAACGCAAGGTCGCATATGCCCTTCCCTCCATTTGAACCAATTACAAACCGTATTGAAACTAACTAGCACAGTTTCAATAAACTTCTACAAATCGCTAAGTTCAGCCAAAATAAAAGACACCTGTAACTGTCATTAAGTCTCTTCCTTCCCCATGTGTGCCATATTTATAGGTAAGGTATAGTTGATTTGTCATATTAACTGCTTTCCCTTCCCCTTCTACTCCTGGCTTTATCTTTGCTTACGCTCCACTGCTACTCTATCAAATCACTCCTCCCCCCACATATCAATTGTAGACTGTTGTTTGTTCTAGCTGCCAAATTACTGTATATGTATTGCACACACCAGTCATCATGTTTCATTTTTCAGTATGCAACCTGTAAGCCGGCTCTGTCTCATATCAATGTTTACTACCTGCGGTCACCCTATGTGGTACCCTTGTATGTATATCCAGCCTGTATCATGTAACGTGCATTTCATGTATATACTGTTATCACCTATCTGTGTTTGTACTTTAAGTGTTTATGTCACAGGACCTCCTTGTGAATGAGCTTGCTCAATGGAGTTTTCCTGCAATAAACTTGAACTTGAACTAAACTTGAACGTTAGCTGTTGGTCCTGCTGGTGGTTGCTGAGGACAGTTATGACTGAGTTGACTTGGGCTGTCACATTCGAAACACCTCCTTTCTCCTGAAAATGGAGCAGATTTTCAACCTTGGTTTGATTGTTGCTTGCTATGATCACTCCTCCTATCCTCTGGAAACCTGTGAGGAGGTCCCATTGGTGTGTCCTGACTGTCAAAAGGCTCAACACTGGGTGGGTTCTGGTACTATTAAAGATTGTCTGCCAGTTCTCAGGCCTTTTAGACCAGCTCCTCAATATTCCTGGGTCTGATGTACCCAAAGTGATTCTGCAGTTCAGGCTCCAATCTGCTTGTGATAAAATCCACTCCTTCCTCTTCCGGTGCTGTTGGGTACAGATGTCGATAAACCTCCCATTTGTCAATGATAAAGTCTTCAAGTCTATCTGTTGGAGCCTATCTGGCTCCCCCTTGAGATGCTGCCTGTTATGGATCCTATCAATATACTCCAAGAAGTACATCTTGCACTGCCTCAGATCCCGAATTTGAATGCTCTTATACCACCACCACTTTCTGACATGTCTTTGCAAGGCACCCTCCCAGTGCTATAGCCAGTTCTTCTCAGGGATGTTTGCTTGCCAGCGTACTCACTCAAAACACCCCAAGAACTTCACTGAATCTTCTTTGGAGTCACCTGCAAAGTTAGGTAGATTACTTTCCATCCATGGTGTGAAGACAGGGACAATGGGTGGTGTAGTATTGTCTCGCTAAAGTCTGTATTCACTTCTAATAGAGTCACCATAGTCCTGTTCTACATCTCTCAGTCTCCCAGAAGTAGACGTGATATGGCTTCCATGCCCTCTGCGCTTGTGGTTCTCATCCTCTATGTTTGTTCTCCATTGCCACATTCAGGTATTCCGCACCGGAGACAAGCTTGCTCTGCAGGGATTCCAACTTGTCCATTCTATCTCCAACTCGTTTGTCCTCTTTCTGGTTCTATGCTAAACTTAGTCTTGCCTATCCACGGCCTCTTCCAGATGGTGTAGCATGCATCTTTAGGGGAACTTTATTAGCATCCCATACTTACATGTTTCTCCATGGCTCAAATGAATTGTTGAAGTCTACCTGGTCCACAGCACACCATTCCACTGAACTCCGGCTGTGATCCCCCTCTAGCTGCCTAAAACCCTCATCTGGCTCATACATATCTAAGGCCTAGGCCACTGAATTCTGAACAAGTCAGAAGCAATGTTTGTGGTGAGAATGCAAGTGTGATTTTCACCTTTTCCTACTTAGCACTTTTTTTAGTGCTTACTTCAAAATGCCCCCCTCTTAAGGACTTAACCTGCTGTCATGAATTAAATGGTCGGGCCCATGTTATGGCACCAGCTAAAACACCTGCCTGCACTCTACTTCCACCTGCCTGGGTGATGGTGTCTGACTAACTGCAAGGAAGGTTAGTTACAATATATACAGGTCTAAGTATTTCTGCAACAGATTAACCAGACAAAATGTTTCCTGCCTATACTGTTTTCTACCTTTGGCTGTCGTAGCCCCCTTAGCTATCTAACTTGCCACTTTAACTTTTTTCTGTATATTTTTGTCAGCCTGAGAGTAGCAGTGGCCTGTGTCAAAGACCACTCACAGCACTCCTGTCAGCTTGAGAAGGAGAGAAAAGTCCCAAGCTCCTCCTCCTCCTCCAGCCCTTTAGTTATCCCTACTTGATGCCTGATTGCCACAGCATCTCTGACTGCTATACAAAGTGCTAGTGTAGTTAAAATTATTGTTGGGAACTAGATTGCCTGATACCAGATTAATTAATTAATTGTACTCTGTAATTTAATTTTACTCGGGTTAGTCAGTCGCAGCACAAACAATTGCGAGCATAAAAAACAAACTATATATATATATACATATATATATATATATATATATATATACACACACACACATATGTACGTGTGTGTATATATATATATAAACATACAATAGGGGTGAGTGGTAAATGAGTGAGATAAAACAGTGTATCATCCACTGCAGTGTTATATTTTTACCCTCTGCTCTACTGTGATGATATCAGCCATTTACACACACAGGTCACAAAAGGTAATCACTCTAGGCAGCTTTCCCCTCAGCATGCAAGAAACACCTGTGCTGTTACCATAGACACAAATGCAGAATTCCTTCAGAGGTCTTACTGCTGCCTACAGCTAAATCAGTGAGCATTACAAAACACACCTATTCCCCCACCACCCCCCACCCCAACTCCAGCTCATTACTGCGATACTGTCAGCCTGGCTGCAGCCAGAATTCTAAACAGCACAGCTTCACAGAACAGTCTAAACTACTGCCTGCAGCTAACTCAGCTACCACTGAAACATACTCTCACTTGTTCCTCAAACTCTGATTCTCACCCATTACAATTACTGTGATACTTTGAACTTGACTGCAGACAGAATCCTAAAGAGCACAATTTCACAGAACACTCTGCACTCTGCCTGCAGATAACTTAATTACCACTGAAAACAGTATCAGCTGTTCTGACACGCTGCCTCTCAGCTCGTTACAATTATTGTGATGCTCTCAGCTTCACTGCAGCCAGACTTCCAAACAATACAGCCTCACAAAATTATGTTTCTCACTCCTACCTAAAACTAACTCATTTAGCATTGCAAAACACACTCATGTGTCTCCTAGCGTTTATAACACTGCCAGCCCATTCAGAAAAGCTCACACACAGAATGAGCAAACACATAAACAGGAACAGAACACAAGAGAGCATAACAAAACTTCTGAAACTCTTGGTTCTTATTATAGTTGAATACATGATGGCAGATGCGTATGGTAATATTGTCACTCCTGCATCGTGAGCTCTGAATATCTCACTCTGCAGGAGTGACAATATTTGCCATATCACACTCATGCCCATCATGTATCCTATATACATATATATATATATATATATACACACACACACACATATATATATATATAATGGTAGCATGGTAGTGCTACCATAGTTAGGGTTGAGAAGCCATTTACATGTTAAACCTAAACTTTTGCACCTTAATAACTTTGCAACCATGCAACAGATTTGCCTGAAATTTGGGATACACGATCAAGAACCATATATCTTGGGATATGCCAACTTTCATACTCTTTGGATAAACGGCTGCGGAGTTATTAAGCGTGATCTGCATGCGCATTTACGCTTTTTTGCAATTCTTTGGTCATCTCTACAGGTCGCATGGTTTGAGGGACTGGTCCAAAATCTTCAGGGAACGTGAGGCCGGGGTCCCTGATGTGCCTTTTGAAGATTTCATGAAAAAATATTAAATTGTTCAAAAGTTATTCAAAAAAACAAGTTCCCATTATAAATTAATGGGAAAAGTTAACAAAAAGTTCAACACTTTTGCAAATACAGTTTTTACTTTCACAAATGGCCCTTTTACTGTTGCAAATCCACCATTTTGTTTTCAGTTGGTCATCAGAAAAATGCTTGGCATTTAAATTTGGGACCCTCTAACAACCTAATTATTTTTGTATTCACCTAGTCGGACCCTGAGGATGCTATGCATTCTTTATTTTGGGGTAAGACGCCCCAGATATATGTTTTTCAGATTTCTGGGAAAAGTACTTTCACAAAGTACTTTCGCATTTGCGAAAGCTTTCGAAAAGTTCGACAGTACTTTTCCAGGCTGTGGGAAAATGACAGCAATTCTTTGCCACCCTGCTGCAAAAGAACAGATTGTTTTTTTGAGCTGACATTTGGAGGGAACACAGCCAACATCTCACAAATGTGCCTTTCAGTATTTCAGTGAAAAAATATTACAGGGCGGCAAAGTTATGGCACTCCAAAGTTGACACTTTTTCCCATAGGATAACATTACGGCGTCCGCTGCATTACAGGAATCCTTTGCCACCCTGCTGCAAAATAACGGTTTGATCTTTTGGGCTGCAATTTGGAGGGAAGAAAGTCAACATCCCACAGATGTGCCTTTCAGTGGTTTGGTGAAAAAATATTACAGACAACCAAAGTTATGGCACTCTGAACTTCTCTTTTTTTCCCCATGGGATAACATTATGGCGTTCGCCGTGCCTTTCATGGCCCGTATCTCGGAAATGGTGCGAGATACAGATTTTTGGTCAGAAAAATGCTTAGTCCTTTAACAGGGGATAAGTTCAAAACTAGCCAGGAAAGTCATAAATCATATGACTTTTAAATTTTTTTTCTACGTCATACGGTTCCTGAGATATAAGCAATTTAGTATTCCAACTCATTTTCTGCTCCGAGACTCATTATTATGCATACATTCTTTGTACTCACTGTCTTTCTCTATGCAGCTTTTGGGGAAAACCAGCCTGTGTGCTTACATTACTGTCACGTTACGCTTCGCTTGCGGTTCCATTCGTTCACTTACGTTCTCAATCCTGCCACCATGGCGTTACCCCTGCGTTTTCATTTGTGCTTGCGTTTTTTTTTACCATTTATGGGTTGGGGTGGGCTGGGGGTCCAAGGGCCAAACCCTGACACACCGAATTTTGCTTTTGTCACTGTGGAACAACCCTAACTGATGCATTAAACAGAGTTCTTTGCCTCTAATATATGTATATATACACATACTGCTCCCCTCTACTACCAGTCTGTTCTGATCATGACTGTTACCCACTCCCTCTAACTAAAATCTGATAATTAACTTCGCTAGTTTCCAGTAGTTAATTTTGCCCCACAGCTCAAAAGACCTGTGATTGACTCTCTCTGTCTCCCTAACTTCGACCTATCTCCTGCTTTGTATCTCCCCCTCACTCTCTCTCAGCCCTTCCTCCTTGTCAAGCCTGCCCTTTTCTTTTGTCCTGTGCAAACCCTCCCTGTCCCCTTTGTTTAATCAGACCCCTTCCCGCTGCTACCATTACTTAACCTCACTACCCTCCTCTGTTCCCAGGCTTCCTCACCCGATATTAGGCAGACTGCTACTGTGGCTCACACCGTCTGCTTGAGCTGCCTGCCGGATCTCCTGAAGCCTCTCCCCTGAGGAACCAATGCTCACCAAGGAGCCAAAACTGAGAAAGTTGACCGCCAACCCTCCGAAGCAGGGAAAGCCATTCACCCACACTCTGCAGCCTGGCTGGCTTGTTTCCAGCAGCTTACAAGGTACGCTATCAAGAGGTTAGGACTCTGCTCGCTCTGAAACCCCCCCCCCACCCTCCTGCCCAAGGTGGGCACCGACTTAAATACATAGCAGAGGTCAGATGACTAAGTGTCAGTTTCATCATTTGCAATCTATAGTCAACTATCACTAGGGGCGTTGTCACTAACATTTTTTTACTTTTCTTTTTCCCTACTTCTCTTTCAGCTTTCTCACTACTGTAACCACCCTTTTGACATTTGTTTGAATGGATGCTACCGTGGCAGAGTCTTCAGGAGTCAGCTCAGTCTCAGCCTGTAGCCAGTCACTTAGTGCCTGAATTCTGCCAACAGGACTCTCCCTAGCATCCCCAAGTACTGGGGAAACTACTCTGATTTTCTCTCTCTCTCTGACACCTCTGTCTGCAAACATTCTCCTTTCACTGATCCACTCACATCCTAGGCATGGCTTGCGAAATTATATTAACTGCCATGTACATCCTAGTGCTGGGATCGGATTATGTCCTAGTTCAAATGCGCCATGGTGCGTACCAGTATGCTGGCACCAAGAGTCACCAAGGTTGATCAGAACAGTCTTTTGACTACTCAACACAAGGTTCCACAATAAAGTTATATGGCCTTAAGCAAAGAGGGAACCTGTACATGTTAGCAGCCTATATCACAGACCATAAACATCGGATCCCCCTGCCAGTACACGGAACTCTCTTTAATTACTTAACGCGAATAAAGCTACTGCTTGGGGAGACGTAAAAAAAAAAAGGGCCCTCCATCTGATGATACTAGGATAGATGCCACTAACAGATACAGGTGGGATTCGGCAAAAGGGCTAAAAATAGCACACATAAACATTAATAGCCGCAGGCCTAAAATGCCCGAGCTGGAGGCTTGAACAAACCTATACTTGCCTGACATGATTGCCATCAGTGAAACCCGGCTCAAACCCCATATCCTAGATTACAAGGTTAACCTAACTGGCTATAACTTATTCAGGCAGGACAGAATGAAGAAAAAAGGGGGCAGGGTCCTGATTTATGTAAAATCAGCCCTAATAGCCACATTGGTCCCCCTACCTGATCTAAATGAATTAGACTGCGAGGCAGTCTTCCTGACAATAACCATGGGTGGGACCAAACAATTGCTTATCGGCTCAGTGTATAACCCCCCCCCAAAATGGCGACCGATTCCCTGAGGTCTCATAAATATAATACCCTCCCTTCCCCGGAGTGAGAAGGTTATCCTGGGTGACTTCAAAATGCATTGGGGCCCGCACACCAACGATGACATAAAACACTTATTATCCGAGGTAGGACGGACACAAATTATTCAAGAGTCCACTAGGCTAAATATGAAAACAGGGAATTGCTCCACCCTGGACTGGATCCTAGGCACAAAACTTGAAAGATTCAAACTAGTGGGCACTTTCGCAGACTCAATGAGTGATCACTCCCCCATTTATGGCATTTGGAAAAACAACTTCCCAATACCACCGCCCAGAGTATTAAGGGCCCGAGACTTCTCCAAATTCAACCATGGCCTCTTCCTCGATTCCCTGGCCAAGGTCGACTGGTTGCAAGTGAAACTGACCCCAAACCTAGACGCTGCCCTAGAATTCTTCACCAATAATTTCCTGTCCATCACCAAGAAGCATGCACCTCTAAAATAGATCAGGGTCAAAGGGCAGGAAGAAAGGTGGCTCACCCAGGACCTAAGAAAAATCATGAGGAATGTGCTTGGGGTAATTTCAAAAAAATAGGCCAAGCCCAAGACTGGCAGAAATACAGGGAACTCAGAAACAAATGTAAAATCGAGTTAAAGAAGGCCAAACAAAGGCACATCAGAAACCTTTAGGAAACAAACCTCTCCAATCCCAAAAAATTCTGGGCACAAATCAATGCATTGCTAAAAGGCCAAAATAAACAGGAAGGAGGGGACATAGTAGCAAATGGAACTCTCTGTAAGAACCCTGTAGACACCATAAAGGCATTAAATATGTACTTTACAGACCTGGAAAAATACAAGACGCACAACACGGGACCCTCCCTACCACTCCAGAACACTGCAGACAACAACCCAAGCACCCCCTTCCCCGAGTTTCACTTCAAACTAACAACCAGGAAGGAAGTCCTAAAATTACTCAAAGGGATCAGCCCACATGGGGCAGCTGGGAATGATAAACTTGAACCTAGACTACTACTAATTGGTGCCCCAGTCATTGCCACACCTGTCACCTGGCTATTCAACCGATCCCTTCTCGAAGGGGAAGTCCCCTCCCTCTGGAAAGTGGCTTTGGTAACACCAATCCACAAAGGAGGGTCTCGAGAGCAAGTGGAAAACTACCGCCCTATAGCGCTACTCTCCATCCTCAGCAAAGTACTGGAGAGGGTGGTATACAACCAAGTGGTAGACTACGCTGAGAGCCACAACATCTTCACGGCCCAACAACATGGCTTCTGAAAGAACCATGGAACCAATACGGCCCTTGTAAGTTTCACCTCTGACATATTCGCTGAGCTGGATAAGGGAAAGTGCATTGGTGCAGTCTTTATTTACCTCACCAAAGCGTTCGACCTAGTGGACCACCAACTACTCCTCGCCAAACTGAGAGTTGTCAGCCTTGACAGCCTAGCGGTAAGCTGGTTCACCAACTACCTCGAGGGATGGTCCCAAAAGGTTAAATGGCAGTCTCTGATAAATGTCCAATACGGGATGGGGGTTCCCCAAGGATCTATTCTGGGGCCTCTGCTGTTCTCACTATTCATCAGTGACATGCCAAAGTACTATGGGTAGGCTAAGATCACCCTGTATGTGGATGACGTAGTCTTATATAGGTCCAATAGCAATACTGTGATCTTAAATGAATTACTATCAAAGGACCTCCGCCTGCTTCAGGGATGGCTGGACAGTAATAAATTGGTCTTATATAGTAAAAAAACAAAGGCTGTGCTATTCGGTCCAAGGACACTGGGCCCTGATACGGCTAACAAGCTGTCCCTATCTCTACCTGGTGGTGTAGGAATCTAAGTAGTTGAACCATAAAGTACCTAGGTATCACAATTGACCAAGGCTGTAACTTTAAGGCTCACACAAACCAAGTAGCCAAGGCACTTAAAACTCAGACTTCTATACCGCCTCAGTCCCTATCTATCTCTAGACTCCCGTCGCAAAGATTGTGCATGGTACCCTCCTACCTACCCTCCTATATTGGGCCCCTGTGCTATGTTCTCTTAAGCATACTGAGATGTACATGCCGAAGTCCCTTTACCACAGAATCTGCAGGTTTGCAATAGGTGCACTGCTCCTGAGAACATCACTGTAGGACCCTAAACGCTCTCTCCTGGCCCACCCTGGAAGGAAGGATGCAATATCCTGCCCTTTGCTTAGTATACAAGCTCAGGCAGGGCAACACACCCCCAAGTCTTGCTGAATTGCTAACTATCAAAGGGAATTGCAGGTCACTAAGATCCTCCAGCAGACAGCTACTAGCTGTACCTAAGGTCAGAACCATGCTACAGGCTCAAGTGTTTTCTGCCTTCATTCCTCCCCTCTGGAATTTCCTCCCTAACTCCCTCCAGGACTGCAACTCCCTGGGAAGGTTCAAAAGGGACTTAAGGCCCATCTACTGGAGCTGAATCAATGCACCTGCAATCGCTGAGCTCTCAAGAGATTGCCCATAGCTAACTTATCTGCATAACTGCTAGAACCACAAGATGTCTCATTTACTGTATCACTGAAACAACTTATTGGTTTTAATTGTGCTAACAATTGTCAAAGAGTTTGTGATATGTAAGATTGCAATGTACCTTTGTCATTTACTTTTGTTTAACTACCTCGCTATTCTGTTACTATGCTTTTCTTGTATTACATGTAATTAACTCTGGGTTGCCCCTGAAAAAGGGACTGCCTGTTGGACCCAGTGGGTCTACTCGGTTACCAAAATTGAATAAATAAATAAGATTGGTGCATTGAGTCTCTAAGGCCCCTGACAGCCAATCAGGAGTGAGCTTGTGCCCCTAAAGTCAGGAATGTCACGAGCTAGCTCCTCCTGTCTGCTGTCCCTGCTCCCCTTTGAGCCCCTCATTTTCCCTTTTTATGTGGAACAAAATTGCCATATTTTGTGGGGCACATAGGGCTGGTGATTCCCTAACTACCCCCTTCATACTTTTTCAAATAAAAAAAGTTTAACCATCAAGAGCAGCCAAATAGCAGCCCCCCCCCCCCGACTTCACATCAATATCTGGCTGATCCTGCCTCCTGCTGCCAGTGTCAGCTCAGGAAGGGTGAGGGTGGTGGAACAGAGGCGCATTCCTCCAGTTGTACCTCTCCACAATTCATATGCCATTCTGGAAAAGTGTGGTTCCTCTATGGAGGCACCTACAGTGGAGACCAATGAGGATGCTGGGAACCTCCACAAAGAAGACCCACAGGAGGGTGGCATGGGACCCCACAGGGGAAGGAAACAACTCCTGGTGGGGGACTCCATTGTTAGGAAGGTAGAACTGGGGGAGGAAGGGGAGAGGGAGGTAAGGTGCCTGCCTGGCACCATGGCTTGGAGGGACAGGGAGCGAATCCTTGGGATCACCAGAGCAGCTGCACAGGGGAGGGAGCTGGATGTCATTGTCCATCTAGGGACAAATGACCTGGCTAAGAAAGGGATCAGAGCAGTGCAAGAAGAGTTTGTGGAGTTGGGGAGGTGCCTTAGACAAGTAGCACATACGGTAACCTTCTCAGAGGTGCTGCCTGTCTATGGCATGGGTGAGGCTAGGGTGCTCCGCACCATGGGATTCAATCAGTGGTTGAAAAACTGGTGCAGAGCTCAGGGATTTGGCTTCATTGGGGACTGGGGGTCCACATGGAGTGATGCAGGTCTGTACTGGCATGATAGTCTGCATCTGTCCAGAATCCTAGGTGATAGGTTTAAATGCTTCATTGGCAAGCATTTAAACTAGCCAAGAGGGGAGGCACTGGAAAGGAACAGGGAAATCCTAGCCCCCCAAAAAATATCAGGGTAGTAAGTGAGGTAAACACCATGATAGAGAAGTTGATAGGGAGAAGGGCAGAGGTAAATGGAGAAAATGACAAAGGCAATAAGGACGGGGATGGGGCAAAAAGGGGTAAGGCCATCAAGAAATGGTGGGTAATGAGTACCAATGCCCGTAGTCTGGGCAACAAGCTCCCTGAACTGGTGGCCTTGATGGAAGAGGGATGCCTGGATATCGTAGCAGTCACAGAAACATGGTACACAGAGAACCATGACTGGGATGTTAACATACCAGGGTACACTACCTACAGGAGAGACAGGGAGGGGAGAAGAGGGGGAGGAGTAGCTCTCTATGTAAGGGAAGGGATAAAAGCAACTGAGCAAAAGAGTAAACAGGGAGGAGAGGAGGCACTGAGGGTCACCTTAGAGACTGGAAATGGCACCACAATCTGCACATGGGTTGTATACAGCCCCCCCCATGTCAGCGGGAGGGAATGGACAAGGATATGATAGAAGGCATCCTTAGGATGGCTGAGAAAGGGGGGATACTGTTGGTGAGGGACCTGAATATGCCAGATGTTAACTGGAGTACCTTTGCTGCAGCCACATCCAAGAGCAGTGCCATTCTCGATGCCCTACAGGGGGCATGCCTCAGACAGCTAGTTTTGGAACCCTCTCATGAGGGAGCAATCTTAGACCTCATACTCTCAAATGGGGACAGTGAGAGGATCTCAGATCTAGAAGTGGGTAGCCGTCTCGGAACAAGTGACCACCAAACAGTGTGGTTCACGATAAACTCAGCTACATAGTCAAGCCATACAAAAGTGAGGGTACTGGACTTCAGGAGGGCTGACTTTGGCAAGATGGGAGAGTGCCTTTGAAAAGCACTAGCAAACAGGCTAGAAGGAGGGGTGGAGCAACAATGGGGAAACATCAAAACTGCAATCACAGAGGCAACAAGCCTTTGTGTGAAGCAAATCAACAAAACAAAACGAAGGAAAAAAACCACTATGGTTCTCAAAAGAGGTGGAACAGAAGGTTAAGGAGAAAAAGATAGCATTTAGGAAGTATAAGGAAACACAGAAAGAGCAGGACAGATAACTTTATCAGTTAAAGCAGAAGGAGGCAGGGAAGGCGGTCAGAATAGCAAAGGCACAAACTGAGGAAAAGATAGCCAGCTCTGTTAAGAGGGGGACTAAAACCTTTTATAGGTACATTAGGGAGTGAAAAAAGACCAAGGGAGGGATACAGATGTAACCCCCCTATAAATGGGGTTCCCAAAAAGTGTTCCTTGAGCTTGCCTAAATGCTCACTGCCAGGCTGGATCCTGCGTTTTAGCAGTTTAAATGTGATTACCAGAGCCTGTATAGCCTCTGTGTACTGTCTCTTTAAGAGCTGCCTAATTGCAGCTTAAGTAATCTGAGAGGGAGTTCTGTTGAAAGATGCAACTATTTACTGAAAATCATTTAGAGTGATAATGATAATGTAGTTTGTCTAACCTGCTTTCTTTGCAGCAAGGCCTGTTTTGTTTTGTCTCCACTGTCTTGGTCCTGTTCTGCAAATTGGACCAAACAGTACTGGTGGAACCTAAAATGTAGTTGGACTACAGGAGCTGTCAGAGTCAAAATCTGTAGGAACTGTAGTTTTGAACTTTTTGCACCTTTTTGGCAACTGAAGGGGGAGCTCTTGCTTTGACTGACAGCCAAATCAGCCAACCAAATATTTTGGATCTTGGGGAAGTCCCGGGCTGCTTGCAGTTTTCAGTTAGTTTCTGAGCTGGGAAGTGAAATGAAAGGAGCTCAAGTGTATTTGGGCAGCAATCCTGAGTGGATTTGCATGGGAAAACTGAAAGGGCTGAGTTCTTGGCTTGCATGTCTGCCAACTGCTCCTGAGAGGGAGAGAAGATAATTATTTTGGACTAAGTCCAAGTTTGTGTGACTAAAGTAAGCTACTGAAGTGAGCCAGGCTCAACCTGAAGAAGAACGAAGATTTTGCTGAATGTGATCGGCCTGTCAGGAGTTCCAGCTACCCCTAAGCTCTCGGTGTGTGCAGAGACTTTGCGATTGTGATCGGGGAGCGCTTTGCCTGGTACAGTAGAATTCCCGTACGTGTAAATGTGCTATGAGCTGCTAGTGGGTTGTGAGTTAGTTCCCCACTGTGTTCTGCTTGCTGGAAGCTGTATCCAGCCCAAAAAGGACTGCATCCGAATTTGTCTCCATGAAGTCTGGGCCTTGCCAGACTGGCCCAGCCAGACTACTCACTGCACAGAGAAGCCATCGACGAGAGACCTGCCTGGGGATCAGCCCCCTACTCCACGCTTGAACAGGAATGACGCCTCTGCAACTCGTGTGGGTACTGCTTCTCCTGCCATTCCAGATCAACCACCTGCAGTCTTGATTTTCGTCCAGCCTGTATCCAGTCTTGGGTATCGTAAGTAAATACCAGGGTAGCTTTCTGCAACAACAGCTTAATATGAGTGTGTCATCTGATTGTCTTGTTGTTTCGTTTCCTTTATGAACTGAGCCCTCTGGCTCCGGATTACAAATATTGTGTACTGTGCATGTTGTGTTTTCCATTACAGAGCCCCAACCAGCTGCAACCCTGGGCAACAGTCCTGGCTAGTCCATCTCTTCTCCACCCGGGTACCCAGAGGTGTGACTGTGTGGGGGGACTCAATGCGCATGTGTAACCCCTCACCCCTGCCTTTTTGCCAAAATGACAGATGGCATGCTGTTGAAGCGGACAGCAGTACCTGGTGGGGACTGGATTTGGGGAGGATGAGGTTACTCGGCACAGAGGGACCTAGGTCTGGCTACTCTGCTCAGGGGCACCCAAGTAAATCTGAACACAGGAAGCAATAACTAATGTCCAGAACCAGGAATGGGATTCTCCAGTGTGGCTTTTATTCACATCCAAGCTGAACAAACAAAGCATAGACAGACCCCCACGGGGCTACATTTCCTGGTAATGCAGATTAGAGACTACAGAACACTTTATCACTATTTCCAGCCCTCAGGTTCTAAACCCACCAGGCACACAGCCCGGACTTGCACGCAGCTTTGGGTACACAGCCCGACTTGTACACTACTTGGGTTTTCCCCACTGGCCCGACTCCCCCGCCGGCCACTTGATCCGCTGGTCCATTTGAGGAATGAACCAATTATCCTGTTGTGGCTCCCCAAACCACACTAGAGTCTTCGACTCCTAGAGAGAATTTTCCTCACAATCCCACGTCTGGGTACTTCCCTCATCACTGGCCAAGTGCCTGAGGTAAAGTAGAAATCCACAGAAGCAATCCGTAGAGGTGGACCTGGTCACTAAAGATGGGGGGGGCCACCTACCTCAGCTCCCACAGCACATACCCGGCCATTTCTCTGGAAACTGAACAATTCCTTCACTGAACTTTCAAATGTAGATTTTGGGTAGGCATCTGTCACATCTCTACATATCATTTGCATCCCAACAAGCTCTGGACTTGAACCTACTTTTAATTTGCTTGGCCCATTACTGTAGGCTTCCCAATATTTAGTAGTTCAATCCCCACATTGTCACACAAGTCCCAGGGTGAAAAATATAGGCCCTTTTAGCAAGAGCAGACACTCACCCTCACGTTGCAGGTGCCCCACAGGCGACTCACAAATCTTCTTGTTCTCCCAAATAAACTCTGGAATACATAGGCATTTTTTCTTTTAGAAGCAGAATTAGGGGGTTGCCCCAGGAATCTGCAAGGAAACCCTTTCCTGCCCTCCCCGAAGGGAGGGGGCACTGAGACCTGAAAACAGCAGTCTCCACCACTTCAGTTATCTTCTGTGTCTCTCTTTAAGGTGGAGACACACACCGTTTTAAACTAAAAGTAGCCCTCTGTCAGGGCTGAGGCTCCTAGAGCCTTCACTGAGCTGCTTTACCAGCAAGCTCCCAACTTCACACTCACTCACTGAAGACTGAACTGAAGACTCTGACTTCAAAACCTCCAAACGTTCTAACTAACTCCCTTGCTGCAGATTCCAATGTGGCTCATGCAGCTGCGATAGTTCTATTGGTGATGTCATCCCTCAGTCTCAGCTGAGACTGAGAACAGAGTGAGACAGTGTGAAACCCATTTAACTGGAGTTTCACAAGCTGCCTTCCCTGCCTACCACTAGGTCTTACTGGGATTCTAGTAACCCCGGGTAACAAGGGGGTTACACTCGCCCTTGACCAGGAAAATGACTGTCCGCAGTCATTATTTACCCGGCCTTAGGCCATCCCACCCTATGTGCTACCTGCGGAGGGGGGTGATCAGGCCCCCTCCTACCATGTGTGAGCATAGGCAGGCAACACTAAGGGCCTAGAGGCCTTTAGCTGACATATCAGCCTCTACTCTATCCACTTACTATGGATGCCTAGTGGCTCTGGTAGAACTATCCAGAGCATAGCCCTGATAGATCAGCACTGCGCTCCCAATGGCCATTCAGGACCACAGCCTGTCTATCCCCCCTAACCCTCTAGGGAAAACCTATCTGCTTTTAACCTAATACCTCCAAAACAAAACAACCAGGGGACCTCCCCGACCTTGGGCAACCTGCAACCACACACCACTGAAATACCACATTTTATACCATTTTACTGTCTCCTCCCTACCCCCACAACCACATCTGTGGAAGGAAAAGGTTAATACAGTAATAACAACAGTAATACCACAGTACTTTAAATTTTTACACACTAAAGCACTGATGAGGAACTCCGATGAGCCCCTCCTCCTCTTCTTGTCTTCTCTTCTGTCTTCCCAGGAACACCTGTAAGAAAAGAAAGACAGCACACACTCTCCTAATCTGCATACACAGTCTACCTAAACCCCTATCATCAAAACACTGAAAAATCCCAAAAAGATTTTTTTAGAAAAAGGTAGAAAAACAGTATTTACATTAGAAAACTATGACATTATTTATAATACACATTTGGGGGGATGGAGTGCCCTAAAAGTCCCAAATAGTGACCACAATGCCCGAAGGCTAGTCCAATAAAGAGTCTCTCCTGGGCTGGAGCCCGGTGAAGCACAGTTCTAACAGGCCAAAGTCCCGAAGGGGAGAGTCTTTGAGGACAGTTCACACATTTTGAAATCTGCTAGTGTAGGGTGTGTACTACAATGTCATAAAGATAGAAAAGTTTGGACTTACCAGCCACTTGTAGAATGGAAATTTTGGGACCAACCTGCACCTCTGACGAAGACTCTCCCTGGCAGCATTTCTTCCAATACAGTTGGACGGACATCTTCCGGGAACCACAGGAGGGCACATCTGGGAACTGCTGGGTTGATATCATCTCTGGAGATGGAATCTTAGAACAGGAACAAAAAGAAAACAGCTGGTCCGACGTCATCCGATTACCAGGCGATGAACAGGATACAGCTGGGCTGGTGTCCTCTCTGGATCTGAAGTCTTCTGGTAGACCAGTCGATGGTTTCTGGAAAGGCCAGTACACTGTAGACTGATGAATGTGCGGCACCTGAGTCCTGGATGTCCATATTGGCGGATCAATAAAGGCACTTCACAGTCTGGTGTGGCAGTATTGATTACCACTGCTTGGCTTTCCATTTAGTGGGCACGGGCACATTTGCTGGGAGGTCCTTGCACTGAGGCCAATAGTACCGGGGGTCAGAGCTTGAATTATTACCCCGTCTGGGCACACATAATTCACACAGTGGGAGATTTCACGTCCCTCTCCGTCCACTATTCTCACTCTGTCTATAAACAGTGTCCTGCCTCTCTTCCACTGGGTATACTTCTTGTGAAACAGTCTGTTCTTTACATGCTTGTTAGCCCCAGGATGCACACTTTTCATGGCTTCGTCCCAGATCCAGGATTTCCTGCAGTTCTCAATCTCCTCCCAGACTTTCTGAGGAAAAGTAGGAAAGGTCATACCATAGATCTCATTTGCCTTCCTACAAACCAGTCTCTCCTCTTTACTTGCTTTGGTCAATCTGAGACCACTGGCCTGACTTGGGGGTGGCCAGTCCTGGTTCTGCCAGCTTTGCATCCTTAAAGAAATTAGAAACGGATCCCTGACTTCTTCCTCTTGCGAAGCCAGGGCAGTGGCATCACCACTTTCTTCCATACATTCCTCTGAGGCAAGATCTTGAGGCTGTGTACCCATTCCTTTTCACAAGGCCACATAGGTTCCCCCTCATCTTCCTCTTCACTGAGGATCTGAGCCCAGGAGTGAGCAGTCGTTCTCAACCCTGAGACTATCCATTCATCACTAGGCGCGGAGGTCGACACCTCCCACTCAAAGGCCTCCCGCATCTCATCTTCGCCTAAGAGACTTGGGCTAGGCCCCCCCCCCTCCAGGGGTCTATTGATGCTTTATCCGAACTTTCCTTTTGGGATCCTGCATACGGAACTTCAACTTCTGGTTCTGTCTCTAACTCTGCACCCTCTAGCTTTGTGCCACACTCCTCCAAGAGGCCTTCCTCCACAAGCTCCGCCTGGTGCTGTGTGTGCTGCCAACTGCAGATTCCTGAACCTTTGTCCATGTGGGAGCCAACTGGACTGGAGGCGCTTTATACAAGCCATATTTTTCTAGGCATCCAGCACAGTGAGGAATCATGAAGACGTCCCTTCCGGCTCTCAAGCATATTTGACATACATGCACTGGAAAACCAGGAATCGCCACATGAGGAGGCAGTTGTCCTCCATAGCACCACTTTTCAATATCCCTCAGTCTATTTACTGCTGCTGTTACTGCAACCCGGGCATGATCCAGGTAACGAGCTGGTCCTGAGGCCATAACTGCAGAAAAACAAACAAAAGTTCACTGTAACTGAAAGTCCCACTTTACTGAACACTCTCTTTAGTTGTAAAATGGCTCCTCTGCTGCTGTGTTTACTTTACTACCCCACCCTGTAATGGCGGCGGCAGCACTCCTGTGCATCAACATTCAGAATCTGGGTCAAGCCACTGCGCACCCGATTTACACAAACTACTGATAACTTTTGCTCAAACTGCACAACTTGCTCTGTTCTTGCTTTAAACACATTCACAGGATTTTCCACGGACTTTTTACATGCTGGAAACTTCTTTTACTACAGTCCCTTAAAGCTTCAGGTTTTTAGCACAGGATTGCCTGTATTACTAGTGCTGCACTTTGGCTACAACTCACAGTCTCTCTCTGGCTTCAAACTTTAAACTGAGGCTGAATTCATTACTATGTACACAATCAATGGTTTAACAGACTTGCACTTGCTGTCAGGACTTGACACAGTCGTTACTTGCAAAGCGACTACACTGCTGCACACACATTTATATGGCATAGGGCAGAAAATCACTGAGCAGTTTTTAGGTTGTTACTTACTGTTATCAGTAGCAGTTTGCTGCGATGGGGAAAAACGGCCTGCAGCCAGTTCTTGGAGGCCTCAGAACAGAAACGGGCGGGCAGTCCTACCGATCGTCTTTTCAACCACCACCTTGCAATTCCGACGATCGATTAGCGGGTTGAGCCCAATTTTAAACAAGATAGTCTAGTTTTAACAAGTTTACAGCAATTTTAACATTCCGCGACGCTCCTCCACTGCCAGTACACTCACTCCACTCACACTCGAATTTGGGGGCAGTCACTGTAGAGCTGGCTGAGGGGCGGGACTGATCTCAGCCTGACCAATCACATGATGCCCTGCAAATGAGCCTCTTCTTCCTCACGAGGGCTCTTCTCCTCACGGCGATCGTCGAGCAGACAAATTTAAACTGCAAAATGCAACTTTTTTTCTTTACCAACTGACTCCACGACGGGAGCCCATTTCAGCCATTTAACATAGCCATTACACCTGCAAGTCTCTCATTCATTCAAAAGCATTTCCAACGTCCACGCCACAATTTTCCTGTTGCTACCCCTAGTCTTCCACACTTTTCTTCACCACAGTTCATTTTAAAAGCATTTCAAACATCCAAGGCACAATCTTCCTGTTGCTACCCCTAGTCTTCCATACTTTTCTTTACCACAGTTCATTTTAAAAGCATTTCAAATGTCCAGGGCACAATTTTCCTGTTGCTACCCCTAGTCTTCCACACTTTTCTTTACAACAGTTAATTTTAAAAGCAGGCAAAAACGCTGTAAACAATTTGATGCAGGACAAGGGCACACTCTTTGGCTTTACTGCTCCTTGGTAAACAGTTGGCATTTTTAAACAGCAGCACAAGATCCACAGCACACAGCAACACACTTAGGAAATTGCTTCAGCTTTTTTGGGCTACCCACTGCCAGATAGCCAAAACGCTAGCCCCCTTGCCCAAGCACCTTCCTCCCTGAACAAAATCCAAAGTGGTGCCTCCATTTTTGTAACCCCTCACCCCTGCCTTTTTAGAAAAACGACAGGTGGCATGCTGTTGAAGCTGACAGCAGTACCTGGTGGGGACTGGTTCGGGGAGGATGAGGTTACTCGGCACAAGGGGACCTAGGTTTGGCTACTCTGCAAGAGGGCACCAAGTAAATCGAACACAGGAAGTAATAACTGTAATGTCCAGAACCAGGGAATGGATTCTTCAGTGGCTTTTATTCACATTCAAGCTGAACAAACAAAGTATAGACGGATCCACGGGCTACATTCCTGGTAATGCAGATTAGAGACTACAGAACACTTTATCACTATTTCCAGCCCTCAGGCTCTAAACCCACCAGGCAACAGCCCGGACTTGCACGCAGCTTTGGGGTACACAGCCCAACTTGTACACTACTTGGTTTTTCTCACTGCGCTCCCCGCCGCCATTTCTGATCTAGTGGTCCATTTGAGGAATGAACCAATTATCCAATTTATGGTCCATTTAAGGAATGAACCAATTATCCTGTTGTGGCTCCCTAAACTACACTAGAGTCTTCGACTCCTAGAGAGAATTTTCCTCACAATCCCATGTCTGGGTACTTCCCTCATCACTGGCCAAGTGCCTGAGGTAAAGTAGAAATCCACAGAAGAAATCTGTAGAGGTGGACCTGGTCACTAAAGATGGGGGACCACCTACCTCCAGCTCCCACAGCCCATACCTGGCCATTTCTCTGGAAACTGAACAATTCCTTTACTGAACTTTGAAATGTAGATTTTGGGTAGACATCTGTCACATCTCTACATATCATTTGCATCCCAACAAGCTCTGGACTTGAACCTACTTTTAATTTGCTTGGCCCATTACTCTAGGCTTCCCAATATTTAGTAGTTCAATCCCCACATTGTCACACAATTCCCAGGGTGAAAAACATAGGCCCTTTTAGCAAGAGCAGACACTCACACCCTCACGTTGCAGGTGCCCCACAGGTGACTCACAAATCTTCTTGTCCTCCCAAATAAACTCTGGAACACATAGGCAGCTTTTCCTTTAGAAGCAGAACTAGGGGGTTGCCCCAGGAATCTGCAGGGAAACCCTTTCCTGCCCCCCCGAAGGGAGGGGGCACTGAGACCCGAAAACAGCAGTCTCCACCACTTCAGTTATCTTCTGTGTCCCCCTTTAAGGTGGAGACACACACCCTTTTAAACTAAAAGTAGCCCTCTGTCAGGGCTGAGGCTCCTAGAGCCTTCACTGAGCTGCTTTACCAGCAAGCTCCCAACTTCACACTCACTCACTCACTGAAGACTCTGACTTCAAAACCTCCCAACGTTCTAACTAACTCCCTTGCTGCAGATTCCAATGTGGCTCATGCAGCTGCGATAGTTCTATTAGTGATGTCATCCCTCAGTCTCAGCTGAGACTGAGAACAGAGTGAGACAGTGTGAAACCCATTTAACTGGAGTTTCACAAGCTGCCTTCCCTGCCTACCACTAGGTCTTACTGGGATTCTAGTAACCCCGGGTAACAAGGGGGTTACACATGCACAACTGCTTGATTGATATATCCTTTAAGCTAATTAACCTGATTTTGCCCCTTCCTTGTTCAAGTCCCCTGAATAAATCAGATCTAACTTTTTTCTGCATGTAATCTGACTGTGGTTCCAGTTTGTGCTCAAAGTACTGTACTGTTGCTATTTGCTGTGCATAACCTTGTTTTACAGGGGTCCCTAGGGTCAAACCAGAGGAACCAGCCTTGGTGGTAGGACAAACAGTGTGGGTACTTGTGTGGTGTACCAGGGTATTGTGAAAGTGATTATTGCAAGTGCTCAGGCCACTAGAGGGAAAGAGAGGGTTACAGTGTCCTGGAGGGCTGTGCCCAGGTTAGCTTGACTACTACCAACCCTGACTCCGGATGGAGGCACCCTTTCAGAACTCAGGCCCCTTAACCTGCTACTAGCCAAGCAGGCAGGGGTAGTAGCCCTTGGGATAGCGCCACCTGGGGGTTACACAGAGACTTAATAAAGGGGAGGAAATGTGGGCAGAGGGTGACAGTGAAAAAGCAGGGATACTGAACGAATATTTCTGCTCAGTATTCACAACGGAAGAGGAGGGGGAGGTACCTAAACCAAACAAGAGAGAAACTCTGAATAGCAGGGTCGATACCAGTCCATTCACAGAAGAAAGGGTTTTGAAAGAACTCTTGAAACTGAGAGTGGACAAAGCAATGGGGCCTGATGGGATTCACCCAAGAATCCTTAAAGAACTAAGGGTAAAACTAGTAACACCACTGACTACTCTCTTTAACAAATCATGGGAGGATGGTGTGGTACCTGAGGACTGGAGGAAGGCGGATGTGATTCCCCTTCACAAAAGTGGGAGCAAGACAGAGGCCGGAAACTACAGACCTGTCAGTTTGACCTCTGTGATAGGGAAAGTGATGGACTCACTTCTGAAGGAAAGAATTGTTGAGTACCTAGAGGCCAGTGGGGCACAGGACCCAAGGCAGCATGGGTTCACAGCGGGAAGGTCATGTCAGATGAATCTAATTGATTTCTTTGACTGGGTGACCAAAGTAGTAGGAGGAAAGCTGGAAAGGAAAATGGGGACAGCCATCCGCACAGGTGTGGTCTATAGACCACCAGCCCAGGAGGAAGAAACAGATAGGGCGCTGATGCTAGCCATCCAAAGGATGGCAGACAAGGGTGAGGTAGTACTGGTTGGAGACTTCAATATTCCAGACGTGGACTGGAGCATCCAGCAGCAGCATCAACTAGGAGCAGATTTATCCTGGACTCCTTCAGGGTGCCTTCCTCAAGCAACTGGTCATGGAACCAACTCGCAGAAGGCAATACTGGACCTTGTGCTCACAAACAGGGACAGTGTGATGGGGGTAACAGTGGGGAGCACCTGGGAAACAGTGACCACCAGTCATTGTGGTTTGAAATCACAGAAAGAGCAGAACCAAACCACACAAAACACGATCCTGGATTTTAGGGGGCAGACTTTGGGAAAATGGGGAGATACTTGAAAGAGGCATTAAGGGGAATGGGACAGGAATCAGGGGTTGAGGAACAGTGGGCAGTATTTAAAATGGGGATTACAAGAACAACAGAATTATGCATTAAGCAGGTTAGCAAAAGGAAAAGGAAAAGGAGACCATTATGGTTTTCCAAAGAGGTAGCAAAGAAAGTGAAAGCCAAAAAGATTGCATTCAGGCAATACAAAAAGACACAGGCAGAAGGGGATAGGGAGAAGTACCAGGAGAAGCAAAGGGAGGCAGGAGGTCAGTAAGGGAAGCCAAAGCTCAGACAGAAGAACACATTGCAAAATCAGTGGGTAGAGGGGACAAAACCTTTTACAGGTACATAAGTGAAAAAAGAAAGACAAAGGGAGGGATAGTGAGACTGAAGGGGGAGGATGGAAGCCACGTGGAGGATGACAACAGTAAAGCTGACATATTGAACAGGTATTTCTGCTCAGTCTTTACTGAGGAAGAGGAGGGTAATGGGTCTGAAGGGAGTACAAGGGGTGAGAATGGTGCAGAAATGGACACAAGTCCCTTTACATGAGAAAGGGTCCTGAAGGAACTGGAAGTAATAAGAGTTGATAAAGCAATGGGGCCAGATGGGGTGCACCCCAGGGTCCTTAAAAGAACTCAGAGAGGTGGTGGCTGAACCTCTGGCTATCCTGTTTAGCCGATCACTGGAAACAGGGAGGTACCCAAAGACTGGAGGACAGCAGATGTAGTCCCCTTATACAAAAGTGGGAACAAAGAGAAGCAGGGAACTACAGACCAGTCAGCCTCACCTCGTAGTGAAGATCATGGAAGCACTACTGAAGGAGAGACTGGTGGAACATCTGGTTGTCAGTGGACTACAGGACCCAAGGCAGCATGGTTTCACCAGGGGAGGTCATGTCAGACCAACCTCGTTGAATTTTTGACTGGGTGACTAGGGAGGTGGATCAGGGAAGGCAGTGGACATGGCCTATCTGGACTTCAGCAAGGCCTTTGACACTGTGCACATAGAAGACTATTACACAAACTGGGGAATATGGGTGTGGGCAGGACAGTAGTGTGGTGGGTGGGTAACTGGCTCTGGCCAGGACACAGAGGGTGGTGGGTAAATGGCTGTCACCCACAGAGGAAGAGTGACCAGTGGGGTACCACAGGATCAGTGGTGGGACTGGTCCTATTCAACATCTGCATCAGTGACATTTGCGAGGACCTAGAAGGCAGAATTTCACTGTTTGCTGATGACACAAAGCTCTGTAACACAGTAGACACACCAGAGGGTGTAGACAGAATGAGAAGGGACCTGCAGAAACTTGAAGAATGGTCAGGGGTTTGGCAGTTGAAATTCAATGCAAAGAAGTGCAAGATAATGCATATGGGCACAAAACCCTGGCACAATATATCAGTTGGGGGTGAGGATATAGCATGCACCAAGCAGGAAAGGGATCTTGGGTTATCATCTCTGATGACCTCAAGGTAGGGAAACAGTGTGACAAGGCAGCAGGTAAAGCAAATAGGATGCTGGGATGTATAGGCAGGAGCATCACCAGCAGGAAAAGGGAGGTCATAATTCTGCTATACAAGACACTAGTGAGGCCCCACCTGGAGTACAGTGTACAGTTCTGGAGACCATACCTACGTAAGGACATAGACAGGGTAGAGAAGGTTCAGAGGAGGGCAACAAAGATGGCACATGGATTGCATCACAAGTCCTATGAAGACAGGTTGAAGGAACTGAACATGTACTCCCTGGAGGAGAGGAGGGAAGAGGGATATGTTAGAGACATACAAGTATCTCTACAGGGAGGAACAGGGTGCAGGAATACACTATTTTTAAGCAAAAAGATGTTCCAGGACTAGAGGGCATGGGATGAAGTTGGAGGGAGGACGATTCAGAGGAAACATGAGGAAGAATTTCTTCACAGAACGGGTGGTGGACAAGTGGAACACCCTGCCAGAGGAAGTGGTGGGGGCTGAAACAATCACGGGATTTAAGAATGCATGGGATAGACATAAAGGAATTCTGGAGGTCAGGGGTAAGGGGCAACAGACTTCTAGGAAAACATAAACTGAACTTACAAGCTCAAATGGGCAGACTGGGTGGGCCATAGGCCCTTATCTGCCGACACTGTCTATGTATCTATGTATCTATGAGGAGCTGTGGACATGGCCTACCTAGACTTTAGCAAGGCATTTGACACAGTCCCACACAAAAGATTAATAGTCAAATTAACCAGCCTGGGAGTGGGTCCCAGGGTGGTAGCCTGGGTAAAACATTGGCTGGACAACAGGACACAGAAGGTAATTATAAATGGAGTCCACTCTGAAGAAAGAGGGGTTACTAGTGGGGTACTGCAGGGTTCAGTACTGGGTCCAGTCCTTTTTAATGTCTTTATAAGTAACATTGCAGAGGGACTGGAAGGAAAAGTATGCCTCTTTGCAGATGACACAAGATCTGCAACAGGGTTGTTAGGGAGGCGTAGAAAGGATGAGAAGGGAGTTGGCAAGGTTGGAGGAATGGTCAGAAGTATGGCAGCTTGGATTCCATGCAAAGAAGTGCAAAATAATGCACCTGGGAAGCAAAACCCCAGGGGAAGATTACACAATGGGGGGAGAGGTAGTAACAGTAACAAAAATGGAGAGGGACCTGGGGATAATCATATCAGATGAGCTTAAGGTTAGCAAGCAATGTGAGAAGGCAGTAGGGAGGACTGGGGGGATACTGGGATGTATAGGGAGAAGCATCACTAACAGAAAACAGGAATTTTTTTTTTTCGCAGTTATCTATTTTCTCTCCTGGAGTCCTCATGGCCCTTCTGATCGTCCTCTCAGGCCTGCACCGGTATGAGACCCCCTCCCTAGACCCCATGACTTACCCTTCATGGGCAGGGGTGGGGAGCAACCTCGACCCACCAGACTGGATTTAGTGTTCGGGAGGTGCCTTCCCGGCCGTCATGAGGGGACCATTGTCATCCTCGCAGAGGACTCCCATTTTTCCTCTTTCTTTTCCCCGAGGTCTCGGCGCGCAATGGCACCGGGCGGGCGCAGACACGGCTCCCAGGTGCATCCTCGCCAAGTGCCTGCCGCAGACTTCCCTCACAGCTTCACGTTGGCGTACACCTCCCAGCCTCCGCTTAGGTGGCAGGCAATTGCCGAGCACTGCGATCCTCTCCCTGAGAAGGAGAGCAACCTGGGACGCCAATCCTTCCCTCCACCCTGCCACCCCGGCGCCCCATGTCTGTTCCCAAACACGGGTCGCCGGCGTGATGCGAGGTAAGGCGTCCAGCGCCTCAGCCCTCAGCACCACTGGGCCAGCCTAACAGGAAGTTGTTATCCCTCTGTACAGGCAGTTGGTGAGACCCCATCTGGAGTACTGCGTCCAGTTCTGGAGACCCCATCTCTGCAAGGACATAGACAAGATGGAGGCAGTCCAGAGGAGGGCATCTAAAATGGTGCAGGGTCTGCAAGAGAAGCCATACGAGGAGAGACTAAAGGAGCTTAATATGTACAGTATACCCTTGAGGAAAGGAGGGAGAGGGGGGACATGATAGAAACTTTTAAGTACCTCAATGGAATCAACAAAGTCCAAGAGAGTAGCATCTTTCAGAAAAAGAGATGTACGAGAAGAAGGGGACACAACTTGGAGACAGAGGGGGGACGGCTCAGGGGCAATGTGAGGAAGTATTTTTTCACAGAGAGGGTGGTGGACGCATGGAACAGCCTTACTGTGGGAGAATTCAAGAATGCATGAGACAGACATAAGGCAATTTTTGTGGGGGGTAGGAAGAAATAGGCTGTTGGTTAACTAGGATCTGCAACTTATCCTGTAGGTAGGGAAATGGGAAGACTAGGTGGACCAAGCGGTCCTTATCTGCCATCAAAGTCAATGTTTCTATGTTCTACTGATGTCAGCGCCAGCCAGCAGGCTCTAACATAGCCTGCCTTCCAACTGTCCCTGGGAGGACTGCTGACTCTCTCCCAAGTACACATTTTATTTATTATAATTTATATTTATGCCCCACAGGCTTCTGCAGTCAGACACCATACGGCCAGCTATGTGCCCTCCTGGCCCCATGCTGCACTCTGCTCCCCCTCCTGTGTCTCCAAACAGTCCCTTGGGGCTTGCATCCAGCCGTGGTGTGGCTTTAAATGTGTGGCTCCCACCGCACTTGCTGCTGCTGACCTCCCTGTCCTGACACAAGCCCTTTCGGGGCACTTTACATTTTGCCACAGGAGCAGCTTTACTTTCTGGTGGCTCCTGCTGCCTCTCAAGCTCCTCAGGGCATTTACCAATTTGCTGCCAAAGCAGCAGTTCAAGAAGGTGGAGGGAGGCGCTCCTACCATAGCCTCCTCCACCTCCCGCTGAATTGCTGTCTATCCTTCTGCCACCCACACGAAGCAAGCCGCAGCCTGAGCTCCGTACGGGCTGGAAGTAACAAGTGCCCGCAGACACTTCCACTTTTAGTGCGGTAGCACTGTATGGATGGCTGCAGTGACAACCCCAGCTTGTCCTTCTCCTGCCTGCTCAACACAATATCAGGGCTTAGGGAGCCCCCACTAGACCCCCAAGGAAGGGGTCTAATTCTATTTGAAACACTGGCCACAGTCACCAGGGAGCTAGCCCACTAGAGCTACCAATTCTAGTGAGCAGGCCTCCTAGGGCATCCTTAGCCCATGGGACCACCAGTGCTAAATTAATTTACTTACATGGCCCACTAGCTCAAAAGAGCCTCCACTAGCCCACATGGGCTGCCATTTTAAAATACTGTCCCTCGGCCATCCAGGGGCACAAAGGGGTTTTGAGTGAGCCCCCCCCCCAAACAACACTTTGTCTTCTCTTTCCCTATCTTCTCACTATTTTATTTTCTTCCTCTGTCTCTCTGTTTCCCTACTTTGACCTAACTGCAACTTTTATTTCTAAATCTTCCCTTTTCTTTACTTCTGTGCTGTCCTGTACCTCTTCCTATATCTCTCAGCTCTGTTTCTGCTCCGCTACTGTATTTTTCCAAATTAAATTTCTCTTTACTTTGACAGGTCTGACAGGACTCTGCCTCCTTCCCCATCTCCCTAAGAACTACGGATCCTCTGTGACCCCTTTTCCTATTTTTTTTTTTTTTTTACAGGTCCAGCAGATGTCATCTCTTCAAGACTCCTGCCTTTGGCTCCCTTGTACTCAGGTAAGAGACTCTTGACTTATAATTATATTTGGTAGGTTGATTGTAATGGTGCGGCCACACCTGTTACAATGGGAGGTGTCAAACAGGTGGCAAGGTACATAAGGGCCTAAGGACCCTGAAAGCAGATAAATCCCCACGGCCAGGTGGCATGCACCCAAGAGTCATAAGGGAACTGGTGGGGGTGTTGGCGGGCTCCAGGCAGACCTGTATAGCACCTCTCTGGAGTCTGGATGAACCAGACAATTACAGGCCAGTCAACCTGACCTCAGCAGTGGGAAAACTGATGGAGACTATCCTGGAGGAAAGACTGGTGGGCTTTCTTGAGGAAAATGGCCTACAGGATAAGAAGCAGCATGGGTTTGTGTCTGGGAGGTCCTGCCAAACTAATCTGATTGACTTTTTCAACTAAGTGACCAGAACAGTGGATAAGGGACAAGGAGTTTATGTCCTGTATCTGGACTTCAGCAAGGCCTTTGACTGTGTGCCACATAGGAAACTGGTCAGGAAGCTGGAAGACTTGGGAGTGGGGGCCAAGCTTGCTAGATGGGTCAAAAACTGATTGCAAGACAGAAGCCAAAAGGTGGTGGTAAGGAGGTCATTTATCAGAAGCTAGACCAGTGACCAGTGGGATCTCACAGGGCTCAGTGTTGAGGCTGGTGTTGTTTAACATCTTCATCAGTGACATAGCAGATGGGATCAAAGGTAAAATCTTCTTGTTCATGGATGACACAAAGCTCTGTGGAAGGGTGGACAAGGTGGAAGGGAGACAGAAACTCTGGGAAGACCTGGCTTGGTTAGGGAAGTGGTCTGGCATGTGGCAACTGGGGTTCAACATTGAAAAGTATAAAGTTATGCACTTGGGGGTGAAGAACCCAGAGACCAAATACCAGTTAGGTGGAGTGCAGGAAACCAAGTCAGAGGAAGAAAAGGATCAGGGGTGATCATCACGAGTGACTTGAAGCACTTGGCATGCTACAGGAGAGCAGCAGCAAAAGCAAATTGGATGCTAGGCTGCATAGTCAGGGGGATTACCAGCAGGAAATCGGAAGTCATACTACCACTGTACAGGTCACTGGTGAGACCATGCCTGGAGTATGGTGTGCAACATTGGTGCCCTTATCTTAAGAAGGATGTTAACTTGCTGGAGATGGTCCAGAGAAGCGTGACCAAAATGATCCATGGTCAACAGGGCAACACCTACAAGGAGAGGCTAAGGGGCTCAACATGTACTCTCTTGAAGACAGAAGGGGGGATACGATCGAGACCTTCAAGTACCTGAAAGTGCACTGGAGACCATAGCCAAAAGCTGGTAGGTGGAAGGTTCAGGAGAGAGATGAGTAGGAACTTTTTCATTGAGAGGGTGGTGGCTAAGTGGAATGA
Organism: Neoceratodus forsteri; assembly: GCA_016271365.2. Lineage (NCBI taxonomy): Eukaryota > Metazoa > Chordata > Ceratodontiformes > Ceratodontidae > Neoceratodus > Neoceratodus forsteri. The sequence goes on along the minus strand of CM028133.1, from coordinate 32,799,118 downwards.
GTTGCCAAAGGAGGTGGTCTCCCTGAGAAATGGTGGATAGCTTCAAGAGAGGATGGGACAGAGTAAAGGGGAAAGTTGGTGGTGGTGAAGGAGAGAGGGAAGGTCTCTAGGATCAAGAGGGAGTTGGGGAGGGGGAACAGGTCCCTCTGTAGACACGGGGGAGCCTGCACACTCAAGAAGACTGGCTAGACCATAAGGCCTTTATCTGCTGGCATATTTGTATGTTTGTACTGAGGCTAAAGCCGACACGGGCACTTGGTCAAGATGCCACATGCAATAATAGCACGATCAAGAACCGTGCAAGAAAAACCATGTCGACAACTGCACCTAGGAAAAATGATGGGGAGAACGATGGTGGGTGAGGAATCGAGCAAAAACAACAGTTAGGAAACATAAAATAACACTTGGAGGGAACAAAAAAATAGACAAGTTAAATATCAGAGGAAAGGAAAATTGGAAATCTACTACTCAAGAGACCAGGAACAGAACCCAGATCTCTGGGTCTCCTCTGCTCTGAATGCAACTGCCTTATCCTCTCCACCACAGGAGCAGCTCAAGCAGGTACCTCGCTTCCAGCTACTTGACTCCTTCCCATTTGCCTTGACAGCGACAGGGGTGGCGGTGTTCAACTTTCACTATACTACCCCTGTCGCTGTCAAGGCAGACACTGTATTTGAAGCGCTGTTTTGACAGTGCTATTATGGAAACAACATTTTAACTGGGTACAGCCGACATGTCTACGAGAGATAATGTCCAGACTATAGTGTTTAGTAAATGTATGAACAGGACTGCATGTAGCAGCAGCACATACGACAGCACTTAACACATTATGGAAACAAGACGCCGAAGTAACCACCCCACTGGTTGAGTGAGCACTGAATGGACAAGGAAGCTGCTAATCACGCCTCTAGTAACAAAACGCAATACAAGTGGCCAGCCCTTTGAACAGGCCCTGTTTTGAAATTGGGGAGCCCACCATTCTGGGGGCAGAAGCTACAAATAGTTGTGAGGATTTTCTACAGTCCATGGTATGATCCAAGTACCAATACAGTGTTCTCCGGACATCCAGCACATATAAATGATGTTCCCCCACTATCTGTGGGAGACAAAAAATTAACAGGAAAGTCAATAGTCTGACTTAGTGTTCTTTCAGAGACTACCTTTGGAAGAAAATGAGGATTAGTGCATAATGTAACCCTATCCTTGTGAATAACAATAAAAAGAGGGTCTGCAACCAAAAGCTGAAATTCTGAAATGCATCTAGCAGACATCATAGCCACCAGAAGCAGTGTTTTCCAGGAGAGGAAGTGTAGCTCAAAGGTAGTGCAGACTCGAAAGGAGGTGCAGTCAGGGTCTCTAGGACCAAATTAAAGTCCAACACCAGAACCAGTTCTTGGACTGCAATAGTAGAATACCTCTTAGGAATCCACAGGAAACCTCCAGCTGGGCCACTGTTTTGAGGGCATGAAAAGCTGACACGGCAGCTAGGTGGACCTTAATGGAGGAATACCCCAGTCCTGAGTGCTTAAGGGACAAAAAGTAGTCCACCACTTAGGAAATTGACACATAAAGGTATCGAGGGCATGCTGAGTGCACCAAACTAAAACATTTCAGTTTTTGCAAGTAGTTGTATCACGTAGACAGCTTTCTAGCCACAAGTAGAACATCAGCAACTGTTGGGGAAACTATGAAGCACCAAAGCTCTATGTTCTCAGCAGCCAAGCACAGAGGTGCAAGGATCGAAGATCCAGGTGCACCAAGGCACCCTGCTCTTGTGTCAGAAGTCCTACTCTGAGGGGGAGAGGGATGGGGGGTTCCGCTGTCAGTTGCTGGAGCTGAGGGAACCCAATTTGTCTGGGCCAGTAAGGGGCCATCAGACTCAGGCCAGCCCTGTGGCATGGAGGGCTAAGGTGCTGAGTACCTCATCTCCCACCACACCAGTGACCCAGGTTCAGAACTGGAAGCGGGCTGCTCAGGGGCTGGCTGGGTGAGGAAAGATTGAACATCCATGGGACTACTTTCTTCCCTTGTGGGGGGGTTGCAGTGTCTCACTGCTGACTGCCACCTGGTGGTATCTGGGTGGTAGCATAAGTGAGTCACACTTTGGGGAAGGGATCCCATGTACACAGCACTGGAGGGTGTCTTCCTGGAGGTGGAGCATGCACATTGATCGTGCTTACTGCATGTCCATGGACCCAGGGAGAAAACAGAAGAGAAGAAAAGAGGATGGGTCTTCGTGAAGCCCTGCCCATTGTGTTCTGGCTCGCTCTGCTGACCTGTTCCGGGATGAACCTGGATATGTAACCTGGGGGGAGACAGTCCTTTTCCCCCCTGGCCCCACTGCGGGGGGGAATCTACAGGGGATAGGATCCCCGACTGACAGGAGGTAAGAGACAGCTGTAGTGCACAAGGACAGGGCTGAGAAACCACCTGTTCTGCCTAAGGAGTATAAAAACCTTTATGGACAAAAGGGGCCACCAGGATCAAAATGGACGGCTTGGCCTGCAGCTTGACAGAACCTTCTGTATTTGAGAGAATGGGGGGAAGCATACAGAAACCTCCATTTCAAGGAGAGGGACAATGCGCCTCACCAGAAAACTCCAGGCACTTGCGGAAGCAAGCAGAAATGTGGCAGTTTTGCATTGTATGGAGATGCAAACAGGTCAATGTCTGATCGACTCCAGTTTTTGAACAGGCCATCCACAGTGGATTCTGAGAGTTCCCATTCATGGCAAAGCGCACTGAATCGACTGAGGCAATCCACCTGCGCATTCAGGGTATCGGGCAGGAACACTGCTGACAGAAATATGTCATATTTCACCACCCAGTGCCAAACTCTCATCACTTTTCTACAAAGAGTGTATGAATGGACTTCTCCTCGTTGGTCAATGTAGTGCGTCACTGAAATACTGTATATTGTCTGATTGTACAGATCTGCAGCTGATTCCCTGGAAAGAGGGTCCTGAAAGCCTGTAGGCCATGCAGAACAGCACTTGGCTCCAGAGTATTGCTATGCAGAAATTAATCCAGAGGGGTTCATTGGCCCTGAGTTCTGAAGGGGCCCAGATGAACACCCTATCCTGAACGCAAGGCTTTCACGGTCATCACCAAATTGGGGGGGGGCCTGAGGAACAGGACCCTGTCTCTAGGTTGGAGCAGTTCAGCCACCAGAGCAGGAAACAATGGAGAGGAGTCACTTGTATGAGAGACTCCAACTCATTGGAATGCTGTGCCCACTGCATCCTGAGGAACCACTGAGGGATCATCATAGATGAGATGAGGACAGTCAGTATGGCTGCTGCCATCAGGTCAATCAGCCTTTAAAGGCATCTGGCTGAGACACAGTCACTGGATGATACCAGCTGTGCCTGGGCCACCACTACTGTAGCATGGTTGGAGGCAGAAATGTCTGGCCCAGTCCAGTGTCCAGAACTGCCACTATGTATTGGAGCCTCTGGCAAAGGGTAAGAACCGACTTCGGTTCTTTGACCAGTATATCCAGTTGGTCAAGCAACTGTCGTGTCCAAATGAGTGTGCAGACTATGGCTTCCCAAAATGGTAATGGAAGACATAGAGACCCTCCCAGTGGAGGACAGCTGCCACTGCTGCAAAAACTTTTGTCAAGACATGCGGTATGGAGCATGAACCAAACGGCAAGACATGAAATTGGTGGTGCAAGCCCTAGAGCATGAAATGTAGGTATTTTTCTATGTGACTAGCAGATCCTAACATGAAGGTATGCATTCTTCGGGCCCAATTCTCAAATGGGTTAGGTGGCTGCAAACCCTGGATGCGCCAAACACACGGCGCATGGGGTTTCCAGCAGTCCCTGGCTGGCAGTCGAGATTCTCAAGCATGTGCATCACATGGTGTGAAAGCTGGTCTAACTTTGTGGACTTTTTTATGGGGTTTGCACCACATATTTGGTGCAAGTCGCCATAAAGAGGGTAAAGTGCCGCAAATGTGCACGACCTTTGAGAATCGAGCGCAAGGCGCGCCAGTGTGTGCAGCACAGTTGCAGTGTTTGACGCCGGGCTTGTGCAAGTCCTGTGTCAACCTTTGAGAATCAGGCTCTTCATGTCTAGATCAACCATCCAATCATCTTTTAGTAAAAGGGGGAGGAGGGACTGCAGAGAGACCACTTGAAACATTTTGTACTCAATGAATAGATTAATTCCTCAAAAGTCTAGCACTGGCCTTAGATCCCTGATCCATTTTGGTACCAGAAAGTACTGGGAATAATAGCCCTGATTCTGTTTTGAGACTGAGATGAGTTCCACAGCCCTCTTGTGGAGAAGGGTTTGAACCTCCTCCGGCAGGAGGACAAGATGTCCCAGGGGGATATCTGTTGGGCAGTGGGGGGGGGGTTTCAGTGGAGGAACAGTAAGGAACTCTAGGGCATGTCCTTCCTGAACCACCTTCAGGACCCAGACATCTATAGTTATCTCCCTCCACTTCTGTAGGAAGGGGGAGAATTGGCTTCCCACCAAGACTTCCTGAGGCTGTGAGGATGGAGAAAGGGAAGGGAAGTCAGAAAGCGTTGGGTGCAGTGGGAGACTCCGGTAATGGTCTGATCTTTTGTAAGTCTGGCATAGGCACCAGAAGGGAGGTTTGCAGCTTTGGCAGTGGAAGGCTGAGACCTCTGGGGACCATGTCCCTGGCCTCTTGAATAGCCACAGCCTGAACAGGCATAGGGCCTGCAAAAAGAACCATGCCCCTTCCCCGGGGTTAAGGGGGTTCAAAGTATGTAGGGACCTTAAAGTCATTTTTGGGAACTGTAAATCCCTCAATGCAATTTTCTACATCAGTGCCAAATAACTGTTTTGGGGTGGGGTTCTTCTCACCTGGCCCATAGCTGGGAATGTCCTCGCTCCAGGCCTGGCTTTAGCTGTTTGAGACTCAATGGCAGCTCCTGGTGTAGAATTTAAGACTAGCTGTGAAGGGTGGTTACAGCGATCTCCTTTGGCTCTAGTATTCCACTATCAAGGCACCTTCACCACATTCTCTCTACGACTGCCTCTGGTTCACCTGGTTTGTTTTTAGGGTGAGTAGGCCAGGTGAGTGCCTCATCAGTCGTTGCTCTCCTCCTTCCGCCTTGGTTGGCCCCGATGTTGCAGAGCACTCTCGCAACCTTCCACGGCATTCCCGTTAGAGGGATTGAGCGACAGCTTTCCTCTAAATTGGAATATTTTCCTCCTCCCTTTATTGGGTTTCTAAATTGCAGCAGCAGAGCTGTCACAAAATAAACATCCCAAGCCTGGAGGGAAAGCGACCTAGGCCTTGGATCCCCAGAGATTTCCTCCTCAAGGGTTTTTTTTTCTCTCCTTTGTGCCTCAGGTCATAGCCATTAGTTAGATGTAGTTAGTGTTCCCTAGTTCCTTTAGGTAGGTTCTGCTGTTGGATGGAGGTGGATGGTGTCCCTACTTGCCGTTCCCTCTCTCCTTAGGAGGCCCCCTCAGTCTCCAGTGCAACCCATCGTACTCATGCCATTACTAACCTGTGCATCTCATTAAGTTATCGAGCTGCCTGCTGCCTTATCTACTACTATGTCTCACAGCTACTGATTGTTAACATGCTTCGCACTACTACATTTCTTTTTGGGAATCCATCCCAAGGTATCTTTAGCCAAGGGAATTATCCCATGGCACCTCTAGGGGTGGAACTCTTTTCGAGGGTTCCTTGCCTTTGGTGCCCCTACAGGGTGGTAATTCCTCTGGAATAGAGAGTGCGAATGGACAAAACCTAAGTAACACAGTTGCACAAGCTAACACTATACTGGTGGCGTAGGCCATTGAATTGGAAGGCTGGGCTTGTAGTTCAGTGGACAAGCAGCCAGCCACTCCCACTTCCTGACCTATATAAGCAGTTACCATCAGCATCCCTCTGAAACACTTTTTCTTTGCTCCACCATCCTTCCCTCCTCCAGCAGCAGCACCTCTCTCCTTGGGATCCTTCCTAAGGTACCTTTAGCCAAGGGAATTGTCCCGTGGCACCTCTAGGGGTGGAAACTCTCTTCAAGGGTTCCTTGCCTTTGGTGCCCCTACAAGGTGATAATTCCTCTGGAATAGAGTGTGCGAACAGCCAAAACCTAAGTAACACAGTTGCACAAGCATAACACTATACTGGCTGCGTAGGCCACTGAATCATGTGCATGGGTGCTACCTACTATATCTACTACTTCGTCTTCTTCATCCATGGACTCCTCCTCCTCCTCTTCCATGTACTCTAGATTATATTTCAGTTCTTCATTGACACTGACTGTCATCAATAGAGGGTCGATGGGACAAGACGTTAATGGAGGAGGAACTATCGATGAGTGTCTCGTCGACAGAGGTTGTTCAGGTCCCAGCATGATGGCGGTGACTGAGAACTGAAGCATCAATGGTAAAGTCGACAACGGCAAGGAAGGGCTGCCCAAATAGGGACCCTGGGGTTGGAAACTAGACAGTGAGAAAGACTGGATCCCCAATTTGACAGTCTTTCTGGAGGCAGCTAAATCATGTAAAGAGTTGATCAAATGTGGTGCAGAGAGGCTTGCAGACCACCGTGCAAATGTTTCAATGCCTCACTTCCAAGTACTGAACTGTGTACTTGTGCAGGATCATGCTACAGAGACAACGATAGTGATAACTAACAATTTTGGTAATTTCTGCAAACAAGTATGGGGATTTTAATTGCATTCATCCCTTAACTGTAACAGGTATTTAATATTGAAATTTTGTAACCTGATTATATGTGATCACAGAATGTTATTTGTGTAAAGTACTCTTTTATGAGATAATGACTGCAAACATATCCTGTTTCCATTTCATTACCATTTCAAGCAATCTTTTTAATGGTTTATCTTTAAAGATATAGCTGTGATACATATTTCTAAAGGCAACATAATGAGTGTTTGTCTTTAGACGATAGCACATCTCTACACCACAGTTATCTGTATACTTCAAATTACGCAATACTTTTGAACATTTTTCCACAGGATACAAGATTAATTTCAAACCAAAGGTCTGCATGCTTGGTTTAAAGTAGTGATGTAGAGTATAAAAGGTTATTTGGTGTAATTTGTAATAATCTGGAAATATATTTGTGGACCAATGAGTCAAATGTATGTGTATTTTGGGGGGTTTTCACACAATTGTACATTAACTGTATTTTGACCCCTTAATATCATCAGATCATGTGTGACCTGCTTTTAAAGCAAACATAAAAACCTACTTATGTTCCAATTGTTATGCTTTTTTCACATTTTAAACAATGTTTGCAATATTCTGTTAGACATATTTAAATACAACCCCATTTGCAACCCCTACACATTGCTGGATCACTCGAATCCTGCTCTTACATCAAAAGGCATACAAAAATCTACCTATAGGTCAGTTTGCATGTCTTTTTCAAAATTTTAAATGATTCTTGTACTATTTTGACCTTTCCTACTGACTATGCCCGACTGTACTCCTCGCAAACCCTGCCTGCTTTCTCCTTCCATTCCCTTAGGCGTCCTCTCATCTGTCTCCCTCAGTCCCACTGTCCTACTAAAACAGAAACAAGCCTTTTATAGAGGGAAGGGGGCAGCAGGGCTCAGATTAATGTCTGTAGAAAATCGAGGTTTTGCCTTATAGGCAGTGATGGCATACCTACTCAAATATACCGTCAGTCCTTTTGCTCAGCTTTTCCACAGCAAACCTGCACGTCATAGGTGCTGGAACCTATGGGCGAGGGGTGGCGGCAGACCCCCTCCCCACAATTTTGTCCCAGAGCATTCAAAGTGCCTCTCTAATGCATGCAAGGTCAGCAGTGGAGCAATCATGGCCTCATGTGTTAGTGCTACAGCCTCTCCCCCCCACACACACACACTTTTTCCCATGTTCTGGCACCCCTGTTGCATGTCTGCCATCTTCTTCAGAGCTGTAGCTCCAACAGGTACTAAACACATTAGGATACTAATGCTGGACTTTGAGCTGCTGTATGTAATCAATAAGCCTCTGTGTATTTGCCAGTCCTCATCTGTTTCTGGGAGTGACCTGGAGATCCTTCAGCCAAATTCTCTCTCTTCCTTCTTCTTTCCAGGGTACACAATATCTGTTGCTCCTTCATGGTATGCAGCTGACACCTCTAAGTCTTGATGGGTTTGTGTCACACACACACACACACTGGTGCCAACTTGCTCAGTCTTCCCAGTTGAGAATCAGATCTGGTGAGTGAGGGATAGAGAGACCTACAAGACCTCGGCCCCAACAGATATGTGTATGTGTCTGTGTGTGTGTGTAGGGCAGGGGTCGTCTCCCCAGCAGGAAGAGCAGTTAGGAGTGCAAAGGCACAAACGGAGGAGAATATTACCTAGTCAGTAAAAAAAAAAGGGGGATGGAACATTCTTTAGGTATATAAGCTTGAAGAGAAAGACCAAAGAAGGGATAAGTAAGGCTAAAAGGGGAAGAAAGGGTTTATGAGGAAGAGAACCAAAAAAAGCAGACATATTGAACAAATAGTTTTGTTCAGTATTTACGGAGGAAGGGGTAGGTGACGGGCCAAAGAAAAGGGACAAGGGCATTAAAGGAAGGGAGGGGGACACTAGTCCTTTTACAGAGGAGACAGTCCTCAAGGAACTGACAATTAAAAGTAGACAAGGCAATGGGACCTGATGGGGTGCACCCTAGGATACTGAGGGAGCTCAAGGAGGAGCTGGCTGCACCTCAGACAGCTCTGTTCAACCTATCACTAGAAACAGGGGAGATTCCAGGGGAATGGAGGAGGGCAGATGTGGTCCCACTACACAAAGGTGGAAATAGGGCAGAGGTAGGAAATTATAGACCTGTCAGCCTGACTTCAACAGTAGGTAAAGTAATGGAATCGCTACTGAAGAAGAGGATTGGGGAATACCTTGTAACCAGTGGATTACAGGATCTGAAGCAACAAGGTTTCACAGGAGGGAGATCTTGCCAGACAAACCTGATTGAGTTCTTTGACTGGGTGACCAGGGAACTGGATCAGGGAGGAGCAGCAGATGTGGCCTACCTGGATTTCAGTACGGCCTTCGACATTGTTCCACATAGAAGACTGATGAGCAAGCAGAGGAACCTAGGAGTGGGTCCAAAACTAGTAAAATGGGTAAGAAGTTGGCTAAGCAATAGAAGTCAGATGGTGGTGGTAAATGGCATCCACTCTGCAGAAGGCAAGGTGACCAGTGGGGTGCCACAGGGGTCAGTACTAGGCCTGGTCCACGTCAATGTCTTTCATTAGTGACACTGTGGAAAGGGTAGAGGGGAAAGTGTGACTGTTCATGGATGACACAAAAATCTACAACAGAGTGGACACATCAGGGATGGAAAGAATGAGGCATGATCTGAGAAAACTGGAAGAATGGTCAAGGGAATGACAGCTGGGTTTCAAGGCAAGAGTGCAAAATTATGCACATGGGGCACAGAAACCCTGGGGCAATGTATCAATTGAGCGGGGAGGTACTAGCAACCACAAAACAGGAAAGAGATCTAGAGGTAATCATTTCTGATGACCTGAAGGTAGCCAAGCAGTGTTATAAGGCAGTGAGGAAGGCTAGCAGGATGCTTAGGTTCATAGGGAGGGGCATCACTAACAGAAAAAAGGGAGCTAGTATTACCCCTGTATAGATCACTGGTAAGACCTCAGCTTGAATACTGTGTCCAGTTCTGGAAGCCCCACCTCTGGAAGGACACAGACAGGGTGGAGGCGATACAAAGGAGGGCTAACAAAATGGTGCAGGGCCTGCATCAAAAGCCCTACGAGGAAAGACTCAAGGAACTAAATATGTACTCTCTAGAGGAAAGGAGGGAAAGGGGAGATATGATAGAAACATTCAAATACCCCACAGGTATTAATAAGGTACAGGAAGGTAGCATTTTCTGTAGAAAAAGATGCTCCAGGACAAGGGGTCACGCTATGAAGCTGGAGGGGGGAGGCTCAGAGGAGATATGAGGAAATACTTCTTCCTGGAGAGGGTGATGGACACCTGGAATAGCTTCCCAGCCAAGGTGGTGGGTACTAAAATGGTCACAAGATTCAAGCATGCATGGGATAGACACAAGGGGACCTCAGTAGTAAAGCAAAGGGGGAGAAGACCAGAGATCAAGTAGGGTCTGCAGTGGCACAGTAGGTAGGGAATACAGGGCAGACTAGGTGAGCCAAGAGGCCCTTATCTGATGACACTTCTATGGCAAGTCCCCCTTTTCCTCCATAATTCCTCCCCATACTCCAGTCACCGGGATGTGGTGACATACGCTCATCCTATTCACCTTACACATGTACACCCCATACCACACCCCAGATGACAGTTAAGCTGAGATAGCAGCTGCCTGCCATTCCTCCCTCCTTGGAGAAGAGGGGCATCCTCTGAAATGCTTCAGCTTCCTCCTACCGGCTTGCAGCGATGTCTTGGGGTCTTGGGCTCAGGTGGTGAACCCAGTCATTGGTATGACAAGCAACTACCCAGTCACTGTGTTATCAGGCCAGCTCACCCCTTTATGTCTGAGAGCTCTTTTACATGTGTATTTTCATTGAATGAATGCAGAGAACCCTGTGATAATGAAACTCAGGTTGACTGGTAAAACAAACTTCAAACTGGTCCAGAAGCTTGGTGTCAGAGCACTAGGCATGTCCTTGGGGTCTCCTGCTTACCGAGCTAGTGGAGAATGGGTGATATACTCAACTACATTCCTTAGAGGGACAGATGGATAGAGCACTTTACTCCAAGTAAAGTGAAACCTACTGGATCTGAGGGGAACCTTGTCACTTGTGCCTTCACGGCTGATGTTGGGTGTCATGACATGCTCTAGGTATTCTGGTAGTGGGGCAAAAAGGTGGGAAAACAGTGCATCTAGCTGCAAAAAAAGAATAACTGTCCACACTTCATAAGATATGATTTTTTTGTGCTTGCCTGTGTGCCCTCCCCCCAAATTGGGGGCTTATCCTAAGTATCTCCCTGGGCTCCGCTGATCCCCACTGCCAGGCAAATGTCCCTCAGAGATGGTAAATCCATGGTTGTTGGTGTTCTTCTGTTGGTCTGTGTGAGAGTGCCACGCTTTGCCTCCATGCTGTCCCTTTAAGCCACAGCCAGTGTGTATACTGTAAATAACCTGGGTGGGGTTAGAGTGTTCTGGAGCTCGTGACTAGCCAGGCATCTCCCTGATCTGCTCCACTCTGCTGTCGCTAACAGTGTAGATGGAGCCCTACATGGTACTGTAAATATTTACTTCTAATTCATTACTGCTTGTAAAATAGAGTGAGTAGTTTAACCTGGCTTTATTGCAGTGTGCACTCCCCGATGGGAGCCGCCACGTTTGGCCCTGGACTCCCAGGTTTGGACCAATTGGGATACAGGGGACCTTGAGGGGTCCTTAGCTCAGGTGTCTTGTGGGAGAAACTGTGAACTTTTAATGTTTGGTGCCTAAAAGAACCAATGGGAGCGCAAGACTGTGACTGACAGCTCCTGCAGCCAATGAAAAAAGCTAAAAAACAGACAAGTCCGAGAACAATTTTAAACCAGTGTGGCAGTTCAGCTCGAGACTCTGAGAAGTAAGGAGCTTGTAGGCTCTGTGGAGATTCACCACAGCAGAGGCCTGAAATTGCCTCCTGTGATTAACTTTCGATCCAGAAAGGGACTGATCTTCAGGAACTGCCTGCCAGCAGACTGAGGGGTTGCTCAGCAAGTCGGCTGAGACTGGGACCAGACCACAAACCGAAGAAAATAGAAAGTTAAATGTTTCTTCAGCTTGATGTACTGAGGCCTACTGCATGTGAAGAGATTGTGATCCAGGGACTCCTGCTTGCAAAAAAGGAGTCAGCCTTACGCAGTAACCGAGTTGTCTACCAGCTGGAGGTTTCACCAGCAAAAGAACTGAACCATTCCATAGACACTTTCTGTATCTGGGCCCATGCCAGTCTTAGCCCATGTCACTTGTTCCCGTACCAGCAAAAGCCTTTCAGCAAGAGACCAGATCTGGGGATTCAGCCCCTGGGCAGCAAGTCACCGCAGGTTGCGGCCACCTACAGGGCAAGGCCGTGAAAAGGAGGTGAGTCGTGTCAGCCCAGTTCCCCATGTACAGCAACCACAAGCAACAGGTTTTCATTTCACCAGTACCTTCATCCATCTTCTGGGTACAGTGAGTAAAACCAGGGTAACTTTCTACAACCAGTGTTTCAATTATTTCATAGTACCATCTGGTTGTGTTTAGCTGGTGTTCGAGTGTTTCTATATACTAGGCCAGCTGGCCATGGATACAACTAACCTAATTTGCCTTGCACTGCCAATGTTTAATTGTTTTTCCACCAAGGGCCCCAGTAACAGCTGCAACGCCGGCCACTCCGGGTACCGTTACAGGCCTGCCTGCATTACACTCTGGATACCCAGTAGGTTGCTAGACTGTTTAATACAGGGACTTAAGTGATTGCATGCAAAGTAACTTGTCTCAGTACAGCAAAGTAATCGTTATTCTAAATTCTCGCCCCCTCCTTGTTCGCACCCCCTTAATAAATTTGGTTTACTGTTTCACTGTTAAGTTGGCTTGTGAGCATATCATTATCTAATTTAGAGTTGTTGAAACATTGAAATAATGTTTAAAAGTGCATGTCTGTATGCAAAGCTGTTTCTTACAGGGGATTCCAGGGTGTTTACCAGAAGATCAAACCCTGGTGGTAAGTGCAAAGTGCGTGAGCATATTATTAATGTTTGTTGTAAACTGTGTATTAAATGCTGCAACTTGGTAGTGCCAGTTCAAATGTACAAGGTCACTAGGTGGGACTGTGGGTGGTTATAGCTTCCCAGAGGGCTGTACCAGGTTAGATAGATGCCCACAAAAACACTATTCTGGGTGGAGGCACCAAAATATTGCGCATACTGCAGATAGAGACACCCCGGTACTTACTAAAACCGAACCCAAGCCCCTCAACCTGTACTTAGGCAAGCAGGCAGGAGTAGTAGCCCTTGGTATAACGGCATCAGGGTTACACCTGTGAATACTCAGTGCATCATTATTACCTCTGCAATCAACTAGGTGACTGGGTTCTTAAATATGTCTTGTGCCTGCATCAACTGCACACACTGCATTCTTGCAGTAATGACCATGTAGGTACCTTTAGTTATCATTCCATTTATAGTGCACTCTTTCCCTATGGCTCTGGGAGTCTTAAAAAATATAGAAAACGAACTACTCAGCATACTAAATTGGAAATAATTTTAGAATATTGTTAAGATGCTCTTACAGTATACAGCATCTATCAGAAGTACTTGTTTAGCTTTTTCTCTGAGCTGTTGCCTGTACAGTTTTGGACATGGGAGCATGCTTCCACTAGTGATGTCATTCCAATGATTGCTCCACTGTGCAGGGCCCAAGAGCTCCATCAACTGTTATCCTGATGGTGACGGGGAGGGGGGGTCCCCCCAATTTCTCCCCTTTTGCCTGCTCTCCTCCCACTTGGCATGAGCACTGCCTAGTATTGGCCTTGTGCACACACAGTGCATCAGTATGGGGCAGCAGGCTTCCTGACCCTCCTAAGAGATTTTTGTGGGGCCAGATCCTGCCTCCAGCCCTCCCAGAGCTGTGGCGCACTACCATCAGCACCTGCCTCTGCCTAGGATTGCCCCCAGTGCGGACAACTCTAGCATGTTCCCAAATTTATGTCATCTGCATGGCAGTGAGATGTACTGAGAATGGGTCGTCAGAATGGCCAGAAGTTGGTTTGATTACTGTTTGGATGTACTTACCTTAACAGTTTGCTTTTCCCTGCATTAGCCTGTATGTAATTATTCATGCTGGTCTGTGTTAACCTGTTGGCTGCTGCTATCCTCCCTGTCTCATGGGGTTATCTCAGTTGGAATAATTTCAAATAAATAAATAAATGCACAAGTAAATACATCTATTTCCAAACCTGGGTCACTGGAGTAACAAGCAGAAGTGCTAAGCTACCCGACTTGTCAGAAGTACATTTTTTAACACTATTTATTCTCTCCTGGTCACCAGATGGCTCCTAGTCCAGCCCCCACCATCCCCAGGTACTTGTTCCTTTGTGTCTCTGTGCTTGCCCCCCCATGGTGGGGTCCCCAGGAACATACCTTCCCCGATGAAGGAAGGATCCACTTTGGGAGGGGGTGCCTGGTCAGTGGTGTGGGGCTTGCCATGGGTCAGTCACCATCCTACTGCCTTGATGGTTTCCCCACCATTGTTCCTCCCGTGGGGCTGCAGGCATGCAGTGACATGATGTGTGGATGTGCAGTTGTGCGCGAGCACATGTCAGCACCCGCAGTAGCCCCCAACTGTACGGCAGCCTCCACTGGGCCACAGTCAGACAGTGGAGGATGGACCCCCCCCAAAAGAGAAGCACTATCCAGTGGGATGCTCATCCATCATTCCACCAGCAACCCAAGTCCGTTCCTGAACCCGGGTCACTGGAATAGCGAGTGGAAGCCTTACCGATACACTACCTGGCTCGCCAGAAGTACAGTTCTTGACTTATTTTTTATTCATTTTTTTATCTGTAGTTCAGGACTAGCTTTCAGATTACAATGCTGCAAGTTTAATTTGCCTTAAGCTATTAGTAAGTCAAGCAAAACTACAAACTGAGTAAATCAAAATGACAGTTTATCCAGCTAAACAAAACATTTCTCTGAAATAAAAAGGTTTTTAATGATTTATAAAAACAGCAGAGAATGTGTGGTTCTTATTCACAAGTAATGAGTTCCACAAAAGCTTTTCATGTCTAATTGACTGCATTGCTCTCACCTGGGGCTCTGATTGATAGGAGATGCTGCAAATTATGAGGCTGTCTCAGGAATCAAAATTAACTAATCAATTCATTAAGTAATTACTGTAGAAATAAGCATCAGTCTGTATTTGTAAGGGCCTACAAATAGGACAGAAATGTGAGGCTGTGTGTTCCTTCTCGAGTGTAAAATTTCAAAGTTGAGAGATTGAGACACTGGAGTTCTAATAGAATAGAGTGAACTGGGACTGCAGGTAGGTTTGTTACTGTTTTTATTAATTTATGTTTCATTACTGTTATGAAAGCAATATAACCTAGCAAGATCTAGTCTGGACACAAGAACAATAAAACTGCTCCTTCTGCATTCTCTCTAAAGTCTCTTTGTCATGATTTTTTTTTCTCCCTCTTGCAACTGTCGCTGATCCCCTTACTCTGTATTGTGCTTTATACTCACTCCCTCCCAATAGTTTGGCTTGTTCTATTACTCTGTTCATTATTTGTAATATAAGGCCCTGACCCCTACCTTTTTGCAAACGACAGGTGGCATGCTGTTGAAGCTGACAGCAGTACCAGGTAGGGACTGGGTTCGGGGAGGACTAGGTTACTCAGCACAGGGGGCCTAGGTTTGGCTACTCTGCACAGGGGCACCCAAGTAAATCTGAACACAGGAAGCAATAACTGTAATGTCCAATACCAGGAATGGGATTCTAAAGCATAGCTTTTATTCACATCCAAACTGAACAAGCAAAGCATAGACGGACCCCCACGGGGCTACATTCCTGGTAATGCAGATTAGAGATACAGAACACTTCTTCAACATTTCAGCCCTCAGGCTCTGAACCCACCAGGCACAGAGCCCGGACTTGCACGCAGCTTTGGGTACACAGCCAGACTTGTACACTACTTGAGTTTTTCCCCCTGGCTCGGCTCCCCCGCCGGCCACTTGATCGTGGTCCATATGGCAGTGAACCAATTTTCTGTTGCCGGCTCCTCAAACCACCTTAGAGCCTTCGACTCCTTAAGGGAAATTGCCTTCCATCCCATGTCTGGGTACTTCCCTCATCACTGGCCAAGTGCATGAGGCAAAGTAGAAATCCACAGAGCAAATCCGTAGAGGTGGACCTGGTTACTAAAGATGGGGGGGGTCTCCCACCTCCGGCTCCCACAATCCATACCCGGCCATTTCTCTGGACACTAAACTCTTTTTGAAAGCTTGGCAATGTAGATTACAGGGTAGACGGATAGCACATCTCCTCTACATGTCTTGACTTTTCCCTTGTGCTGAACTTGAACATACTTTTACTTTGGCTAAGCCTATTACTCTAGGCCTCCCACTACTTCAGCAGTCCAATCCCCACTTTAACACAGTTCAGGTGAAACATGGGCCCTTTGGAAAGAGCAGAACTCACCCTTTGGTTGCAGGTGGCCCACAGGCGAATCTTGACATCTTCTTGTACCCCACACACATGGAAAAATAAGGCAGCTTCTTCTCTAGCAGTAGCCAGGGGGTTGCCCCTGGAATATCAGGCAAATCTTCCACCCCCATCCCCTCAGGGATAGGGCACAGAGACCCGTATCAGCGGTCTCCACCACTTAAAGAACAGCTTGCTGCGTCCCTCTTTAGGCAGAAACACACACCTTTCCCTAAAAGTAGCTCTATTTCAGAGCTGAGGCTCCAAGAGCCTGTACACAGAACTGCTCTGCTCCTCACACAACAATCTCCATCTCCAACTGACTGTTCAAAACTCCCAACATTCTAATCTAACTCCCTTCTGCAGATTCCAATGTGGCTCATGCAGCTGCGATAGTTCTATGGTGATGTTATCCCTCAGTCTCAGCTGAGACTGAGAACAGAGTGAGACAGTGTGAAATCCATTTAACTGGAGTTTCAGAAGCTGCCTTCCCTGCCTACCACTAGGTCTTACTGGGATTCTAGTAACCCTGGGCAACAGGGGGGTTACAGTAATATACAGCATTACCCTCGCCACCAAGTCTTGATTTATAACTGATGTGCATATCTTTATACTACTGTTTTTGCATCAGTTTTATTGTATTGCTTATGATTCTTCAATGTCCCCTTTTCCTACAGGACACATCTGGAAGTGCGTTGTTATTAGCTCAGTATGTATTTCGTGGTGAAACCTTTGAAATAAATAAACACATACCTAATGCACCCAAAAGTTCTATAACTCATGGGATACAGAGCATCTCCCAGATGGTACAAATAGTCTTGGGGGTATTTTATACATCTAAAATGAATGAATACATATATTTATTAACAAGTTGTGAACTAAAAAGCCATAAAATGGCATGGCCATATAAATTGCTTAAAGTATATAACCGCTGTATACACCAGCAGCCTCGGTCCTACAAGGGGATTATGTGGTGCAATACAATTGTCCTAATGCCAGTCACTGTGCTAAGGTAATGTGGAAGCAAACACAGCTAGTGAATACCCACGTAAAACGGACTTAATCATCAGAGGTAGGAGTTCCCTCTCACACAACTAAGTCACAATGCAAATGAGTAAATCCAGGTGTTAGTACAAAGGTATCCCGACAACCGAGCGGAGGAAAGAGGGCGGGTGGATCAGTGTGCTGTGACTAACGTGAAACTAATTTTGTTGACACTGACTTCCGAGTGTATACCACTGTGGTTGCGCTGACACTTCCTTGCCTATGCCCCACAATATGGGCGGGTAGTGTGGTTTTTATATAATGTGTGGGGAGTGCTGCCCCCCTCCACGTGGGGCAGGGGGCACATTCGCGAAACATAGAACATAGACTTTGACTGCAGATAAGGACCGCTTGGCCCACCTAGTCTGCCCATTTCCCTACCTAGAGGATAAGCTGTAGATCCTATTTAACCAACAGCCTATTTCTTCCTACCCCCCCCACAAAAATTGCCTTATGTCTGTCCCATGCATTCTTGAATTCCCCACAGTTTTAGACTCCACAACCTCCTCAGGAAGGCTATTCCATGCGTCCACCACCCTCTCTGTGAAAAAATACTTCCTCACATTGCCCCTGAGCCGTCCACCCTCTATCTTCAAATTGTGTCCCCTTGTTCTTGCACACCTCTTTTTCTGAAAGATGCTACCCTCTTGGACTTTGTTGATTCCACTGAAGTACTTAAACGTTTCTATCATGTCCCCCCTCTCCCTCCTTTCCTCAAGGGTATACATATTAAGCTCCTTTAGTCTCTCCTCATACGGCTTCTCTTGCAGACCCTGCACCATTTTAGTTGCCCTCCTCTGAACTGCCTCCATCCTGTCTATGTCCTTGCGGAGATGGGGTCTCCAGAACTGGACGCAGTACTCCAGATGGGGTCTCACCAACTGTCTGTACAGGGGGATAACAACTTCCTGTTTTCTGCTGGTGATGCCTCTCCCTATACATCCCAGTATCCCCCCAGCCCTCCCTACCACCCTCTCACATTGCTTGCCAACCTTAAGGTCATCTGATATGATTACCCTCAGGTCCCTTTCCATTTTTGTTGTTGTTACTACCTCCCCCCCGTTGTGTAATCTTCCCCTGGGTTTTTGTTTCCCAGGTGCATTACTTTGCACTTCTTTGCACTGAATCCAAGCTGCCATGCTTCTGGCCATTCCTCCAACCTTGCCAAGTCCCTTCTCATCCTTTCCATGCCTCCTTGTGTATCAACCCTGTTGCAGATCTTTGTGTCCTCTGCAAAGAGGCATACTTTTCCTTCCAGTCCCTCTGCAATATCACTTTTAAAGTATTGAAAAGGACTGGACCCAATACTGAACCCTGCGGTACCCCACTAGTAACCCCTCTTTCTTCAGAGTGGACTCAATTTACAATTACCTTCTGTGTCCTGTTGTTCAGCCAATGTTTTACCTAGTTGTCTGGTGGTCTAATTGGCTGTTGCCCTTGTGCTTGAGCCCTTATTTCCCCCGGTCACATTTCTTTCACCCTATTGTGGGTGACCCTAGTGCAAATAATGTTTGTGAATACTTAAGATCTGAATAAGAAACACCCATTGCAGTCTGTGGATGGCACTGCACCAGTTGGCTACTCCAGTAGTCCCCCGTGCCATACCTTTAAATGCTTGTGTGGGCCGTGTATTGTTTTTCAGTTGTCATCCCTAGATGTCCTTCTGGTGGTCCAGTGGCCTTTTCCCTAACTACAGCCTGCAATCATTCCCAGGCATCCAGTGACTCTATCCTCCCAAACCCCATTCCCAGGCTCATGGGTCCATTTGCGCCAGTCCTTTGCTGATCTCTGTAACCTGATGAACTGGTTGCAACACCCTGAGTGACACCAGTGGAACTGCCTGTAACAGTTTTATAGACCAGTGGGGGCATTCAAGATGTGACTGCACCTTGGGAGGGTTGTGCAAACAGTGACCCACTCTGTGGTTGCAGTGGAGTTTGTGGCCACGCTGTGTAAAGCTGCTAATCCTCTGAGGGTGGATCGGGGGTTGCAGGTGTATGCCCTCCTCCCAGGTCTAGGGATATGCCAAGATGTTGCATGGAGGAAGTGGGCACTGACGGCCCGAAAACAGTCTCTGGAATAAACTAGTTTACTTGAGTTTCACTGGTGGCTTTGGGGGAGGTTGCAGGCAATTCATGCTTGAGGGGATGCTGACAGCTGCAGGGGCGAAACTTGGTTAACAAATTCACATGGTAATTTGATGAAGTCCATTGTCCACACAAAAAGTTATAAGGGCAAAATGATTTAATTGTTTAAACTTTTAAAACACAGTTCCATGAAGTAACCAATATCCTTGGGTACATTTGCTTTGCTTCCATGTAGTACTCATCATCGCACAATTTTGGAGAAAATGGGTTGGTTATCAGTTCAATCGAATTATAAGCATTTCTTAGTTAGGCTCATTTTTAGAATTATCCAGACCAGTACCCCCCATTGATTGATTGATTGATTGATTGATTGATTGAGTTATTAAAATACTTAAGAGTTTTGAGTCCAGCACTTCATCCAGGACTAGAGTGGATATGGTTGTTATAAAACTTCCCTTAAGGCGATAGCTAATCCTCTGTGGACGGATCAGGGGGTTACAATTCCACTATACATGACACTAGTGAGGCCCCACCTGGAGTACAGTGTACAGTTCTGGAGACCTTACCTATGTAAGGACATAGACAGGGTAGAGAAGGTTCAGAGGAGGGCAACAAAGATGGTACAGGGATTGCATCATAAGTCCTATGAGGACAGGTTGAAGGACTTGAATATGTACTCCCTGGAGGAGAGGAAGGAGAGAGTGGACATGATAGAGACATACAGGTATCTTACAGGGAGGAACAGAGTGCAGGAATATACTATTTCAGCGAAAAAGATGTTCCAGGACTAGAGGGCATAGGATGAAGTTGGAGGGAGGGCAATTCAGAGGAAACGTGAGGAAGAATTTCTTCACAGAACAGGTGGTGGACAAGTGGAACACCCTGCCAGAGGAAGTGGTGGGGGCTGAAACAATCACAGGATTTAAGAATGCATGGGCTAGACATAAGGGAATCCTGGAGGTCAGGGGTAAGGGGCAACAGACTTCTAGGAAAACATAAAGTGAACTTACAAGCTCAAATAGGTAGACTGGGTGGGCTGTAGGCCCTTATCTGCTGACAGTGTCTATGTATCTATGAGAACTACTTATGGACAAAGGGCTTTTTCTCTTGTAGCCCCAAAGATATGGAATGATAAACATTTGACCATTAGAAGTTTGATTACCTATGGAGCTTTCTCAAGTTCACTTTGAATTATTGTCTGATTGTAAATGTTTTAATTAATTTTTAGATGACATGTTATGCACGTGGAATTTTATTCCTAAAATATTATGTCTTATATGGATGTTTTTATCATTTTTGTACTTATGTTTGATTTTTGTGGGTCGCATCTGTAAAAGGAATTCACTTTCCAGTGTGCTTACCTGTTAAGCAAACAAACAATTGATATGGTGGGCAAAATCAATTTAGGGTGGCCGAAACCATGGACAGCATCATTCAGATCTGTAAATCTTTCTTTCAAGACTGCTTTTCCCTTGGAGCCAAAAAAGGCCTACTTGATGGCAACAAAATGTTCTTGGTGCGGCCAATACGATGCAGGGCTGACAATTCCTCTTCACTTCTGCACAACCTTCTTCTTTTCTCCCACATACTTTGTTTCCCAAGACTGAGCAGCACTGAGCTTCTATTGCTGACTCCAGATGGTCTCTTCAAAATGGGGGATATGGGGAGCTTAATGGGGACAGTCCAACATATTTGCTCCCAAACCAACTCCAGCACACTGGAGCAGGGCATCTGAGCTGGATGACAAAGAAGGGTGCTCCAGGCAGGGACCAGGGCCTACCCCACAAGAGGGCTGATCGCAGAGACTGATGCTTGGTCTCCTCTGCAACCTCCTACCTGTCCCCAGCAGCTCCCACTGGGCGTGACAGGGCACCACAAACTCTCTGGCAGGGGGTGTCCGTGGAGCAGGCTCTCACCTCTGCTCCACCATGGCAAGGACTCTCACTACCAGGCCGTGCACCGGACTCCTTCCACATTTTCCCAGAACTCCCTGGGCCCCTTTATGCCAGTACCCACCCCAGTGCCAGAGTTCACGGGGTGGGTTCCACTTTACTCCCTGGACTCCAGCTCCTAAAATTATTCCACAAAGGACCCGGCACCCCACGAACTGACTGGAACCCCATCCGCTCCACTACTCCGCCATTCTTCAAGGGTGGCAAATGGCCCACCCTAACCCCCAGACCTCTGCCCTGACAACTGAGAATGGGCCACACTCTAACCTGCTCTCCTCTCTTCCCACAGGAACTCTCTTCCTTGGCGCCAAAAATCTTCCCTTTATACCTCTTGGCCCGTGACCCCCCTGGCCAGCAGGGGGCCTATGGGAACCAAGCAGGCACCTAACTGGGCACTACTAGTAAGCTCCCCAGAGGGGGCTCACACTCCCCCTCCCCCCCACAAAATGTTCACCCCCTGAACACCAAACCAGTTATCCCAAATGGTTCAGCAAGGGGACATAAGTGCACTCTTCCACCCCCCCCACCAACCTCCGGGCAGTGCTGGCACACTGCCACAAGAGAACTCCCAAAACAACCCAGGGCACCTAATTACCATTACCCTGATTACCTGAGGGCCCAGGCGACCCTCCCACCACTTCCCAAAGACAGCTTGCCTGGTAATGGGGTGGGGGCATCCCTCCCCTCCCACTCTAAGAAGCTACTACTAACAGGAATGCTGCTGCCACCAATATGAAAGGGGGGGGGTTAATAGAAAAGTAACCACATGCACAGACTGTTGAATGATAAAACAGGGGCACCCACTACAGAGGGGCCAAGCATTTAACACTTTAAACAGGTTAACACTAGTGATGCAAGGTGAGGCAAAGCAGCAACCCTGGCATACAGGCATGCACACACACACAAACAAGACATCCGCACTCACTCTCACGCTGCACTCTCCCAACACATTAGCCTCACTCTCACAGAACCCACACCAGTAATGAATAAATATAAACATTTATAAAAAAAAAAAAAAACAGGAGTCTCTGGAGCAGAATAAATCCCAGAAATGTTGTCCATAGTCAAACATGGAAAAGCCACTAACCCAGCAAGGCAACTCCAACAGTGAAACACAATGCAAACAACAAGTATTAAACATTTAACCAGACGACGGCCTGCTGGTGCAATGGAAAGATTCACCACTGCGGTGCCAGTGACCTGGGTTCAGGAACGGACTCTGGCGTCAGAGGGTCGGTCGGCCAGCCAGCCAGGAAGAGAAGGCTTGAGCGTCTGACTGCTTGCTTTCTCTCGGGGTGGGGGTAGAGGACCGGTGCCTACTAACTCCTGGGAGAGGCGGAGGGAACAGCAGTGCATCTGGTCCCTAGGGGAACGTGACGGATGCCGGCATCTGCCTTGCATACTGCACGTCGCGCTCCTACGGGAGAAAACCAGAGGAAAATGGCACACTGGCTGGTCAGGTGAAGGCCTCCTGGACCCTCATCACCGGAGCTCTGGATCCACGAATGGCTGGCTCAGCAGCACCTAGGACCACTGGAAGGCCAGTAAGGCACATTCCCTTCACAGGAAGGGGACCCGCCCAATGAAGGGATACATCAGGGTACCCTGGGTGGCTGTGCTGTGGGGCAGGGGGGTGGATGGAATAGCCGGATGAGAATCGGTCTTGAAGAGGCCCAATGAGTGATTGCCAGTGCGGGGGGAGCATAAACAAATTAACCAGGAACACAGTGGCTACATAACTGCACACCTGAAACCGGAGGGGGACTTTGGCATCACAAACAGTGGGGAGAAAGTTCAGAAACAGTCCAGACATCACTCTTCAGTCCTTGCAGGTTGAGGGGGGGGGTACTGGAATCCTGACTCCTAAGGATGATCTGAACTGGATGACAAAGAAGGAGGCTCCAGGCAGGGGCCAGGGACTACCTCACAAGGGGGCTGCTCACAGACACTGATGCCCTAGGCTCCTCTGCAGCTTTCTACCTGTCCCCAACAGCTCCCACTCGGCGTGACAAGGCACCACAAACTCTCTAGCAGGGGGTGTCCGTGGAACAGCTCTCACCTCCGCTCCACCATAGCAAGGGCTCTTGCTACCAGGCTGTGCACCAGACTGCTTCCACATTATCCTGGAACTCCCCGGGCCCCTCTGCGACACTACCCACCCCGATGCTGGAATTCACGGGGTGGTTCCACTTTACTCCCCAGGCTCCAGCTCCTAAAATTATTCCGAAGAGGACCTGGCACCTCACGAACTGACCGAAGTCCTGTCTGCTCCACTGTTCTTCAAGGGCAGCAGGCTGGGGTGGCAAACAGCCCACCCTGGCCCCAAACCTCTGCCCTAATGGCCAAAACAGGCCACACTCCAACCCACTCTCATCTCCTCTCTTCCCACGAGAACTCTCTCCCTTGGTGCTAAAAATCTCTTTATACCTCTTGGCCCCATGACCCACTGGCCAGCAGGGGGCCTACTGAAATCAAGCAAGCACCTAACTGGGCACTACTAGTAAGCTCCCCAGAGGGGGCTAACACTGGCAAGAGACTGGAACAAAACTGTTGTTGCAGTTATTTTGTGTCAGTCCCTTACAACTGTGTACCAAGTCCACAGTGTCTCAATAAAGCAATAAGACAGGAATAAGGCATGCCAGGGTGTGTGCTTGGGGAATAACTGCACAGCTCGAGTGTGTTAGGTAGAAGGCATTTATACACAGTGCCTTTAGACGTACAAGAGCAGTGCAGTTATTCCCCAATATAAAAATGGTCTCCGAAATACTGCAATCTGGTTGGCTGTCAGCATTCCAAAACCCTTACATTAATCTCTGCTACACAGTCATGTACAACCAGATCACCATAGCATATCAATTCTTTCAGTCAGCATTACATCCTCTAGCACTGGTGAATGGCTGAAACCATGCATTCAAATTCTGAACCAGCATTTTTTTTTTCCTTTCCATACCTCATGTTTGCCCAATGCCAGCTGGCCCTGTTGTGTCCCAGACTGCCACCGGCTGACTACCACCAACCACCAGGACTTTCCTGCAGTGCAATCGAGGATGGCAGTATAGCCTAGAGGGTAAAGTAATGAGCTTTGTACATCCAGCAGACCTGGGTTTGATTCCCACAACCTTCAGTTGTGTACCGTGTGACTCGGATCAAGTCATTTAACACCCTGCCCCCAGTGCTCCCAGGTCACCCCTAAAAACAGGCACTTGTGCCTAGTGGGCCTTACCTGGTTACCAAAAGAATAAAATAAATAAATAAATAAATAAAATCCCCCATGGACCGCCTGCTGTGGCCACCCCCACCCCAGAGAACACTCCTCCAGATTTTGCACAGCCCCAGGACAGTAGTGTTGGTGTCATCCGGTGGCACTTTTCCCTGTTTTTCTCTCTCGTCTGGTGGCATGAAAGGGGTGTAAGTGCAAATGTGTTCCTCACGCACTCAGCCGCTGGGTGACCTTGACGTATTGCCCATTTTGCCCTACCACAACACCTCCAGGAGGTGTCCGCTCCCCAGAGGTGCAGCAAGTCTCCGGAGGAGGAGAGAGCAATCCCTTGATGCTCAGTCCTTCCCTACCCCTACCACACTGATGGTGGAACCTGGTGCTTGTCACTCCCTGACTGGGAGTGTTGCCACACGTCATCCGGCCAGCAAACTAGTCTACTCCAGAACTCATGTTGACTGCGTGGGAGCGCACTGCCCTACCCACTGGGCCATCAGGCAGCCTTGCTAACTTTAAGTGCACCATCGTTGGCAACCATATGCAACATCACCTGGTCTACACTATTTCCATGACTAGATACCTAGTGAAGTACTGGGAGCTCCCTAGTCAGAACTAAGGGTTTAAGCAACTCCTTACTGTTGCCCCTGCTCCCCAGGCTACCTGAAGCTCCAATAAAGTCTTCTTCCTTATCCCATTTTGCAGAACAGCCCGTGGTAGCGTGCTTTCATGTACAGAGCTCCCCTTTGGTTAAACAGTCTACCTCCTGAGGTTCTCTCTGAAAATAAATGAAATCTGTTTAAAAATTAAACTATGGCAACACCTACTGTCTCGTACCAGCTGTGACTGCTCCTAGCACCGCCACCTCTCTCATGCCTACACACCCTCTTTTTTTTTTTCCTCTCTTGACTTTCATCTGACTTTATCCCTAATCTACCTACTCCCTCACCACCCCTTTCTTTCTCTCCCCCCAGCGGTTCCTCCTCCTTCTATGGCTTCCTCACTCTCCCTCTACTCCCCCTCCTCTGTTCCACACTATTTTCCTTCGATTTTCCCCCCAAATATCCTACATCTAGGTTCTCCTAGTCCCTCCCCCTTCCCCAGTAACTACCTACCTCCTTCCCTACTGTGTGATAAGGTCCCCTTGACTGCCTCTCCCCTTACCTGTGCCCTCTTTGATCTGTTCTCCTTCTCTCTGTGTTCGTATTAACCAGTACTTTATGGTAGCTATTGTGTTCTACTTGCATTCTGTTTGCACACCTGCTTAATGTTTTTTTTCACTGTTATCGCCATGTAAACTTGTACTGTATTCACTTGTTGTCTTTTGACATGGAGTCTTTGTAAACGAGTCTGTGACTCAAAGGTTTGTAATTCCGATATGTTTCAATACATAAAGCCCTGGTACCAGTGGGAAGAGGTGGTGCACCCTGCACCGGAGGGCTGAAGCAAGCATCTTTACTGTGAGTACGTGGTGGTGGTGGTGGTGGTGGTGTAGGCAGAGTTTGAGGGCTATTATTTGAAAGGCACATAATTTTACAGCGCAGAAGAGTATTAATTTGGCTGTATCTTGGGGGACTTGAAGAGTGGTTGGGACTGAATTGGCCTGGGATAAGAAGGGCAGGGTAGACCAGCAGTGAGTTTCTACGCAGCACTACCTCATTGCTGCTACCCACCCCCTCCCATTTAGGGCTGGTTTCCTTTAGGTCTATAAATGTGTTTCTGCCTAGCCACCTGTGTTCCCCAGGAATACACCATGATCCCAGGGATGCACACTGTCAGGCCCACAACCTCTGTCTCCCCCTTGACCTCAGTAACTGACAAGCTACCTCTGTGGTTTATCCTCCATGGCAGGGGCTCCAAGGGGGATCCTCTTTCCCCCAAGGCAGTGTGGATCTAGTGATGGCAAACAGCAAGGACTCAAGGGGAATCCCAAGGCCCAAACCATCATATAGAGGGAAGTGGGGTTTCCTCCTGTGTTTGGTCCCTTTCCCCATCCCCAGACATGAGCCTAGCCTGTGGCCTCAGACGCACACAGCTGACCTTGCAACAGGAGCAAGCTCCTTGGCCAGGCTGCAGGGGGCGCTACTGTGCTCACTGCTGATCTTCCCAGCTGAGGCACACTGTTGCATGGCAGCTACCTCTGTCCAACCTGCCTCTCGACGCGACAGCCCGAGCTTGCACTATTTCGGTTACACAAGACATCGGTAAGTGACATGCTTACCTACAGGTAAGGAATTGGAAGGTTGTAATTAACAGATTATACAGTCTCATTAAACTTGTAATACAGCACCTGGGAGGAGACACAAGGTTATGATTCAACAGTTATCAACCTCTGCTACTACTTCATGATGGAGAATCCCAAGTATAGTAAAGATTAGTGTTATACGAAGTCAATGAGGCTGGTAAGGCCACGGTGCAGAATATGTATTACAACTAGTGAGCTCACTGCACTTTAGGATTAGAGGGGAAAAAAAAAAATCTAACACTAGCACAAAAAAAAAATGTTTAATCCATAGAACATTATATGGTTGCTGTGCCCCCTCTAGTGGATAAGCATAGCTCTCCACATAGAACGTCATCTGCTATCAAGTTCCTGTTTAGGAAGCCTGTTAAACACTTGGAGTTCTCCAGCCATGAAGCTGATGCCATTTTAACAGAAGTGTTTGCAACACAGACTTAAGCCTCTGAATGTAAATAACCGAAGTTATACTCTCATGAAGCAATCACGTGCTCAGTGTTCACCAAGGAGCACAGTGGCCCAATGCCTGCCCGAGGCATCACAGCACTTGGCAGAGGGTTCACATAAATGGGGATACCAATATCTACTGCAGACAGGGTCAGGGAGCTGCTTGAGCTTTTAAAACTGGTCAAATCTCCTGGACCAGATGGAATACATCCAAGGATACTTAAGGAGTTGGTAGGTGAGTTAGCAGAACCCTTAGCACCCTTGTTTAACCATCTGCTTCAGTCAAGAGTTGTGCCAAAGGACTAGAAAAGAGCTGACATGGTGCTCTTAGATAAGGATGGAAGTACTGATGAAGCCGGTAACTACAGACCGGTCAGCCTCACATCAGTGGTAGGAAAACAAATGGAGGCCCTGATTAAACAAGACGTATTAGAATACTTGGGCAAGTATGGCCTTCAGGATGATAAACACATGGTTTTGTGGCAGGCAGGTCATGCCAGACTAACCTAATTACATTTTTTGACTGGATGTCTAAGGAAGTGGATAGGGTCCATCCAGTGGACCTTCTCTATTTCGACTTCAGCAAGGCCTTTGATTCTGTGCCACATACCAGTCTGCTGAAGAAACTAGAGGATCTGGGCATAGCAAGCTGCATTGTGAAGTGGGTGGCTAACTGGTTGGAGGGCAGGAGGCAAAGAGTGGTAGTCAATGGGGAGAGGTCGGAGAAGGGAGAGGTGATGAGTGGGG
This sequence comes from Neoceratodus forsteri, assembly GCA_016271365.2. NCBI lineage: Eukaryota > Metazoa > Chordata > Ceratodontiformes > Ceratodontidae > Neoceratodus > Neoceratodus forsteri. The sequence continues at coordinate 32,771,249 of CM028133.1, read as the reverse complement.
TCACACAGGACTCTGTCTTAGGACCAGTCCTATTTAATGTGTTAATCAGTGACCTAGGAGTAGGTATCCAGGGCAAGATAGCATTGTTTGCAGATTACACTAAGCTAGAGGGTAGGGTGGACAGCAAAGAAGCAGTTGAGAACCTACAAAAGATCTGAAAAGTTAGAAAAATGGTCTCGTATCTGGCAGCTGAAATTCAACGCCAAGAAGTGCAAAGTGATGCATACAGGCAAAAATAGCCCAAGGACAACCTATTAGCTCAATGGGGTCATACTCAATTGCCTCACAAGAGGAAAGGGATCTAGGAGTCATCATAAGTGAGGCCCTAAAACAAGCCAGCCAATGCAATGCAGCACATAGTAGGGCCAACAAAATGCTGGGATGTATAGGAAGAGGATTTGACAGTAGGCAGAAGGAGGTGACACTACCACTGTACAGATCCATGGTAAGACCCCACCTAGAGTACCGCGTATGGTTTTGAAGACTACACCTTAAAAAGGACAAGGAGAGAATAGAAACCATTCAGAGAAGGGTGACCAAAATGATGCAGGGGCTCCAGGGGCTACCGTACGAAGGGTGACTGGAGGCATTAAACATGTACTCACTAGAAACAAGGAGGGGAAGGGAGGATATGATTGAAACCTTCAAGTACATGAGGGGATTAAATGCAGTACCCTGCTCTGAAATATTTACCAGGGCTCCCAGCTCCAATACGAGGGGGCATGGATGGAAACTGAGGGGTGAGAAGTTCAAAAGGGATCTTAGAAAACATTACTTTTCAGAAAGGATAGTTGAGCAATGGAACAGACTACAGCAGATGTGGTAGGGGCTAGGACCATGTCTGCATTCAAAGGTAGTTGGGATAAAGAATATGCTGGAATTTAAATCCTCTAGGAAAATTATCAGCTAGGCACTGGGATCTCTGGATCTCATGGGCAGACTTAATCGATCTTTGGTCTCCTTCTGCTGTCACCTTTCTATGTTTCTAACTGTTACTATCTGTATCATCCATTTACTGCCAAATAAAACAGCAATATATTTACCTTGCTAAAGAAGGGGGGTAGAGCACCACAACAATACTTGGCACAGATAATTTATAGCCATCTGCGTTCTCACATTTTTCAGCTCCTCTTGCCTTATACACCACCGCTTGCTCCGTTATTCATTTGCCTGCATCTATGTTGTCAGAGAACTGAAAGTTTGTCCTGTATAAGCCACTCATAGCAACGAGGCAGGCTGGAGAGAATGAACAATTCCCAGTCCATAAAGCTACTTGCTGGACACCATTAAACACCTTCATCCTAGCCTGAGTTGTGAAAGACAGGACCTGGGATGAGACTGTGGATCATACTGCAGATGTAGAAGCTTCAGTAGATGGACAGCCTGCCCATGTCTTCCTGGATAATAGCTCCCCAATCACTATATTGTTCAAAGACTATTACAAGTATCTGTCACACATAAATTTGGAGCCTGTGGAAGCTTGAATGTGTGGGGTCTCAGTGATGCTTCATACCCCCATCTGGGCTTAATTCTGATCTGTATCTCCTTCCTAGTGAACATTGCTGGAACTCTTACTGCTGTAGAGATGTGCCGTGGTGTGCCCATGGATGGGTATGTACGAAAATATTCTGGTCATTGTAGGAACCAATGCAGATATGTTCCACCGCCTGGGATAGTCATGTAAAGAGTCTGAAGTCTGACAAGAAAAAACACCAATGCCTACAATGGACTCATCGGACAAGCTTACACATGCCTCATAACCCCTGTCCTATTCAAGGATGAATCTGTGGTAACCTTTTGGCGTCAGGACTGATCTGAAGTGGGGTTGGCCCCAAAGCAGAGTGTGCCATTAAGGAAATAATGTGCCTCAAGGGATTCTTTCACAATTGGCTGCCAACGTTGGATGGCCCAGATGAAGCTGGTTTGCCTGAGAGGCTTGTAGTCAAACCTAGCATATTGCCAGCTACAGATCATGCATGTCTCCGATTAAATAACAGTTCATGTGATGAATGTAACAGACAACCAGTGACCAACCAAAGAGGATGGACCCTCAACCTGGGTACAGTGTGCTAATCTGGTGGTACAGTCACAGAAGAGGGATAACCCAGATCTAGGACAATTGGGTGATAGTGTAGATTATCAGGTATGTGTAGGACCTACACTATTAGCGTAGATCTCCAGTTATGCTATTTGGTCAAACTGACCCTTCCTTTACTTTTTATTAGCTTATTTGAGTCGGGGGACTTTGTGCCCCCCCTGACCTGTGTGTTGTTTTTTTGTTTAAAACAAAAACCCTTGGAGTATGTCGAGCTCGCCGCTGAAATGGTGCTTATGGCGGTTACCGGATCACCCCCGGACAAAAAACTCTACTTCCTGTCTTACTATTGGCGGCCAAAAAATCTATATAACAAAGAAATGGATGACCAAAACAATAACGAACATTCATGAATGGAGACTAATTGTGTATTCTATATATCAGATGGAAAATATCACTGCAAAATTAATCAGGTGGATAGATTTGCCACCCTCTGGCAGAGATGGTCTCTTTACCAGGCTGGAGTTGATCCTGAATTTTGTCCATAGTGGGCAGGAACTGAGTTAGAGAGAAAACGAGAACAGATTTAAATAATGGTTCTATTTATTTTCTAAAAATAACCTCTATCAAGTAAAAAAGACATTAATGCAAAGTAAACCTGTAGAATAACAACTCTGATGTAACCATAGAAAATGAAGTGATTGTACAATGTCTCCTGGACTACAAGAAAAGGGGGGAAAAAACCTTAAAAATACATTTATATATATATATAAAAAAAATTGTGGGCGGCTTTGCGCCCCAACTCAAATGAACTAATAAATAAAACCAGTGCTGTATTCAGGAAGGTTTTACAGCAAGCTTCCTATGCATACCCGATAGTGTAGATTATCGCCTTCAATTGGATCCCTCGAGTTTGGAGACCCCTCTTTGCCCACAGAATGGTAGAACAGAATTCAAAAGATGTTGGCAGAAGTCTTCTCTGTGAAGGAATGGGATGTTGGGTGCACCAAGGGTGTACAGCACCACATTAAGGTCACTGATGGACCTTTTTCAGGAGGGGTCAAGATGACTAGCCCCTGCCAACATAGATGATGTCCAAAAGCACATGCAGGAAATGCTGGCTACAGGCATCATTCAGAAATCTAGGAGCCCTTATGCATCACCAGTCATAGTTGTCTGGAAGAAGAGTGGGGTTGTCAGAATGTGTGTGGACTATCGCACTCTAAACAAAAGAACTGTACCCAACCAGTACACTATGCTACGAGTCCAAGATGTCCTAGATGGTCTCAATGAGATCCGGATACTGTCAAATCCCCATGGTCAAGCAAGATGGAGAAAAGATGGTATTCATCTGCCCCCTGTGGATCTATGAGTTCTTCCAAGTACCAAAAGGGATCTCGCGGGTCCCAGACACATTTCAACAGCTGATGGAGAAAGTAGTAGTCAATATGAACCTGTTGGAGTACGTACCTCCTCTACCTGGACAACATTATTATACTCAGGAAAACCCTGGAAGAAGAAAAAGCCTGGTTGTCCAAGCTACTCAACAGACTGAGAGTATGGCCTCAAGCTGTCCATCAACAACTGCCATTTCTTCAGAACCTCAGTCAAGTACGTTACTTACATCATGTCACAAGATGGCATCCATAGCAATTCCAACTATGTCCAGGCTGTCTCAACCATGCCCAAATCTATCCAGCTGAGAGAACTGCAGAGTTTCTTGGGATGCTCTGGGTATTACTGCTGGTTCATTAAAGGCTACACCAAGATCATCAAACCTCTTCAAAACCTCCCCCAAGGGTATCCTCCTGCTACCCAGAAACAGAAGGCCACCACAGTCCACTCCTGAAAGTCTACTACAGAGTGCACAAGCTGTTTGGCCCCAGGTGGACCGGAGTTTATGATGAAGCCTTTAAAGAGATAGTCAGATGGTTGACCAACACCCCTGTGTTAAACTATGTAGACTTCAGGAAACTATATGTGTTGCACACAAAAGCCAGTCTCAGTAGTTTGGAAGTGGTGTTGTGCTGTATCAGTAACACATGCAAGGACTCCAGACAATAGCCTATGCCAGTCTCAGTTTGTCTCCATCAGAAATAAATTATCCTGTCCACAAGCTGGAGATTTTAGCACTCAAATGGACAATTGTTGATCAATTTCACGAGAATCTCTATGGGTCCCACACAATAGTCCACAACAACCCCTTCACCTACATGCAGACAATGGCAAAGTTGGATACCGCTGGCCATCTCTGGTTGTCAGCCCTCCTGACATGACTACTGTGTGGAGTGTCATCCGGAAAAAGCAACATAGATACCAATTGCTATTCAGGAGATCCCGTCCAGAGGTGCCAGGGCCTGAATGCATCCGTATTCCGGAGACTGCAGTTCAAACTCTGTGAAAAAGACATGAGCTTGAAGAATTGCTAAACTCCAGTGAGCCACTCGCCTGGTGGACAGTTTGGGTGCTTCATCAGACTGCATACCTTGGCCTACAGCAAATTCATGTCACTTAGTAAACCCATTTTACCACAAATGAGCCTAAGACTGAAGAATACAACAAATGGAGATTCCTGCAATCTGGGACATTGTTAAAATCCTCCAATGGGGGGAGCCCAGAATTTGTCAAAGTGAATCATCCGGACACCTAAATGCTGCTGAGAGAGTAGAGCAAATTGAAAGCGCATGAAGCTGTTATCTACAGACAGCCACAGAGCAACAATGGGCCAAACCTGAAACAGTTTGTCCTGCCAGCCAGGTACTAAAGTGGCTCTAAAGGCCCTGCATGATGTGTTGGGACACTGGGGTGTTGACAGAACATTGAACCAGTTTAGAAGGTTCTATTGGCCCCAGATGAGCGCAGAGGTGGAGATCTATTGTAAACAGTGTATGAGATGCATCTATCATAAAACACTGCCCACCTGAGCAGCCCCTTTTGGTGAACATAAACGCATATCCCTATGGAAATGGTTTTCATTGACTTTTTGAGCTTGGAGCCAGACAAAAAAACAATGCCAGCATATTGATTGTCATGGATCATTATTCCAGGAATGCACAAGCATTTCCTGCAGAAGACTAAAAGCCAAGATTATGGCTGAAAAGTGTTCTTTCCATTATGGACTGCCAAAGAGAATTAATTTGGACCAGGGTCAGGATTTTGAAAGTCTGCTAATCGAGGAGTTATCTCTCTGGATTAAGACGTCCCAGACTACTCCATATCACGCTCAAGGTGATTCACAACCAGAAAGATTTAAATAGAATCCTGTTAAATATGTTGGGCACATTGGACCCTCCTAGAAAATCAAGCTGGAGTCAGCAAGTGAGCATTCTCATGCATGCATAGAACTGCACTCATAGCGACGCCAAGTGGCAGTCCCCATATCTGCTCATGTTTTGGAAGGGAAACCAGGCTCCCAGTGGACCTTGCATTCAGAGCATCATCTGATGGAAACAGTCTAGAAACTTATACTAGATATGTTTAAAAACTAAAACAGCAGTTGGAGAATGCCTACAGGCTGGCTGCAGAATTGTCTACAAAGAGAAACTAGGCAAGCAAAACAAGACATAACAAACATGTCGGAGCTTGAGTCACTTCCTGGAGACAGTCTTGGTCTGGAACTTGGGGTTGCCCGGAAAGCATAAAATTGCAGATCAGTGGGGCAACATACCCCGATGTTGTCTCAGAAAAACTTGCTGACTTGCCAATGTACAGAGTTCACCCTGAGAGGGCTCCTATTAGAAGTAAGACTTTGCACATAGCCATTTGCTCCTAACTGGACAGCTGGAATGAACAGTGACCCAATACTTTTCCCAGAGAATGGAAACCAGAGGTTCTTGTACATACAGAAGCAAACCTAGTCAGTCTCGATATTAGTCCACCCAAGACTCCACAGATGTCTGCACCTGGACCAGCGCAAATTGCAACAGATTAATCTGCTGAAGAGGATGACCGTGTTCATTATCATTCTGTATACATTCACCATCTGTTAAGTGCTTCTGATGATTAGAGGAAGCCATCTACTCCACCCACACAGTTCAATCTAGATGAAGAACCTTCTGAACCCCCAGTTAGGCCAGCTATCTCTGACCCAGAGCATATGGAAGATTGTGGAGAACCTGAAAAAGAGCCAGATGTTGTAATGGAACCAGCTCATCCTGAATAACCTTTCACTGGCATGAGAGGGTAGTGCACCCTCAGTTGCCAAGGAATCAGAAGAAGTCCCATTGCAATGTTCAGAAAGACCTGTAAGACCTATTTTGAAGCTTAGTTATGACATCCCTGGTGCCGCCTCCAATCTGTCCTGTATGTAGTGAATCATGGAATCTATATTACACCACGTTCTATAGCCCTTTTTTGTGTTCAGTAGTCCTAGGTTATAATGTTGGTCAGACAAGAACCATTTGTCTATGTAGGAATATTTCTGGAAATGTGCATTCTGAAACCTGTTCATATTTCTGAAACCTGTTAATATTGCTATGAGTCTATGGGCCATGTATATAGCCTAGTTAAGAGCCATTTGTCTAGGTAGAATGGTTAGTGGCTTGTGTTGTTGCTTTGTGTCTTTCAGATCTGCACTGGATAGAACTTATGAAATTGCTGGGAAATTCGTAACCTGGGGAGAGTGTAACCTCCTCCTTTGGGGGGGGGCTTACCTGGACTGCTGTGCTGCTGCCCCGCCAAAGGCTCCTGAATGTGCTGCTGCTGCTGACGGCTCTCTGCTTGATTTTGTGTGTATGGTGCGACGCTGTAGAGAGTGCTTCAGTGCTGCAGATCCTCGGTGCCTCTCACACCCTCCATATTCATGATTGTGGCTGCTCTTCAGATCCCAGTCCCCCAATCCTGGTAAAGGAGACAGGAAACAGCAAGCAAGGATGGCACCTCTCTACTTTAACACCTCAATGTGCCATTCCATGAACTGCTGCCATGTCTCGAGCTAGAGCACATGCTGCAAAGGGGGCTCCTCCCCAGAACTCCCAGCTTGGTCAACCCTGCTAGGGATGCACTCCTCTACTGCACCACAACCCCACTGATTCGACGGGACATCAGCCCAGGAGGGACTGCAGCTAGCCTGAGGGGCAAAACTACATTGGGGCACAGAAATAAATACAAGGACTTTGGAACACTAGGCTCCCAATGGAATATGGTCATGGCCATGATTAGGAGCCCTGACTCCACCCATTAACCAACTGGAGGACTAGAAAGCCCTAGCAACAGGAGCAAAAGATTGTGGAGGGACGAGGTAATCAGCACTTCCCCAACTGTACTGCTGGCATAGAGTCAAAGTGTAGAACAGGATAGAAGGACTGATGGACCACCCTGCCTGACAAATAGGACACTGAATTGAGAGGGAGAAGTTTCTGGGGACTCATGAGGAGCTTGTGGCGGTCTGGGAGAGACTGAAGTGATCAAACCTGCTGCTGTGGGGTCAAGCCGTAGGCCTTCCCAGGCCCTCCCCAGGCTTTGTTGGTCCACAGTTTGGTGAGCCTTAGCCTGGGCTTATATGATGTGAGAGACTGCACCACGGGAGGCACTTGCAAAGTGAAAGCTGTGAAATTGTGCGAGAAGGGCACCTGCTCAGAAAAGCCACTGAGATTCTGTGCTCATGGAGGCATTTTCTGCAGAATGAAGTTGCTGTGAGAAAATTGAGTGGTTCAAATCCTGGGAAAGCTGCTGAGCTGAGGAATCCAAGACAGACCTGCACCTTCATTGAGCTGCTGCTGAGCCAGGTAGGGGGCCTGTTAGCCATTGCCAAGTGAGGTGAATTGAGGAACAGGGAGTCGAGGGGTATGTGCCCCAAGTACATGGGCACTTATGATCCAGAGGGGAGTTGGACCATGGGGATCACTCATTTGGGTCTGGGCTCTTCGGAAATCATGAAGCCAGCTTAGAGATGAGGTCCAGGGCCTTTATATGAATGGTGTGGTGTACAGGCCACCAACACAGGGGAAGGAACTGGACAGGATTTGGGGGGAGGCCATAGGCAGAAATGCAAATCCCATGTAGTGGCACTCTGAGGAAAAAGACAAATGCTAGGCTAGGTAGATATCCAAAATAGTTTATCATGAGCCCTCGCAACATTCAGCTGAACAGAAAAAAGATACCCTGGTGCTTCGACCATGTGGGTCTTCCTTGGGGGAGAAGGAAAACCCATGTGGTCAAGCATTGGGGTGTCTTTTTTTCTGTTCAGCTGATTGTTGCAAGGGCTCATAATAAACAATTTTGGATATCTACCTAGCCTAGCGTTTGTCTTTTTCCTCCGAGTGCCACCACTATGTGGGATCTGTACTTTATTGCTTGGGCTGGATGCCTTAGTCAGCACCGATACAGCTTTCCCTGAGCACCTGCTTGCCTGCCTGCCTATTTTCCACAGGCAGAATATCAAGCAAAGGAGAAATAGTCATTATAGGTGACCTTAGTCTGCTGGATGAAGGCTGGGATATCCTGGCCACAGCTACAGCTAGAAGCAGGTCATCCTAAACTCCCTGCAAGGGGCATTTCTCAGGCAGCTAGTTAGAGATCCCACTAGAGGCTGGGCAGTGCTGGATCTGGAACTTACAAACCAGGACAGCACTGTAGACATCACAGTGGGTAACCCCCTGGGTACAAGCTATCATTGTACAGTGTGGTTTGGCATACAGATTGGGCAGGAGAAAAACTACACTAGGACGAAGGTCCTGGACTTCAGGAGAGCAGTTTTGAAAGAAATGTTAGACTGCTTTAGGAAATACTTTGAAGGGCAGGATAGTTGGGGGTGGAGACACAATGGAATAGAACAGAATAAAGGAGGGAATAACCAAGGTAACCATAAGCTGTTTTAAAGGTAATAAGCAAGGATAGGAGGCCACTGTGGTTCTCAAGAGTTGGCTAAGGTGGTAAGGGGAGAAAAAACAGCTTTCAGAAAGTACAAGGAGTCTCAAATGGAGGCGGATAAGGAGCTGTATCTAGAGAAACAAAGGGAGGCAGGAAGGAGGGTAAGGACAGCAAAGGCTCAAACTGAGGAAGGGATTTACCAGGAAGTCAAGAATAGTAACAAAACTTTCTTCAGGTACGTAAGTGAAAAGAGGAAGGCAAACGATGGTATAGAGAAGATCAGGAGAAGGGACTGTCCAGAGGAAGACCACAAAAAAGGCTAAAACTTTAAACTAATACTTCAGCTCAGTCTTCACAGTGGAAATGGGGGCACAAGTTAATTTACAGAAGACAACAGTCTGCTGGGGGTTGAAAGCCCTAAAGGGAAGCAAGGTGATGAGGCCGATGGGATCCTCCCAAGGACACGTGGGGAAACTCTGGCAACAGCATAAGGCTGTATAAGGCTCCCGTTATACTGATGTCCCTCTGTACAGAATCGGCAGTAGGGAGGAGGTTAGCAATTACAGACCAGTCAGTCTTGCTTCGGTGATGGTGAAGTTAATGGAGTCCGTACTGAAGGAGAGACTAATGAAGTACCTGGAGACATATGGGCTGTAGGACAACTGGCAACATCACTTCACGGGGAGGGCACATCAAACAATCTCATGGATTTCTTTGACTAGGTAACTAAGCAGATGGATGAGGAGAGGGCAGTGTATGTGATCCATCGTGACTTCAGCAAGGCCTTTGACACTGTACCACTTAGCAGGAAGATAAAGAAACCTAGCATCCTAAGGGTGGGGGAGAAGCTGGTGAGCTAGGTATCAAACTGGTTGAAATATAGGAGCCAAAAGGAGTGACATTGCTGAGGAACTAGAGGAGAAGGTGTCTTTCTTTGCAGAAGACGCGCAAATCTGCAACAGGGTGGACTGTGGATGCCCAGCAGGGGGTGGAGAGAATGCAAAGGGACCTGGGGAAATTATGAATGGTCGAAGGAGTGGCAGCTGGGTTTCAATGACAAGTGCAAGGTCTTGCACCCTAGGTGGGGAAACCCAGGGACTATGTGTAAGATGGGAGGAGGGGGTACTTATAGTTACTAAGCAAGAAAGGGACCTTGGAGTGATCATATCTGATCTCAAGGTGGCAGGGTAGTTCGGCAGTAGGCAAGGTGAGCCAGATGCTTGAGTACGTAAGGAGGAGGATCTCTAGCAGGAGAAGGGAGGTGGGAGGAGGATGTCTAGTGGGAGAAGGGAGGTGGTGTTGCCTCTGTATCTCTCACTTGAGAGACCCCACTGGGAGTACTGTGTCCAATTCTGGAGATCGCACCTCAACAAGCACATCCACAGGGTGGAAGCAGTCCAGAGGAGGGCTACTAAAATGGTATGGGGGTTGCATGAGAAACCGTATGAGGAGAGGCTGTGGGAACTCAACATGTATTTCCTGGAGGAGAGCAAAAGGGCCCAGGGGACATGATTGAGACCTATAAGAACCTCATGGGGGTGAAAAAAGATGCAGGAGGGAAGCCTCTTTCACAGAAGAGGAAGAGGAGCACCAGAACACAGGGGCATGCTATGAAGCTTGGGGGGGGGGCAAGGGAGTTTAAGAGGGATGTGAGGAAATATATCTTCACAGAAAGGGTGGTGGACACCTGGAACAGCCTGTCAGAAGAGCTGGCGGGTGCAAAGACAGTGTGGAGCTTCAAACATGCATAGGATGGGTATATGGGAATAACCAGCAGTAAGGGAGGAGGGAGGGGCACCTGTGACCAAATAGTCCAGGATGTAGTGTGAGGCAGGGAAAATGGGGCAGACTAGGGCCTACCGATACGTTTCTGACAACACTTTCTATGTTTCTACATAGTGTTCTTGTGTATGCAGTGAAAGCCAGAAGGGCTGTGCTGCTGCAAAACATCTACAGAGTCCAACGTGCTTCATCTCCAGGCTGCGGGGGCCTAACTTGGAATGCTGCTCAACATGCTGCTGTGTGCCAGTTCCCGCCTCAACTAAGCTGTTGCATCCGTGGGTCACATGAGTGCTGGCATTGCTGACTGGTGTCTTTGTACTTTTCCTATTTGGATTATAGTTACCTCATTGAGATTACAAAGTTGCTTTTGAGCGATTCCCGTTGGGGACCTCAAGTTCTCTTTTATTGTGCTAGCACACCATGGTGTGTTGGGAAGTTTAAAATGCAAGTTTGCTAATTATTTGAAGAAGTGCATCACTGAAAGAACTCTGGCAATATAGGTACCAGGCCTGCACCAGGACTTGGTGTAATTCCTGGGTACCCAGACTCACTGGTTGGTGGTTCATACTTGAGATTATGGTTTTAGTACTGGTAACATCTTAACAGTATACCACATCCTGTGTAAAATAAGTCATCCTATTGTGCCCTTTGTTTGGGAAGGTGCTTCCGTAATTGTGTAGAACATGAGACTGTGATAGTGACCCACAGTACAGTGGTTCCTAGGGGGTACTGTTACCAGGTGGTGGTGGCGTTTTAAGATGATTTGCAATGGTTTAACCCTTTTTCTATTTCCAATTTCCAGGCATGTGTTACACAATAAAAGCACTGTTAAATTTATTGAATTCTACTTCTGTGTGTGCCCATTTTGTATAGACTGATTGAATTGTCTATTAGCGAAGGTAACAACTGTTTCATTGGTCCCCGGATGTACTGCACACATCTATGGGAACACTTATTTTCTCTAGGTGGAGGTACCACTCTTATTTATTCTGGGGGAAAAAATCCTTCCACAGGAGAAACAAACTAACCATACCACTCAACCAGGTGGGCCCTGTACAGTCACCAGGCAGGGGTGTGAACCCGGACACTGCAACCTAGGGGTCATACATACATACCAGCTATTCACAGATGTCGTTCAGGGTGCGGTCCATCCTGCAACCAAGTTAGAATACAGAATAGTCATTGCAGATGTTAATGTGTGCATACAAGGCTGGCACCTACTTATACTTGATTAAGAGCAAGCACTGACATATATGCCACAGGTGCTTCTGCCAAAACTGCCCCTCTAACCCACCCGACTTGTGTGTCTAGGCTCACTTCTGGGCCACGGTCACATCATGATCTCTGTCTCTTGTCAGTATTCCATACTGCTGCAGAAACCTACTCCAGTCCATATTTCAGCCCCTGGCATCCAGTGAGCCCCCCTACCTAACCCTATTCACGTGTTCATCACTCCGTTGATTCAGTCCCTTGTCGTTTTTTTTTTTGTTTTTTTTTCCTGCCCTTTTCCAGCTCTTGGGTTCCATGTTGCTCTCTAGCCACAACCATAAGAACTGCCTGTAATAGTGCTACAGGCAGGGGTGTCACTAAAAATGCACCCAGACTTAGGAGGTTTGCCAGTCTATGCAGTGCGGAGGACCCTGCATGCCACTGCATGACAAACTCCACCCTCTTCCTTGCACTGACACAGTAGAGTTTGACAGCACAGGAAGAGCTGCATCCTGTGTGTGTGTGTGTGTGTGTGTGTGTGTGTGTGTGTGTGTGTGTGTGTGTGTGTGTGTGTGTGTGTGAACAGTATTTGGATTTATATATTGGCTTTCATACGCTGGGTATCTCAAAGTGCTGCAGAGATCATTGAGTTGGATACTAGTAGTGCAGGGACGGCAGGCGCAGCCACCATTATTCACAAGCAACATCCCATACGCAGTCATGTAAACTGCCAAGTTGTGAAAGAATCTTTAAGTTAGGGAGCCATGTAGCCACTATATCAAACTCTTCAGTGGCTACAACTCCTGTAATGGTGGCCCTTTCATGCAGTTGTACTAGCTGGGCCAGCACCCCAAACCCAGTGGCCATATGGCCTCTTAAGCATTACTTTAATTGCCACTAACAGAATTTTTTTGTGGCTACTAATGATTTTTAAGTGGCCATTGGCCTCTGGAGTTGGAGTTTTACAGCCTCAGAACTGCATTAGACCATGTATTTCTGAATAGAACAACCAAATTTGTCGGCAGAAAAGGTCCCTTTGGCCCTGCTAGTCTGTCCAGTTGTTCCCTGTAGTCTAGTAGGAAAGGTCAAATAGTACAAGAATCATTCAAAATTTTGAAAGACATGAAAATTAGCCTATAGGTAGATTTTTGTATGCTTTTTGATATAAAAGCAGGATTTGCGTGATCCAGCAATGTTTAGGGGTTGCAAATGGAGTTTTTATTTAAGCATACCCCAATAGTCCAGCAGAAATTTGCAAAAAATCATTCAAAATGTGAAAAAGCAGCTTAATATATATACTCTCGAGGAAAGGAGGGAGAGAGGGGACATGATAGAAACTTTTAAGTATCTCAAGGGAATTAACAGTCCAAGAGGGTAGCATCTTTCAGAAAAAGAGATGTGCAAGAACACAGGGGCACAATTTGAAGATGAGGGGGGGGACGGACGGCTCAGAGGTAATGTGAGGAAGTATTTTTTCACGGAGAGGGTTGTGGATGCATGGAACAGCCTTCCTAAGGAGGTTGTGAAGTCAAGAACAGTGGGAGAATTCAAGAATGCATGGGACAGACATAAAGCAATTCTAGTGGGGGGGGTAGGAGGAAGTAAGCTGCTGGTTAGCTAGAATCTGCAGCTTATCCATCAGGTAGGGAAATGGGCAGACTAGGTGGGCCAAGCGGTCCTTATCTGCTGTCAAACTCTGTCTCTATCTGCTTCCTTGCCTGGTTTACATGTTGGCACTCGCTGGTTCTGTCACAGAGGAGAACAAACCTCTCAAGCCCTTTCATCGTCTCCTTGGAAATAGTCATGGGTGCATGGGAAAGGTTGAGAAAAGCTTCTGTAACAGATAGAAAAGCTCTCCATATTCCTCAAGTTGTCTTCTTCCCTATACCACGAAAATGCTAACACCATCACACCCCATAAAGAAATGGAAGAATGGTAAAGCCTTTGATTTCAGATCTCTGATATTTTCTGCGATGCCATGAGCCGATACATACCTGCAGTGCTGTTTTACTCCAGAGGCTATTCATAACTCATCCAGAGGAGAAGACTGACATGCTGGTACTACACAAGGACTACCACATCTGTGTCAGCTATCCTGATCATGATTTTGCAATGAACTTGGTTTGTGCAGTGAAGAGTGTGCAAAAGAGTCCTGGTGAGACAGTGTCAGCATTTCGTGGTATAGGGAAGAAGACAGCTTGGGGAATTTGGAGAGCTTTTCCATCTGTTACAGAAGCTTTTCTCAATCGGTCCCATGCACCCATGTCCATTTCCGAGGAGATGATAAAAGGGCTTGAGAGGCTTGTTGTTCTCTGTGATAGAACCAGTGAGTGCCACTTGTGAACCAGGCAAGGGAGCAGATGTTTGCAACAGGAAGACACAACACATCCCTCCAACTCAGGCTGCCTTAGTGGAGCACACAAAAAGGGCTACATATCAGTGAGGTCATTGCTGGGGGAAACACTAGTGGCGCAGCAAGAACTGCCAAGCCCAGCTAGCTGGGGTTGGAAACTAGACAGTGAGAAAGCCTGGATCCCCATTTGGACAAGTCTTCTGTAGGCAGCTAAATCATGCAAAGAGTTGAGCAAATGTGGTTGCAGAAAGGCTTGCAGACCACCACGCAAATGTTTCAAGGATTCACTTCCATGTACTGATCTGTGTACCTGTGCAGGATCATGCTACAGAGACAAGGATATTGATAAAGTATTTTAGTAATTTCTGTAAACAAGTACGAGAAAAAAAAAAAAAAAATTACCATAGTAATCTTGCTTCTTCCAGGGGATTCCTCAGTATGCTTAAACTAATGCGGTCAGCCTCCTGTGTTGAACTGCCCTGCAGAGAATAGAATGTGTGCAAATGATGGAACTCTGGCTCATGCCAGTTTCAAACTGCTGCCCTAGTAACTGCTGCATTCTGATTATGCTCAGATTCACTATGAGGCCTAACGGGGTGAAGACCCTCTAACTAGCTAGACTACTTAAAAACTAATCCCACCTTTAAAAATCCCCAAAACCATGGTTCCTGTAAGAAGGGACAAAGGAGATAGCACAAACTAGTTTAAAAATTCAGCAGGTAACCAGAACAATATAAACAGATCGTGACCAGCAGGGATGCACACTGCGACTCCTTTTTTCCTGGTTCTGGAAGGGGAGGCAGGTGGGAGCTTTAAGCATACTGAGGGATCCCCTGGAAGAAACAAGATTACTATGGCAGATCATTTTTCCTTCAAACCCCAGGAATCCCTCCATATAATTAAACCAATGCAGACTACCAAGCAGTACCTTTTGGAGGTTGGGTACAGAACCTATGTAGGGGAAATCCATGGCCTTAGCCTGGGTATCTTGGGACAGGTTTGTAGCCCTGAGCCAGGCAAACTGCCTCATAGATACAGTGAGGGCCATAAGCCTGGCAGCAACATCACTGGCGTCCATAGCCATATGAAGCTGATATTTTGTGGCATCCAGGGCTGTTCTGGCTGTTTCAGCCAGGTCCACTGCCACCGCTCCAGAGATCTTCTCCATCACGGCCAGGATGGTAGACCAAAGGGCTTTCTGATATTGGGCTGCACAGGCCATGTAGCTGACCTGTCTGACAAGAAGAGAGGCTGCCAGGTACCCCTTCTTCCCCAGAGCATCGATCTTTCTGGAATCCTTATCGGGTGGATATGAAGCCAAAGGCATACTAGCTTCACCGCATGTAGCAGCCTGTACCACTCTCTCATGGTCTGGGTGCGTAAATAGAAAATCAGCCTTTGATCTATCTAGCTGATATTTCTTATCCACTTTTCTGTCAGAAGTGGGGTTCTGCAGAATTTTTAAAACCGCTTTCTTCAGGGACTTATGGATTGGTAACAAAAGTCTTTGTGGGAATGAGACCCATCATATCCAAGAAGTCCGCTTCTTCCTCATCCTCCGCTGTTTCTTGAATGGAGAGGTTGAGGGTGTCGACCATTTGTCTCACAAAAGAATTGAGATGAGTAATCCTCCAGTCCTGGGAGGGGGTGAAGACCTGCTCTGAGGAGACTTCTGGGTCGATGGGTTCCCCCTCCTCTTCCTCCTCCAGTTCCTCATATAGATACACCAGTTCCTAAGTGGGGGGAGCTGAAGCAGGAACTAAGGGACTGACAGCCTGGGGAGCTTGTAGGATTTGTAGGGCCTTGGCAATGTCCTCAGCTGAGAGCACTGTCTGTCAGCTGAGAGCTCCTTTGTTTTTTTTTCCCGCAGGAGGTGTAGCACATGTTTTTCTTTTTGCAGGAACTGTTTCAGCAACTGGTTCCACTGGTCTTTTGGATTTTGAAGAATTGTGGTTTTCAGTGGACTTAGGGTTTTTTTTTGAGGGGGAAGCCTCTTCAGTGGGCTTAGGAGTGGCCATTTCTTTCGGCTTTTTAGCCCTCTTTTTCAAAGTTTTGGGACAAAAAGTCTTACAGATGTCACAGTTAGCAAATATGTGACTAGTTACCAGACATACAATGCACAAATCGTGTCTGTCAGCTTAGGCCACAATTTTTCCACAGTAAATACAATTTTTAAGTCCAGTAGGTCCTATATTCTTTTTCTGTTTAGGGGTGTCTGACACGAGTGTCCGGCACTACAGAAAAATATACCAGAAGAAAAACGGTCAGTTCCTTGACCGAAAATACCAGAATGTTAGCAAATATCAAAAAGCAATAGGTTCCCTGACAGAATTTAAATGCGGGGAACCAACAAACGCTCAGTTCCTGACAGGAAAGGAACCACAAAGAAACCCAAAAAGTTAAAATTAATATAGTGCTACAGTTCCTGGAAAGGAACCAGCACACTAGTAAGCAAATAAATTAAATGTGTGGCCAAAAACCACTGGAAACAGCGGTTCCCTTTGGTTTCCCCAGAACCGGTAAAAAGACCAAAAACACACTAAAAACTATGCTAACTAACCTGAACGGGGCAGCAATCAAAAAAATAAAGTACTAAACGTTAGTACACCAAAAAACAATAACAGTAGAAGAAAGTTGAGGAGAGCTCTCTGAGACGTCCAAACTAGCAGGCAGAGAAATTAATCTGAGCATTATCAGAACGCAACAGTTACTAAGGGCAGCAGTTTGAAATTGGCACAAGCCAATGAGAGCCCCACATTTACATTTTCTCCAAGGCAGTTCAACACAGGAGGCGGACTGCATTAGTTTAGTTTAAGCATACTGAGGGATTCCTGGGGTTTGAATTTTTATTTCATTCATCTCTTCCAACAGATATTGAAATGTTGTAACCTGATATGTGCGATGACAAATTTTGTGAGGTGATGACTAAACATATCCTGTTTCTCGTATCACCCCTTGTGGTCGACACCCCGACGGCGAAACACAGAAAAAGACCATTACGGCGACATTTGCAGTAATTGTCCTTTTTCTGTGTTTCATCTTCCCCCAGTGTTCCGCCCCCTCCCTGGACCAACTCCGACCTAGAGTTGAAATCCCAGAGTCCAGGGGGCAGAGCCCCCCCACATGGGAGTTGTAGGGGGCACAACCCCCCCCCCACAAAAAACAGCGATGGAAGAGGCGGCACAATACCTACGTATTATTGTACCGTCTGTGTAGGTTGGTCGGCATTCTCGCCGACGAGCTATCTTGGTGCTTCCCCTGTTTCTAGTTCAATACCATTTCAAGCAATCTTTTAAAAAGTTTAATCTTTAAAGTTTTATCTGGAATACATATTTCTATAGGTAACAAAATGAATGTTTGTCTTTTAGATGACTATCTGTATATTTCAAATTGTACAATAATTTTGAACATTTTTCCATGTGATACAAGATTAATTTCACACCAAACGTCTGCATGGTTGGTTTAAAGTAGTGATGTGTATATATATAAAAGGTTATTTGGTGTAATTTTATTTTATACCATGGACATAAGTGAACAGCCAATGAAATGGTCAGACTGGCAGTTTACCACCGGTGTAAATCCTCTGATAATCACTGGCTGTTGATGAGCAAATGGTAATACACAATATATGTGTGCTTTTTTTTTTCCTTTTTTATTTAAACCCATTTCATTTTTATCTCTCTTCCAATCAAACCTGGAAACACTATGCACAATAAAACAGTTATAATAAATCATTTTTTTCTCACTGTGTCTGCATGATTTTTGGACAGTACAATGGAAATGAAGCCCACTTCTCCTTTCAGGCCAGAACTGCATAATGCCACATGGCTTAATCCTGCACTTTCGGCAGCATTGTAACCATGAGATCGTCCTTTTGCAAATTGCACATCCTGTATTCACCCAGAGGACTCAATTATTGAAGCATTATAACCCCTAGGTGGCGCTATCCCAAGGGCTACTACCCCTGCCTGCTTGGCTAGTAGCAGGTTAAGGGGCCTGGGTATTGAAACGGGTGCCTCCACCCGGAGGTCACGGTTGTTAGTGGTAAAGCTAACCTGGGCACAGCCCTCTGGGACACTGTAACCCCTCTCTTTCCCTTCTAGTGGCCTGAACAACACAAAATCACTTTCACAGTACCCCTTGTACACCATACAAGTACCGACACTGTTTGCACTTACCACCAGGGCTGGTTCTTCTGGCTCGACCCAGAGGACCCCCCCTGTAAAACAAGGTTATGCACAGCAAATGGCAACAGTACAGTACTTTTGGCACAAACTGGAACCACAGTCAGGTTAAATGCAGAAAAACTCAGATCTGATTTATTCAGGGGACTTGAAAAAGAGAGGGGCATAATCAAGTTGATTTTGCTTAAAGGCTATATCAATAAAACAATTATGCATGCACTTTAAGTCCCCACACAGTCACACACTCTGGGTACCCAGGTAGGAAGATGGTGGGCTAGCCAGGAATGTTGCAGCTGGTTGGGGCCCTGTGATGGAAGAAAGCAACATGCACAGCACACACCATTTGTAAACCGGAGCCGAAGGGCTCAGTTCATGGGAGGAAAAAAAAGGCAACTAGACAATCTGATGACAACACTTTAGATTTAGCTGTTGTTGCAGGGAGCTACCCTGATGTTTACTCACGAAACCCAATACAGGACACAGGCAGAACGAAATTGAGACTGCAGGTTGTTGAGCTGGAGTGCCAGGAGAAGCAGGGCCCACACAAATCACCAAGGCGTCGTTCCTGTACAAGCATAGAGCAGGGGGCTGATCCCCAGGCAGGTATCTTGTCAATGGCTTTCTCTGTGCAATGGGTAGTCTGGCTGGGCCAGTGTGGCAAGGCAAGGAAAAAAGCCGCCCCAAACAGCCGGGTGTGCTAGTGAGAGCAACAACCAGCAAAACACAACTCCAGCACCATGCACTGCAGTCTAGACAAATGGACCCACAAGCAAATAATCAAACATGTTAAGCATATAAAAATAAAGTGTTATTCAACACATTCATAAATACAAAAGCAGCCAAAAAGCACTTGCATCCTGCTAAAATGAGAGCTCACAGTGAGACCCACAACCTCCTACCGGTTTCGCTTCAGAACATCATCAGGGAGTGTTCAAACCGGTGGTGCACTCTACTTATAATAAAGGTGGATCTTAAAGTGACAATATAAAAAACATATTATACCATGGACCTCGGACACCGACCAATGAAAACGGCAGGCTGGCACCTTACCTCTGTTGTAAACCCTCTGATAATCACTGCAAAAGGTGCCAGCCAGCCACATCTCAATAACAACTACAAAAATTTTTTTTAGATCATTCCGAGCCGCCATCTTCGTTTCCTCGCTAAACGCAAATCAGCATGGCACCCCCAGCCTTCTCCCATAGCTCACGAAACATTCAAAAAAACTGCCTGGCATAAACACAAATTCCACTTTTGCATTTCTTCAAAAAGTAACGGCAGCTTAAGAAACATGTGGCAAACCTTTTGATATCTGTCCCTGTAATGCTCGCTCGCTCCCTCCAAATTCCATCGCTCTCGCTGCTTCCAGTCTCCTAGCTCCTCGCTCATACCTCCTACCCACTGCAGTGCCACGTCCAGACCACCTTCATCTTCACAGTGTTAGTTACAAAATTCCATAGTCCCACATAACAAAAGCAAAATTCGTGTCGCAAAGGTTTTTTTTTGCTAGAAGCTTGTACCCCGAGGCAGCAGTTCAAACATAGCATCTTAGCGTGAGCGCCGCCACGCACCACACAAACTGCCTGCTCCTACCTAATATCGCGCTGCCTCCAACACAAACTATAAGAAAAACCAAGCAGCACATAATGGCATGCTACCTAGTTTTGTACGGGGAGAGACCTATATTAGAAACTGTTTAGTGCCTGAAAAGGGAGGGATGGTGGGGTGAAGCTGCATTACAAGCTGCACAGCACATCTTCTGCCTAGCAACAGGGAACTATTTACTATAGAGTAAGAATACCTCACATTAAAATCAATAAAAAACATTTTTTAATATCATTTTTAATATGTTTACTTCCTCCATAGTATAATGTAATAAACCACTCTCAGGGGTGTGGGTTATCAGGGGATTTACCACGACTGTCGGTTACCCACTCGGCTGCGCCTCGTGGGCAAACCACACCAGCCGTGGTAAATCCCCCAATAACCCACACCCCCTTGTGGCTTATTGCTTAAGTATCCCACCCTAGAGTGACACACACCTATAGTAAAATACATATATAAAAAAAACATACAACACATAAAAATATAACTGAGCAAACCCACTACAAGTGCAGATGAACATAAGTATAACCACACATAAAACACCAAAAGGAAAAATGGTAAAATAGTCCCATATAGACAAATATCTATATGTAAACATATGTATGTAAAAGCACATATTGCTGATATGCAAAGGCCAGTCAAAATGATTTTTTCCAGAATGCAGGCTCAAGAAGCACCACAAACCTCACACTTGATTTATAAATAATATATATTGCAAAACATAAAAAGAAGAAAACTACATCAAGAGCCTGCATATACACGTAAAAATGGAGGGGGGGGGGAGAGAAGGAAGGAATTTTTTTTTCCCATATCATATAGACTGGCCAGTGTATGAATATCCTAGCTATAGAAGCATGGGCATCAAAAGATTCCTATAACAAACGAGTTTTAATCCAGCATAGAAAAAGGACCTGTTTATCCAAAAATCAAGGGTAACATGAACATCCAATTATTATAAAAAAGCCAAATGGCTATAAAGTCTGCAGTACCTACAAAAAATACTAGAATATATTAAATTTTAATAAATAGTCTGTGGTTTCATGTGTGCTAAAAATACATAATGTATGTAGACACCGTAAGGAAATCCGAATCGCACAAACATATTGCATTTATTGGGATGAAAATCCTCTGCAAAACATGTATATGTATAATATGGACCAAAATCGAGGTCCAATGATCACAATAAACATGCATACACAATTTTCATTTTTATTATTCTGAATTACTGGGGTTTTGCCCCCAAAAATCAATTCATTTATTCAAAAATGGTACTAGCTCAAAACTTTAATTTAACCCTGGATAACACAGTGCTCCTAATCTATGTATCTAGAACTGCTCTCTATGAGAAAGAAGTAACTCAAGATCGCCTCCTCTAGGGCCTAACCTGACCCTTTCAATTCCACAGAACAGGAGATCTAAGAATCTCTCGGATTTGCTAGTACAAAACGTTAATAGTGCCAGAAGAAGGAATAATTATAGGGGGAGAGGAAACAGTAATATGCAACAACGAAGGGAGGTTACCCCTTTAAAGTCTATTTTGAAACCCCAGATCAAATCACAGATCACTTTACCTCTAATTCCAAATCCAGTAAAGATTCAACGGATGAGACTAATGAGCTTATTCAGGCCAGCAAGGAAGGGGAGTTCAACCCCATCACATCCACCCCCAGATGTAGCTTGAGAGTGGTACACTTCTAGACCAGTGGAAATGAACACGACGTGGGGGCAGCAGAAACAAGCAGCAGTGTGGATTCTCAACAAAGTGGTTGGAGACAACACACTCTACCCAAAGTCCAGTCACAACAACGAGGGGTATCTGTAATGCAGACCAGGGGAGCACGGTGACACAAAAACAGATGGAAGTGAATGTGGTGAATTTGTAGTCTTTCCCTTTATCGGCATTACAAATTAAGGTACTCTCTAACGGGCTTAGTTTTTGTCCCACGAATACTATCGATTTTGAACTGTTTCTGGATATTAAGAAATTTACGAGGAAATTAAACTTGCAAGTTCATTTTGCTAGATCTATGAATGGACTACTGTAGGTGGGTCTTCTTTAATAGACACAGCACGGGTAGAATAGACCGTGGAAAATGAACCAGTTTCAGCAGAAAGAACTGCATTGAGGTTTAAACGCCCCTCCACTTTTTTGCCTGCTTATTCTCCTGCTGTGATCACCTTTGAAAGAGCTGTTCTACAGGAATTAGAATTAATGGACTTGAACTATGTCAATATTGATAGTGAAGAATGATTTGGATTACAACAGCTGTAGGCTAATTCTGAACTGGTTATCAAGCCAGCTGACGGGGGGGGGGTCATTAACGTTGATGGACAGGGGTGATTTTGTGAAAGAGATTTACAGACAGCTATTAAATACTGATTTCTATGCAGGATTGAAAACCGATCTGACTATAGGGTTCAAGCAAGAAATCGATGGATCTTCCATGGAATGGTCTCTTGCAGTAAGTCATTACTTCTGGGAGTTCCCGATAGGTGGCGCTCCAGCATGGAAGTTTCTTCCAGCAGTCTCCACACCAGGGACCACCCACACGACCTCACTTCCTGGGTTGTACCTATAAAAGTGGGTGGTCCCTAGTAATCTCCATTCATTTTCCCACTGGCTTCAGCTCTGATAGCATCTGTTCTACAGCAGTGTACGACGTGGATTGAACTCCTAGCCTGAGGTGCCTGGGCTTCATACACTGCACCAGATTCCTCTACAATGGATGTTTTCCTGTCATACATGCAGGGTACTCAATCTAAGGGCTCATGAACAGAGTCCCTTCCCAAAAATAAAATGGGGAAGGAAACACCTTCACCTAAAGTCCTGCCTGACCGCCTTTCAATGGTCATACTTTCGAAACAAAGATCATCAAGAAGACACTCGTCGCCGAACGGGCAATACACTCCTGTCAATGGCAGGCACTTCATCAAAAGGAACATTCCTCATCGACTGAGCATCATTCCTCAGCTCCCCCGTCAACGAGGCCACATTCACCATCGACGGCGGCGGTCCTGCTACTTTCCCCATCGATGGGGCATACTCCCCCATTGACGAGGGGGCTCTGCAAGACATCCTCATCAATGTGAAAACCTCCTTCCTTGATCGAGCACACTGTACTTGCTTCATCGTCGATGGGGCTGCCTCCCCCGTCAACGGGACATGCTCCCTATGCTCCATCATTGACAAGAAGCCTACCACCATTGATGGAGCATGCACTCACCTTCCCATCATTGATGGAGCATGTACTCCCTATCCCATCGTCGACGGAGCATGCACTGCCTTCCTCATCATCGACGAAGTGTGCTCCACCATCAACGGAACGTGTCTCTTACTTACTTGTCATCAATAAGGCCCTGTCCACACTACACCACTCAGGCCCCGTAACGGACAGAAACCGTTATAGCCAGGGAGCAGTACAGTGTGTCCACACTGCAGCAGTGACCGGTACGAAACCGGTACGCTAGTCCACACTCGAACCGGCTTACCATTATCACAAGCGCCCATCCTACAATGTAGCTCACACTGCACTACGGGCTCCTGCAGGGGACCATTACCGCTCGTCCACATTGCTATCACCGTAACCTTACTGTTATGGGACCGTTTTCGAGCACTGTTGTTGAAAACCACCGTATGTGGTTTCAACAACTGTTACGAAAACGCCTTCTGTAATGTTACAGGTGTAAATGCAAACTGTTGCGGTAACGGTTTGGGCACTCTGTAACGTTACAGAGGCGTAGTGTGGACAGGGCCTTAGACACACTAAACCGTCAATGAGGCATGCTTCTCTTCCTCCTCTGTGGATGAGCTTGATCCCACTGTCGATGGAGCAGCCCCTGCATCATAGAACAGCACCTCTACCTGCATATACTACTACTACTTCTACTACTACTACTACTAATACTACTGAAAATGCTTATGAAAAGTTTACCATTAAATACCATGAATACTTTTGGAAACCTGTATCAAAAGATACTTATGGGGCTGCATCACCACAAAATAAAGAATTGTATATTACGGAACGCAGAGGCAAACCAGCCTCATTTTGCTCTCGTGCATGATACTCGCACACCAGTCTGTGAGGAATAATAACACTGGATTACTATACTGAGAGGCACAAATTGATCCCGAACGCCATGTACACAGGACTCGGAACTAGCTTACATGGCAATTTCATCCTCACAAGTTCCAAATATTGAAGAAATAATAGAGTTAGATTCTGTGGGTTTTTGACCATACACACGCTCTGAGACATGACCCTTAATCACAGACTATGTCTCCGCCTCCATCAAATCAGGCACACACAGAGCTAGAATGCTCACCAATCGTGCCTCTTCATGAATATGCAGAAGAATATTTTCAGATTATCCTATAAATTCAGAACATCACACAAATTATGATGACTCTCCTAATACAAGAGAATATTAGTCCCCTTATGATGTACCATCTTACTGGGACGATGGACTACTACAGCCACTTAAGTCATTTCTACAACAGCCACTTAGGTCATTTCTCCACCGGATGACCCCTAACAGAACCATAACAGAACAGGACAGATTAAATAAAGAGATGGCAGCATATCTGGACATTCCAGAGGTGCCTATCCGGACAGTCCTTCCCTTTTTATATCAGCATTCAGAAATGCGATTACTGAAGCATGGAGTTAACACATAATGGCACAGGAGTTGCCAAGAAAAGTACACAGGCTTTATCAGGCTCCTCTCTGACTAGCCATATTTAACAAATATGGCCACTGCGGAGTCTGTGTGGTTTTTGCAGCTGCTCACAACTGCACTGGCAGACCTAAACATACAAGTACAATACCTCCAGAAAGAGACTCTAAACATTTTGATTATATGGGAAGAAAGTGTTTGTCCGAACACACTAAATATAAGAATACTTAATTATATGTGACATATGCTGCAATACCAGCATAAGGTAAGCACCTCTGCTGGAGACTTTATAAATAGACTACTTGTATCCTCTGAAAAAGAACTCGTATCTTTTTAATAAATACATTCACTTCCCTTTCTTGACATTTATCAAGATCAGGATATGATGTAACCCCCCTGCAAATGGGGGTTCCCAAAAGACTTCCAGGAGCTTGCTTGAATGCTCCAAGCCTGAATGGTGTTTGGCGTTTAAGCCATTTATCAGTGAGTGTTTTTAGAACCTCTGGTACTGTCTCTTTAAGAGCTGTTTGCTTGCAGACACAATTAGTTTGTATGGGGGACTGTGTGTTTCTTTGAGTACCACTCGAGCTGCTGCCAATTCACTCCATTTTTGCAGTCACTAGGAGTGCAAAGGAACCTATCTGAAAGATGTAACTGTTTGCCAGAAATCATTTACAGTAATAATGAAATTACAGTTTGTCTAACCTGCTCTTTGCAGTCAGAACTGTGTCTGCCTAGTTCCCCATTCTGGTTTTGAACTGCTGAACTGGACCAATCAGTGTGGGGTAAGCTAGCTCTAAATGATGCCTTGGACAATCAGAACTTGGACTCATAATCTGAGCCAGCCACAAGAGGATTGTATGGGCAGTGACTCTGGGAGATGTAGTTTAGACTTCGCACCTTTTGGACCAACAGCAGCAGTCTATTGTGAGTGACAGCCAATCCAGTCAAGAACTGGGAGGAACTCAAAGGAAGTGCTCGGTTTTGTCTGTTGGAGTTTCAGTTTAGGTCTGGCAGTGAAGGGAAAGAAACCCTGTGCTCCTTCAGTGCACAGTTTCAGTCAAAAACGTGTGAAGGCCCAGAGTTCGGTCTGCAGCTTGTGTAACTGCTTGTTAGGACTGATCCGTCCTGTGAAAAGAATCAAAGGATCTCTGAAGAGTAGAAACCAGGCTCACCCTGTAGAAGACTGGAGAAATTGTTGAATTGCACTCGGTCTGTCAGGAACTGAATCTGCTGTGTGTTCTCCCGGTATTGTGCAGTAATTGCGATCGGGATAGAGAAGCAGCCTGCCTGGTATAGTACTTTCTTTTTACCATATAAATGTGTGAAGAGTCTCTGGAGCTCAAGAGTAGCCCTGCTGACGCTTGAAGGACCCTATCTTGTTTGGAGGTCGTGAGTACTAATTCAGGGTCGCCCCTGTTGAATTGCCACATTAAATCCAAATGGAATCACTGTACTGCTGACTGTTTAAACTAATTTTTCTTTCACTGTGTGAAAGGGCCCCTACCAGCTGCCACGGTTTGGACTAGCCACTAGGGCTTGGGTACCCAGGGACAGTAACTGGTAGGGATAGGCCTGTGCACAGAGCCATAGGTAGATAGTAAAGTGATAAGCTAATTAACCTGATTTCCCCTGTCCTTGTTATATCCCCCTAAATAAATCAGAGCTGCTTGTTTCAGCAAAGTTATACTGCCTGAGGTATTTGTCTATGTTAAAGTACTGTACTGTGATTGTTGCACTGTATCTTATTTCACAGGAGGTCCCAGTGCCGGAACTAGTCCTGGGGGTAAGTGTATACGTGAAGGTAATTCTGATATATTGTGTGGGCCACTAGTGGGAAGAAAGGGGGGGTTGCAGTGTCCCAGAGGGCTGTGACCAAGTAAGTTTAACTATTGCAAACCCTGACCTCTGGGTGGAGGTACCCGCCATTGGATCCAGGCCCCTCAACCTGTTAGTGGCAAATCAGGCAGGGGTAGTAGCCCCTGGGATAGCGCCATCTAGGGGTTACAATGACATTGTCGATACTCCAACTAGAGCCTCTGCTGTCAGTATTTTTACACACCGTCGGGCATGGCTCCGACTCTCAGGATGAGCACCTGATATTCAACAGAAAGTGGCTAATAAACCCCTCTTTCTGACGAATATCTTTTTGGCCCGGGGCTCAAACAATACTGGATAACCTACAAGCCTCAGGCAGACAACTAAATACAGTACAATATAGGTACTACACACCATGGCCTCGATGTAATTATCCATATAAAACTGGTCATAATTATATCCAAAGAGAAACCTTTGAGGGCAAAGAATGTGGTGGTTTTTTTTTTTTCCTTTAAAAGATCCTTTTCCAAAAGGCTCTGTGTATCTAGCCACTTTCTTGGCGGTATCACTGTTACAGACCATTATGGCCATTCCATATGGATGCCTCTCGGCCTGTTGTGCGCTGGACTCCATGTCCCTCCTTCGAACAGGTCCACCTACTACTACTCACATGCTGAGACTCCATTAATATATCCTGGTAAGGACTGTATTATTCTTTCAACCTTCTACAACTATAAGCGGATTTCACCTACTCATGAACAATAATTACACGAACAAGGCTGAGTACATATACAGAGGTTATAAATCTTTCTCTCTATCCCTCAAATAGTTTGTACTCTCGGATGGTTAGGTCCCAGTCATGGTGCCGGGCTGCCCATGTCTCAGTGATGGGAGCTATGTCCACCTCCCCCTCTGCCATCGATGCCTTCAACTCTGCCAGCTTGTTCCCCAGGCTCCTAGCATTTAGTGAAACCATTCTCCATGCTGCACCTGCCCTTCCTGCTTCCTTACCCTTCACTCCAACACCTATTTTGCCTAAGGTTGCGTCTATCCCTGTGGTGGGGGAGGTCCATTGGACTCCCTCTCCTGGTGATTTCCAGCTCCAGTGCCTCTCCCTAGCTATTTTTTTTAAATGATACCTCTCATTGATGAAATCCCCCGCTTCTGCTTCACCAGTTGGTCTTGCATCCTCCCGATGTCCTGGCTGGTCCTCCAGTTTCACTCCCTCTCCATTCATCAGCGGCAGCAGTCCAGTGCTGTGGCAGTGTAGAAGTCCCATCGGGAGGGGTGGTAGGTCCAGGCTGGCCCTCCAGCAGCACCGCAGTGATGGTCCATGGAGGTGAGTGGGAGGAGGCAGGTCCAGGCCTCCCCACATTGCCCAGCAGAAGTCTGTGGAGGTGAGTGAGAGGAAGTGGGTCCAGGTCTCCCCCCTGTGCCCAGCAATAGTCCCAGCCCAAGAAAGTACAAGCAGTTGGCAGGGTGAGTGGCAGCAGCATTGCTGTCTGGTACTGGCTGCTGGGCAACAAAGAGATTTTTTTTTTCTCTTAAATAACCTTGGCACTTCCAGGTGCAGGCAGTAACTGTTTGGGCTGAGCAAGGCCACAGAAATGAACCACCCATGGGGTGTAGTTGGGGAAAAAGGCTCTGCTGAGCCACTGACTGTGGGAGCAGGCAAGACTCCAGTGAAATGGACCACCCATGGGGCAGAGTGATGCAAAGGCTTTGTTGAGCAAGGTACTGTGGGGTGGGCAATCCCTGCCTTTGGAACTACCCAGGTGGCAGAGTAAAGCAACAGCCCATAGAGACCGTGATAGTTGGGACAGGGGGCTATGCAATTATGTGGAATTAAATATGTATAGAGGCACCACAAGACCTGACTTTAAAAGGGCAGTACACCCATGAACTGCCTAAGTAAATGTATGAAAGACTGTAATGTTTTTGGGGGCACCTGTAATGGAATTGTTTACTATCCCAACATCTGGGTGCCATCAGGAGATGGCCACTAAGAGACAGTGCCCATGAGTTGAACTGTCTAACCAAAAATGCAATTGAGAGACTGTGTGAAGTTTTGTGGTTCTATGGTGAACTGTGGTTGCCCAATGTATATGTGTGTGTGTGTGTGTGTGTGTGTGTGTGTCTTAGAGATTGCCTAAATGCCACAAATATTGTTATGCAACCTGCAATTGCCTGAACTGGGTTAATTGAGGACACAGAAAGCTTAAAATAATGACCACCACAAGGTTTTCAAAAAATGTTATGCCAGCACCCCTTCCTGTGTATGGTCCCAGTGTCTCAGCCCCGTTTTCCCAGACCAGCTGTTTTGTTTCTGTTGGCTCCTTCTAGGATCCTGCTTTGTCCTGGTAACCTGGCAATCCATGGAGGGGCTGTGGCTGGGTGATTGTCTGACTCATTCCTGGAGGGGTGACCTATCCCAGTGGTCCACTGGAGACCAGACCTGCAGCCAATTATCCTCATAGCCTCGGACGAGTTCAGCCCTATATCCTTTGTTTGGTGTTTATTTTTATTTTAGCTTTTGTTGACCGGGTAAGTGCACTAGACAAATCCTGCCTATTTTCAGGCGCGACCCGGGGGAGGGGGATACAGATGAATGCCAACTGACCTTGAACCAGATTAAGCTGTTGGTGGTATTTTTAGTGAATGAGGGAAATTTGGCCAGGACACCGGGGAAATTCCCCTACTCTTTTCGATAAGTGCCATGGGATCTTTAACATCCACCTGAACTACCACCAATCCAGGCAGATGGGACCTCGGTTTAACGTCTCATCCGAAAGACGGCACCTCAGAAATGCATCACCCCTCTCATACTGCATTACAGTGTCAGTACTGGGATATTAACCCAAGTGCCAGATGTGGGAACTGAACCCACAGCCCTCTGATCTCCCGGCCTCAGAGGCGAGTGTGCTATCTACTGAGCCACTGACACTGTTTTTCTTATTGTCCTGGACAGCAATGATCCCCCAACCTGTTCCCTTCCGTTTCCCAAAAGACTCGCACGACGGTGGCTGGCTTCCAGTATGAACTGCATAGCTTCGTTACGTCTTTAAGTACAGAATGAACACAGAGCCATATGAGTAATTTAGGTAATGTATAGAATGTAGAACCCTAATGGTCATAATGTAGTGATGTTATAGATAATTTAGAGTAATAGTTAAGATTTAGCATGGTAGAGACCTTTTTAGAGTTTAGAAATTTAGTGTGGTTCGGTGTGTGTGTGTGTGTGTGTGTGTGTGTGTGTTAGGAGAGTTGAATAAAATGTTGCCTTGTTTGCATTCCAGTTACCTTCATGCCTCTCCTTGTATGCTTCCAGCTAGTGGTTATTTGGCCTGGGCCCCCTTCCCCTAAATTTCCCAGATACCCGCTGGCTGGGCGTCACCAGAAAAATCCACCTCTGGGTGGTTGGCATAGTCTGAATTCATTTTTTTCCCCTCCAAGTGGTAGCTGGGTGGACCTGTGCCCTGACCCGACCAGGCCATTTTGAGTGCGGTCGGCGTCCGTGTCTTCCCTCGCCCATTACAC
This sequence comes from Neoceratodus forsteri, assembly GCA_016271365.2. Classification (NCBI taxonomy): domain Eukaryota; kingdom Metazoa; phylum Chordata; order Ceratodontiformes; family Ceratodontidae; genus Neoceratodus; species Neoceratodus forsteri. Next base: position 32,741,242 of record CM028133.1, on the reverse strand, counting down.
AGGTTCCATTCGCTATACCTTCCTTAATTTGTCTCCATTGTTCTTGTACCCCACCTTAGCTATCCACCGTTGCTAGGCTGTTTCTAAGGCACTTTCCCATTTGTCCACCCTCCTAAAGTCCAGGGCCCTCGTCTTTGTGTGGTTTCCTTTTGTACCCGTTTTCATACTAAACCACGCTGTGCAGTGATCACTGTCCCCCAAGGGACTGCCAACTGTGAAGCCTGTTACTCTCTGTTAGTAACCAGCAGGCCAGTATTGTCTCATCCCTAGTGAGTTTGCCGACTGGCTGAGAAATGCCCCTTGGAAAGAGTCCAGGAATTGCCCTGCTTCTAATCAAAACTGTTGCTGGAAGGCTCCAGTCCACATCAGGGAGATTGAAGTCCGCGACCAGCAGCACCTTCCCCTTATTTGCCCTCCTATGTTTTCTCCTAATGTCTTGTCCAATTTCTCCCCCCTGTTCTGGAGGCCTGCATACCACCCTGGTGTGAATAATGACTCCTGCTCCTGCCTCCAGGGGGACCCACAGCACCTCCGGCACTTCCTATGCCTCTAGGTTCTGTGGCGTTTTGGTTATTTGGTCCGCCACTAAAAGACCCTTACCTTCTTTGTGGTCCGCCAGACCTTTCGATTGCTGCTGGTGAGGACCCCATCTGGACTGTGTGAATAACTAGACGGACGCATAAAATAATAATAAGGCAGGTTTATTCTGTGCTGCAGATGTTCCCTTCATGAGGACAAGCCCCAGACTGACAAAATCTCTGACAGGCATACAGGAAACTGCCAGGCAGTGCAACAAATTGTTACATGCAAGTTTTAAGTGCTCTTAAAGGGGCGGCAGCTTAACATTAACCCCATGCATAATGTGTGCTTCACAGTTCCCTTGCACTTCCCATAGCCTTGATAACCTCTCTCACACACAGAATAACACCTCCTCCCCTATCCCTTCTGAACTGAGTGCATCCTGGTACAGCCATGTCTCAGTCATGCTTTTCAGTCCACCACACCTCAGTTATGACCACTATATCCAGGTCCTCCTCTGACATTTTATTTCCAGGACTTCTGGTGTTGGCACTTATGGATCTCCAAACCTTGCTCCCTCCCGGTCTGCAACCCCCCTTACCTCCCCTCTTTCTGCCTGTGATACTTCCTTCGACTTCACCTGACCTCCCCTTCCTTCTTTGCTCCCAATTTCTTGTCCACTTTACCTCTCTTTCTGCATTTTCTGTTACCATAACCCTTCTCTACTCAATTCTCCCTTCATCCTGCTCCCTGCCCGGGGATTTTCTCCTTCGGCACTCCCTCAGTGTTACTTTAACCTGGGGGGGGATTTATTTTCCCCTTGATAATACAGCCTCCCCCCTTAACTGCTCTTCCTCCATGTAACATTTAATTGATACTGAGGCTACCTTCGCAGGATGTCTAAAACAAGCAAGAATATTGGTGGGCACACAGGGTTGATGGGGTTAATTTGCCAACTTTTTCAAACAGCCTAATGGGATGTTTCCCCTGCACTGTGCAACTGCCAGAGATGGGCAGAAGGCGCTTCTTGCTATAACATTTTATCTGAAGGCTGTTGCCTTTAGCAATTCAGCACCTGATGCCATCTCGGTTTTCCTACTGAGTTCGACTGTCTGACACTTGAACCCATGGCCTTGTGGTCTAGAGACGAGAGTTCTGCCAACTAAACCATACTTACAGCCACGAACTGTGTGCACAAAGTGAGATACTTACTACCATCCCAGTCAGTCCATTTGCATCTATACACATCTGCTAATCATGGCTAGATTAACCTGTATGCAGATTTCGCCATGGCGTAGGGCCCCATTGTTCAGCAGGGCCCCCTCACTGTTTAATTTAACTTAATTTATTTCCTTTTTCCCTACCCGGCAGACCACAGCCGCCAACCTCAGACCGGTCATACTTGCTGTACTGTTGAGTGGCTGTGGGATCATCACATTCACAGTATTGCCAAAAAAGAAAAGCACCACCCACTCCAAGCGAGTGTCTCAGTCTCTCTGGCTCCGCCTCTCAGGGGGGGTGGGGACAGCTGCATAGCACAGACAGAGTAGTCCGCGATTGGTCCACCCTGACCCCACCACCACAACCAATCATGTCTCAGAGGTCCTCCTGGAGGTGTGGCTACTGGGGAGCAGGAATCTGCATGTCTGTGGGTGGTGTCAGGACATGTGGCCAGGTAATGAGGAGTCGAGGATGGAGGAGGACAAGTGGATAACGGTCGGTCGGAGATCGTCTCGTTCTCGATCGAAGAAGACTACAGACTACTAGTAGAGAGAGCTGGCCGGGTCAGAGTCATCTGATTTACCACTGTCCAGTGCTTCTTTTCATTGGATGTTGATGATGACTCTGATTCCAAGAGTTGGAGAAATGGCGTACTGCTCATCGTGTGCTGGTGACTGTAGTCAGTCAGTGCTGCTACTGGGCCTCTGGTCCTGTGAGGAGTCCCGGGCCAAATCCGATGATCAACCAGTCTGTCAGGGCAGGCCACACCACCAGGTATGGTGTTACTTACTGCATGCTAAGTGCCAACACTGTCATGTTGACTTTCTTATTTTGTTTTGACTTCAATGAGTTTAGGATTGGGTGGATGATTTGGTTGGATTGGAAACAGCGGAAAGGGAACACTTAACAGCAGTTAATTGAATTGAAGCTAAAAAATGTCAAAAAAAAAAAAAAAAGAGAAAAGAAAATAATTGCATTTACATGGGGGTGAGGATTGGTTGCTACTGCCACTAGCCTGGGCTCAGGGGGCTGCAAGATTCTATAGCCATGGGGGGCTACCAACTAAATTCACTACTTGAATTTGAATTATTTGATGCATCATTTATCAGAAATCTGGGAGCAAAACCACATTGCCATTGCTCTGAAAGGATTCTACTTAGCTTCACCACTAAGTTAGAGGTTAATTGTTAACTATGAATTGCTGGAGTTTACAAGGTTTCTGCGTGCCTGGCACTGCAGAAGAGTGGGATGCTGGCATTTAGGCCCCCTCCGGGTCTCAAAATATGACCTGGAGTAGGGCCCCCGAGTCCATTAATCTGGCCCTGCTGCATATATATTTTGGGATGAGGCAATTCGAGCTTCTTTTGATGAGCGCATCGCGTCTCGGGTGCTCCACGGCAAAACTACAATATGCTAGATTTCAGTATTAACCCACAGCCCTTGATGCATTGCTATATAATGCATGTACACGCAAATGTGTAATATACAGTGAGTTTTAGAATCTGTGACAAGGTAAGTTCTTACGTTCTAGGAGTGAAAGTGCTATTATACCCCTCCCCCCGCGCGCATACAGGTGCGCGCGAATGCACACCCGGCAGTCAAGCCGCGAGAACCGCTGAGCAGCTAAATATAGACTCGTGCACAGTCACCGCTGAGCTCCGGGGTGCAGTGACAGTGACGCAGCACACTCAAAACAGGAATCCGCAGGCAGTCAGCGGAGTTCGGGAGTCCTCACTTTTTACTGAGCCAGAACTTCTGAAAGCAACTGAAGGTAGGTCTCGAACAGCAGTCCCTTCTCGCTCTGTATGTATCGGTCTTTTTATACCCTGCCTGACAGAACAACAACAACAAGCAGTTGTTAACCGTATCTGAGATCCTGCGTTGTCGGTAAACACGGAAAGTTCGGGAACCATGGGTGCCTGCCGGAACATGGGGACAAATGGGGGGTGCTGGAGCTCCTCATTCTGTTTGTTTGAGTTTATGTGGCGCTACCTCACCTGCTATAGGTAGACAACAGCGCAGAACGAGGGGATACAGACTGTGAGATCTCTTTCTGCCAGCAGTGGATTTTCTTTTTAATGTTTCTACCTAGAATATGATCCTGGGTTATTAGCAATAAGAAAGAACATTTTGTGTTGCTTTTTTTTTTTTGCCTCTCAGCAACAACAAAATTATTTAATTAAAAAAAAAAAAAAAAATTCCTTCCAATCCACAACGGTGCTTAAATGGTTTTGTGCTTTGCCATGATACCCTGCCCCTGCTTGGTGCCAATGCCCTGTGCTTCCTGGCAATTACCTGCTCTTCCCTTACTTTGCAGCTAGGCCCATTTCCTTTTTGCAGTAGCTTGCCCTGTCCACATACTGTCTGCCCCATGCTTCATGGCACTGGCCTGCCCTGTCTGCGCTCTGCGGTGATGACCTACCTTGTCCTTTACTGTGGTAATTACCGTCCCTACTCTGCACCTGTCCATTGTGGCAGTGGCTTGCCATCTCCCTTCTCTGTGTCCATGCCCTCTGCATTGTGGCATTCAAATGCCCTGGTCCCACTTTGTGCCCATACCGTGTGCTTTGTGGCAGTGGCCTGCCCTGTCCCTTCTCTATGCCCATGCCCTGTGCTTTGTGGCATTAGACTGCTCTGTCCCCACTCTGTGCCTGTACCATGTGATCTGTGGCAATGGTCTTGCCTGTCGCTACTCTAAACCCATGCCATGCGCTATGTGGTGATGACTGACTGGCACTGCCCCGCACCCATCCTCTGTGTGCTTTGTGGCAGTGGCCTGCACTGTCCCCTTCTCTGTGCCCATGCCCTGTGCTGTGTGGCATTCGACTGCCCTGTCCCCACCCTGTCTGTACCATGTGCTTCTTGGCAGTGGTCTGCCATGCCACCACTCTGTGTCTGTGCCATGTTGTTTGTGGTGACGGTCTTCCCTGTTCCTACTCTGCACTCATGCCCTCTACTCTGTGGCAGTGACTGCCCATTCTTGCTCTGTGCCTTATGGCAGTGGACTGCCTTGTCACTCTACTGTTCCCATGCCCTGTACTTTGTGGCGATGGCACTGTCCATGCTCGCTGCCCTGTGCTTTAATTGAGAGCAGTGACTGTCCTCTTCTGGTCTGTGCCCATGCCTTGTTTGTGGCAATGCCCTGCTCTGTCCCTACTCTGTGCCCAAGCCATGTGCTTTGTGGCAGTTGCCTGCCCTGTCCTTATGCCTGTTGCTTTGTGGCAGTGGACTTTCCTGATATAACACTGTGCCTGTGCCCTGTGCACCATGGAAATGGGTGGATCTGTCATTGTTTTAGGTCCATGCCATGTGCTTTGTTGTAATGGACTGCCCAGTTCTTGCTCAGTGTTCATGCCCTGTGTTTCTTGGCAAAGAAATGTCCGTGCTCTTCACCCATGCTCTGTGCATGATAGCAGTAACTTGCCCTGTCCCTATGCAGTGCCCATGCCCCTGTGCTACGTGGAGGTGGCCTGCCCTGTGCCAAATGCCATGCGCTTTGCTGCAGTCAGTGGCCTGCTGTGTCTCCCCCCGTATCCATGCTGTGTACTTCATGGCAATGAACTGGCTTGTCGAAAAAAGAGTGCAGGTTGCCTTCACTTTTAACAGAAATGCCTAGAAAGTCTTAATCTTGTGTCATCCACAGGATGCTAATAACCAGTCATGCACTGTTTGGATGGACAATCTGACAGATGTATTTGTTTTGTTTTTTGTTAATGTCTTCTAAATATTTATCACAACACATGTAATCCGGGTAGCATTGTGTAGCCATCCTGCTACTTCGTCAGACTCTCTAGCCATCTGTGTGAATCTGCATTATATAATTAGGCTGTTTAATGTTAACACCCAGGTTTTGCACCTTCATAACTTACCCTCTCTTTACTATCGCCAGAGTTCCTTTATGTCTGTCCCATGCGTTGTTGAATTCCCCTACCGTTTTTGTCCCTACAATGTCTGAGTAGGCTGCTGGTTAACTAGGATCTGCAGCTTATCCATTGGGTAGGGAAATGGGGAGACTGGGTGGGCCAAGCGGTCCTTATCTGCCGTCAAATTCTATGTTTCTGCTGGGAGGCTGTTCCATGGATCCACCACCCTTTCCGTGAATAAATACTTTCTCACGTTACCCCTAAGTCTACCCCCCTCTAGTTTCATATCATGACTCCTTGTTCTTGAGCATCTTTTTTTTTTTTTTTTTTTGAAAGATGCTACTTCTTGTGCCTTATTTAATACCTTGAGATACTTGAAAGTCTCTATCATGTCTTCCCTCTCTCTTCTCCAGGAAATACATATTGAGATCCTCACATGATTTTTGGTGCAGCACCTACACCATTTTTGTCACCTTTCTCTGAACTGCTTCTACTCTATGTCCTTCAGAACTGGACATAGTACTACAGATGAGGTCTCACCAATGTTCTGGTGGAAGACTAGGTTTGCCAGCAAAGGCACCTGACTTCACCAGAGTTATTTTTCTTTTAGGTTTGCTTGTAAGGACAGAGCAAGAAACAACATTATCAGAGCAAGGGGGGAAAATGAAGGCTTCTTTTGGCTAGGCAGATTTACTGTGTGTTACTATTTTCTTATGTGCTTACAGGTTTTGTTACTGTTTTTGCTTGCGTATTACTGCATTATCTTCTCTGATTCAGATTGTTTCTTTGCAGGGTATATTGTCTGCGGAATTGTTCAAAGTTGTGCCTACAGGTTTTTGTTACTGTGTTGTGCCTACAGGTGTTATAGTTTACTGCTTTATTTTTTCTCTGATTTAAAATGTTTTGTTTTTATAGGGTATACTTTTTGCTAAATAGTTATAGGGTGTGCTTGCAGGTTGATACTGTGTGCTTACAGATTACTGCTTTATTTTTCTCTGATTCAAAGTGTTTTCTGCAAGGTATATCTTCTGTTAAATTGTTCTGCAGGTTGCGTTTACAGGTTTTGTTTCTTTTTGTGCTTACAGGTTTTACAGTTTTATCTATCAGTAGGTTAAGCTTTCAGGGTTAATTATAGGAGCACATATGAGATACAGACTGAGGGATAGTGTCTGCATTTGTTTGTTTCTGGTCTTACCTCCTTGTTTCTTTCTTTCGTCCGTGGTTGTTCTTTTCCGGCAGGGAAGGGCCCACTCACCCCATCCCCAACCCCACCCACCCCATGCTACACCTCTTGTATAGAGTAGCACAGTCATGATATTTCCTGTAGCAAAGCAGGAAGGGGAGGATCGGAGGAGTATCTACACAGTGACCTCATTTAAAGGGGTACAATTAATTTAACTTGTTATAAAAAAGTTATACAAAAACAAAGAAACAAAACAAACAAACGAAAACAAATAAATAAAAGTTATGATTTCATTTTTCTTCTAATTACTCTGACCAGGTTATAAACTCTGCATCTCAGCTGGAATGGATGTTAACTGCAGGACACTTTTGAAAAGGGCAGTTATACAAGATCTAGGATGCTGTCCTACATGCTGGACCATCGGAGATCTAAAGGCTCCGCTCCAGGCAGCATGGGCAGAGATTGCACACCTCAAATCCCATATTCAGGAGGAAATGTATTACAAGAACCACCCGTCATTTCTCCAACATCCAACTGAAGCACCTCGACCACAGAGGGTAGTTGGTCCAGGAGGTTGGCAGGTGGTTAGGAGGGGCAAATCAGGTGCCCTATCACTCAGTGCTCACCAGCGTATCGCCTCCACAAACCATATAAAAACTACAAACTGGTATCTCTATCTCCAAGATCAAACAAAGGGGCAGAGGACACTGCAGCACAGGAGCTAGTGCTACAAAACTCACCCATAACAGGGACCAAAACAAAAAAGGCAAAAAGGAAATCCAAAACACTTCTGATCATAGGAGACTCCATGATTCGGGGAGTTGATACCTACCTCCAGCTGGGGGTAATGATCAGATGTCTCCCAGGTACATTAGGATGGAGAGACACTGACCACATTGCTAAAATCGTGCAGGAAGCAGGAGAAAACATTGACATCATGGTACACAATGGGACTAAATCTCGCCAGTCGGTCAGTTTTGGAGACAAAGGAATACCTGACCAGGTAACTGTCATCCATTTTGTCTGGCGTCTCCTTCTCTGCGGTCCTGTTGGTCTGGGAGAGGGGGGCAGATGGGCGGAAGGTCAGAGAAGGGGAGATAAGGGAGCTAAACATGGCCCAAGGGCTGGTGCCAGGAAAAAGGACACACATTTGTAGGTAACTGGCGATAGTTTTGTGAGTGACAGTTCTTTAAATTCGATGGACTACATCTGACTTGGAGTCAATGCATTGGGGCAGAAGTCTGATGTCTTTGCAGAACATTTTAAACTAGCAAATGGGGAAGGGGTTCAGCACCCGATACATTGAACAGGAAGAGCACCCCTCCCCCTCGGCTAGTGATCAAACATGAGTTCAGCATGTTTGTAGCTCATTTGCATCACCAGGTAAGGAAAAAGGTCCAGCTCCCCATCTGATGCACAGGGGAAAAGCCAGACCTCGCCACACAACTAACGTACCAAAATCTGCCCAGTGGAAAATTATGTACAAAAATGCCCACAGTCTGGGAAACAAGATTCCAGACCTGGAGGCAACAATGACAGAGGCTAAACCGGACATAGTATCTGTCACAAACCCACTGAGCAGGTCAGCCCTCTACTCCCAAAGTGCCAACCTCCGAGCACAGTCTTGTGAACAGTTTGATCCGAACTCACAAAACAGACAAGAAGGTTACCTTGTTCTGTTAACCTTTGGTCTCCAGTCTTGGAGGGATTCAAACTGTGAACCTCTTGCTAGCATACCCAATGCACAGGCTCAGATATTTCTGTCTTCGGGGGGGGGCAGATATCTTTGCCTACGGGCATCTAACCAGGTATACAGAGATGAATCCTTAAAAACTTTAATAAAGACCTCAGATTTAAAATGTTTCTCTTTCCAGTTGGGTATCACCATTCAAGCTTATGCCTAGTGTCTGCTATAACCATATATACTTTTCTTACAAATGAAAGAAATTCAAAGACAGACCAAGTATGCTCTAAAAAGAGTTTTACTAAAATAGATAAAAATACGTAAAACACAAAATACAGAACTATTCTATCACAAGACATACAAATCTTTTAAAAGAACAAGGCTTAAACAATGCAAATTCCTACAACATTTAGATTTATTTCTTTTCTAAATACCTGTTTAAAGTGCTCACAGATGTTTCTTTGTCAGTCTAGATAAAGTGTTTGAAGGAAAACAGAATAATGTTTTAAAAGCGGGTTTTCCCCACCTATTTTGCATGAGGTCACCTAGCTCCTCCCTGTCAGAATGTATAAAATAAATGTATCTATATAAAAAAACAGGATGTCTGTTCCAAGTATTAAATTCTGCAATCTTCAGTATGACTCATGTCCTTCAAATGACATTTCTTTGTTTTTAATCAGTATCCTCTCTCACACAGACATCAGAGGAACATTCATAATTTTGCACAAGTTTGCTAAACCTGTTTTCCCCCTCTGATGTCATAAACTTGTTTATGATTTCCCTCTTAACTACAGCTTATAAGTAACTTAGAAAAGTCTGTAATTAGCTTCTGGCCTGCCATGTAATACCTGGTATCTAAAACGTGTGTGTGTGTGTGTGTGTGTGTGTGTGTGTGTGTGTGTGTGTGTGTGATCTCACATACTGTTTCAGTATTTTCTCATAGCTTTCATCTTTCAGTTGAAACCTGGGTTGGGGGGGGCGAGGTCACTCCAGGAGCATCAGATTTCTCAGCATCTCTCATGACAGACAGTCCATAACCCATTTTCATATTACAAAAAATGGTATTACAGCACTCAGAACTGGCTGTCCATGTCACAGTATCCATTAGCGAGACATGGTTCACTAGCAACCACACTGGGGAGACTTCAGTTCTTGGCTATGTACTGTTCAGAAGAGACTGAGGTGGAGAAAGAAAAAAAAAAAAGGGGGTGAGTGACCCTTTTATGTCAATGAAAATATCAAAGCTATAGAAATTCAGAATACACACAAGGAGCCAGAAGAACTGTGAGTCACCTTGGAAACAGGAAATGGGAAAGCCATATGAACTGGAGTGGTCTACAGGCCTCCAGACCAGGGGGAGAACATGGACACATTACTGTTGGAAGATATACATAACATGACCGCTAAAGGGGAGGTTTTGATAATGGGAGACTTCAACATGCCAGATATAGATTGGTCAATACCAGCAGGAACATCTGCCTGAACTAGGCACATAGTGGATTCCCTGCAGAGGAAGGGCCTCAAACAATTGGTACAATAAGCCACAAGAGATGGTGCTATCCTGGATCTAGTACTGACTAACTGGGAAAGGATCACAGATCTATAGGTAGGTCACCTGGGGGCCAGTGACCATCACATGGTATGGTTCAGTTTGGCCACTAGAACTAAATCATCCCATTCCAAGGCAAAATATAGGACTTCAGAGGAGCTGACTCTGATAAGATGGCCAACAGAGTTAAGCTAGCCATGGCAAGAATAAATACAGGTGAGGGATTACAGGCAAAGTAGGCAAACATTAAGGATGCAGTACTTGAAGCAACATCCCACTGTGTTAGGGAGAAAAGCAAGAGCAAAAGAAGGAGGAAACCACTTTGGTTCTCAAACAGTAGCAGAAAGGTTCAGAGCCAAAAGGTTGGCCTTCAGGAACTCTAAGGGAACGAAGCGGGACGAAGATGGGGAGGCATACCAAAGGCAGTAAGGCAGGCAAAGGCCCAAAACGAGGAAACACTAACACGAAAAGTAGAAGAAGGGAACAAGACTTTTTATAGCTACAGTAGTGAAAGGAGAAAGTCCAGAGGGGGTATTGCTAAGATCAGAGGGGATAAGGAGGAGTGTATGGAGGAGGACAAAGGAAAAGCATCTATCCTAAATAGATACTTTTGCTCAGTATTTACTGAGGAGAAGGTAGGGCAGGGCCCACAGCTTGGCACCGTGGTAATGGGGGAGGGAAGTTGGCACAAGTCCCTTCACAAAAGAAAGGGTCCTACAAAAGCTCGCTAAGCTGAGGGTGGACAAGGCAATGGGACCTGATGGCATATATCCCAGGGTACTAAGGGAGCTAAGGCGTGGAACTAGTGGAGCCATTAGCAGAACTGTTTAGTGAGTCTCTAAGCACAGGAGAGGTCCCAGAAGACAAGAAAAGGGTTCATGTGATCCTGCTCCACAAGAGTGGCAGCAGGGAGGAGGCAGGGAACTACAGACCAGTCAGTCTTACCTCAGTAGTGGGAAAGATTATGGAGGCACTCCTTAAGGAAAGGATAGATAGTGCAACACCTGGAATACATAGGAGCACAGGACCCAAGATGGCATGGGTTTACAATAGGAAGGTTGTGTCAAATTAATCTCATATTTCTTTGACTGGGTAACCAAAGTGGTGGACCAAGTGGGTGCAGTTGATGTCGCCTACCTTGACTTCAGCAAAGCTTTCGATACTATTCCACATAGAAGATTGATTAATAAGCTGGGTAGGCTCGAGGTGGGTCAGAACTTGGTCAACTGGGTGGCAAACTGGTTGGTGGGCAGAAAACAGAGTGATGGTAAATGGTATACAGTCAGAAGAGATGCAGGTTACAAGTGGGGTACCTCGGGGATCAGTCCTGGGGCTAGTCCTCTTCAATATCTTCATCAGTGACATTGCAGATTAACTGGAGGGTAAGATCTGCCTGTTTGCAGATGACACCAAGATCTGCAACAGAGTAGATGATCCAGATGGGGTGGGCAGAATGAGGAGAGGTCTGGAAAAACTGGCAAAATGATCTGAAGAGTGGCAACTGGGGTTTAATGCAAAGAAATGCAAGATCATGCACATAGGGAAGAGAAACCTAAAGCTACCTATAGGTTGGGATGGGAGTTGCTGGCAATCACAAGGGAAGAAGGATACTTGGGTATCATCACCGATGACCTGAAATCATCCAAACGGACCACTAAAGCAGTAGGTAAGGCTAGAGGGATGTTGGGGTGTATTAGTAGCGGTATCACAAGTCTTAAGAGGGAGGTAATAATCCCTCTTTACAAGACACTGGCTAGGCCCCATCTGGAGTATCGCGTGCAGTACTGGAGGCTGTACCTGCACAAGGACATTGCCAATCTCTGGACTGTCTCCATTTTGTTCATCAAAATGGTGCAGGGACTGCATCAGAAAACCTATGAGAAGCTGGCCCGGTGGCGCTGAGGGTTGAGGCGCTGGACGCCGCACCTCCCGCCATGCTGGCGACCCGGGTTCGGGAATGGACTCGGGTCAGCAGGGGATCAGCCGGGGGAGGGAAAGATCGAGCGTCCCAACGGATGTTCTCCTCCCTCAGGGGTGGATTACTAACCCTGAGAAGGCCAGTGGGAGCACTGGCGCTCAAGGGGGCTTGTGGCTCCATTCATGGAGTCCGGGGAGGGGGGACGCTGTCAGGCACTTGAGGAAGGCGGCGTCTGCCGTCGCCTCTGGACATTTGTGCGTCCTTGTGCCGGGCGTCCCAGGGGCAGGGTTGAGGGAGTACAGAAAAACGGAAAAAACCCTTCGGCGGTCCTAGATGACGACTGCTCCACCCAGGAGACCACCAATTCCCAGGACAGACCCTGCTGCGCAGGAGAGGAGGGGAAGAGAAGCACTCTAGGGGCAGATCCGGGGGGGCAGTGGATCCAGAAAAAAGGTATGAGCAGTCTGAAGGAGGGGGAGGCCGAAGGCAGGAAGGTGGATAAATAAAGAACGCAAAAAAAAAAACCTATGAGGACAGATTAATGGAGCTCAATATGTATGCCCTAGAGCAAAGGAGGGAGAGAGGTGATATGATTTAAACATTCAAACACCTTAAGGGCATTAACAAGGTGAAAGAGTCTAACATGTTTCAATATAAGAAAAATAGCAGGGCAAGAGGACACGGCATAAGATTAGAGGGAGGCCAAATAAGGGGTAATGTGAGGAAGTTCTTTTTCACAGAAAGGGTGGATGCATGGAACAGCCTACCTCAGGAAGTGGTGGATATGAATAGTGCAGGGCTTCAAACAGGCATGGGATAGGCATAAGGGAGCAATACAGGTGAGTACAAAAAATTGGTAATTGACAGAGTAAAGGCCTATGGCACATTTATAAGGTAGAACAAATGGGCAGATTGGATGGGCCTTGCGGTCCTTATTTGCTGTCAGCTTCTTTTTTTCTATACAATGGCATCGCCACCTCCTTCCTTCTGCTGGAGATGATTCTCCCTATGCACCCCAGCATTACACTAGCTCTCTTCACAGCGTTCTCACATTACTTGGTAACCTTTAGATCATCAGGTATTACTCCCAGGTCCCTTTCCTGTTTGGGCACTGTCAGTACCTCCCCCTATCATGTACTCTTCCCCTGCATTTCTGTGCCCCAAGTGCATGATCTTGCACTTCTTTGCATTGAATCTTAGCTGCCACACCCTTGACCACTTCTCAAGCTTAGTTGGGTCCCTTCTTATGTTCTCTACGCCTCCTGGAGTGTCCACCCTTGTTGCAGATCTTCCTGTTGTCTGCAAAGAGACGCACTTTCCCTTCTAACCCTTCTGCAATGTGACTTATGAGGACTGGTCCAAGCACTGATCCCTGGGACCCCACTGGTCACCCCCCTCCATTCAGATTGAACTCCATTCACCACCACCCTCTGCGCCCTATCACTCAGCTACTTTTTGACCCAGTTTACCTCCCAGGCTGCCCAGCTTGTTTACCAGCCTCCTATGTAGGCTGTGTAGGATGGTGTCAAAGGCCTTGCTGAAATCCAGGTAGGCCACATCCACTGCCCCTCCCTGATCATACTCACGCCACCTCTCACCACAGTTTTGGAAGGTCCCTATGTGATTACCTGAAATCTAACTCTGCCTGCAACTGTACTTAATTTCTGGTGTCCTCCCCCTTACAAATGGTGCACTTTGTCGTTCAGTCTGGTCTCTGTCCAGATTCATGCTCGAATAAAGTTATAACTTAAATGCATTATTTTGTTTAACTTTGTTACATTCTCATCCCTTGTTAGCTTTTATTATACTGCTGCTGCCTCATTGTTAAGCCTTTACATTGTCTGTATATTCTCTGTAACCTCCTGGGTAATACCTGAAAATAGGCATATATTTGTCTAGTGTGCTTACCTGGTCAACAAAAGCTAAACAAATAAGTCTCGTTCAATGTATGTCAATGGGGTTTTGAACTTTGGTTCATAACTTTGTCATTTTTATATATTTTGATCCCAGATTTTCAACACTGCCTTTCTGGGACGCCCACCTCATGACCAAGGTCATTGGAATTATGCAAACTGGGCTGAAAGGTGATTTTGTGATCACTTGGCAGAATCACTTTTTGAGTGGGATTTAAACGTATGCTCTGAGTTTGTAAACTCGCTTGTAACTCTAGTAATTTTAACTTAACTTGCATTCCTTGTCGGGGGTGGTGGGATGTGCTAGGTCCTGCACTTCTGTAGGCAAATGAAGTCTCCCCAAAGTGTATTGCCCATAGAGCCCTGCACATCTGCACCTGTAGGAATCACATCCTCATTCACGCAGGTCCTGAAGGGACATGCATGAATGAGGATGTGATTCCACTATCTCAAAAAGAAAGGAAATTCTTAGCAAAAAAATTTTGTTAATGCAACAGTTAGGGTAACAATGCCACAAAATGTGGCATTAGGGGTTTCAACCCTAAACCCCACCCCCCATCCCAAGCAGCAAAAGGAAAAAACACTAGGGTTTTGGGTCTCCAAAATCTTCGTGAATCGGTGATGGTGTCTTCCTCGGGGTTGTAGACACTAATGCCCACCCTGTTCCTGAGCAAATGATGTCACACGTGATCTCCTGTGGGCTCTGTGTGAAGAAAGATGCAACAGACTGTGCTGACATGTGGCGAGGCATGCTTTGCTACCTTTGAAGAGTGCATCATTGTGAGGCATTGGCTTGCAGTTCTACCTTATGCTTCAGACAGGAGGCTACAGGCTGTGGGAAGGGGTGAGCATTAGAGTTGATGACCCAAAGGAAGATCCCACTGATCTCAAGACTCAAGACCCAGAACCCTAATGTTTTTTCCTTTTGGGGGTTGTTTAGTGTTAGGATTTAACCACATTTCCTACTTATGTAGCATTAAGTTACCTTAACTGGTGCATTAATTAAGTTTTTGTTGCAAAGAATTATAAGTAATATAGTTACAAATAAAGTTTCCACGTATTGAAATTCAAGGCACCCAGTTCCACCATACCAACCAAATCAAAGTGCTCCTAGCGCCAGTTTACATAAAACATGGCTTCTACGGCTGTATTTCGAACTAGAGAATGTTCCCTCCCATTATCAGCTCAGGCTTTGTGTACACAGTTTTCAAATGAGTAGTGGTGTAATCATATTTAAAACAACGACTACTGTTAATTTATGATACATAACCAGACTTTCAGCCTTTTTAATTTCTTTATTCTTTGCCACCTTCCCACAGCCACTGCACTTCCTGAGTGGCACAACCGATCCAGAGACACTGAGGGGACCAGTGGCCACACCAGTCTGCAAACTGCAGAGCCCCCCCCCCCCCGACTCAAAGGTTCTTAAAAATAAATAAATAAATAAAAATAATTCTCCCATTTTTTTTTTTTTGGTTACTTGTTTTCCTGCTGTTGCAGGCCAGGCAGGACCTCCTTCCACTCCAGCCGGCTTGCCTGTATACCATCTGCTGGAGAATTTGCCACCTATCCGGTTGGGACCACCAGCCTGCCTGCGACTCACTACTGTGCTGCCCCCCGGCTTATCTCCCCCTCCCAGGCTTGGTAAACATTCAGCTCCATGGCATTTCTTCCCCGCTGTCCATCTGGTCACCCACAGTGCAGGTGAAGACTGGCAGTATCCCCGGTGGAAGTTGGTTTGGTTCGGGTGGTGGACGTGGTGGGCAGACTGAGGCTTCATCCCCACCTGTCCTGCACCTTGTTTTCCCATTTTCTTTAGGCTGCCCACTCCTCTAGGAGCACATCATGGGATAGGTGTGCTGGCAGAACTGGCATGGCCAGTCCGTGTGCTCGGTCTGAGGGGCCCTCCCTGTCATTTGCTAAACCCCTGCACAGCCACCCATGGTCACCCAGGTGGTGGTGGTGATGACACTCTCTCCCCCTGTAGGAGACGGTCGTCCTGTGAGACACTCAATCCTACCTCTCCCCGGCTGACCCTCCGATGGCCCGGGCTCATCCCTGGACCTGGGTCATTGGTGCTGCGAATGGTAGCTCTACCGCTGTGCTGGTGGGCCAGCTAGCTCTCCACTACTTAACATAATATTCTTAGTTTTCTGGCTAAATGAACCAAGTGGCAGTTGAGAACCAGGTGTTCTAGAACATCCAGTTTTTGCGTACTTACCTGTGCCATAAGACCTCTAGGTACTATTTACATCATACGCATTTATAACAGGGCTCTCTGCTGCATACGTATATCCATACCTGAAATACACAGTCACTATTTTCACAGACGGTATATTTGTCAGTGTAGCTTTAGCACTGTCGTTCTCTGGCACATTGCATGCACTACTCTCATTACATAAAACACTTAAATGTATAAACACCTAACCATAGCACTGTAGTATAAGAAATGCATAAACCACAGCAGTGTCACAAATATCCCCACAGTCTGCCAGGGGCAGGCAGCCACATGCAACGGCTGTCTAATATGACAGAATCTCAATGAGGACTGTGATTGGTCACTCTACTGGTGACCAGTGTTACAAGTTGGACTATTTAGGATTAGAAAATGGGCTTTTTATTTGCTGGATTCTTATTGGCTAGTACCCCTGCCAAGGGGGTACATTAACTTTCAATAGACGCCCAGCAAATAAAAAGTCCCAATCTCCTGACCCCATCACCACCTAAGGTATACCTTTGCTCACTCCATTTGTTCATTGGCCAAAACATTCTCACACAATTTGAAATTGCTGCCATTTTTCCCTTGTTTAGCGAGTGTCACTGGCTCCCCAGTAGTGGCCATGGCAGTTTTCTGACATCCTTTCTGTTCTGCTAAAAACTGAACCCTCTCATGTCACCTGCCTGCTTCAGTTTGCACATCCTGCCTCATGATTCTCCTACAGTGAGCGACCAAACAAATGGGAACACTAAAAGTTAATTTTAAAAAAGTGAAGATTATGTGCCGTCTCCTGCTCCGTAGTTGTTTGCGCTGACTGAATAACACTCCCACCCCCGCAGTCGCCTGCACGCTGGAGCCAAACATAAGAAACGCCTAAAGTTTTTTGTTAAAAGAAACACAAATCACCGTATGTGATTACCATTCCACTCCATTCTCAAACAGATCTCACTGGCGATCACACTCTACATCCTTGGAGCCACTCCGCTCCGCCACCCTTCCCATCATTTGTAGCTTCATACTTCTATTTCACTACCTTACAGCAATCCAGCTAAAGCAGCAACTCTTTGCTGTGTTTGGACCAGAGCAACCCATCTGTTCATGTCTGTCCCAATTTAAGCAGCAGTAACTGGTCTCTCAGCACCACCCCCGCTACTAATTAGTTGCTTCCAACATAACTGAAGCTGCTAGCACTAGCACGACGTGCGCTCAGCGCTACGTGGAAACAGCCCAGCTAACATCTGTGTACTGCGCTCCCCCTCAACTAGAACACAAAATAAATCTGTAATTTTTTTTATTTTTAAAATGAAATCACTGTCCTTAACTTATTCGCAAAACCATTAGTTAGTTCAATTATCTTGGCTAGTTCCACTCTGTTAACGGAAAATTGCAGTCACGTCCCATTTCATCCTACAATCACTGAAGTGGGGAAGTTGCAACTCAGCCTTCCCCCCACTAAACTGATCAGGGGAAGGAGAGGAGATGCCACTCACTTCTACCTCTGATGAAACAGCCTTCAAAGGCTACAGTGCCCTCTTCAGGCTACACAATAGTATAGGAACTACTTTTCCTAAAAAAGGACTACAAATGCACTTAAAATTTTTTTATAGCATGACTTAAATTTTTTGTAATCCTTTAAAAAAAAAAAAAAAAAAAAAAGACATGTAGCCCATTTTCTAAGCGCAATAATACCCTCCAGGGTGTGTGGTATGGGCAATACCGGACCTTCTGGGGCTATAAACCTCCACCTGCAGCGTTGGTTCCCTACACGCCACTGTGGTGGTCCGCATACCTACCACTTCTTACCTGTGTTGGGTATTATTGCTTGCATGGACTCAAGACAGACTGTGGGGATATTTGTGACTGTGTCTCAGAATATCTAGTGTTTTATTTTGTTTTTGTGGAGCAGAGCATTCAGGCTTCTGATTTCAATGAAATCTCTAAGTGGCACATAGGGACTTTATTTTAGGTGTTGGTGGTAGTAAGTATTAAGTATGGCAGGTGGCCAGTCAGAATGCAGCATTTTCCTTACCATTTTAAAAATGTTGATATGGTACAACGGTGGGCAGGGTTTCACAAGCCTGCTGAGCCATTTTTTAGCATTTCTGCCCATCCTCCACTATGGCCAGTGGACAACACTGGTGTGGAGGCACGCATGCATTGTGTCCATCTGTAGCCCCTTTCTCCATGTTGTTCTGCTTGCACTACAACAGGGCCTCCACCCGGCGTTAGTCGACAGTGGAACAGCAAGTTTTCCCATCCCCCAGGAGAGGAGAGCAGTCCCTGGGATACGCGGTCCTTGCCTCCCAGGCTGACCCCAAGTGACCAGAGTCCATTCCCGAACCCGGGTCACTGACGTGGCAGCAGGTGAGGCAAATGGTGCCACTGGCCTGGCTGAGTTCCCTTTTTAATGGTTATAGACTACCTGTAATGAGAAATTGCAAAATGTAGTATAGCTGCTTAATTAATATGTACTGTTACAACCTGCATAGAGTTAAAGGTTGAAAAGGCATAACAGAAAAATCTCATCATTTTAGGGATATCCCTGGTATGCCTGTACAGTACTCGGATTTTATTGTTTAATAAAAAAAATGGGACTTTACATATGTAAGAATATTGTACGTACTGTACAAGTCTTTCAGTCAATAAACCACTTACTGGGGGGAAAACCTCCCCCAGCATTTCTGGACAGGCTGTGGCACCAGTCCTTGGCTACATAAAGAGGCAGCAGTGGCCTGTGAGACCCCACCAACTCCTGCTCCCTGCTTGTCTGCAGGCAATGTTGGAGAGCAACATGACTGAGCCCTGTCTCTCCCCGAATAGAGGATAGATTATCCATATATTGTTCTACCCTGTAACCCCCTTCCCTGCACTAGTGTAGTCCTCATTTACAGTTGTGAATAGCTGCATAAAAAGTGGAACTTTTGTCTTTTAGAACTTGACTTCTGTCTTCCTGCTGGTCCGCACTTGAAGTCAGAACCCTGTTTCTCACATCGGTCTACTACTGTCACCCTTAAAGAAGCTTCATTGACTTTAATGAGGTTTGTGCATATTTTAAGTGACTTGTTGATTCTTTTAGATTTCACAGATCGTGGTTTTAAGATGCTCTGAATGTATGTATATTCGTAGTATGTTTATTATACAATGGCAAGAAAGAATCTTGGACTGTGATTGGTCAGTTTGGGGCTGGACCTATGGCGTTATCCCACTGTCAACCAATATGGATGATATGGATATGGACTACCTTGTTTTGTTTTTTGTTTTTTGTTTTTTTGCATCTCCTCTTAAGAAACAAAAATATTTTTCCTACTAAAAACATTCTTTAAAATTATTTTTTTACTTTATATATAACAACGAGCCATTGTATAATAGGAATAATGCATTCCAAGGAGTGTGTCGTTTGGGATAACGCCACGCCTAGGCATTGATGCACCGCCTGCTGCTCGCGCCCAACGCCCCAGTGCGGCGTTATCCCAGCACGCCCACACCACCCTGTCATGCATTATTCCTTTATTAATTGTGTTTAAAACTGTGTATGCTTAGGTATGTTATGTAACTTGTCGCTGGTGAAAACGGGCAGTTTTTTGCTCATCCTGCTTACAAGTATAAAAATGAAATGTATTTTGATACAGTGCTGCGATCTGTTGCAGGTGTCCTGGCCAAGTCCCTGCTGCAGATGAGAGTTCACACACTGTCTGGCTTTTTAACTGGTTAAAGCAAAAATCTGACTCTGAAATGTCCATTGTAATAGGAGAAATACAAATATAAACATGGAAGCAGAACCATTTTGAAATGCTGTCTCTGAACATGTATCCTAAGCAATTCTTTATTTACCTTTTTTTGTTTGTTTATCCAGCTGCCAGCGGGTGCGAAGGACATGCTTATGGGGTATTCTGGAATCTTCTTTTCTTGCAGTTACATTACCCTGTTAGACAGAGGGGTGCAGCCCTAATAGAAGCTCTCTAGAGACATCTTGTGGCAATGCTATGCTAATGCAGGACAAGACCATTTGCAGTAAGAATAGTTAACTTGTAAATGCAGTTGTGTTCTATTGTCCTTCCTGCAATCTCCGATATTGATATTGTCCTTGGATAGAAGATCATTTGACTAGTACCTGTCTGGAAACTACTTCATCTATTGAAGACTGACAAATGGCCCAGAATGTTTTCTTGCTCGTAGGGTGACTAGTGAATACAAGTTGGACATGTCCAGAAATATCCGTGCTGCCCCAGCTCAAAATGTACAAATAAACAACCAAAAGATTTTTACTGGGACCAGTCAGATCCAGATCTGACTGATGGCGAGTATAGAGTGATACATTGATTACTGTATGTTTTATTTATTTATGTTTAAATTTTTTTTTTTTTTTTTTTTATTGGAAAGATGCACGGAGTTTGAAAAGGTTTAGTCACTTACCAGGGAGTTAACAGAAGATCTCCATGCGAAGCTCCTCCATAGAGCCACACATATTGAACTGCACACCATCAGCCTTGGGGCTACTCTGAAGCTCTTGTCTGTGAACCACACATGAGGACATACATTGGCAGTGCCCATATAATGGGAGTGTTTCTCAGTCCAACAGGAAAGGGAGACTAAAGGTGCATTTACAATGCAGGACCCACACCTATGCAGGCAGTGCAGATGAATTGCACTAATGCAGATCCTGGTGTGTTAACGCCTGCTGGATCATTGTAAGTCTTGGGATCGTGTACCGGTCCAGGTGTTTTATGACAGTATGTTAACACTTGTGTGCACCAGTGCAGCCCCACAGCACCCCAACCCAAGCAAACCATCTGCAGGAGGAACTACTGTCATCAGCACAGCAGGACTGGGGGCTCGCCTGACAGTGACACTCGCGGGGTACCAAACACAAGGGAAGCAGGAGTCCCTGCTTCCCACCTTCCTTGAAGAGGCTTGCCAGGGTCGCAGGGCACCGACCCTGTTGGTTGTGAGTGGAGAGGCACCATTGTACTACCCAACAGTGCTGTCGGCAGGGGTTGACTTCAACTGCTTTTGAAAGAAGAAAAGATTGAGTTATCTCTTCTCCTTCCTGCCACCTGTCATTGCATGCAGTGCACTGTTACAATGGCAGATGAGAAGGCTCACTTACAGACTGACTCAGCTGGCAGAAGGTGCTAAGAGAAAGGTGGAACCTGTTGGCGAAAATTCATAGTGGAAGTGCAGAAAGTACTGCCTGCCACCCTGCACAGCTCACATGTAAACGGTCGTGGTGAGTGGTGCAGTGGAGCGCAGGGCAAGCAGCACAGAGTGAAATACATCACCCAGATGCATGTAAGTGCACCTTAAAATTCCGATCAGGCTGCCGGCCCGGTGGTGCAGAGGTTGAGGTGCTGGACACCACACCTTACCACATCAGCAGTCAGGTTGGGGAATGGGCCTGGGTTGTCTGGGGTGGGACCGGGGGTGGGGGTGGGAGCAGGGTTGAGCAGCCGCGGGCAGCTCTCCCCTCTGGGGAGGATATTGCTGTGCCTGCATATGGGTAGTGTTGGACAGCAGGTTGTACAAAGGGAGGGTGTTGTGGAAGCAGGCCAGGCAGCTGAAGCTAGTTTGTCAAAAATGTGTGTGGTGTGTGTGTGTGTGTGTGTGTATGTATGTGTGTATGTGTGTGTGTATGTATGTGTATGTATATATATATATATATATATATATATATATATATATATATTAATATGGGGGAGAGAGAGGAAGGGGGGGGAGAGAGAGAGAATCCCAACCAGACTGATAGACAAGACAGGGGCAAAGAGACCCTATTGATAGGCACAGAAAAGGAGACCAAATATGCAGCAGTTAGAAGGTCTTGCACAGTATTCCACCTGGAAATGCATCATCTTAACCTTGAGGTGTTGCCCTGGAGCTAGAACTTAAGAATGTTACAGTTCAGATTCCAGACTGCAGTGTGGTCACGTATCACCCGACTTCCCACGGCAGATTCATGGCTGAAGGACTGAAGAGAACAGTGGCTAATTAATCCATGCTGTATGTTAAAGGGGAACAGATTGCACCAAGAGCCCCACACCCAGACGTGTGGCTGGTCTCAGTTTGCACTTTGTGTGCAAAACATTTTTTTTACCAACTGTTTTAATGTTAGTTGTACAATCTCTGATCTTTTGTTTGCTGGTCCGACTTCCCTGGACTAAGTACAGTCACGGAGGATTGTACTTGGCCCTGAGAGGACAGCAGGACACAAACTTCTAATCAAAGCATATAAAAGCTGTACATGCACTGCAGGCTGTTGACTCTTCCACTGCTTCAGCCCTGCTCTGATGTCAGTTGCAGGGGATTCTGAGAGCTGTAGTTACAGAAAGTGCCCACTCAGAAGTCAGCAGAATCGGTGTGATAAATCTACTGTACTGCAGTAAACAAGTGTTTAAAAACAAACAAAAAAAAAAAAACATTTTGCACAAAAAGTTCCAGTTGGGAACAACCCCACACTTGGGTATGAGGCTCCTAGTGCTAACTGCCCCCCCTTTAAATAATGGTAGTGTAATAAGAAATTACTAAACACAAAGTGAAAACTGTAAAAACTGCAAAGTTTGACTGACAAGGCGATAACTGTAGTTTTTAAATGCTCTAGCAAAAAACATAAAAACATTTAATCTTTGTTAATATGAGTAACCCTTATTTAGATTCTTGAAAGGGAGGTAGTGAGGGCTTTTATGACGCACAAATCTACCCTGTAAAAGAAACATTATCACAATAATTTCTTCTAACAATGAAAGGGTTGAAGGCTAGTAGTGGTTGGAGGCAGGGTCTAGAACCTATTTAGGAAAAAAGGTTTTGAGGCACACATGGTACCAAAGGTGACATCTCTTCTAGCTTGAATGTCCAGACAGTAGTGAGATGAAGGTGTGTACTACAGACCATGTGGCTGTATTGCATACCTGTAGCAAGGGTACACCCTTATTGATGCCACTGTAGCAGATGTAGTTCTAGTAAAATGTGCCCTTAACCTTCTCGGAGGCACTCTACTAGCCTTGCCACATCAGATTTTAATACAGCAGACAATCCTACAAGAGATTTATTTTTCGCAGCAGGCAGACTTTGGCTTCTTTGCAGCCAACTTACCAACCTTTTCGTACCTCACTATAAATGATAAACAGCTGCCTTTAAATATTCAGCCAAATATTCATGTTTGGGTACCCAAAGATTCTGAATTTGGTATTCATTATTTGTGTTTTGGTGGTGGTGGTGGCAGTAGGAAACAGTCCCCACCCTCCTCCCCAGCCAAACTGTTTAAAGGTCTGCAACCCCCAGCTGGCCTGGTGGCGCTAAGGGCTGGGGCACCAGATGCCACACCTTGAACCACGCTGGCGACCCGTATTCAGGAATGAGTGCGGGCCACCGGGGGTCGGCAAGGAAGAGATGGATTGAGCATCCAACGGATAGCTCTCCCTCTCTGGGGAGGGGGGTGGTCGGTGGCTGGTGCACACCTGATCCCTAACGGAGGCTGGGGCTCAGCAGCACGGTGCTGCAAGAACGTGGGGCTGCAGCATGGCAGATGCTTGATGGGGGTGCATGCAGGAGCGTGCATAGCCCCGCCGCAGGTGTCATTGAACACTGCACTCTTGCAGGGGGAGTAAATTGGGAAAGTTGGATGGACGCGGTGGCTTGATGGCCATCCCAGCACTCCAGTTACAGAGGCATCACTCCCAGCGCTGGATCCGATTTCGAGGTGGGTGAAATTAGGGGGACTCCCCACCGCCCCACCACAGGGGGTAAGCTGTGGAAGTAGCTGGGAATGAGAGTCTGTATGTGGAGCCGGGCGCGCAGGATGGCAGCCGGATGTAGAGCTAACCGTGCTGACTAGGAGGAGAAAGATACAGCAAAAAATAGCCTACAACACCTACCCATTCCTCATCAGCACCCACAATTTTTTGCTTAGTGAACGATCCCACGATGGGCGACTGGCACAACCCACCTGTCTGTTGTAGCACTTTTGCACTTTCTTAAATAGATCATATGCAATAAATAAATAATCCCTCCACCCTTCTGCCCCAGCAGCAGCACCCCACCTCCCAAACCCCCAGCACCCACATTTTGTTATTGAGAAGAAGCCCACAGGAGCAGAAAGGCAGATGACTATCTGCCTTCCTCCATGGTTATCTTCAGTGTGGGTGCTGGGGGAAAAAGGTTGGGAGTTGGGTGCTGCTGCTGGGATGGAAGGAATGAGAAATATTTATTACATATCTATTTAAAAAGCACAAAGCGCTCACAAGAGATGGCTGCCAGTCATGGAGGCAGGTGGGTTTTGCCAGTCGCCTATCATGGGACCATTCATCTTTTTAAACAAAAAATTGAGTGCTTGCAAGGGTGGAAGGTGGGTTGGGGACAGGGGTTGTAGATTTTTAAGCAGTTTGGCTGAGGAGGAAGGTGGGGGGCATTTTTTTTTTTTTTTTTTTGGTAATACTTCCTGAATATGAATAATAGTACCACTATTTGTTACTTGAGTCCAAATAATGAATAGTGCATTATTAGTTGTATTTGGAAAATACTATTTGCCCCTTGCACACCACTACTTAAAAGTCCCCTTGAGATCTAGGTTGTGAAGTGTTCTCCTCTCCTGTATTGGGATGAAGCTTTGAAAGAACACAGGCAATATTACAGACTGATTCATGTGAAACCACTTTTGGAATAAATTTCACATCTGTTCCGACACCACCTTCTCCCTGTGTAACACCACAAAATGAGGGCCGGTACAGACTGCTTGCAGCTCAGTGATCCTCTTTGCAGAATTAGTGGTTACAAGAAATACAGTTTTCCATGTTATCTCTGATTTATACAATGGGGTCCGAAAATCTGTCTGATCGGCAGACTGGCACCTTTCAGCCATGGTAAATGCTGACATAACCCACGCAAAAGGTGCCAGTCAGCCACATCTGTCATCACCCTCCTTTTCATATCAATCTGCCCCCCCAACATCAAGGGCAGAAGATCACCATATTGACTCCCCGCTAAACTACAACACTACAGCGTGAATTCAAATAGATACTGGTCGACCACACCAGTCCCCAAACCAACTCTAAAAACCACAAAACATTTTATATTTTAAAATAAATATTGACCAGTTCCTGATCAGTAAAGTCTGCTAGACTCTCCAGAGAACAGGCCAAAGTGAGACCCTGGCTGTCCCCCAAGTCCAACCTGCATATCGGCACCCCCCCAACCGCGCTGCAGACCCCAACACCAGCTCAATACTTCTGATACAAGCATTCCCTCACGACATACAAGATACCTCCTGCAAGCAATCTGAATGCTGTGCAAGCTCTTCGTAGCTCACTATAGCTTTCCATTTCAAGCTGTATAACTGAATTAAAAAAAACAAAACCTGCATCCCCACTCGCAGCACTGAACAGACTTTCTCACTTATTCCATTGCATCAGAATAAAACAAAATGCTCTCACACCCGAAATCTGAACTACTCGATGTACCCATTTGTTTAAAAAAAAAAAAAAAAAACCTGCATGCCAAATGGAAGCCCAGATTGCCGATTGAGCGAGAGAGAAAAAAGTGTACCTGCCAAATGTGACCCAAAATCGCTGATCGCTCTCCATGCCCACCGAGATAATAAACAGTTATGACCTGCAACAAAAAAAAAAAAAACAGGTGTGTGTGTGTGTGTATGTGTGACAGAGACAGGAATAAACTTATTATACCATGGACGTAAGTGAACAGCCAATGAAATCATCAGACTGGCAGTTTCCCACTGGTGTAAATCCTCTGATAATCAACGGTTGTTGATGAGTATCAAATCCAAATCCTAATCATAATAATCTGCAGCACAGGAGTAAAGACAATAAAATAAAAAAACAAAGCTGCCTCTTTAAAAGTTGTATTTCATCATAGTAAACCAAAGAACCCTGGTATAATCGCAATAAGCCACTCTGAGGATGTGGGTAATCGGGGAGAGATTTACCACAGCTGGTGAAGATTTACTCACGAGCGAGCCATGCTAAATCCCCTGATGACCCACACCTCCTGGGCTTAATATTGCTTAAGTAACCCAGGACTGCTTTTTCTGGTACAGTAATAAAAACAAAAAACAAAAAAAACCCTTTTCTTTATTTTTGTTGACAGAAAAGTAAAGTAGGACATTGCAGTTATACAATAAACTTCGACAGAAGTGTGGGTTATGCTGGAATTTACCAACCCCTGGTGTGGGTTAGTCACTTGGCCTGAGGTCTCATGACTGAACCACACCAGGCATGGGTAAATCCCAGCATAACCCACACCCTGTCGTGGTTTATTGCTCAAAGGCTGGGTTTCATCAGCTGAGAAAGAACAAAGTTGAACCTTGTGGTAGGAGTTTCCATTACAGTGGGATACAAATGGTTCAAGCCTTTGAAAAAACTTTTCAACAATGATATGTGGGACTTCTGGTTATGCTCGGGTAAGACGCATAGCGAGAGGCTCCCGCCCAAAATAAAAATAAAGAGCAAAAATAGCATTAACTCCACATAAGAAGGCAAACTCATCCTTCACTCGCCTCACAACTGCGCTCTAATAATCAGCATTATGGAGGAACAGCACCAGAACAGATACCAGCCGATAGCTGAAACCACTGATGTCGAGGAGCCAGTGTTGGTCGAGGGGGAGGCCCAGCTCAAGCTAACTCTGGGATTTGAAAGGAAAATGAATAGTGCCAAAACCAAGGGGCAGAAGAAATCCTCAGATCCAGCTACCGAAACAGTCTTAAAGGCGATCACAGACTTCCATGGTGAGGTCCGTGAATCGCTTAAACACATCCGACAAGATATTAACAGCCTGCAAAACAAAGTTGCTGAAACGGATCTCCAAATCTCCCTGAACACCTCTCGGCTAGATGAATTAAAGGAAATGGTCCGTTCCCTAGCATCGGCGCAACTAGCAATTTCAATTCGGCAAAAGGACGCAGAGAACAGGGGAAGAAGGTGAAATATAAGAATCTTTGGGCTTCCAGAGGGGGAGGAGGGCAGTGACCCCTTGGCCTTTGCAGATTATTTCTTGCATGTAACACTCAAATTGGACCCAGACTTCCAACTCTACCTGGAGAGGGTGCATCGTGCATTGGGCCCAAAGCCCACCCATCCTGAAGCCAGACCCAGATCCTTCGTGATGCGCTTTTTAAGCTTTCAGACTAAAGAACGTTTACTCAATAAAGCCTGGCAGAAGGGTAAAGTTATGTGGGGCCAACAGAGACTCCTGTTCGATAATGATTATAACACCTGCACCCAGCGGCAGCATAGAGCTTATAGCCCCTTGTTTCCCATCCTCCGGGCCTAGAAAATCCAGTTTCGCACTCCATACCCCACCAAACTGATGGTCACCTTGCCGTCTGGGCTGCAAACATACACCTCAGCAACAGAGGCCACATCTGACCTCTTGCTTAAGGGGATCCTCACGGAGAAGACAGGAGACTGTGAGACTACGCCAGAACCAACTCAATGCAGCAGAGCCTCGGGTCACAAACACTGATTGCAGCCATACTGAAACACCTTCAATAATACCGCAACCCTACCATGCCTCCTTGAAGATCCTAAAGGTACATTTCATACTCTCATATAGAGCTTGCTATGGCTTCCTGCCTCGGGATGCGGGGGGAGGTGGGGGGGCGAAGGGGACGCCTTGGGACGGAAGGGGGATGGGTGCCTTCTTTTGGTTCAGGCAACTGATCAAAACTTAAAAAAAAAAGGTATTCGGCTATGGGTTACCATTTGGATTATTGTGCGCTTCCAGATGGTGGGGATTTTCCCATACTGGGGGCTGCTACTACCCGGGGATCATTGCCTTCTCTCCCGTGGTTCCCATAGTTTCACAGTCCTTCTCGTGGGCTCCCTCCTCTCAGCCTGTGTCCAGGAGTGGGTTTCCCCGGGCTCTGTTGGATATCTGGAGATTTGTTCCAGATCTGGGCCTTGCTCTCTGAACGCTGAATATAGTCAAGCAAGATTTCTGCAGACAAAGGACTTTTGGAATTTATTTGCTCATACCTGAACATTATATATTTTAGTACATGTTTACATGGATACAAGAGGCAAAAGCTTACCTCCCATATCGGGAATTTTTGTTGCTGGCTGGGGGACTGTATCTTTCTGCTAATAATTGAATTACCATGTTGGTTGGTTGGGGCTGTTGTCTGGCTCCCTTTGGGGGTGCCTGCCTGGGACTAGCTTGGGGGGGGGAGACGCCCTCTTTCTGTGGGGTAATCTGGCAAATGGAGCCTTTGACCCTAATGCAGATCTTACTACCCTGTTTCTTCTGAGACCCCTTGCCTTCCTTTTGCCATGGAGACTTGAATTTCTAAAAAAAAAAAAAAAAAAAAACTTTAAAATAGTGGGGGACATTTATTGTTGGGGGTTTTCTTTTCTCCGGAGGTTCAGGACTATGATGAAATTTTTTTAACAAGGGCACCTCATTTAATTTATAATGAAGGGTTCCCTAGTCTGGTGTGGGGACCCTTTCTTGATCCTAATCTCATGCCTTAACTTACTATTGTAATTACTGTCTTTTCCCACATACCATTATGCTGATCTAAAATATTATTTACCGGCGGAATGCCTAGGTAGTGAAGTGAATTTTATTATAACCTTGCCACATCTTGGCACATCTGGTTCCACCATGGAGTTGTTCTATACTCACTCCTTTTGTGGCCCTGTTTCTATTCCTGAGATTAATTTCTCAGGGGTCCGACTCAAGAGGCATGCATTTCTCTCCTGTCCCTACTGGGACTCTGGACAGGATGCTCCAGGGGGAGCTCTATAGGAGCACCTCCCAAAATGGGAGTCAAACTGTATATAGTTCTTTTATATTTTAAAATTGTTTATAAAAGTTTCAACTTTCAAATCTTTGGTTTATATGGACAACTAATTGCATTCTCCAAGGCAGGATAAACCCATGGACCTGGTTCTAGGTCACATAGTTAATTCTACATTATTCCACGAAATGGTTACTCGTGATAGTTTATTATTTAGAAATTTGCAGTGCTGGGGGGTTGGGGAAAATAACCACACATATAGAGAAAATATATTTTTACAACATAGTTTATTGAACCAATTGCAAAAAAAGAGCCAGAAAAACATTTCTTTCCAGGAGTCTGTTCGGGTAGTTTGGGGGAGCTTGGTCTGGTTGATCTTCAAAAGGTCCTTCCGGTGGGGGTTGGAGATGGAAAAAAAAAAAAACAATGTCGGTAAATTTTAAACCCAAAGAAATGACAACAGTAAATCCAGTCAAAATTATGTCACATAATATAAATGGTCTCCATGACCCCATAAAAAGAGCTCGTTTTAATGCAATTCTTACAGAAGAACCCTTCTGATCTCATTTTCCTACAGGAGACCCACCTATCGGAGTCAGAATATCTTAAACTAAACTGGGGGAAAAAATACCGTGTGGTGGCCTCTTCGCATCCTAGGGGTAGACGCAGTGGCGTGGCACTTTTAATTCCACAAAATACGCCTATGGAGATGCAACAAACACATGTTGATGCTCGGGCGTTTTGTAATTGTCAGGGGTCTATTATTTGGGAAACAAGTAACACTGGCCAATGTATATCTTCCTCCACAAACCAAGTTTCCCACGTTCAGGGGCCTTTTATCCACTCTACTTGATCTCCTCCAAGGTCAGATGATTATGGGAAGGGACCTGAATTTAACACTATCTCCACACATAGACTGTTCAAACCCTCATAAGCACCGTAATACCTCAACAACCAAGCAGTTCAGACGTTCTATTGAACACTTGGGGTTGGTGGACGTGTGGAGATGTATATGCCCATCTTTACCGGACTTCACATATTACTCCCCTAGATTTAAATCCTACTCTAGACTAGATTATTTTTTGACCACATGTGAACATTTGTCAACCATACAAGATGTTGTTTTGGGCCCAAAACTTCTATCAGACCATCACCCCCTGTTTGTTTTTAAAACTGGATATGGGAAGGGAGGAGAAAAAATCTCTTTGGAGACTAAACCCATCTATCTTAGGGGATAGGGAATTTAAGGAGAATATCTCGATTCGGCTGCCTCTATTTTTTTTTTTTTGAGACAATGCTGACCCAAATGTCTCTGAGTCAGTGCAGTGGGATGCGATTAAGGCCACCATCCGTGGGGAAATAGCATATTCTGCTAGGAAATATAGAGAAAGAGAGGCAGAATATCACAGGTTATCAGAACTACTATTTATCAGATGTTATACCTAGAAGGGGACAAAGATCTCCAGCTACTAGTAAGGGATACCAAGGCGGCCCTACAAAAATTGACAATAAGATACAACAATCATTATATTATCTCCATCAGTCTGTGCACGAGGGGGGTCCCAGAGGTACTAAGAAGCTGGCCCGTAGACTGAAGGAACGAAAGAAATCTGCCATTATCCTAAAACTTAATCTGTCAACAAGGAAAACACATCATTCTGATGCCCATATTCAGCGGGCTTTTTCCGATTTCTATTCAAAGTTATACTCTTCGGACCCTCATTATATGCAAGCCACAGCCAAACAATTTTTAGAGGGTGCCGGACTCCCAACCCTATCTCCCCTCCAACTTAAAACAATGCTAGCTCCCATTTCCAAATTAGAGATAGAAGAAACTATCAAAATCCTTAAAACGGGAAGATGCCCTAGACCTGATGGTTACACTTCAGAGTGGTACAAGAAGTTTCTTAAAGAGCTTATTCTAAAAATACACTCTCTGTTTAACCATATCTCCTGGGGTGGTCTGCCTCCCCCATCCTGGGATTTTGCTACTATAGCCCCTATCCCAAAACCAAATAAGGATCCCTCAGACCCGGGATCCTATCGTCCAATCTCTATACTAAATGTTGACTATAAAATTTACATGGCTGTATTGGCATCCAGATTGGAATCTATTATCCCTCAAATTATACATCCTGATCAATCAGGCTTTAAGAACAGAAGGGTGTTTAACATCCGGGCCCTAGTACTACAGGAATATGTTTCTACCCGACAAATCCC
Source organism: Neoceratodus forsteri (assembly GCA_016271365.2). Taxonomy (NCBI): domain Eukaryota; kingdom Metazoa; phylum Chordata; order Ceratodontiformes; family Ceratodontidae; genus Neoceratodus; species Neoceratodus forsteri. Next base: position 32,710,209 of record CM028133.1, on the reverse strand, counting down.
TTCTGTTTTTATTAGCCTTGACACAGAGAAAGCTTTTGACAGTGTCTCGTGGCCCTTTCTTTGGGATACCTTGAGAGCTTTCCAGTCCCCCCCCCTTTATTCATCAAAAACTTAAGTTAATTTGTATAAATCCCCACAAGCTTCTAATTTGTACTAATGGATCGCTATCCTCCAATTTCCTGGGCAGGGGAACACGCCAGGATGCCCCTGTCTCCTTACCTCTTTGCTCTTTTCCTTGAACCCCTGGCATCTGTCCTCTGTAATACTTTCCAGGTGGGGGGGATACCAATTGGCCGACAGGAATACAAAATTCGCATGTTTGCGATGATGTGTTGACCTTGGTGACCCCTTCACAGTCCATTCCGGCTACATGGAAAATTCTAACCCAATTTGAAAAACTCTCTGGATTTAAACTTAATATAGCCAAAACAGAAATCCTCACATTTAATTTCGCCCCCTCCCAGCAACTTCAAAAGAACTACCCATTTAAATGGCGGTCCACTAAAATTTCATATCTGGGTCTCCAACTCCCTCGTGACGTTGGTGTACTTGAATTGGTTAATTACGAACCATTGAAAGTACAGATCCAACCTGACCTTGACCGTTGGGCAACAGGATTATTTCCTTTTCATCGAAAAGTTAAGATTATTCGAATAAATATACTTCCTCTACTATTAGATCTATTACAGACTATCCCTTTCTAGCCCTCAAAATTTTACTTTAAATCTTGGGACAGATTGATCTCAGGCTTTTTATGGGGGAAAAACCGTCCGAGAATTCGGCCCTCCATCCTAAAGTTATCATTATCTCAGGGGGGTCTTAACCTTCCAGATCTGTCTTTATATGCTAAAGCAGCTTTTTTAAGAATATTGATATTGTGGTTGACTGAAACGTACAGCTCCTCCTGGAAAACCACAGAATTCCACCTAAATGATCTTTTTGACCTCACGAAGATCCTCTTTTCTTCAGACGACCGGTCTGTACCGTCCTCTGCATTAACCAATAGAATGTCCCAAACCTACAATTTATGGAGACTGTTGAGAGAAAAAAAGACCCAATTTTAAAGATCTATGAATATTGTAAGCTTATTTCCCAAGAGGAAACATTTGTTCCTAACTTTATGGACCAAGCCTTTGCCTTATGGAGGGGACTTGGACTCATGTTTTCCAATTCCTCTCCCCTCAGGGCATTATTCCCTTTGCTAAGTTACGGTCCCAATTCTCACTTCGAACTTCTGATTTGTTTCGATATTTTCAAATTCGTAACCATATCCTTCACAATAAAACCATCTCACCCATAATTCCACTCCCCACATCTAACCTATTAAAGCTCTTTATTGAGTCAATCAACGGTAACTTGGGGTCACATATTATAGATATAATATACAAGGAACTCAGAAATGGTGGGCTAGAATCTACTAAATCCATCCTTAGTGAATGGAATAAAGACCTTGAACTAGAGATTTCTATGGAGTCATGGACGGGCTCGGCCCTGTCTGAGGTTAAAGCAACTTTGTTCCCCCATTGGAGGGAGTTCGTACTGAGATGCCGAAGCCGATTCTTTAGGGCTCCGAAGGTTCTTACCAAATTCCTTACCCTACAATATGGGCATTGTTGGAGACTATGTGGCTGCAGGGTCGCCACTCTGGGTCATGTTTTTTGGTTATGGCGTCATCTCATGCCCTATCTGCTCTTTCTTCAAAACGAGCTATCAGTCTTGTTCAATGAATCTGAACTTACAGCAGAACAATTTCTGTTGGGGCTTTTTCTGGACCATGCTCCTCCTTGGGGGGAATCTATACTACCAGTTTGTCTTCTGGCAGCCAAGAAAGCAATTACTTGGCGCGGATGTCTGAACAGATCCCAACAATACAAGAATGGAGAAACATAAGGCCAGAGATCTATTCTTCTGAGTGTTTTAATATAGAGATGTTGGGTAGAGGTTCATCTCCTATGAGGAAATGGCAGTGCTGGGTCAACTATTGTGCCTTATCAGATTCCGCCTTCTGCCCTTGAGTAAAATTTAAGTGAGGAGGCCTGGTGGCTAACTTTGATGAATTGAGGGAGTAAACTAGGCCCAGTGGGTTGGAGGGGGGAGGCTTGGCTTCTTAATAAGTGAACACCAAGAATGGGGGTTTTATGGAGATGGACCTTTCCTGGTGACATTAAGCCAACAGCAAACTACCTGAAATGCATGTAAAAACATTGTACCTTCTACAACCTTATGACTATAAAGATTCATTAAGACAGAATTTTGATAATTGGTTACATCAAACACTATATGCATGCAAGCGTGAGCAGATTTCCAGCCCGAAAGGTGAGCTGACGGCTTGGCGTTTTGCCAGAAACATCGTGCTGAGCTGCATCTTAAAAGTACTGTCCTGTCCTTCATTTTGCCTACCTGCCCACTTTGACTTTATAGTTTTGTGATTTCAAGTACTGCTTTTTGTGACTACACTTTAATCAGTTTGGGCAAACAGAAATCAGCTGGTGCGAGGGCTTGAGGTGGGCTAGCTTCTGCACGTCATCCAGAGGGAGGAGCTGGCGCGAACTTTAAATTCTGCACTGCATGCAAGCGTGAGCAGATTTCCAGCCCAAAAGGTGAGCTGACGGCTTGGCGTTTTGCCAGAAACATCGTGCTGAGCTGCATCTTAAAAGTACTGTCCTGTCCTTCATTTTGCCTACCTGCCCACTTTGACTTTATAGTTTTGTGATTTCAAGTACTGCTTTTTGTGACTGCACTTTAATCAGTTTGGGCAAACAGAAATCAGCTGGTGCGAGGGCTTGAGGTGGGCTAGCTGCTGCACGTCATCCAGAGGGAGGAGCTGGCGCGAACTTTAAATTCTGCACTGTATACAAGCGTGCATAGCGCGAGCGCCACTCGGAAGATAAATTTTGAGAAGGGGTGCAGTATATTGGGTTGGTTTTTTGTTTAGGTGTTATAGGTAGAAAGGCATAAAATAGTTTTCTTGCCTTGCTTGATTATCTGGGCATTGAAGCTCTCTGGAAAAACTGCAATTGTTGCTGATTGCTTTTTTTGTTCTTTGGTTGCTGACTGCTTGCTGGTTACAGCAAGGTTTTGCAATTCAAAAACACTAAGAATCAAAATGAAAGAGTTACCTAAAATGATTGTTTTATATATTTTATTATGTATGTTTGTTATAAATGTGTTTTGTGTATTTCAATTTGCTTATAGTTTTACAGGAACACTGACGGATTTGCAGTATCAGTCTCCTACTGAAACAGGGGTTTTAAATACTTCTCAGCATATTTTATTTCATCTGATATCTTACCTAATGGATGTTTTAATTCTTTTTTAGAAAGTATTTGATGAAAACTACCTCACGGTTTTGTTTCTTTTGAGCGTGGACCTTATAAGGGCCTCGCCACAAGAGAATCTGAAAAATAGATCTAGGGGACGTTTTTATTAAACTTGTGATGTGTTGTTTGCTAAATTGTGGTGATGTACATCCGAACCCAGGCCCCTTAAACATGCTAGAGGATGAAAGTGTGATTAATATAAAACAAGGATTTATGATCATTGCCCACTTGAATGTTAGGAGTCTTAGAAATAAATTTGACGAAGTGAGAGATTGGGTAAAAGAAGTCAAGCCAGGGGTTCTGGTATTAACAGAAACTTGGCTTGACAATAGGATTTATAATTCAGTTATTGATTTAGAGGGATTTCAAATGTTTAGAAGAGATAGGACAAGAAAAGGGGGAGGAATTATTATTTATATTGATCAAAATTTAACTGTCCAAGAGGTTATTTTTCCTTTCCCCAATAATGGACTGGAACTGTTGATTTTGGAAATAGAAATACCTTTCTGTAAATCTCTATTGTTAATAGGGTTATATAAACCACCTAAGATTAGTATACAAGTTTTTCAGGACTTACATGAATTTCTTCAAGGTTTTAGGGATTCTCATGAATTATTTATTACTGGAGACTTTAATGTGGACTGGTTGAATGTTGATGTGAACCATGAATTGGTCGATTTCCAGATTGGTTTGGGTTTGACCCAACTAATTCTGGAACCGACCAGAATTAATCATAAAGACCCCAAGAGATCTACAATCTTGGATATGATGTTTACAAATTCTCCTGCTTTGTTTTCTAGAGCAGGTGTTCTTCCAGAATCTTTTTCCGACCATCAAGTTATTTATTCAATCAGAAATAGCGTGGTCAAACCTATTGTTGAGTCTAGAGTATTTTGGAGATGCTTTAGGAGGTTTGACTACGTTAATTTCATGATTGATGTAGAAAATATAAATTGGAACAGACTGGAATTGATCCCTACAACATCAGTTGCTTGGGATTTTTTCCTGAGTGAATTTCTGAGCATTTGTAATAAACATGCACCTTTGAAATCAAGATTGGTAAAAAAAGAAAGGAAATGCTTGGTTTACTCCCGAGCTACATAAAATTAGAAGGGATAGGAATAAAAAATGGATGAAAGCTAAGAAGACAATGTTAAATCAAGATTGGGTTTCCTATAGACAGGTTAGAAATTTATATACTACTAAAATCAAGGTAGCAAAACAACAGTTTGTTCGTTCTAAATTGGAGGCTAATTATAAAAAAGACTCAAGGAGATTTTGGGGAATTATCTCAAATTTAATGGGAAAAATAAACAAATTTGTATAAATAAAATAGTGAAGGATGTTTTGTGTTACCACCAGGAAAAGGAATGGTTGATGCCTTTAATGATTATTTTTCTAGTGTGGCGTCACCAAGTCCCTAGATGAGACTTATAAGGAACAAAATGAGACTTTGGAGTCTAATTTTACAGAAATTAATATAAGAGATAGAGATATAGCGGTTTTGACTTTTCCTACATCTCCCCACAAGAGGTATGTTCGAACTCTTGAAGCTAGATATATGCAAAGCAAAGGGATCAGATGAAATACCACCAAGACTGTTGAAATATGCAGCTCCTTGTGTGGCATATCCGCTGACTTATATTTTTAATTTATCTATTCAAAGTGGGGAATTTCCTGATGGGTGGAAGATTGCAAAGGTTAGGCCTATATATAAATCTGGTAAAAAAAGCGAGTTAGGCAATTATCGTCCTATATCGCTTTTGCCTCAAATCTCTAAAATATTTGAGAAGATCGTGTCTAATCAGTTAAGAAGCTTCCTTGAAGATAATAATAAATTGTCATCTTTTCAATCAGGTTTTAGGACTTCCCATAGTACACAAACAGCTCTGACGAGGGTTGTAAGTAATATCCAGCTGAGTCTGGACAGGAGGTTAATGATTAGAGCCTTATTTATAGATCTTTCAAAGGCATTTGATACCCTTAACCATCGGGTCCTCCTGTCCAGACTCAGCGGGATTGGCTTATCTGCCCAAACTGTGAGGTGGTTTTCTTCCTACTTGACTAACCGCAGCCAATTTGTAGAAGTGGGTCTTCATAAATCTAGGGTATTGGAGGTAAAAAATGGTGTACCACAGGGTTCAATATTGGGCCCCTGTTATTTAACATTTATATGAATTAATTTAAAATTACATCAACGGATGCCGGTATCATATGTATGCAGATGATACCATATTATATTAGAAGGCGATACCTTAGAATTGATCAATATGAGACTACAATTGGCTTTTGATGAAGTACAGGAATTCTTAAAGTTGAACTATCTTATTTTAAATGCTAATAAAACACAGTCATTATTGTTTAAAAATAATAAAAACAAAAATTTATTTTTAGAAATTAATACTAAGGAAGATATAGCTATTAAGCAGGTGGACACATATAAGTATTTGGGAGTTTGGTTAGATCCATGCTTGAGCTGGGATGTTTATATTGACTCCTCATAAAAATATAAATAGGAGACTAGGTGTTCTCTATAAGTATAAAAAATTTATGACTAGAGAGATTCGTTTGAATGTGGTAGACTCTCTTTTACTCCCAGTAATTGATTATGGAGACCTGCTTTATGGAGGGCTATTGGGAAGTATTTGGACAAAGTGGACCTAGTTTTCTGTAGGTTGGCTCGTTTTATATTGGATGCCCTTATAGAACTCATAGGTGTACACTTTTAAGGAACTAAACTGGTATAAACCGGATGTGAAGGGATCTACATTTGTTACAGTTTATGATTAAGGTGTGGTTTGAGGAAGTACCCAAATATGTAGCTGACCTATTTGAAGTTAGGAAGACAAAGGAATGCTTGAGAGCCTCAAATGGAACCCAATTTGTTTCAACTAAATATAACCTGAGTATTGGAAGATCTTCCATACCCTCTAGAGGAATAAGAATATGGAATAATGCTCCCCTGGATTTGAGAAAAAATAGAACTAGTTATAATAAAAGTGAATTGAGGAGTTGGTGTACTACTGTATTACACAATGATATTAGGTGTTTAAACTGTTAGTGTCTTTTGTATGTTATTATGTTTTTATGTATGTTATCATGTAATGTGATTTTTCTTGATTTGTTTGTTTTGGTTATATTTTGATGTATTGTGTAGTTGTTAACTATATGTGGTTTTAATGATTAGATGTGGAAACTTATTTTAAATTAATTGTGACCTGGAACTTCATTGAAAATGAGCTTTGCTCAATTGAATGTATCCTTTTATTCATTGTGAATAATAAAACGATTTACTACTACTACTACTACTACTACTACTACTACTTACATGTATCTCTTTCTCTGTAACAGAGTGGTGTAAAAATGTATAATAAAAAGTAATTAAAAAAAAATGTGTGTAATAACTCCCTTTTCCATAGTAGGGGGCAGGGTTGTTACCATTGTGCCCGGCAGAGGGATCTGGTAGCTTGGAATCCCTGTCTGGTTTCAGTGGTTGTGGGAAGAGCTTGGGTACATTGCTATATTGGGTCCCTTGGGCAGGAAAAAGTGTGGTTCTGCTGGTGAATGTGTAGAGCTTGGGGTCTGGAGAGTGAGGGGTTGAGCCGGTAGTTGATAGTTTATTGTTGATCGGGTAAATAACCATTACCACATTACAGAAAAAAAACACACGAGTTATTACAATATATTTCTGGTAACATAAAGGTAATACAGTCACATATACTTTAACTTTCATCAATACAATAAAGTAGTTATGAGCAGTTATCCCCCTGTATCCCCTTGCTGATCCTACGGTGTGTAGCCTTACCTGGTGCTACTTTGCCCAGCCTTTGCCCTAACAACTGTTCTCTTTCTGACCCCCAGACTTTAACCATGGCATTTGCACTCTGGCTGTATCTACATACCAACTTATGCATCCTACCCTTACTAGGGTACACGCCAGGTGGACTTTACCCCCAAGAGGACTAGTATCCCCTACCACAAGAACGCCTACTCATGGAGTCCTTATACAACTCGTGCTATGCCCCCAAGTTGTCATACCCACTTTCAGCTGAGTCTCCCTCTCGGAGAGCCACCGGCATCTTGTTGACTACCCAAGGAATGTTACCTACTCTGCCCAGTACCTGCATGTACTGGTGTCATACAGCAAGGGTCTTGGTATACAGTATGCATCTTTAGGACTGAACAGTACAAGAAATAGGTCCTTGCATTCCTACGCCAATACTTCCCCTAGTCGAAGAAGGCTTAGTTCTTCCAAATTACCACTTGTTGCCCTGAGGAAAGTTGTGCTCCTCCTTTTGCTATGCTCTGGTAATGTTAAACTTAACCCTGGTCCTAATACAAGCAATTTCCTCACCGTCCAAAATCATGAAACATAAAGGTATCAGCTTTATGCATGTTAATGTGTGTAGCCTCTGAAAGAAACTCACCTCAGTACAGGCTTGGGCTATCCACACGGAGCCAGATGTACTTGTCATATCTGAATCCTGACTTCGTCTATCCACACTGGACAGAGGTCGATATCCCCAACTATCTGTTATTCAGAGCCGATAGACTAACCAGAGGTGGTGGTGTAGCCACCTATGTTGAGCACAAGTTTACAGTTGCTACCCTCAAGAAAACATCAGTTGCCAATGCCTTTAAATGCCCGTCCTTAAAAATTGAAATATCTACATCAATGGCTCTCTGTTATAGGATGTTATAGACCCTCATCCTCTGGGTCACAGCTCCTGTCCCACCTCTCATCTACTATGAGTACCAACACAATGGAAACAATCATATTAGGGGACCTCAGCTACGACTGGCTGTCCAACTCATCTCTTCCACTTAAATCCTTCTGCGACTCTCATGGGCTCACTTTACTTATTAATGAACTAACTCATATTAATAAGAAAAACCCAACAAAAAGTACACTATTAGATGTACTTCGAGTAAGCAAACCCCATTTCTTCTCCCATGCTGGGATCTTTTCTGCCGATGTTAGCGACCATTGTCTTATTGCTGGCATAAGGGCAGTCCCTAAACCAACATCCTCAGCTAAGTTCTCTACCAAAAGATCAAAACAGAACTTTGACCCGCTTGCATATATCAGTGACCTGAAAGCCTCCCTGCTTTGCAGACCTTTTATTTAGCCAAATCAGTAGAAACAGCGTATGCCATATTCCATGAAATTGTATCCAGCGCTCTTAACACCCACGCACCTTTAGTCAGAATCCTCATAAAGGCTAGAAAGTGCCGTTGGTTTACAGCAGAAATCAAGGCAGCGTTACTAAAAAGAGACAAGCTATGGAAGCTAGCACACAAATCCCACAAAGCCGAAGACTGGCATCTCTTCAGAACAGCCAGAAACCTCTGTACAAAGCTGATTCGGGAAACAAGTCCAACTTCTGTCACTCTGAACTCTACTCTGCCTCCAACTGCCGTACCAAGTTTTGGTCCACAATAAAATAACTTTCTGGTAATACCACAGGAAGCACTGTCCCCTCAAATTATTTCTGACAATGTAACTATCAACAACAAAAAAGAGATACTACAAGCCTTCAACAATCACTTTGCTACTGCAGGGCTAGCTTTTGATAATTCACCTGCATGTAACCTACGCTCCCAGCTTACCATGCAACCCTCAGAATCTAGTCCCTCAGATAGTCTTTTCATTCTCCCCTGCTTCACTAAAAGAGGTTGAAGATCTCCTCCTCCAGTTGGACATCAGAAAAAGTGCTGGCGCTGACACCTTCGATCCACGCTACCTAAAGATTGCCTATCATGTCTTGGCCGTACCTATTATGCACCTATTTAACTTGTCCCTTTCTCAAGGGACCCTCCCCAAACTGTGGAAGACCGCACATGTTGTTCCGCTGTTTAAATCCGGGCATCCCTGTGATCTAAACAACTATAGGCCCATCTCCCTTCTCCCGGTCTTATCAAAACTCTTGGAAAAAATCGTGAATGCCCAGCTGAAATCTTTCATAGACGATACCAATCTAATAAACCCTATGCAATTTGGTTTCAGAACTGAACATAGTACGATCACAGCCCTGGCCAAGGTGACAAATGACTGGCAGCACCATCTAGAGAACAGAACATTTGTCTGCGCCGTTTTTCTAGACCTAAGTAAGGCCTTCGACGCTGTCTACCACAGCCGCCTTCTTTCTTCATTAAAAGCTATTGGACTAGATTTTACCTCCTTGTGTTGGTTTCATGACTACCTTTCTGGTAGGCACCAACAGGTCAAGGCCGAAGGTGAACTCTCTCTCCCTCAAATCCTGTTAAAAAGGGGTGTCCTGCAGGGATCCATCCTGGGGCCACTCCTATTTGCTATCTATATCAACAATATAGACTCCAGCATCAAAGAGGTGAAAATTTATCTGTTTGCAGATGATACAGTAATTTACCTAAGCCGTATAACTCCTGAAACTGCCTGTAGTGACCTGCAAGCTGGCTTCAGCATACTACAATACCAGCTCCTTAGTAAAAAAAAATTGCTACTTAATGCCAAAAAGACAAAGGCGATGCTGTTTTCACCTATCGGCCATGCAGCTTACCCTGCTGTTACTGGTACTCTCCCTCCCATCTCCACCCTCCTAGGAGAAAACTTGTAATCTGTGCCAAAATTCAAATACCTGGGGGTCTGGCTAGACTACAGACTCTCCTTTGCAGATCACCTGGAGGATTTGTTTGAAAAAAAAAAAAAAACTGAGGCAGAGACTAGGTCTATTTTTCAGGCTAAACCGCCTACTAACTACAGAGGCCAAGAGACAGCTAGTTCAGTCTACATTCCTCTCCTTAATTGACTGCGCTGACTTTATATATAGCCAGTGTGCTACTTCATACCTCGGTAAATTGGACATAGTTTACCACAGAGCCCTGCGTTTCATCACTGGTCTCCCCCTCTCCACCCATCACTGCACTTTATATGCAGCCGTAGGTTGGACCTCCCTACATTATAGACTAAATAAAAATGTGGCTCTCTGGACGTACAGCGCTATCATTGGCAAACTGCTGCAGTACACTGTTGACTGTCTGACTCCCAATATGCCTGGAACCTATGCCCTAAGAAGCTGCTCGCTGATTTCTCTGAAAGTGCCTAAGGCCCTAATGCGTTTTGGGAGAGCTGCCATAGGATTCGTACTGCCTTCGCTCTGGAATGTGCTGCAGAAATCGCTGAAACTGAGGACTCCTGTTAGTGACACTGTATTTAAGACCTTGTATACAAAATACATCACAGAAGCCTGCAATTGCTTCCATCGATCCTAGCTTATTTACACTTCCCCTTCCACATCCTTCCTGCTTTTCCCAAACTCATTTCATTTTGCATCATTTGTCCCCGAGCCACCTACTAATTCACTGTCCTTAATCCTCCCTTCCACACCCCCAATCCCTGCATACCCACAGCATCTCATCCCTTCGCTTCTAGTATTATCCCAGTACCAGACCCCCCCCACACTGTTTGCCCACTTCTTCTGACAAGTCTCCTCCTTTATACGCTTGGGTTTTATTAAACTGACTATGTATTCCTCTTCGCTTATAGCATCCATTACAACTACTGTCTTCGTTGGACTAAAATGTCTTAACCTTACAGGAATAACAAACCATGTATGTTTGAATCTAGTACCAATTTTTACTGACTTGCTACCCTATTGTTCTAGCTCCATGTATACCTATACTGACTGTCTTCTGTTTGAACCTAAATGTATTTTTACTTGTCTTGTCTATTGCAGGCCTACCTGCACTGTTGTACACTTGCACTTCATATCTGTTTACCTGTATATGAATGCACTGCTGCTTGACCTTGTGTGATGCAGGTCCACCTTGTAAATGAGCTTGCTCAATGGTGTTCACCTGGATAAATAAAGAATTTGAGTTATCTTAAAATCAGGTCTGAGAATCTCAAATAATATGTAAACATTGTATACTAAAAGTCTAACCATTTTGTGGAGAGACAATTAATTTAAATCCTTCTTGTAGTAGGAAGGCTACAAATAAAGATTACTGCATTCTTCGTAAAAGGCCAATTATACTAGCCGTCCAAATGTCATAGCACCAGAGGTCATCATACTAAATCTTAGACAAAGGAAATCTGGCCACTTTTATTGAGACCCTCTATAGGTATCAGGATGCCCTGCTGAAATACTGTGACATTACAGATTGAGAGCACTTGGTCCCTGAGCCTACAATTAGGATCTCTGTGTTATCAGTGACACCATCCCCTTTTAGGTAAGACTTCTGATGCACCTGCAGCTCATGCTGCCCGTGCTCCTTATCCCCAGGTATGGGAGGATTTATACACCAGTTACAGTGAGAATCACTTAAAGGTATACACTGACCATAGCAATCGCTCTGTCCATTCTTTTCTTTCTATGTTTGGACATCAAAACAACCATCTAAGGGACATTTATGACCTTCAGATCCGATACAGAAAACTGGCTCCTATCACCATAGTTGGGATCCATTTGGGACTCCGGGACCACCTGTTAAAGTACTCTGTTCCAGACAGGGTGGTAAGATTCAGTCTCCAGACCAACATTCAGAAATCGTATGTTATCGGTAATACCTAAACCTTTTTGGTATAACCCCTGGTGCACCCTGCAGTGCATGCTGCTCCGTGCTCCTGGTGTTTGCCAGGTATGGGAGGATTCATATACCAACTACAAATTAGAAATCATATGCTGGTTTCCATGGACCCAATCTAATTCCACTGGTCTACAATTTTCCTCATCTCAACCAGAGCCCATTATTGGGCCCAGCATGGATACCCATTTCAAGCCCAAATTTGAGCCGTCAGCCAGTTACTGGATGCCAATTCAAATTGTTTAGGCATGCTTATTGAGCAATCAAGTAGACCTTTCATTCTGCGATTTAACATTAAAACAAAATATCGCAACACTTAAAAAGAGAGCGAGACACAATTTAGCACATATTCCATAATACAAATTTTAACCAAACTATTACTACGCACTCACAAATATTGACTGTATCCCAAACATTTAAAGCTCCTTAAGTCGGGAAATTCATCATTTGCATCGGAATTTTGGGACCCTGAAAAGCAAAGATAAATGAAAAAAGTTCAGGACTCAACCAAGTGTAAGAGTATACTTGCAGTTCGACTGTCCCTTAGTTCAAATTCGACTTAAAACCTGTTTTTCAGATGACCACTTTCCGCTTTACCAGCACATCATCGCTTTATCACTCTTAAGAAGCTAGCACGCATGAGCCCGCAATACTTTCGGTGAAGTTACTTTAGCACCTTAATTCCCTGCTCATTTCTCACTCCAGCTTTTAATCATGACAGACACGCACACACACACCCTGGTCACTAGCATAACGTTCTCCATTTCTCCACACCTATTAGTATGTCTTTCAGTCAGGAATTTAAATAGGCTGGATCAATCTTATACCACAGACACCTAGAAGGAAAATAAAAAAAAAAAAAAAAAAAAAAAAAAAAATGTGCTCCTCTGAGCGTGGTAACTTTATACACCTTTGTGAAAGGACCCCAAGCCCTAGGCAAGGATTGGCATACCTTTTCAAGGCATTTTACAAGCCTTCCAACATATTATTCTCCATGGGTCTCCTAGTTCCATGTCCTAGCGGGCAAACGGAATTAAGACCTTCTCCGCTGGAGCGTTTCTCCAGGAGTTTTTCCTCCATGCTTCCTTCTTTTCGAAGATATTGAAGTCCAGCCATTTCTCCTCTGAGTACTGGAGAGTAATTCCTGACACTCACAAAGCAAACACTGGCTCAAAGCAGGCGGGACAACAAAACGGCAAACACAAGCACAACGCCAAAGTGCCAAACTGTCGATCGAGTATGCAGCCAGCACAAAAGGGACCATCAGATGAATCAACAGTGGAATCCCAATACAAATTCAGCCAAAGTTTCTTTCATAAAAAAAAACAAACAAATGAAGCTAAATAACAAATGAAACCCAGACTCTACTAAAAGTGCAGCGAGGAGCGGGACACCGTTGCAGCCATCTTGCTACACCAACCCTCATGTCTATCTGATTTGGAACCTTTGAAAAAGAGCCCTTTGGCTGAGAGGTTGAGGGGCTGCTACCTCTTTTGGGAGGGAGCATCTAGTCCCAGATACCATCTGGCTTGGGTGCCTGGGGACACAAGCGGAGGGCCGGCTCAGTACCTTATTCCAGGGTGCTGGCTGGGGATGGTCTTGCAAGCATCACTCATTTTGCAGCTGGGTGCCAAGAGATCTGGATTGTGTCAGAGGGGCAAGTACAAAAGATGCTTGCCAACTGGCTGGCTACAGATATGGGCCATGGTGTACAGTTTTGTGCTGCAGACCCCCATCTTGGGATGTTCGTGCCTTGACACCCTCGATGCCTGTGGGTGGCATGAGGACCAGACACCTTGCTTGTAGGTGAGTCTCTTTTCCACTGGATAGACCTTGGGTGCTCGATACATGCCCAGGGCCAGGAGATGGTGGGACTTGAACCTTAGGGCCCAGTGTAGGGGGCAGTTTAGGGGATCCTCAGAAGGGTGAGGAAATCCCAGCCCTCAAGGAGTGCCACCTGCTGGCTTTCGGGCCTAAAGCCGATTTCCCCCCCCTTCCCCAAAAGGAGTGATGGGTCTATTTGAGTATTGGGGGGGGGAGTTATCTTGGTCAGCAACACTTAGTGTGGATCATAGAGAGGTGGAGATGAAAACTCCAGCTATGGGCTGGGTGTAAGGTAGGAAAGGTCTCTGAGAAAGTGGAAATAGTTTTTCCATTAGGCTGTTTGGACACTTGAGATCATTTGTTTGCCGGGTAGTTCAGGGAAGGGTGAGCATTAGGTGCTACTGTGGTGAAGCTCTAGCTGATGGCTTGCCCAGCCCCATGTGGGAGCATGGGGAGTTCCTAGGCACTGGGGCATGGTAGTATCACAGCAGAATGCCAGTGCGGTGGGCCCACTAATACAGTTGTCACCCTGAACGTTTGTGGGCCTTGCCAGTGTACTGTATCCTGGCCTAATTCTTTGGTTAAGCAGCTAGGGGCATGAAAAGTAGAGCAGCAGGAGAATACGAGATCCCCAAGTACATTAGTTCTGTATAAGAGTCAGGGATAGAGAAGGTCTGGGATGTGGTACGGTTTGCTCTGCGGTTGTGGTACTAGCCAGAGGTAGTCTGCATGGAAATCTACTGTATTGGTTACTGTAATCCTCTGTGTAGCAGTTGAATTAGCTGGGGCTCTGGAACAGCATGAATTGTCTGTGAAGTGCATTGAACCCTGTGTACACCCCAGTAAAGAGTCAAGTGTTTGGAATCCCTGTGTTCAAAGCCATTATTTTGCACCACAGACGGAGGCGCCCCTGTCCCAGCAACTCATGAGGAAGGCAAAGGTGATCTGGTTACTGCAGTCATTTGCAAGGGTTTGCCACATGGTAAAAGTAAAGACTGAGAGGATGCACAAGAGGTTGTGCCAGTATTTCCAGAGCATGGTCCTCCTGAAGAATATCCAGGACCCACCTGTCTGACGTGATCTCCTGCCACATGGACAAGAACAAGGAGATACTGACCCTCTGGCAAAGGAGGGGGAGGCAGTCAGAAGGAGGAGGAGGAGGAGGTAGTGGCAGGAACACCACCCTGCCCCATACCTTTATGGGCCTTAAAGGGTGCACCTAAGGACTTCTGTCTCTGGCAGATAGGGTTACCACCTGTCCCTATTTTCACAGGACAGTCCTGATTTGGGCAGCTGTGTCCTGCAAAAAAACATGAAAAATACTACATGTCCTGACTTTGTAGTAGTAAAAATATTTTATAATTTTCCACTAAATGTTGCAGAAAACTATCATATCTTAACTAAAATACCTTAAAATGATAAGAAACAATAGAAGCAACTATGAAACTGCAATACTTAGCCTTAATTCTGATTATATAGAGAAAACACATCTGTTGTATTGGTCGAGGTTACGTACTGTCCTGCGAAAAACCTTGTTTCAGTAAGAAATGTCCCACTTTGGGCTTCTTAAAAGGTGGTAACCCTACTGGCAGACCACAGGGGCTGTCAGTGATCCCATATCCAGGAGCTGGAGGAATGGGAGCCCCTATGAAATGAGCCCCACTCTACCATGAGGAGGCTGGGGACCAAGGGCCTTAAAGAGGAACTTTCATGATGGTCCAAAAAGTTACAGCTTATAGTAATTATATGCAATACTAGACCTGAAAAGGTGTGCGCATTTATTATTTTTGGCCAAAGTTTACTCTGCCTTCCATAAATTGGATTTGTTTTTGAGCCCTGCTGCACTTGCCTTTGCTGTTCAGCTGCTGGCTCCTGATGACATCACTATAGGGTAGATGAGTGACTCACACTGTGCAGTACCATGCAGTTGCAACAATGTTTGCAAGGGAAACCTACCAGTACTCTGTGTACATAGTGTGTTTCCCCCTTCCCCAAGACACCCTGTTAGCAATGCATTATGCCCAAATCCAAATGCCTTGTGTGTGTGTGTGTGTGTGTATGTTTGTGAAGTTGACTCTGCCCTACAGTGATGTCAGTTGTCAGCAGTACAACCCTGGGTCCACAACACCAAGCTTGCTGTAGAAGCTCTGGTACACCCTGCAGTTTTTAGCAGCTCAGAATGCAAAACCTACCTGCAGTGGACAGTAATGAAATACAATTCCAGAATCCATGCAAGAAGGGGTAATTTATCCATGAAAGTCAAAAGGACTGGTGAAGGTCCCCTTTAAGGGAACAGGGAGTCTTATTGGACAACTGCAAGTCCAGAAGGGCCAGTGCCAATTTGTGGCTGTAGTCTGGAGACATGGAAGTGAAAGTTAAGCACTCAGAGTTGCACATCACTGGAAAACCAGCAACGTGCAGCCAGGAGTATCAGTGAGGGCAGATTTCAGAGGCCGTGGCATGATCAGAAGCATTGGAGGCATTATAAGCAGAATGTTATAAATGCTTGCCAGTTTCCAAGTCCCGAGTAACACATGCTTAGCTTCCATCTTGGAGGCACTATCAGGCATGCTGCCCACAATGGCAGATGTAGACATCCAGGGGCTGTTCTGGTATTTAATTATATACACCTGGTAGTTAGCAATGCAGATGGATGCCCAGTGAAGCAGAGGTGAAAGTTAATTTGCCCATGGTATCCAGCTTCCTGGATTCCATGTCAGGTGGATTAGTGTTTCATAGACTTTGACGGCAGATAAGGATCGCTTGGCCCGCCCAGTCTGCCCATTTCCCTACCTACTGGATAAGCTGCAGATCCTAGTTAACCAACAGCCTACTTCCTCCAACCTCCCACTTTGCCTTATCTGTCCCATGCATTCTTTAATTCCCCCACTGTTTTTGACCCCACAACCTCCTCAGGAAGGCTGTTCCATGCATCCACCACCCTCTCTGTGAAAAAATACTTCCTCACATTGCCCCTGAGCCGTAGCCCCTCTATCTCCAAATTGTGCCTCCTTGTTCTTGCACATCTCTTTTCTTGAAAGATGCCACCCTGTTGGACTTTGATTCCCTTGAGGTAGTTGAAAGTTTCTATCATTTTATTATTTTTATTTATTGATTGATTAAGAAATCACCCTTGAGCCGTGGCTCTTTTACAAAGGTTCCATGCATCATGGTACAATTAACAGACACAGAAACAGTAAAGGTAAAGATTAATAGACAAGAAAAGAACTATATAGACATAAACATTGTTACAATCTTAAACATTGTTACAAATCCTGGACATTGTCAGTTGTAAGCGCTCCAACAGATGACTAAGATGGTCAGGAGTTATGTGAGCTGCAGAAGGAGCTCCCTCAGAAGTACTAGCAGTGATCAGGTGGTGTCACCTCCCAAGGAAGGGGAGGTGGAGGGGAACAGTAAGCAGCCTCCAGCCAGGGTGGTTTTATTCATATACACTGGCGTGAGGGGGGGAATAGGAGGGCAGGTAGTGCAACTGGGTGGATGGGCCGCAGGGAGAAGAAGATGGAGGAGAGGGCAGGTGAATGGGGGGGGAAGGTGAGGGAGAGGAAAGGGAGGGAGGAAGGAAGAGGTTTTGATAGGGAGGAATGCTGAACTGAGCAAGGGGAACGAAGATACAGCCCTGGGCCATTTCATGAGAGCAGTACACAGAGCTTAGTATGGGGGCTTCAGAGGGTGGAGTGTCAGACGTTGGGGAAACAGGCACACACAGTGCTGGAGGCAAGGTAGTGACGGAGTTCGTAATTTGAAGCAGGAGAGGCTGGTGGTATTACGAGTGACCTTGGGAACCTCGTTGAGCCATAATGGGGCTCTGTAGGAGAAGACACGTTGACCAAGTACTGTTCATCGAAATGGCACCACAAGTGCCCCCTGCGTCCTACCTCTGGTGCTGCATTCGGAGTCTGATGGGGTGAAGATGTTAGGTATGATTGGGGGGTGCCTTCCCCAACAGCATTTCTTGCCAAGGAGGCAGGTTTGGAATTTGATCCTGCACCCTAGAGACGGCCAGTTTGTCTGCTCATAAAGTGAGCAGGTATGGGTTAGGCGATCGCATCCAGGGTGAGTCTGCAGGCCTTGTTGAGTGCAGTATGTAGCCTGTTTAGCACAGTATCCGTGGCTGCACCATAGACTACCAAGCCATAATCGATGGTTGATAAGATGGAGCTAGTGACAGAGGTGGAGGGCCGCCGGAGTAAGGTATATTCTGTGCCTGTATAGCACTCCCAGCTTGGAGTTCACTAGCTTGACCACCAGATCAACGTGTTGAGCAAAGGATAGGGTGTCGTCAAGGCTGACCCCCCAGGCACTTCAAGTTCAGGTTTATTGGCAGGAATACTCCATTGAGCAGGCTCATTTACATGGAGGTTCTAGAGAACACATAGGACATAACATTGCCATAAAATACAAATTACTGTGATTATAAATGAAACTGTGCTTATAAGTCAATACAATAGTATAATAATAAAAGACACGTTAACAAGGTAGTGCATTGGCAATTGGAACACAATAATACTTCCGGCAACAGTAAGTTTGAGGTATCCAGCCTGCAAACAGGGAAGGGAGGAAATAGAGGGAGGGAAGTGCTGAGAGTAGGCAGGTAGTGAAATGGGACTAGCAAGTAAAGAAGGTGAGAGCCGGGTTTGGACGGTATAGCAGTAGGTAGGTAGGCAGGTATGAGGGTGAACAGAAAGTAGATGGATGGAAGTGGGTAGGTTGGGGTGAAGGGTACAGGGAAGAAGGTGAGGTCTGGGTGGTGGTACTAGGCCACAGAGATGAAGGATACTAGATAGTCAGCATCAGCAGTGGTTGCTACTTAATGGTGATTGCAGCACTCAAAGTACTGTTGACTAGTCATCTGAAGCTGTTTAGGGGGATTAGGGTTTGAAGTTTGAGATTAGATTGGACTGTGCTCTAGGCAACTGGGAGAGCACAGCTTATAGCCATATTGCCAGTGCATGTACGGGAGTATGGCACATCAAGCGTAAGGTAGGAGCTCTTTTGTAGGGAGTACATGCAGGACATACTGCGAAAGAGATTAAAGTAAGGTGGGAGTTTGGACAAGAGTGCGTTGTAGACCAGACGAGAGAATGTATGGGGTGTCTTGTGGATAAAGAGGTCCACCGTAAGAATGCATACAGGCCGCAGTGGTGTGTGCGGTAGTGGGCAATGGAAACTAAACGAATTGCCCTATGGTGAAGTGTGTCTAGCTGGTGAAGCAGGGAATTGGAGCGGTGACCATAAAGTATGCCAGCATAATCAAGGAGTGGGATGAACGTTGTTTGCACTAAGCATAGCCTGGCCTCAGTGGGAAAGAGCGATTAGTTTCTGGAGCAAAGTCCAATTCTCTGTTGCAGTTTCTTTGCAAGAGAAATGATGTGGGCAGCGAAGGTTAAATGTTGATCTAGGTCACGACCCAAATATTTAAAGTTGTTGACCACTGCCTCGAAGTAATCACCAGTGCACTTGAGGTAGCCAACACGTGGTTAGAATGGAAGAGCATCACTTTTGTTTTTTTGCATTCAGTAGGAGTTTTGAATGAACAAGGTTGTATTGTAACAGGCCGAATTCTGACTGGAGCTCTGTGCGGACCTCGTCTGCTGTAGGTCCGGAAAGATGGATCACTGTCTCATCTGTGAAGATGTAATTTGGCTACATTAGCATTATCACCAACTGAGTTGATCTAAATCATGAATAGGAGAGGTCCAAGGATTGAACCTTGGGGAACTCCTCTCGTGAGGGGGAAGAGTGCGGAAAGGGAACCGTCCATTTTAATGTGTCGAAATCTATTATTTAGATAGCTATTAAACCATAGTAGTGCTGGGCCAGTGATGCCATGGTAATCAAGTGCGTTGAGGAGCAAGCCGTGGTAGACAGTGTCGAAGGCTTTACTTGAGTCCGAAAATAACACCTCTGTAACTTGTCTGTTATCCATAGCAAGGAGCCAGTCATTCGTAACTGAATCTAGAGTAGACGTGGTGCTGTGTGCCGGTCTAAACCAGATTGAACTGGATTTATTAAGTTGGACTTATCAAGGTAGTGTCTGATTTGGACATTTATTAATTTCTCAAGGAGTTTGGAAAGGAGGGGTAGAATTGATATCGGGTGGTAATTGTTAAGGTCCAGTCAGCTGAGACTTGCAAAGTTCAGCAGCCAGTCAGCTGAGCAGCACAGGAGCCGAGCTTCTCTGCTTCAATGCAGCGTACCTGATCTGGTTGGGAAACTCTTTCCTGCCTCCCTATGTCTCAGACCTGCCTCTGGTCACTGCTTGGGACTCTGTCCTACCTGTGAGTACCTACTGCAAGAGTCCTCTCGAAATAAGATAGTTGTTAGGTAAGAACTTACCATAACAGTAGATCTTCGAGAGAGGCTCTTACAGTAGGTACTGCTTTCCCCAACCCAGCCTCCCCCCCCCAGTTTCCTTCTGTGGATTTTCATATTGAGCCTTTTTAAGGCCCCAGGAGCCATCTCATCTTCTCCTGTCACACCTCTACAGGTCTCCAGCGGGGAACTGGAAGGCCGGCGTGGGGACCACTCCTTATAGTGCCATGCTGACATCTGTCACGTGATGTATGGGGCTGTCCCCCGATGGACACCGCTAGCTGGAATTTTACTGTGTGGTCCTAATGCCTGGTGGCTTAGTCCTACTTATGAGTACCTACTGCAAGAGCCTCTCTCAAAAGTAAGATCGGTTTATACTTGGCACTTTTAATTCATTTATAGCTTTTAGCCCCATTTGCTAGCCGTTACACTTAGCGCTTTAATTTCACCTTCCAGTTCTTTCCCGCTGTCTACCTGCACACGTCGAACCTCTCAGAAGAACGCTGCTACCGTCGACGCCATCTTGGATGAGTATTCTTCAAATAGTGTTACTATTAATCCGTATATTTCTCGTGTTTTTTTTTTTTTTTCGTTCAACAAAAATCATTGTGTATGTCGTCCCTGACTTCAGAATCACATAACAATAAGTTCAACTCTTGTAGAACCCGGCTCCCTCACAAGGACTGCCATTCCCTCTGCCCTTTTTGCCTGGCCCCAGGCCATAAGGTGGAAAGGTGCGAGCATTGCCAGAAGTTTAACGTGGCCACACGTAAATGTAGGCAGCAGTCCCTGGAAGCCCATCTTTTAAAAGAAAAAATGGCCAATATGGAGAAGGAGCTGAAGAAGCTCTGGCAATAGTCGTCCTCCCCGGAGGGCCACCATAAGAAAAAGGACAAGGAGAGACATCAGGACCGGGAAGGGTCCCCAGTCATTCCGCCGCCTCCCGCTGGAGTTACGCCCCTTCAGGTAACATCCCCTCCGGGAGATTCACCTTAGATGACTGCCTTGGTGGCTACCAAGTGGCCGTCAACTCACCCGTCTGGCTCTGGCTAGACGGGAGCCTCCCGAGATCAGGAGGTACCCACCTCCTCTATGGCCTCCAAGATTTCAAGGCCCAGCGGTACGAGTGAGCCTGGTAAGTCAAGTTCCAGCACTGCCGTTCTTGCATGATTGTGACTGCTAAGCCACCCATCAGTCCTCTGATGGACACCCAGCCCCAGATCCTCCGTCAGGCCCCAACAACAGGCTTGACAAAGGGGTGACGGCACAGCTGACTATTGATATGCAGCTGACGAAGGACATGACTCCTTCCTCTCTCTTACCACCGGCAGAAGCGTTACCTTTGGCTTTCCCTGCGGGGGATGCGGAGGCAGGAGAGCACCCGCCGACAGGGGTCTCATTACCTCCTCCGCTGATGCCTCAAAAGAAGATAGTACCTCCGACCCCCTCGGGTGATTCAGTCCCACAAGGCCCTCTGGGCCAGACACCAGGACCTTCGGGACCCTCTTGTCCGCCTCTTCCATTGGGGCCTTCGGATCACCCCACGGGATACAGTTCAGACCCGACTATACCTCTGGCAGGGCCTTCGGTCCCTCCATCATGCCCTCCATCAGGACCACCTGGAAATCTTTATGGACATCCATCGCCAGGCTATCCTCCTCAGTACCCAACGCCAGGATAACCACTGCCACAATATTCAGCATCGGGATTCCATATGCCAGACTACCCTCCGTCGGGCCTTAACTACCCCTACTACGGGTACCTCGGCTATGGGTTTAAGTAGACCTTAAGGCAGTCCTCAAGAACTGGTGGGCAGAAGCAAAGTCCCAGCTTACCTCAGAGCTGGAGAAGTGTCAGCCGCCGATGGCCCCGATGCCGACTCCAAGGCCTCCTACGTCAGATCCTTCCCCATTGTCCGGCCCTAGGGGCCCGACACAGGCCAGTCGTCCAGATTCTCATGTTAGGCCCTGGGAGTTCTCCAGGCCTACGGAATTTTCCAGGCCTGTGGAACTGCCACTTCCAGCCATCAGCTCTCCTAGTGAACATGATCCCTTGGACAGCGATATGGTCCATTCCGACTCTGAATGACCAAAAACAGAAGGATTCCCCCAAATCCCCTCCGGAGGATTCTTTCTTCTTGGAGCTCTTAAGAAAGATCCAAGCAGCCTATGATTGGCACACAGTTGCTCAGGACCCGCAGAGGCTGGCAGCCCATTTAGATTTGGCTAACTCCTCGCCAAACCTCATTCCGCCCTGGATTGAGCCGCATGAGGACTTAGTCACCACTATATGGAAGCAACCTTCTTCTCTGGCTTCAGTATCCAGGATAGCTGATAGACTTTCTCGGTCTGCATCCTGAGGCCAATTCAGTGATCATTAGCGCAGTCCATGATAGGTTTGCTAAATCCAAACAATCTTAGTGCCCCCCCCCCCCGACAAAGAATCTAAAATTCGGGATCAATATGGGAGAAAGATGCACTCTTCCTCCACCTTGGGCATCAGAGCACTAAACTATGTTGCCCATATGGGAGGGACTACCAAAAATCTGTCCTAGGTCAGCTGGAGTCCAAGGTAGACCCTCTTCAAGACTCTACCCTAAAGGACGAAATGGCAGATCTAGTATGGTCAGCTAGATCAGCTTGTCATCACATGTGTGCCACCTACGATGCAATAGATGCTGCAGGTGGGGGTCAGCTAGCCTTCGTCACACCTGGCTGAACATCTCAGGCCTGGCACCAGAGGTCCAGCTGGTCATACAGGATGCCTCCTTTAGAGGGTCGGTCCTCTTTGGCGAGGATGTAAAGGACACCCCCCCCCTTGTCCGCCCTTCTGCCTGAAACAGATCTCAGTTGGTGAGACCCAGGATCTACTGGCTGGACTCTCCCACCACACGGGGGCTGGATATGACTGCCTCGAACCTAAACTACTTAGCCTGGGGGCTCCCCTCCTCGCCCATCCAGTTGCCCATATCTTTAACTCTTCCCTCATCTCAGGGATCATCCCTGATGTTTGGAAGATTGCCAAGGTTGTCCCTGTTTTACAAACGAGGCGACCCAAAAAATACCAATAATTATTGCCCCATCGCAATACTGTCTGCCACCTGCAAACTTCTTGAAAAGGCTGTTGCTTCTCAACTCTCCCACTACCTCCAGGGTTATGATGTTCTATCCCCTACCCAGCACGGATTCAGAAAAGGGCACAGTACATTGACTGCGCTTGCCGTGGTTACCTCTGAGATCAGGTCCACGACTGACCAAAGCAAAATGACTGGGGCCATATTCGTCTCTTTCTTTCCTTCTAAGGCCTTCGATCGGGTTGACCATTCCCTCCTCCACTCTGCTCTGCAGTCTCTTGGATTCTCCCACCGAGCCCTTGACTGGTTCTCCAACTACCTTGGGGGTAGGCTTCAATCGAACCCTCTCAGCCCTCTCCCCAGTTAACTGCTGGGTCCCCAAGGGATCCGACCTTGGACCCATTCTGTTTTCCCTGTTCATTAATGAACTGCCCTCCGCTACTACCCATGGGCTCCCAGCTCTATACGCGGATGACCTCGTTGTCCTGGCCAGCTCCCACGATATTAATATCATCAACTCTCGGCTAAACTCCAATTTCGATTATACCCAGAACTGGCTTGAGGGCCACAAGCTTATAGTCAACCTGAAGAAGACCCAGGCTATGCTTTTTGGGTCTGTGGCTAAAACCTCTGCCTGCCGGCGCCGTTAAAAATCTATGGAGCAAATGGCTCCCTCCTGCCAGTCATTGACTCTGTCAAGCATCTAGGGGTTACCCTCGATCTCACCACGCATATACGGAATGTATGTAAAGCCTCGAATGGCAAGCTCTGCCTTGCCTACAGAGCAAAGGACTGCCTCACCCCAGCTGCTTGGCTCGCCATAGCCAGGGGGATACTCCTTCCCACACTTTGCTATGGGCTTGTTGCCTTCACTCCTGTCCCAAACTCTAGCCTTGCGAAATGGGACACCACTTACAACAAAATATATGCCGCTTTGCACACTCTGCCCCTCGCCTTACACACCACTGTGAGCTCTACTCATGGCTGGAGTGGCTCCCCCCTGAAAAGCACCGCACCTTTGTCCTTGGCAACTTCATAGATAACAGTCAGAACAGCCACTCCCTTGGCACTCGCTCTTCCCCTGAAACACGCCACCCCTGCCTACCAATTAAGATCTAGTGCTGCGCAGGCCTGACTGGTTCCCAAAACCCACACCCTCATAGGTGACCGGCCCTTCTCCGTCCACACGCCTGAAATGTGGAACTCCCTTCCTGCCCAAGTTCGTGCCTCTCCCTCCCACCCCTGCTTCAGAACATCCCTATGGAGCTTCCTCAAAACTGCTGCGGCCTGCCTATGTTCCACATAGACCCTACATACTCTCTCCCTCCCCTGATTCTCTGAGGGAACGGCCCGGTGAGCAGTTTCTACGGCTGCTGTTGTACCTCTGCTGCAAACCTGCTTATGGCACTTACCGTCCCCCTGTTGGAAAGGCGATCCTGTCTCATCAGTACCCGCCTCCCTTCTGTATAGTTTTTTAGCTTTCTCTCTTGTTAGGCGATTATTGAAGGTAATTTCTAACTTGTATGCTCTAAAATTTCTTGATGTTTTCTCGTGCTGTTCTCTTATGCTCATTTCAAGCTGTGATTAGTTATTAGTTAGTATTCCACCACCCTATGCTGTTATGTAACTTGTTGCTAGACTACTTACCTCAACATGTTTGAACCTGAGTTGTACCACCCACTTGTCGGAGCCTGCGGCTCCTGTATGTTACCATGACTCTGTCATGTTTTTTGTATGCTCTGTAACACTCCCGGGTTGCACTTGAAAATAGGCACTTGCTTGTCTAGTGTGCTTACCTGGTTAACAAAAGCAAATAAATAAATAATCTCTGACCTACAAGATAAGGGCAAGGCTCTACGTTCTGTACGGTTTATGTACAGGTCTCCTCAAAAGCAGAAACAGCCATTTCGGAGGCAGCAACATCATCAACAAAGACCAAATCAGAACCGACGTCAGAACAAACATTGGGCAACTTTGGCCACTAGAGCCTCTTTGGCTAAGTTCCATAAAGCCTCAGGAGCCGCAGCCTCAGCCTTGCCTTCCACCTTCTGACTCCTTAAGCCTCCCACCTCCACTGGTATGCCTTCCAGAGGAGCCGGTAGGGGGCAGATTCTCCCATCGCCTACCAGAGTGGGAGAGAATAACAGACTTGTGGATTCTTCAACTGGTGGCAAAAGGTCACTCCATAGAATTCATAGAAAGACCCTCAAGAAGACCTGTGGGTCATTTATCCTACCCGCCCAACCACCTACCCAGGGGAACAGATAAGTGGAGTAAAGGAGTATTTTTTTACTACCATTTTTGACTGAAATACTCCCACTTTCTTATTTTAGCAAGTTTTTTCCCACCCTGCAAACTTACAATATGTGGTACACATGTATAAAGTTGGCAGTACCATGAGATGCTAGCAGTCATGGCACTACACAGGAACCTGTAGAAGGTGGAGACAGGAGTTGCTCACTGGGTGGTTAGGACTGTTGCAACTTGACTGTGTAAAAATAAGGTCATAGTATGACTCCTCAGTAGTATGAAACAGTCATTGACTGCAGACGTCCAGTGGGATTGAGACTTGGTTTAGATGAAGGGGGTACAAGATGGGTCAGTGGATGACAGTACTACCATTTGGATGAAAATACTACCAGGTGTGTGGTAGTAGTGGTGGTAGCAGTGGTAGCAGCAGCAGCAGCAGCAGCAGCAGCAGCAGCAGTAGTAAATACTTCTGAGTCCTAAAAAATTATCTGAACTACCCTTGGTGAGAGAGGAAATCACGTCCTTGCTGGCAAAGGCAGTAATAGAACCAGTTCCCGTAAAGCATCAGGGAAAAGGGTACTATTCACATTTCTTCCTGATTCCCAAGAAGACTGACCTCAGACCAATCTTAGATCTGCGTTCTCTGAATCTCTTCGTTTAGTGCAAGAGGATCAGAAGCCTGCCTTATGGGGATGTGGAAATGAGCATCTTTTAGGTCCAGAGATGCCAGCCAGTCTCCTTTTTGGAGAGCTGGCAGAATCGGTGTCTGTTACCATTTTGAACCTTGGCTTTAGTAAGTGCCTGTTTAGCACCCTTAGGCCTAGGATAGGCCACCACTCCCCATTTTTCTTTGTGAGGCAGTATCTTGAATAAAACCCCTTTTCCCTTTTGCTGTGGATGCACAGGTTCCACTGCTTCTGACAATAGGTTTTGAACCTCCTTTTCCAACCACTTTCTTTCCACATTGGAAGCTGGTTTGAACACTCTGGCTCTTAGAGAGGAAAGGTATTTGAAGCTTAGGGATAGACCCTGACTCACTGCTTCCAGGACCCACTTGTCTGTGGTGATCTGTTTCCAAGCCTGGAAACAGTGAGTCAGTCTGCCCCCTACTGGAAGTGGGGAGGCAGCCTGGGAGGACAAGTCAGGGGTCCTGCTTTGCCTGGGGCAAAGAGTGGGGACCACACCTGGAACCCCTTCTGCCCCTGCCCCTGAAGTACCCTTGCTGAGGGTACTGTTACACTTGGGGTATAGCCGTGGCCTGATAAAAAAGGCCTGTAATGCAAGTGGCTGTCCCTGCCTCCCCTTCCATATGGTCTTGTGGACAGGGGAGCTTTTTCTTTGGCAGAGTTGCATCTATAAGTGGCTCTACTCATCCACTTTCTTCATATAGGCTTCTGTGTGAGTTCCAAAGAGGGAATTACCCTCAACTGGGAAATCCAGAGCCTTATCTAAGTGTCTTGAGTGAGGTGTGTGGCTCTTAACCAGGCAAACCTTCTCTAGGCAATTGTATTGGCCATCCAACTGGCAGCAGTGTCATTGGTGTCTGCTGCCATCTGAAATTGATATTTGGCAGCTTCTAAGCCAGATCTGGCAGTCTCAGCAAGGTCTGCTGAAAGACTGGAAGGAGCCTTGTCTGCCTGAGCCATGAGAGATTGCCAGAGGGATTTTTGGTACTGGGCCATATAGCTTGGAAATTGGCCTGTCTTACGGCCAAAGAAGCTGATAAATAGCTCTTTCTGGCCATTCTAAAATCCTTCTGTGGTGGGAGAGAAGCAAGAGGTACTTTTACCTTGTCATAGGCTGTAGCTTGTACCACCATCTGGTGGTCAGGGTGGGAGAATAAAAATTCACCCCCTTCCCTGTCTAGCTGGTACTTCTTGTCCAGCCTTTTATCCAAAGGAGGGACAGACCCTGGTGTTTAGAGGAGCTTTATCGCATCCCTTTTAAAAAAACTTAGCTATGGGAAGCAGTAACTTTTTTTTGGTGGGTGTTAACCCCATCATTTCCAAGTACTGTCTCCTCATCCTCTGTCACCTCAGTGTTAGAGATAGCCAGAGCATCCACCATTTTTCTAACAAAGGAAAAATGGGATGAAGCGAAGACGAACCAGAGGTGACCTTTTACAACTGTATAAAATACTTAAATCACCCAAACAAATGAAACTTTGCGGTATTACCTATTCAACAAGAAAAATAGTACCAAGATTGCATGACAGACAAATAAAAATTCAAAAAGTAAACAACAATAAGAGATTAAACTTCTTCACTATTGGATCACCCAGATTATGGAACAAATTACCACAAGACATTGTTAATTCAACAAATATATCAATATTTAAGAATAAATTGGATAATTGGATGAATAAACATGACCTGGGCAAATGATCCATCAACATGGAGGACAATCTCGATGGGCCACTGGCCTACTTTTGTCCAAAAAAACAAGAAAACCAAGTAATCTTCTGATGACCTGGGAGGAGAGCCACACTCTTGCACAGGAGAGACTTCGGGCTCTATAGGCTCTCCTTCATCCTCTTCTTCATACTTCCCATAATCTTCCCTCCTCATTCAGGGAGGACTGGGTTGATTTGGCAGGGATCTGAACTGTAGACTGCTGTCCAGCAGGCAGCAGACCCTGCAAGGCCTGCAAGACCTTAAATGCCTGTGCAATCTCCAGAGGAGTAGGCATGTTTAGACACAGCAGAAGTCCCCATAGGCTGACCAGCAGGGGGTTCTGTGTGCGTTGTTTTCTTAGTCTTTTTCAGAGGAACCAGTGAGCTAGCCGGTTCAGCAGGCCTTTTTGTGATGGCTTTTGCACCCATATCAAGGGTAGAAATTGTGGCTTATGTGGTTTCACCCACAACCACTGAGGATGTCGGATGGTCAGAGCCTCAGGGCACCCTTAGGTGTAGGCCGTTTCTTTTTAAGCGTTTCCAAATGTTTTTCATGCATTTTTCTGGAAAGATCTTACAGATTTCACAATCAGTTTTTAAATGATCATAGCCAAGGCAGACAGTACAAGAAATGTGTTTATCTGCCTTGGCAAAAACGTCTCCACAGTCTGTACAATTTTTTAAACCGGGTTCACCGGTCTTTTTTCTTAGGTTTTTCAGGCATATTTTTGCAAATGAACCCAAAAATCGCAACCGCAAGTAAATTTAAACTTTTTAAAACAAGGCTATCGGTTGCGGTCAGTTTAGGAACCGATCGGAGAACTGATCGGAACCAGGAACCGAAGGAGAAAGGAACCGGGATTAGCGGTTCAGTAACAGATGGTAGCGGTTACAAAACATAGTTTTAATAAAACAATTTACTAAAAATTAAAGGAGTTTTAGTCAGAAAAACTTGGCTGAGACTAAAAAAAATCTCGGTCCCCACTGGTTATCCCAAACCGGAAGAAGCTGAGAAAAATAAGCAATTTAAGTAAAT
Organism: Neoceratodus forsteri; assembly: GCA_016271365.2. Lineage (NCBI taxonomy): Eukaryota > Metazoa > Chordata > Ceratodontiformes > Ceratodontidae > Neoceratodus > Neoceratodus forsteri. Next base: position 32,681,413 of record CM028133.1, on the reverse strand, counting down.
TAAAGCTAATGGTTTAGTACAAACAAAAGATAAGGGTAGCAAATGGAAATAAAAATAATACTTCTATGTATTTTTTTAAAGTTTCACAGTGAGATGATGAGGAGAGGATCTCAGAGCGTCTAGTTTTGACAGGCGGAGAGAGAAATCTGAGGGTTAGAACGTAGGCAGTTGATAGGTGGCAGCATTTGAAAAAGTGGTACAAGCCAATGATTCCGTCATTAGCATACTGTTCTATCTCTGGGCAGATCTGGCTTAAAGGCATACTGCATGAGTTAGGAATATTAGAGTATTCCTGGGGTGAGAAACAGAGGCTGCCAAAGCAGCCTTTGACTTACCCTCATTATGGGAAATGGAGACCTGAACCTAGAGGGAGAGGCATGATGGTAATGTTTAGAAGACTTCTTTGTCTTTTACATTGAGGAACTGCACTTCTCTCTGAGGGTGAGAGTATCATTGACTGGTGGGGAGATGGGGTTTCAATGAAACCGGTTCCGTAAAATGCTGACGGGATCCCGTCATAGATACGGAAATGGCAAGCTTGACATTCTCCATCTTTGCAGAAAGTTCTCCAGCTAGTTTCAGCTGCGTCTCCTCATGGCCTGGCCTTGGCGGATATAATAGGTCTTCATGTGATGCACAATGTCCATGTAGTGAACACATAATTTGTGATCGTTGTCATAAAAAAAGCCACACCAGCAGAGATGACAAGGCGGCAACTTCCTTGGCACCAGTGATGGCATAAAACAATGATAGTGTAACCCCTAGGTGGCTCTATCCTGAGGGCTACTACCACTGCCTGCTTGGCTAGTAGCAGGTTAAGGGGCCTGAGTACTGAAACGGGTGCCTCCACCCGGAGGTCAGGGTTGTTAGTGGTCAAGCAAACCTGGGCACAGCCCTCCGGGACACTGTAACCCCTCTCTTTCCCTTCTAGTGGCCTGAATAACACACAATAATCACTATCACAATACCCCTTGTACACCATACAAGTACCCACACTGTTTGCACTTACCACCAGGGCTGGTTCCTCTGGCTCGACCCTGGGGACCCCCTGTAAAACAAGCTTATGCACAGCAAATAGCAACAGTACAGTACTTCTGGCACAAACTGGAACCACAGTCAGATTAAATGCAAAAAGTGTTAGATCTGATTTTATTCAGGGGGCTTGAACAAGGGAGGGGCGTAATCAGGTTGATTGGCTTGAAGGCTATATATGAAAATTACTTTACCGTAATTGTGATCTTTCTGTGTATCTTGATTCATCACATATGGGTACTCGGCCGGAGGCTAGGAGCCCGCATTTTTTTTTTTTTTTTTTGGTAGATGGAGCAGACGTGCTCTTGGCGCCGCCCTCGAGGCCAACGTTCTATGTGGTGCTCACGGGTTGGCCATTAGGCGCCATAGACTCCGTCTGCCTGCCAGTTCTGAGTTGCTGGAGAGGTGAGGAAAAGAGGGCTGGAGGTGGGACAAGAGAGTCCAAGTGACAGAAAAAGGAAAAGATATATAAAAATCAAAAGGAGAAATAAACGACAGAGGACAGAGCAAGAGAGAGAGAAACGAAAAGCTAGGTAGATTGGGAAGTGGGCCCCAATCTCTGGAAAACAGAAAAGGGTGGGAGTTAGGGAAGGGTAGGAAATTTTGAGATATAAATGTTTGACATGAGAGGGGGACAGAAAACAGAACACATTGGATTCTGTCCTGTTTCTAGATTGTATAGGAACTGCAAGGAGCAGCCAAGAGGCTTAATTGCCAGAATTCAAGGCACAGAATCACTGGCACAGAAACTCCTTTAAGGCAGCAAACGGCTATTTTTAGAGGACAGGAACAGAGGTTCTGCCCCCTCTCATAAGAAACAAAGAGAATTTTTAGTCGGGATAAATGAGCTTAAAGACTTGTCCAGAGGACAAGAAAACTAAAATTTGGGAAGAGAAAGAAGGAGGCGAGGATGGAGGGCAACTACCCTCTCTCACTCCGAAGGACTGGAAGCAGAGCACTGAAGAGGGGGTGCCGCCCCATCCTGACCACTCCCCCCCCAGACATACCATCCCATCCCACACTGTGCCCCAGATCCCCCCCCGACAAGACAGGGAAAGGAGGGCAAGAAAAGGCAGAGAGAGGGAGAGGGATCCAGAGACTGAGGCCCTAGGGGGATGGCGGGTGGGGCTGTGATGAATGGTGAAGATACACAGAAAGATCACAATTACGGTAGGTATGTAATTTTCATATCTTATCTGTGTCATTCTTCATCATTCATCACATATGGGTGAGTGCCAAGCCCCGAAGGGGGTTTTCAAAACCCTACAGAACAAAGTCCCTTAGCTCTCAGTAGGTGACACACTAAGAGGGAGAACCTTCTGGGCCTGGAGAGGCCCGAGAGTAGGGAGAGTGAGACGGGGACCCCCCCGTCGGGGGAAGGAAGTTGCCCCGACAAACACCGCTTCACCCTACGGGGAAAAAAAGATGGGTGCTCTGGTGCGTGGAGTTAACCACCCTACGCCGGGCCAAGGGTGACAACCGGGAAAGATGCAGTCATGCTGTCCGCCTAGTGCAGATCGCTGTCCCTGCGACCCTGGTAGCTACCTCATTGGTGTCATATGATGCCCTTGCTTGGTGCCTTGCTAGCTCCAGGCCACGTGCAGAGAGAGAGCAATGGCTTGTCTGGTTTGCTCCGTGTCAGGCAAAGAGGCCAGGAGCTGACCTAGCCTGGACCACAAGAACCTATCATAGGCTGCATAGTGGGCCTGATGTGCAGAAATGGAAAGCAACAACCATGCAGAGTAGAAAGCCCTCCTCCCTGAGAAGTCAAAATCCGAGGAGTCTTGATCTGGGGGCCGGTCACGGTGAAGGGCGTGAAGCCCATCGGGAGTGTCCAGCTGTGTCAATCCAGACTGGGGATGAGGCAAGGAACCCGGAGACTCCGGAGGGATGCAAGACTAGATCCCTGGGGCGGGGACTCGGGGAGAAGGGTCTCTGCCAGGGACGCAACGATGCCTCCCTAAAGGGAGCAGGCCAGGGGGGCACCACAAGGGTGTCCTCACTGAAGTCTCATAAAAAGGCGTGCGCCAAGTGCTCCGGATTGCTCTGAGTGGAGGGGGAGAGATGTAGGTCCTCCAACATCCTCACGAGGAATCGCTGATACTCAGCAAGATCAGTGGCTGGGGAGATGTAGACAGAAGGCTCCTCTCCCCCAGAAGAGGGGGATGAGGAGTTGGAGGACCTCAACTGTTCAGAGGGTGGCTGCTCAGGTGGAGGTTGAAAAACCTGTCTGTCCAGCGCCCTGACATAAGCGGGGAAACGAGCAGCCATGACCCTAAATTGCTCCCAGGAGAGAGGCCCGCTAGGACCAAGAATGCCTGGGAGCGCAGTAGAGTGCAGCAGAGGGACGGGGATAGAGCCGAGAAGAGAAGTCTGCTGACCTCCGCCTGGGCTAGGGAGCGGACCAGGAGCGCCAGAGGATGAAGGTGCTTTGGAAGACTCCACAGCAGACAGCTGAACAACCATTTCGGAACTGCTTGGCTGCGCCTGGAAGAATCCCCCCCCGTGAGGTGACCGGGGCCGTAAAGGTCCAGAAGGATGGTCCCCTACCTCAAAAGGATGGGGCTCTCTCAAAGACTGTGAAAGGGAAGAGCGGAGAGCTGCACTGCGTCTTCTTACAGAACCCGGATGGGCGCCCGGAAAAGGCCTGCGTGCAGACCCCATGCCCCTTGACCCCATGGAATCCGAGAGTGCCCTCCTCCTCGAGATGGTCAGCCTAGGTAACTGACAGCCCTGGTCAGCACCTGAAGGAGCTATCCAAGGCACAGTACCCTCCCTTCTTGTAGGTGTTCTGGTCGGCCCCAAAGTCTGGTGGTCCAGGCACACTACCTGAGGGGAATACCACCACTGAGGGGTCGGCGAATCCTCCAAGGCCGGGCTGCAGTGCAGTGGTGGCCTGCACCACTGCCCACTGGTCAGAGCCCCTGACCCCAGCCTTGGAAGTTGCCGGCCGCTCCTCAGAGGGGGGCTGACTCCGGTCTGTTGGACACCACTAGGCTACCCACACTAGCAGCTAGTTCCAAGGAGCCTGACTGCTCATCTGACTCAGAGTCCGACTCCTCCTCTGAAGAAGTGGAGGCCGAGGCCCTGTGCCAAACCATAGGTGGGCGCCTTTCGCCATCCTTGCCAAACAGGGTGCCAGAAATTGAGACCGCACCTGAGCCGGTGCCAGCGCCCTCCCCAGCACCATGAACAGTGGCCGAAGAAGAGACTGCTCCAGCCCAGACAACAGTCTCAGTCGGAACCTGTCATGGCACAGTCGTGCCCCACGGTGCCACAAGCAGCTCCGAGGGCAGAGACTGTGAGGATGGCTCAGACAGCGCTTTCAGCGCCGTGGATGGCACAGACCCACTCCATGGCACCGTGAACGGTGCCGAGAGCAGAGACCGCACCGACGATAGCCCCAACTGTGCCTTCTGAATCCTTCACGGTGCCATGACCCTGTTCGGCACCGCGAACAGCTCCAGAACTGGACACAGCACCAAGCTCAACCTCTGCACCGCAAATGGCACTGAGGTGAGAAAGAGGGCGGCACCGTGGCTCAGCGGTGCCGACAGCGCTCACCGGTGCAGTGCGCACTGACAACACCACCAGGACCCAGGCTGTGAATGGTGCCGAGGCCGTAAATGGCGCCCGACTGGTGTAGAGGATGGCACCAACCAGGGCCTCAGGCAGCGGGTCTGACACCGGGGAGCCTTCAGCTCGGCGGGTGATTGCCATGGCGGTGCTCCCCCGCCCTAAGGAACGGATTGGGCCTCCTGCACTGCAGGAGGAGCCTCTGTCATGGCTAGTCTACTAGAAGCCGAGGCTCCCTCCTCCTTGGTCCGTATAGAACTGGGAGGGGACCCAGAGGAAAGGCCAAGAGAGCATGGCTTGGCCAGACGAGTGCACACCTGACCCCCGAAAGTCGGCAGAGCTCACCCCACTTTCCATGCGCACTGTTCGATGACCCGGCAGTCCATGGAGAAGCAGGTGTTGCACGAATCCATGTTGTGAAGCGGGCCAAGACACGAAATGCAATGGTCATGCTGGTCGGCGGCTGAAAATTTTCAGCTGCATGGGCACCATCGCACAGGGGGCCCACCCGTCCTTCTAAATCGTCTTGCCCTCCAGACCTAGACATGACCTTCGGAAAGAAAAACAAATGAGACTCTACGTCACTGGAAGAGAAAAAAAAATATTGGAAAGATCTTACCGGCAACATCGAGTGGCTAGCAGAACCGGCAGGAGGAACCAACAGACTTGACGTCGAAAGCAGAGTTTTTGAACGAACTACAAGTAGGCCGAACTCTGCTTTTTCAGAGAGAAGCTTCTCATGAGGTAACCTCAAAGGTGGGAGATGAAGAACTGGCAGGCAGGCAGTCGACGGCGCCTAATGGCCAACCTGCGAGCGACATGTAGAACATCTGCCTTGAGGGTGACACCAAGAGTGTGTCTGCTCCACCTATCAAAAAAAAAAAAAAGCTCCTACAGGGTCCTAGCCTCCGGCCGAGTGCCCATATGTGATGAATGGTGAAGACTGACACACATAAGATTAATTGAACAGTTATGCATGCACTTCAGAGTCCATACACAGTCACACACTGTGGGTACCCAGGTGGGGAAGAGGTGGGCTAGCCAGGAACGTTGACCGGGGTAGGGCGGTGTCTCAGTTGGTTGGGGCCCTGTGATGAAAGAAGGCAAGAAGCACAACACACACTATTTGTAATCCGGAGCCGAAAGGCTCAGTTCGTGAAAGAAAAGGCAACAAGACAATCTGATGAGACACTTTAGATTAGATTAAGCTGTTGTTGCAGGGAGCTACCCTGATGTTTACTCATGATACCCAATACTGGACACAGGCAGGATGAAAATCGAGACTGCAGGTTGTTGATCTGGAGTGCCAGGAGAAGCAGGGCCCACACGAATCACCAAGGTGTCGTTCCTGTTCAAGTGTGGAGCAGGGGGCTGATCCCCAGGCAGGTCTCTCGTTGATGGCTTTCTCTGTGCAGCAGGTAGTTTGGCTGGGCCAGTGTGGCAAGGCCCAGGCCAATCAGAGATGAATACGGATTTCAGTCTGTGGAGCTGTATGCAGCTTCCAGCAAGCAAAACACAGTCCAGACAAACTGTGGGGAACCAACACGTGACCCACTATCAGCACACAATACATTTACATATAAGGAAAATTCCACTGTACCAGGACAATGGCTCCCTGTTCACAATTACAGAGTCTCTGCACAATCCGGGAGCTCAGAGCTGGCTGGAAATCCTGACAGGCCAATCGCATTCAGCAAATCTTCGGTCTTCTACAGGTCTGAGCCTGGTCACAATTCAGTGGCTTACTTCGTTCTCACAACTCTGATTCAGTCCAAAATAACTCTTCTCCCCCTCAGGGGGCAGCAGGCAAACAAGCAGGCCAAACTCAAGCCTTTCCACAGTTCTCCCACGCGAAACTATGCAGCACAGCTGCTCGACTGTCTCGAGCTGTTGCTTCTTCACTTCCCAACTTAGATCTGACCTTAGCAGTAGGCAGCTTGGGACTTTCCTCCGGATCCAAAGGATCCAATTGGCTGATCCGTCTGTCAGTCACAGCAAGGGCTCCCCCTCCAGGCTCAATCAGGCACCAAAAGCCCAAAGCTACAATTCCTACAGAGTTTTGCTCCCACAAAGCCCCTGGCGACCGGCTCCATTTTAGAGTCCCCACAGGTACTGATTGGTCCAGTTGAGCAGTCCAGGGTCAAAATGGTGGCGATGCACAGAAATGTCCATGCTGCAAAGAAGGCAGGTTAGACAAACTACAATATCATTGTCATTCCAATAAATAATCAGCAAACAGTTACATCTTTTAACAGAGCTCCCTCTGCACGATTAGCAATGGCAGAAATGGAGCGATTATCTGGCAGACCGGCTGGGGCTCAAGCATAAAAACACTAAGACCCCTCCCAGATTAATTATAACTGCAATCTAGGCAGCTCTTAAGGAGACAGTACACGGATGCAATACAGGCACTCTCTAACAATACCGTTTAAACTGCTAAAACACAGAACACCAGCCTGGCAGTAAGCATTTAGGCAAGCTCAAGGAAGACTTTTCAGGAACCCCCATTTGTAGGGGGGGTTACACCCTTCCCTGCCTGGAGAAAACTTGGCGTCAATGTCAAGTCTGTACCATCATGATATTGAAAATGCAATATAAACGAGACATATATAACATTAGTATGCTAAGAAAATACTATCCAATACATTCCGTTAACAAACTTGTCTCATTACTGTACATTTCGGCATAGCTCACTATACCATATCCATAATGACATTACCTTTGCATTGCTTCTTACATATAATCATAGATGAATCAGTATTACACCCTGAACATTACAGTATTGTCTCATGTTATAACTTCTTGTACATTAAACAATGTAAGAGGGGGCCCTTCCCTATCAGCTAACTTGGGGCTGGATGGGGCAGGGGCACCAAACTGAGAAGGGAGAACAGTCAGTCTGGATTGGCACTTAAGCTTAGTTTGGGTAGTGAGCTCTGAGAAACAAACACCTTTGTGGACTACATTGAAAGGCAAACCCACTGACCTCCTGGGAGAATCATAACTGAAGCATAATACTGGCTTGACAGCTCGGCCAGACTTTCTGGGGGGGGGGGGAACAACCGCAGTCTCTGTACTTTTGACACTAGTCTTGGAGCTTTTGTCACTTGCGAGGAGTGCCTCTGCTTGGAGGGAATGTCCAAACTTGGAGCACTGTCCGCTCCTTGTTCTGTAAGCTCTGTTTCCACAACACTTGCCCATTTTGAGAAGGTTCAGGCACAGTTAGACTTTGTGGCACTGAAAGGGGTCTGTCAGCACTCACACTGCGCTTCAAGTTCTGGTGTGTCACCAGAGAGACTCGGACCATCAGCCCCTTCCTCGGGCAAGTCGCACAGTTCCACAAAACACGGAGTCTGCAGCCTCAGATGATAATACTTTGCACTTCATTTTCAGGGATCATTGGCTCCCAGGACGAAGCTAGGGGGGTTAGGTAGCCCAGAAGGCCCAGCTTCATCCCCATGATTCAGCATAGGATTTCCTCGAAACAACTGACTCAATTCATAGGTGGGGTAATAGGCATTATCATACTCACTATCATCAGAGGTAGACTGGCAGTCATTATCATTCTAGACCTGCTGCGGGGGAAACCTTAAATGTGTGCCCACTGGGGTAGGTTGGCTCCATCTCTTTCTTGCAGCAGCACGAGTCACCAGCCCAGGGGAATAAATTTCTGATGGTTCAGCCTCAATTATGACTTGGCTGATAGGTAGCAAGTGGTTATGGTGCATGGTCTTGACAGCTTTGGAGTTATTCTCTGGGCGCACCTTGTATACAGGTAACTCATCCAACTTTTCAACTACTACATGGGGAAGATGGTGCCACCAATTAGCAATTTTGTGTTTGCCATGCAGTCCCAAATTGCGTAACAACACACGGTCTCCAGGTCTAAGCTCTTGAGCCTTTACTTTTTTGTCATGCCTCTTTGTTGGCGAGATTTCTCTTGGCGGCCATTGTCTGGGCCAGTTGATAGGCATGGTTCAATTGAGCTTTCAGTTTCTGTACATATTGCAGGTAGTTTTCGGCTCGGACCCCATCTGAAGAGACCCCAAAACAGACATCAACTGGCAGTCGGGCCTCCCTCCCGAACATGAGGCGATAGGGGAAGAACCCATTAGCATCATTTTTTGCGCAATTGTATGCGTGTACCAAGGTGCTTATCTGCTGGCTCCACTTATGCTTGTCTTTTGGGTGGAGAGTGCCCAGCATGTCTAGAAGGGTGCGGTTAAATCGTTCTGGTTGAGAGTCCCCTTGGGGATGATAGGGGATGGTTCTTGTCTTTCGCACCCCCCATAGAGAGAGCATTTCTTTGATTAGTCGACTCTCAAAGTCTCTTCCCTGGTTAGAGTGGATCCGCTTGGGGGCACCATAGTAGATGGAGAAATTTTCCACTAGCACCTTGGCCACGCTAGAAGCCTTTTGATCTTTGGTGGGGAAAGCTTGTGCATACCATGTGAAATGATCCGTAACCACTAACACATTGCCAATATTCTGCTGATCAGGTTCTAAACACAAAAAATCTATGCAGACCAGTTCCATGGGGGTGCTGGTAGTTATATTGACAAGGGGGGGCAGGGCTTTTCTTTGCAGGTAGCAACTACAAGTCTTTTCATGGTGCTCAACATCGGCCCCCATCTTGGGCCAGTAGAATAGAGATCGTACCAGCTCGAGAGTCCTGTCAATACCAAGGTGCCCCATGTGATTGTGGAGGGACCGCGGTACCAAATCTTTAAAGGCCATGGGCAGGACCAATTGTTGCTCATCTACTTGGCCACTACGATCTACAGTCTGTCTATAAAACAACTGATTGAGTAACTTCAACCTAGGGCCTTCTTTAAACAGAGCAGTTCGCAAGTCAGGGGAACGTAACTTGGACACATCTTTCCCCGCACGCAGGGCATCAAGTGCTGGCTGAATCACAGGATATTGGGATTGAGCGCACTGAATGCTGTCATTGTCAAATTGAGATAGTGCACTAATATTTAGAGCAGAGAAGTGGCAATAAGCAGCCAGTATGCAGGTATCAGGAGGGCCCAAGTAATCTACTAAACAGTCCACTGTGTCCACAGACATCTGTTCATCTCAGTCAAACTTTTGGCACAAGGCTCTGATGTCTGGTTCAGACAGCCTGACCCAGTCACTCTTGGAAACTGGCCTTTGTGACAAGGTGTCAGCATCAATATGGTTCAGTCCTGGCCTATATTCAACAGCATAATCATAGGTTGATAAGGGGGAAAGCCACCGGTGCCCAGTGGCATCTAACTTAGCTGAAGTCTGTACATAGGTTAACGGGTTATTGTCTGTCTTCACCAGTATCTTTGCCCCATAGAGGTATTCATGAAACTGGTCAACGATGGCCCATTTTAGTGCAAGGAATTCCAACTTATGCACAGGGTAATTTCGCTCTGACTGGGTCAGGCTCCTAGTGGTGAAAGCCACTGGTCTCAAACCATCCTCATGGTCTCGATACAGCACAGCTCCTAGACCCTGCAGACTAGCATCCGTATGCAGCACATAGAGTTTGGTGGGGTCGGCATAGGCGAGGATGGGGGCATGGGTGAGCTGGTATATGACTTCGTGGAAGGCTGCTTCACAGTTGGGCATCCAACGGGGCCCAAAAAGTTCACCTGTGTGGAAGTATACTTTTATCTGGTTCTTTGAAAGCCCCTTTTTTGTATTTACGATTGGTAGGAGGGTAACCCTGGCTAAGATTCAAGAGTGGACGAATCACCTTTGAATAGTCTTATGAACCTGCGGTAGTAGCCACAGAACCCCTGGAAATGTTGTAGTTCTCTCAAATTATGGGGCTGGGACCAAGTAGTCAGTGCTTCAACCTTATTGAGATCAGTCTCTATCCCTTTTGTAGATACTATGTGCCCCACATACTTCACTGAGGTTTGGAAAAACTGGCACTTATCAATGGACAACTTGAGGCCGAAGTCTTCCAGTCGGTCTAGGACTTTAAACAGTCAGGTCTCATGCTCTCTAATGTGCTCCCAAACACAATAACATCATCCAGGTACACCAGACATTCCAGCAAATTCATATCTCCCACCGCATGTTCCGTCGGTCGCTGAAAGGTGGCCGGAGCACCCGATATCCCCTGTAGCATCCTCAGAAATTCATAGAACCTCAATGGACAGATGAAGGTTGTTTTCTCAGGGTCCTCCAGGGCCATTGGAATCTGGTAGTATCCGCTGCGAAGATCCAATACCGAGAACCATTTGCTTCCATTCAAACAATCCAGGGCATCTTGTATATGGGGCATGGTGTATTAATCGGGGACAGTCTGCCAGTTCAGGGTTCGATAATCAACACACATCCTCACAGACCCATTCTTCTTACGCACAACTACAATGGGAGAGGCATATGGGCTGCTTGATTCTTGTATTACACCAGCAGCGAGCATTTCCCACAGGTATCTCCTCACATCATCTGCGTCCGCTGAGGCGAAGCGTCTGGATCTCTGTCTAAATGGCCGGTCTTTGTGCAGGCGTATGTGATGCTCTGCACTGTGGACACACCCCACGTCCCATTCTTTTAATGAAAACACTTGGTCCCTCTGGGTGAGTTTCTTGCTAATTCTAGCTTTCCGTTCAGCTGGCAACGGGGAGTCATCAAAGTCAAATAAGTCCGGGGTCACTCTCTCCTTCTCACCAGAGTGCTTGTTGCTGAGCAATACAGCAGTGTCTGCGCAGTGTACTGTAGGTAGGTTGCACCCTCTGTTCACCTGGATCTCCCAATCCGACACATTCTGAATCTGGACCATCACTCGTCATGCATAGGCATGGGCACGAGCAGGCAAGATGCTGGGTTTGACCAATAATCCATCTGTCAATTTTCCATCGCCTGGCACATCCAACATCAGTATTTTGTTCTTGACATCTTTCCGAAGGCGTACCTCTCCATGAATGGTACACTGGGCATTTGGTGCCAGTACCAGAGAGTCAGGATCCTTCTTCCACATGACCCTCACAGGTTCATCCTGGTCCACTTTCTTGGGTTTCCATTGCAAATCATAGGCCCTCTTGATCAGAGCTGGAATTCTTCAGGCCCTCCCAGTCAGTCTCCTTTGTTTCTCGTTACAGAGTTGCGCCAGTCTCCCAAACATATGGGCGTTTGTCCCAATTAACAGGGGAACACAATCATACAGTCCAGTAGGGGGACACACTAAGGCCAGTGTCTCTGCTTGTTCATCCACTCCAGCCACTGAGATAGGGAAAGACATCCATACTCCAGGTATATTAGGATCTGGCTAAGACCTCTCGCTCAACCCCCACACATGCAACGGTTGTAGGGGCACATCAGGCAGGTGCTTTCAATACCAGTCTTGAAACACTATAGTCACTTGAGTCCCACTGTCAAGCACGGTCCGGGTGGACACACAGTTCATTTTTACTGTAGTTTCCATTGAAGGGCCCACCACCTCGGACCATTCAGGTGCTGCAGGCTTGGATATTGACTTGGCAGGGGCCTTTGAAGAGTAACTTTTCTGAGCAACTCCACCTGGCGGCCGGTTATTGTTCCATCAAATCAAGGCTAATAGTCTAGTGTTAACCTTTCTCAGGTTCTCTGGTGAGCGACAAAAGAAACTGGTGTGCCCATCCTGCCTACGGTGGTAGCAAAAATTGGGTTCTCTGGAGTCTGAGTGGTGGGGGGCCTTCTCCCTGCTTGGGTACATCAGGGGCACTTCGAGGCCCTTCTTGGACTTGTGGCTTGCGTTCCTGATCTTCTGGACTTTCACCAAATTTGGGGGTTTGTGTGGCTCGTATTAAATCCCCCACCAGGGCTATCAATCCTTGTACTTCCTCCAATAGGTTACCCTCAGTCCGGGTTTCTGAAGAGATAACATGCACCCCTACCCCACTAGGTGGGGCCTCACTTTTTTTAACTCTGGGTGCCTGGTAGAGGTCAAGATCTCTGGCCGCCTTGGCAGCCTGTTGGCTGATCCTCAACTCTGTCAATTCTTTAATCAGCTTCCTCATCTGCTGTGCCTCATCTTTGTCACTTCTCTTAGGGGTCTGGTAGGTACGAACAACCCCAGCATAAGGCTCCCAGCACTCTTCATCATTCTGTGCCGCACGAATCTCTTTCATGAGGTGACACTACTCGGGAGGATTAGCCTTCCTGTCTTGCAATTTAAGTTAGCATCATCACACTAGAGTACCTGGCTGACCTGAGAATATAGTCCAGTCTGACCAGATTCAGTTCCTTAGCGGGGCACCCCTCCTTTTCTGTGAGCCCTCTCAATTCTGGTAACAGACGACTTCTCATTCTTCCATTGCTTGGCAGATTTGAATTTTCACAGTAAATTGTCCCCCAACTCGGTGCTTCCAAAAACTCCCTCCAAAGCAGAGGTATTCAGCCACAGTAGCCTCTGGGCTAGTGGCTCGTAGGAAGCGAATGGCCTCCAGTGCAGGGCCCCTCAAACTTTCCATGAGTCTCTTTTCTCCCCCTCAGAGCACTGCCACTCTTGGACCAGGGGGGTAGCATAGTCCATCCATGTTTCCAGGTCATCCTCCCCTACAGGCACTGGGACTGTGCCTGAGAAAAGTCTAAGTCTACAGTAAGAGTCCAGGTGCACAGATGGGACTACTATGGGGGAGGTGACCACAAGAGAACCCTTAGGGGAGGCAGGAGATGCTATTGGACTGTAATGGTGTGGGTTCATCAGAAAGGTCTAGCACCTTCACTAACTCTTGGGTAGTTCGCCCCTCAGAAGCAACAGCTTAAGCAGCTTGTCCTTGAACCCCTCTATACTGGGTGACCCACCCGGGGTAGTCGGATCACTGTGTAAGTGGTTGACCCTCTACCCCTTCTGGGCCCCTTTGGACAGAATAACAGGGGGTACCTTCTCTGGATCTATGGGAAAGCTGCAGGAGAGTAAAACTATCATGGTCTGGTCAAACAGGTCTGAATCCGACCCCTTTACTTCAGCTTTTCTCACACACTTAACATGCTCCACAGCTTCTACAGTAACACCATTAGTGGTCCCTAACGGGACATCCGTTAACAGGAGGGCCTGTCGGGGATCTATCCCCTCAGCCTCACTCCACCCCATCATTCTGTGTACCAACAGTTTATGAGGGGTGATTTTGAACTTAGGCGTAGCAAACTCCTCCATTTTGTTTCACCTGTTCTGAACATAATGGGGTAATTCCCTCCTCTGGCTACTAGAGGATGCTAATCCCAGTGGTGCCTCCAAGATGTAACCCCTAGGTGGTGCTATCCCGAGGGCTACTACCCCTGCCTGCTTGGCTAGTAGCAGGTTAAAAGGGGCCTGGGTACTGAAACGGATGCCTCCACCCGGAGGTCAGGGTTGTTCATTTGTCAAGCTAACCTGGGCACAGCCCTCCGGGACACTGTAACCCCCCCCCTTTCCCTTCTAGTGGTCTGAACAATACACAATTACTGTCACAATACCTCTTGTGCACCATGCAAGTACCCACACTGTTTGCACTTACCACCAGGGCTGGTTCCTCTGGCTCAACATTGGGAACCCCCTGTAAAATAAGGTTATGCACAGCAAATAGCAACAGTACAGTACTTTCGGCACAAACTGGAACCACAGTCAGATTAAATGCAAAAAGAGTTGGATCCGATTTATTCAGGGGGCTTGAACAAGGGAGGGGTGTAATCAGGTTGGTTGGCTTGAAGGCTGTATTAAACAGTTATGCATGCACTTCAGAGTCCATACGCAGTCGCACACTCTGGGTACCCAGGTGGGGAAGAGGTGGGCTAGCCAGGAACGTTGACCGGGGTAGGCCAGCGTTGCAGCTGGTTGGGCCCTGTGATGGAAGAAAGCAACATGCACAACACACACTATTTGTAATCCGGAGCCGAATGGCTTAGTTCGTGAAAGAAAAGGCAACAAGACAAATCTGATGACACACTTTAGATTAAGCTGTTGTTGCAGGGAGCTACCCTGATGTTTACTCCTGATACCCAATACTGGACACTGGCAGGACGAAAATTGAGACTGCAGGTTGTTGATCTGGAGTGCCAGGAGAAGCAGGGCCCAAACGAATCACCGAGGTGTCGTTCCTGTTCAAGCGTAGAGCAGGGGGCTGATCCCCAGGCAGGTCTCTCGTCGATGGCTTTCTCTGTGCAGCGGGTAGTCTGGCTAGGCCAGTGTGGCAAGGCCCAGACCAATCAGAGACGAATACAGATTTCAGTCCGTGGAGCTGTATGCAGCCTCCAGCAAGCAAAACACAGTTCAGACAAACAGTGGGAAACCAACTCACTACCCACTATCGGCACACAGCACATCTAGATGTAAGGAAAATTCTACTGTACCAGGCCAATGGTTATTCATTTTTTTTTTTTTTTTACTGTGTAATTGACCCCCCAAAAAAGCCACCAGAAAATGTCTTCTAGAGAGACAGTCTTTTTAAACTGTTGTGGCTTTCTGTCCTATAGTCCTGTTTGTTTGTCAGATCTAATCACTTGCTCTTCTCCTTCCATGCAGCCTAGCACAATGATCATCCCTGTTCGCTGTTTCACCTGTGGGAAAGTCGTTGGAAACAAGTGGGAAGCCTACTTGGGCCTGTTGCAGGCGGAATACACTGAAGGGTATGTTAACTAATATAGGATCCCTGGTCAGGGTGTATGTGAGTGTGCTTTTGTCTGGGAACATTTTACCTGGTATAGTTTAGCAAAACATACTAAGTTTTCTTCAGCTGCCACACCAAACTGTGTCAAATATTCACTTGCCATTAATCTGATTTTCATTCAGAAGTGATCCTACAGTTGCTTTACCCAAGATTAGGTGCAAAATGAGTCACATTTTTACTCAAGTTAAAATTGCAGGCCGGCCCAGTGGTGCTGAGGGTTGAGGCGCTGGACACCACATCTTGTGCCATGCCGGCAACCTGGGTTTGGGAATGGATTTGGGTCATCGAGGGTATGCAGGAGAGGGAGGGACTTGAGCATCTGGAGGACTGCTCTCTCCTCCCCGGGTGGGTTCTGGGGCACACCTCTCTTCCCAGCGGTCCTGATGAAGATCAGGGATCCCGCCAGGAGCAGTGCCAGATTCAGGGGGCCGGGCGGCAGCGGACGTCAGCACGTAGGTGTGCAGATGTCATTGCACGTCCATGTTCAGAGGGGAAAACATGGAAAATCCCAGAGGACCAGGGAGGCGATGGAGACCCCAGGAATCGATGCCCATATCCTATCGCTGGACCAGCCCTCCGCCAGCTCTCCCAAGCTCCTCAACCTGGCACAGGACTGTTCCTCTAATCACAGAAAAGCCACCAGGTAGGTGAGGTGGGCCCTCCCCCGGGGGTGATCCGGGAGCCTGAACGAGGCCATAGGTTCAGGGCAGGGGTGCTCAGCAATGTGTCTCCCAGGCAGGGTGGTTTCAGGGTGGGAGTAAAGGCCAAGGTTGAGTGGGTACTCCCGAGAGATGCCCTGGTCCACCGGAGCTAGAAATAGAATGTATAAATGTAACCCCCAGGTGGCTTTATCCCAAGGGCTACTACCCCTGCCTGCCTAACTGCTAACAGGTTGAGGGGCCTAGGTTCTATGGCAGGTGCCTCCACCCAGAGGTCAGGATTTACAGTAGTTCAACTAACTTGGTCACAGCCCTCTGGGACACTGAGACCCCCTATTATTCCTGCTAGTGACCCACACTGTACACCATGAGTACCTTTACTATTCACACTTACCCCCAGCACTAGTTCAATTAGCTTGACTCTGGAGACCCCTGTAAAACAAGATGATGCAATACAATAGCCACAGTACAATACTTTAACATAAACAAATACCTCAGTCAGTGTAACTGCTGAAACAAACAGATCGGATTTATTTAAGGGACTGTAACAAGGACGGGGAAATCAGGTTAATTAGGTTAGACACATTAATAATCACAGTACTGTGCACATATTCAAAGTCCCAAAATGTCACTTTATTGGGTACCCAGGGTGGTGGGGGGCTAGCCAGGATCGGTGCAGCTGGTTGGGGTCCTGTGATGGAAAAACACTTGCACAATACCCACTTGTAATCTGGAGCGGGTTGGCTCAGTTCATGAAGAAAGAAGGGAAAAGAAATCGGAGGGAACACTTGCAATTAGATGATGGCAGGGAGCTACCCTGATTTGTACTCACACACTCGATGCTGACAACTGGCACCAAGGGGGTCATGGATTGCCAGACACCCTCACACAGCAGGGGGGAAATTCTACAGGCAGGCACACAGCTTCAATCAGCAACGGATTTAGTCCGCCTGCATGCAGTTGCCTTTCCATCTACTCACATGGGACAAGAAGACTCGTTTAGCTGTCCTTCGCAAACACTCCACACATTTATATGTAAAAGAAATTACTATACCAGGCAGCTGCTCTCAGGTCCCGATCGCACTTAACTGCTAACCCGGGAGTTCACACTGCAGCTTCACTTTCCTGACAGACCGAGCGTGATTAAGCAGTTTCTTCAGTCCTCTACAGGGTGAGCCTTGTTCCCAGTTGTTCAGCCTCTCTTTCTCGGTAGCTGCGGATTCAGTCCGAATCACCATGGCAGCGCGCCGCCTGAAGTTTAGGCTTTCCCACGCGCTTCCCGCGCGAAACTCTGCAGCACAGAAGCTCGGAGCTCCTTCCCTGATCACGGCCACAACGGATCTGCTCTTCCAGACACAAAGCAGGGCATTCCATTCAGGTGCCACCTGGTCCAATTGGTGGACTTCAGTTGTCAATCACTCAAAACTCCCCCTATTGGTGTGAATAGGCGCCAATGTCCAGAACTCCACTTCCCAGAATTACTAGCTATATTTCTTATGGCCAGCCGGCTCCCAGAGAGTCCTGATCCTGGTTGGTCCACTTAAACTCCATTTTAGATGCCCCTCCTTGTCTGATTGGATCTATTCAGCAGTTCTGATCCAAAATGGAGGGGCCAAACATAGAGTCCCAGCTGCAAGAAAGGCAGGTTAGACAAATTACATTTACGCTAATACTCTAAATGATATGGGGCAAACAGTTACATCTCTGATAATTGCTCACTCTGCCCACTTAGCGATGGCAGAAATGGAGCGATTTGTCAGCCACTCGAGTGGGACTTGAGCAGGGAAACGCACAGTCCCCCCTGCGAACTAATCATGCCTGCAAGCAGACAGCTCTTAAAGAGGCAGTACTAGAGGCTGTAAGAGCTCTCACAGATAAACGACTTAAACGCCGAACACCACTCTGGCTAGGAGCACTCAGCCAGCTCCTGGAAGACTTTGGGAACCCCCATTTGGCAGGGGGGTTACATAAAAATAAATAAAAGTTAAAATAGCAGTTAAAACAAAATTGGGCAAAACAAATCTGACCCTGTTTTCCACTAAAAAAAAAAGATTCTGGACACCTTTGAATTTTATTTGGAGGTACAAATGTCTATCCCTTCCACAATTTGAGTATCTAATTTTATTTATTTTTTTTTCAATACAAAAAAAAATAAAATGCCCACCATTTGGCTTAGGAATAGCCTTAGGACCTGCCAAGGGTTAGGATCGGGGAGGGGGACTCAGTGTGCAAGATAGGAAGTACCTAGAAAAGTAGATTTGACAAGGATTCTAATTCGTAGCTGAAACTAACTTTTTGGAAGAATCTTTTTCTGTTGAACAGCTGCTTAGTTTTAAATTACAGCAATTGCTTCATATTTGGAGCAGAATAAAAATTGTCCGCAGTTTCTCTGCATGTTAGTTTTTGTTTCTGTATATTGGTGGCGAGTTATCCATCCAAACTGATGCCTGGAAAAGTATTGAACTGGCAGGCCACTTCCGATCCTTTGATTTGTAGGTAGGTGATGTCGCAGTTAAACTTGGAGCTGTGCAGTGTAACGGGATATGTTGTTTTGAGAGTGTATCCAGATGCGTTACCAACTCATTCTGTCAAGAGTGGTTGGTGTGGAGGTGGTGGCAGTAGTAATACAGTGTGAATTTCGCTGCACCTGGGACTAGAGTCACAGAACACAGCACAAAAGTTTGCATTGATTGCCCAGGTCTCAAAGGTTGCTATTCAAAGTCGGCTAACGCACCTGCACTATCTGACTGTGAATAGGGCCAGAACAAGTTAGCAGTAACTCCCTCACTGCTACCTCTAACCCCACTAGCACCACCCTGACATGCATCCCAGAGAATGGCCCTGAAATGAATGAGCCCATTGGGCATGCAAGGTGCAACTCCCTTTATCTAGGGCTTCCTGGGGTTGATATCCGCTGCTTGCAGCTAGTGCAGAACGCGGCAGCACGTTTGTTGACTGGGGCATCTAGAAGATCTCATATCACCCCTGTGCTGCACGCTCTGCACTGGCTGCCAATACAGTGGCGGATCACCTTTAAAGTAGGTCTATTGACCTACAAAGCCCTACACGGATTGGGTCATGATTACTTGAAAGAGCTCCTGGTTCCTTACACCCCTTTGCGACAGCTCCGCTCGGCTGACGAGGGATTGCTGGAGATTCTGAGGGTTAACTTAGTCATCTGGCGCGCGTGCCTTTGGATTTGCTGCACCTCCCCTCTGGAATTCTCTGCCCCGTCAGCTCCGGGAGTGCAGGACGGTGGGGAGTTTTAAGCCAGCACTGAAGACTTTTTTATGGGGAAAGGCATTTCCTGTTTTATCATGATTTTTATACTATGTATTTGTATATGTGTTTTGTTCGTATTAATATTGAAAGGCGCTTAATTAAATTTTATTATTATTATTTACATGCCCATTAGCTGCAATGGAGTGCAGTGCAGCCCCCCGTGATCGCCAGCCTGGAGACAAGGAATAGATCCTGGTGGCTAGTAATCCCTCCCCACCTCCCCGGTGTCTAGTGTATTACACACACACACACACACGTGTGTGTGTGTGTGTGTGTGTGTGTGTGTGTGTGTACGTACATACATACACATATACATACATATATACATATACATATACACATACACATACACATATATATACACACACACACTCACGATCCCCTGTATATTAATGTGAAATCATTCCCTGGTGGCTAGTGGACCCCCCCTCCCTATCCAAAAATAGTGGTAATCATTCCCTGGCATCTAGCAGACCTCCCAACCCCCCATCCAGACCCCGAGCTGGTGCCGTAACAGCCCCCCCCTGTCTCCACCATGACGACTGAGCTGTGAATGAATGGGTAATGTATATAGTAAGCACTCACTGACTGATGGCTCCTGTCAATCAGTGAGCGCCAACTG
This sequence comes from Neoceratodus forsteri, assembly GCA_016271365.2. NCBI lineage: Eukaryota > Metazoa > Chordata > Ceratodontiformes > Ceratodontidae > Neoceratodus > Neoceratodus forsteri. Next base: position 32,661,632 of record CM028133.1, on the reverse strand, counting down.
TATACATTACACATTCCTTGACAGTTGAGTCATTGGCTGGCCGTGGTCTAGAGAGGAGGGCTGTGACTGTCATTGACTTGGGTCCAGATTGGGGGGGGGGCACCATCTGCCGGGTATGGAGGTGAGGGGGCCACTGGACACTAGGGAATGATTACCACTATTTTCACAGGGATTGAATCCACTAGCCACCAGGGAATGATTTCACATTAATATATGTAGGAGGGGGAATACAGTGGACACCGGGAATGATGTGTACACGGACGGGGATCAGGTGGGGAGGAGGACACCTTTCTGTTATCAGGTGGGGGCACTAGCCACCAGGGTCTATTTTTTTGTCTCTAGGTCGGCAGTTGACAATCATGGGGTGGGGGTGACCACTGGCCCAGGGACTACCTACATTTGTACAGCCGGGCTGGTGGGGGGGGGGATCACTAGCATCAGGGAATACCTTTTGTACACTTGGGCTGGCAATTTTGAGGGGGGGGGCACCACCACAGTACTTCCGCCAACCACTAGGGTTGCCTAAGATTAAAGCAAGGTCCCGGTCGGTGGAATCTGCTCCACGCAAGGGAACCTCGCAAAAGGCCCTTGTGCGGAGGAAATGCCTTATGTATCGGACTGCACAGATATGCAGGTCCCCCTCCCCTTCATTTGCATTGTGGCCCCCTCCACACTTTGTCCCAGCGTGAACCCAGACTTTTGTGAATATCACCTCGGCGCAAAACCAGGTTTGTGCCGGGGGCAAAGTTTTGTGAATCTAGCCCCTGGTGTCTAAAGATTTTTATAACCTTGGTAAGAACATTCTAGGCACCTGACTGGCTTAAAGTCATGTACAAGAGTGTAATTATCTGGCCATAATTACACTCCAGTACTTGTTTAGCCTGTGCAACAGGTGCAGCTACAATATCAATATGCCTAAACTGGAACTATGCTCTTGTCTTCTACTCCCATTTCATATAGGAGACAATTTATTTATTGTTCCATATAGGTTTTTTTTATCCTCCAGTGGCAGGCTGTTCAGCTGAGTCAGTCTTGTCCCATCACTCACGATTGTCCAGAGTCTCCACCTGCTGTTACCTCTGAGACCAGAAAGGCCACAGGTACTGCGTGGGCATCATGAAGCCCATCCTCAACATTTTCCACCTTCATTTTCTGCCCTGGCCACGGCTGGATGTGCGGCGTGCACACTTCACCTCCGCAGAGGCGCCCTCAGCATTCTGTACGAGACAACACACATTGCCACCTGATTCCTCCAGGTGGCAGTCTAGTGGCAGGTCATGGTGTCTCTCGAGGGAAAAGAGCTGCCTATGAACGCCTCCATCTCTCTCCCGGCTGGCCCCCGTGTGACTCTAGTCCATTCCCGAACTCTAGTCATCAGTATGGCAGCAGGGAGGCATAGATGCCTCAACATGCAGCGCCACTGGGCCGGCTATAGAAAACTTATGATTTTTAATAAGAAAATATTATTTAAAAATATCTTTAAGTAGAACCCATGTTGTAAGTGCAATAGAACACTTCAGGGATATGTAATTATGATGAATAATCACACTTTCCTCTTATGTGTTTGGCACAAATGCCTCATGACCAACAACACACAATAATTGACCTAAAACTACACCATATATACCACCTTAAAGGAGAACTGCACTGAACCTGTAAGTCACTTTTCCCTATAGAAGCTGTGTTTTTTTTTTTTTTTTTTTTTAAGTACTGGTTGAAGTTCTGCTGTTTTTTTTCCATCTGTACAGACCTTCTAGTAACCTCAATGGGTGTTTCTGCTCTACAGTCAGGTGGTAAGTACCATTTTGGAACTGTGTGATGTAGTTTATGTCCCAAACAATCTCTGTTTTATATAGTAGTGTAAATGCATTATGCCAATAACAGAAGCGTAGAACTGGGACATAAACTACATCCTACAGTTCTAAGATTATTCTTACCAGCAGCATGTAAATCAGAAACACCCACTAAAATAACTAAAGCCTGGATAGGTAGAGCAATAACAATTTGAACCAGTATTTAAAAAAAAAAAAACAGCTTCTAGTGGGAAAATTCACTTGCAGATTCAGCGCAATTCTCCTTTGAGACCCATGATCAGTTGTGTATGCAAATGAGTAGACAAACTGCAAACAGCTTGCAGGCATTGCTTTGTCTTTTTTCAGTTTTATGTCTAGAATCACTAGTTTATAATGCACATTTTTTAATTTGATTTACAGGGATGCACTCGATGCTTTGGGTCTGAAGCGCTACTGCTGTCGGAGAATGCTGCTGTCCCATGTGGACCTGATTGAGAAATTACTGAACTATGCCCCACTCGAGAAATGAGGAACTCTACACTTGTGTGCACATTCTTAGAATTAACCCAAGAAAATGAAGAACTGTTAAAATAAAAAAAACTTAGTAAATGAATATGTTTTCAGTGATCTCACTCAGTGGTGACTTTCAGCTGCCCTCTCCTGTTTGTTTGTTCGTCCCCCTTCCCGCAGTCAGGTCTTGGTATAGAGCAGAGACTGGGAAGGACATTCTGTACCTCTCTCCAACTCACTACTGCAGTCAGATACAGCCACTCTCCCCTGATAAGGGTTTGCAGCTGGTATGGCTTCAAGAGCGGGCACCCACCATGAACATTTATGTAGTGTATGGTTAAATGTGGTCGTGTACGGATTTCCGTAATGCAGAATCCTTGTATATGGGCAGAAGTTTACATTTCAAAGATCACAGAAAGTTGCTGTGCATGGTTATCTGCTGTCAAGCCCTTCCGGTGACATGGTAATTTATCTACAGTGTACTTACCGACTGTGAGTGATGAAAGGTAGGGTAGATGGGTCCTGCTCACTACTGTATATAAACGGAAATGGTTTGCTTTTAACGTACTGTAAAACCATGTACTATAAAAACATGGGCAACCATGTCCAATTCGGCTCATGTTTGTCACAGGGCTGTGATGACCTCATGTACCTCTCAAACTTTGCTTTCTAGGTCCGTGTGATGTCATCTCAACCCCTTGACTAAAAACAGTCTCGTTTTGTATGGTTGCCCATGCATTATTTTCTATATATTAACTAGTGTGCACTTTTCCCCTATAGAGAAACATGGTTGTCATTTTTTTTTTTTTTTTTTTTTTTTTTGTTAAACACGTTAGGTTTGCTTTGGGCCATGCATGTGTCAGTCGCGGTCTCGCCATTCCTGGAGCAGTCCCATATAACGCCACATTTCAGCATCCCTGCATGATCGGTGGTAACTTAGTTTTTTTATTTAAAAAAGAAATGCGTTCTCTTTTGTCACTGACCCAGGGAAAACAGAAGTGAAACGTGCGCCGGGTTTCCCTGTCAGCACGCATGCGCCACTGCGTCTCCCCAACTCTTCAAACCGGAAGGACCTGCAGCCGCCGCTCAGCAGTAAATCTAGCTATAAAAAAAAAATGCACAAATATGGAATTTTTATCAAAATCTCCACTTCTTTTGCCCCCAACAAGTGGAGCACTGTGACATGAAAGACTGCGGACTGCGCAGAATCCAGACTGGTCCGTAGCTTCACAAACACCCATCTGTTAGCCTATTTTATTTTGTAAAATTGCTGAGGCAAAAAAGCGCATGCCAGCAATTATAGAAAATAAAATATGGGGTGGTTGTGTAAAACTAGATTTTACACACATCCTCATTGTGGGATGCATTTCATAAACCCCCAGGGCAAATATGTAGCATCCCACAACTCGTGTGTGTGTGTGTAAAATCTTATTATACAAACACCACCACATACTTTATTCTCTATGTAATAACTGGGGAGTGTCTCCCATAAGGAAACTTGGTTATAATACACCATTATAACCAGCCAGTTACAATGGCGAACACATTCAGAGTTTTCCTGCTTGTGCACATTCTCCAGTTCCTTCCCTCACTGAACATTTCTGGAAGTAACTGCAGCCGGAGATGCTCAATACCGCCACTTACCCAACACAGAGCAACAGAGTAGTGTGTGTATGTGTGTGGTTTTTTTTTTTTATGTTAACTGTTACACCTGCCTAACGGGGCATCTCTCGGGAATCCACACACGGCTCTGGGTACCTAACTGCCCACCTGAACCACACTTACCCGAACTACTAAGTCGGGGTCAGGACTCCAGTCTCTCCCTGGGCCAACTGAGAGATCCAGAGTTCCCCAGATGCGCTGTTGGGTACTGCAGCCGGCGTTAGGCATGTGGACCCAGGCCCCTGGTGGTTCCGTCGCCTCCCCGCAGGCTAGGGGATTTTTTTTCCTTTGTCGTCACCTCTCCATCCCCGACGTAAGACGTCAAAGATGTCCGCCGCAGTTCCACCCCCTCTACATTGTGCCAGGTGTGCGCACATCTTCCGGCTTCCATCAGGGGTCGGTATTGCACCAAGCAGTCCCAGGATCCCTCCCCAGAGAGAGAGGAGAGCAGTCTACGGTCTTTCTCTCGTCGACCCCCAGCAGCCCGGGCTCGTTCCCGAACCAGAGTCGCCAGCATGGCACGAGGCATGGCATCCAGCACCTCAACCCTCCATGCCACCAGGCTGACAGAGTATTTTTAACAGTATTTTAATATTTTCTCTTCACATACAATATTTACTCTTTTTCTTTTTTCCAGTCGCTGTCGTTCCTGCAGTCACGATCAAATTACCATGGACCACAAGTGGGCGGTGATCACCACTATAGCAGACTGTGCCCTCAGATCCCTGCTGCTGCTCATTAACCTCTGGGACTGCAGCATACTGTATTTATGTTGGGGGAGGGGGGGAAGAGGAGTAACTCAACTAAACCAAACCTTTCAAACGACGTGTGTGTGTGTGTGTGTGTGTGTGTGTGTGTGTGTGTGTGTGTGTATAGGTTAAACAGCAAACTGTTTTAATACTAAAGGTCAGCTCCATGTACTGGCCAAACTGTTCCTTTTTTAATGAAATGCTGCAGGCAAGAAAACACTCCCCATCAATTATATAAAATAAAATGTGGGGTGGTGTGTAAAATGGTGGCATGTAATGTTAGCGACCCTGGAACGGTAAGTGCCACTGTCTGCGAGGGAATAACGATGAAATGGCTACATACCTTTTAAGCCCCCCAAGGTGGTACGACCTTACAGTTGGTTATTTAAGCGGGGGGGGGCCTCCTCCCCACCAAAAAAAAGTCACCATTTGAGTCGTCACAGACATCGCTTCGCAATTCCAGACTCGCCGTTCTGGAGTCACTAATATCACACAGAACCATGAAAAACTTGAATTTTACATACACCGTCAATGTTGGATGCTTAAATAAACCCCCGAGCTTCACTCTCAGGATTTATGTAGCATCCAACACCTCAGATGTGTGTAAAATTCTCATTATGTACACCCACTGATATGTCTTATTTCATATATTTACTTTGGATCTGAAGCCTACTGCACATCAGGGCACAAAAGGTGGGGGGCGTGCACCAACGAAAACAGAGAATGCAGAACATGGCCCACAAGCACAGGTGGCATCAAGTAACTGCCTTTTATATGGTGTCCTTTACATCTTCAAACCTCATTCGCGCAACAGCAGCCCTGAGAGGAGGTAGAGGTACCCCCCCCCCCCATACAGACCACATGAATCATTCAGCATGCGTGTAACCTTTGGCCATAGATATTGTCATTGAGTGTACAGGAGTTCTGTTCCGAGTGGGGACTGCAATGAACAGACTGCTTCCATTTTACTCTTGTCAGTCCCCATAGAGAAAAAGTTCCCATTACTGGTGCACAAGGGAAACATTTACCCAGTACCCTCACCTTCCTCTCCAGGTGGGGTGAGCTCCAGCAAGGAACTCTGAACACACACACACACACACACACACACACACACACACACACAATGCAGTACAACATCCAAGAAAAAATCGCCTTAGTAATGGTGTTTCTTCTAATGGAGTCTTGCTGTATTCTGACTATTGCAGTTAGGTCCTGCCTTTCAGCTGCCCCAGAGAACAAAGAGTTAACTTTCCATGGCCAGCATGGAACTTTCAGCGCAAGCTCGGTTGAAGCCCCTGTCTGCTGTTGTTTAAACTCCAACCGTCAGATCTTTGAGCAATACTCACTAGAAGTTCTGTGTGGAAACTGTAAAACTCACACTAGCCAACTGGCAACTAAATTTATTAAAGGGTTTTTTGGTTTCAGAGCAAAGACTGAAGTCAGGAAACCCAAAAAAACAAAACACAACGCACACCCAAAGTAAAGGAGGGTGAAAAAGGGGCACCTCTAGGGTGCCAACACTGCTCCTGCCCACCCACATCCCAAAAACCAGGTTCTGAGGGGAGGCGAGGGGGAGGTCAAAATACAGCAAGACTCCATTAGAAGAAACAACATTACTAAGGTGAGTAATTTTTCTTCAAACAACATGACGTCTTGCTGTATTCTGACTATTGCAGACTACCAAGCAGTACCTCCATGGAGGAGAGACAGAACCTACTTTGGGAATAGGCTCTGAAGCACGGCTGTACCAAACCGAGCATTACTCCTAGCCTGGATATCCAGAGAGTAATGCTTGGTCAAGGTATGGACCATTTTCCAGGTGGCTGCTTGACAAATTTCTAAGATAGGAATATCCCTGGTAGCAGCCAGGGAAGCAGCTGTACTTCTAGAGTGAGCCCTCAGGCCTGAGGGTGGGGTTCTACCAAGCTTTTCATAACAGAATTGTATACAAGAGACAATCCACCTGGCAGTAGATCTCTTAGTAGGAGGTTTGCCCTTACCGACCTCTCCATGTGTGAGGAACAACTGGAGGGACTCAAACCTGTGACCCTTGGTGCACTCTATGTAGTAGCTGAGGGCCCTCAACATCCAAGCTGTGCAGCCTCCTCTCTTCAGAGGAGGAATGGTCAGTGAAGAAAACAGGGAGAGACATAGACTGATTAAGGTGGAAATCTGAAGCCACCATAGGCAAAAACTTCCTGTTAGTTCTTAGGACCACTTTATCTCTATGGAAAGAGATGAAATCAGGCTCCACTGACAGGGCTTGCAATTCACTGATACGCCTGGCAGAGGTAATGGCTACCAAAAACACAGTTTTCCAAGTCAAGTGCTTAAGCTCTGCAGAGGGCAAAGGCTCAAAGGGTGGTTGCATGAGCTGAGCAATGCAAACATTAAGGTCCCAAGCAGGAGCAGAGTCCCTAAAGAGAGGATTGGTGTGCAGCAATCCCTTAAAGAACTTACAAAACACAGGATGGGCTGACAGAGGAGAGGGATTGCCTACTGACAAGAAGGCAGAAACAGCTGCCAGATGCACTTTAAGTGTAGCTGGCCTAAGTCCTAAGCCATTAAGATGAACCATATAGTCCAGGACTATAGGCAACCCAGCAGATTCTGGAGAAATATGATTATCAGAGCACCAAATAGTGAACCTTTTCCATTTGGAGTTGTAAGTCTTTCTGGTGGAAGGCTTTCGAGAAGCCTTAAGGATATCCAGAACCCGTTGAGAAAGGTGCAGATCGGCAAACTAACTCTTCAAGAGCCGTGCCTTGAGATTGAGAGATTTGAGGTTCAGATACCAAATCCTCCCCTGAAAGGATGTCAACAGGTTGTAATTCCTGGGAAGAGACAGGGGAAGGTGGACTGTTAGGGACAGCAACAGTGGGTATCAGGGCTGTCTGGCCCAGTCTGGAGCAATCAGAATCACTTTGCATGGTTGAGACCTGATCTTGACTAACACTTTGAACAGGAGAGGGAAGGGGGGAAAGCATACAGAAATGTCCCTTCCCAATTCAGAATCTGAGCATCCAGGGGGACTGAGCCCAAGACTGGGGATCTGCAACAAAAGAGAGGAAGTTGGTGATTGGGGCTGCAAAAAGATCCATCTGTGGAGTGCCCCATCTCGAGAAAATCACTTTCAAAACTAGGGGATCTAGGGTCCATTCGTGATGGCCCTGGGATATCCTGCTGAGAGCATCTGCTAGGACATAGCAGTTCATCTCCCAGGGAAGGACAATCAGAGAGGTACACAGATACATAGACAGTGTCAGCAGATAAGGGCCTATAGCCCACCCAGTCTGCCCATTTGAGCTTGTAAGTTCAGTTACGGTTTCCAAGAAGTCTGTTGCCCCTTGGCCCTGACCTCCAGAATTCCTTTATGTCTATCCCATGCATTCTTAAATCCCGTGATTGTTTCAGCCCCCACCACTTCCTCTGGCAGGGTGTTCCACTTGTCCACCACCCGTTCTGTGAAGAAATTCTTCCTCACGCTTCCTCTGAATCGTCCTCCTCCAACTTCATCCCATGCCCTCTAGTCCTGGAACATCTTTTTCGCTTAAAATAGTGTATTCCTGCACCCTGTTCCTCCCTGTAAGATACTTGTATGTCTCTATCCTATCCCTCTCTCCCTTCTGTCCTCCAGGGAGTACATGTTCAGTTCCTTCAACCTGTCCTCATAGGACTTGTGATGCAATCCATGCACCATCTTTGTTGCCCTCCTCTGAACCTTCTCTACCCTGTATGTCCTTACGTAGGTAAGGTCTCCAGAACTGTACAGTGTACTCCAGGTGGGGCCTCACTAGTGTCTTGTATAGTGGAATTATGACCTCCCTTTTCCTGCTGGTGATGCCCCTGCCTATGCATCCCAGCATCCTATTTGCTTTACCTGCTGCCTTGTCACACTGTTTCCCTGCCTTGAGGTCATCAGAGATAACCCCAAGATCCCTTTCCTGCTTGGTGCATGCTATATCCTCACCCTCCAACTGATATTGTGCCAGGGTTTTTGTGCCCCATATGCATTATCTTGCATTGAATTTCAACTGCCAAACCCCTGACCATTCTTCAAGTTTCTGCAGGTCCCTTCTCATTCTGTCTACACCCTCTGGTGTGTCTACTCTGTTACAGAGCTTTGTGTCATCAGCGAACAGTGAAATTCTGCCTTCTAGGTCCTGCGCAATGTCACTGATGAAGATATTGAATAGGACCGGTCCCAGCACTGATCCCTGTGGTACCCCACTGGTCACTCTTCCCTCTGTGGAGTGACAGCCATTTACCACCACCCTGTGTCCTGCCGCCCAGCCAGTTACCCACCCACCACACTACTGTCCTGCCCACACCCATATTCCCAGTTTGTGCAATAGTCTTCTATGTGGCACAGTGTCAAAGGCCTTGCTGAAGTCCAGATAGGCCATGTCCACTGCCCTCCCCTGATCCACCTCCCTAGTCACCCAGTCAAAAAATTCAATGAGGTTGGTCTGACATCACCTCCCCCTGGTGAAACCATGCTGTTTTGGGTCCTGTAGTCCATTGACAACCAGATGTTCCACCAATCTCTCCTTCAGTACTGCTGCCATGATCTTCCCCACTACTGAGGTGAGGCTGACTGGTCTGTAGTTCCCCGCTTCCTCTTTGTTCCCACTTTTGTATAAGGAGACTACATCTGCTATCCTCCAGTCTTTGGGTACCTCCCCTGTTTCCAGTGATCGGCTAAACAGGATAGCCAGAGGTTCAGCCACCACCTCTCTTAGTTCTTTAAGGACCCTGGGGCACACCCCATCTGTCCCCATTGCTTTATCAACTCATTACTTCCAGTTCCTTCAGGACTCTTTCACGTGTAAAGGGACTTGTGTCCATTTCTGCACCATTCTCACCCTTTGTACTCCATTCAGACCCATTACCATCCTCTTCCTCAGTAAAGACTGAGCATAAATACCCGTTCAATATGTCAGCTTTACTGTTGTCATCCTCCACACAGCCCCCATCCTTCCCCTTCAGTCTCACTATTCCTCCCTTTGCCTTTCTTTTTTCACTTATGTACCTGTAAAAGGTTTTGTCCCCTCTACCCACTGATGTTTTGCAATGTGTTCTTCTGTCTGAGCTTTGTCTTCCCTTACTGACCTCCCTGCCTCCCTTTGCTTCTCCTGGTACTTCTTATCCCCTTCTGCCTGTGTCCTTTTGTATTGCCTGAATGCAATCTTTTTGGCTTTCACTTTCTTTGCTACCTCTTTGGAAAACCATAATGGTCTCCTCTTGCTAACCTGCTTAATACATAATTCTGTTGCTTTTGTAATCCCCATTTTAAATACTGCCCACTGTTCCTCAACCCGATTCCTGCCCCATTCCCCTTAATGCCTCTTTCAAGTATCTCCCCATTTTCCCAACGTCTGCCCCCCTAAAATCCAGGATACGTGTTTTTGTGTGGTTTGGTTCTGCTCTTTCTGTGATTTCAAACCACAGTGACTGGTGGTCACTGTTCCCCCACTGTTACCCCCATCACACTGTCCCTGTTTGTGAGCACAAGGTCCAGTATTGCCTTCTGCTGAGTGGGTTCCATGACCAGTTGCTTGAGGAAGGCACCCTGAAGGGAGTCCATTATAAATCTGCTCCTAGTTGATGCTGCTGCTGGGATGCTCCAGTCCACGTCTGGAATATTGAAGTCTCCAACCAGTACTACCTCATCCTTGTCTGCCATCCTTTGGATGGCTAGCATCAGCTCCCTATCTGTTTCTTCCTCCTGGGCTGGTGGTCTATAAACCATACCTGTGCAGATGGCTGGCCCCATTTTCCTTTCCAGCTTAACCCACAGTATCTCTCCCCCATTTTGTTCCTCCTGGATCTCTATGGTCCTTATGTCATTTTTCACACACAGTGCCACTCCTCCTCCCTTCCTGCCTGCCTGCCCTGTCTCTTCTGAATATGTTGTAGCCAGGTATGGCCATCTCCCAGTCATGGTTATCATTACACCAGGTTTCAGTGATGGCCACAATGTCCAGGTCTGACTGCACCATAACAGCCTCCAGATCTTCCATCTTGTTGCTAAGGCTCCGGGGCATTTGCACACATGGCTTTCCATGATTTGACATCCCTAGACTGTTTTGCTGTTCTACTCCAGCCCCTTCCTTGGTTGCCTTTTATCCCTGGTTCTCCTTGTTGTCTGCCCTTCTGCTGAATTTTGCCTCTTTTCTGCCTATCCACCTTTTGGGTGCTAATCTCCATCTTTTGCACACTGCTTTGTAGAGACAGCAACTCCTCTGGTTCACTGGTTCCACTGCTAGCTGTGGGGGGTGAGTAGGTAGGTGCCCACCTTGTTGGCCTGCCACCCCCCTTTGCTAGTTTAAATGCTTGTCAATGTAGCATTTAAACTCATCATTGAGTGCTTGGATTCCCCTCCAGGATGGATGCAGGCCGTCAGGCTTGAACAAACCTCCATCCTTCCAGGTGGGTCCCCAGTCACCAATGAATCCAAACCCTTCCTCACAGCTCCAGTTCTTCAACCATGAGTTAAAGTTCCTGGTGCATGCACCCCTATGCTCTCCCTTGCTTCTCATAGGTAGTACTTCTGAGAAAGTGACAAAGTAGCTACTTGCTTGAGACCCCTCCCCAATTTCCTAAACTCTTCCTGAACTTCCTTTGGCTCCCCATTTGCCAGGTCATTAGTACCTAGGTGGATAATGACATCCAGCTCACCCTCCCGTCTTGTCTTCCCAGTGATCCCCAGGATCTTCCTTCCATCTCTCCATGCCGTGGCACCTGGTAGGCACCTCACCTCCCTGTCCTCCCCCTCCTGTGTTCCTAGCTGGATCCCTCTTATGATGGGTTCCCCCACCAGGATTCACTTCCTCCTCCTCAGGCGTCCACTGCTTTCCCCGCTGAGGTCACCTCCTTGGCTAACCTCCACATCCTTTCCTTCCACTTCTCTGGGTACCTCTATTTGGTTGTCCCCGTTTGCCAGTGTGGCGTATGAGTTCTTGAGTGGAATAGGATCTGGGATGTGCCTCTGCCTGACCGCTCTAACCCTCCCTGAGCCCACTGTCATCCAAGTGCTCCTCGTTCTCGGCATCCTTTGAGGCAGTTGCATTGGACTGGGTGGTCTCTGGATAGGGGTGATGGTACTCCTGACCCAGTTTACTTCGCACTGAGTCTGGCTACCTCATCCTGCAGTCCAGAGGTGCATGCAGATAGGCAGCACCTCAGTGTCCAGTAGGTCTGCCTGAATATGGCTGCCTCACAGCCACTGCATTGCACCACTCCCCACATTATACTGCTATTCCACTACTTGTCTGCTACTGAAGCTCTCCTAGTTCCTTTTTTATTAATTTACTGTCCTAAAAATCCTGACACTGATCCTCAGATACTTTTCTTTTTAAAAAAAGAAAATAAACCAAGAAATAAATGAATCAAAACACTTGTGCTGAGGGTGGGCTTCTTCACCCTTATGCCCCTCCTACTCCACACCCCTTACTATACCCTGTGTTTAGTTCCTGTCAATCAGATTTAACAGGGCATATAATTAAGAGTAATTAAGGTTTGCAGGGAATAGGCCAGGGACCACAACTTCATTGCTTCTGTGCACAAGGCCATAGACAGAGTGCCTCCTTGCTTATTGATGTACCGCATTGTGGTGGTATTGTCTGTTCTGATCTGGACCACCTTGTTCCGTACAGATTTGGAAAAGGTTTGCAGTGTCAGAAACACTGCTCTAAGTTTCAAGAGATTGATGTGAAGCAGAGATTCTGGAGGTGACCACAGCCCTTGGGTGGTAAGATCCCCCAGGTGGGCTCCCCAGCCCAGCAGGGAGGCATCTGTGGTGAGTATCACTGAATGAGACCGAGTGACAAAAGGAACTCCTTGTTTCAAGTTGTCCTGATCCTGCCACCATTGCAAAGCCTGGATCAGGGTTCGAGTCACTGGGACTAGTTTGGTAAGGGAATCCTTTCTTTGGGACCAGAAGGCTAAGTGGAACTGAATGTCCCTCATCTGAAACCTTGCTCCCTGGACCACTGCTGTAGAGGCTGCCATGTGGCCCAGGAGCTGCAGGAAATGCCTTGCTGGTCGCGACACCTGAAGGGTGAATGAAGAGGCCAGTTCCATAAGGGTCCTTGCCCTGTCCAGGGAAGGAAGGCTCTTGCCCTTATTGTATTCCAGCTCCGCTCCATGAAGGTGAGGAGCTGTACTGGCTCGAGAACTGACTTTGGAAGGTTGAGGAGGAATCCTAAGGAAGTGAGCACTTGCTGAGTTATTTGCAGATGTGACTTGATTTGGTCTGGAGACTGACCCACTATGAGCCAGTCGTCGTATGGAAAGATGGAGATCTTTTTTTCTCCTTAGGAAAGCAACCACTACTGCCAGGCACTTTGTGGACACCCTTGGAGCTGATGTTAGGCCAAAGGGCATTGCTCTGAATTGATAGTGGCCTGAGGGCAACTCGAACCTGAGGTACTTTCTGTGGGAGCACCTGATGGGAATGTGAAAATAGGCATCTTTTAGGTCCAGGGAGGCTAGCCAGTACCCTGGCCTTAGGGCAGAATTATTCTGAGTCACCATTTTGAACTTTGGTTTTAAAAGGTGCTTGTTCAGATATCTTTGATCCAGGATGGACCGCCATTCTCCTGTTTTTTTGTGGGGTTAGGAAGTACCTGGAGTACAATCCTTTGCCCTTGTGTGGGGTAGGAACCCCTTCTATGGCTCTGAGAGCCAGGAGGGAAGAAACCTCTGCCTCTAGGTGGAAAGGATCTGGTTCTCATATTGGGAAATTTTTTGAAGCTGAGAACCAGTCCCTGGCTTACTACTTCCAGGACCCACTTGTCTGATGTCAGAGACTTCCAGTACTGGACAAAGTAAACCAGCCTGCCCCCTACAGGTATTGGAGAATCTGCCCGGGCAGACCCATGAGGGTGTCTGCTTGGCAGGGGCTTTAGGCTAAGGGGTGGAAGCAGGTCTGCTCATTCCCCATCTGCCTCTCCCTCTGAAGAGCCCCCTCTGAGCATAAGCAGGAGAGGAGGCCTGGGCTTGGTAAAAAGGCATTTGAAAGGGCCTGCCTCTGGAGTGCTGTTTGTGAGGAGTGGCTTGCATTTCTTTGGCCTGAGCACTCCTGTAGGTGGTCCAGTACTCATTCATCTTTTTCATGCAATTCTCTATCTGCTCCCCAAACAGAGAATTACCAATGACAGGGAAATCCATGGCCTTAGCCTGGGTATCCTGTGATAGGCTAGTACATCTGAGCCAAGGCATTCTCCGAAGGGCCACAGATGTAGTCATGACTCTAGATGAAACATCATTGGAGTCCACAGCAGCATGAAATTGCATCTTGGATGCCTCAATCCCATCCACAGCCACCTGCTCCAGCTCCTTGGCAAGCTGGTCAGGGGCCTGTTTAGCCAGAGCCAGCACAATGTCCCACCTGGACTTCTGGTATCTAGCTGTGTAGGCCATATAGTTAGCCTGCCTGAGTCCCAAAGATGCTGCCATGTACTGTTTCTTTGCCATGGCATCAATCCTCCTGGAGTCCTTATCTGGGGGGTGTGATGCCAAGGGAATATTTGCCTTATTACAGGCAGCAACCTGCACTACCTCAACATGGCTGCATTGCTGAGAAAGGAACTCCATGTCCGAGCCTGAAAGGGTATACCTCTTGTCCATTCGTCTGTCCACAGGAGGTATGGAGTTAAGAGTCTTTAGAATTTTAAATGTCTGTTTCCCAAAAGATTTATGGAGGAGAATAGAAAGTCTCCTGGACTCTGGGATGTCCATCATTTCAACAAAATCAGTCTTCTCCTGATCCTCTACTGCTTCCATTGGAAGCTGGAGGGTTTTGGCCACTTTCTTGTAAAGCATAAAGTGGGAAGGGGACTCAGAAAGCCTAGGAGGAGAAACACCTGAAGGTCTGTCTGGGGAGATGTCCGGGTCAATAGGCGCATCCAGACTTTCATAATCACCATCATCATTTTTATCCTCATACACTCCCTCCTCCGGTTCATAAAATTCTAAAGTATAATCCGGAACCAGGGGAACCGACTGAACCGAGCCCCTGCCAGATGGTGCCGGTTCAGCTGGAACCGAAGTTAGCGATTGAACTATCCTTATCACTTTGGCTACTTAATCAGTGGTTGGAGAAAGAATTTGTGGATCTGAACTGGATGATTTTTCTCTTCTCTTTCTTTGAACCGGAACCAACTCCTCAGAATCGGCTCTCCTTTTGCCCAAAGAAGTTTCGCCCTGGTCAGAGGGTACTCCGTCTGGATCGGTCGGAACCGAACCGGGCTGGCCATCCGGGTCAGCGGACTTCTATGCCTCCCTTTCCCTCAGTCTACCTACTCTGTTATCCAGGGTAGCTTTGGGAAAACTTTTACAAATTTGGCAGTCTGAATCGAGGTGGTCAAACCCCAGACAAACACAGGTGGTGTGGGGATCAGCCTTAACAAAGGCTTCCCTACACACTGCAGTGTTGAAACCCAGTGGGCCTGGTTTTTTTTCTTGGGTTTCTCAGACATGGCCAATCCTATCCAAAACTTACCCTTTTATCAGCAATCTGCCAGGCAAGACATCACTATCGGTTCCTGACCGTGTTACGGGTCTTGGAAAAAAACATAATGAAATCAGTGTTTTTTTTTTTTTTTTAGAACCGATACGGACCAGTTACCACACACTAATAAATTCAAAACTTTGTAAGACCAATCTGATTGGTTCAAACCAAACCGATCCCAAATTTACAAGTTCCACACAGAAACTAAATGTAAAACCTATCTAGTACTCATGGTACCACAGAGACTTAAACTGACAGATTCGGTAGCAGAAATTCGGTAGAAACGGAGCGAAAAAACTACACTTTAATAGACTTTTTTTGAACTGAGCAAAGGAGAAATCTCCGGAATGACTGTTCAGTGAGGCGGAGTAGAATCTTGACGGTTGGAGTTTAAACAACAGCAGACGGGCTTCAACCGAGCTCGCGCTGAACATTCCATGCTGGCCATGGAAAGTTAACTCTTTGTTCTCCGGGGCAGTTGAAAGGCAGGACCTAACTGCAATAGTCAGAATACAGCAAGACTTCATGTTGTTTGAATATGTTATTATCAGAACATTCTCTGCAGACTATTAATACTGAACATTGACCCTGGCATAGGAGACCCACATCAAGTGTGGAGGCTGGTCCTGATTTGCACTTTGTGTGCAAAGAGAGTTTGTTTGATCTACTATTGACTGCAGAATAATAGATTGCATCAGACTGATTCCGCTGACTTGCAACTTGACATTTTCTATAACTACATATCCCAGAGTCTCCTGTAGCTGACACCAGAGAAGGGCTGTAGCAGTGGGAGATTCCGTAGCCTGCATTGCATATTAGAACTTTTAAAAGCTCTGATCAGATGTTAGCCAATCCCCTTTTCTTCTGGGGTCAAGTACAGTCCTCTGTGACAGCATTCTATGAAAAGCAAAAAGAAGTGAAGAGTCCAATTAAGGGTTTATTCTTTTTAAAAATGTTACCAGGAAGAAGACAGCCCGGTGGCGCTGAGGGTTGAGGTGCTGGACGCCACACCTCACGCTATACTGGTGACCTGGGTTTGGGAACAGACTTTGTCTGCCAGGGGTCAGAAGGATTGAGCACCCGACAGCTTGTTCTCAGGGGTGTGGTGGGAAGCTTGCCCTGCCACTATAGCACCACTATCTGGGTGACCTCAGATGGTGCTAGTGCTGACAGGGAAGCAGCAGAGAGGGTCAGTGTCAGCAGAGGGCAGGAGTGGATGCACGTCTGCGTGCGTCTGGCTCATTGGTCCTCATTGCACGTGGACATCGAGGGGATGAACAACAGAACAAGGAAACTCCTCTGTGCCCATTCCAGGTGATGAACCCACAGCACCATGAACACAGCGAGGAACCGGGGGCAGATTCCAATGTGCGCAGTCCAGGATAGAGATTTGGGGGAGATTGGGGTCCTCCCCCACCCTGCCTGAGGGTTACTGGGGGCTGTAGAGGTAAGAATGGAGTGATGCATCCTAAGAACAGACCACCTCATCCTCAATGTGGCGTGGGTGCTTGGGGGTTCTGAGAGAGGGAATGGGCGCAGAAACAGAGGGGATTAAAAGTGGAAAAAAAATTAATCTATATATTTTACCAGGAAAGACTTACTGAGCTGGTAACAACTCATTCCCAGATGCATCGGGGAGGAGGGTGTTGAGGTTAAGGTACAAGTCCAAATGCAATAAAAGTTGTGCAGTAGTATTGGTCTGTGCCAAGTAATAAAGTGCAAGAGAAAGAGACAGCAGCTTGACCAGCAGAAAACTTATTGGCGGGCAAGGGAATGGGAAAGAGTGCTGGAGAGAAGAGAGAGAGGGGAAAGGTAGGGAGGAAACCAAGCCAGAATGTGGATATGAAGGTGGTACAGTGGACTGGGTGCCTATTATCAAGGGAAGGAGAGGGAGGAGTAGAGAGCTGTGGTAGGTACAAAGGGGGCAGTCCAAGGCAAAACAGCAGAAGGCGTGAAAGAGGTGGTACAGGCTGGTAAGAGTGGATGGAAGCAGCACTGCAGACTATGTTGGCCATAGTTGAAGATGAGGATCATCTTCGAGACAGTTTCTTGATGATGGAAGTGGAATACTCACTGTTTCTGTAGAGTGCGCCAGGTTTTGGGTGAAGCTTCAGGTGGACGACATCTACCTGCACAGAGAAATCAAGATGGTGGTCCAGCTAGACCCTGAGGTACTTAAAGGAGGAGACACTCCCAATTTTTATACCATCGAGCATATGGCAGGAGGACAGGGGTGAGCCTGGCGATCCTCTGCCAGGGACCAGTGGTCATGGAGACTTATTTTGGTGTTGTGGGACAGTTGGTTAGACCAAAAACAGGACTGGATTCTGTCAAATCCAGCTAGAGCTAGGCAGGGGAGATCAAGGGCAGAGGAGCCAGAGGCAAAGAGCACTGTATCATCTGTGTACATGTGGATAGACACAGAGGAGCAGACCACAGGAAGGTAATTTAGGAAGATGGAAAAGAGAGTGGTGCCAAGGATAGACCCCTGGAGTACACCTAAGCAGATGGGGGAATGACAGCAGATAGGGAGCCTCCAATACAGCTTCTGGCCTGTCCACATGATAGGCATGCAATCAACTGACAGAGGTGGCAGACTGGACCATCACCTAGGCATGTCCAGGAGTAGGGGTGGGCAACAGTATTGAAGTGTAACCCCCGACCCCTACCTTTTTGCAAATGACAGGTTGCATGCTGTTGAAGCTGACAGCAGTACCTGGTGGGGACTGGGTTCAGGGAGGACTAGGTTACTCGGCACAGGGGGCCTAGATTTGGCTACTCTGCACAGGGGCACCCAAGTAAATCCGAACACAGGAAGCAATAACTAATGTCCAAAACCAGGAATGGGATTCTACAGTGTGGCTGTTATTCACATCCAAACTGAACAAACAAAGCATAGACAGACCCCCATGGGGTACATTCCTAGTAATGCAGATTAGAGACAACAGAACACTTCTTCACATTTCCAGCCCTTGGGCTCTGAACCCACCAGGCACACAGCCCGGACTTGCACGCAGCTTTGGGTACACAGCCAGACTTGTACACTACTTGGGTTTTCCCCGACGGCCACTTGATCCGCGGTGCATTATGGGAATGAACCAGTCTTCCAATTGGTGGCTCCCCAAACCACCTTAGAGCCTTCGACTCCCTAGAGGGAATTTTCCTTCCAATCCCACGCTGGGGTCCCTCATCACTGGCCAAGTGCATGAGGCAAAGTAGAAATCCACAGAGCAACCGAGAGGTGGACCTGGTTACTAAAGATGGGGGTCTCCCACCTCCAGCTCCCACAATCCATACCCGCCATTTCTCTGGAAACTAATCAACTCTTTTGAAAGCTTGGCAATGTAGACTACTGGGTAGACGATGTCACATCTCCCTACATGTCTTGACTTCCTATGTGCTGGACTTAAATATACTTTACTTTTGGCTGTCATTATCTACGCCCCCACTACTTCAGTAGTCCAATCCCCACTTTAACACAGTTCAGGATGAAACATGGGCCCTTTAGAAAGAACAGAACTCACCTTTCGGTTGCAGGTGCCCCACAGGCGAATCATGAAATCATCTTCTTTCCCAGACACGTGGACAAAATAAGGCAGCTTCTTCACTAGCAGTAGCCAGGGGGTTGCCCCTGGAAATGCAGGCAAACCTTCCTGCCCCATCCCCTGAGGGATGGGGCACAGAGACCCGAATCAGCGGTCTCCACCACTTTAAAAATAGCTCACTTTGTCTCTCTTTAGGTGAACACACACCTTTCCCTAATTGTAGCCCCATTTCAGGGCTGAGGCTCCAAGAGCCTGAGCACAGAGCTGCTGTGCTCCTCTCACAACAATCTCCAAACTCCAACTGACTACAGACTACTGTTCAAACCTCCCAGCATTCTACTCTAATTCCCTTCTGCAGATTCCATTGTGGCTCATGCAGCTGCGATAGTTCTATGGTGATGTCATCCCTCAGTCTCAGCTGAGACTGAGAACAGAGTGAGACAGTGTGAAATCCATTTAACTGGAGTTTCACAAGCTGCCTTCCCTGCCTACCACTAGGTCTTACTGGGATTCTAGTAACCCCGGGTAACAAGGGGGTTACAGAAGGTTTTGGCCAAGTTGACAAAAATGGCGGTGGTGATGTGGCCTTCATCCATGCCAGAAAGTATGAAGTCAATGGGCCTGAGGAGATAGATGAATGTGGAATGGGATTTTATGAAGCCAAACTGGGAAGAAGGAATTGAGAAAGGGCGACAGCTGTGTGAGAACAAGGTGTTCCTGGAGCTTACCCTGAGTGGTGAGGAGAGAGGCCAGTAGTTACCAGGATAGGAAGGATATGAAAATTACGTACCTACCATAATTCTTGATCTTCCTGTGCATCTTCGCCATTCATCACTGGTGGGGTGATTGGCTGGAGACAAGCACCCCACAGGAGCTTTTTTGGTAGGAGCCAGCACCATTGGTGCCGCCCACGAGGCCAGTGCACGATGTGGCACTCGCAGGTTGGCCAGTAATGGCCATTGGCTTCTCCACCTCCGTTCTGCATGCTGGAGACAGAGGAAAAAAGGATAGAGAAAAAACAAGGGTGGGGCAAGGGAGCCTGAGGGACAGCAAAAGGAAAGGATATAAACTGAAAAAGGAATAGGCCAACCAGGAGGAGGAGGAGGACCTGGGAGGGGATGGGCCAAAAAGGCCTCAGTCACTGGATGGCAAGAAAGAGAAAATGAGGGGAGAGGAGGGACCAGCACCCATCCAGGACAGAGCTTGCAATAGCAGATATTCCAGGGAGGTAACAGCCCATCACTTGGGAAGTTTCCAAGGCAGAACTGGGGTTAAAAGAATCCTGATGAGATGGGGAAGGTCTCCCCCGGCTCAATAGGATTCCCCTACCCCGTCCCCCAACATTTACCACGAGAATCCACAAGGTTCGGGCGGGGGGAGGGGATCCCTTCTATTAACATTGCCTCCCGTAGGGGAAACGGACAGCAGAGGAAGAGAAATAATAGACTGAGTGGAGGGGAGTTCCAGTCAGACCCAGCCCCTCCCCCATCCGAGGGGAACCAAGGGTTGGCACATTCCCAAGGGGCTAGCTGACCCCGGAGATCAGGACTGGGGGAGGGACCCACCAGAAGCCCCCCCCCATTAGTCCAGAAAGAAGCCATCCTCGGAGAACCCTTCAGATGTCTCCTAGGGAGAGGCCACAAGGAGAAGAGGGGGAAAACCAACTTGATCCCCATGGAGGAGGGCAAGCAGGGAAGGGGCATGGCCCAGGGACTGAGGCCTTGTGAGGGGATGGTGGGTGGGATTCAGTGATGAATGGTGAAGATAGACAGGAAGATCAAGAATTACGGTAGGTACACAATTTTCATATCTTCCTTGTGTCAGTCTTCATTCATCACTGGTGGGTGAGTACTGAGCCCCCCCCCCAAAAAGGGGGCCAAGTAGTTCCCTGAGGGAATAGCATCCCTCAGCCACCCATGGGGATACATGGGGGGAGACCCTCCATCGGCCAGTTAGGCCTGGGACTGATGAGGGCGAGGCAGTGTCCCTGTAGTTTGTCTCACCCTGTTGTAGAAGAGATGGGTCCCCCAGAAGGAGGAGGCCACTAACTTGTGCCGGGCCAAGGGTGACCACCTCAAAAGGTGAAGCCATGCTGTCAGTCTAATGTAGGTCGCTGTCCCTGCAAGTCGTGAAGCGACTTCATTGATTTCATAAGATGCCCTTGACTGGTGCCTTGCCAGCTCCAGACCGATAAAGAGGGCTATGGCTTGCAGGGTAGCCTCTGAATCAGGCAGTGATGCTAGTGCCTGGCTTGACCCAGCATTGCCCACAGATGCCTGTTATAGGCAGCGTGGTGCACCTGATGTGAAACAAGATGGTATTATTCGCGCAGAGGAGAAAACTCTCCACCCCAGACAGTCAAATTCCGCAGAGTCAGGATCCAGGGCTCAGTCACAGAAAGGACATCCATGCCCGGTAGGGGTGTCCAGCCACGTCAGTCCCAAAATGGGATGAGGCAGAGAGCCTGGAGACCCCTGCGGTCTGTAATACCACCTCCGGCAGTCCATGGGGGCTGGAACTGTGGCACATGGAAGCTGCCAGGTGCTGTACGATGCCTCCTGGAAGGGAATGGACCAGGAGGAGACCACCAAATGGTGTGCCCCGAACTCGCACAAGAAGGCTTGCATCAAAAGTTCAGTATTGTGACAGGCAAAATAGGTAATATGCAGATCCCTGACCATCCTTGCTAGGAAGCACTGATACTGGGCCTGATCAGCATCTGAGGATATGTGGACAGAAGACTCCTCTTCTTCAGGGGAGAAAGACTAGGAGGCAGAGGAACTTGAGGAGTCAAGATTCAGACTGCGGAGTGGGAACTGGTCAAAAGACCGGTTCGTCCATGCCCTTAACGTACTTGGAGAAGTCCTCAGCCCGGGTTCTGAAATGTTCCCAAGTCAAAAGCCCCGAAGGACCAACATGGCCTGGGAGAGGAGAAGCTGGATACAAAGGCACAGGAGAACCAGTCACTGTATGTGACGTGCCTCTGCCAGCGCTGGAAGACCCAACAGGCGATATTGGCATAACGGAATCTGCAGGTCTGCAAAGTCGTTGTTCTACTGAGAAAAGTAAAGCAGTCGGGATTGTGCCCTGTAGGGGGAAGCTTCCCTAGGAAGGGACTGGGGCTGCATGGATCCAGAAGGGTGGCCCCCAGCCCCACCCAACGAGGACTTCCTTGAAGGAGACAGAGAATCTGAGCTCAGCACTGTAGCTCCTCCCCAGGCCCTGGAGGGCTACAGAGGGGTGCAGCTGCCCCTTGCCCCATCCCCTCAACCCCAACTCAGAGAAGACCTCTTCCTCATACCCTGTGACAAAGAACCCAACTCCAGACTCCCCAAGGAAAGTCACGTAGGAGGGGGATTTGGTCTTGACCTTGAGAGAGAGGATGGCACTGGGGATGGCAGCAGACTCCTCTCCCAAAACCCAGACCACCTGCCCCTTTGGGCTGCCGTCAGCCAGAGAGTCTTCGCAGGCCACAGCCACTGAAGCCGCAGGTGGGAGCACCTGGGGAGGCACAAGACTGCTAGGCCATGGAGAACCCTCCAACTCAGAGGAGTCAGGCAGTCTGTCTGGATCAGCCTTTGAATCATCTGGCTCCAAAGAGGAGACCATCCAGAATAGCTCTGCACCATCGCCTCAATCCCAGAGTCTTGAATTGCTCCAGATCTGAGGAATGCCCTGCAGGTGTAGGCCCTGATAACAGGGGAGCCTACACCTCCGAAGAGGTGACTGCCAGGGCACGGCTTCTGGCCCAGAGTGGAACTAGACTGGACCTCCTCCATGGCAAGACTGGAAGAGGAGGCTGCTCCCTCTTCACTGGACCATGTAGGCTCGGGAAGGGACCCAGAGGAAGGGCTGAGGGTCCTACGCTTGGACTGACAAGAGTGACGCTGCCCCCTGAAAGTTAGCGGAGCCCTGCCAACCTTCAACGTATGGTGCTGCAGAATGTGGCGGTCCATAGAGAAGTAGGTGTCGCAGGTGTCCATGTCATGCTGGGATCAAAATCAGGTGAGGCAAACATGGCGGTTGGTAACAGATTTGCTGGCCATAGGGACACAGATGTTTAGGAGACAACCTGTTTTTGATGAACGTTTCTTGTCTAGAGAACCAGGTATGATGAGACGGTAATTAAAATTCAAAACACAGAAAAGACTTGACGCCGCTTAATAAAAAGGAAAGATTTTACTGGTACTTAAATGGCACAGAGTGGATGGCAGTACTGTGATTGAGTTGAGCAGTGCCTTGAAGTTCAGCGTAGAGAAGGACAGCTCAGAGAAGCGGCAACTCCGAGGCTTCGAAGGACTGAACTGTTGAACTAGGCCACAGTGGCTTAGAAGCAAAAGCGAGCTGCAGGCAAGGTGCTGTCTCTATGGCAGGAGAAGCAGAACTGAGGTGGAGGAGCTGCCAATGACCATTACTAGCCAACCCGTGTGTGCCATGCAGTGCGTCTGCCTCGTGGGTGGTGCCAACAGCATCGGCACCTCCCTCCTACTAAAAAAAAAAAGCTCCCGTGGGGTGCTCGTCTCTGGCCAGTCACCCCACCAGTGATGAATGGTGAAGACTGACAGGGAAGATCACCTACTTTATATGGGGGGATGACCATTTTCCACTACTGTCTCTGATGCCTGGAAATGGCGATGGCAGGAACAGAGAGATGTAGAAACTCGGTCAAGATCATCTGGTCTCATACCTTTGAGAAGTTGAAAGCAAAGAAGGCCTTGCGGGGTGCAGAGGGGGTGGTGGGGGAGAGAGTGAAAGAATGCATGGAGAAGGAGGAGAGATTGAGCACAGGTGGTGAAAAAGCCAAAAGATGCAATGGCAGCTGGGTCTGAGATGTGGGAGTTTCCAGCCTTGAGTAGGTTAAATACAGACATCCTCTTGGGAAGAAACAGGATGGGTACAAAGCGAGACCTGAGTCTGGAGAAAAATAAGGTGCAGAGGCTCTATATTGAACACAAGCAGCTTGGAAACCCTCCGACCCAAGGTTATAGTCACCAGAAAAAATATTTTCCACTAGAGAAAATGAAGCTCACAGGTGGCAGCAGCTAGGAAAGGCACCTGAGTAAGAGACTCCAAAACCAAGTTGAGGTACTGGACTGGAACGGAACAGACATGGGGATGCAGATGCAGTGGACCTTTTATGAGTCTGCAGGATGTCTCCAGCTGTGCCACATTCTTGCTCTCTAAAAGGGTATGTATGGCAGAAATGGCCATGAGATGTACCTTTACCAAAGAGTACTGGAGGCAGGTCTAACAGGGACAGGAGGTA
Source organism: Neoceratodus forsteri (assembly GCA_016271365.2). NCBI lineage: Eukaryota > Metazoa > Chordata > Ceratodontiformes > Ceratodontidae > Neoceratodus > Neoceratodus forsteri. The sequence continues at coordinate 32,637,591 of CM028133.1, read as the reverse complement.
ATCCCAAACCCTCTGGACTGGATTGGAAAAAGGGTCCAAGAGGCACGCCAAATATGGAACAGTTTCCATTTTCAGGGAATATGTGTGCATGGTTAGAGGGCTTCCTAGCTGCCAAATAAAAGTCCAAAATAGCAGGGTAAACCACAGACTGGGATAGTTCTATGTCTTCAGGAGCCTGATTTGAAGCTGCAGTGCCAGAACATCAGAGTTCAACAGGCTACCCCATTGCTGAGAAAGGAGCCCTACCTGTAAGAAAGGGGACTGGAGGCTCAGCTGCAGTTTGGCAGAGCAGTGGAAATCAAATTAGTCTTGGCCGGAGGGGGGGCCAACTGAATAAGTGTCTGGTTCCATGCAGAGCTTTACCAATGCCCTCTGGATGAGGGGGGTTGGAGGGAACAATAGAAGAACCTCTCCTGTCAGGAGAGGGACAACACATCTCACCACAAAACTTCAGGTCCTGGAGTGAGCGACAAGGCAGCACTGTTGAGTTGTGTAGGGACACAAAAAGGTCCAGCTCAAGTTAACACCCATGAGCAAAGAGCTTGGCGAACGTGTGAAAACAGACAATGATGGCAGGAAAAGACCAAAGGTCCGTGTAATTTACTTGGAGTTCCTATCTGCCCTGGGACCTATTCATATGGGGTTTTATCCCTTCTTGTCCACCCCCAACTCCCCTTCCTACTTCTATTGACCTGAGCAACCACCAAACCCTTCACACTGTCCCAGTCGTGCCGAAAACCATTATGGTCTTGGTGTCCACCCACTCCGCTGGCAGACTGTTCCACAGCTCCACCACCCTTTCTGTATAATAAAACATCCTCCTATCCCTCTTAAACCTTCCCCCCCCTATAGTTTCCACTTGTGTCATAGCAACTTATGGCAGATAAGGGCCTCTTGACCCATTCAGTCTGCCCTTTTTCATTGAGATTGCTTTTGCTGTAGACCCTTCTAGGTCTACGGCGCTTTCTCTCCCACCCCTTTCCTATCCAAGGCTTGTTTGAATCCCACCACTGCTTTTGCCCCCACTACCTCCACTGGAAGGCTGTTCCAGGCATCCACCACTCTTTTTGTGAAATATTTCCTCACATCTCTCCTGAACCTACCACCCTCTACCGTCATATCATGACCCCTTGTTCTAGAGCACCCTTTCCTCTGAAAAATATCACCCACCTCCACCTTATTCACCCCCATAAGGTATTTGAAGATCTCAATCATATCCTCCAGGGTGTACATGTGTAGTTCCTTTAGCCTCTTTTCTCATAGGGCTTTTGATGCAGACACTGTACCACATTGTTAGTCCTCCTCTGGACTGCCTCTACTCTGGGTCTTTCCTGAGATGTGGGTTCCAGAACTGGACAGAATACTCCAGGTGGGTCTTACAATTACCTATATAGGGGCAAAACCACTTCCTCTTCCCCTACTTATACACCCCAGCATCCCACTAGCTGTCCAATCGCTTTGTCTCATTGTCTGGCCACCTTCAGATCATTTGATACGATTACACTCTGGTCCCTTTCCTGCTTGGTCATTGCAAGTACCTCTCCCTGCATTTTGTACTCCACCCCCAAGTTTATGTGACCCAAGTGCATTATTTTACACTTTTTTGCATTAAACCTTAGCTGCCAAACTTTTATTTTTAAACTTTTTTACACCCCCTTTCCACATCCGGAACCTCTCTTCGGGTTCCCCAATGCAGCTTACAGGCTGTGCCACTGGGACTGGGAGGCCTGCATCTAATTAGTGCCCCTCCGCATTGCCTGTTTATCTGCTGGATGACTCTCGGTGGGGCAGAGAGTCTCCCTCTTCTCCCCCGAATCCTCAGGGGAACGTGCATCTGAAGCTTCCCCTCTGATCCCATGGTCACTGATGTGGGAGCCCTTCGCCTGGCCTGGATGTGTGCCATTTCCTGGTTTTCTGGTCTGCCCCCTGCAGATGTCGGCACTCTGGGAGAGCCAATGAGAGTGGCACACTGAGACATGCCTTTGCTCAGGTCCTTGGCCGGTGCCAGCCCCTTCCTCGTACTGTGTGCCCTCTGCCGCTCCTCCACCTGTGGTCACCCAGCTGGCAGTATTGCAGCGAGGACTGCACCCCACCCCTTCCCTCCCAGAGAAGGAGAGTAGCCCATCAGGCACTCAATCCCTCTCCCCCCGGCTGGCCCTCTGGCGACCAGAGCTCGATACCGCCCCCTGGGCACCAGTGGTAATGCTACTGCTGCACCAGCAGCTGCCAAACTTTTCACCTCCGGTTCTTGACACTGTACTCCTGTCAGAACATAAGCTGGAATATCAATTATTATGGGCACTTTGCTAAGCCTTCAGCCTCATGTCATAAAATATGCAATGCAAGACTGGCTCATACCTTACTTTATAACCTACTGTATAAAGTTTTAGATAAATAAGAGTAATGTTTCCATCACACCCTTTTGTAGTGTATAAAAATAGATTTTATTTTTCCCTGTAAAGTATAACTAATAACTTGCATACAAAACATTTTAAACATTATGAAAATCAGCATAAATACAAACAAACATTTCAGAAAATTAACAAGACGAAACAAAAGAACACAACTTTCAGATTTGGTAACTTTTGTAAACAGTAAAATAATAACTATTTGAATAGAGCGCATTTCATAATATCAAGGCATGTTGCATACTTCATAAACAACTTTGTCTTATTAGCATTTCAAAACTTCTCTTGGTAACTTATTCAAATATTTTTCTTATGCAAAAAATGTTTATATATCATTATTTAGATTTTAAGCTCTTACTATATACCCAACACTCTAGTATTGAAGATGTTCCTATGCGACCTCCCAGGTAAATCCAATCAGAATATTATAAAAATTATTTAAAATAATACTCAAGACATCTGGTTAGCTGTAGAGTCTGGATTTTCTTCATTTCAGAATCTTGGCCAGTTCTTCCCTGGATGGCAAATTTCCAAGTTAGTGGCTGGATCTTGTATGTTTTTTCCCCTGCTCACACTTGAACCCTGGACTTTGGACCCATCTGTTGTCAACACAGCACTGCAAACTTGCTTCCTAGTGTAGCCCCCCTCATCAATTTAGGGCTTACCTCAAGTGTCTCACAGGGCTCCATCAATGCCTACTGCCAGGCAGACGTCCTGCAGAGATAGTAAATCCCTGGTTATTTGGTAATCCTGTTGATCTGCATGAGAGTGCCATGATGTGTGTCTGTCCCTTTAAGGCCATAGCCAGTGTGTATACAGTGAATGGTCTGGGCTGGGTCAGAGTGCTTCAAAGCTCGTGACTGGCCAGGCACCATCCTAATTTGCTCCACTCTGCAGTCGGTAGTAAAGAAGAAGGAAGCTCTAGCTATTACTGTAAATTTTTACTTAGTTGTATTTAAATTAGAATGCTCGTGATTTCTTGCAGTTCATGCATCCAAGTAGGAGCCACCATGTTTGGTCTGGGACTTCCAGGAATTTGGAGCAATTGGGACATGGGACCTTGTGGGGTCCTTAGGTCAGGTGCCTCTTTGGGGGAGAGAGAGAGCTGTAGTTCTGGTAGTTTTACAGGTTGGCACCTAAACTGAAAAATGGGAGCACCAGAACTGTGATTGACAGTTCCCCTAGCCAACCAGAATCCAGAGAAACTGGACTAGTTCAAGAACTGTTAGAAAGAAAGGTCAGTTGCTTTTTAGAGTGAAGCGTGCGAGCAGCTCGATCCATCGAGAGGCAGCTCCAGGAAAGGAGCCGAGAAGAATTGGCAGGGGAAGGCCCAACTTGCCTCCCTGCTGTTATTTCTAATACTGGACTGCCTGATAGCAGTAAAACAGAATAATCCGAAAACTAATCTTAAACGGTGGCAGTTAGCCCCGAGACACTGAGGCGTGCAGCTCGAGCTACTGGACCGAGAGGAGCTTTGGTGGAGCGTTCGGCCCAAGATCTTTATTAGAGACTGCCTTTGCAGATTAAGAGGTTTGCTCAGTGAATCGACTGCAATTGCAAACCAGTCTGAAACCGAACTGAGAGGTAAAGAAGTGAATGCCGCTTCCATTAAATGTGCTGAATGCTTATCGTGGGTCAAGGTCTACTTCCAAGGACTCCAGATTGCCAGAAAGGAGCCTACCTTTACCAGTGACCAAACTGTCTGCCAGCTGAAGGGGTCACCAGCAAATAAACTGAACTTTTCCAGAAGTGTTTATCCAGCCTTGGGCTCATGCCAAACCCGGCCCGAGCCACCTATTCTTGCACCAGTTACTGTCTTCTCAGCGAGAGACCAGCTTGGGGATCCAGCCCCTGTACAGCAAGGAATCGCAGGCTGTGGCCACCTGGAGGGAAAGGCCATGAAACAGAGGTGTCGTGCAAGCCCAGCGTCCCTATGCTCTTCAGTACTCTGCAACAGGTCTTCATTTTGCCAGGTCATCTTCTGTCAACTGGTGTTGTGAGTAAATTCAGGGTAGCTCCCTGCAACAGTTCCTTTAATCATTTTGTGGTACCTTCTGATTTCTACAGTGTGTTACAGGGTTACAATGGACTAGGCCAACCAGCCACGGCTACAAATAGCCAAGGTCTTTGTTATTGCATGTTTAACTGCCTTTCTTTCCATCAAGGGCCCCAGCAACAGTTGCAACCCTGGGCAACATTCAGGCTAGCCCTTTAACAGTCTGGGTGCCCAGCAGCTGCAAACCTGTATGGTGGGACTGAAAGCATGCATGCATGCATGCATGCAAAGTATCCTGGTTTAAATCCAGTATAGTAATCATTTATATAGATCTGCCCCCTTTCCTTGTTCAACTCCCCCTTAAATCAGTTGGTTTGTTTCACTGTTACATTGCCTCATGAATATCTCATTGTCTGGGTTGAGGTTGATGTGTTTGGGGGGGGAAACGCATTTAAAAGTGCATGCCTGTATTGAATACTGTTTTACAGGGGGTTCCAGGGGATTTGCTGAAGACCAGACCCTGGTGGTAAGTGCAAAGTATGTGTGCATATTATAAATGTTCATTGCTATCTGTACAGTAACTGCAGTAAGTTTGTTCCCCCTTACAAGGTACGTGGGCACTAGGCGGGCTTGTGGGTGGTTATAGCTTTCCAGAGGGCAATACCAGGTGAGGTAGATATCCCCACATATTACTCTGGGTGGAGGTGCCAAAATACTGTGATTACTGAGGGCAGGAAAACCCTGGTAACTTAAGTTTGAACCCAGGCCCCTCGACCTGTTGTCCAAAGTACAGGCAGGGGTAATAACCCTAGAGATAGGGCCGCCTAGGAGTTACACTTTGACAGGGTGGAATAGCACCCTGTCCCAGTTATGGAAAGTGTTTTAAATGCAAGGATCTGTTCTATTCTCTCCTTTTCTGTCTCTTCTCTGTCTGGTTGCGTAACCAAGTTTTCCTGTGAGACCTAGGATTTGATCACCCGACAGTCTCGTAATTATTTGCCTCTCACTGTCTCTCTGTCTTCCCTTGCTGTTCTGTCTTTTTCCTCCCTTGCATATCTGCTGTTATAAAAATATGTAAATCATTATGTGGAAATGTAACTGATACTGGGATCCCTTTGGTTAGAAATTATATAGTGTTACTGTTGAAATGTATACAATTATAGTTAGAGATGACTGCAGAAAACTATTGGAAACTCAAGAGGTTACCATAGTGCAATTTTTAAGCCTGTTGCAAAAACTGCAGAGATGGGGCCTCAGCTCTGGGACATTGTGTTCCTGCCAGCACCTGCCTGAAATATATAAGAACACTTTAGAAAAAATAGGATGCTTGTTAAGAAATGAAAATTACGTACCTACCGTAATTCTTGATCTCTTTTATCTTCACCATTCATTACTGCTGGGTGTAGCCGGGCGAGCTATGCTAAAGTGTTTTTTTTTTAGAGAGAAGTCATGACCAGAGAGCAATGCACTATGTGTGTGCGAGTGGTGGCTGTTAGGTGCCCCAGACTTCTCCTTCATCCAAGTTTTGTAAGCCAGAGGCACGAAATAAGGATAAGAAAAAGGAGAGTGAGACAAGAGAGCAGAGGGATAGGCAAAGGAAAGGATATAAACTGAAAAAGGAATAAGCCAATAGAGGACAGGAAAGGAAGAACCCTACCCTAAGGGACTGCAGGGCCTCACCCCTGGGGCAGCTCTGAGAGAGGAACAGGAAAGGGAGAGGAAGAGGAAGGAGACAGAGTGGGATATTGGGAGGAGGGAAAAATTCTGCCAAGTTGTGAGTTAACTGGCTTAAAGGCTTATAAGCTTGGAACCAAAGGGCAAGGGAGCAAGGATCCCAAACAGAAACTGGCATAAGAAGGTTTGACCAAACCTTTTGCACAGCTTGAACCCAAAAGGCAGACTTTCCACACCTCCCGCCATCCCCAACCCCTTACTCTGACAGCTCACAGATTGCCGTGGCAGATAATCTGTTCCGGAGAGAGAGAGAGCGACCAACTAGGATGGGGGAAAAGGACCCCACTAGCACATCGTTATGAGCCAAAACCAGTGTTGGGGGTTGGGTATTTGAAGCCCTATAGAGGGCACCCCTTTGGCAGAAAAGTGTAGGAAACTCTTTCTGACTCCCCAAGAGGCAGAGGCAATAATCAGATTACCAGTTCAAGAGCAATTTGAAATGCTAGAACAGAGTTAGACTAGCATAGACTGACGTAAACAGGACAAGATCCAGAGATGCCAGCGGGATCCTAGACCAAAGGAACAGGACCCATTAAAGGAGTAGCTCTGTTAACTGGTGATTGAGCAACATGGCCTAAGAAGGTGCCAACAGGTCACCTTCAAGGGCAATCAGAAAGAGTTCCCTCAGGAGAAAGACAAATCCTACTCGTTCCCCTCGCCTTCCAGACTTATGCTATCTGTTCTGAGAGAAGAACGGAGACCCAAGGATTTAGGCTCTGAGGCCATGAGGTGAAGGGGGGGAGGAATGAGCAGGGTGGAGGGGACGCCCAAGAAGGAGGCCCATGAGGGGAAGGTGGGCGGGATTCAGTAATGAATGGTGAAGATACAAGAGAAGATCAAGAATTACAGTAGGTATGTAATTTTCATGTCTTCCCTTGTCAGTCTTCACCATTCATTACTGCTGGGTGAGTACCAAGTTCCCCCCCGGAGGGGGACTAGAGTAACCCTGAGGGAACAGGAAGAAGAGACCCTGGCTGTACTAGACTGGAAGCCTAAGGCCGAGGAGAGCTAGGTGTCATCCCCTGAAGATGAGAGGATGGAGGAAGCCCCTGCAGAAGCCTCCTAACCCTGGAAGAAAAGAAGCGGGTCACTCGGAAGGTGGAGCGAATCACCCTATGCCAGGCCAGGGGTGATAACCTTGCGAGACGAAGCCATGCCGTCTGCCTAATGGAGATTGCTGTCCCTGCAAGCCTGGAAGCTACCTCATTGGTGTCATAGGATGCCCTTGCTTGGTACCATACCAGTTCCAGGCCTATGGCGGAGGGGGCAATGGCCTGTCTAGATTGCTCCGTATCAGGCATTGATGCTAGAAGTTGAGAGCATCGACCACAAGTGCCTGCTATAGGGAGCATGGTGTGCCTGATGTGATGCAATGCACAGCATCGCACAAGAAGAAGAGAACACTGTTCGCCCCCACTGGTCAAATTGTAGGGAATCTGAGTCCAGTGGTCAATTGTGCACCAGGAAGGAGTCTCTAGGAACACCAATCCCGAGAGTGGATTGGGAAGAGAACCTATGGATTCAGATGGAGCACAATACCACCTCCTGCAGTCTGCTGGGGCTGGGACAGAGTCTGCTAGAGACTGCCAGGTGTGGATAGACTCCTCCAGGAAAGGAATAGGCCAGGATGGCACCACCAAATGCTGAGCACTTAATTCACAGAAGAATTCACGCATCTCCCGCTCAGTATTGTCAAGTCTGACATAGGAGATGGAGATCCCCAACCATCCTCGAAAGGAAGCACTGATAATCAGTGAAATCAGCATCGGAAGAAAGGTGAGCAGAGGGTTCCTCTCCCTCTGAGGAGGGAGTCGAGGAGGATGGGGAACTCTAATGTTCAGATGACTCCTGCTGCAGAGGGGACAGGCGAAATACCCGCTCATGCATGTATCTAACATACGACAGGAAGGCCACTGCAGTGCCTCTGAACGTCTCCCAGAATAACGGCCCTGTAGGACCATGGCCTGGAAGAGAGGGAAGTGGCTGCAGAGGAATGGGACAGGGGCACCTACGAGGAGGCAACTGCCCTCTGCCAGGGCTCTGACATCCAGGGAATGGAGCCTGACCTGGCGGGGTCCCTGAAATCAAACCAGGTCACAAGACGGAACCCTGGGGATGCAAACTCTGGAAGAGCCCAACCGGGGAATCTCCCCTGACACACCTGGGGCTGCATGGGTCCAGAAGGGCAACCCATGGCAGCACCACCAGAAAGGTTCCCCGAGCCCAAGTGGGAGAGGTGGGGTTTGGCACTATGGCTCTGTCCCACACCCCAAGGGGTGGCAGGGGGCTGCCGATGCCCCTCACCCCGCCCTCTCAACCACTCAGACTAAGGACGCCCTCCTCCTCTACTCCAGCAACTGGGTCAGTTGATACAGAGACCTCCTGAGGGGGTCCCCCAAAGACAGGACCTCCAATCCACCCCGAGAAGGCTCAGCAGCACCAGGGCTGGCAGCTGCCACAGCCCCCTCTGGGAGGGACAGCCTCCTCCCCGATCCCCAAACCACCCTCCTCCATAGACTCCAGGTCACCCCTAGCCTGGGAGTCCTCAGAGGAAGACTGCTGTGGGGACTCGGGAATGGGGTCGCTGGGTCGCCTGACACCGCACCTCACAGAGAACTCTGACTCCGAAGAATCAGGGTGCGAGACCTGGTCCACGTCCAAATCTAATGCTTCCAGAGAAGAGTCTACCAGAAGGACCTCTATGCTGGCAACCCCAAGAGTCTGCTGGGAAGCGACGCCGGTCACTCCCAGCACGTCACCCGCAGCTCCAAGACCCGGTCAAATCCCCAGCGCCACACATGGCCCCATAATCCAACATGGCATAGACTGGATGGACGGCACCACTGAGAACCAAACCAGTGCCGCCACGAACAGCGCCGGGATCCAAGACAGTGCTGGCAGGCAGCATCAAGGGTCCACCAGTGCTGGACCCAGCAACCATGGGCCGCAACACTGGGGGAGCCTGCACCTCCGAAGAGGTGACTGCCGAGGTAGTGTCTCTGACGTGACCCCGGGAGGGCTCACGATGTTCCTCCGACACCACGAAAGAGGCCTCCTCCTCGGCAAGGCTTGAAGATGAGGAGGCCTCCTCCTCACCAGACCATATAGGCCCAGGAGGGGACCCAGAAGAAGGGCCTAAAGTCCTGGCCTGGGAAATCAGAGACTAACGCCATCCTCCGAAAGTCGGTGGGGCCTTGCCGACTTTAAACGCGCGGACTTAGAGAACATGGTGGTCCATCGAGAAGCAGGTTGTCACATCTATCCATGTCGTGGTTAGGTCCCAGGCACCGAAGGCAGACATGCTGGTCCGTCACAGAGAAACGCCGGCCACAGGAGCACAGACGCATGGGGGTGCGGCCCGCTTTGGACTTTCGTTTGGTTCCTGAACCGGACATGATGCAAAATAATTAAATACAAGCTCCTGGTGCCTTCGAATAAAAAAATGAAATGGTCTTACCAATTTCCAATGGCGTCGGGAAGTCTAACAGGATGAAGGAGTGGAGAAGGTGTTGAAAAGACGACAAAAAGGCCTAGTGGCACAGGAATGAACTGTTCAACTCACATAGCAGGGGTAGCCTCAACGATGGGAGAAACAGAATTGGGATGGAGGAGTCTGCAGCGTAGCAGCGCCTCGCACACCATGTAGTGTGCCACTCGGCGGCTGCACCATTGGTGCGGACTCCTTAAAAAAAAAAAAACACTCCCGTAGCAGGTGCGTACCTCCGGCTTACACCCAGCAGTAATGAATGGTGAAGATTGACAAGGGAAGAGCGAGGGTTGGAAGGACTTAGACACAGCTGCAGTTGCTTGCAAAAAGAAGGACACAGAGACTGAAGGAAAACTCAGATGCATCTTCTGTTTACTCTACCTTTGTAAATAGTTATACTGAACAAGTTTTTTTTTTTATGTTACTGCTAGTACTAATACATACTTTTGGGGAATTCTACAACTGCTTCTGGCTTTTCCTATGCTTCCTGACCTGTGCCTCGACAACCGATGGTGTCAGCCTAAGTGGGATTTACAACATGGATACTCTAAGCCAGGAGCTGTGTGTGGGTACAGGACCTAGTACCAGGGAAGTATAGAGGAAAGTATGGATTCTGCAGCAGCAAGTCCAGGAGTGGTTACCAGGAGAATGGCAGCCAAAGTAGCAGAGGCAGAAGTCCAAGCTGAGACTGTACAGCCAGCACAAGTTATGGAAAAAGAACAGGCAGTGACAGAACCCGAAAGCCTGATGGACTTTTTCAAATGGTGAGCTATACAACAAAGAGAGACAGAGAAGCAGAGAGAAAGAGAGCTTCACAGAGAAAAGAAGAAATGCAACAACATGACAGCAGAGAAAACATAGAATTTGATGGCAGATAAGGACCGCTTGGCCCATCCAGTCTGCCCATTTCCCTACCTAATGGATAAGCTGCAGATCCTAGTTAACCAGCAGCCTACTTCTTTCTACCCCCACCCCCTAGAATTGCCTTATAGCTGTCCCATGCATGCTTGAATTCAGTCACTGTTTTTGACTCCATAACCTCCTCCGGAAGGCCGTTCCATGCCACCACAACCCTCTCTGTGAAAAAATACTTCCTTACATTACCGCTGAGCCACCCCCCCATCTTCAAATTGTGCCCCCTTGTTCTTGCACACCTCTTTTTTTGAAAGATGCTACCCTCTTGGACTTTGTTGATTCCCTTGAGGTACTTGAACGTTTCTATCATGTCCCCCTCCCTCCTTTCCTTGAGGCTATACATATTAAGCTCCTTTAGTCTCCCTTCAGATGTCTTCCGGTGCAGACCCTGCACCATTTTAGTTGCCCTCCTCTGGACAGCTTCCATCTTGTCTATGTCCTTGAGGAGACTGGGTCTCCAGAACTGCACACAGTACTCCAGATGGAGTCTCACCAGCTGTCTGTACAGAGGGATAACAACTTCCTGTTTTCTACTGGTGATGCCTCTCCCTATGCATCCCAGTATCCCCCAGCCCTCCTTACTGCCCTCTCACATTGCTTGCCCACCTTTAAGTCATTTTATATGACTACCCCCAGGTCCCTTTCCATTTTTGTTGTTGTTAGTATCTCACCCCCATTGTGTACTCTTCCTCTGGGTTTTTGTTTCCCAGGTGCATTACCTTGCACTTCTTAGCATTAAATCTAAGCTGCCATACATTTGACCATTCCTCCAACCTTGCCAAGTCCCTTCTCATCCTTTCCACCCCACCTTGTGCATCAACTCTGTTGCAGATCTTTGTGTCATCTGCAAAGAGACATACTTTCTTTCCAGTCCCTCTGCAATGTCGCTTAAAAGACATTGAAGAGGACCGTCCTAATACTGAACCTCGCGTGCACCCCACTAGTAACCCCCCTTTCTTCAGAGTGGACTCCATTTACTATTACCTCTGTGTCCTATTCTCCAGCCAATTCTTTACCCAGGCTATCATCTTGGGACCCACTCCCAGGCTGGCTAACTTGTATATTAATCTTTTGTGTGGGACTGAGTCAAATGCCTTGCTAAAGTCTAGGTAGGCCATGTCCACAGCCCCTCCCTGATCTACTACTTTGGTCACCCAGTCAAAGAAATCTATTAGATTCGTCTGGCATGATCTTCCTGCTGTGAATCCATGCTGCCTTGGGTCCTGTGCCCCTCTGGCCTCTAGGTACTTGACAATTCTTTCCTTCAGAAGTGATTCCATCATTTTCCCTATCACTGAGGTTAAACTAGCTGGTCTGTAGTTTCCCACTTCTGCCCTGATCCCACTTTTGTGAAGGGGAATCACATCGGCCCTCCTCCAGTCCTCAGGTACCACCCCATCCTCCCATGATTTGTTAAAGAGGGTAGTCAGTGGTGTCACTAGTTCTACCTTAGTTCTTTTAGAATTCTGGGATGAATCCATCAGGCCCCATTGCTTTGTCCACCTTCAGTTTTAAGAGTTCTTTCAGAACCCTTTTTCTGTAAATGGGCTGGTATCAACTTCTGTATCCAGAGTGTTTCTATTGTTTGTTTTAGGTGCCTCCCCTCATTTGTAAATACTGAGCAAAAATATTTGTTTAGTATCTCTGCCTTTCACAGTCACCCTCTGCCCACCCCTCCTTTATTAAGCCTCACTATCCCTCCCTTAGTCTTCCTTCACTCCCTGATGTACCTAAAAAAGGTTTTATCCCCCTTCTTAACTGAGTTGGCTATCTTTTCCTCAGTTCGGGCCTTTGCTGTTCTGATTGCCTTCCCAGCTTCCTTTTGCTTTAACTGATACAATTCTCTGTCCTGCTTCTTATATGATTCCTTGTACTTTCTGAATGCTTTCTTTTTCTCTTGAACCTTCACTGCCACCTCCTTTGAGAAACATAATGGTTTCTTACATAGTTTTGTTTTGTTTATTTGCTTCACACAAAGGCTTGTTACCTCTGTGATAGCAGTTTTTATTATTCCCCATTGTTCTTCCACCCCTCCTTCCTGCCTATTTGCTAGTGCATTCCTTAGGCACTCACCCATTTTGGCAAAGTCAGCCCTCCTGAAGTCCAGTACTTTTGCCTTTGTATGGCTTGACTCTTGCTGTGTTTATTGTGAACCATACTGTTCGATGATCACTAGTTCCCAGATGGCTACCCACTTCTACATCTGTGATCCTCTCTCCATCTCCATTTGAGAGGACCAGGTCTAAGGTTGCTCCCTCTCGAGTGGGTTCCAATACTAGTTGTCTAAGGCATGCCCCCTGTAGGGCATCTAGAATAACCCCAGTTAGAAGTAGCTGCTGCAACTGCACTCCAGTTAACATCTGGCATATTCAGATCACCCATCAGCAATATCTCCCCTTTATCTGCCATTCTAAGTATACTTTCTATCATTTCCTTGTCCATTTCCTCCCCCTGAGGGGGGTCTGTATACATCCCCTGTGCGGATTGTGGTGCCATTGCCTGCCTCCAAATTGACCCACAGTGCTTCTTCTCCTCCCTGTTTACCCTTTTGTTCTGTTGCTTTGATTCCTTCTCTTATGTAGAGAGCTCCTCCTCTTTTACCCTCCCTGTCCCTCCTGTAGAAAGTGTATCCTGGTATGTTTATGTCCCAGTCATGGTTCTGTGTGTACCATGTTTCTGTGACTGCCACGATATCCAGATGTTCCTCGTCCATCAAGGCCACTAATTCAGGAAGCTTGTTACCCAGACTACAGGCACTGGTACTCATTGCTCTCCATTTTTTGATGGTTTTACCTTCTGTAGCAGCATCCCCCACTGACCTTTCTACTTTAGTCTTTTTCTCATTTAGTACCCTGTTTTGTAGGGGGAGGCTGGGATTTTCCTGCTGCTTATCAGTGCCTCTCCCTCCCCCCTTGACTAGTTTAAAAGCTTGCCAATGACGCATTTAAACAGATTGCCCAAAAGACTTGTTCCCTTCCTGGACAGATGCAGACCATCTTGCCAGTATAGGCTGGTGTCCCTCCAGGTGGAACCCCAGTCCCCAATGAAGCCAAACCCCTGTGCTCCACACCATTTTTTTCAACCATTCATTAAACTGCATGGTGCAAAGTACCCTCGCCTCACCCATGCCACTGACAGGCAGCACCTCTGAGAAGGATACTGTGTGTGCTACTTGTCTTAAGCCCCTCCCCAACTCTACAAAGTCTTTCTGCACTGCTCTAATCTCATGATGAGCCAAGTCATTTGTCCCTAGGTGGACAATGAGGTCCAGCTCAGACTCCCATGCAACTGTTCTCATGATCCTAAGGATGCACTTCCTGTCTCTCCAAGAAGAGATGCAGCAACAGGAGCAGCACAGGAGAGAAGAGATGCAGCAACAGGAGCAGCACAGGAGAGAAGAGATGCAGCAACAGGAGCAGTGATGGCTGGATGCCTTGCAAGCCATCAAAGGCAGAGGATCTGGCACAGATCCAGATGAGCAACAAAACACAAGCAACTTAAAAGCCATTAAACTTACAAAGTTGTGTCCCTCGGATGATATCGAGGCATACCTAACAACTTTTGAAAGAGCTGCCTCAGCCTGCCAAAGGCCAAAGCAGCAATGGACAATCAGACTGGTACCTTACCCGACGCATAAAGCCCAACTTGCCTACAGCAATATGGATACTGCAGTCAGAAAACTATGACCTGGTGAAAAGCAAAATCCCGAAAAGATATGACATCTCAGGAGAGACCTACAGGCAGAGATTTCAATCTCTGAAATACAACTCTGTCGACAATCCTCAAGCCTTCAGCTGACTCAGTACTCCTGATAAAATGGCTCCAACCAGACGGCAAAACAGTCCCACAGATCAATACATTTGCAATGGAGAAATTAATCAACTTCCTGCCTACAGATGTGCAACTTTGGGTTAAGGAACACAGACCAGAAAGTGGGGAAAAGGCTGTTTCTTTGGCCAAGGACTACCAAATGGCCAGACGCCACAGCAGCAAGGTAACAGCCAAGCACCAGTAAGACACTTTTTCCCCCATTTAAACTCAAGTCTGATAAGAACTCTGGAGGGGGGGGTAACAAATCTGTGCTCAAAAACGTTATTTGCTATAACTGTAATAAGCCAGGCCATATTGCAAGAAACCGCCGTAGTAAGGAGAGTGGCACTGGAGCAGATTTTTCCTTGACAAATTGGGGCAAGTACTTAACAGATGTGAAGGTGGGGGATAAGACTGTAAAGGGACTCATTGATTCGGGAAGCAGACAGATCCTAGTGCATGTTGAAGTGCTGGGAAAACATTGTGCACAAAGACCAGGTACTGGTGTCATCTGCATCCATGGAGACACTCGGTACTATCCCATCACCCAAGTGGCTGACCGTTAAGGGTGTGTCATACCAAATAAAAGCGGAGGGTAGTACCCAAGTTACCTGTACCGTGATTATTGGACATGACTTTCCAGGATTTACTGAGTTAATCAAAGAAGGAGTAAATCCTGATGTTTCAGCAGCTGTGGTGACAAGCTTGGGCAAAGAAAATCTCAGATGGTGGGGACACTTTTCCTTTCAGTGATTTGGATTCGGACTTGTTTGAGCACAGCTCCAAGATCCAGGAAATAAAAATGATGCTTGAAGAAACTGTGGCAACAAATGACTGATGGACATAAGGGCCTAAAATATGAAAATGCTGAAACTAAACTGATCACTGATTGTGATTTTCTTTCAGAACAAGCTAACTGTTTCTCTCCAGGGTTATTTTGAGCAGCTGGGGCTGAAACCAAAATAGGGTGGACCAATGTTTAAAAAATATAATGGGTTACTGTACAGAGTTTGGGTTAAACATCTGACACAGAAACAGACAGAACAATTTGGTTATACCACGGAAGTATAGAACAGCGTTATTAAAGATAGCACATGATAGTCCTATGGCTGGTCACTCAGGGAGGGATTGCACCCTTGCCAGATTGCTGTATAGATTTTACTGGCCTGGAATTCATGAAGATGTTGCTACCTATTGTAATTCCTGTGCTGAGTGTCAGAAAGTAGCCCCAGTCACTAGAAAAGACAAGGTGCCCCTACTCTTGATAGATGTGCCTTTTGAGAGAATTGCAGTGGATGTGGTTGGTCCTTTAGACAAAAGTAAAAAGAGTAATAGATTTATCCTGGTAGCACGAGACTATGCTACTCAATACCCCAGAGTCTGTTCCAATGCATACTGTTACAGCCCCAAACGTTGCAGCAGAGCTTGCCAAAATTATCAGCAGAGTAGGCATATCTAAAGAAATCATTACTGATCAGGGTAGTAATTTTGCTGCTGCATTACTTAAGGAGCTGTACAGTCTACTAGGTATCACTGCCATAAGAACCTCCCCCTATCACCCTCAGACAGTCTTGAGCATTTTAACCAAACCCCAAAATGCATGTTAAAAAGGTTTGTAACAGGGGAAGGGAAAGACTGGGATCAATACTTGCCTTACCTACTTTTTGCTTACATAGACATGCCACAGGTGTCAACAGGGTTTCACCATTTGAAATGTTATATAGTAGGCAGCCAAGAGGGCCACTGGATGTGATAAAAGAAATGTGGGGAGATAACCCCACTCAAAATCTGTTTTATATGTGTGCCTGAAGAAAGAAGCTGGCAAAATATGTTGAAATTGCTCATAGCAATCAGGAAGAGGCCCCAAACCAGCAGAAGGTATATTATGACCATGGGGTAAAAGAAAAAGTTTTTGAGCCAGATGAAAGTTTTGCTACCGTTACCCACAACAGAAAATAAACTGTTAATGAAGTGGCAAGGGCCTTATGGAGTGCTTAGATGTACTGGCACCATTAACTACAAGATTGACACCCCTGACAGGAAAAATCCTACTAAGATATATCATGCTAAACTCCTCAAGAAATGGGTTGAAAAATGCCAAAAGCTGCTTTGCTAGTTTTACCAGAAAAGTACAGTTACGCAAGAACTTACCGTAACAGTAGATCTTCAAGAGGAGCTCTTGCAGCAGGCTATAACAATTAGGACTATGCTGCAGGAACTAGGACTACACGGTGAAAACTTCTGCCAGCAATACCAGCGGGGGACCACCCCCGACGCCGGCCCCACGACATCGGTCAGGGTACAAGAGGGGGCAGACTCCGCTCCACCTCAGTTCTCCCGCCAGTACCCAGCAGAAAGCCTGACTAGAGAAGGAGGCGATGCCTACCATCGAGAAAGGAAAGAAAACAGACCTGCACACTCAGAGGGGGAAGGCGGGAGGGAAGCAGCGGCTGCTGCAAGAGCTCCTCTCGAAGATCTACTGTTACGGTAAGTTCTTACGTAACTGTACTATCTTACTTTGAGATAGAGCTCTTGCAGCAGGCTATAACAATTAGGACTGAATCCCAAGCAGTCCCATAGCAAAGAGGTAGCCGACCCCGGGGAGGAGGAATATGCTGACTCCAGAGGCCCTCAGGACAAGAGTCCTTGCAAAACCGCTAGGCTGAAGCCAGCATGGTGTCTGGAGACGATATCCAAGCTGTAATGCTTGATAAAAGTATGCACCGAATTCCAGGTCACGGCTGCACAGATGTCCTGAATGGCGACATTCCGCATCGCGGCAAAAGAAGCTGACACTCCCCTGGTGGAGTGACCCCTGACTGGACCCGGCAGGGGTTTATTGTGATGCTCGTAGCAAAACGAGACGCAACGGACTATCCATTTGGAGATAGTCTGCTTGGACACCGGTTGACCCAAGCAATGTGCTAAAGCCACAAAGAGTTGCTCCGATTTACGGTGCTGAACCGTTCTGTTGAGGTAATACCTCAGGGACCTGTGGACATCCAATGTGTGGAGGAGAGCCTCCCCTCTATTGGAAGGGGGAAGGAAAATAAACTGGAAGATCAACCGACCGGTTGAGGGTCAATTCCGAGACCACCTTGGGAAGAAACTTAGGATTAGTTCTGAGGGAAACTCTTTCCCTATGAAAAACCAAATAGGGCTCTTTACACATCAGAGCCTGAAGCTCGGAAACTCTTCGAGCGGAAGTAACAGCAACCAGAAAACAAACTTTCCAAGACAGGTATCGCAGCCCACAACTCGCTACGGGTTCAAAAGGAGGGAGGGTGAGTTTCTCCAACACAAAAAGGAGGTTCCAGGGTGGGACAGGGTCCCTAATGGGAGGTCTCATGTGTAGAATTCCCCTAAGGAAGGTGCAGGCTACGTCTAACTGAGCCAATGCTCTCTCTCCCACGAGAGCATGATAGGCCGAAATTGCCCACATGTGCACCTTGATAGAGGAATAGCTCAGGCCTTTCTCGTACAAGGAGAGGAGATAATGCAAAGTGGAGTTCACAGAGAAGGTGACAGGGTCTAATTGCTGTGGCAAGGCTCCAGAGACAGAAACGCTCCATTTCAAAGCTGAAGGAAGCTGCAGGAGGGTTCTCTTGCAGACGCTAAGACCTCAGCCACTTCTGGGAGACCCTCTGATCGGTTCCTAGCTACGCCTGGAGGAGCCAAGCATGAAGGTGCAGGGATCTGAGATCCGGGTGAACCAGAGACCCCTGGTCCTGGGACAGCAGTTGCGAACAAATGGGCAGCGGGATTGGGAGGTTCCTGGGACAACCGCTGCAGGAGTGGGAACCAAATCTGTCGAGGCCAATTGGGGGCCACAAGGATCATTCGTGCCCCCTCTGCCTGTAGTTTGAGCAGAACCCTCTGAATGAGAGGGAAGGGCGGAAAGGCACAAAGAAACCTCCCAGCCCAGCAAAGGGATAACGCGTCTGGCCAAAAAACGCCAGGAGCGTGCTCTCGCGAGCAAAACAGTGGCAGTTTGGCATTGCGTGGTGACACAAATAGATCTAGCTCGGGAAGGCCCCACCTTCTGAAGAGCTGATCTGCTACAGATTGAAGCAATTCCCACTCGTGCGCTCTGGCCCACGACCTGCTGAGGTTGTCGTCCAGCTTGTTTAGGATGCCTGGAATGTGCATGGCCGACAGAAGAATGCCCCGTTCCAGTGCCCAGTACCAGACTCTCATCACCTCCCGGGCAAAGAGGATAGGAATGGGTGCCTCCTTGATTGTTGATATAAAAGACGACCACCATGTTGTCCATCTGAACTAGAAGAGCTGGGTACCAGGTCCTCTCGAAACGCCTGAAGAGCGTAGAGGACCTCTCACATTTCCAGTACGTTGATGTGGAGGGACCGTTCCTCGGGTGACCAAACCCCTTGCATTTGATGAACACCCAGATGAGCCCCCCAACCCAGGTCCGATGTGTCCATCGTTAGAGTCTGACCTGGAGGCTCCAGACGAAAGCTGACCCCTTTCTCAGGATTGCTGGGGTCCAACCACCAAAGCAATGTTCTCCTGACTGGCTCCGAGATCCTGACTAAAGCATCTAGGTCGTCGTAGCATTGATCCCACTGCACCCTGAGCATCCATTGTGGGATTCTCACGTGGAGGCGGGCCAAGGGTGTTACTGGGATGGCCGACGCCATATGCCCCAAAAGACTGAGGAAGTTCTGAGCCGGAACTCGAGGTGCTATGGATATCCGTTCCACCAAAGTTCGCAGGCGAATTCCCCTGTCCTGTGGGAGAAAAGCCATGCCCTGGACTGAGTCCAGGATCGCTCCTATGAAGGAGAGCTTTTGGCTGGGCTCTGGGGATGACTTTTTCAAGTTCAGGGTGATCCCCAGCTCTCGGAATAGAGTATAGCTGTCTCCGAGAGAGCGTAAGAGGCCGTCCCTTGACGGGGCCGTGAGAAGCCAGTCATCGAGGTAAGGGAAGACATAATGGCCTAATCGCCTCAGAGCCGCAGCCACCACTGCTAGGCATTTGGTGAAGACTCGCGGAGTGGAAGAGGCCGAACGGGAGCACCCGAAATTGAAAATGCTCCCCTTGGAAGTGGAACCTCAAAAACTTCCTGTGGGGAGGAAAGACCCCGATATGCATGTATGCATCCTGCATGTCAAGAGAACAGAGCCAATCCCCTTGGTGCAGCAGAGGGAGGAGACCCTGAAGAGTCACCATCCTGAACTTTTTGTACTCTAAAAAGAGATTTAACGGACTGAGATCCAGAATGGGACGAAGGTCCCCCGTCTTTTTTGGGACCCAAAAAAAAGTGGGAGTAGAACCCCTGACCCCACTGCTCCCTGGGAACCCTTTCTATTGCTCTCTTTTGCAGGAGGGCCTGAATTTCTCCTTCTAATAGTGGACTGTGATAAGGAGGATAATGGGAGAGTTTTGGCGGAGTATGTAGAGGGAACTCTGAACTCCAACATGTGTCCTCTCCGAACAACATCCAAGACCCATTGATCTGTGGTAATAGAGCTCCACCCTTCGAGATTAAGGGAGAAGCAGTCCCCAACTGTCTCCCCCTGGATGTCTGACCATGGGGGGGCGGAAGGGAGTCATTGGGCAGAACCGGGGGTAGGGAGAGAGGCCTGGGAGGACTTGGGCCCACGGGCGGAAGGTCCACCAGACTGCTGGTTTCCGGATCTCCTGCGGAAGCCACCTCTCTGCCCTTGCTGGGATCCTCAGGCTGAAGCCTGATTGCCTGAGGACTTGCGAAAAAGCCGACGGTGATGGGGGCGTCGCTGGTCACCACGGTACATCTGGCGGACCGACCAGATCAACTTACCCGATTCTTGGAGATGGGAGATCAAGGCCTCCGTCTCCTGCCCAAACAAAATGGCACCCTGGAACAGCAGGTCCTGGACCCGGACTGCAGATCCTGGTGAAAGCCCGAAGGCCTCAACCAGGCATGGCGCTGGAGACAAACTCCAGAGGCAGCCGCCCTGGCTGCCATATCCGCAGTGTCATACGAGGCTCTCACAACATGAGAGCCTACGTCTGAGCCCGACTGTAAAAGGGCCAGGAGCTCAGTCTTCTTGTTGGAGTCTGGCATGGCCTGTATCAGCTCAAGACCCCATTCCCACAATGCATTCTGGTACTGCACCATATGCATGAGGAAATTCAAGGAATGAATGGAACAGGTGGAAGCAACGTAAACCTTCTTGCCCACCTGATCCAAGTAACAGGACTCCAAGTCGGGAGGCTGGGAGCTGAGGTACCTCGGCTATCGAGACTTGTCATGAGCAGCCATGATCACAGTTGAATCTGCCTGAGGGTGTTCCGCCAAGAAGGGTTCAGCCCTCGGAGCCTTATAGAGCCTGTCAGACTTTTTGGGAACCGCCGGGATGGAGGCTGGATGCAGCCAGGTGGATCTAGTCAAGTCCTGAAAAGTATCCACCAAAGGAGGAATGATCAAAGGCTTTGGTTCCTTCTGCCTCAGGTATTTGTCCAATCTCTGGCATTCCGGATCCAGGTCTTCCATGTCCCACTCATTGGAAGCCTGGATATGCCTCATGACGTCCATGAAGGTAGGATCGTCCGGAGGCGAGCGAGGCAGGTCCTTCTCCTCAGGGGAGCGCTTGAGGCTGAGGGAAGACGACGATGACGAAGAGGAGGATCGACTATCCGACTTAGAATAGTCGGACTCTACCCCATGACCATGCCTACGCTGACGTCTGTGTGCAGGGGACCGACGACGTTCCGAAGACAGACTCCGTCCCTTAGACTGGCGATGGAGCAATGACCGACGTCGGTCAGGAGATAGACGTCGGGAGCGCCTCCTGCACAGCGAGAGGGGCTCCTAGTATGAGACCGGACCGACGCCGGGTCACTGGAAACCTTAGAGCGACGTCTGTGGTCCTCAGATAGAGAGCGGGAACGAGCCCCAGGAGAAGGCGAAGGACGGCGCTCCAGGGACCTCAGCGGTGAGGCCTCACCCTCCGGCTGCAGTTCACCCGCAGGATCCGGTACCGGTGTCTGGGCCGGCGACGGGGAGGTTCGCTTGTGAACCTGCCCCCACCAAAATAAGAAGAGCTGTTTGAGCTCATCCTGGGAGAAGATCTCAGCGGCCCGCTGAGGGAAAGGAGTCTCCGGAGTGGTGGGACGCAAAGGAGAGCTCTCCTGAGGGCCCAGGGGGGAGGAGGACTTGGGTGACGGGGACGTCAGCAGTACAATGACCGACCTCGGGTCCATAGCCCCTTCGACCGGCATCGGTGCCATGACCGACGATGGGGTGATGCCAGGGGGCGCCAGAGAGTCCTTAGCCTCCGGAGGTGTGCCTTTAGCAGGCAGCGCCGGTGCCATGGTCGGTAGGGCCGAGGCAGGTACCCCCACAGACTTGGTGATGACTCTAAGTGGAGTCACTTTGGGCTTGGCCGGCTGCTCCCCCAACGGGTCAGCCTTAGCCTGAGATGACCGGGGCGACTCATCCGAGCCCCAAGGTCGGGCCTTTTTCGCGGAAGGTCGTGACCGCGAGTGGGACAGAGACCGGTGCCAGGACCGACTACGCTCTTTGCTATGCCTTTTCTTCTCCTTTTTCTTCCCTTCAGACAAGTGCAGGTCCATCTTCTTTTCCAAGAGGTAGACCTTAAGGGCCTTCAGGCGTCTGATGCGAGTCCGGCTTGTAAAAGCCTGGCAGTCGGCGCAATTAGCGGTGTCGTGGTCATGGCCGAGGCAGAAAATGCACAGCCGGTGTCCGTCTTTAGCAGGAATTTGCCGGCCGCACTCGCACTTAAGGTGTTCGGGAGATAGTCGCCCGGGAAGACATCGAACCCGCGGAAGAAAAAGGACTGACGTCGGTACCCACGGTGACAAACACAGAGGCAAAGACACCAAAACGCGGGAAAATCTGAGCCGAACAATGGTAGCAGCACAGACGTCGGCCGCGGAGAGGAAAAAACTGTTAAAACCGTCAAACTTGCTTGAAGAAAGTCTTTTCACGCTGGGAGTCGCGGGCAGTAGCTTAGCTTCCGCGTGCGTGGTAGCGTGAGGAAAGAACTGAGGTGGAGCTGGGTCCGCCTCTTGTACCCTGACCGACGCCGGGTGGGCAAGGCCGAGGGTGGTCCCCTCGCTGGTATTGCTGGCAGCAGTCACCGGTGGTCTAGTGCCCGCGGCACAGTCCTAATTGTTACAGCCTGCTGCAAGAGCTCTATCTCAAGTAAGATCTGATAGATATTAAATGGTGATGCTGTAAAGGTGAATGTTTCTTTAACCTCAGACATTCGTAATATGCTAAAGACATTTAACAGTACTTTTACCACAGTACCAGGCCAAGCAGAAGGGACTGAAGCATGTTACAGGGACAAGGAATGCTTGTCCTATTAGGCAAAAGACGCAGGTTACCAGAGCGGTTAAGAGCTGACGTGGTTAAAGAAATACAAAAAAATTAAATAATTAGGTATCAGAGAAGTCGAGGAGTGCTTGGTCATCTCCAATAGTAATTGTAAACAAAAAAGAACAGGGTGTTAGAATCTGCCTTGATTTTAGGAAAGTTAATCAAGTGTCAGAATTTGACAGTCATCTTTTTTTTCCAAATTGTATTTTTATTTTAGAATATAAAAGAAATGGGATGCAGTACATCATGTAAATCACATAATAAAATCAAGCACAGCTCTAGCAGCATACAATGTGTTAGTTATGAGTGCATGTCTAAAAATATACATCCATAAATAAATCCACCTTGATGGAGATCCTTTTATACCAGTACAAAAATACTACTACTTCCCCTTTATTCTTTCCCCCTACCTCCCTACAACCATACCAAATCCCTTACTTACCATTATGGAACAAAGTGAGGCTCTTGTACAGGCATGTAAAGGACCCATTTTCTCCATTGAAGTTCAAATTTATCCTTTCTATTTAAATGAGTGGCTGCTAGTCTTTCCAATTTATACACTTCCTTCATAGCCATGAACCAGTCATATCTGGTCGGCGGCGAGGTCTGTCCCCACATTCTTGTAATTGCTTTCTTAGCTATCAGTATATAGGTAACCAAGAGAGATCCCCCTTGGAATACAGAGGTCTTCAGGTGGTATCGAAAGCAAGACCAGTTCAGGAGTAAGGACTGCCTCTTCTCCCACTAACTCCCCTAAGGTTTCCGCCACCTCTCCCCAGAATAGTTGAAGCACAGGGCATGACCAAAAAATGTGTACATGTCCAGTCATCTTTTCCCCACAGGATCTCCAGCAGCTACTCACTGGCCCATCTGTGAATTTTGCCAGTTTAGCTGGAGTATTGAAAAATCTAATCCTGACTGTCCAGGCAAATTCCCGCCAGTATGGTGCTACAGATATCCCTCGGGATAACTTAACATATTTGGACCAAAGATCTGCCAGCACCAATAATTCTCAGTTCCAGGCAGCTAGGACCCACAAAGTTGAGTCTTTGGTAACCTCCTGTAGTCCCTTATACAGTGCTCCAACCAAATGAGGTAAGGTTATTCCTTTTATAGAGGATATAATCAATGATTGTGGGGAAGGGAGGCAGTTCCAATGAGGGGCCTTATTTCCCAAGTAAGCTTGTATCTGCTGATAAGCTACACTAGCGTCTAGTGGTAGCCCATAGGTGTCTCAGTGTGGAAAGAGGCAAAGTGCCCTGAGTGTCCAATAGTGGAAAAATGAAGGTTAGGCCTCTATCATGCCAGCCATTAAGGGTTTCAATCAGGGGGACTTGAAAATGCCTCACCTATATCCTGAGTTGTCATAAGAAATAAAAAAATCATGACAAATTCCTTGGATATTCTGAGTTTATCCCATACTGTTAAGCTATTCTGCATTCCCCAGTGATCATTATTCTGAAGTGGGAGGGGTTCCCCCAGATCAAAGAGAACATTTTTAATGTCTTGAATATGATTAAGTGTAATCTCTAGCCTTTCCCAAGGTAGTCTATAGTTCGGGTCAATCCACCCCAGTATCCTAGCAAGGACAGTTGCTTGTGCATATTTACAAAGATCAAGTAATCCCAACCCTCCTTTGTCCCTAGAGAGCTGTAGAATGGACCAGCAGATGCGAAGTTTCATACCAGCCCCAACAAATTGAGCTAAGATCCTGTTCCAGGAAATAAAATATAAAAAGGGAAGGGGGCCAGGACAGGGATAGTTTGAAACAAATGTAATAGTCTTGGCAAAATATTCATTTGAATTAGGTCAATCCTTGAATAGAAGGAAAGAGACAGTTGGGGCCAAGTATGGAGATCATTCTGTATTTTCTGAGTAAGAGGTCATATACCTAGATATTTCATTTTTGTCCCTCACCACTTGAATGGTAAATAAACTCGAAGAGGTGGAGAAGGGGAAAAACAATGTCAGGACCTGTTTTTGTAGAATTAATCTTATACCCAGAGATTTGTGAAAAATTAGCAATAATGTTCCAGAGGGCTCAGAAGGATTGTTCTGGGTCTGACACACAGTAGTACATCATCTGCATAGAGGGCTACTGTGAAAGTTTTCTTTCCCACTTTAATTCCCTTTATGTCTTCAGACTGCCCGACTGCCAAGGCTAAAGGCTCACTATAGACTGCAAATAGCAGTGTGGACAGAGCATCCCTGTCATGTGCCACGCTCTAGGGGGAAATCGGGGTTGATACAGCTCCATTTATTTTTAGAAAGGCTTTGGGGAAGAGTATATATGGCTAAGCCATGTGACAAACTGCTCTGGGAATCCAAAGACATCCAGAACCCTCCAAATAAATTCTCAACAGACCCTTTCAAAAGCCTTGAAGGCATCTAAACTCACTAATACTGAGGGAAGAGAGCTGCAGGTCATATGGTCTATCAGATGGAATGTTCTAAGGGTGTTATCTGAGGTTTTCCTCGGTCTTTAAAAACAAAAAAAACCTGCCTGATCCATGTGTATCAATTCTGGTAAAATATGATTGAGGCGCTGAGCCCAAATGGACATATATCTTGTAATCACAACTGAGTACAGATATAGGTCTGTATGATTATGGGGATTGGGGATCTCTCCCTGGTTTCAGTAGGACTGAAAGCACAGCATAGTGCCAGGAATCTGAAGGGGATTCGCCATTCTGAACATCTTGAAAGACCTGTAGCAGGAGGCGGCATAGCAAGGGGGAGAAAGCCTTGTATCACTCTGCTGAAAGCCGTCAGGGCCTAGGGATTTCATAGTTTTGGTCTTTTTGATGGCCAATTGAATTTCCCCATCTGGTAATCTGACACAGCAGTGAAGCTTGTGCCACAGAGAGCTTGGGAATGTGCAATTTGCTCAGGAAAGTTTGAATCTCTGTGGGAGAGGGGGGTTCTTTCAGAATATAATTCTGTATAGAATCTTTGAAAAGCTTGTTCTATCTCAGGTTCTCGATGGAGGAGGATACCAGATCGAGAGTCCTTAATTTTGGTGATTGTAGCTTTCTGTTTAAACATTCTCGTTCGTCTGGCCCCCTCCCTCATAAAAAATACTTTTAGTATATAAAAGTGCAGCCTGAACCCTCAAGTCCAGAATTTTTTGAAGCTCAGCCTGCACTTTCTGCAGTATGCTGTATGGCCTTCCTCTGACTTTCTGAAGCTCCACCAGCCTATCTTGCAATTGCCTCTATCTTCTTTCTCCAATTCTCTTCTGGCGGGCTGTATTTGAAATTCTCTCTCCTCTAATGACTGCCTTCAATGTGCCCCATAATACTGCTGGGGTAATCTCTGTGGACTAGTTTTCTCAGATAATTTGAGGGAGCTGGTCCTCCGTCAATGTCTTAAATTCAGGGACCTTTAGGATAGAGGTGTTCAGCCACCACAGGGTAGCCTTCCTAGGTGCTGTGATATCTATTGTTTAGAATAATCCGGGTATGGTCAGATAGGAGACTGCTCATATAGCCTGATTTCTTGTTTTTTCAATGTGCTCTGTGGAGAGGAAAAAATAATCAAGGCAAGAGGAGGTATGATGTCTGGTGGGAAAAGTAAAACCTCCTTTTGTAGGGAAAAATTGCCACCAAACATCTGTCAGGTCCAGTACCGATGGTTGGGCTTTGAGGAATTTCTGAGAGGGACTGGTTCTGTGCTTGGGGTGAGACGCATCTAGATGGGACAAGGTGATGCTGAAATCACCTCCAATTATTATACCCTGTTGGATATCTAAAAGCTGACTAAAGAACCTTTTCATGTGAATCGGAGGGGGGCCGGGGAGGAGTATACACTCACCAACATAACAGCAGAGTCATAAATGCATCCCTGAGCAATGATAAAGTAGCAGGGTAAATCCTCTCAGCTTCTTTTAAAAAAGAAGAGGTGTTTCAGCAGGGATCAGTATAGCTGTGCCTCTGCTTACCTGTCTTACTAGAAGAGGCTATAACAGAGTACCACTTACCAACAGAAAGGTTCTGGTTGAGAAAAATGTGTCTCTTGTAGGAAAATAATGTCCACTTTCTGCTGCTGTAAGTACTGCTTTAATCTGGATCATTTAATGGGGCTGTTAATACCATTAATGTTCAAAGATAAAAGCTCTATTGAAAGATCCATCATAACTGGTTAAGAAAAGAAAAAGGCTCCATCTGGTGGGCAGAATATAATTCTGCATCCTCTGCCCAGACTTCTCAAGTTAGCAATCCTCCACATTGGGCTTTAAGAAAAAATTACTCACTTTAGTAATTATATTTCTTCTAATGGAGTCTTGCTGTATTCTGACAATTGCAGTGATTCCCAACCTTTGAACTGCCCTGGAGAACAAAGTTAACTTTCTATGCAGGGCATAGAATGCTGAGCTCGAGCTCAGTTGAAGTCTCTGTCTGGAGTGTTTTGAACTTAAACCATCAGATTCTTACGAGCCCAACTAAACTAAAAATTCTATGTGGAGATTGTAAAAATTCTTACTAGCCAACTGGCTGAAAAAAGTTTTGGATTCCTAAGGAAGACTTGAGTCAGGAAACCCAAAAACAAAACCCGATGTACTAAAAATAATAAATAAGCACCCAAACAAAAAGGAGGTGCAAGCAAAAAAACACCCCTGGGGTGCAACACTGCATCTGCCCACCCACTTCCCAAAAACAGGTTCTGAGAGGGGAGGCAGGGAGGGAGGTCAGAATACAGCAAGACTCCATTAGAAGAAATATAATTACTAAGGTGAGTCATTTTTTCTTCAAACATGAAGTCTTGCTTTATTCTGACAATTGCAGACTACCAAGCAGTAGGGACAGAACCTACTTTGGGAATAAGCTCTGAAGTACTGCTTTGCCAAACCAAGCTTCACTCCTAGCCTGGATATCCAGAGAGTAATGCTTGGTAAAGGTATGGACTGTTTTCCAGGTGGCTGCTTGACAAATTTCTGAGAGAGGAATATCCCTGGCAGCAGCCAGGGAAGCTGCTGTACCTCTGGTAGAGTGAGCCCTCAGG
Organism: Neoceratodus forsteri; assembly: GCA_016271365.2. Classification (NCBI taxonomy): domain Eukaryota; kingdom Metazoa; phylum Chordata; order Ceratodontiformes; family Ceratodontidae; genus Neoceratodus; species Neoceratodus forsteri. The sequence goes on along the minus strand of CM028133.1, from coordinate 32,609,893 downwards.
CCTGAGGGTGGAATTTTTCCTAGTTTCTCATAGCAGAATTGTATACAAGATACAATCCACCTGGCAATAGTTCTCTTGGTGGCAGGTTTGCCCTTCCACACTTCTCCATAAGTGAGGAACAGCTGGAAGGAATCAAACCTGTGACCCTTGGTACACTCTATATATTAGCTAAGGGCCCTTTTAACATCTAAACTGTGTAGCCTCATCTCTCCTGAAGAGGAATTATCAGTGAAGAAAACAGGAAGAGACAGACTGGTTCAGATGAAAATCTGAAACCACTTTGGGCAAGAACCTTCTATTGGTTCTAAGGACCACTTTATCCCTATGAAAGCAGATAAAATCTGGTTCCACTGACACGGCTTGCAGTTCACTGATACGTCTGGCAGAGGTAATGGCTACTAAAAAAACAGTTTTCCAAGTCAAGTACTTCAGCTCTACTGAGGACATAGGCTCAAAGGGAGGTTACATCAATTGAGCAATACAAACATTTAAATCCTAGGCAGGGGCAGGGTCTCTGAATGGACGATTGGTATGAAGCAATCCTTTGAAAATTTTACAGAACACAGGATGAGATGATGGTGAGGAACACTTCCCCACTGACAGAAAAGCAGAGACAGCTGACAAGTGTACTTTGAGAGTAGCTGATCTGAGGACTAGGCCATTAAGATGGACCATATAATCCAGAACTGTAGGCAATTCAGCAGTGTCTAGGGAATGCTGAATCTCTTCCATTTGGAGTTATAGGTCTTTCTAGTGGCGAATTTTCAAGAGGCTTTGAGGAAGTCCAGAACCCCCTGAGACAGATGCAAATTTACATACTGTAACTCTTCAAGAGCCATGCCTTGAGATTGAGAGACTGAAGATTGGGGTACCAAATCCTCCCCTGAGAGGAGGTTACCAGATTGTAATTCCTGGGAAGAGACGGGGAAGATGGACTGCTAGGGACAGTAACAGGGGGTACCAAGGCTGTCTGGCCCAATCTGGAGCAATCAGAATCACTTTGCAAGGTTGTGACTTTATGTTGACTAAAACTTTGGACAGTAGAGGAAAGGGAGGGAAAGCATACAGAAATTTTCCTTCCCAGTTCAGAATCAAAGCATCCAGAGGGACTGTGCCCAAGACTGGGGGTCAGCAACAAAAGAGGAAGTTGGTGATTGGGGCTGCAAAGAGATCTATCTCTGGAGTGCCCCACCTTGAAAAAAAATCACCAAGACCAGAGGGTCCAGGGACCATTCTTGATGGCCCTGTGAAATCCTGCTCAGTGCATCTGCTAGCACATTGTCCTTCCCCGGAAGGTGGGCTATCATCAGAGAGGTCTGCAGGGAATAAGCCAGGGACCACAACTTCATGGCTTCTGTGCACAAGGCTGTAGACTGCGTGCCTCCCTGCTTGTTGATGTACCACATGGTGGTGTTGTCTGTTCTGACTTGAACCACCTTGTTCTGCACTGACAGAGAAAGCTTGCAGGGCCAGAAAAACTGCCCTGAGTTCCAGAAGATTGATATGGAGAAGAGATTCCTGAGGGGACCACAGTCCCTGGGCAGTAAGGGCCCCCAGATGGGCTCCCCAGCCCAGGAGGGAAGCATCCATGGTAAGGACCACTGAATGAGACTGAGTGGCAAATGGGACCCTTTGCCTTAAATTGTCCTGATCCTGCCACCACTGAAGGGCTTGGATCAGGATCCGGGTCACTGGGATCAGTTTGGTAAGGGAATCCTTCTTTTGGGACCAAAAGGCCCTCAGATGGAACTGAATGTCCCTCATCTGGAATCTTTCCCCTTGGACCACTGCTGTAGAGGCTGCCATGTTGCCCAAGAGCTGGAGGAAATGCCTCGCTGGTCAAGACACCTGAAGGCTGAAGGAAGAAGCCAGTTCTAAGAACTCTTCCCCTTTCCAGGGGAAGAAAGGCTCTTGCTTTGACAGTATCCAGCTCTGCCCCTATAAAGGTAAGGGGCTGCACTGGCTCGAGAACTGACGGGAAGGTTGAGAAGAAATCTTAGAGAAGTAAGCACTTGCTGGGTCATTTGCAGGTCTGACTTGACTTGGTCTGGGAACTGGCCCACTATGAGCCAGTCATCCAGATATGGAAAAATGGAAATCTTTTGCCTCCTTAGAAAGGCAACTACTACTGTCAGGCACTGTGTGAAGACCCTTGGGGCTGAAGTTAGGCCAAAGGGTATTGCTTTGAACTGATAGTGGCCTGAGGGCAACTCGAATCTGAGGTACTTTCTGTGGGAGCACTTGATGGGAATGTGAAAATAGGCATCTGAGGTCCAGGGAGGCTAGCCAGTCCCCTGGCCTTAGAGAGGGAGGGATTATTCCCAGAGTTACCATCTTGAACTTTGGTTTTAAAAGATGTTTGTTTAGGTATCTTAGGTCTAGGATGGGTCGCCACTTCCCTGTCTTTTTTGGGTAAGAAAGTACCTGGAGTACAGACTTTTGCCTCAGTATAAGGTAGGTACTGTGTCTATGGCTCTTAAAGCCAGCAGAGATGAAACCTCTGCATCTAGGGCAAAGGTTTCTGAGAGACCTGCAGGTGGAAAAGATCTGGCTCTCATCTTCGGAAATGTTTTGAAGCTGAGAACCAGTCCCTGGCCTACTACTTCCAGGACCCACTTGTCTGATGTAATAGATATTCAGTCCTGGACGAAGTAAGTCAGCCTGCCCCCTACTGGAATAGGAGAGTCTACCCGGGCAGGCCCATCAGGGTGTCTGCTTGGCAGAGGCCTTGGGCTGAGGAGTGGATGCAGCCTGGCTCATCCCCCTTCTGCCTCTCCCTCTGAAGAACCCCCTCTGTGAAAAAGAAGAAGAGGCCTGTGGCTGGTAGAAAGGCCTATGAAAAGGCCTGCCCCTAGACTGCTGCCTTTGAGGAGTTGGCTGCCTCTCTTTGGCTTGAGCACTCCTGTAAGTGGTCCTGTACTCATCCATTTTCTTCATGTAATTCTCTGTCTGCCCCTAAAACAGAGAATTACCCACTACAGAAAAATCCATGGCCTTAGCCTGGGTATCCTGTGAAAGGCTAGTACATCTGAGCCAAGTCATTCTCCGAAGAGCCACAGATGTAGCCATGATTCCTGACGACACAGCATTGGAGTCCACAGCAGCATGACACTGAACTTTTGATGCCTCAATCCCATCTGCAGCCACCTCCTTCAGCTCCTTGGCTAGCTGGGGGGAGGCCTGTTTAGCCAGTGCCAGTACAGTGTCCCACCTGGACTTCTGGTACCCGACTGTATAGGCCATATAATTTGCCTGTCTGAGTCCCAAGGAAGATGCAATGTACTGTTTTTTTTTCCATGGCATCAATCTTCCTGGAGTCTTTATCTGGGGTGTGTGAAGCCAAGGGAATGTTTGCCTTGTCACAGGCAGCAGCCTGCACTACCCCAACATGGCTGCATTGCTGGTATAAAAACTCCGTATCTAAGCCTGATAGTGTGTACCTTTTGTCTATCCTTCTGTCAACAGGGGGTACAGAATTGGGAGACTTCAGGATTTTTTGTGTTCGTTTCCCAAAGGATTTGTGAAGGGGAATAGACAGTCTCCTGGACTCTGGGATGTCCATCATTTCCACATAATCAGGCTCCTCCTGATCCGCCATTGCCTCCTCCATAGGAAGCTGGAGTGTTTCGCCACTTTTCTGTAAAACAAAAAATGGGAAGGGGACTCAGAAAGCCTAGGAGGGGATTCACCAGAAGGTCTGTCTGGGGAGATGTCCGGTTCCACAGGCACATCCAGACTTTCATCATCATCATCTTCAAACTCCGGTTCATAAAAATCTTCAGGGGTATAATCTTGAACCAGGGGAACCGACCGAACCCTTGTGAAAAGGGTACTGGATTGGTCGGAACTGGGCGAAGCGATTCCACAATTTGAATCGCTTCTGGTATTTCTCTTTATGGTCGGAACATGAACCTCTGGGTCCTAACCGTGCAGATTTTTCTTTCGCTTTTGTAGGAACCGACCTCAGGATTGGCCTCTTGCCCAAAGTAGTATCGCCCTGGTCAGAGGTCACTCCTCCTTGTTCGGTCGGAACCGAACCAGGCTGGCCATCCAGGTCAGCAGACTTCTTGGCCTCCTTTTCCCTCAGTCTACCTAGTCTCTCTTCAAGGGTAGATTTAGGAAAATCTTTACAAATTTGGCAGTCTGAATCGAGGTGTGCAAACCCCAGACAAACACAGGTGGTGTGGGGATCGGCCTTAGCAAAGACCTCCCCACACTCACTGCAGTGTTGAAACCAAGTGGGCCTGATTTTTTTCTTGGGTTTCTCAGACATGGCCAACCTAACCAAACTTACCCTTTTTATGGCAACTGCCAGGCAAGACTCCCTTATTGGTTCTTAACCGTGTCAATGGTGTTGGAAAAAACGTTCAAAACACTTTTAGAACCGGTAACCACACTCTAAAGTAAAACACAAGGATTCAATACAAATGATCGGTTCAGCCGAACTGATCTAACACTTTACAATTTCCACACAGAAAACAGAACAAAACCTATCTAGTACTCATGGTACCACAGACAGACTGAACAGACTATGCGGAAATAAATTCGGTAAAAACAGACAACTTAACCGAGACTTTAACAGACTTTCGAACCGAGCTGAAGGAGAAATCTCCGAAGCAACTGTTCAGTGAGGCGGAGTAAAGAATCTGACGGTTGGATTTCAAAGGGCTCCAGACAGAGACCTCAACCGAGCTTGAGCTCAGCATTCTATGCTCTGCATAGAAAGTTAACCCTTTGTTCTCCAGGGCAGTTTAAAGGCTGGGGTTAACTGCAATAGTCAGAATACAGCAAGACTTCATGTTTGAAAGACTAAGTTAATGTGCCCTGCTTTGCAGAGATGATCTGTACTCAGCCCAATATTTATTGTGTCCTGTCATGTTGCGTCTCCTGCATCTACAGTGAACATTTAAGGGGACTTAGGGAGTTACAGTCCCAGTTTTTATGCTGGTGCAGGGGTTCATTAATTTGTCATGGATCACAGTCACAAACTCATTGTGTGCTTTGGCAGACATCTTATCTCGGCTCTTGAAATGCATGTGCTGCAGCACAATTGCTGTATTTCTCTGGAAATGGCTAAATAAAACAGTATCAGTCTCAAACTGGTGGAAATATGTATTTCACCAATACACAGCAAGATAAGTACAGGTTATGGGTTTTGAGCAAAAATATCAAAAGTTTTGGTAACTGCTAATCAACTTCGGCCAATTGCTAATCACTTTTTACTTTGATTAGCAAAGGCTGCTAATCAAGTCTCAGACACCAATTTATGCCTTGCTGTTCTAAAGAGCTACCTTGCTTCTTCAGCAGGACGTGCAGTGGTATGCTTTTCTTTTTCGTTGAAACCAGGTCAGAGCCCTGCTCCACTGGCCTCTTGTGCTTGGAATGCTCAGAGCAGGGTTTTAAATAGCTGGTATCTAATTTTCCAATGTGAAATCAGCTGCTCTTGTGACCCATTCGTAATTTTGGATCGCAAAAAGAAATGCGATATATCCAGAGGACAAGTAAGTTTGGGTGCCCCCCCCCAAAAAAAATTCCTTGGTTGCAGTTTTTTCTCCTTTTCATACGTCCACTTCCGATTGCTACATGAGGGGTCCTGACCAATCGGAGAGAGGAAGAATGGAGATGCCGATCAGACTGAGAGTCAAGTTGTGCTATGGGCAGGCGAGCCAGATGGCACTGATGGATGAGGCACTGGACACCACATCTCACGCCACGCCAGCGACCTGGGTTCAGTAGCGAGCTCGGGTCTGTGGGGGAGGAGGATGGAGCATCCAGAAGACTGCTCTCCTCTTCTGGGGAGAGTGGGTGGATGACTCCCTGGCACGAGCATCTCCCAGCGGAGGCTGGGACCGCTACAGCCTGGGGATCACACTGGCATAGGAAATGCACATACCTGCACCCTATACGCGCTTACCAATATCCTCTCCCTTGAGGAAAGATTATACCAGACCTGTCTTCACCAAATAAATGCACCTGGGTTTAACCCCAATAGGTGTCATGACTGCTCTTCAGGCAGCCACCATCTCAGCATCCACACGGGCCGCCCCAAAAAACATCTGGAAGGTGCCTAGGGTCAGGACCACCCTGGCCCAGCGATCCTTCCCCCTTAGAGCTCCATCCTGGTACAATGCCCTCCCACCGGCTGGCACATCAATCACCAATTTAAGTCCTTTTAAAGCTGCCTTAAGGGCCCATATCCTCTCCTCACATCAATGACAGTGTAACTGGTAACCAGTGGATTCTGCACCATGCCGCTAGGCCACGCACCTGCCCTTGGCCTGGCAGTGGAGAGCCCTCACTATTTCTAGCCTACAGGCTCATCTCCCTCGGTTACCATATAGTTGCATTGGACTATGAATGCATTGTAATATGTATAAAACGAGGCCTCCCCTGAGGCGACTTACTACCAACTCATATGCATTGCCTTAGCTACCAATCGTATAGGTCTCAACCACTCATCAGGTAACTACGTCAATAGCTCTGCTCTGTTAGCTACCAAATGTATAGGCAGTAGCCAGTGCTCATTGTACTTATATGCTGTAGGATTGCACACCCACATTTATTCTATGTATGTACTGCATAAATGTCTAGGCTTTATTCTGATGTGGAGCCTTTGGAAACTAGTCTATGACTCAAAGGGTTGTAATTCAGATTTCCTAAATGGGGAGGAGCCTTGGCGGACATCCGCAGGAAGGGTACTGGAGTACACACAGTCGCACTGGACGTCATTGCACGTCCGGGCTAAGGGGGGCGCTTACGAACACAGGAAAACATCCGTTGGCTGAGGGGTAGATGTCACCTGCCCCCCCCCACCAACGGACCCTGCCCACTGGGACGTTTCGCTGTCACCTCCTCCCGAGGAGCACCGGAAGAAAGCGCAGAGGAGCAGAAGGCGTCCCCACGCCGGGGGGGATTGATTCCGGGGGGGGGCTGGATTGCTTCACGGGTGTGTCACAGATGAGACACTGAGGTGCAGCTGGGAGATCTCGGGTAGGAGGGGGAACAGGCAAGTCGACTGAAGGAGCCCTAGCCAGTGGTGACAGGAGGGAAAAACTGACAAAAAAGTTGTGCTGTGAGGGAAATCGGGAGTGGTGGGCATTCAAAAATACAAGAATCTGGTGATACCTGTAGCGATGGTTCAGCAGCTCCAGACGTTAACTCAGAGGGAACTCCAGACAGAGCAGTTATGGCAGCAGTGGGCAGCCCCATCGTGGACAGGGGAACATGGTGAGTTGAGTTGCATTTCTCAGGGTTGGGAGTGTGTCTCCATCACGGGCTTGTTAGGACTGTGGATAAGGAGCTCATGCCAGGCATCGCGGCAGTACGGGTCATGATTTATGTCTGAATTGGTTTCCTGGTATACAGAATGGCTGATTTAGGCAGCATAGACTGATGGCAGTGGTGTTCTCACAGTACTGCAGAGTCTAGTGGGATGGCCAAGAGAGACGTCTTAAGCGTGAGAGGTCCAGTCTTAAAAGTTTGTATTACCTGGGCCTTCTGCCAACAGAGACTGCCAAGGGGCTAAACAGAGAGACTGTCGTGTCTGAGTGAGGGAGAGAGACTCATGTCTGAGTACTGAAAACAGATGAAGCAAAGACAGATTTTATTAAGGTAAAAATATATTTTTTAAATTGTACATTCTGCACTATTTTTAGTTTTGCTACTAAAATTGAGGCAAGTGCTGTGCATTTTCACAACTGATTAGCACTTTCACATGCAAAACTGATTTTTGCAGCTTATTTAAAACCTTGTGAGTCCCGTTTTTCAGGGGCCTTTGATTCAGAATAATCGTAAGAGGCTCATTTAGTTTTACTGCAAGAAGGGCCCTCTTCAGACCCTTAGGCAGACTGAGCAGCCATGGCTTGCAATTTCTCATCCCTCTTTAAAATTTGGAGCAGAATTTACTACAAAGCTCAGTTTGCCAGGAAATGGCTTGGACCAAGGTACTTTAAGCCTAGGTTGTGGCAGTCTGCCTTGGCCACAAGCTTTAAGCCTGTTAAGACAATTTTTAAAGCTTGTAGGTCCTGTTCTCCTTTTGGGCATGTGTGACATGCCAGTTAGTCAGAAACAGCTGCAAAATAGTTCCCAGAACTTAAGTTCTAATTTGTGGTTCAGTTCCACTAAAAAAAAAAAAAAAACAAGAACCAGCATAAAGTTTACTTGGTGCCTTTATATATGACAAAGCTTCTGTTCCAACTGCTAGGAACAGATGAGATTACTTAAACAAAAAAAGCTTTTTCAGCTGAACTCTACAAACTACACAATGCCACTAAAAGAAGACGACTAAAGGTGAAAATTAATAAAATGTTTTTTCTTTGGTTCCCAGGAACTGGGCCAGAACCAGAGAAAACAGAAAATTAAGCTAAAATTAAAAACTGCTACACCACCACACTAGAGACAGAAATGAGGAAAACTAGCAGCGAAGTTGCTGAGGAGAGCTTTTCAGGGTGTCTAGCCACTTCAGGTGGAGAAATGTTACTCTACAGTTAGCACCCAGAGGCAGAGATTTCAACTGTGTTCCAAGTTCCACTTAAACATTTCTTTCATTTACATAACTTCCATGGCTTTGGGGCAGTTGAACCTACCAGGCTAACTTCTTAAGTTGAGCATACCAAGGGATTCCTGGGTTTGAAAGGAGAAGTCCCTACTTGAGGGATTTTTGAATTTTAATGGGATGCGATTAAAAAAAGGGGGTCCTAATCCATAGAATTGGAGAGCTGGAGGGTCTTTATCCTGTTACACTGTGTAAGAATCTGAAGCACTCAGTGCAGCAGTTACTAGGGGCATTAGTTTGAAACTGGCACAAGCCAATTAGAGTTCCATCATTTGCACACATACCATCTCTCTGTGGCAGTACAACACTGAAGGCTGACTACTGCATTTGCTTAATCATAATGAGCAATCCCCTGGAAGAAACAAGACTACTACAGTGAGCAATTTTTTTTGTTATCCTGACTTACTTACCAGCATGTACTGAGGGCATGCACCGTCTTCATGTCCATTGTCTCTACTAGTAGGCTGTTTTCCATGCCCCTAATCATTTTGGTGGTCTTGCATTTGCATCTTCAACTGTCTCAATGTCCTTTCAGTGTTGGGGAGCTCAGGACTACACTAGTCCAGGCTGACCTGACCAGGTCCTTGTAAGTAGGGAGGATGAAGTACAGTTATGCAAGAACTTACCATAACAGTAAGTCTTAGAGACCCTTGCAGTAGGTATTCACATACAGGACTAAGCCACCAGGTGCTAGGACCACATGGAAAACTTTAGCTAGCAGTATCTGGCAAGGGACTGCCAGTCACATGACCATCAGTGTGGCATTATATAGGGAGCAGTCCACACACCCACCCTCCAGTTCTCCCACTGGAAACCTATAAAGGTGCAACGGAGATGAGTGGGCCCCTGGAGCTAAAGTCTAATACAGGAGAAAGAAGAAACCCAGGGGGTAGGTGGGAGGGAAAGCAGAACCTAGTGCAAGAGCACCTCTCGAAGATCTACTGTTACAGCAAGTTCTTACGTAACACTACTTTCTTCAAGAGGGCTCTTGCAGTAGGTACTCGCATACAGGACCGAGTCTCAAGCAGTGACCCGAGACAAGTCTGAGACATGGGAGGTAGGAACTGGTCTGCAGTAAGCAGGAACCCAAGATAGAGGCCCTGCAGGACAGCTAGGACAAAGTCCGCTCTGAGCCTCGAAGCAATGTCCAAACTGTAGTGTTTGGTGAAAGTATGGACGAAACTCCAAGTCGCAGCCGGACATCAGCAGCAGAGACGTTCCTGAAACAAGCAGCAGAAGCAGCCATGCCTCTGGTTGAAGTCCTTTGACCTCCCCTGGAAGGGGTTTGTTGTACTTCTGGTAAAGGAAATGCAGTTTGCCAACCATCTGGATAAACACCGTTTTGAAACTGCGCCCTCTCATTTGGGCGTGAAGGAAACAAATAGCTGGTCAGCTTTACGGACGGGCTTTGTCCTGTTAGTTTAGTACTGAATTCTGTGTACATCCGGTGTACAGAATTTCTTCACCCCGTTGCACTGCTCAGGGTAGTACACTGGTTACTCAAGTGACTGATTCAAGGTGGATTCAGATACCACCTTAGGAAAGAACTTTGGATTAGTTAGAGCCACTCGGTCTCTGAAAAATCAAGGCACCTTACACATTAAGGTCTGAAGCTCAGAAATCCTTCGAGCTTAAATGATGACCACTAGGAAGAGCACCTTCCAAGAAAGACAGCGCATGTCAATCTGCTGCCGGTTCAAAGGGAGGCAATGTGAGTTTTTCCAGGATGAAATTCAAGTCCCAGGGTACAGCAGGACTCTGTACAGGTGGTTTCAAATGTAGGATCCCTTCAAGAAGGTTTTGGATACCTCCAGCTGAGCCAAAGTCTTGCGTCCCACAGGGATGTGGTAGGCAGAAATGGCAGATAAATGGACTTTTAAAGTAGAGTAATAAGACCCAGGTCATAGAGATGCAGCATGTAATCAAAGACCTGTGTGAACAGGAGAAGGGTTCTAGCCCCTTAGAATCTGCCCATATGGAAAACCTTTTCATTTCATAGCATACGTGGCTCTAGTGGATGGCTTTCTGGCCTCCACTAGAATCTGTGCTACCCTGGGAAACCCCGTAACGTACGGCAGCTACGTCAATTGGTGCCACGTGTGTAGATGAAGGGACCAGAGACCTGGGTGTACCAGAGTTCCCTGTTCCTGTGTCATGAGATCTTGAGACTGGCAGTGGACTTGGATGATCTATTAACAGTTGCAGCAAAGAAGCATATTTGTCTTGGCCAGAAGGGAGTGATGAATGTCATTCATGCTCCTTCTGCTTAGCGTTTCATTAGTATTCTAAATCAATGGAAGTGGAAGGAAGGCATATACGAACTTCCCCCCAACAGACAGCACGTCTCACCAGAAAACACCATGCCCTGGAGTGAGCAAGGAGAAAGATAAAAACACTCACCTTAGTAATCTTGTTTCTTTTCTAAGGGAATCTTACTGTATTCTGACTAATGCAGTATGATCTCACCATAGGACTGCCCTGGAGCTGAAATGGTTAACAGAACTTATGCAAATGATGGAATGCTAGGCTCGAGTTCAGTTTTCAGACCACTGTCCCTGGTAAACAATCTCTAACCGTCAGATTCTTACGAAGCATGCACTAAGCAGTTTTCTCTTAATTGAGGATAATAAAAATAGTAATATAAAAACCTCCCTGCACCAGAAATGGCAGGAGAAATTAAGTGGGAATTACAGTTTCTTTTTTTTTTTTGCATTATGTGTTTATACCCCCCTCCTGCGCTTCACTGTCCCCCACTCCTTCAGACTCTGCAAGTTCCCTTTTGTCCCCACTGACCTTGGCCAGCCCTCCTCAGGTCCTCAGATCACAGCCGACCCCCAGGATATCCCAGTGTATCCCTATCACCTGGCGGGTTCCCCTCAGAGGGGGAAGGGCACCGGGGGAGGAAGGACCCCAGCACACACTTCCATTAGGGCTCGGGGATGCTGCTGAGGAACAGGAGGCCCTGGCCATGCACTGGGGGCACTCCGGGAACGGAGAGCCGTCATCTTGGTGGGCAGCGAGCTGATTTTCCGCTTTTCCTGTGGGGAGGACGCTCATGCCAAGGCGCACGCCTCCTGCCACCGCCCCCTAGTACACGTGCCCCGCCTGTATGCTGCACTCCCAGCCCGCCCAGGAGTCAGGCCACATGGGTATGCAACCCCTGCCTCACCCTCCGGAAAGAAGGACAGCTGTCCCAGGACGCCTATCCTCCTCCCCGCTGGCCCTCTCGCAACCAGAGTCCATTCCCGAACCCGGGTCGCAAGCGAAATCCAACTGCTGCGCCGATGGGCCGGCCTGGAATTACAGTTTCAAGCACTTCAAAAAACCTAGGCGTCACAGATGCCCACAAATAAAAGCAAGTACATACTCCCCAGGTTTACAACTGTAGCACAGCTGTAATGCAGTGACTGTATGTATCAGAAGGGGAAAGAGCTCATAATACAGTAAGATTCCCTTAAAAGAAACAAGATTACTAAGGTGAGTAATTTTTTCTTCAAAGCCCAGGAAATCTTACTGTACTCTGACTAAGGCAGATTACCAAGCAGTGCCTTTGGAGGTGCAGCCTATAACCTATTTAGGAAACTAGCTTTGCAGGACTGCTGTGCCAAACCTGGCATCTCCTCTGGCTTGGACATCCAAACAGTAAAGTTTTGTAAATGTGTAGACTGTTTTCCAAGTTGCAGCTTTGCAAATGTCTACTAGGGGAATGTCCCTAGTAGCTGCTAAGGAGGCTGCGGTACTCCTAGTTGAATGGACCGAGGCCTGCAGGTGGTTCCCTACCCACCTTGCCATAACAGAACTGGATACAGGTTACACTCCATCTGGCAGTGGATCGCTTTGTGGCAGGTTTGCCTTTCCCTACCTCTCCAAAGGTAAGGAAGAGCAGAGTTTGATTCTGTCTGTGACCCTTTTGTGTGGTCAAGATAGTAGCTGACTGCCCTCTTTACATCAAGGCTGTGCAGTCTACGTTCACCTGAAGTGGAATGATCTGTAAAGAAGACTGGCAAGGTAATTGACTGGTTAAGGTGGAAATCAGATACCACCTTAGGCAAAAACTTTCTACTAGTTCTAAGGACTATCTTGTTCTTGTGGACTGAGATATATCCTGGCTCTGCGGATGCCTGGAGTTCACTGATCCTCCTGGCAGGGATAATGGCAACCAGGAATATGGTTTTCCAGGTCACATTTCAGGCCTGCTGAGGACATGGGTTCGAATGGAGGTTGCATGAGGTGAGCAATGCAAATATTCAGGTCCCACATGGGAGTGGGTTCCCTATGTGGTGGGTGTAGATGTAGCAGCCCTTTAAAGAATTTTTTGAACACTGGCTTTGAAGCCAAAGAGGAGGAAGCTTTTCCTGCTGATAAATAAGCTGAAACAGCTGCCAAATGCACCCTCAGAGTGGAAATAGTTAAACCTGTGGAGTGCAAAGGAGCCATATAGTCAAAGACAACAGAAATGTTGGCTTAAGAATGATCCAGTCCTCTGCCCTGGCACCAAAAGGAAAATCTTTTCCATTTCAAGGCACAAGTTCTCTTAGTGGAGGATTTTCTGGAAACTCAGTATATCCATAACCCCCTTCTGAAAGATTCAAGTCCGCATACTCTAGGTCCTCAAGAGCCATGCCTGGAGTCTGAAGGATAATAGGTTAGGGTAAATGATTCTGCCCTGAGAGGTGGTCAGTAGATTGTACCTCCTGGTAAGACTTATTGGCTTGGCTACTGACACAGAGAAGTATGGAGTACCAAGGCTGCCTGGCCCAGTCTGGGGCAATGAGAATCATTGAGGCTGGTTGAAGCCTGAGTTTGTTCAAGACTTTCAGCAGTAAAGGGAAGGGAGGGAGGGAAAGCATACGGGAATTTCCCTGTCCAATTCAACAGAAGTGCATCCAAAGGAATTGTGCCCCTGGTAGGTCGTCTGCAACAATACTCACAGCTGGCAATTGTCTGGGGCTGCAAACAAATCCACTTCTGGAGTGCCCCACCTCCTGAAAATGGTCTGCAAGACCTGCCTGTTCAGTGACCATTCGTGATGATTCTGGTTCATTCTGCCAAGTGCATCTGCTAGGACACTGTCCTTGCCCGGGAGATGAACACCTGAAAGGGACACCTTTAGAGAGTAAGCTAGTGTCCAAATTCTCATAGCTTCCGTGCAAAGAGGGGTTGACCTTGTGCCTCGTTTGTTTATGTAGTACATGGTGGTTGTGTTGTCTGTTCTGACCTGCACCTGAGTGGCAAACGACTGAAGGGCTAGAACTGCTGAGCTCTAGCTGATTGATGTGCAGAAGGGATTCCTGCTTTGCCCACGTGCCATGGGCAGTGTGATCCCCCAGATGTGCCCCCCACCCTAGAAGGGAAGCATCTGTGGTAAGCACCAGAGAAGGGGACTGCTGTAGGAAAAGTACCCCTTGTCTGAGGTGTTCCCTTACCTGCCACCACTGCAGAGCTTGAATAAGGGTGGCTGTGACTAGCTTTAATAAAGGGTCTCTTTTGGGATCAGTACTCCCTGAAACAAAACTGGATGTCTCATCTGGAACCTGGCTCCTGGGACGGTTACAGTGGAGGCTGCCATGTGCCCCAACAGCTGCAGGAAATGCCTTGCTGGTCTGGGAACATGCAGTGAGAAAGACCTGGCTGCTTGAACAAGGCTGTCCACTCAGTCTTGAGAAAGGTAAGCTATTTCTGTTCTTGTATTCAACTCTGCTCCTATGAACTGGAGCAACTGCACTGGTTCTAGGACAGACTTCTTTTGATTGACTAGGAACCCCAGGGAGGACAAGGTGGTCTGAGAGGTTGAGAGCGCCTCTCACTTGTTGCTGTGACTGGCCTACAATGAGCCAGTCATACAGATAGGGAAACACTGACTCCTAGCCGCCTTAAGTGTGCTACCATGACAGCTAGGCATTTTGTGAATACCCTTGGAGCAGATGTTAATCCGAAGGGCATTGCTCCGACTTGACAATGGTCTGATGGCAACCTGAATCCAAGGCACCTCCTGGTAGACCTTCTGATTGGGATATGGAAGTAAATACACCTGTAACCGGAGTTCTAGGAATGGTATATGTTGTTCATCCACACTTACTGGCAGATTCCTTGCTGCTTTAAATCTTGCCAGGTCTTCAAGCTGACTCCTCCTACCCACCCAGGTGGTAAAACTCTCTGCTCTGCCCCATGACGGCAGATCTAGCCCACTGGAAGCCAGGTTGCGTGTCGAAGCCGGGGAGGTCAGGTGGATTGTGTGGATGAACAACATACACCATTCCTAGAACTACTATTACAGGTGATTAACCTGTATTTCTAGGGACATGGATATGTTGTTCAATCCACACTTACTGGCAGACTCCTAGCAGTTCTCCAGGAGGAGGGAGGCAGGGCACGCACCGCCTATACTTACTTGGGAAATAAGGACTGGAGAACAGAGGTCCCAAAACCAGCATCCCAGCGTGACTCAAGGTCGATGTGGTAGTGGGTAATGAAGGTGTGTGCTGACTTCCAGGTAGCAGCCCTGCAGATTTCCTGGATAGGGACGTCCCTGGAAGCAGCCACCGCAGCAGCGGTATGGTGGGTAGAATGAGCTCTTATCCCTCTGGGAGGCTCCATGCCCACCAACCTATAGCAGAGATCTATGCAGGAGGTGACCCACCTGCCTATCGTCAGCTTGGCTGCATGTCTGCCAGGTGCAGCTTCAGCGTAGGTGACAAACAGCTGGCGAACCTCTCCCTGAACTTCAGCCATTTGCTCCTTAAAATAAGACAGCGCTCTTCTAGGGTCCAGAGTACGGAGCCTATATTCGGCCTCCGAGGTGTGATTGGGGTAGAACACTGGCAGAGTCAACACCTGGTTAAGGTGAAACTCTGACACCACCTTCAGAAGGAATTTCAGGTGGGGGTGCAGGACAACCTTGTCCCTGTGGAAGACCAGATAAGGAGACTCTATGGAAAGCACCTGGGGCTCTCCCATCCTGGCTGATATTATGGCCACCAAGAAGGCGGTCTTCCATGACAGGTGGGAGATATCGCACCTGGGCATCTGTTCGAATGGCTTGCCCATGAGCTTAGCCAATGTCAGCAGTAGATCCCACGGAGGTGGAGGTTCTCGAACCAGAGGGGATATGTGATCAAGGCCTTTGGAAAACGCCTGACCTTTTCCTGCGCCACCGACTGCTTTCCGGCCTGCACCCCGTAAGCAGAGATGGCTGCCAGGTGCACCTTAAGGGTAGTCGACTGAAGCTCTAGCTGAGAAAGGGACCACAGGTAGTCCAGAATGCTGGCCAAGGAACAGGAGGAAGGGTCCAACCCCTTATCCTGACACCAAATGGAGAATCTCTTCCATTTGAAGGCATAGCATTTTCTGGTCAACTCCTTACGGGATGCCTCAACAACGTTGAGGACCTCGCTGGAAAGACCCAAGGCCTGGAACTCTAGCTGCTCAGGAACCAGGCCATCAGGTGCAGGGATTGAAGGTCCAGGTGTAGTACCTTCCCCTGGCTGATTGAGATCAGGTCTGGGCGGGCTGGAAGCCACCTCGGGAGCCTGGAGCCAAGGCTGAGGAGATCTGCATACCAGAACTGGCGGGGCCAGTCTGGGGCTACCAGAATCACCTGCGCCTTGTCCCTTCTTGCCTTGAGAAGCACCTTCTGGATCTAGGGAAATGGGGGAAAGGCGCAGAAAAGGCCTGGGGTCCACAGCCTCGAGAAGGCATCCCCCTGCAGCGAGCTCTGCTGAGGGGGGCCGGCATGAAACAGCCTCAGCTTCGCATTCTCCCTGGAGGCAAACAGGTCCACCTGAGGTGTGCCCCAGTGGGAGAACAGATAGTGTACTACCTCCGGCAGGAGAGACCACTCGTGAGATGCAGCACCTATCCAGCTTAGGGCATCGGCCAGAGTGTTGGAGGCTCCTGCCACATGGATGGCTAGGAGATCCGCCTCCAGTCTGCTCACGAGAGACCAAGTGCGGAGAGCCTCCTTGCACAGAGGCAAGGAATGCGTCCCGCCCTGGCAGTTTAGGTAGTACATGGTCATGGTGTTGTCCTTCTGGACCTGGACCACTTGACCCCATATAAACGGAACAAAGGCGGTGAGGGCTAGTCGGACCACTTGAAGCTCCAGCAGGTTGATGTGGGCATCGAGACTCCTGAGGGGACCAGAGGCTGTGCGCTCTGAGCTCCCCCAGATGGGCACCCCAACCCATCAGAGAGGCGGTTGTTAGAGTGACTGTCTGCTCTGGGCGGACAAACTGGATACCCTCCTGCAGATGAGCCGGAACGATCCACCACTGGAGAGTGTTCCCTATCTCCTGGGTCACTATCACTGGCTGGTCCAGAGGACCGGAGCGCTCTGACCATTGGTGGGCCAGTCCCCATTGCAGGGGATGCATATGCCAGCGGGCCCAACGAACCACGCTGGTGCAGGTCGCCATGAGGCCCAGGAGGTGCAGGAAATCCCGGGCAGGGCACAATTGCCCAACCAGAAATGATTGGGCAAAGGAGGAAAGAACCTCAGCCTTGTCCACCGGGAGCCATGATCTGGCTCGAAGAGAGTCTAGCTCTGCCCCGATGAACTGAATCACCTGCGCTGGCATGAGTTTCGATTTGGCCTAGTTGATGAGGAGGCCAATCTGAGAGCAGACCTGGAGGGCCAGATCCCTGGACTGCTCCACCTCCAGCCTGGAAGGGGCTGCAATCAGCCAGTCATCCAGGTAAGGGTACACCCAGACCCTTCGGCACCGCAGAATGCTGTCACCACTGCCATGCATTTGGTGAAGACCCTGGGAGCTGGAGAGAGGCCGAAGGGCATGGCCCAGAACTCGTAAAGGGATTCTTCTGCCCTGAAGCGGAGGAATCGCTGGTGAGATGGACGGATTGGGACGTGAAAGAACGTGTCCTGGAGGTCCAGAGAGCAGAACCACACGCCTTGTTCTAATGATGGAATGATCTGAGCCAGAATGACCATCCTGAAGGTACAAGACCTTAGGAACTTGTTCAGGTCGTGTAGGTCTAGAATGGGGCGCCAGCCCCACCCCCCGTCCGTTTTGGGACCAGGAAGTACCTGGACACAAACCCTGGGTCTGGTGGAGGATCCACCACCTCCCTGATCACCTCCTTCTGGAGGAGCAGGGCTATGTCAGCTCGACGAGCAGACAGAGGCTGCGGACCCCATAGCCCCCCCGTTGGGTGACGGCTCGATAGGGTGGGGACTGCTCGAATTCCAGAGCCAGACCCTTTCCTACCATTTCCAGCACCCAGCGGTCCTTGGTGATATCTGACCAGGCAGAAAAGTGGCGGAGCCATCCCCCCACAGGGGGGAACCTGGGGAGGAGTGATGAGGTTGGGGCGACACCCCTCAACCAGTCACTGGGCAGGCTTGGAGGAAGGGACGGCCAAGGGGCCTCCTGGACCTTTCCCTCCTGGCTTCCTGCTGGAGAAAGCTGCAGGCTTGGCTTTGGGATGCCAAGTGAGAGCCTGCTGGCCCGGATGCTGGTGTTGCTGGGCTGGATGTGTCGCAGGGGCTGAAGGCCGAAAGGGCTTATGCTGCTGCTGGCAGCCTTTGTCCTTCTGGGCAAGCGTGACAGAGTCCAAGGTGGCATTGGACTTCTCGATCCTTTGTAGATGACCCTCCACCCCGGGGCCGAACAAGTCTGTACCCAAGAAGGGAACGTCTGCCAGCTTGTGCTGGGTATCCGCTGTAAGTGGAGATCCGGAGCCAGGCTTCTGGCAAGATACCACTGCAGCCGCTACTGACCGGGCACACGAGTCAGCTATGTCCAAGGAAGTTTGGAGCTGCTGTTTGGCCACTGCCCTTCTCTGATCCCACACCTGCTTGACTGTTGTCTGGAGGTCAGCCGGGAGATGAGGAATCACCTCATCCAGGGAGCCCAAAAGGGCATGCGAAAAGTGTGCCATCAGAATGGCCGAGCTGGCCTGACGAAGGCCTAGGGAGGAAGCAGCCTAGACTCCGCCCGGAGTAGTCCAGTTTCTTGGACTCTTATCAGGTGGCTTGTTCACATCCTGAGCATTCCCAGAGCGCCACAACACACTGTCTGTCACTAGCCCCTCTGCGGAGGGGTGCTCCGAGAAACCAGAGTGAACCAGTGGGAACGGCATACTTTCGAGCCATCCTGGCCAAAGGTGCTGGATAAGAAGCTGGCCACTGCCACAGCTCCAGGGCCAGGCCAACAATGGCTTCAGCCACCGGGAAGGCCTCTGTGGGGGAATCCCCTCAGTCCAGTATCTCCGTGAGGGGATACTTGGCCCTCTTTGAAATGGGTTCGAGCTTCATCCCAGTGGACTCAGATAAGCCAAAGCATTCCAAGGAACGAGGATGGGCTCTCGTCCACCGACTGACCCCCAGTGGACTCCAGGTGGAGAGTCCTGGAGAACAGGGAAGAGTCATCGTCAGTCTCAGGAGTCTGCAAACAGCTGCCGAGGGCCTGAGCCACCCTCCACCTGCTGAGGCCGATCAGGAATGAGGGTGACAGAACAGATGGGGCAAGCCCTGACCCGACCGAGAATCCTTGGTCGGGGCCCCAAATTTAGGTTGTGGAGGCGGGGGTTCCACCACAATGGGTGGCGCAGCCGGTTTCGGCTGAACAACCGGTGCCAGCTTTGGCTCCTCGATTACAACGAGGGGTTGTTTCAGCCGATCTGGTGACAGCCACTTAATGGCCAGGGAAGGCAATGGAGTCTGCTTATTCCCAGTCAAAAGGAGCTGCTGCCACATCAGATCCTCGAAGCGCCAATACAATTTGCGCCAGAGCCTATCTCTGAAGATTAGATGATGGCGCCGCCAGCTTCCACGGTGTCAGACAGAGACCGCCTGGCGTCGGGCGGATCGGCTGGACCCGGAAGAGGGTCCGAAACAGAGACCTTCGCGCTTCCGAGGGTAGGTCTGAGGGGCGGGGAAACCTGCCTCCCTCGGGTTCAGGGACCTTAACCGGGACTCCGCACAGGCAAGACCTCAGTTTCCACCAGGGGAACCGGTGAAGGGCTGTCAGCTTCTCCAGTCGACAGCCCGTCCGATGGGCCGAGAAAAATCTCGACTGCGTCAACAGGTGTCTCAGCCGGCTGACCTGACTGGGACACTGTGAAGCCAGCGGCCTTAGCCACAACCTTGACCGAAGTCTAGTGTTGACTCTCCGGGGAAGGGGACCTCTCCCGCTTCCATGAACTTAGACAGTGGGACTTACCCTTAGAGTCCTTTTTGGACAGAGAGGAATGTCCCGAAGGCCCCTCTCCCTTGGTGGAGAGGGACTGACAAAGCTCCTTGAACGAAGCAGTGTAGGAGTAGCCCAAAAAGAGCACGATAAATGCCGCAACCGAAGATGATGATGCGGCCTGGGCCGCTTCCTCCTCGAGGGGGATCAGTTTGAGCTGTTCAGCCAAGCCCGCCGCCGGACACCGCCCAATGGGCCTCCTTTGACTTGACCGGAGGATAACGTTTCTCGGGGCGCCCAAGTTGCAATCTGGCAGCACGATCCTTTAACACCGTGGCTGAAAAGGACTTGCACAAGTTGCAGGCCTGCGAACTGTGCTCAAGCCCAGGGCAGTACACGCACGTGGAGTGCGGATCAGTCCGGGACATCATCTGTCCACAGGGGCACCAACAAAATCCGGGACTCTATTTTGTCCATTGCAGCCGCGAGGGAAAGAGAAGACCGAAGTCTTTTAAATTTAAGAATGAGTTTTGGATTGACAGAAGAGTGTGGATCCAGGCCTAAAACGCAGAGCACAAAGTAGGGAACAGGAGCTTCCAAGCGGTAAGGAAGATCTGGCGTCATGGGGCGGAGCCGAGAGTTTTACCACCTGGGTGGGTGGAAGGAGCCAGCCTGAAGACCTTCCGGCAAGATTTAAAGCAGCAAGGAACCTGCCAGTAAGTGTGGATTGAACAACATATCCATGTCCCTAGAAGCATCTTTTAGGTCCAGGGAAGCTAGCCAGTCTCTCTGTCTTAGAGTAGGTATAATTGTGAACAGAGTAACCATCCTGAATTTTGGCTTTGCCAGATGCTTGTTTAGGTATCAGAGGTCCAGAATGGGACGCCACTCAGTTTTTTTTAATGTAAAGTAGTATCTGGAATACAGATACTTGACTTTTTGACGGGCAGGGACTGGCTCTACTGCCTGAAGCAGAAGGGATGACGCTTCCTGTTCCAGTAGAGCTGGTTCTGATGGGGAAGAAGGCTTGAAAGCCTTTGATCTTAGCCTTGGTTTGACTTTGAAGCACAGTACCAAACCCTGGCCTACTACTTCCAGAACCCACTTGTCTGTGGTGATGTTTTTCCATTCCTGGAAATAGTGGGCCAGTCTGCCCCCTACTGGTAGTGGGGAGGCGACCCAGACATTCTGCTCAGGGAGTCTGCTTTGATTGAGCTCGTGGCTGGATAGTGGTGCTAGTGCGGCCAGTGCCCCTACTTCCCCTTAAGTATCCTCTAGGCCGAAACGGGGGAAAAGCTTGGGGCAGGAAATAAGGCCTGTGAGGGGTCCTGCCACCCCTAGAATGGTGCCTTTGAGGGTTGGCAGTTCTCTTTACTGCTGCACTTTTGTAAGCAGCCTTGTATTCATTTTTTTTCATATATGCTTATGTTTGTTGTCCAGACACAGGGTCCCATGGAAAATCCAAGGCCTAATTCTGTGTGTCCTGTAAGAGGTTAATGGTTCTCAGCAATGCAAACCTTCTCAAGGTCACTGCTGAAGCCATTTGTCTGGATGCAGTGTCATTTGTGTCCACTGTCATCCTAAACTGGGTTTTTGAAGCCTCAATGCCCCTCTTAACTGCTTCCTCCAGGTCAGCAGGCATTGAGAGGGAACAGACTTGGCAATTTCTAGAACTGTAGACCACACAGATTTTTGGTATCTGGCTAAATATGCCATATAGGATGCCTGCCTGATGGCTGGTGAGGATCCCAAATATTTTTTGCTATTGAGTCCATCAACCTGGAGTCTTTCAGGAGGGTGGGAAGCCAGCTTTGTCACAAGCTGCAGCCTGTACAACACCTTCACGGCTGGGGTGCCCAAACAAATTCTGCCCCAGACTTATCCACCCAGTACTTCCTGTCCACTTATCTGTTGGAGGAACAGAAGTGGGAATCTCCAAAATGTTCATGGTCTGCTTCATTAAAAGTTTGTGCAGTGGGAAGAGCAGCCTTTTTGATGGAGGAACGACCATCATCTCTTTATAATCCTCTTCCTCCTCATCTTCCAGAGACTCATGGGATGGGAGGTCAAGAGACTGGGCAACCTGCTTCATAAAAGCAAAGTATGAGGAAAAATCCTCAGTTCCCCTATTAGGGGAATCAGGCCTGTGGGGATCAGGAGAGATGTCTGGCTCTACAGGCTCGTCATAAGTGTCTCCATAGTCGTCCTCTGGATCTTCAGCAAGACCAGTATCATCATACTGTTCCCCACCTTGGTCTTAAACCGGGGACTGGTGAACTGGGAGTTCATGGAACCGGCTGCTTATCAGCCGGAGACTGCAAAGACTGAATTCTGATTGCATTCGCGATCTCTTCAGCAGAAGGAACCGCTGTTGGGGTTGGTTGCAGTTCCTGGTGCTTTTCTTTACTTTTTTTCTTAACCGCGACTGCCGGTTCAGCAGCCTTATCCACGGTTCTCTTTGTGGAACGGTCGCCCCTGTCACAGAGCAGCCCCTCTGGTTCGGTAGTCTGCCCGGTAGCTGGGTTAGCGGCCTTATCCGACATTTTTTCCTTTAGTCTCTAACCTATTGAGGGTAGACTGAGGAAAATTAGCACACATCTCTGTCTGAAGGTGGTCAAACCCCAGACAGAACAAACAAACTAAATGAGGATCAGCCTTTGCAAACAGTTCCCCGCACTCTGAACAGTGCTGGAAACCTGTGGGTCCTGTTCTTTTTTTTGGTTTCTATGACAAACAGTATTCAGAAGAGACTAAAAACAAAAACTGTCTTTTTGGTCAGTTGTTACACTGGAAAATGAAACCAGGCTTCAGAAGTATGCATCAAGGAGTTACCGCGGTTGAAATAAGGGACCCACACACCAGGAAATTACTCCGGTATAAATTTGAAATAACTACAGACTATACAGAGTCAGAAATACTAAACACTAACTAATACAATATAAAAAAAGTAAAGGGAACTGGGTTTCTCCCCTCAGTTAAGGAACCGGGGAGCAAAACGACTACTTACCCTTTACAAACTAAAATCTAAACAATTACTACCGGAAAACCAAGGACAGTGGTAACACCAAATAAAATAAATTCACTGATATAAAACAGAGAAAAATAAACTTTCTTCAAGAGATGAAGAAGAGATCTTCAGAGAGACGTCTTACTGAGCCAAGCGTAGTAAAGAATCTGATGGTTAGAGATGGTCTACCAGGGACAGTGGTTTGAAAACTGAGCTCGAGCCTAGCATTCCATCACTTGCATAGGTTCCATTAACCATTTCAGCTCCGGGGCAGTCCTATGGTGAGACCACACTGCATTAGTCAGAATACAGTAAGATTTCCTGGGATTTTAAGCTGGTAGTTGTGTGTTAAGTGGGGAGGTGAACAGGTGTAGTTGTGGTCTTCCCCACCTTTTGAAGATTTCTTCTACCACTGACGGAGTTCCCACTCATGTGCAGTGGCTTGTGTGCGACAGAGTGCGTCTGACAGGACGTTTTGAATGCCTGGCACATGGACTGCTGTCAAATGAAGGCTGTGACTGGCTGCCCAGTACCACACTTTTATTGCCTCCTGACAGAGGGGATAAGAGCAGGTTTCACCTTGTTAGTGTACCAGACTACGCACAGGTCTGTCTGAATCATGACCTGTCCTGGTTGGATGAGGTGTTGGAAAGCTTTCAGGCCATTCAACACTGTCCTCATCTCGAGCACACTGATATGAAGGGACAGTTTGTTGTGGGACCAAGGACCCTGTGTCCTGTGGGTTCCCAAGTGCACTCCCCACCACAGGCCTGAGGCATCTTTCAGGGTCTGGGAGGGAATGCTGTTCGGAAAGTGAACACCTCTGGAGAGGTTGTCTTGGTTCCGCCACAACTAAAGGTATTGAGCCATCTGGTCTGAAACCAAGATCTCGTAGTCCAGATCGTCTGATCTGTGGTCCTACTGTGACACTCGTATGCAACCTGGCTAAGTGGACTGAAGGGATGGCCATAGCCATAAGACCGAGCAGCCAAAGGATTGACCTTGCTGGCTGGTAGCCTTCTCTGATGCCACCAGGCATGCCTGCCACTGCAATGTTGCCATCCTGTCTGGCGGCAGGAAAGTATTGCCCTGGACTGTGTCCAACACTGCTCAAAAAAACTGGAGCTGTTGGGTAGGGAAAATGTGTGATTTGGCATGACTGATGCCCACCCATTGAGAAACATCCAGGGTAAGGGCCAAAGAACTGGCCAGAGTGTCTCAATGGAGCTGAAATCAGTCAATCGTCGAGGTATGGGAATAATTGTACCCTGTCTGTGTAGAAAAGCTGCCATCACTGCTAAGCACTTCGTGAACACTCGCCGACGAAAGCCCAAAGGGAAGAGCTTTGAACTGAAAATGCTCTCCTTGGGGGGGGGGGGAACAAAAAGAAACGTAGAGGTTGACGGCAGATAAGGACTGCAAGGCCCATCCAGTCTGCCCATTTCTTTTTCTACCTTATAAATGTGCCATTGGCCTTTGCTCTGTCAGTGGCCTATCTATTCACACTCATCTGTATTGCTCCCTTATGCCTATCCCATGCCTGTCTGAAGCCCTGCACTGTATTCATAGCCACCACTTCCTGAGGTAGGCCGTTCCATGCATCCACCACTCTTTCTGTGAAAAATAATTTCCTTACATTCCCCCTTAATCAGCCTCCCTCTAATCTCATGCTGTGTCCTCTTGTCCCGCTGTTTTTCTTATATTTACACGTTAGACTCTTTCACCTTGTTAATGCCCTTAAGGTGTTTGAATGTCTCGATCATATCATCTCTCCCTCCTTTGCGTATACGTATTGAGCTCAGTTAAGCTGTCCTCATATGTCTTCTGATGCAGTCCCTTCACCATTTTGGTTGCCCTTCTCTGGACTGCTTCAATTTGGTTAATGTCCTTGTGAAGGTGTGGCCTCCAGTACTGCACACAGTATTCCAGATGGGGCCTAACTAGTGTCTTGTAAAGAGGGATTATTACCTCCCTCTTACAACTTGAGATACTCCTACATCCCACTAGCCTTACCTACTGCTTTATAGGTCTGCTTGGATGATTTCAGGTCATTGGTGATGATGATGCCCAAGTCTCTTTCTTCCTTTGTGACTGCCAGCAACTCTCCTCCCAGCCTATAGGTGGCTTCAGGGTTTCTCTTCCCTATGTGCATGATCTTGCACTTCTTTACATTAAATCCCAGTTGCCACTCTGACCATTTTGCTAGTTTATCCAGATCTCTTCTCATTCTTCCCACCCCATCTGGATCATCTACTCTGTTGCAGATCTTGGTGTCATCTGCAAACGGACAAGCCTTACACTCTAGTCCTTCTGCAATGTCACTAATGAAGATATTTAAGAGGACTGGCCCCAGGACTGATCCCTGAGGTACCCCACTTGTGACTTGCATCTCTTCTGACTGTATACCATTTACCACCACTCTGTTTTCTGCCAGTCAACCAGTTTGCTACCCAGTTGACCAACTTCTGACCAACCCCGAGCCTACCCAGCTTATTTATCAATCTTCTATGTGGAACAGTGTCGAAAGCTTTGCTGAAGTCAAGGTAGGGACATCAACTGCTCCCCCTTGGTCCATCACTCTGGTTACCCAGTCAAAGAAATCTATGACATTAGTTTGACAGGACCTTCCTTTTGTAAATCCATGCTGTCTTGGATCCTGTGCCCTATGGATTCCAGGTGTTGCACTATCCTTTCCTTAAGAGTGCCTCCATAATCTTGCCCACTACTGAGGTAAGACTGACTGGTCTGTATTTCCCTGCCTCCTCCCTGCTACCACTCTTGGAGCGGGATCACATGAGCCCTTCTCCAGTCTTCTGGGACCTCTCCTGTGCTCAGAGACTCACTAAACAGTTCTGCTAATGGCTCTGCTAGTTCCACCCATAGCTCCTTAACTTGTCTCCTAGCAGACACCTGTAGTAGTCAGTAATACACACTGGTGTGTCCTGAGGACACCTGCAGAAGTCAGCTAATGACTCCCAGTGTGCCCTTGCAACGTCTGGAGAAGTCACATATTTTAATATATAGTGTAACAGAATATAACATTTGACTGCATAGCACCATTGGAAAGGTAATGTTATGCTGAACAACTTTGCCACTGATATTGTGCGTATATCATGTATACTTTAGGAGATATTCGCATTTGGTTATGGTATGTATGCCTTATGTTGCCTGTTTTAGTGAAAACTTTTTTTTTGCTGTTTCAACCAGCATAGAAAAAACAAAATTACATATTTGCATATCACCATTGGAAAGGTAATTTTGTGCTGAATATCTTTGCCACTCATACTTTGTGTCTAGCAATTACGGTTCTTTATCTATTAGGATTTGTTTGTGGCATGCCGACTACAGCTTGATTTTGCTTAGAAAGGCCCAGGATTTATTGTTAACCATACACAGGAGACAAGTGGTGCAACTTCAGAGAGCTCCTGTGGAGGCAATGAGTTAAGCACCCTGAGATGTATGCCATCAGGTCCCATTGCCTTGTCCACCCTGAGCTTAGTGAGCTCTTGTAGGACCCTTTCTTTTCTGAAGGGAGTAGTGCTCACCTCCCTCCCCTGTGTCCATGGTGCTGAGCTGTGGGCCCTGCCCTACCTTCTCTTCAGAAAATACTGAGCAAAAGTATCCATTTAGGATAGATGTTTTTACAGGGTCCTCCTCACATGCCCCCTTTTCTCCTCTGAGCTTAGCAATACCCCCTCTGGACTTTCTCCTTTCACTAATGTATCTATAGAAAGTCTTGTGACTTTCTTTTACTGTTCGTGCTAGTGTTTCCTCAGTTTGGGACTTTGCCTGCCTTACTGCCTTCCCTGTTTCCCTTAGGGCAGTTTGGTATGCCTCCCTGTCTTCACCCCACTGTGTTCCCTTATATTTCCTGAAGGCCAGTCTTTTGGCTCTGACCTTTTCTGCTACTGTATTTGAGAACCAAAGTGGTTTCCTTCTTCTTTTGCACTTCCTTTTCTGTCTTAACACAATGGGATGTTGCTTCAAGTATTGCATCCTTAATGCTTGCCCACTTTGCCTGTACCCCCCACCTGTGTTTCTTTTTGCCAGGGCTAGCTTAACTCTGTTGGCCATCATTTCAAAGTCAGCCCCTCTGAAGTCCCATATGTTTGCCTTGGAAAGGGATGATTTAGATGTAGTGGCCAAACTGAACCATACCATGTGATGGTCACTGGCCCCCAGGTGACAACCTACCTGAAGGTCTGTGATCCCTTCCCTGTTAGTCAGTACTAGATCTAGGATAGCCCCGTCTCTTGTGGGTTGTTGCACCAGTTGTTTGAGGCCCTCTCCCTGCAGGGAATGCACCACGCATCTAGTTCTGGCAGATATTCCTGCTGGTATTGACCAATCTGTATCCGGCGTGTTGAAGTCTCCCATTATCAGAACCTCCCCTTTAGCTGTCATGTTTTGTACATCTTCTAACAGTAATGTGTCTGTCGTCCCCCTGGTCTGGGGGCCTCTAGACAACCCTAGTTCTTCTGGCTCCTTGTGTGTATTCTGAATTTCTGTAGCTTTGATATTTTCATTGACATACAGGGCCACTCCACCCCCTTTTTTTGCACCTCTATCTCTAAACAGTACATAGCCAGGTACTGAAGCCTCTCAAGTGTGGTTACTGGTAAACCACGTCTCACTAATTGCTATTATGTCCAGTTTAGCCTCTGACATCATTGCCTGCAGGTCTGGGATCTTATTTCCCAGGCTGTGAGCATTTGTGTACATGATTTTCCATTGGCCAGATTTCAGTGCGTTAGTGGTTGGGTGAGGTTTTGCATTTCCCCTGTGCATCGTATGGGAAGACAGACCTTTTTTCTGACCTGGTGATGCAAATGAACTGCAAGCATGCTGAATCCATGTTTGACCACTAGCTGAGGGGGGAAGGGTGTTCTTCCCATTCGACTTATGGGATGCTGTACCCCTTTCCCCATTTGCTAGTTTAAATATTCTGCAAAGATGTCAAACTTCTGGCCCAATGCACAGACACCCTCCTTAGTCAGGTGCAGTCCATCAAATTTAAAGACTTTCACTCCCAGAACTGTTGCCAGTTCCCTACAAATCTGTGTCCTTTTTCCTGGCACCAGCCCTTGAGCCACATGTTTAGCTCCCCTATCTCCCCAGAGGAATTTGCGGTATGGCAGAAAAATCTGGGATATGCAGGTAGGCATCCTGCATGTCCAGAACACAGAGCCAATGGCCGTTCCTTCTGTAATAAAGGAAGTAGGCTGGGAAGAGATAATTCCGAACCTCTTGTACTCCATGAAGAGGTTCAGAGAGCTCAGATCGAGAATGGATCTGAGACCACCCACCTTCTTGGGTACCAGGAAGTAGTGAGTAGTAACCTGTCCCATGATGTTTTGCAATTGGCTCTATTGCTGCCTTTGCCAGCAGGGAGTTGATTTCCTCTTATCAAGAGTATGTGGTGAGGTGGGTAGAGTGAGTGACTTGGAAGATTTTTGGGTGGTCTCTGAATTCTATTGTGTGGCCTTTTGCCACCAATTATAGTACCCACGAGTCTGTTGTGATCTTCTCCCACTCCGGTAGGTGGTGGGAGAATCTCCCCCCACCAGTTCCTCTGGAATGCAATCCAGTGGAGGTGGGAGGGTTACAGAATCAGGAGGCAGTGGGCAGGGAAGAGGCTGCAGTGCCAGAGGCCTTCTGGGATTTGGCTGGGGGAGCTCTGCCAGCCGAAGGCACCAGTTTGTTCCAACATCTGTTTTGAGGTTTTTGACGTGCCTCCGAAATGGCTGCTTTTGTTTTTGGGGTGGCTTGTACATGAATTGGACAGAGTGCAAGGCTTTGCCCTTGTCCTGCAAGTCAGTAATGATGTTCTTGACATCTCCCCTAAACAGAACTGAACCCCTAAAAAGGGGCATCCTGTATGGCTGTCTGAACTTCAGGTGCCAATCCTGAAATCATAAGCCATGCATGACATCTGAGGCCAATAGTGGATGCTGAGCCTCTACCACATCATATGTAGCTCTTAACATATCTAGCACACCTGACTAGCTCCGCCATTTCTCATTTCAGGGTAGAGTCTTGGGAGAGAGTCTACTTTGGACTCCAGCTGTCCCAAGACTGATTTTTGGTAGTCCCCCATGTGGGCGTCATAATTTAATGTTCTAATTCCCAGGGTGGAAGAATTTTTCCTGTAATGGTGAAGAACCATAGACTCCTTGTCGGGAGGAGAAGCACTAAGGTGTTTCAGTTTTGCAGACCTATTATGGGCCAGGCTGATGACCACTGAATCAGCCTTTGGATGGAGGCTAAGGTGGTCCTTGCCCTCTGGGGTCTGGTAAAGCCCGTCTGCCTTCCTGGCCACCAGAACCAGGGAGGAAGATGGCTTCTAAATTAGTGTGACCCAATACTCATATGGCTATATCCAGGGCGGAATGGGGGTTGGGGAGGTATCTGACAAATCCAGGTGTGTTGCCAGTCTGTGTCTGCAGATCCTGGACGACCGCGTGCCAGTTGTATGCTGCTTGGATCTTCTTGAGGAGTTCCAAAAAAGAAGGGTCCTCAGGTGGGGATTTGGATACTCTTTAGGTCTGGGGTCCACCGGCATAAGGGACTCAGTCAGAGTGAACTGAATCACTGGCAGAGACAGATGATCGGCTTTTGTTGGATGTGCAATTTATCAGCCTTGAGAAGTAAGATGGCTGGGAAATTTCCAGAGGCCATGGATTAGGCGGCAATGACTATGGTCTTCTGTTCGACGTTGGGATCAGAGGGCCCAAGAGTGGAGGTGGTGATGGAGAAAGGCCTGGGAGCTGGCGCAGGAGTAGTTGGCGGCTGGCATTTCTCTAGCTTCGATGTGAGCTGTGGCTTGGCTTCCGTCCAAGATTTAAGGACCACCTGCAAATCCACTTGCGGTTGCGGTGGGTTATGAAATCCATAACTCTGGTACTTGTAGTAAGGGTAATTAAAACCTGGTGGGTAAACCGGCATCTGGTACCCCGGAGTGGGGTAATGTGGTGTTGGATAACCTGGTATCAGGAGCCCAAAAGGGTTGCCAAACGGACCTGACGTAGGACCCAGAGGGGTCGAGAGGCCCAGATTTGGCCCAGACGGTGGGAGTGAAAGGTCCAGAAAATGCCTCAACGGGGTTGCAGAGGGCACCAACAGGGGATCTGGAAGCAGGGTAAGATGACCCAAGGGTCCCGATGGTCCAGGCATCAGGCCAGATGGTGGTCCTTGAGGAACAGACCTGACTGAGTGAGCTGGAAGGGACTTCATTTGGTCAGATGGCATCTCAGGCATTTGAGGCTCCAGTGTAGGGGATGGCAAGGCCCCAACCTCCCCCCCGACAGTGGGCGATCTCAGTCCTCTGGTTCCCTTGTGGGGGGAGCTGGAGGTACAGTCTGATCAGCAGTAAAGGAAAAATCTCAGTCAGCTGTGTATCCAACCTCAGCTGCTTGGTCACCCCATCATCGGGGCCTGGCGGAGGATCCGGTGGGCAACAGCCATAGCCATGTGAGACCTGGAGAAGCCAGAAATGAAAATTACGTACCTACCGTAATTCTTGATCTTCTTGGATGAGTCTCCACCACTCATTCACACTAATGGGAACTGTGCCGGAGGCACTAGGACCCAGCGGGAGCAAACTTTTTGCTGGAGGGCCGGAGCCAGAGATGGGGCCGCAAGGAGCGTCACCGCGAGCCTCAGCTTGTGCGGTAATGACTATCTTGGCATCGACCCTCCAACCGCCTCAGTACCTTTTTTTCCAAGGAGGTGCATCGTAACTAACCTAGAAGGATAGCTTAACCAAAAATAAAACGGACATAAGATAGTCCGGACAACCCGTATAAGAAGGGTCAACAAAGAAGTCTTCACAGCCTAAAGATTTGAGGGAGTGAAGACCAACAGCAGAGGTGAGCTCGGGGGATGGAGGGTGGGCATGTGAATGAGTGGTGGAGACTCGTCCAAGAAGATCAAGAATTACGGTAGGTACGTAATTTTCATATCTTCCTGGACATAAGTCTCCACCACTCATTCACACTAATGGGAGAGTACCAAGCCAATAATCCCCCGAGAGGGCGGCAGGAGAGACCAAGGGCTCACAGTTTTAGGACAGAAGTCCATTAAGGATAGTTCTGCCAGAGGAAAGATGTCGTCCGGCATGGACATCCAGGGCACAGTGTTTAATGAAAGTATGCACTGAGCTCCAGGTAGCTTCGTTGCAAATATCTGCAATGGGCACGTTGCTGATTTCCGCTAGAGATGCCGCCTCCTAGTAGAGTGAGCATAAACTCTGCCCTCCAGCTTAACCTGCGCCATGGAATAACAGTGGCGACGGCATGCCACCAGCCATGCTGAGATACATCTGATAGCGACAGGTTGACCCAGCGGGTCTCGCTGAAGGAAAAACAGTTGTTGAGCTTTACGAAAGTCTTTCGTTCCATCTAGATAGAAACGTAAAGCTCTCTTAACGTCCAAGGAATGTAGAGAACGTTCTTCATTTTGGAAGTCTGCAAAGTAATAGGGAAGGACCAAAGGTTGGTTTAGATGGAATTCCGAAACAACCTTAGGAAGAAATTTAGGATGGGTTCTAAGGACTACTTTGCCTTTGTGGAACACAGTATACGGAGGGTCTGTGACCAAGGCATGTATCTCAGAGACCCTGCGGGCTGAGGTAATGGCTACCAGGAAGGCAGTTTTCCAGGTGAGAAATTTTAGCTCACAGGTAGCCAGAGGTTTGGAAGGTTTCCGAGTGAGCATGTCTAGCACAAGATTAATGTCCCAGGCTGCGACTGGACATCTTGTAGGAGGTCTGGTATGCAGAATTCCCTTAAGAAACCTCTTAACCACAGGTAACTGAGCCAGTGACAAGGAAAGTACCGGCTCATGATAAGCTGAGATGGCACAAAGGTGAACTTTGACTGTAGAGTACTGCAGACCTGAATTTGAGGGGTCTAAGAGGTACTCCAAAATTTTATCTGGTGGGCAGGAAAAGGGATTCAAAGAGGATTTTGCACACCAGAGCAAAAAATGCTTCCATTTGGCTGTGTAAGTTTTCCTAGTGGGTGGCTTTCGTGCAGCCAGAAGAATATCTGAAACCCTGCGAGAGACATTGAACCTGTTCACTTCTACCTCTTCAGGAGCCAAGCATGAAGGTGAAGTGACCTCAGATTGGGATGAACAACAGGCCCCTGAGTCAAGAGATTCAACTGAAGGGGAAGTGGTTTCGGCGGAGTTGCAGACATATTGTTGAGTAGTGGAAACCACATCTGTCGAGGCCAGAAGGGAGCAATAAGGATCATTTTGTCTCCCTGGGATTCGAACTTGAGAAGTACCCTCTGAATTAGAGGAAGAGGCGGAAAGGCGTATAGAAAGTTTGGTCCACTGCAGCCTGAACACATCCTGACAGAAAATGCCAGGCCCTGGATTTCTGGAGCAGAAGAGAGGCAGTTTTGTGTTGAGTGGGGATGCAAAAAGGTCCAGGTCTGAAGTTCCCCACTCCGTGAATATTGACTGAACTATGGCTGCGTCGAGAGACCAACCATGAGGATCTGTCTCTGTTCTGCTGAGGCGATCTGCCAGTTTGTTCTGCACTCCTGGCAGGTAGACCGCTTGGATTAGAGACTTGTGCTGCAAGCACCATTCCCACACTCTCATCGTTTCTCTGCATTAAGCGGTAAGAGTGAGCGCCTCCCTGTTTGTTGATGTAATACATCACTGCTTTGTTGTCCATTTGAAGGAGAATGTTCTTGTGACAAAGAATGTCCTTCAACGCCCGGACCGCATAAAGGACGGCTCTCATTTCTAAGACATTTATGTGAAGCTGGGACTCGACCTGAGTCCACATACCTTGAGTGTGGAGAGCCCGACAGTGAGCTCCCCACCCCATCAGGGACACGTCTGTGGTAATGGAGACCTGATGATCCAGAGGAGCAAAGGGATACCCTTCTAGTAGATTGTTCTCTTGCGACCACCAGGTGAGTGACCTCTTTAGGGGTTCTGTCACCTTGATGAGAAAGGACTGCGGATGAGTGGTTGGGGACCACTGAGTACTGAGCATCCACTGAGAAGTTCTCATGTGAAGGCGTGCTAGGGGTACAGTGAACACCGAGGATGCCATGAGACCTAGCATCCATTGCATCGAGAGAGCTGGAACAGAGTCGCTCTCCCTGATGTGACGGGCCATCTGAAGGATATCGCTTCTCCTGTCCTGTGGAAGAAAAGCCTTCGCACAGGAGGTGTCCAGAAGAGTTCCTATGAAAAGGAGTCTCTGGGAGGGCTGCAGTTGCGATTTTTTGAAGTTTAGCAGGACTCCCATGGACGTGAGAAAGCGTGAAGCCGTGGCTACGGCGTCCAGAGTTCCCTGTCTGGAAGGACTTGCCAGAAGCCAATCGTCCAGATAAGGGAACACCTGTATTCCGATCTTCCTGAGATGCGCTGAGAGAACTGCACAACACTTTGTAAAAACTCGCTGCGCCGAAGATAGCCCAAAGGGCAGGACTCTGAACTGATATTGCTGTCCTAGAGCCACAAACCTCAGGAATTTGTGATGCTTTGGGTGAATAGAAATGTGCTGGTAAGCATCCTGCATGTCCAGGGAGGCTAGCCAGTCGTGTTGATGAAGCAAAGGTAACAAGGTTCCTAGAGAAATCATTTTGAATTTCTCCTTGGGCAGAAATTTGTTTAGTTTCCTGAGGTCCAAAATGGGGCGCATGCCTCCGGTTTTCTTTGGAACCAGAAAGTAATGGGAGTAGAACCCTGTGTTCCGTTGATGTAGTGGCAGTACTTCTACTGCCCTGTTGCTCAGAAGGCCCTGAATCTCGGCGGCAAGAAGGTCTGACTGAAGGGTTGACAGCCTGGGCTGTCGTTTGGGGGGACGATCCAGAGGGGTCTCTACAAGACTGAGTGAATACCCCTCGCGGATTATTCGGAGGACCCATTTGTCTGAGGTTATGGACTTTCATTGATCGTAGAAGTGTATCAGATGACCTCCCACCGCTGAGGAAGAGTCCACCTTGGGCAGCTGAGGTGGGACTTGGGCCAACAACTCATAAGGTGGTGCTGGGTGCTTTGGGCCCTTGCGCCTTCTGTTGTGTTTTCTTCTGAGGCTGGGGAGTTTGATTTTTATGAAAACTTCCTCTGCCTCGAAAGGACTGACTTATTAAACTGGCGTTTAACACTCCCTCGAGAGGGGACAGGAGGAGGTCGAGCCAACTTAATGGCTGACCTAGTCTTGTGTAGCTTCTAGAGCCTGTTCTGCTTGAGGGCCGAAAAGATACACACCATCAAAAGGCAACGCCATTACCTGCTGCTGTGAGTCATTCATGAAGCCTGAAATGCGAAGCCAGGAATGACGGCGGGTACAAATACCAGCTGCCGCCCGTGAAGCAGTGTCGAAAGCATCCATAGCTGCTTTAACCTGCTGGTTGTTAGATTCGATACCCCTGGTAATGGTTTGAAGAAGCTCTGGCTTTGTATCCGATTCCGGTAGAGCTTCAGCCATCTGTTTGAGAGAGTGCCAAAGGATATACTCATATTGAGAGGAATAGCCTTGGTAGCTGGCAATACGCATACCCAGTGTGGAAGCAACAAAGACCCTCCTACCCAAAGTGTCTATCTTACGAGATTCTTTGTTAATAGGTCGAGCTGTAGTAGTTTGGGGAAGGACAACCTTATTCTCTGCCAATACTACAATAGGATCTGCAAAGGCTTGAGATGCCAAAATGGGTCGATCCTTGGGGGCTGAGTATTTCCTATCTATGGATTTAACCACCGAAGGAATGAGAGCAGGATTATTCCATACCATTTGAGACGGAGTCTCAAAGGAGGGCTGTACCGGAGGAGTCAAATCCATAGGGATCTCCGGAACATGGAGGTACTGGAGTCTTAGCAATTTCCCAGGATCGATGTCTGTAGTTTGGAGAGAAAGAGTGGAAATCAAGTTTTTCAGCAGAGGCTTAAAGGACAGGTCCTCAACCACAGGCTCTGCAGCAGGAATAGATCCTGTTTCATCCACTTCATCACCCAGTCTAAGGTCTGGGTCAGGCTCAATGTCATCTCCTGACAGTCCAGGAGGGACTGTATGGACAGGAAAGGAGTGAAAATCAGAGGAAAATGATGAAGGAAAGGAGTTAAAGGAGGAGTCCTGAAAAGTGGATGACGCCCTAAGAACCCTCGGTGCCGAAGAAGCGCACGGCACCAAGAACGGCGCCGAGAAGCCACACGACGCCGAAAGTGGTGCTGAGAGGACGGATGGCGCCGAGAGGCCACACGGCACCACAACGCCACGCAGCGCCGACAGATGCATCGGCGCCGGAGACGGCGCCAAGTGAACCATCGACACCGAGGGCGCCGAAAACACCCCAAGACTCCGAAAAACAGAATTTGAGGGGAAGGGAGGAAGAAGAGCAGGAGATAAAGACATCAGTGTGGCCCCCTGTGCTGCAGCCATGTGAGGGGAACATCTGGCTAGTCAAGGCACCAAAGATGGTGCTGCCGACTTTGTGAAGGCACACCGCTTCTACCTGGTCTCTCAAGGAGCCCAAGGCCCCTGGAGTGACCGGACAGGCAGCTGGACCAACCTCTGAGCCCATTGCTCCATAAGAGCGGCCCACTGATGAAACTGCTCATCTGAAGGCCTACCAGAGGGCGGGGTAGGGCTCCAATGTCGAAGACGTTGGCTAACGGAAACAGAAGCAGGCGACTCTGAAGGAGGAGACCGGCAACTAGCCCCAATAACCGACCGTCTACGCGCAGACATATCAGAGGGCGACCTCGAGTGATGCCTTCTCTTTTTTGACCTGTGGGCCGAAGAAGAGCTCGAGGCCGAACGGTGCCGAGAATGCGACCGTTTATTTTTATGCTTCTGAGGGGACCGCCTGTCCCCTCGGGCATTGGACTGACCGTTGTCAGACCCCCCTTCTGGAGAAGGCGGCGGACCAGACCTAGCCCGACTGACTGAACAGCTTTCATACGAAGTCTCCCTACTGTCACCTGACCTGCTCATGGTCGATTCCATCAAAGTAGGCTGAGACTTCTTTGTAAATAAGAATAAACTTAAGTGATACTTATTCGAGATATTACTACAAAATAACAAAACTGAAAACTATGCTGCTAGTTTGAAGTTTGACTCCTGGCGGGCGAGCGACTTCGTCACTGAAGCGCACTTGACGGTGGGGAAAAAAGGAACTGAGGCAGTTGGAGGGTCGACGCCAAGATAGTCATTACTGCACGAGCTGAGGCTTGAGGCCCCATTCCCCGTAAGGGAAGCTACCTTCAAAGCTGTGACACCGCCCGGAGGCAGCGGGTTTGAAGGGGACCCTTCCCAGTCCCAATGTCTCCTTGTCCTTGTGATGGCCCTCTGGCGAGGACGAGTGCCTGAGTTTCTTTAGCTCCTTTTCCATATTAGCCATATTTTACATCAAAAGATGAGCTTCCAGGGATTGCTGATGGCGTTTGTGTGGCTGGATTAAATTTCTGGCAATGCTTACACCCCTCAATCTTATGGCCTGGGCCAAGGCAAAGACAGAGGGAATGGCTGTCCTTGTGAGGAAGCAGATTTCCACAGGAGTCGCACTTGTTCTTATGCGATTCTGAAGGTGGAGACGACATGCATGATCATTAAGAAACTTTAAACAAATAGACAAGGAAAATACAGGTTACTCACCTGTAACAGGAGTTCTAGGAATGGTATATGTTGTTCATCCACACTTATTGGCAGGTTCCTCGCCGCTTTAAATCTTGCCGGAAGGTCTTCAAGCTGGCTCCTCCCACCCACCCGCGTGGTAAAACTCTCGGCTCCACCCCATGACGCCAGATCTAGCCCGCTGGAAGCCAGGTTGTGTGTCAAAGTCGCGGAGGTAGGGTGGGTCCTGTGGATTAACAACATATATCATTCCTAGAACTCCTGTTACAGATGAGTAACCTGTATTTCTAGGGACATGGATATGTTGTTCATCCACACTGTCTGGCAGACTCCTAGCAGTTCTCCAGGAGGAGGGAGGCAAGGCGCACACCCACTACTTAGGGAATAAAGACTGGAGAACCGAGGCCCCAAAACCAGCAACCCGGCGTGACTAAAGGTCGATGTGGTAGTGGGTGATGAAGGTATCTGCTGACTTCCAGGTAGCAGCCCTGCAGATTTCCTGGATAGGGACGTCCCTGGAAGCAGCCACCGATGCAGCGGTGTGGCGGGTAGAATGAGCTCTTAACCCTCTGGGAGGCTCCATGCCCGCCAACCGATAGAGATTCTTGCAGGAGGTGACCCACCTGCCTGTTGTCCGCTTGGCTGCAGGTCTGCCAGGTGCGGCTTCAGCGTAGGTGACAAACAGCTGGCAAACCTCTCTCCAAACTTCAGCCGTCCACTCCTTATAATAAGCGAGCGCTCTTCTAGGGTCCAAAGTATGGAGCCTATATTCGGCCTCCGAGGTGTAATTGGGGTAGAACACCGGCAGAGTCAACACCTGGTTAAGGTGAAACTCTGACACCACCTTCGGAAGGAATTTCGGGTGGGGGCGCAGGACAACCTTGTCCCTATGGAAGGCCAGATAAGGAGACTCTATGGAAAGTGCCTGGAGCTCTCCCATCCTTCTGGCTGACGTGACAGCCACCAAGAAGGCGGTCTTCCACGACAGGTGGGAGGATATTGCACCTATGCATTGGTTCGAATGGCCTGCCCATGAGCTTAGCCAATACCAGCAGTAGATCCCACGGAAGTGGAGGTTCTTCCACCAGAGGGGATATGTGATCAAGGCCTTTGAAAAAGCGCCCGACCACCTTCTCCTGCGCTACAGACTGCTTGCCGGCCCGCACCCAGTAAGCAGTGATGACTGCCAGGTGCACCTTAAGGGTCGTCGACTGAAGCCCTTGCTGAGAAAGGGACCACAGGTAGTCCAGAATGCTTGCCAAGGAACAGGAGGAAGGGTCCAGGCCCTTGCCCTGACACCAAATGGAAAATCTCTTCCATTTGAAGGCGTAGCACTTTCTGGTCGACTCCTTACGGGATGCCTCAACGACATTGAGGACCTCGTCGGAAAGACCCAAGGCCTGGAACTCTAGCTGCTCAGGAACCAGGCTGTCAGGCAGGGATTGAAGGTCTGGATGAATACCTTCCCCGATTGACTGAGATCAGGTCCGGGCAGGCTGGAAGCCGCCTCAGGAGCCTGGAGCTGAGACTGAGGAGATCTGGATACCAGAACTGACTGGGCCAGTCTGGGGCTACCAGAATCACCTGCGCCTTGTCCCTCCTTGCCTTGAGAAGCACCTTGTGGATCAAGGGAAATGGGGGAAAGGCGTAGAAGAGGTCCGGGGTCCACGGCCTCGAGAAGGCATTCCCTGCAGCGAGCCCTGCTGAGGGGGGCCGGCATGAAACAGTCTCAGCTTCGCATTCTCCCTGGAGGCAAACGGGTCTGCCTGAGGCGTGCCCCAGTGGGAGAAGAGATCTTGTACTACCTCTGGCAGGAGGGACTCTTCCTGGATGCAGCCCCTATCCGCTTAGGCATCGGCCAGGGTGTTGGAGGCCCTGCCACGTGAATGGCAAGGAGATCCGCCTCAGGCTGCTCTGAAAGTGACCAAATGCGGAGCTTCCTGCACAGAGGCATGGAGCGGTCCTGCCCTGACAGTTGAGATAGTACATGGTCATGGTATTGTCCGTCTGGACCTGAACCACTTGACCCCGCAGAAACGGAGCCAAGGCAGTGAGGGCTAGATGAACCGCCGAAGCTCCAGCAGGTTGATATGGCATCGGACTCCTGGGGGACCAGAGGCCGTGCGCTCTGTGCTCCCCCAGATGGGCACCCCAACCCATCAGAGAGGCATCGGTCGATAGAGAGACCGTCGGCTTGGGGTGGACAAACGGGATGCCCTCCTCCAGATGTGCCAGAATGGTCCGCCACTGGAGAGCGTTCCACATCCCCCTGTGTCACTGTCACTAGCTGATCCAACGGATCGAAATGCTGTGACCACTGGCTGGCCAGTCCCCATTGAAGGGGACGCATGTACCAGTGGGCCCAATGGACCACGCTGGTGCAGGCCGCCATGAGGCCCAGGAAGTCCTGGGCAGGGTGCAATTGCTGAACCAGAAATGATTGGGCAAAGGAGAAAAGAACCTCAGTCCTGTCCGCTGGGGGCCGTGCTCTGGCTCGAAGAGAGTCGAGCTCTGCCCCGATAAAATGTATCACCTGCTTTGGCACGAGTTCCGATTCGGCCTCAATGAGGAGGCCAATCAGAGCAAACCTGGAGGGCCAGATCTCTGGACCGCTCCACCTCCGCTCTGGAGGGGGATGCAATCAGCCAGTCGTCCAGGTAGGGGTACACTCTGACCCTTCGGCGCCGCAGGAATGCTGTCACCACTGCCATGCATTTGGTGAAGACCCTAGAGCTAAGGAAGGCTGAAGGGCATGGCCCAGAACTGCAAAGGATCCCTCCGCTTGACGGGAGGAATCTCTGATGAGACGGACGGATTGGGACGTGAAAGAACGCATCCTGAGATCCAGAGAACAGAAACCACACTCGCTCCAAGGATGGAATTATCTGAGCCAGAGTGACCATCCTGAAGGTCCGAGACCTTAGGAACCTGTTCAGGTCGTGCAGGTTGAGAATGGGGCACCAGCCCCCATCCGCTTTGGGACCAGAAAATACCTGGACACAAACCCCGGTCTGGAGGAGGATCCACACCTTCCTGATCACCTCTTTCCAAGGAGCAGGCAATATCGGTTCGTGGCCTAGCTGCAGGCTGCGTGACCCCCATAGCCCCCCAGGGCCACGCCTCGCAAGCGGGTGGGGACTGCCTCTAACTCCAGAGGCAGGCCCTTTCCTACCACCTCCAACACCCAGCGGTCTGTGGTGACAGCGGACCAGGCGGAAAGGAAGTGGCGGAGCTGTCCCCCCATGGGGGGGAACCCAGGGGAGAGCGACGAGGCTAGGGGCGACACCCCTCAACCAGTCACTGGGCAGGCTTGGAGGAGGGACCAGCTGAGAGACCTCCTGGGCCTTTACCTCCCTGCTTCCTGTTGGAGGAAGCCGCAGGCTTGGGTTTGGGATGCCAAGCGCGAGCCTGCTGGCCCTGATGCTGGTGCTGTTGGGCCGGACGTGCCACAGGTGCAGGACGACGAAAGGGCTTGTGCTGCTGCTGACGGTGGCCTTTGTCCTTCTGGGCAGAGGTGACAGGGTGGCATTGGACTTTTCGATCCGCTGGAGGTGACCTTCCACTCCAGGGCTGAAAAGGTCGGTCCCCAAGAAGGGACATCTGCCAGCTTGTGCTGGGTATCTGCCAGAAGGTGATATCCTCAGCCATGCCTCGGCATGATGGTCACTCATGTCACAAACCCGATCTGGCACAGGAATCCCCTATGTCCAGAGCTGTCTGAGCTACTGCTTTGCCACCGCCCTACCCTGGTCCCGGACCTGCCGGACCGTGGTCTGGAGGTTGGCCGGGAGATGAGGAATCACCTCATCCAGGGAGCCCATGAGAGCGTGGGAGAAATGTGCCATCAGCACGGCCGAGCTGGCCTGGCAGAGGCCAAGGGAGGATGCAGCGTACACCTTGCGCCCGGTGTAGTCCAGCTTTTTGGACTTCTTGTCAGAGGGCTTGTCCACGTCCCTAGCATTTCCGGAATGCCAGAAAACGCTGTCGTAACCAACCCCTCTGCAGAGGGTGCTCCGAAAACCGGGCAAAGACGGGTAGGGGACCGTGATACTTCCCGGCCATCCTGGCTCTAGGGTGCAGGGACAGGAAGCAGGCCGCTGCCAAAGCCCAAGGCTGGGGCCTACAATGGCCTCAGCCACCGAAAGGCCTCCGTGGGTGAATCCCCTCGGTCCAGTATCTCCGTGAGGGGATACTTGGCCCGTTTGGATACGGGCTCGAGCTGCATCCCGGTGGACTCAGAGATGAGCCGAAGCAGACCCATAAAGGACGATGGGCTTTCGTCCAGTGACTGGCCCCCAGAGGACTCCAGGTCAACCGGCCTGGAGAACAGGGAGGAGTCGGACTCTGAAGAGTCTGCGAAGAGCTACCTAGGGCCTGAGCCACCCTCCACCTGCCAAGAACGGTCAGGAGTGAGAGTGACCGACAACCTGTCGGGCAGGCCTTGAGCCGACCGAGAATCCTTGGTCGGTGCCCCCGATTTTGGTTGTGGAGGCGGAGGTTCCACCACAATTGGTGGGGCAGCAGGTTTCAACCGAACAACCGGCCCAGGCTTGGGCATCTCGACTGCAGCGAGAGGCTGTTTCCGCCATTCGGGTGACAGCCACTTGATGGCCGGGGAATGAGATGGTGTCGACTTAGTCCCAGACAAAAGCAACTGCTGCCACATCAGCTCCTCGTAGTGTCAACGCAATTTACGCAGACGCCTCTCCTCATCCGAGAAGGAGCGGCATTGCCACTTACCTCGGTACCAAGACAGCCGATGTCGGCGAGATCGGCTGGACCGAGAAGAGGTCCAAGACAGAGATCCTTGGCGTGTCAGAGGACGGACTTGGGAGGGAGTGGGGGACACCCGCTCCTCCCTCGGCTCAGATGCCTTAACTGGGGATTGCTGTACTGATGGCGCAGGCAAATCCTCGGTTTCCACCGGGGGAACCGGTGAAGAAGGGTTGTCTGCTTCACCAGTCGACAAACCGTCCGACGGGTCGAGAAAAATCTTGACCGCGTCGACAGCCGTCTCGGACGGCTGACCTGACAGGGACGCTGTGAAGCCAGCAGCCTTAGCCGCAACCTCGACCGAAGTAGACGGTCAACTGTCCGGGGAAGGGGACCTCTCCCGCTCCCACAAATGCCGATGATGGGACTTACCCTTGGGATCCTTCTTTTTGGACTGAGAGGAATGTCCAGATGGCCCCTCTCTCTTCGTGGAAAGGGAATGGCAAAGCTCCTTGAACGAAGCAGAATATGAGGTACCCAAAGAGAGCGGGATAAATGCCGCGACTGAGGAGGAAGATGCGGCCTGGGCCACCTCCTCCTCGAGGGCGATCATCTGCTCGAGTTGCTCAGCCGAGACAGCTGCCGCGGTAACTGCCCAACGGGCCTCTTTTGACTTTGCTGGCGGGTAGCGCTTCTCGGAGTGCCCAAGCTTCAACCGGGCAGTGCGGTCCTCCAAGACGTTGGCCGAGAACGAACAGCAAGACTCGCAGGCCTGCAGGTTGTGTTCTAGGCCGAGGCAGTAGACGCACGTGGAGTGCGGATCCATCCTGGACATCTTCTGCCCACAAGGGCACTGCCGAAAACTGGGAGTCGATTTGTCCATCGCAGCTGCGAGGGAAAAGGAAGACCGAAGTCTTGAAAATTTTAAAACGAGTTTCGGACAAACCGAAGAGTTAGGATCCAGTCTATCATGCAGAGTGTTAAGGAGGGAACCTGAGCTTCCAAGCGGTAAGGAAGATCTGACGTCATGGGGCGGAGCCGAGAGTTTTACCACCCGGGTGGGTGGGAGGAGCCAGCTTGAAGACCTTCCGGCAATTAAAGCGGCAAGGAACCTGCCGGACAGTGTGGATGAACATATCCATGTCCCTAGAGCAGTAATTTAAATGCAAGCTTAAACAGTGATACTCATCCAAAGATGGCGTAGACAGTAGCAACGTTCTGCGAATTCCGTGTGTAGATCAATGGCAGGAAAGAACTGGAGGGCGTGCGTACGGACTGCTCTCTATATAGCACCACGCTGACGTCAGTGGCAGCCCCCCTGCCAGACACTGCTAGCTAGATGTTTTCCGTGTGGTCCTAGCATCTGACGGCGTAGTCCTATATGCGAGTACCTACTGCAAGAGCCCTCTTGAAGATAAATAAACACCACTGGCAAAAGAACTGAAACATCAGCTGTGGACATGTCCATAAAGCCAGCAGGGATGCAGAAACTAGATTGCTCCCTTGCAGTAGGTTCAGGTAGGGGAG
Organism: Neoceratodus forsteri; assembly: GCA_016271365.2. Classification (NCBI taxonomy): domain Eukaryota; kingdom Metazoa; phylum Chordata; order Ceratodontiformes; family Ceratodontidae; genus Neoceratodus; species Neoceratodus forsteri. The sequence continues at coordinate 32,567,345 of CM028133.1, read as the reverse complement.
GCAGAGTGGGAGCTTTAATCCTAAAGAGTGATCCCCTGGAAGAAACATGATTACTACAGTAAGTCATTTTTACTTCTAACCCCAGGAATCACTCCTTATGATTAAACAAATGCAGACTACCAAGCAGTACCTTTGGAGGTTGGAAAGAGAAACCATTTGGTAACCGGTTCTGCAGCACTGCTGTAACAAATCTGGCATCACTTCTGGATTGTATGTCCAAACTATAGTGCTTGGCAAATGTCCATACAGTTTTCAATGTAGCCGCTTGGCAGATTTCCAACAGTGGAATGGCTCTTGTAGCTGTACCCCTCATAGAATGCACCCAGAGGACCGGGGCGGGTGGTTGATGCAGATTTACCCTTACCCACTTCCCCATCAGTGAGGAAAGTACAGTTACGTAAGAACTTACCACAACAGTAGATCTTCGAGAACAGCTCTTGCAGCAGGTTACATCATTAGGACTGAAACCGGCAGGCGCCAGGACCCCACGGAAATTTTCTGGCTAGCAGTCTTCAGCAGGGACCACCTCAGACGTCGGTCCCGCCCCCAACATCGGGCGTAGTACATAAGGAGGCGGTCCCCCCATAATCCTCAGTTCTCCCGCCGGAGACTCCCAGCTGCAGGATGGCATCAGAAGGGGAGACTGAGGATCCGCCATCAGATGGCAAAAGTAAAAAAGGAATGTCCCATCAAATGAGATGGGTGCTTGACTGACCTACCTCCAGCGGGGATGGTGGGAGGGAAGGTACCTGCTGCAAGAGCTGTTCTCGAAGATCTACTGTTACGGTAAGTTCTTACGTAACTGTACTATCTCACTTCGAGATACAGCTCTTGCAGCAGGTTACACCATTAGGACTGATTTCCAAGCAGTAATGGCAATCATGCACCATCGGGAGGAGGAAAGGTAGAGACCTTGAGATAACTCGAGCCTAGGACAGAAGTCCCTGAAGGACAGCTAGACTGAACACCGCTCTTCGCCTCGATGCAATGTCCAGACTGTAATGCCTGATAAAGGTATGCACAGAGCTCCAAGTAGCTGCAGCGCAAATAGCTGAGGTGGAGATGTTCTTCACCGCTGCGAAGGAAGTAGCTACCCCTCTAGTGGAATGACCCTTGACCGTGCCCGGCAAGGGTTTATTGTGCTTCTCATAACAGAAAGTAATGCACTGGATGAGCCACCTAGATAGTGACTGTTTAGAGACAGGAGCTCCCTTCATCCTGTGGGCAAAGGAGACCAAATGTTGGTCTGACTTTCAGTGCTGTTTGGTTCTGGTCAGGTAGTATCCGAGGCACCTGTGCACATCTAGAGTGTGCAGAAGGGCTTCCTCGCTTAGAGTATTTTGGAAAATACACTGGTAGATCGATGTCCTGATTTAAGAGTGAGAGCTGAGACCACCTTAGGCAAAACTTTTGGGTTTAACCTTAGGGAGACCCTGTCCTGGTGGAAAACCAAATAAAGCTCTTTGCACATAAGAGCGTGCATTTCCGAAATTCTTCTGGCAGAAGTAACTGCAACTAAAAATAACGTTTTCCAAGACAGAAAACGTAGCTTGCAATCCGCGGCTGGTTCAAAGGGTGGCAGCGTGAGCTGCTCCAGGACGAAAGGCAAGTCCCATGGAGGAACTGGATCCTTAATTGGAGGCCTAAGATGGAGGATGCCCCTTAAAAAGGCATGAGTAGTGTCCAGCTGGGCCACTGTCTGATGGCCTACAGGGGCATGGTAAGCTGAAATGGCACAAAGGTGCACTTTAATTGAGGAGTAAGCCAGTCCAAAGTGAAAAAGTAGTCCAGTACCAGCTTTTCTGGACAGTCTAACGGCGGAAAGCCATGCACTTGAGCCCACAAGCAGAACCTACGCCATTTCATGGCGTAAGTTGCTTGGGTAGCCGGTTTTCTGGTGGCAGAGAGCACGTCTGCCACTTCTTGCAAGACCCCGTATCGCATCATGGCTATGTCTCTAGGAGCCAAGTGTGCAGGTTCAGTGAACATAGTTCCAGATGGACTAAGGAACCCACCTCCTGAGACAGTAGATGGGAGCTGACTGGCAAAGGCACTGGAGGTTCCCAGGATAGCTGGTGCAAGAGAGGGAACCAGATCCATCTGGGCCAGAAGGGTGCAATCAGAATGAGAGTCGCTTGCTCCCTGCGAAGTTTTAAAAGAACTCTATCAACGGGAAAGGAGGAAAGGCATAGAGGAATCTGCCCACCCAGGAGAGGGACAACGCGTTTCGCCAGAAAACACCAGGCCCTGGATCTAGCGAGCAAAAATTGGGCAGTTTTGCATTGGATGGAGACGCGAAAAGGTCCAATTCTGGAGTACCCCATCTGTGAAACAGATCCTCTGCCACCTCCTGCAGAAGTTCCCATTCGTGGACTCTGGCCTGAGGGCGTCTCAGGCTGTCTGCGATGACGCTGTCCACTCTGGGAACATGAACTGCAATCAGGTTTGTGCCGTGTTGCAAGGCCCACTCCCACACTCATGGCCTCCCCGCAAAGCGGGTAGGAGTGGGTGCCTCCTTGTTTGTTGAGGTAATACAATCACCGCGAAATTGTCTGTTTGCAACAGAAGCGTACCCGGTGGAATCTCTGACCGGAAGGTCTGCAGAGCGTAAAGGACTGCCATCATTTCTAGGATGTTGATGTGGAGATGAGACTCCTGGGCTGTCCACAGGCCCAGAGACCGAACACCATCGAGGTGTGCTCCCCACGCGAGCCCTGAGGAGTCTGTGGAGAGTGTCACAGTCTAGGATGGCGCTGTGAGGGGAACTCCTGCTGAGAGGTTCCCTGGATGTAGCCACCATTGCCAATCTCGAATTATGGTTTTCGTGATTCGGATTGGATGCTGCAGATGGTCCTGCTTTTGGTCCCACTGTACCCGTAACATCCACTGGGTTACCCGCATGTGGAGACGGGCTAGAGGGACTGTTGCAATGGCCGCAGCCATGTGTCAGAGCAGGCAAAGGACCAGTCTGGCTGGGACGGTCTTCTTCGTCAACTCCCTGATGAGGGATCTGATGTGTTCCGCTCAGTCCATGGGAAGGAAAGCTTTCCCTCTGACGGTGTCCAGAACTGCTCCGATAAACTGCAGCTTCTGGAACAGAACCAGGCGTGACTTCTCGTAGTTGATGAGAATGCCCAGAGATTGAAACAGAGACTGGGTGCAGTGGATGGTAGCCGTCAAGGCCTCCCTGGAGGGCGCCATGAGAAGCCAATCGTCCAGGTATGGGAACACAGTGGCCCTGTCTCCTCAGAGAGACAGCTACGACCGCCATGCACTTCGTGAACATGCGAGGTGCCGATGACAGCCCGAAGCGAAGAGCTCGGAACTGATAATGGCAGCCCTGAAACTCGAAGCGCAGGAACCTCTGAGCAATGGGAATGTGCAGGTCGGCGTCCTGCATGTCCAAAGACACCAGAAAGGCGCCCTGTTTTTCAGCATGGGAATCAGGCCCGGGAGGGTCACCATGCGGAAAAGTTTGTAAGCGACCAAAAGATTGAGGTCGCTGAGGTCCAGTATTGGACGGAGGTGCCCAGTTTTCTTTGGAACCAGGAAAAAGTGAGAATAGTACCCTAGTCCTCTCTGGTTCTCTGGAATGTGCTCTTAGGCTTCCTTTTCCAGAAGCGCGAGCACTTCCTGCTGTATGAGCAGGGCATGCTGACCCAAATAACTGGAAAGCAGGGGAGGTTGTGTAGGTGGACTGCCTACAAACTCAATGTAATGGCCTTCTTTGACCAGCTGCAGAACCCACCTGTCTGTGGTGATCAATTGCCACCCTGGAAAGTGGCGTGCGATGTGATCCCCTCCCCCGACTTTCTTTTCCCGTTGATCCTGGAGAGGGGCCGGGTCAGGAAGGAGTCATGCTGTGGCAGCGTTTGACCCTGCAGACTGAGAATCGTTGGCCTCTGCCTGGGGATGACTTCGCCTGGGTCTTGTGTGAGAAAGTGCCCCTCTGCTGCTGACCAGAATGTTGCTGTTGCCTTTGTAGCCAGCCACGGAAACAGCTCTGGTTCCTACGAAAGGAACTAGGCTGAGACCTGTACATAGCTTGTACAGATCGGACTGCCTTCCCTGTGTCCTGGAGTTTAGTGATTACTCTTTCAGAGACTTCACCAAACAGGACCTCACTGTTATAAGGGACGTCTAGGATGTTTTTCTGGATGTCCGGGGTAAATCCGGAGACACGGAGCCAAGAGCGTCTCCGGAGACAAATACCTGAGGCTGCAGCTCTGGCTGAAGAGTCCGCAGAATCATATGCAGCTCTGAGCACTTGGGTCCCCACATCTGAACCCGTGCGGAGGAGGTTCAAGAGCTCCTCCTTGTGTTCGCCATCGGGCATCTTCTCAACCAGGTCCTGTCCCTGTTCCCACAGGGCGTTCTGGAACTGAACCATATGAGTCAGATAGTTCAGTGACCTGATGGCGCAAGTAGCAGCCGCATATGTGCGCCTTCCCAGGACGTCCAATTGCTTGGATTCCTGGTCCGATGGCTGGGTGCTCAAATGCTGAGGTCTCTGAGACCGGTCATGCGCAGCAGTGATGACCAGGGAATCAGCCAGAGGGTGGCTCGCCAAATACTGGTCCTCCCTAGGGGCCTTGTATAGGCAGTCAGCCTTCTTTGGTACCGCGTGAGTGGAATGCAGACGTTTCCATGCAGCCTTGCTGACATCCGCGAAGGTATCCACCAAGGGCGGCACTACCACAGGCTTCGGGTCTTTTTGCCAAAGATAGCGGGGCAAGGCGTTGTCGCTCGAGGTCAAGCTGCTCAGCATCCCACCCCATGTTCTCCTGGATGTGCCTCATGATCTCAGTGAAGGAGGCATCATCCGGAGGAGACCTAGGTAGGTCGTGTGGGTCAGGACAGGGAATGCTGAGAGGAGAAGGTGATCTGGAACACTCCTAAGTGTCCGACCTGGAATCCTCCCCCAGAGTGTACCGGCGTTGTCTGGGTCTCTTGGGGCTGGGTGACCCTGAGGGGGATCTGGAGGGAGGCCTCCTTTCTGAAGATCTACCCCTAGGAGGTGGCGTCTGCTCCTGGGGGATGGAGGTCGTCCTACGGGCCCCTTAGGTGGAGGAGGGGGCGTAGGCAGTAAAGGAGTAGGTGGAGGAGATGTAGCAGGAGAAGGATGTGCAGGGACAACATCTTTCTTGATGGTGTCCCACCAGAAGGTAAAAAGCTCCTTTATCTTCGCAAGATTCATACCCAAAGGGCCTGGCGCCAGTGGCCTGTCGCTGGGGTCGGGTGTCTGGTCCCCGGGGGTCTCCCGCTCCAGGGAAGGTTCCCTTGGGAGCCGGGTGTCTCTGGTGTCGCCCGCCTGGTCTTTGGGCTGTGTGGCGTCCTCCTCGGTGGAGTCCCTCTGACCGGCGTCTGCCGGGGACGGGGGTGTGGTCTTCTCCGGGGTAGTAGACGTCAGTCCCCTGGTCGACGACGGGTGTCTGGGTGTCGTTGGGTCCTGTGAGCGCCGGTGATGTTTGGCGGATGTCGGGTGGGCCAACGTCCGTTTGAGGGACGTCAGGTCTTTGGTTTTGCAGGGCGCCAGATCCGGACCTTGGGGTGGCTGGGAGACTGACCTGGCGTCAGTGTCCCGGTGACGGGAGGAAGATTTATGGTGTTCACCCGACTTAGACAAGGCCTTGGAAGGTGTAGAGGAGGCAGAGGGCCTTGACGTCTTCAGAGGCTGGAGACAGGGAGAACCACTACATGACCAGGGCCCAGGAGGGAGAGCGGTCCGATTTGGAGCCAGAGCTTCGGGAGTCAGAGGCCCTTGCAGGAGACCTGGACCTCTCCTTTTCCCGGTGCTTGTCCCAGTGTTTATGGGATTTGCTGAAAGGCTGTCCCCGGGAGGAAGGTTCCTGGTCCATGCTTTTCAGTTTCTCTTCCAGGAGAAAACGCTTTAAGTGCCTTCTGGCGGCGGATCCTGGTGCGACTGTTAAAACCCTGGCAAAAGGAGCAGACCTTGGTGTCGTGGTCCGGGCCTAGGCAGCACACGCAGGCCAAATGGGGATCCTTGAAGGGGATCTGTTTGCTGCAGGCGCACTTCATGTGGCGACCCTCTAAGGATGGAGTTGGAGAGGACATCAGTTGATCAAATCCAAAAAGACGAAAATAGTCGTAGTTCTGCAGTCGTCGCGCGCTAGAAAGGAGACAGAGGCAGATACTGGTGAGTCGACAGCGGGGAAAAGAACTGAGGATTATGGGAAGCCGCCTCATGTACTATGCCGGTCAGGGGCGGGATCGACATCAGAGGGGCCCCCGCTGAAGACTGCTAGCTAGAAAATTTCCGTGGGGTCCTGGCGCCTGCAGGCTTCAGTCCTAATGGTGTAACCTGCTGCAAGAGCTGTATCTTGAAGTAAGATCAGTTGGGTATACTCAGGCCTACGAGTGTCTCGTCAAGGTAGTGGCAGAGAGCCCTCTTGACATTCAGGCTTTGCAGTTTCCACTCAGATGAGCTGGAATTCTCAGCGAAGATTGGTTCAAATGAAAGTCTGAGACCACCTTATGAAGGAATTTCCTATTAGTACCAAGTACAACTTTGTCCCTGTGGACTGACATGTAGTCTTGGTCTGTGCACAAGGCCTGCAATTCACTCAATTCTGGCTGAAGTGATGGCAATGAGGAAGACAGTTTTCCATGCGACATAATTCAAGTCTGCAGTTGCCATAACAAAAAAAAAAGGGCTCCATGACCTTGGCAATACAAATATTGAGATTCCAGGCCGAACCTGGCTCCCTGAGGGGAGGGTGAAGGTGGTGGAGGCCCTTGAATTTCTTAAAAAAGGGTAAGAGGCCATGGACCTATCCTTACCAGCTGATGCCATTGCTGAAACTGCAGCTAGGTGGACCTTCAATGTGGAAGGCTGAGGGAATGCAAGAGTGTCGTAGTCCAACAGGACAGAAAAACTGGCACCAGAGGGGTCATCCCTTCCCTTACACCAAATGAAGAATCTTTTCCACTTTGAGGAGTAAGTTTTCTAAGTGGATGGTTTCCTGGAACCCCAGAGCAGTCAAAACTTCTTCAGAGAGATTTAAGTTGGCAAACTAAGTCTTAAGAGCTATGCCTTCAGTCACAGGGCTCTGGGACTGGGATACAGGATCCTGCCCTGAGAGGATGTCAGGAGATTGCGTCTCTGGGGCAGGTACATCAGCCATGAGTCAGTAATAGTGAGTACCATGACTGCTTTGCCCTGTCTGGAGCCACCAGGATCACTGTTGGTTGTGACCAGAGTTTTATCAAGGTCTTGAGCAACAGGGTAAAAGAAGGAAAGGCATATAGGAATCTGCCTGACCAATCCAGTGCCTAGATACACCTGTAGGTGGCGTCTGAAAGCATAACCACTAACTACTTTAGACTTACTTAGCTGACTTTCACTCAGGCCTGGAAACGTCTTAGGAAGTCAGCAGTTTTTACCTAAATATTAAACAAACCAAACTGCTTAGAATGGATTGGATAGCACCGTTAGAAAGGTAATTTTGTACTGAACAACTTTGCTGCTGATACTGTGTGTCCATCATGTATACTTTACAAGTTTCATATTTGCTCAAGGTATGGAGTGCATGGCTGACATTTCTCTCTCAAGCCTCACCCAAGCATCTTGAATAAATCCAAAATTTTGGGGGGGGGGGCATTTCAGTTAGTATAAAAAAAAAGTTGATTACAATTGCTTGCACAGCACCATTGGAAAGGTAATTTTGTGCTGAACAACTCTGCCACTCAGTTTGTGTGTAGCACTTACGGTTCAAGAAGTATTCACATTTGTTTGTGGCATGCTGATTATGGCTCGGTTTTGCTTAAAAAAAAAAAGGCACAGGATGCAGTGCCAAGAGTGTACAGGACTCAAATGGTGGAAGCCTCAGAGAGCTCTTGTGATGTGAATGAGTTAAGGCATCCACTGGGTCTGTGCCCCTGCTTGGGGGTCTGCAACAGAACTGTGGCAGCTGGTGATTGTGAAGGCAAACAGATCTCTGGTGTACTCCACCTCCACACTGACTGGAGCACTTGTGCATTCAGGGATCATTCTGTAATGGTTCTGGCCAATTCTGCTGATGGTGTCTGCCAGGACATGGTCCTTTCTGAAGAGGTGGACAGCTGATAAGGATACTTTTAGCGAGCAGGCCAGACCCCACACTCATGGCCTCTGCACAGTGGGTGGACCTGGTTCCCCCTTGCTTGTTTATGTAATATATGGTGTTATGGCAGGATCTCTTGCATCTAGTAATTCTCTGTCCCTTATATGAGAAATATAGAAAACCAATACTGGGGGAAATTTGGAATACGAATCAACACATTATCTCTTGAAAACTAAAAATATTCTGATCCAGGTAGACTCCCTCCTTAAAATTACAGTAAACAAAATTACATAGAGACTGAGAAAAATGAATAAAAGTTGAGGCCAGTAGGACAAGATGGCACATAAATACAGGTTACTCACCTGTAACAGGAGTTCTAGGAATGGTATATGTTGTTCATCCACACTGTCTGGCAGGTATCCTTGCCGCTTTAAATCTTGCCGGAAGGTCTTCAAGATGGCTCCTCCCACCCACCCAGGTGGTAAAACTCTCGGCTCCGCCCCATGATGCCAGATCTGGCCCGCTGGAAGCTCAGGTTGTGCGTCGAAGCCGGGGAGTCCGGGTGGGTTGTGTGGATGAACAACATATGCCATTCCTAGAACTCTTACAGGTGAGTAACCTGTATTTCTAGGGACATGGATATGTTGTTCATCCACACTGTCTGGCAGACTCCTAGCAGTTCTCTGGGAGGAAGGAGGCAAGGTGCACACCCCCTACTTAGGGAATAGAGACTGGAGAACCGAGGCCCCAAAACCAGCATCCCGGCGTGACTCAAGGTCGATGTGGTAGTGGGTGATGAAGGTGTGTGCTGACTTCCAGGTAGCAGCCCTGCAGATTTCCTGGATAGGGACGTCCCTGGAAGCAGCCACCGATGCAGCAGTATGGCGGGTAGAATGAGCTCTTATCCCTCTGGGAGGCTCCATGCCCGCCAACTTATAGCAGAGATCTATGCAGGAGGTGACCCACCTGCCTATCATCCGCTTGGCTGCAGGTCTGCCAGGTGCAGCTTCAGCATAGGTGACAAACAGCTGGCGAACCTCTCCCGAATTTCAGCCATGGCTCCTTATAGTAGCGAGCACCCTTCTAGGGTCCAGTATGGAGCCTATATTTGGCCTCCGAGGTGTGACTGGGGGTAGAACACGGCAGAGTCAACACCTGGTTAAGGTGAAACTCCGACACCACCTTCGGAAGGAATTTCGGGTGGGGGCGCAGGACAACCTTGTCCCTGTGGAAGACCAGGTAAGGAGACTCGATGGAGAGCGCCTGGAGCTCTCCCATCCTTCTGGCTGACGTAATAGCCACCAAGAAGGCGGTCTTCCACGACAGGTGAGAGATCACACCTGTGCATTGGTTCGAATGGCTTGCCCATGAGCTTTGCCAGTACCAGCAGTAAATCTCACGGAGGTGGAGGTTCTTGACCGGAGGAAATGTAATCAAGGCCTTTGTAAAAGTGCTCTCACTTTTCCTGCGCCACCGACTGCTTCCCTGCCCGCCCAGTGCAAGCAGAGATGGCTGCCAGGTGCACCTTAAGGGTCGCCGACCTAAGCCCTTGCTGAGAAAGGGACCATAGGTAGTCCAATATGCTGCATGAGGAACAGGAGGAAGGGTCAAGGCCTTGCCCTGACACCAAATGGAAAATCTCTTCCATTTCAAGGCAGCATTTTCTGGTCGACTTATGGGACGCCTCAACTACATTGAGGACCTCGCCAGAAAGACCCAAGGGCTGGAACTCTAGCCACTCAGGAACCAGGCGGCCAGGTGCAGGGATTGAAGGTCCGGATGGAACACCTTCCCCTGATTGACTGAGAGCAGGTCCGGGCGAGCTGGAAGCTGCCTCGGGAACCTGGAGCTGAGGCTGAGGAGATCTGGTACCAGTGATTGGCGGGCCAGTCTGGGCTATTAGAATCACCTGCGCCTTGTCCCTGCTCGCTTTGAGAAGCACCTTGTGGATCAAGGGAAATGGGGAAAGGCGAGAAGAGGCCCGGTGTCCACGGCCCCGAGAGGCATGCATCCCTGCAGCGAGCCCTGCTGAGGGGGCGGGCATTGAACAGCCTCAGCCTGCCTCCTGAGGCAAACAGGTCCACCTGAGGTGTGCCCCAATGGGAGAACAGATCTTGTACTACCTCCGCAGGAGAGACCACTCGTGGGACACAGCCCCTATCCGGCTTAGGGCGTCGGCCAGGGTATGGAGGCTCCTGCCACATGAATGGCTAGGAGATCCGCCTCCAGGCTGCATGCAGTGACCAAACTGCGGAGAGCTTCCTTGCATAGAAGCATGGAGCGCGGCCCCGCCTCTGGCGGTTTAGGTAGCACATGGTCGGTGGTTGTAGGTCTGGACCCAACCACTTGACCCTGAAGAAACGGAGTCAAGGCGGTGAGAGCTAGGCGGACCGCCTCGGAGCTCCAGCAGGTTGGATATGGCATCGACTCACACCAGAGGCCTTGCGCCGGTGTTCCCCAGATGGGCACCCCAACCCATCAGAGAGGCATCGGTCGATAGAGACCGCTCTGCTCGGGCGGACAAACGGGATGCCTCCTGCAGATGAGCTGGAATGATCCACCACTGGAGAGCGTTCACATCCCTGGGTCACCGTCACTAGCTGGTCCAATGGATCGCAGCGCTGGAGACCACTGGCTGGCCAGCCCCATTGAAGGGCGCAAGTTCCAGCGGCCCAACGGACCACGCTGGTGCAGGCCGCCATGAGACCCAGGAGTGCAGGAAGTCCCGGCAGCGCCATTGCCCAACCAGAAATGATTGGGCAAAGGAGGAAAGAACCTCGGCCCTGTCCACCGAGCTGTGCCTGGCTCGAAGAGAGTCGAGCTCTGCCCGATGAAGAGAATCACCTGCTTGCCTCGAGTTCCACTTGGCCTCGTGATGAGGAGGCCGACTTGAGAGCAAACCTGGAGGGCCAGATCCCTGGACCGCTCCACCTCCCGTCTGGAGGGGGCTGCTATCAGCCAATCGTCCAGGTAAGGGTACACCTGGACCCCTCGGTGCCGCAGGAATGCTGTCACCACTGCCATGGATTTGGTGAAGACCCTGGGAGCAGGAGACAAGCCAAAGGGCATGGCTCGGAACTCAAAGGGATCCTTCCGCTCAAAAGCGAAGGAATCTCTGATGTGACGGACGGATAGGGACGTGAAAGAACGCGTCCTGCAGGTCCAGAGAGCAGAACCACACGCCGCGTTCCAAGGATGGTATTATCTGAGCCAGAGTGACCATCCTGAAGGTCCGAGACCTTAGGAACTTGTTTAGGTCATGCAGGTCGAGAATGGGGCGCCAGCCCCCCGTCCGTTTCGGAACCAGGAAGTACCTGGACACAAACCCCGGGTCTGAGGGAGGATCCGCCACCTCTCTGATCACCTCCTTCTGGAGGAGGATAGCGATGTCGGCTCGGCAAGCCGACAGTGAGGCTGTGGACCGTGAGGCTGTGGACCCCGAGGCCCCCCGAGGTGCGATGGCTCTGAAGGGCGGGGCCCGCTCAAACTCCAGAGGCAGGCCCTTTCCCACCACTTCCAACACCCACCGGTCTGTGGTAATAACGGAACAGGCGGAAAGTAAGTGGCGGAGCCGCCCCTTCCCATGGGGGGAACCTGGGGTGAGGTGACAAGGTTGGGGGTGACACCCCTCAACCCGTCACTGGGCAGGCTTGGAGGGGACCGGCCGGGACCTCCTGCCTTTTACCCCCGCTTCCTGGAGGAGGAAGCTGCGGGCTTGGGTTTGGGATGCTGCGCGAGCCTGCTGGCTCTGGACGCTGTTGATCGGGACGCTGGGCGCAGACAGACTAGTGGGCTTAGGCTGTGGTCTTCGGCCTTGTCCTCTGGCGTGATGAGACCGAGTCCAAAGTGGCATTGACTTCTCGATCCTCTGGAGGTGGCCTTCCACCCCAGGGCCAAAGAGGTCGGTCCCCAAGAAGGGGACATCCGCCAACTTGTGTTGGGTATCCGATGTGAAAGTGGATATTCTCAGCCATGCCCGATGGCGCATAACCACTGCGGACGCGACTGACCTGGCGCATGAGTCTCCAATGTCCAGAGCAGTCTGAAGTTGCTGCTTGGCCACTGCCCTGCCCTGGTCCCGCACCTGCCTAACCATGGTCTGCAGGTCAGCTGGGAGATGAGGGACTACCTCGTCCAGGGAGCCCAACAGGGCATGGGAGAAATGTGCCATAAGTACGGCCGAGCTGGCCTGACGAAGGCCAAGGGAGAATGCAGTGTAGACTTTTCACCCGGCATAGTCCAATTTCTTGGACTCCTTGTCGGGAGGTTTGTCCACATCCCTAGCGTTTCCGGCACGCCGGAAAACGCTGTCGGTAACTAACCCCTCGGCTGAGGGATGTTCCGAGAAACCGGACAGGAACCGGTAGGGGACCGATACTTCCTGGCCGAGGCGAAGGTGGCTAGGCGCTGCCAGAGCTCCAAGGCCGGGCTCACAATGGCCTCGGCCACAGGAAAGGCTCAGAGGGAATACTGCACGGTCCAACATCTCCGTGAGGGATACTTCTGTCCCGCTTTGATACGGGTTTCCAGCTGCATCCTGTGGACTCCGAGATGAGCCACAAACCCAGGAAGGACGTAAGGCTATTGTCCAGCTACTGACCTCCAGAGGACTCCAAGTCCACTGCCTGGAGAAAAGGGAGGAACTGCCGGACTCGAAAAGTTCGCAAAGAGCTGCCTGGCCTGAGCCACCCTCCACCTGCCGAGGGCGATCGGGAGTGAGGGGACAGACAGCCTATGGGCAGACCCTAGCCGACCGAGGTTCTTGGTCGGAGCCCCAAACAACGGCTGTGGAGGCGGAGGTTCCACCGGAATCGGTGGAGCAGCTGGTTTTGGCTGAGCAACAAGCCTGGAAACAGGCGGCTCGGCTAAAGCGAGGGGTTGCTTGCCGCTCTGGTGCACAGCCACTTAATGGCCAGTGAGGCGGCGTCAGCTTGTTCCCGCCAGAAGAAGCTGCTGCCACATGAGGTCCTCAGACGCCGACGCAACATGCGTTGAATCCTCGCCCGAGGAGGAGGGCGAGGGGCGCGCTGCTTGCTGCGGTGCCGAGATCGAGACCGCCGATGGCGGCGGATCGCTGGACCGCCAAGAAGTCCGGAGACCGAGACCGCTAACCTCGGCTTTTCTGAGAGGGGCGGAGGAGGGGCGGGAACCCGCCTCCTCGGCTCGGCGATCACCCGAGGGCTCCGGAACGGAGGCACTGGCAAGCCCACGGATCCTCAACCACTGGGGGAACCGGAGAGAGGATTTTCTGCTTCGGCTGGTCGACAACCTGCCAATGCGCTGAAAGATCTCGATCATGGCCGACAGGAGTCTCAGTCAACTGACCTGATGGGGACACCGTGAAGCCAGTGGCCGGCGCCGGGCGACTCGATCAAGTCGATGGTAGACTACTCGGGAGGGGACTTCCCGCCTCCCAAGAGCGCCGACGGAGGGACTCACTCTTGTCCTTTGGACCGAGAGGAAGGTCCAGCAGATGCTGGTCTCCCTCCCCTAGTGGAGAGAGACAGACAAAGCCCTAAAGGAAGCAGAATATGAGGATCCCAGGGAGGTGGGATAAATGCCACGGCGAGGAAGATGCGCACCAAGCTGCCTCCTCTTCGAGGGCAATCACCTGCCTAGCTGTTCCATCGAGCCTCCGCGTGGAACCGCCTAATTGCCTCCTTCGACTTTACCGAGGGTAGCGCTGCTGCCTGCTGCAGATGGCAGCATGATCTTCCAGGACGAGGGCCGAGAAAGAAGAGCACAGGTCGCAGTCGTGGGTCGTGCTTCAAGGCCCCAAGCAGTAGACGACGTGGAGTAAGTGATCTGTCCGAGACATCTTCGCCCGCATGGGCATCTCCGGAAACCGGAATCATTTGTCCATCGCAGCCGCAAGGGAATTAGTTGACCAAGTCTAGAAAACCTTAAAGTTTAATTTCGAAACCGAGAGTTAGGAACTAGTCTTATACGCAGAGCGTTAAGAGGGAACCTGAGCTTCTAAGCGGTAAGGAAGATCTGGCGTCATGGGGCGGAGCCGAGAGTTTTACCACCCGGGTGGGTGGGAGGAGCCAGCTTGAAGACCTTCCGTCAAGATTTAAAGCGGCAAGGATACCTGCCAGACAGTGTGTATGAACAACATATCCATGTCCCTAGAAGAAAAAATTACTCACCTTAGTAATGTTTCTTCTAATGGAGTCTTGCTGTATTGACAGTAGCAGCGAGTCCCAACCTTCGAACTGCCACGGAGACGAAAGAGTTAACTTTCCATGCCAGGCATGGAACACTGAGCTCGAGCTCGGTTGAGACTATCTGTTGCTGTTTAAACTCAAACTGTCAGATCTTTACGAGCAAACTCACTAAGGCCCTGTGTGGAAGCTGTAAACCTACACTAGCCAACTGGCTACTAAACATGAAAAACACATTTTTTGGTCCCAAAACAAAGACTCAAGTCAGGAGACCCAAAAAATGAAAAACAGAACACCAAATCACCCAAGAAAAGGGGGGTGAAACAACAAGGTGGGCATCTACTGAGTGCCAACACGGCCACTGCCCACCCACATCCCAAAACAGAGGTTCTGAGAGGGGCAGGCCAGAATACAGCAAGACTCCATTAGAAGAAACATTACTAAGGAGAGTAATTTTTTCTTCAAACATGAAGTATTGCTGTATTCTGACAGTAGCAGACTACCAAGCAGTACCTCCATGGAGGAGGGACAGAACCTACTTAGGAAATAGGCTCTGAAGCACAGCTGTGCCAAACTGAGCATCACTCCTAGCCTGAATAGCCAAGGAGTAATGCTTGGTAAAAGTGTGAACTGTTTTCCAGGTAGCTGCTTGACATATCTCTAAGATAGGAATATCCCTGGCAGCAGCTGTAACTTTGGTAGAGGAGCCCCAGGCCTGAGGATGGAACCACCTGCTTTTAATAGCAAAATTGATACAAGAGACAATCCATCTGGCAATGGATCTTTAGTGGCAGGTTTCTCACCAACCTCACCATAAGTGAGGGAACAGTTGGAGGAGTCAAACCTGTGACCCTTGGTACGCTCTATGTAGTAGCTAAGGGCTCTTTTCACATCTAGTCTGTGGAGCCTTCTCGCCAGAGGGAGGAATGGTCAGTAGCACAGGAAGAGACAGGATTGATTAGGTGGAAATCTGAAACCACCTTAGGGCAAAATTTCTCGTTAGTCCTGAGGGGACCACCTTATTCTATGAAAGGAGATAAAAATCAGACTCCACTGACAAAAGCTTGTAACTCACTTATGCGTCTGGCGAGGTGATGGCTACCAGAAACACAGTTTAGTCAAGTACTTAAGCTCTGCTGAAGACAAAGGCTCAAAAGGGGTTGTATAGCTGAGCAATGCAAACATTAAGGTCCCAAGCAGGGCAGCAGGGTCCCTGAAAGAAGGGTTGTGAAGCAACTCAGAAAAACTTGGAGAATACAGGGTGAGCTGAAAGAAGAGGCT
Source organism: Neoceratodus forsteri (assembly GCA_016271365.2). Taxonomy (NCBI): domain Eukaryota; kingdom Metazoa; phylum Chordata; order Ceratodontiformes; family Ceratodontidae; genus Neoceratodus; species Neoceratodus forsteri. The sequence goes on along the minus strand of CM028133.1, from coordinate 32,551,837 downwards.
TACCTGCTGATAAAAGCAGAGACAGCTGCCAGATGCACCTTCAGTGTAGCTGGTCTAGGTCCTAAGCTATTTAAATGGACCATATAATCAAGGACTGTGGGCAGATCAGCAGAATCTGGGGCAGTATGTTTCCAGAGCACCATATGAAAATCTTTTCACTTGAATTATAGTAGCCCCAGGAAGGTTTCGTAGTTTTCCAGAATGTCCAATACGCCTTGGGAGAGGTGTGTAACCAGCAAACTAACTCTTCAAGAGCCAGGCCTTGAGATTGAGAAATTTGAGATTGGTACCAAACCTCCCTGAGCACAGGATAACAGGCTGTGATTCCTGGGAAGACACAGGGGAAGATGGACTGCTGATGACAGTAGGGGAGGGTACAAGGCTGTCTGGCTCAGTCTGGAGCAATCAGGATCATCATGCAGGGTTGAGATCTGATTTTGACTAGCACTTTGAACAGGAGAGGGAGGGGCGGGGGAAGGCACAGGAACTTCCTTCCCAACTGAGAACTAAGGCATCCAGGGGGACTGAGCCCAACACTGGGGGCCTGCAAAAAGGGAAGTTGGTGATTTTCTGGTGCGAAAAGATCTGTGGGTGCCCCATCTGGAAAAAATCACCTCCAAGACCAGGGATCCAGTGGCCATTCGTGATGGCCTGGGATATCCTGGTTGAGAGCATCTGCCAGGACATTGTCCTTGCCTGGAAGGTGAACCGACGAGGGAGGTGTTCAGGAATAAGCCAGAGACCACAACTCTTCATTGTTTCTGTGCACAAGGCCGTAGACAGAGTGCCCCTTGTTTAAGTTGCTGATGTACCACATTGTGGTGGTATTGTCTGTTCTGACCTGGATAACTTTGTTCTGAACAGATTTGGAAAAAGCTTGAAGTGCTAGAAACACTGCTCTGAGTTCCAACAGATTGATGTGAAGCACAGATTCCTGAGGGACCACAACCCCTGGGTGGTCAGGTCGCCCAAGTGATTCTCACCCCAAGAGGGAGGCATCTGTAGTAAGGATTAGAGTGGGACTGAGAGAACAAAGGACCTTGTCTCAGATTGCTCTGATCCTACCACCACTGTAGGGCCTGGATCAGGTTTCGAGTCACTGGGATCAATTTGGTCAGAGGGTCCTTCCTTTGAGACCGAAGGCTCTCAAATGGAACTGAATGTCCCTCATCTGAAATCTGCCCCTGCACCACTGCTGTGGAAGCAGCCATGTGCCCAGGAGCTGTAGAAATGCCTTGCTGGTCGAGATACCTGCAGGGTGAATGAGGTCAGAGAGATATGGGTCCTTGCTCCGTCCATGGGAAGGAAAGCTCTGGCCTTTTCTGTGTCTAGCTCTGCCATGAAGGTGAGGAGCTGGACAGGCTCTAGAACTGGACTTGAAAGATTCAGGAGGAAACCTAACGAAGGTGAGCAGTCGCTGAGTTATCTGTAAGTGTGACTTGACTTGGTCTGGGGACTTGGTCACTATAAGCCAGTCGTCCAGGTAAGGGAAGATGGCAATCCTTGCTTTTCTTAGAGAAGCAATCACTTACTGCCAGGCATTTTGTAGTTCATTCTTGGAACAGAGGTTAGTCCCAAGGGCATTGCTTTGAACTGGTAATGGCTTGAGGGCAGCTTTGAACCTGAGGTACTGACGGGAGCTTGATGACAACATGGAAGTAGGCATCCTTGAGGTCCAGGATACTTGTGCTGTCCCTGGCCTTAGAGAGGGTAAAATTATTCTCAGAGTCACCATTTGAATTTTGCCTTAACAAGTGCTTGTTACATCTGAGATCCAGGATGGGCCGCCATTCTCCTGTCTTTTGGGGTAAGGAAGACTGGAGTACAACCTTTGCCTGTGTAGGGTGGAATCCTTCCACAGCTCTGAGAGCTAGGAGGAAGAGACCCCTGCCTCTAGGGCAAGTGCTCTGAGGGTTCTGGAGGTGGGAAAGGACCTGTTTCAGCTTTAAACTTTGAAGCTGAGAATGCAGCCCCTGCTTACTACTCCAGTGTGGACCCAGTCTGTCAGACTTGAGCTCTGGGTGGGGAGTGTTCTGGCAGAGCCATCAGGTGCCTGTTGGTGGGGTTTTGAGGGGTGGCAGGTGTCTGTTGGCCCTTCTGCCTCTCCCTCAAGAACCTCTGAGCATATGCAGAAGAGGAGGCCTGGGCTTGGTAGAAAGGCCTATGAAAAGGCCTGCCCCTGGGAAGCTGCCTCTGAGGAGTGGCCTGCCTTTCCTTGGCCTGGGCACTCCTGTAGGTGATCCTATACTCATCCATTTTCTTCATGTAATTCTGTTTGCTCCCCAAAGAATTACCAACAGGAAAATCCATGGCCTTAGTCTGGGCATCCTGTGACAGGCTAGTACATCTGAGCCAAGCCATCCGGCAAAGTGCCACAGATGTAGCCATCACTCTTTATAACACATCATCTGAGTCCACTGCAGCATGAAATTGCACCTTGGATGCCTCAATACCATCAGCAGCCACCTGCTCCAGCTCCTTGGCAAGCTGGCCAGGGACCTGTTTTGCTAAAGCCATGACAGTGTCCCATCTGGATTTCTGATACCTAGCAACATAAGCCATATAATTGGCCTGTCTGAGTCCCAAGGATGCTACCATGTACTGTTTCTTTGCCATGGCATCAATCCTCCTGGAGTCCTTGTCTGGGGGGGTGTGAAGCCAAGGGAATATTTGCCTTGTCACAGGCTGCAGCCTGCATTACCCCAACATGGCTGCATTGTTGTGTAAGGAACTCCGTATCAGAGCCTGACAATGCATACCTCTTGTCCATTCTCTTATCCACAGGAGGTATAGTATTAGGAGTCTAAAATTTTAAATGTCTGTTTCCCAAAAGATTTGTGCAAGGGAATAGACAGTCTCCTAGACTCTGGGATATCCAACATTTCCACAGAGTCAGGCTCCTCTTGGTCATCCACAGCTTCTTCCATAGGAAGCTGGAGGGTTTCAGCCACTTTTTTTTTTTATAAAACATGAAATGAGAGGGGGACTCAGAAAGCCTAGGAGGAGACACTCCTGAAGGTCTGTCTGGGGAGATGTCCGGGTCAATGGCCACATCCAGACTTTCAAATCCACATTCACTTTCCTCATACTCCTCTTCCCTCCTCCGGTTCATAATACTCCTCTAAATCATAATCTTGAACCGGTGGAACCGGCCGAACTGAGAGCCTCCCTGATGGTGCCGGTTCTGTCGGAACCGGAGAAAGCGACTGGACAATTTTGATCGCTTTGGCTATTTCTTCAGTGGTTGGAGAGGAAAGTTTTGGCTCCACACCAGCTGATTTTTCTTCTTTTCTAGTTCTCTTTGCTGGAACCGACTCCTCAGAATCTGATCTCCTTTCGCCCGAAGTCTCGCCCTGGTCAGAGGGCACTCCTACTGGTTCAGTTTGAACCAAACCGGGCTGGCCATCCGGTTCAGTGGACTTTTGCCTCCCTTTCCTGAGCCTACCAACTCTCTTTTCTAGGGTAGCTGCAGGAAAATTTTTACAAATCTGGCAGTCTGCATTGAGGTGGTCAAACCCCAGACAATAAACACAGGTGGTGTGGGGGTCAGCCTTGCAAAGACTTCCCCACACACACTACAGTGTTGAAACCCAGTGGGCCCGGTTTTTCTTTTGGGTTTCTCAGACATTGTGCCAGTCCTAACCAAACTTACTCTTTTAATGGCAATCCGCCAGGCAAGACCCTTTATCGGTTCCTGACCGTGTCACGGGTCGTGGAAAATACCGTAATAAAATCTGTTTTTTTTTTTGTTTTTTTTTAGAACCGATAAGAACTGGTAACCACACACTAAAAGTACAATTTAGGATTTTTAAACAACTTGATCGGTTCAAACCGAACCATATAAACCGTTTACAAGTTCCACACAAAATAAAATTTATATAACCTATCTAGTACTCACGAATACCACAGACAGAGACTGAACTGACAGGTTGCGGTTTAAATTCGAGAAAACCGGTACTTTAACCGACAAATTGAACCGAGCAGAAGGAGAAATCTCCAGAGCGACTGTTCAGTGAGGCGGAGTAAAGAATCTGACGGTTTGAGTTTAAACAGCAACAGACAGTCTCAACTGAGCTCAGCGTTCCATGCCTGGCATGGAAAGTTAACTTTCATCTCCTGGGCAGTTCGAAGGATGGGACTCACTGCTACTGTCAGAATACAGCAAGACTTCATGTTGTTTGAATAAAAGCATGCTGTACTATTTGTATCTGAATTAATAAAGTATAAGTGCATTATAACATATTGCACCTTTTGTATTTTGGACATTTATGGATTTTGATTGTATTTAATCAACTGATCCTTTAAAATATATATATATATATTTGTATGTCATGTTATGAGATTGTCTTGTTTTGTAAATTGTAATGACTTACTGAAAGCTGAATAAACCTTTTGACTGATAATGGTACTGTCTGTCCTGACCTATACCACCTTTCCTTTTAAGTGAATAGCAAATTCCTGTAGACCCAGGTATACTGCCCTGAGCTCCAAGGAGATTTACATGCAGGAGAGATTCCTGAGGAGACTATGCTCCACAGGCAGTTAAGTCCAGCACGTGTGCTCCCCCTTTGTAAGTGGCCCCTTCCCTGGGGTTTTCTGGATCCAGCCACCACTGCAGGGTTTGCAGGAGGGTGTCAGACTGGTACCAGTTTGACAAAGGAATCTTCTCGGGATCAGCGAACCCTTAACTGAAACGTTGCCCCTGATCCGAAACCTGGATCCTGGGACCACTGCTGTGGAAGTTGCCATGTGGCCCAGTAGCTGTAAAATGTTCTTGCTGTCGGTCTGTTCAGCTGAAATAACCTACCAACTGCAAGAGATAACAGTACCCTGTCCCAGGAAGAAAAGCCCTTCCTGCAAGATGCCTAATTCTGCTCCAATGAAGTCTAGAAGCTGTACTGGCGCTGTTCCCCCCACTTCTGTACATTTATCAGAAATTCTAGTAACTAGTGTGTGCCTTGCTAAAGCCAGAGAGTCCTCTGTGTGTTACAAGGACAGACCCTCGACTAGCCAGTCATCCAAGTATGGGAATGCTGTCACTCCCTGCCTTAAGTATGCCACCACTACAGCCAGACACTGAATGCCCTGGGGGCTGAAGTTAGGCTGAAAAGCATGGCTACGTACTTTCTGTGGCTTGGCCTTGCTGACATGTGGAAGCAAGCATCCTTGAGGTCTAAAGATGCCCAGGCAATCCCCTTTCTGCAGTGTGGGGGATCATGGCCATAGTGACCATTCTGAACTTTAATTTTCATACATGTTTGTTTAGAAGTCACATATCCAGAATGGGCTGCCAGTCCCCATTTTCTTCTGGTGGGGAAGTATCTCTTTCCCCTCTCTGGAAGGGTATGGTTTCTACTGCCCTAATATGGTTAGTTAGCAATTTTCCACCTCTGCTTCCAGAAAGCTAGTCTGCAGAGGTAGCTGGGGCAAAATGTCTGGCTCTCAGTTGGGAAGAGATCTGAAACTTAGCGAAAGTCCTTGGCGCACTACCCCAAGACCCACTTGTCTATGGTGATGGCATGCCAGGCTTGGAGAAAGTGAGCCAATCTGCCTCCTACAGTTGGGGAGACTACCTGTACTAGCCATCGAGGGATTCTGCTTTGGCTGGGTTGGAGGCTGAGGCACTTGTGCTGGTCTCATAGTCCCTAGGCTGATGGCAGTCAGGTGTTGCCTGGGCCTGAAAGAATGGTCTGTAGTAGGAGCCCCTACCCTGGCCTCCTGTATTGGGACCTGTAATTAGTGGAGGGTCTCTAGCAGATTTACTTCTGTAAGTTGCCTTATACTCCTACACTTTCTTTATGCAGGCCTCTGTCTTGTCCCCAAAGAGGGAGTGTCATGGGAAATCCATGGCCTTTGTCTGCATACCTTGGGTCAGGTTAGTTGCAAGTCAAGAGTAAGAAACATAGTAGTTGACAGCAGATAAGGACCACAAGACCCATCCAGTCTGCCCATTTCCTTTTCTACCTTACAAATGTGCCATCAACCTTTGTCAGTGGCCTATCCACACTCATCTGTATTGCTCCCTTATGCTTATCCCATGCCTGTTTGAAGCCCTGCACTATATTCATAGCCACCACTTCCTGAGGTAGGCCGTTCCATGCATCCACCACCCTTTGTGAAATAGAACTTCCTCATATTACCCCTTAATCAGCCTCCCTCTAATCTCCTGCTGTGTCCTCTTGTCCTATTTTTCTTATATTGAAACGTTTAGACTTTCACCTCGTTAATGCCCTTAAGGTGTTTCAACATTTCGATCATATCACCTCTCTCCCTCCTTTGCTCTAGGGTATACATATTGAGCTCCATTAATCTGTTCTCATATGTTTTCTGATGCAGTCCCTACACCATTTTGGTTGCCCTTCTCTGGACCGCCTCTATTTGGTTAATGTCCTTGTGAAGGTGTGGCCTCCAGTACTGCACACCAGTACTCCAGATGGGGCCTAACCAGCATCTTGTAAAGAGGGATTATTACCACTCTCTTACGACTTGTGATACCCCTACTAATACACCCCTACATCCCTCTAGCCTTACCTACTGCTGTAGGTCTGCTTGGATGATTTCAGGTAATCTGTGATGATGCCAAAGTCTCTCCCTTTGTGACTGCCAGCAACTCCCCTCCCAGCCCATAGGTGGCTTCAGGGTTTCTCTTCCCTATGTGCATGATCTTGCACTTCTTTGCATTAAAACCCAGTTGCCACTCTTCCGACCATTTTGCTAGTTTATCCAGATCTCTTATTCTGACCACCCCATCTGGATCATCTACTCTGTTGCAGATCTTGGTGTCATCTGCAAACAGACATGCCTTACCCTCTAGTCCATCTGCAATGTCACTGATGAAAATATTGAAGAGGACTGGCCCCAGGACTGATCCCTGAGGTACCCTACTTATGACTAGCATCTCTGACTGCATACCATTTACCACCACTGTTTTCTGCCAGTCAACCAGTTTGCCACCCACTTGACCAACTTCTGACCTACCCCAAGCCTACCCAGCTTGTTTATCAATCTTCTAGTGGAACAGTGTCGAAAGCTTTGCTAAAGTCAAGGTAGGAGACATCAACTGCTTCCCTTGGTCCACCACTCTGGTTACCCAAAGAAATCTGAGATTAGTTTGACAGGACCTTTCTCGAAGAAGTTGAACTGGTCCAAGCACTCAACTGCTGGGTTCGTATTGAATTCTGTTCACCAATACCTCTATGTTCTATCGCACAGCCAATCTCTGACCCAGTTTACTACCCTAAGACCCACTCCCAGGCTACCCAGCTTGATTACTAGCCTCCTATGTGGAATGATATCCAAGGCCTTGCTGAAATTCAGGTAAGCCACATCCACTTCACCTCCTGTCACTCAGTCAAAGACATTTATCAGATTTGTTTTACAAGATCTTCCCGCTGTGAATCCATGTTGCCCCGGATCCTGTGCTCTGTTGGATTAGAGATATCACAAACCTTTAGTGATTCCATTAGTTTTCCCACCACCGAGGTCAGGCAGACTGGCCTGTAATTGCCAGCTTCCCCCAGCTCCTACTTGTGGAGAGGGACATTTGCTGCCACCCCCCCGTCCTTTGGTATCATACCAGTTTCCATTGAACCGTTTAATAGGGATGTTAGTCCTGCCAGCACCTCCCAGAGTTCCCTTAATACTCTATGTATCCCATCTGGCCCCACTGCCTTGTCCACTTTCAGATGAGTTACTTTAAGATTCTCTCAACTGGAGCATTCACCTGAACTTAATAATCTAGGACTGCTTCTATGTACTGGAGTCATACAAGGAACAAGAAAGTACAGATACGCAAGAACTTACCGTAACAGTAGATCTTGGAGACAAGCTCTTGCAGCAAGTAATACCATTAGGACTAGGCCGCCAGACACTAGGACACCACGGAAAACTTCTAGCTAGCAGTCTGGCAGGGGACCACCTCCAACAGACGTGGTATAAAGGGGCGTGTTCCTCGACTCACCTCAGTTCTCTCACCAGAGAACTGACTGAAAACAGAAGCTCTATCCCAAAGAGAAAATTTTAATAGTCCCTCTGGGCAGGTGGGTGGGAAAGCCACCTGTTGCAAGAACTCCTCCTCAAGATCCAACTGTTACGCCAAGTTCTTACACAACTACCACTTCACTTTGAGGGGGAGCTCTTGTGACAGGTAATACCATTAGGACAGAGTCCCAAGCAATACCCAAGAAGAGACCCAGGTCAGAAGGGTGGAGTATCATAATGCAGAGCAGTAGGCAATTAGGAGAGGAGTCCCTGAAAGACTGCTGGGCCGAAACCTGCTCTTTCTGGAAGCAAGGTCCAGACTGCAGTGCCCAATGAAAGTATGAACTGAACTCCAAGCAGCAGCCGACAGATGTCTGCTGAGGAAACATTTCTGAGTTAAGTGAAGGATGTCGCCATTCCTTTGAGGGGTGACCTTAACCTGTCCCGTAAGGGTTTGTTGTACTGCTGATAATGTAACGCAATAATTCACGAGTCACATAGCGTCAGTTTTATCACTGGTGCCCCAGCCTTCCTCTGGGCAAACAAGAAACTGGTCTGTCTTTCTGGAAGAACTGGTCCGGGCAAGGTAGTAAAGAAATACAGGTTACTCACCTGTAACAGGAGTTCTAGGAATGGTATAGGTTGTTCATCCACACTGTCTGGCAGGTATCCTTGCCGCTTTAAATCTTGCCGAAAGGTCTTCAAGCTGGCTCCTCCCACCCACCCGGTGGTAAAACTCGGCCCGCCCATGATGCCAGATCTGGCCCGCTGGAAGCTCAGGTTGTGCGTCAAGCTTGGAGGTCGGTGGATGAACATATACCATTCCTAGAACTCCTGTTACAGGTGAATAACCTGTATTTCTAGGGACATGGATATGTTGTTCATCCACACTGTCTGGCAGACTCCTAGCAGTTCTCCGGGAGGAGGGAGGCAAGGCGCACACCCCCTACTTAGGGAATAGAGACTGGAGAACCGAGGCCCCAAAACCAGCATCCCGGCGTGACTCAAGGTCGATGTGGTAATGGGTGATGAAGGTGTGTGCTGACTTCCAGGTAGCAGCCCTGCAGATTTCCTGGATAGGGACGTCCCTGGAAGCAGCCACCGATGCAGCAGTATGGCGGGTAGAATGAGCTCTTATCCCTCTGGGAGGCTCCATGCCCGCCAACTTATGGCAGAGATCTATGCAGGAGGTGACCCACCTGCTTATCATCCACTTGGCTGCAGGTCTGCCAGGTGCGGCTTCAGCGTAGGTGACAAACAGCTGGTGAACCTCTCCCCGAATTTCAGCTGTGCGCTCCTTATAGTAAGCGAGCGCCCTTCTAGGGTCCAGAGTATGAAGCCTATATTCGGCCTCCGAGGTGCGATTGGGGTAGAACACCGGCAGAGTCAACACCTGGTTAAGGTGAAACTCCGACACCACCTTCGGAAGGAATTTCGGGTGGGGGCGCAGGACAACCTTGTCCCTGTGGAAGACCAGGTAAGGAGACTCGATGCAGAGCGCCTGGAGCTCTCCCATCCTTCTGGCTGACGTGATAGTCACCAAGAAGGTGGTCTTCCACGACAGGTGAGAGAGTTCACACCTGTGCATTGGTTCGAATGGCTTGCCCATGAGCTTTGCCAGTACCAGCAGTAGATCCCACGGAGGTGGAGGTTCTCGCACCGGAGGGGAAATGTGATCAAGGCCTTTGAAAAAGCGCCAGACCACCTTCTGTGCCACCGACTGCTTCCCCGCCCGCGCCCGGTAAGCAGAGATGGCTGCCAGGTGCACCTTAAGGGTCGACGACCTAAGCCCTTGCTGAGAAAGGGACCAAAGGTAGTCCAATATGCTCGCCAAGGGACAGGAGGAAGGGTCAAGGTCTTGCTCCTGGCACCAAATGGAAAATCTCTTCCATTTGAAGGCGAGCATTTTCTGGTCGACTCTATGGGACGCCTCAACCACGTTGGAGGACCTCGCCGGAAAGACCCAAGGCCTGGAACTCTAGCCGCCCAGGAACCAGCGGCCAGGTGCAGGGATTGAAGGTCCGATGTAACACCTTCCCTGATTGACTGAGTGCAGGTCCGGGCGAGCTGGAAGCTGCCTCGGAGCCTGGAGCTGAGGCTGAGGAGATCTGGGTACCAGTACTGGCGGGGCCAGTCTGGGGCTATCAGAATCACCTGCGCCTTGTCCCTCCTTACTTTGAGAAGCACCTTGTGCATCAAGGGGAACGGGGGAAAGGTGTAGAAGAGGCCCGGGGTCCACAGCCTCGAGAAGGCATCCCCCTGCAGTAATCCCTGCTGAGGGGGGCAGGCATGGAACAGCCTCAGCTTCGCATTCTCCCTGGAGGCAAACAGGTCCACCTGAGGTGTGCCCCAATGGGAGAATAGATCTTGTACTACCTCCGGCAGGAGAGACCACTTGTGGGATGCAGCCCCTATCCGGCTTAGGGCATCGGCCAGGGTGTTGGAGGCTCCTGCCACATGAATGGCTAGGAGATCCGCCTCCAGGCTGCACACGAGTGACCAGGATGGAGAGCTTCCTTTGCATAGAAGCATGGAGCTGCCCACTCTGGTGGTTTAGATAGTACATGGTCGTGGTGTTGTCCGTCTGACCCGGACCACTGACCTCAAGAAACGGAGCAAAGGCGGTGAGAGCTAGCGGACCGCCGGAGCTCCAGCAGGTTGATGTGGCATCGACTCCCGCTGGGACCAGAGGCCGGCGCCCGGTGTTCCCCAGATTGGCACCCCAACCCATCAGAGAGGCATCGGCTCGATAGAGACCGCCGGCTCGGGCGGACAAACGGGATGCCCTCCTGCAGATGAACTGGAACGGTCCACCACTGGAGAGCTGCTCCACATCCCCCTGGGTCACCATCACTAGCTGGTCCAATGGATCGAGCTGGGACCACTGGCTGGCCAGCCCCCTACTGAAGGGGCGATGTTCCAGCGGGCCCAACGGACCACGCTGGTACAGGCTGCCATGAGACCCAGGAGGCGCAGGAAGTCCCGGGCAGGGCGCGATTGCCCAACCAGAAATGATTGGGCAAAGGAGGAAAGAACCTCGGCCCTGTCTGCCGGGAGCCGTGCTCTGGCTCGAAGAGAGTCGAGTTCTGCCCCGATGAAAAGAATCACCTGCTTTGGCTCGAGTTCCGACTTGGCCTCGCTTGATGAGGCCCACCTGAGAGCAAACCTGGAGGGCCAGATCTCTGGACCGCCCACCTCCTGTCTGAGGGGTCTATCAGCCAATCGCTCCAGGTAAGGGTAAACCCGACCCTCGGCGTCAGAGGGAATGCTGTCACCACTGCCATGCATTTGGTGAAGACCCTGTGAGCTGGAGTGTGTCAAGGGCATGGCTTGAACTCGAAAAGGGATCCCTCCGCTCGAAAGCGAAGGAACCTCTGATGTGACGGACGGATAGGGACGTGAAAGAACACGTCCTGCAGGTCCAGAGAGCAGAACCACACGCCGTGTTCCAAGGATGGTATCTGAGCCAGAGTGACCATCCTGAAGGTTCGAGACCTTAGGAACTTGTTTAGGTCGTGTAGGTCGAGAATGGGGCGCCAGCCCCCCGTCCGTTTCGGAACCAGGAAATACCTGGACACAAACCCCGGGACTGAGGGAGGGTCCACCACCTCTCTGATCACCTCCTTCTCGAGGAGGAGAGTGATGTCGGCTCGGGGAGCAGACAACGAGGCTTCCGACCCCGAGGCCCCCCGAGGTGCGACGGCTCTGAAGGGTGGGGCCTGCTCGAACTCCAGAGGCAGGCCCTTTCCCACCACCTCCAACACCCACCGGTCTGTGGAGATAACGGACCTGGCGGAAAGAAAGTGGCGGCCGCCTCCCACGGGGCATCTGGGTGAGGCGACGGGGTTGGGGTGACACCTCAACCCGTCCACTGGGCAGGCTTGGAGGAAGGACCGGCCGAGGACCTCCAGGGCCTTTACCTCCCTGCTTCCTGGAGGAGGAAGCCGAGGGCTTGGGTTTGGGATGCCAAGCTTAGCCTGTGGCCCTGACGCTGCTGGGGCCGATGTGCCATGGGCGCAGAGGGACGTAAAAGGCTTAGGCTGCGGCCTGCGGCCTTGTCCTGTGCGGATGGAGACAGAGTCCAAGGTAGCATTGGACTGCTCGATCCTCTGCAGGTGACCTTCCCCTTAGGGTCAAGAGGTCGGTCCCCAGGAAGGGACGTCCGCCAACTTGTGCTGGGTATCCGGGCGAAGGTGGATATCCTCAGCTATGTCCGACAGCGACAGCCACTCGCGGCCGCTACTGACCTGGCACGAGTCCCCAATGTCCAGAGCAGTCTGAAGCTGCTGTTTGGCCACTGCCCTGGTCCCGCACCTGCCTAACCGTGGTCTGCAGGTCCGCCGAAGATGAGGAACTATCTCATCCAGGAGCCCAACGGGCATGAGAGAAATGTGCCATAAGTACTCACCGAACTGGCCTGACGAAGGTCAGAGGAGGACGCAGTAGACTTTGGCGCCTGGCATAGTCCAATTTCTGGACCCTTGTCGGGAGGTTTGTCCACGCCCCAGCGCTCCGGCGCCGGAAAACGCTGTCGGTAACTAGCCCTCGGCTGAGGGGTGTTCTGGAAACCGGACAAGGAACCGGTAGGGGACCGGTATACTCCTGGCCATCCTGGCCGAGGGCGAGGACAGGAAGCAGGGTGCTGCCAGAGCCCAAGGCTGGCCCACTATGGCCTCGCGCCACCGGAAAGCGCCTCGAGGGGAATCCCCTGTCCAGTATCTCCGTGAGGGGATACCTGGCCTGCTTAGACACAGGTTCGGAGCCTCATCCCGGTGGACTCCGAGATGAGCCGAAGCAATCCCAGATTGGACGAAGGGCTATCGTCCATCGACTGACCTCCAGAGGACTCCAAGTCTACTCGCCTGGAGAAAAGGGAGGAATCGCCAGACTCTGAAGAGTCCGCAAAGAGCTGCCTCGGGCCTGAGCCACCCTCCACCTGCTGAGGTCGATCGGGAGTGAGGGTGACAGACAGCCTATGGGGCAGTCCCTGAGCTGACTGAGAATTCTTGGTCGGAGCCCCAAATAACGGCTTTGGAGGTGGAGGTTCCACCGAATTGGTGGAGCAGCTGGTTTGGCCGAACCACCGCCTGGGAACAAGCCTCGGTAAGTAGAGGTTGTTTCGCCGCCAGGTGACAGCCACTTAATGGCCGGGAAGGCGACAGCGCTGGTTGTTCCCCGGTCAGAAGGAGCTGTTGCCATATGAGGTCCTCGCATCACGACGTAACTTACGCCGGAGCCTCCCTCGTCCGAGTAAGGAGGGAGGGACGAGCGGGCGGCGCCGCCACCACGCTGTCGAGGACCCAGACCGCCTATGACGGGTGGGATTGGCTGGACCGCAAGAAGTCAGAGACCGAGAACCTCGGCTTTTCCGAGGGCGCGGGAGGGACGGGGAACCGCCTCCCTCAGCTCGGAGGATTCACCTGAGGCCCGGAACCGAGGCACTGGCAAGCCCACGGGATCCTCAACCCCACTGGGGAACCGGGAGAGAGGATTCGGCTCGCCTGGTGACAACTCATCCAATGGGTCGAGAAAATCTCGACTGCATCGACGGGAGTCTCGTCAACTGACCCGACGGGGACACCATGAGACCAGTGGTCAAGTCGAACGATCGACCTTAGTCGATGGCCAACAACTCGGGAGAGGGACCTTCCCGCTCCCAAGAGCGCTGACGGAGGGACTTACCTTGTCTTTCTTTTTGGACCGAGAAGAAGGTCCAGCAGACGTTGGTCCCTCTCCCTTAGTGGAGAGAAACAGACTAAGCTCCTTAAAGGAAGCTGTATAAGAGGAACCCAGGGAGAGCGGGAAAAATGCCGCGGCCGAGGAAGATGTGGCCAGCGCCGCCTCCTCTTCGAGGACGATCATCTGCTCTAGCTGATCCGAGCCCGCCGCGAACCGACCGGCCTCTTTTGACTTCACCGAGGAAAACGCTCGACGCCCTAGTTGTAAACAGGCAGCACGGCCTTCGAGGACGAGGGCTGAGAAGGAGGAGCACAGGTCGCAAGCTCCGCGGGTCGTGCTCAAGGCCTACAACAGTAGACACACGTGGAATGCGGATCCGTCCGAGACATCTTCGCTCCGCAAGGGCATCTCTGAAAACCGAATCAATTTGTCCATCGTAGCCATGGAGGGATAGAAGACCAAGTCTAGAAGTGCAAAACTTTTAAATTCCAGAAACCAAGAATTAGGAACCAGTCTTATATGCAGAGCATTAAAGAGGAACCTGAGCTTCCAAGCGTAAGAAGATCTGGAGTCATGGGGCGGAGAGAGAGTTTTACCACCCGGTGGCTGGGAGGAGCCAGCTTGAAGACCTTCCGCAAGATTTAAAGCGCAAGGATATCTGCCAGACAGTGTGGATGAACAACATATCCATGTCCCTAGAATCCTATGTACATCCAGAGTACGAAAAAAGGGCCCTCCCGTTAAAGAGTGCTCTGGATAGTAAACTGGTAGTTATGTCTTAGTTCAACGCGACCTCTGACACTACTCTTCGGAAGAAACTTAGGATTTGTATGCAGGGCTACCCTGTCCCTGTGAAACTAAAAGAAGACTCTTTCCAATTGTTTAACCAGGTGAGACACTAAGCTGAAAGCTCTTTTCCCCCCACAGGTGCACCCTGCAAGCAAAGGGAAGTTAAGTGACTTGCCCAGGGTCACAGAATGTGCAGGTGGGGGCTGTGGAATTCAAACCCAGGTCTCCCGATTTGCAGCTCAGAGCCTTAAACCACTGCGCTATACTGCCTCACACTTTACACATCCTGCAGCCTGGAAATCCTCCAAGCTAAAGTAATACCGAACTAAAAATAATACCTTCCAAAAGAGGCAACTTGTGGCTGGTTCAAAGGGTGGCAAGATAAGCTTCTCTAAAACATACAGGATGTCCCAATGTGGCTCAGGGTCTCTCCTGGGAAGTTTGATAGGCAAGATGCCCCTTAGAAAAGTCTTGAATAGGTCCAACTGTGCCAGAGTCTTCCCATTCAGTCGCATGATAAGCTGCAGCACACAGAGATGCACCTTAATGGACGAGTAGCTAAGGCCCAGATCTGATAAGGAGAGAAGATACTCCAGCAGATATTTCACCAGACAAGTAAAGGGATCCAGAGAATGGGGGAATGCCCACACACGGAAGTGCTTCCACTTCATGGCATATGTTGCCCTGGTAGAGGGTTCTCTCACTGCCACAAGTATCTGCCACTCAGATACTCGAAATCTGTCCCTAGCCAAGTCTGCAGGAGACATGCATGCAAATGCAGGGACCAGATGACCAGCATCCCTTGCTCCTGGGAGAGCGAGTGGACAGGGGCAACAGTGGTTCTGATACCAGCTGTTGTAACAGCAGGAACCAGATCTGTCAAGGCCAGAAGGGTGCAACCATAACCATTTGGGCACCTCCTGCCTGCAACTTGAGCAGGATCCTCTGAAGGAGGAAGGTGTACTGGAACCTCCCTATTCGAGGGGGAGGATGCATCTGGCCACAAACCACAAGGCCCTGGATCTAGCGAGCAGAAACTGGGCAGTTTGGCACTGTGTGGGGACGCAAAGTAGTCTAGCTCTACTAGACTCCACCTTTCCAAGAGGTAGTCTGATTTCTTGCTGTAGTTCCCATTCGTGGCTCTGAGAGAGCGACGGGCTGATGCAAGTACATTGTGGATCCCTGGAACATGGACTGCAGTAAAATTCAGACTGATCCACTGCCCAGGTCCATTCTCTCATTGCCTCTGCATAGGAGATAAGAGTGCATGCCCCCTTGCTTCTTGAGATGGAAGACTACTGGGGTATTTTCAGACCAGAAGGAGCCCAGGAAGGAGTACCCCTTGGCAAGCTTGTAGGGCATACAGTACAGCTCTCTTCTCCAGAACATTTGTGGCGAGACCGTTGCATTGAGGAGCCCCTCGTCTGATGAGAAGCAAGATGTGCTCCCCATCTGTCCAGAGGCATCCGTAGTCAGGATTTGATGTGGGCTAGGTCGCTGGAAGGGAACCCCTTGTCTAAATGGGCCTCTGTGACCCACCAAACCAGGGATTGACCGCACTGGAGATTCGGATGGGCTCATTGAGCTCGTCTGCGTCTTGGTCCCACTGTACTGAGGTGCCACTGCAGGATCCTCATTCAAACGTGCAAGGGGAACTGTGGCTATCGCTGCAGCCATGTGACCTAGAAACTGCAGAATCACCCTCGCTGGGACCTGATCCGAGTCCATCACCCTGTGAGTGATTTCCCTTAGCCTAGCTGCTCGGTCACAGGAAGAAAGGCTTCCCCCCCTTGGATGGTGTCCAGGACTGCTCCTATGTATTGTAGCCTTGGAGTAGGCCATGTGTGTGACTTGAGCAGTGATGCCCAAGGTCCGATAGACTGAACGTCTCCATCATCTGGCTTAATTGGTCCTCTGACGAAGCGGAGAAGCCAACCGTCCATGTAGGGGTAGACAAAGTGACCCCCTTCTCCTGAGGGCCACCGCTACTACTGCCAGGCACTTGGTGAAAACTCTTGGTACTGATGACAGGCCGAATGGAAGAGCCCTGAACTAGTAGTGCCCACCCTGAAAGGGCAAGCGAAGGTACTTCCTGTGGGATGGATCTTTATGTGCATACAAGCATCCTGCATATCCAGGGAGCAAAGCCAGTCTCTAATTGAGCATGGGCAACAGGCTCGCTAAGGTCACCATTCTGAACCTTTTGTATTCGATGAAGGTTTTCAGCTGGCTCAGATCCAGAATGGGACAAAAGGTCTCCAATCTTCTTTGGGGCTAGGAAGAAGCGTGAGTAATACCCCTTGCGGTACATGGGACCCTCCTGGATAGTTCTTTTCTAGCAAGGCCTGCATCTCTGCTGGGAGGGGGAGCAGTGGGAGAGGACAGGCTGATTGGTGGAATCTAAATTCCAGAGAGCATTCCCTCTACTACCTGGAGGACCCACTGGTCTGATGTAAAGGGAGACTCCCTCCTACCGCCTTCCCCCAGATGAGTCAGTAGAGAATCATGCCATTGCAGAAGGGGGTTGACAGGGGAGGTCTGGGAGCCTTGGGATTTTTTGTAGCCCTGGGTCCCTTAAAGGAAGGGGGCCCCCTTTTAAAGCCTCCCTTGTGCTGCAGCTGGTGTCTTCGCAGTCCCTGGTTTTTCCGAAAGGGATGTCAGACACCACCTTACCCTAATCTTGTAGCCCTGTTGAGTTTTCCTGCTTCTGACCAAAGAGGATGGGTCCCTTAAAGGGAGCATCCAAGAAGGCATCCTGCAAATCCTGGCAAACCAGAAACCTCACCCAGGCATGCCTTGTCATGCAAATACCTGTTGCTGCTGCCCTTGCTGCAGTGTTTGAGGAGTCGTTAATTCCTCAGCATGTGTTTGTTCACATCCATGACAGATCGTAGGACAGGTAGGGGCTCTGCCTTGCCCTCAGTGACTTTTGGTATATAACCATATGCGCCAGGAAACAGAGACCTGACTGCAGGTAGCAGACAAACAGACCTTGCGGCTCATCTGATCGAGTTTTTTGGACTCTGGATCTGGGGGCTGGGCGCTTATGTGCCTTGGTTGTTGCACTCTGCTGTATGCAGCCATGGCCAGAGTGTTTTTGGTTGCTCGCTTAGGAAAGGCTCCCTTTTGCGCGTTTTACAGAACAGTCTGCTTTTCTTGATACTGCAGTTGTGGTAGCCAGATGCTTCCAGGTTAATTTCGTGACATTTTGGAAGGGCTCCACCAGTGGGGTCAGCAGCCCCCAGAAATTTTGCCAGACGGCATCATTCAGGATCCAACTCTTCTGTATCCCACCGATACAAGACGACTTGGATATGCCTCAATGTCCAAGAAGGACGGGCCATCTGGAGATTAACTTGGTGAGTCTCTTGAGCCAGAAAAGGTATGGGTAGGTCATCCTCAGTATACCAAGGAGTCTTCTGGTGTCCTTCCTGAAGATGGTGGGCGCCACTAGACGGGACAGATGCTGTGCACTTTTGCCACCTGAACTGTGTCCCCTCCCATCGAGTGGCAGATGGTCTGTCGGCAGGAGGTCACGAGTGACTTCCCTGGTGGTGGCTGGACTGGGGTCGAGTCCCTGGGCTTTGGGAGCAGTCCCTTCATGGTGTTCCACCATGCAGTGAAATGTGTCCACACTTCCGCCAGTGGACGACTGCAGCAGAAGCGCCTGGTTTGGTACATTACAAGGGCCAGGCATTGGACCCTGTGGCTCTTCGTGAGCCGACGCCTGGTTTGGTCCTGGGGTACCTGGTCAGCTGGTGGCTCTAAGGGCCAGGCCAGACTGGGTGTTAGGTGGCTGGGAGCCTCCTTGCGGTCTGCTGTCTGGCTCTTTAGGAGGTGGGAAGAGTTTGGGTGTACACAGGCCCTGGTATTCTGTCCTTTGG
This sequence comes from Neoceratodus forsteri, assembly GCA_016271365.2. Taxonomy (NCBI): domain Eukaryota; kingdom Metazoa; phylum Chordata; order Ceratodontiformes; family Ceratodontidae; genus Neoceratodus; species Neoceratodus forsteri. Next base: position 32,533,505 of record CM028133.1, on the reverse strand, counting down.
GGGCCTTGGGCCCCGGGTGACAGCCGCCTGACCGGTGGCGCCTGGTCCATTTCCAATGCAGTCCCGGAGGGGCAGTAGTCTACATACCTTTAGAGGCTGACGCCACCTTTTCCTCGGGTGGAGGGCATCTGTATCAGACTACCTCCTGGCATCCACTGGGGTCGCTCAACCCCTGATGCCTGTTGGATGATGCAGAATGCTTATGGGCTTCTGGTTCAGAAAATTTGCCCAAGCAGACTCCTGTGTCGACCCATGGAAAGTCTTAGGGTCAGAGCACTAAGGGACTTGGGCAGATGAATGCCCCTGGGATGAAAGCTCCCTACCTTTAGAGTGTGATAAAGCAGTAGTCTTCTGATGTAACACCCAAACAGCTGTGGTACCTGAGGGAACAAACTCAGACCTCCCACCAGAGGTGGAGGAAGCGAAGTCCTGTGAGGGACTTTGGGCAGGACTCCAACCTGGTTCTCCTTATCCCTATGGTGGTGTTTCCTGCCTGATCTTTTCTCCTGGGTGGTGGGGTGAGGGCTCCTTGGCTGAGAAGGAAGAACTTTGTCCCGACTGGGTCCTCTGCATGGTGGCCACTTGTTGCTCCAGCAGGTAGGCCTTGAGCATCTTGAGGTGGCGCATGCAGGTTTGTACTGTTAAACTTTTGGCAGTGTGGGCAGTTAGGCAGGTGGTAGAGGCCTAGGCAGAGTGGCAATCCCTTGCCAGGATCTGCTTACCAAACATGCACGCGGGATCTTGGGGTCATCTCTGATGACCTCAAGGTGGGGAAACAGTGTGACAAGGCAGCAGGTAAAGCAAATAGGATGCTGGGATGTATAGGCAGGGGCATTACCAGCAGGAAAAGGGAGGTCATAATTCCACTATACAAGACACTAGTGAGGCCCCACCTGGAGTACAGTGTACAGTTCTGGAGACCATACCTACATAAGGACATACAGAAGGTTCAGAGGAGGGCAACAAAGATGGTGCATGGATTGCATCACAAGTCCTATGAAGACAGGTTGAAGGAACTGAACATGTACTCCCTGGAGGAGAGGAGAGAGAGAGGGAATATGATAGAGACGTACAAGTATCTCACAGGGAGGAACAGGGTGCAGGAATACACTATTTTTAAGCAAAAAAGATGTACCAGGACTAGAGGGCATGGGATGAAGTTGGAGGGAGGACGACTCAGAGGAAACATGAGGAAGAATTTCTTCACAGAATGGGTGGTGGACAAGTGGAACACCCTGCCAGAGGAAGTGGTGGGGGCTGAAACAATCACGGGATAGACAAAGGAATTCTGGAGGTCAGGGTAAGGGCAAAGACTTCTAGGAAAACAAACTGAACTTACAAGCTCAAATGGCAGACTGGGTGGGCCATAGGCCTCATCTGCCGACACTGTCTATGTATCTATGCACTTAAGACTTCTGCCACTGAGAGGCCCTAAGAGGTCGAAGAGAAACATGTGGAATGGTACTTAGTAGCATCCAGGCTGTCCTGGCAGTCCAAGTCCACTCGCCATCTCACCTGGGATTTTATCAGTTAATACCAGTACAGTGTTCCACAGGGCCTTCTGGTATTGTGCTTAGTATGCCATATAACTGCTCTGCCTCACTAGCAGTGAAGCTGCCAGGTACCCCTTCTTCCCCAAGGCATCCAGTTTTCTGAACCTTTATCAGGAGGGTGGGAAGACAGGCTGCTTCATGGTCTGGGTGGTTAAAAGGAAGGCAGCACTGGACCTATCCAATTGGTACTTTATCTTTTCAACCCCTGGAATGATAGTTGTAGGCATTTTAAGATTTTAGTACCCGCTTCTCAGGGACGTGTGCATAAGCAGCAACAGTCTGTGGGACTAACCTATCATATCTAGGAAATCTGCTCTTCCTCCCTGCAGTTTCCTGAATAGGCAGATTTACAGTGTCCATTTGCTTCATAAATGAGTGTTTAGTGTCACTGCCTGACTCCTAGGTGGGGAACCAAACTCCTCAGGTTAGACAGGCTCACCCTCTTCCTTGTATTTCGTACATGTAGACAGGTTCCTGAACCATTTGTACCTGCGTAGGAACTGGTACCACTGCCGGAAGTGCCTGTAAAATCTGCAAAGCCCTAATCTCCTTTGCTGTGGGCATAGCAGGTTCATCTGCTGAGAGCTTCTTAGCCTTCTCAGCTGGAAGTGCAGCAACAGGTTTCTGTTTTTCCTTAGCTGGATCAGATTCACCAGCCAGTTCCACAGGTCTTAGATTTAGCAGTGTTTCTGCCTAACGGAGTCTTTGTTATTCCTGAGATATAGAAAGAGCCCCAGCACTGAACTGCTACTCTGGGGCAGTTCAAGTGCTGGGGCTAACTGCATAATGTCAGAATACGGTAAGACTTCATGTTTGAAATAGCCATGTTTCTAGTTTTGCAAGCCCTTTTCTTAATGGTTTTAGGGCCAAAGGTTGTACACAGCACAATCTGCAGAAATGTGACAAGGACCCAAGCAAAAAATGGAGGTTATGCCTATCAGCTTTAGCAACTAGGCGACAACTAGTAAAATTCTTAAAACCAGTAGATCCAGTCTTTCTTTGGTCTGAGCCTCCAACATTGGTGTCAAAATCTACTTTTAAATGCTGAAAGACCAAATGGTCAGTTCCCTGAACTGAAAAGTAAGTAACCACTATCAATTCCTGAATGCAAAAAGGGAACCAACGCCGCTCAGTTCCTGGCAGGAAAGAGGAACCGCAAATGAGTAAAGATTAAAACAAAGGAAAATTACTCACCATAATCTTTTTTTCCAAGGTGTCCTCTAGCATCAGTAACTTGAAGCAGCTAGCTGACCAGGTAGTACTGCCCCGGAGGTATGGTTTATACCAATTAATTAGCACGAGCCAATCGGGATATACTTTGGGGGTGTGCCGAGGAGAGACTGCTCAAGAAGGCACCAGAATTTTTTCCAAAGATGAACAGGCACATGCCCAAAGTTATGAACAAACAGGATTTTAATCATGCAAAAAGCTTACATAAACTAGAGAAACTGCTTAAAACGAAGTTCCAAATGGAAACCTAGCAAACTTGGTAGAAGACAAAGGCAAAGACCTCTGAAGGCTGGTTGTTAGGGGAGGAAGGGCAGGAGCTTACTGATGCTAAAGTACACCCTGGAAGAAATATGGTGAGTAATTTCTTCTTACCCCAGGGGTCTTTTAGCATCAGTAACTTAAAGCAGACTACAAGCAGTGTAGTTGGGAGGAGGACAGAGAACCTACTTAGGAAAGAGGCTCTGCAGAACCACCCTTCCAGATTTGGAATCAGACCTAGACTGCACATCTAGGCAGTAGTGCTTAGTGAATGAGTGTACAGTCTTCCAAGTGGCTGTTTTGCAGACATCCAGCAAAGGGTGGAGTGAGCTCTGAGGCGCGCAGGAGGCTATATGCCAGCTTTGTCACAGCAAAAAGAACGCAAGAGACTATCCGAGAATAGTTCTCTGGTGGCTGGTCTACCTCTACCCACTCTCCATAGGTAAGGAATAGTTGGGTGAAGAACCCTAACCTGTTTAGTGTGTTCCAAATAGTGGAACAGGGTCTCTTAACATCCAGGCTATGGAGATTCAGTTCCCCAGGAGTGGACTTTTAGTAAACTCTGGTAAAGTAATGGACTAGTTACGGAGGAACTCAGACACCACTTTGGGCAAAACTTGTCCTGAGCGCAACCTCATCCTGTGGGGGATAATATGCTGGGCTCAGTACAGAGCTTCTAACTCTGAAATCCTCCCAGCAAAAGTAATGGCATACTTGAGGTGAGTCAGAGCAATGGGCTCAAAGGAGACTCCATGAGCTTGGCTATACACAGATTAAGGCCCAAGGGGAAAATATTCCTCAACAGGAGGCTGAATGTGAGACAGGCCTTTAAAAATAAAACTCCAACACAGTGGGAGTAAACATTTAGGCTTTCCTACTGAAAGGTAGGCTGAAACAGCAGCCAAATGTATGAGTGAAAAGGGCCTCTGGCCTGAGATGAACCAGATAGTCCAGAATGGTGTCTGAGGCAGAGAAGGACTAGTCCTCTGCCCTACACCAGATGGAGAATCTATTCCATTTGGCTACACGCCTTTTGGTGTTAGGCTTCTTTACCATCCTCAGGATCTGAAGGACCTGTTCCCAGTACTGAGAAGCAGGAAACTAACTCAAGAGCAAAGCTTTGAGGTGGAGACTGCAGGTCTGGAAAACTCGAAACCGAGTGGGGAAGGGTCAGGAGTGAGTAGCTGAGGGGATGGTAAATGGGCCTGCTGTGCGAAAGAGTCAAGAGCAGGGGATACCAAACTTGCCTTGGCCAATCTGGAGCAACCAGAATCTTCAGTGCTGGTTGGAGCCAGAGTTTCAGCAGGACCTTGAAAATGAGAGGAAATGGAGAGAAGGCATAAAGGAACTTCCCTGACCAATCCAACACCAGGGCATCTGTTGGGAGAGTTCCCATGACTGGTGGCAGAGGGGGAGGCAAACAGATCTATTTCTGGGGTTCCCCATCTCCTGAACGCTGACTAGCATCTGCTTGTTTAGGCATCACTCGCTGTGTCCCTCACTTCAGTGGCTGAGGGCATCCACCAGGGTGTTGTCTTTGCCTGGAGGATGAATGGCTGATAAGTCACATTGAGGGAATATGCCATGGTCCAAATCTTCATGGCCTCTGTACAGAGGACTCCCGACCTTGTGCCACCTTGTTTATATAGAACGTGGCAGTGGTGTAGCTTGTCTGGACCTGCAGAGTATTCTTTGATGTGAAAAGCAAAGGATTTTAGTGCCAGATAAATGGCCCAGAGTTCCAGAATGATGTGTGACCTTTGTGGTCCAAGTGCCACTAAAAGAAATTGTCAAGATGTGCTCCCGATCCTCGCTGCTGCAGTACCATATGGAAGGAAGACAGGGTAGCACGTGTACCTGCTGCTGCAGGAGTGCTTGGATGGAAGACAGAATTGCTGCGTGGCATGCTGCTGCAGGACTATATGGATGTCAGACAGGGTAGCACATGTACCTGCTGCTGCAGGACTATATGGATGTCAGACAGGGGTAGCATGTGTCCATGCTGCTGCAGGACAATATGGATGTCAGACGGGTAGCACATGTGCGTGCTGCTGCAGGACTGCATGGATGGCAGACTGGGGTAGCACGTGTACGTGCTGCTGCTGTACTATATGGAAGGCAGACAGGGGTAGCACGTGTACCTGCTGCTGCAGGACTATATGGATGGCAGACAGGGGTAGGACGTGTACCTGCTGCTGCATTACTGCATAGATGGCAGACAGGGGTAGCACGTCTACTTGCTGCTGCAGGACTGCATGGATGGCAGACAGGGGTAGCACGTGTGCCTGCTGCTGCAGGACTACATGGCTGTCAGACAGGGGTAGCACGTGTGCATGCTGCTGCAGGACTATATGGATTGTAGTCAGGGGTAGCACGTGTACCTGCTGCTACAGGACTACATGGATGGCAGACAGGGGTTGCACATCTACCTGCTGCTGCAGGACTGCATGGATGGCAGACAGGGGTAGCACGTCTGCATGCTGCTGCAGGACTACATATATGTTAGACAGGGGTAGCACATGTCCCTGCTGCTGCAGGACTATATGGATGGCAGACAGGGGTAGCACGTGTACATGGTGCTGCAGGACTACCTGGATGTCAGACAGGGGTAGCACATGTACCTGCTGCTGCAGTACTACATGGATGGCAGACAGGAGTAGCACTTGTACCGGCTGCTGCAGGACTATATGGATGGTAGACAGGGGTAGCACGTGTACCTGCTGCAGCAGGACTACATGGATGTCAGACAGGGGTTGCACATGTACCTGCTGCTGCAGGACTGCACGGATGGCAGACAGGGGTAGCTCGTGTGCATGGTGCTGCAGAACTACATGGATGTCAGACAGCGGTAGCACGTGTACCTGCTGGTGCAGGACCACATGGATGTCAGAGGGGGTAGCACGTGTGCATGCTGCTGCAGGACTTCATGGATGTCAGACAGGGGCAGCACGTGTACCTGCTGCTGCAGGACTACATGGATGTCAGACAGGGGTAGCACGTGTGCATGCTGCAGCAGGACTACATGGATGTCAGACAGGGGTAGCACGTGTACCTCCTGCTGCAGGACTACGTGGATGGCAGACAGGGGTTGCACATGTACCTGCTGCTGCAGGACTGCATGGATGGCAGACAGGGCTAGCACGTGTGCATGCTGCTGCAGGACTACATGGATTTTAGACAGGGGTAGCACTTGTACCTGCTGCTGCAGGACTATATGGAAGGCAGACAGGGGTAGCACGTGTACATGGTGCTGCAGGACTACATGGATGTCAAACAGGGGTAGCACATGTACTTGCTGATGCAGGACTACATTGATATCAGACAGGGGTAGCACTTTTACGTGCTGCTGCAGGACTATATGGATGTCAGACAGGGGTAGCACATGTACCTGCTGCTGCAGGACTACATGGATGTCAGACAGGGGTAGCACATGTACCTTCTGCTGCTGGACTATATGGATGTCTGACAGGGGTAGCAGATGTACCTGCTGCTACAGGACTACATGGATGTCTGACATGGGTAGCACGTGTACCTGCTGCTGCAGGACTACATGGATGTCAGACGGGTAGCACATGTACCTGCTGCTGCAGGACTGCATGGATGTCAGACAGGGGTAGCACGTGTACCTGCTGCTGCAGGACTACATGGATGGCAGACGGGTAGCACGTGTACCTGCTGCTACAGGACTACATGGATGTCAGACAGGGGTAGCACGTGTGCATGCTGCTGCAGGACTATATGGATGTCAGACAAGGGTAGCACGTGAGCATGCTGCTGCAGGACTGCATGCATGTCCGACAGGGGTAGCACGTGTACCTGCTGCTGCAGGACTGCATGGATGTCCGACAGGGGTAGCACATGTACCTGCTGCTGCAGGACTGCATGGATGTCAGATAGGGGTAGCACGTGAACCTGCTGCTGCAGGACGATATGGATGTCAGACAGGAGTAGCACGTGTGCATACTGCTGCAGGACTATATCGATGTCAGACAGGGGTAGCACATGTGTATGCTGCTGTAGGACTATATGGATGTCAGACAGGTGTAGCACGTGTACCTGCTGCTGCAGGACTGCATGGATGTCAGACACGGGTAGAACATGTATCTACTGCTGCAGGACTGCCTGGATGTCAGACAGGAGTAGCAGGTGTGCATGCTGCTGCAGGACTGCATGGATGTCAGACGGGGTAGCTCGTATGCATGCTGCTGCAGGACTATATGGATGTCAGACAGGGGTAGCACGTGTGCATGCTGCTGCAGGACTATATGGATGTCAGACAGGGGTAGCATGTGTACCTGCTGCTGCAGGACTACATGGATGGCAGACAGGGGCAGCACATGTACCTGCTGCTGCAGGACTATATGGATGTCAGACAGGGGTAGCACGTGTGCATGCTGCTGCAGGACTATAGGGATGTCAGACAGGGTTAGCACGTGTGCATGCTGCAGCAAGACTACATGGATGGCAGACAGGGGTAGCACGTGTACCTGCTGCTGCAGGACTATATGGATGGCAGACAGCGGTAGCACTTGTGCAGGCTGCTGCAGGACTACATGGATGTCAGACAGGGGTAGCACGTGTACCTGCTGCTACAGGACTATATGGATGTCTGACATGGGTAGCACGAGTACCTGCTGCTGCAGGACTACATGGATGTCAGACAGGGGTAGCACATGTACCTGCTGCTGCAGGACTGCATGGATGTCAGACAGGGGTAGCACATGTACCTGCTGCTGCAGGACTACATGGATGTCAGACCGGGGTAGCACGTGTACCTGCTGCTGCAGGACTATATGGATGTCAGACAGGGGTAGCATGTACCTGCTGCTGCAGGACTACATGGATGTCAGACAGGGGTAGCACATGTACATGCTGCTGCAGGACTAAATGGATGTCAGACAGGGGTAGCACATGTAACTGCTGCTGCAGGACTACATGGATGTCAGACAGGGGTAGCTCATGGACCTGCTGCTGCAGGACTATATCGATGGCAGACAGGGGTAGGACATGTACCTGCTGCTGCAGGACTATATGGATGGCAGACAGGGAGTAGCACATGTGCATGCTGCTGCAGGACTATATGGATGGCAGACAGGGGTAGCACGTGTACCTGCTGCTGCAGGACTACATGGATGGCAGACAGGGGTAGCACGTGTACCTGCTGCTGCAGGACTACATGGATGGCAGACAGGGGTAGCACGTGTACCTGCTGCTGCAGGACTACATGGATGGCAGGCAGGGGTAGCACATGTACCTGCTGCTGCCAGACTATATGGATGTCAGACAGGGGTAGCACTTGTACCTGCTGCTGCAGGACTTCATGGATGGCAGACGGGTAGCACATGTACCTGCAGCTGCAGCACTACATGGATGGCAGACAGGGGTATCACGTGTAACTGCTGCTGCAGGACTGCATGGATGTCAGACAGGTGTAGCACGTGTACCTGCTGCTGCAGGACTGCATGGATGTTAGACAGGGGTACACGTGTACCTGCTGCTGCAGGACTATATGGATGTCAGACAGGGGTAGCACGTGTGCATGCTGCTGCAGGACTATATGGACGTCAGACAGGGGTAGCACGTGTACCTGCTGCTGCAGGACTACATTGATGTCAGACAGGGGTAGCACATGTACCTGCTGCTGCAGGACTATATGGATGTCAGACAGGGGTAGCACATGTACCTGCTGCTGCAGGACAACATTGATGTCAGACAGGGGCAGCACGTGTACATGCTGCTGCAGGACTAAATGGATGTCAGACAGGGGTAGCACATGTACCTGCTGCAGGACTAAATGGATGTCAGACAGGGGTAGCACATGTACCTGCTGCTGCAGGACTATATCGATGGCAGACAGGGGTAACAGGTGTACCTGCTGCTGCAGGACTATATGGATGGCAGACAGGGGTAGCACATGTACATTCTGCTGCAGGACTATATGGATGGCAGACAGGGGTAGCACATGTACCTGCTGCTGCAGGACTACATGGATGGCAGACAGGGGTAGCACATGTACCTGCTGCTGCAGGACTGCATGGATGGCAGACAGGGGTAGCATACGTACCTGCTGCTGCAGGACTACATGGATGTCAGACAGGGGTAGCACATGTACCTGCTGCTGCAGGACTATATGGATGTCAGACAGGGGTAGTACGTGTACCTGCTGCTGCAGGATTACATGGATGGCAGACAGGGGTAGCAAAGTGTACCTGCTGCTGCAGGACTATATGGATGTCAGACAGGGGTAGCACATGTACCTGCTGCTGCAGGACTACATAGATGGCAGACTGGGGTAGCACGTGTACCTGCTGCTGCAGGACTACATGGATGGCAGACTGGGGTAGCACGTGTACCTGCTGCTGCAGGACTGCATGGATGTCAGACAAGGGTAGCACGTGTGCCTGCTGCTGCATCACTGCATGGATGTCAGACAGGGGTAGCACATGTGCATGCTGCTGCAGCACTATATGGATGGCAGACAGGGGTAGCACATGTACCTGCTGCTGCAGGACTATATGGATGTCAGGGGTAGCACGTGTACATGCTGCTGCAGGACTATATGGATGTCAGACAGGGGTAGCACATGTACCTGCTGCTGCAGGACTATATGGATGTCAGACCGGGGTGGCACGTGTGCATGCTGCTGCAGGACTATATGGATGTCAGACAGGGGTAGCACATGTACCTGCTGCTGCAGGACTATATGGATGTCAGACCGGGGTAGCACGTGTGCATGCTGCTGCAGGACTATATGGATGTCAGACGGGGTAGCTCATGTACCTACTGCTGCAGGACTATAGGGATGGCAGACAGGGGTAGCACGTGTACATGGTGCTGCAGGACTACATGGATGTCAGACAGGTGTAGCACATGTACCTGCTGCTGCTGGACTGTATGGATGGCAGACAGGGGTAGCACATGTACTTGCTGCTGCAGGTCTATATGGATGTCAGACAGGGGTAGCATGTCTGCCTGCTCCTGCAGGACTATATGGATGGCAGACAGGGGTAGCACATGTACCTGCTGCTGCAGGAGTATATGGATGTCAGACAGGGGTAGCATGTGTGCATGCTGCTGCACGACTACATGGATGTCAGACAGGGGTAGCACGTGTGCAAGCTGCTGCAGGACTATATGGGTGGCAGACAGGGGAAGCACGTGTACATGCTGCTGCAGGACTACATGGATGGCAGACAGGGGTAGCACGTGTACCTGCTGCTGCAGGACTACATGGATGTCAGAAATGGGTAGCATATGTACCTGCTGCTACAGGACTGCATGGATGTCAGACAGGGCTAGCACGTGTACCTGCTGCTGCAGGACTACATGTATGTCAGACGGGGTAGTACGTGTTCCTGCTGCTGCAGGACTAAATGGATGTCACAGGGGGTAGCACGTGTGCATGCTGCTGCAGGACTATATGGATGTCAGACAGGGGTAGCACATGTGCATGCTGCTGCAGGACTGCACGGATGTCAGACCGGGGTAGCACGTGTATCTGCTGCTGCAGGACTGCATGGATGTCAGACAGGGGTAGCACATGTACCTGCTGCTGCAGGACTGCATGGATGTCAGACAGGGGTAGCACGTGTACCTGCAGCTGCAGGACTGCATGGATGTCAGACAAGGGTAGAACATGTATCTACTGCTGCAGGACTGCATGGATGTCAGACAGGAGTAGCACGTGTGCATGCTGCTGCAGTACTGCATGGATGTCAGACAGGGGTAGCTCGTATGCATGCTGCTGCAGGACTATATGGATGTCAGACAGGGGTAGCACGTGTGCATGCTGCTGCAGGACTATATGGATGTCAGACAGGGGTAGCACGTGTACCTGCTGCTGCAGGAGTATATGGATGGTAGACAGGGGTAGCACGTGTACCTGCTGCTGCAGGACTATATGGATGTCAGACAGGGGTAGCACGTGTGCATGCTGCAGCAGGACTACATGGATGGCAGACAGGGGTAGCACATGTACCTGCTGCTGCAGAACTATATGGATGGCAGACAGGGGTAGCACATGTGCAGGCTGCTGCAGGACTACATGGATGTCAGACAGGGGTAGCACGTATACCTGCTGCTGCAGGACTATATGGATGTCTGACATGGGTAGCACATGTGTACTTGCTGCTGCAGGACTACATGGATGTCAGGCAGGGCTAGCACATCTACCTGCTGCTGGAGGACTGCATGGATGTCAGACAGGGGTAGCACGTGTACCTGCTGCTGCAGGACTAGGATGTCAGACGGGGTAGCAGGTGTATCTGCTGCTGCAGGACTATATGGATGTCAGACAGGGGTAGCACGTGTACCTGCTGCTGCAGGACTACATTGATGTCAGACAGGGGTAGCACATGTACATGCTACTGCAGGACTAAATGGATGTCAGACAGGGGTAGCACATGTAACTGCTGCTGCAGGACTACATGGATGTCAGACAGGGGTAGCACATGTACCTGCTGCTGCAGGACTATATCGATGGCAGACAGGGGTAGGACGTGTACCTGCTGCTGCAGGACTATATGGATGGCAGACAGGGGTAGCACATGTGCATGCTGCTGCAGGACTATATGGATGGCAGACAGGGGTAGCACGTGTACCTGCTGCTGCAGGCCTACATGGATGGCAGACGGGTAGCACGTGTACTTGCTGCTGCAGGACTACATGGATGTCAGACAGGGGTAGCACGTGTACCTGCTGCTGCAGTATTACATAGATGTCAGACAGGGGTAACAAGTGTACCTGCTGCTGCAGGACTATATGGATGTCAGACAGGGGTAGTACGTGTACCTGCTGCTGCAGGACTACATGGATGGCAGACAGGGGTAGCACGTGTACCTGCTGCTGCAGGACTACATGGATGGCAGACAGGGGTATCATGTGTAACTGCTGCTGCAGGACTGCATGGATGTCAGACAGGGGTAGCATGTGTACCTGCTGCTGCAGGACTGCATGGATGTCAGACAGGGGTAGCACGTGTACCTGCTGCTGCAGGACTATATGGATGTCAGACAGGGGCAGCACGTGTGCATGCTGCTGCAGGACTATATGGACGTCAGACAGGGGTAGTACGTGTACCTGCTGCTGCAGGACTACATGGATGTCAGACAGGGGTAGCACATGTACCTGCTGCTGCAGGACTATATGGATATCAGACAGGGGTAGCACATGTACCTGCTGCTACAGGACTATGTGGATGTCAGACAGGGGTAGCACATGTGCTTGCTGCTGCAGGACTATATGGATGTCAGACAGGGGTAGCACGTGTACCTGCTGCTGCAGTATTACATAGATGTCAGACAGGGGTAATAAGTGTACCTGCTGCTGCAGGACTATATGGATGTCAGACATGGGTAGCACGTGTACCTGCTGCTGCAGGACTACATGGATGGCAGACAGGGGTAGCACGTGTACCTGCTGTTGCAGGACTACATGGATGGCAGACAGGGGTAACACGTTTACCTGCTGCTGCAGGACTATATCGATGGCAGACAGGGGTAGGACGTGTACCTGCTGCTGCAGGACTATATGGATGGCAGACAGGGGTAGCACATGTGCATGCTGCTGCAGGACTATATGGATGGCAGACAGGGGTAGCACGTGGACCTGCTGCTGCAGGACTACATGGATGGCAGACAGGGGTAGCACGTTTACCTGCTACTGCAGGACTACATGGATGGCAGACAGGGGTAGCAAGTGTGCCTGCTGCTGCAGGACTATATGGATGTCAGACAGGGGTTGCACGTGTACCTGCTGCTGCAGGACTACATGGATGGCGGACAGGGGTAGCACGTGTACCTGCAGCTGCAGGACTTCATGGATGGCAGACTGGGGTAGCACGTGTAACTGCTGCTGCAGGACTGCATGGATGTCAGACAGGGGTAGCACGTGTACCTGCTGCTGCAGGACTGCATGGATGTCAGACAGGGGTAGCACGTGTACCTGCTGCAGGACTATATGGATGTCAGACAGGGGTAGCACATGTACCTGCTGTTGCAGGACTATATGGATGTCAGACAGGGGTAGCACATGTACCTGCTGCTGCAGGACTATGTGGATGTCAGACAGGGGTAGCACATGTGCATGCTGCTGCAGGACTATTTGGGTGTCAGACAGGGGTAGCACATGTACCTGCTGCTGCAGGACTATATGTATGGCAGACAGGGGTAGCACATGTACGTGGTGCTGCAGGACTATATGGATGGCACACCGGGGTAGCACGTGTGCATGCTGCTGCAGGAATATATGGATGGCAGACAGGGGTAGCACATGTACCTGCTGCTGCAAGACTATATGGATGGCAGACAGGGTAGCACGTGTACCTGCTGCTGCAGGACTATATGGATGGCAGACAGGGGTAGCACATGTACTTGCTGCTGCAGGACTATATGGATGTCAGACAGGGGTAGCATGTGTGCCTGCTCCTGCAGGACTATATGGATGGCAGACAGGGGTAGCACATGTACCTGCTGCTGCAGGACTATATGGATGTCAGACAGGTTAGCATGTGTGCATGCTGCTGCACGACTACATGGATGTCAGACAGGGGTAGTACGTGTGCATGCTGCTGCAGGACTATATGGGTGGCAGACAGGGGAAGCACGTGTACATGCTGCTGCAGGACTACATGGATGGCAGACAGGGGTAGCACAAATACCTGCTGCTGCAGGACTGCATGGATGGCAGACAGGGGTAGCACATGTACCTGCTGCTGCAGGACTATTTGGATGTCAGACTGGGGTAGCATATGTATCTGCTGCTGCAGGACTGCATGGATGGCAGACAGGGTAGCAGGTGTGCATGCTGCTGCAGGACTACATGGATGTCAGACAGGGGTAGCACGTGTACCTGCTGCTGCCGGACTATATGGATGTCTGACATGGGTAGCACGTGTACCTGCTGCTGCAGGACTACATGGATGTCAGACAGGGCTAGCACATCTACCTGCTTCTGCAGGACTGCATGGATGTCAGACAGGGGTAGTACGTGTACCTGCTGCTGCAGGACTATATGAATGTCAGACGGGGTAGCACGTGTACCTGCTGCTGCAAGACTATATGGATAGCAGACAGGGGTAGCACGTGTGCATGCTGTTGCAGGACTATATGGATGGCAGACAGGGGCAGCACATGTACCTGCTGCTGCAGGACTGCATGGATGGCAGACAGGGGTAGCACGTGTATCTGCTGCTGCAGTGCTATATGGATGTCAGACAGGGGTAGCACGTGTGCATGCTGCTGCAGGTCTATATGTATGGCAGACAGGGGTAGCACATGTACCTGCTGCTGCAGGACAACATGGATGTCAGACAGGGGTAGCGCGTGTACCTGCTGCTGCTGGACTGCATGGATGGCAGACAGGGGTAGCACATGTACCTGCTGCTGCAGGACTATATGGATGGCAGACAGGGGTAGCTCAAGTGCCTGCTGCTGCAGGACTATATGGATGTCAGACAGGGGTAGCACGTGTGCATGCTGCTGCAGGACTGCATGGATGTCAGTCAGGGGTAGCACATGTACCTGCTGCTGCAGGACTGCATTGATGGCAGACAGGGGTAGCACATGTACCTGCTGCTGCAGGAGTATATGGATGTCAGACAGGGGTAGCACATGTACCTGCTGCTCTAGGACTATATGGATAGCAGACAGGGGTAGCACGTGTGCATGCTGCTGCAGGACTATATGGATGTCAGACAGGGGTAGCCCGTGTACCTGCTGCTGCAGGACTACCTGGATGTCAGACAAGGGTAGCACGTGTACCTGCTGCTGCAGGACTGCATTGATGGCAGACAGGGGTAGCACATGTACCTGCTGCTGCAGGAGTATATGGATGTCAGACAGGGGTAGCACATGTACCTGCTGCTGCAGGACTATATGGATAGCAGACAGGGGTAGCACGTGTGCATGCTGCTGCAGGACTATATGGATGTCAGACAGGGGTAGCCCGTGTACCTGCTGCTGCAGGACTACCTGGATGTCAGACAAGGGTAGCACGTGTACCTGCTGCTGCAGGACTACATGGATGTCAGACAGGGGTAGCACGTGTACCTGCTGCTGTAGGACCATATGGATTGCAGAGAGGGGTAGCCTATGTATCTGCTGCTACAGGACTGCATGGATGGTAGACAGGGGTACCACGTGTACCTGCTGCTGCAGGACTGCATGGATGGCAGACAGGGGTAGCACGTGTACCTGCTGCTGCAGGACTATATGGATGGCAGACAGGGGTAGCATGTACCTGCTGCTGCAGGACTATATGGATGGCAGACAGGGGTAGCACATGTACCTGCTGCTTCATCTGACATGTCGATAGTGGTTATACTAGGTGTCGGGAGTGTGTACAGTGGCATGTACATTGAAGGGGAGCTCTCTCTATCTGTTTTGGCCATCAATAGTTATGATTCTGTACTGTTGACATCATCCAGTCACATGCAGCTATGCAATGTGCATGTAAGGCCAGCATGCTAACGGGACAGCAGTGGCGGTTAGCCTGGGTAGCATGGTGGTACAATGTGTGCACACGCAGAATGTGAATCTGTGTGCATGTTGTGGCATGCGGCTGGCACACCGAGGGGGGGGCTGCACTCCAGTCTGTGTTGTGCATTTGTGTGCCTGTTTAAATGCCCTCAGTACATTACTCTAGATGTACGTGTGGTCACACACTATTATACAGTGACACACGGGGTGCATGCAGAATGGGCATGGTACCACCAGATGGGTCACCACCCACCCCTTGTCCATCCCACCTACCTCACGAATGCCTTCATTGACACAGGTGGACCTTATCACACACACATTCCAAAAGTGCCTGCCCACACATATGCCTGTGTTGCAAGTGAACGTGCCCTGTACACACCTCCATGTGCATGTTGTACAGTACGTGCCAGATAATCACAGAGGTTGTGCATGGTGGTATCGGTCTGCACTAGTGCAACACCTGTATTGCATCCCATGTCAATATTCATTCAGTGGACCTGCACAGTGCATGTCCCGATGTGCCTGGGTACACTGGTAATGTAAGCGGTGCACCTGCAGTGGGCATGCCCATGCACATGTGGCACATCCTGATCTACAGTCCGGGACGTGCAGCACAGATGCTGGCAAAACCCCTAGATGAGCTGAAAACTGGTGACCACAGTTGAGCCTGACATAAAAGACTCAAACACCATCCACACACAGGCAGGTGACTGTATTGCACAGTGCAACACAGCAACCACCATCTGTTGGTGGCCACACACCAACCCAGAACACCATCCAAAAGCACCCAAATGGTCCCTGATAGTCTAATGCCACCAGCTCCCTCCCGGTACCCTGATTGGGGACCATAGTAAATTACCATTAGCCCTGGTAGTCTATTGGTACCCCGTCCCAACCGGTACCCCAGTTGCCGGTAACATGTCCAGTACAGCATCCCCGGCAGTCTAGTGGCAGCCACACCCCACCAGTAACCCCGATCGTGGGTACACACTGATCATCGTACACCCTGGTGGTCCAGTGGAACCCCCCCACCCACACAGGACCCCCTGCCCATCTTGCCCCCCCCCAATTGGCGTCCAGCTGCAACCTGCCTGCATACTGCCCTGACACTTTCAAATGACAGCTGACAGTAAGAGCCATCAGCCTATTGGTCCACAATGTGGACCACTGGTCTTGCAGGGCATACTGTAGTAGACAGTCACACGTATGTGAATGCTCACATATATGCGACTGTCTAGTACAGTATGCCCTGCAAGCCCATTGGTCCACAGTGTGGACCCATCACCATACGGCCCAAACTGTAAGCTGTCATTTGGCGGGCAGCAGGGCATTATGTGGGTGGGTAGTGGCTGGCCACTGATGAGGGGTGGGCTGCGTGGGCAGGGGTCCTGTGTAGGTGGGGAGGTGGTGGGGGCCACTGGACCACCAGGGTGTACGATCATCAGAATGTACCCACGATTGGGGCTACAGGTGGGGTTGGTGTGCCACTAGACTGCCGGGGATACCCATATCTGACATAGTACCGGCCAACGGGGTACCGGGAAGGAGTTGGTACCACCTGACTAATGAGGCTGAATTTACTACACCATGACCTGCTATAGGGATTACGGGAGGGAGAGGGGTAGCACTAGACTTCCAGGGATTGTAAGTCTGTACTACTATTGGTGATTGTGGCTATAAGGGTGAGGGGTACAACAAGACCCCTTCTGTCCACACCACGTGCTGTGCAGTGCACCAGGCGCATTTAGCTCAGCCACCCTGTGCAAATTATGCAATTGGGGCCATATTGACATGCGAATGGCCCTGTTTGCACCTTGCATACATCATGGCCCCATTTGCATGTCCAGGTCTGACTATCTTGGATATGCACCCAGCACAGCTACAGTTGTGCTGGGGCATTCCCAGACCTACCTTTCTGGGGGATGCGCCATCGCATTGTATTTGTGCCCTGCACATTCTGTGATATATTCAGAGGTGATGCACCATGGTACATCACCTTTGAATATCCCCCTGTCCTGCTCCAGTGCACCTGGGTTGTGCTGCGCCTCCACATGTGCCATTGCCGGGTGCAGTCTGTCAATCTAGCCCTCCATGTACACGTCAACACCATAGTTGATAGCCATAACCCGTGATGGGGCATAGCACAGTATGTCACAGTTCGCTGTTGTAGCATTTCATGCTACATCTGTATAGGTATGAGGATAGCACCCAACATGACTTTGTACCCTGTGGGTGATATGCCATTGTGTACCATGCCATGCATCACACACCAATGGTCATATGTGGCCATGTGGTGTGGTGAACTACAGTTCCATCCACACAGTGCTTGCATGGTTTACACACTACATGAGGCGTCATGCTTACATGAGCCATGTTGTATGACGGACTCATGACACCCTGTCCATTATGTCGTACCATGCAGTCCACCTGTGGCACATCACATTCAATGATGCTACACTTACCTTCATGGTCCATACCACTGGCGGCATTGCACAGTCCACTTGACTCTCCGGTCTGCCCTGATGGTCCCTGTGTGTCAGCTCCCTCTGGTGTACCTGTGGACACAGGGATTGTACATGCATTAGTCATTGCAGATACACCCACAGTTAAGGAACTGTGTGTCATTCGCTGTGTCCATGTGTTGCTACACTCACCTTTATGTGGACGATGCCCACCATGCATCTGGATGTCTGCCTCCCTGGCCTGCACCCTGAAGCTCTCCAGGACATCTGGCTCCCTGCATGACATGTCATTCAGTTTGTGTTTCAGCTGTCTGACTGTTCATTGCATGCCTGACTGTGTCTTCAGTTTGTTAGCAACTCAGTGCCACACCTTGTCCCTCTCCTGTACTTTGTGCTTGGCTGCTCCTGAGGGCATCAGGATCCGTGACCACTTGGTCACACAGCTGACAAGCATGACAGTCTTTGTGTCAGTGAACTTTGGCTTCCTCGTGCGTGATGTGGCCATTGTGCTCTGCCTCAGGGACCCTGTGTTAATTCTGTGTCTGTGTACAGGACTACAGACGTGTGGGCACCTGCTGACACAGTGACTGGTCTTCACCTTCAGTGCTGCTGATGGCTGGCAGCATGCATTTGTTTCCCACTCTCTGATGTGACAGCAGTGTCTCATGTAACATGTGTTTCACACCCTGCAGTCGTGGTTTGTGTTGGACACTGGTGGCCAAGTGTTGGATAGGTGTGCGCCACATGAAATCCCCTTCTGACACACACTGAAGCATGCTCGGCACCGCTATGCTGATGCCACCCAATGCTGACATGACACCGTGATGCAGACATAGGTTTTGACACAGAATGGCCACGCAATTCCCCTCAGACTGATGCTGACGCACACTCTGCACTGCTATGCTGACACAACCCGACGCTGACGTGACACCGTGATGCAGATGCAGGTTTTGATAAAGAATTACCACGCAATTCCCCTCGGACTGATGCTGATGCATGCTCTGCTCCGCTATGCAGACACCACCCGATGCTGATGTCACACCATGATGCAAATGCAGGTTTTGACGCTGGACATGACGCTACATGACAGACTGTGCAGCTAGACGAGGCATATGCGCAACCTGTGATCACATGTTAATGCCACCCGGTGTACAGTACATGCAGTTTAAGTGATGCATGGCCCAGTCATGACGCAATGCATGAGTGTGATGCAGATGGCTGCGTGTTGGATGACTATGCCACAGTGCACTGCACAGTGCCCTGTGACGCAGTGTGATGCTCACGGTGGTGTTCTAGTGCACTGTATGAGGTTCATGGTGGTCTGTGCCACATTATGACTGTACAGGCATTCAGGACTACTGGGACTAGGTGTTATACGGGACAGACTGTGATGCACATACTGCGCTTGTTGCCTGTGCAGGGTCTGGACATACAGCATGTCATGCTGCAGTGGGACGATGGTGGGGTGTGTTATTAGCATTGTGGTGGATCATCAGTGACCTTACCACAGTGTCATCTCACATCCTTGTGCACAATGTGGCACAGCTGTGACGTGCCTCTATCACTCTACATCAGGATTCACGGTTTGTGTACAGCTGTGTGTGCACTTTAGCCATGTGTGGCTGCCAGCAGTGTTGTGTGGTGGCCTGTACCAGTAACACACAGTGTGGAGCGGTGTGACAGTGGTATCACATGCACATTGTGCGTGTGTGTCGACTGCGCTGCTCAGATGTTGGGTAGACATACATGGGGGACTGTCTTGGTGGTGTCTACATGGGTCCCATGTTGGGGGGGGCTGGTGATACTGATATGCCATGATGGCGGTGGACCTGTGTGTGAATGGTTCTGGGTGTGTATGCGTCCATGTGTCACATCTGACTGCCACTCATATGTTGCTTATACTCACTGTGTGTGTACTCTGTCACATGTGTCCTTGCTGATCTGTGGTCCTCTCACTTGCATGTCTGTTATCATTAGTAATGATTCATCATGTCACTGTGGGTCACACATTAAAGTTGTTTCACTGTGTGTGTAACATTGGTGTGTCTCATGCATTATCTGCCAGTGTTAAACTATAAGATGCACATTGCTCTGGCACATGTCCTATCCCTACAGTGTCACTTGTTGACACTGCCCATGGCCCTGTCCTCCACAGTGCTGCACACAACACCGGAATGTCATTGGCATGGACAGTAGTGCTGGCCGGATCCACTACATACAGACCGCTGTGTCGCACTGTTGTACTGTGTCACCCCCTGCAGTCACACATTCATGGTCTCTGTAGTCCTGGTACTGTCATGTGTTGTGTTGTGCTGCCCACCCTGCTTGTACCCCTTGTGCCATTTCTGTTCAGTGCACACGCCCATCCCATTATGGTATGTGTCACACACCACACCGGACCCCTACCAGGTGACCAGGCTGTGCTGTGACATGTGACTACCTGTTATGTGCACTGTGCACATGGTTATTCAACACAGGGACGGTTCTCAGCATAGCTGTACTGCCTCATGGCTGCAAGATGTCAACTACATTCTTGTGCATTGCCACATGGGATGTCTGATGTGCTTCATCAGGTGATGCTTGGCTTGCTGACGTGTTCATGGTGGTTGCCGCGTGTTACTGCCAGGGGGTGACGGTCATGCAAGACACAGTGCATGTGTTGCAACACTGCCGCCTGGGTGACTGATTTCCCATGGGACAGTGTTGTGTTCCACAGTTCTTCTGTTTGCTATATCCCATGGGGTGCCTGGGCAAGTATGTTGTCATTGCCTGTGCTGGTTCCGTTGGGTCGGTTACACGATTCTGTGCGTCTCACTGTATGGCATGCTGTCCCATTGCCAGCAGCCAGTATTATTCTATGTCCGTGGTGCTACGTGCCGCATACTTCTACCAAAGCGGTCATGGATGAGCCATGCCCTTGTTCCGTTGCCGGCAGCCAGTATTATTCTATGTCTGTGGTGCTACGTGCCGCACACTTCTACCAAAGTGGTCATGGATGAGCCGTGCCCTTGTTCTGTTGCCAGCAGCCAGTATTATTCTATGTCTGTGGTGCTACGTGCCGCATACTTCTACCAAAGCGGTCATGGATGAGCCGTGCCCTTGTTCTGTTGCCGGCAGCCAGTATTATTCTGTGTCTGTGGGTGCTCGTGCTGCACACTCCTACCAGCGGTCATGGATGAGCCGTGCCCTTGTTCTGTTGCCGGCAGCCGTATTATTCTATGTCTGTGGTGCTACATGCACTTTACACTCCTACCAAAGCGGTCATGGATGAGCCGTGCCCTTGTTCTGTTGCGGCAGCCAGTATTATTCTATGTCTGTGGTGCTACGTGCCGCACACTTCTACCAAAGCGGTCATGGATGAGCCGTGCCCTTGTTCTGTTGCCGGCAGCCAGTATTATTCTATGTCTGTGGTGCTACATGCCGCACACTCCTACCAAAGCGGTCATGGATGAGCCGTGCCCTTGTTCTGTTGCCGGCAGCCAGTATTATTCTATGTCTGTGGTGCTACGTGCCGCACACTTCTACCAAAGCGGTCATGGATGAGCCGTGCCCTTGTTCTGTTGCCGGCAGCCAGTATTATTCTATGTCTGTGGTGCTACGTGCCACACACTTCTACCAAAGCGGTCATGGATGAGCCGTGCCCTTGTTCCGTTGCCGGCAGCCAGTATTATTCTATGTCTGTGGTGCTACGTGTCGCATTAATTCTACCAAAGTGGTCATGGATGAGCCGTGCCCTTGTTCCGCTGTCGCAGCCAGTATTATTCTATGTCCGTGGTGCTCGTCGCACACTTTCTACCAAAGCGGTCATAGATGAGCCGTGCCCTTGTTCTGTTGCCAGCAGCCAGTATTATTCTATGTCCGTGGTGCTACGTGCCGCACACTTCTACCAAAGCGGTCATGGATGAGCCGTGCCCTTGTTCTGTTGCCAGCAGCCAGTATTATTCTATGTCCGTGGTGCTACGTGCCGCACACTCCTACCAGAGCGGTCATGGATGAGCCGTGCCCTTGTTCCGTTGCTGGCTGCTGCTGTGCTTTGTGGTATTTGGCTTGGTGCAGGGCAGGACCTGCATCATCTTCATCTGAGTCCTGCACATCACTATCACTGTCATCTGTGCAGTCATCTTCTGGCATTGGTATCCTGTTTGCTAATGCCATGTTGTGGAAAATACAGAATGCAACAAATATCTTGCAGGCCATGCTGGGTGTGTCCTGCAGGGCTCCGCCTGATCGAACAAGGCACCTGAATCTCATTTTTAGCATTCCAAATGTCCACTCTATGACAGCCCATGTTGTGGCATGTGCTTCATTATAGTGTGTTTCGCCTAATGTCTGTGGTCTTCTTAGTGGCGTCAGTAGCCATAGCAGTAAGGGGTATTCACTGTCACCTGTGAATATTGAGGCATAGATTATCACAGTGCTGCATATGTTTCTAGTGTGTGCTACCTTACTGGTGTCATACATATGCACCCCACTCACATATGCATGCTATGTGTCACCGGGGTTAGCATGGGTGTTTCACCTTGCTCACACACTGTGACTCCTCACCTGTTTCAAGATACAGCTCATGTGTGTTGCCTGTCTGTGCTTTGGTCATCGCGTGTCTGTATGTCTTAACATGTCACATGATGTCCTGCCACAATATGACATCCACCATCAGCCTCTGTAATGGTCTGCTATGTCTGGCACCACTAGTGTTCCTGCCATCGTGGGGTGTGCTACGTGCAGTGCAACCCCTGAGTGTTACGTCTTCCCCCCTTGCCATGCATGGGTCACCCTAACAGGGTCTGTGTGGCCCTGTGTGTTGCCATTCAGTGAGTGTGTCCTGTCCTTACTGGTCAGCATGTGTCCACTACAGGAGTCATGCACGTGTGTACTGTGTGTTCTGCTGCTGTGTTGCAGTTGTTACATTGATGCCCTGTGTGCCTCTGTGCTGCTGCTGATGCCTGTGTGCATTTGCAGCAGGGCAGCAGTGGTCACATTACATCATTTCCATTGTGCATGTGTTACTTCACACCATCTGGGTCTGTGGCTGTCCTGTCCTGCATGTCCATGTGATGTTTGCCCAGTGTGTGTCCTGCTCATGACTTACCTGACACATGGTGGTGTCCCTGGGGGGGACATGCATGGGCCTGTGATTCACACTGTGTTGTCCCACCAGGCCACGCACTGTGTTGCACACACCATGTGCTGTCCATTGTTCTCTGGCAGTGTCTGTGGACAGTCCCATTGTGCATGTGTTACTTCACACCATCTGGGCCTGTGGCTGTGCTGTCCTGCTTGCCCATGTGATGTTTGCCAGTGTGTGTCTGGGGGGGGGACATGCATGGGCCTGTGATTCACACTGTGTTGTCTCACCGGGCCATGCACTGTGTTGCACACACCACGTGCTGTCCATTGTTCTCTGGCAGTGTCTGCGGACAGTCCCATTGTGCATGTGTTACTTCACACCATCTGGGCCTGTGGCTGTGCTGTCCTGTCCTGCTTGCCCATGTGATGTTTGCCAGTGTGTGTCCTGCTCATGACTTGCTTGACACATGGTGGTGTCCCCGGGGGGGTGGGACATGCATGGGCCTGTGATTCACACTGTGTTGTCTCACTAGGCCACGCACTGTGTTGCACACACCATGTGCTGTCCATTGTTCTCTGGCAGTGTCTGCGGACAGTCCCATTGTGCATGTGCTACTTCACACCATCTGAGCCTGTGGCTGTGCTGTCCTGCATGTCCATGTGATGTTTGCCCAGTGTGTGTCCTGCTCATGACTTGCTTGACACATGGTGGTTTCCCTGGGGGGGGCATGCATGGGCCTGTGATTCACACTGTGTTGTCTCACCAGGCCACGCATTGTGTTGCACACACCATGTGCTGTCCATTGTTCTCTGGCAGTGCCTGTGGACAGTCCCATTGTGCATGTGTTCTTGCCAGCCCTTGTGTTCTCATTGTCTGCAGTCTGCTGTGGTTGTTGACAGTGTTGTGTGTTTTGACTCAGCACCTACCTGTTAGCCATCCATCCCATAGGTATCCACACTGGAAGGCTTTGCAGAGCCTACTGTGCCTGATGATATAGGTATTGTGGCATGAGCCTGGGTACCGTGCCATGCAGAGTCTACTGTGCCTGATGATATAGGTATCGTGGCATGAGCCTGGGTACCGTGCCATGCAGAGTCTACTGTGCCTGATGATCTAGGTATCGTGGCATGAGCCTGGGTACCGTGCCATGCAGAGTCTACTGTGCCTGATGATATAGGTATCGTGGCATGAGCCTGGGTACCGTGCCATGCAGAGTCTACTGTGCCTGATGATATAGGTATCATGGCATGAGCCTAGGTACCGTGCCATGCAGAGTCTACTGTGCCTGAAGATATAGGTATTGTGGCATGAGCCTGGGTACAGTGCCATGCAGAGTCTACTGTGCCTGAAGATATAGGTATTGTGGCATGAGCCTGGGTACCATGCCATGCAGAGTCTACTGTGCCTGATGATATAGGTATCGTGGCATGAGCCTGGGTACCGTGCCACTACATCTAGGATCATGCAGCAGCTGTCACATACCACTTGCATGTTCAACAAGTGGTATCCCTTTCCGTTGACATAGGCGTCCCCATCCTGTGTTGGTGCCTTTATGGCTATGTGGGTACAGTCCACTGTACCCAGTACCCATGGTAGTCGGCCTGTGTTGTAGAAGGCCTGCTGCCCAGTCTGTTGCTCCTGGTTGCCTTGCAGGAACGTGATGAGGTTTGACTTCCATCGCAGTAGTGCATCAATGAGTTGCCTGAAGCAGGTGGATACGGCAGACTGGGATATGCCTAATGTGTCACCAGTGGGTGTCTGGAAGGTGCCCATTGCGAGGATCCATAGTGCAGCGCTGACCTTCACCTCCACTGGTAGAGGGTGTCCCCTGCCTGTTCTGCTCTGCAGATCATCCCTCCTGACCTTCACCTCCACTGGTAGGGGGTGTCCTCTGCCTGTGCTGCTCTGTAGGTCATCCCTCCTGACCTTCACCTCCACTGGTAGGGGTGTCCCCTGCCTGTGCTGTTCTGTGGGTCATCCCTCCTGACCTTCACCTCCACTGGTAGGGGGTGTCCCCTGCCTGTGCTGCTCTGTAGGTCATCCCTCCTGACCTTCACCTCCACTGGTAGGGGGTGTCCCCTGCCTGTGCTGCTCTGTAGGTCATCCCTCAGATCATTGCACAGTTGCAGGGTTTTAAATAATTGATTAGCAGTTTTTTCTTGGGACAATACTACCTGTACAGAAAGCATTTATATAGGTTTTCTAGAAGTGTTATGTTTGTTAAACAGAATGAGGCTAGTGCTATGCATTTTCACAGTGTTTTAGAACTTTTATGAGAAAACGCTAATCAATTTTTAGAGTTAAATAAAACCATGCAGTTGTGTGATGGCATCTTTCATCAGCCGATATCACACCAGGCACTTTTTGTTGGTCAGGGCTGTGTACATGGTCGTTGTTCGGTACACCCTGGGCCTGTTTGGTCTGTGTAGTCTTTGTTGTGGGTGTTGTATCACATTCTGTTGTGCCCTTCCAGACACCTGCCACTGCCTCACTCGTTGCCTCCTCCGTGCCCTGGCTACCAGGATTAGCAATATGACTACTGCTCCCGGCATGCTATTGCTCCTTTTGTGGGTTACTCTCTTGCACAGTGTTTCAGCTGTATCCAGCTTTCAGCACTGTCTTCTTTTCTGTGGTCCTGTTTTACATGCTGCAGCTCTGGCTGGTCTAGCAGCTGCGGGGACTTGAACTCTCCTTGATTAGGTGGACGGCCTTTCAAATTCCCATCTGCACTGTTGTGGACCAAGTCCTGTGGCGCAAGCCTGATTGCGTCATGGCGCAATGCGATTGTTGTTGCAAGGACAACGCAGTGCATTTTGGTACAAGGTGGGCTGGGTTTGATCCATGGCGCATTTGAAAAAACTGCTTCGATGTAACCAATGGCACAGGGTGGTCTTGCACCATCAGTGTTTGGCACACGCTTCCTGCGTCTGTCTAAGGCCTTTGAAAATCCTCCCAGTATTTCTAAATTGAGAGGCCCTTGGGAAAATTGAGGACTGGGACTTCCTTGGTGGAGTGAATCTTGACAGCTGTTCTTGGTTCAAGGCTAAATTTTGGTTCAACATAAACTCAAGCTACCTTACACCTCTATGGACAACTTTAGAACATAATTTAATACCCTAAATAGACTGACTATTCATTGAGCCACCCAACATTATTAAGTCCCACCTGACAGTATGTAGCACATTAACAGCCATAATGCCACTTAAAGAAGTCTTGGGAAGAGACACTTTTCCATTACAAGTCATGTATTTATTGAATAATCCTAGCTTACAGGTAAAGAAATTAAACTTTGATACTAACATAAGGAAAAATGCCAAAATAATGTTCAAGGTGTTATAGACCCAGTATCTGGGAGCATGCTATCCTTCAAACACATTATGAAAAGAAATGGACTGTACAGGTTTCAATTCTGTAATTATATACAGATTAGAAACATGTTAAAATGTGCTGCTTTCTATGGATAATAACACTCCAGTAGATAGGAAATGGAATATATTCCTCCAAGTAGCCACATTTAAGGAGGGATCAAGCATGGTGTACAAAACCATCACAGACCCCCTAATATCTCTTACATCAGATCCTAAGTCTCATTGGGAAGCTGACTTAAATATTTCTTTAAGTGCAGAAATTTTGAAGGCACTTTGAACCACTGCTTTTAAAGCCAGCAGGCTATTCAAAGAAAATTAACGCAGTCACTGCATTCCCACAAGATTGGAGTCTATGGATCTTCTCCAGAATGCACCTGGCTGGAGATGTAACCATCTCGATACATCTTTATCGCACATGCTTTGAGATCGTCAATAAATTCTGAAAGCCTGGAAATACATAAGGGAGATTTGTATAAATATAATAAAATGTAATCTGACACTTGATCGTGAATTCTGGATCTGAAACAACTATTCCAAGGTTCCACTCTCTAATGCGAGCCCAACATGTAGTAATCGGATCCCTGGTGCCTAGTGGTCCCACCATCCTCCGATCATGGGGCAGCCACTTGAAGATAGCCCACCAAGTGGCCAGTGTCCCAACCCCCACGTTCCCATCCTGCTTCTGGTAGTAGATATCCCTGGCATTTAGTGGACCCCCAGTCACTGATCCCCTGCCCTGTACCAGTAACACCATCCACGTCTGTGCCCATGCTGTCTGGAAACCATCAGGTACAGGGATGGACAAACATGACTCCCTAGTCTATCCTGTTTCTCCCTGATTGCCAATACCAACAGTGTCACTGTAGCAAGCCCTGGCAGCTAGCAGCCTCCTCCCTCCCCACCACAGCACTGAACACCCACCCAACCCCATGTCCCCTTACCAGCATCTCTGGTGCTGTGGGAATGCATACAGTGACTGGCACAGCCCTCCTCATCTGGCAACCATTTGTTCACACAAGCAGAATGTGTCTTATTTATAGGACGAGATGTGTCACCCAGTCCTATAAACAAAACACCCTCTCCCTGCGAGGACATACAGTGGCCAGTCAAGGAGGTGTGAGAAGGGCTGCACCATTTGCTATATGCACTGTTGTGGCACTGAAGATACAGGTAAGGGGACGAGGGGTTGGGTGAGTGTTTGGTTCTGCAGTGGGGTGGCCGGGCTCCAATGCACCAGGGTTGCTGTAGTGACACCAGTGGTATCAGAAATCAAAGGGTGGAACAGGACACCCCAGGGACTCATGTTTGTCAGTCCGTGTACCCCATGATTTCCAGAGAGCATAGGCATAGAAATCAATGGTGCAGATGGCATGGGGCCAGGGATTGGTGACTGGGGGAGAACCACTGGATGCCAGGGATATCTGCTACCCATAGCAGGATGGTACTAGGGGTTGGGACACTGGGCACCTGGGCAGCTATCTTTGTGTGGCAGCTCAGTGATTGTTGGGGTGACCGCTATACCAGAGATAGGGTTGATACATGTCAGGGTTGTGCATCGGAGGGTGGGGGGGACCACTAGGCACCAGGGATTGGGTTACTGCATGTCGGGCTGTTCATCAGACAGTGGGGGACCACTAGTCACCAGGAATTGGATTACTACATGTCAGACTGCTCATCGGAGGGTGGAGAAGAACATATAGGTACAAGAGTCTTCCACACATGTATGGGACTGGAGAAGGGGGCACCTCTGCACTAACATCCCTCAGTTACCCATGTAAATGAGCCCATAATGGGCAAGCAAATGATCCCTTATTGCCAAAGGAGCTCATTTGCATGGGTCCCCCTGAATATCACAAATAGCACTCCAGTGCTAGCCACTCTGGTAGCTCTATTCCCTGCACAGCATGGATCCATGTTGGGGTAGTGCTACTTGCCTTGGTGCTGCACTGACATGGCCCTCTATGTGGTCAGATAGCACAGTGCGTTATCTGACTCAATATAGCATCCTTGGACTCCTGTGCAGTTGCAAAGTACAGCGCAAACCTTTACACTCTTCCTTGTGCATTTCTGAATATCGGGTCCCTGGAGCTCTCTCCCATCTCTTGAAATCTTTAGTGTACATGCTTTGTAACTGTTTGCATTTCAAAAAGTTGATGTTCGTTAAACCAAATTTTAACTTTATATCAGATCACTTTATAGCAGACTTCCTCGTCAACATGTTTGAGTCACCCAGGTTGATGGTTCTGGGTGATTTTAACGCCTGGGTCAACAATGAACTCTCTAATTTTGGTAATCACTTCCTCCAATTGATGCCTTCTTTGGGCCTCACACAGGTGGTTTCCACTGCTACGTATAAATCTGGACACTCTTTAGACTTAGTCTTCCTTCTAGGGATCGACGCATCCAACATGGGGGTGGAACCAGTTGCCTGGTCTGATCACTACACCGTGAGGTTCAATCTTTGCACCCCCCTGAGAAGACCAGCCCCTGTGGAGATGGTCAGGTACCGCCCATTACGGAATGTTACCCCACAAGGTCTAGCGGCGGTCCTTGACCTATCATCCTTCGTGTCGGTGAGCAGTAGTCCAGAAGCGTTGGTGTTGACCTATAATAAGGCCATCATGACTGCCCTGGATTCTATTGCTCCTGTTCATGAGCACCCCCTATCCCTTCGCCCCAGATCCCTGTGGTTTGACGGGATCTTGAGGGAGATGTGGAGACAGGGGCGAAGGTTAGAGCTTCACTGGCACAGGTCCACCCTTGATACCGACCACTCTAGATTGATAGAACATTATGTTAGCTATCAATTTGCAATCACCCATAAGAAGGCAGAATTCCTGTCCAGGGAGATGGCAGTTGCTCAGAATCGACCTGCTCAGCTGTTTCGAATGGTAGACAGACTGTGCAACCCAGCCCGCCTGCAAGTTCGGAAAGCTTTTTCACAAGTAGAGTGCAATGAACTCTCTCTATACTTTGCAACTAAAGTGGCTGACATCAGGGCAGACCTGTGTCTGGTAACCTCTAAGGGTGATGCTGTTGGACAGTGTGGGATCATAGTGCCCCAGTTCTCCTGGAGTTCCTTTCCTTGACTTGAGTTCGTGGACATTATGAGGATCGTCCATACTATGCATTCCACAAGTTGCAGTTTGGATCCTGGACCGACTCCCCTTATTTTGGGCTGTTCTGATATCATCGGTCTGGTCCTGGCACAAATAGTCTGGTGCTCCTTGGAGTCAGGTGAGTTTCCTTGCTCCCTGAAAGAGGCAGTGGTGACTTTCATTGAAGAATGCTCCTTGGACCCAGACTGTTTTTCAAACTATCGGTTTATCTCTAACCTTCCCTTTATCGGAAGGTTATTGAGAAGGTCATAGTCCAACTGGATGACCATTTAACCATCCATAATGCCCACGTAATCCTTCCAGTCTGGCTTCCGAAAAGACACAGTACCGTAGACCGCGCTTGGTTCGTGTTAAATGATCTTCTGATGGCGAGGATCAGAAGAGACGCTCCATTCTTGTTCTTCTTGATCTCTCATGCTTTTGACACTGTGGACCACATGGTGTTATTAAATCGCCTGAGGCAAATTTGTGGAATGCCTGGAACCGTTTTAAATGGTTCACGCTATTCTTCCTCGGAGATCACAAAGAGTTGTGTCGGGATTTTTCCTCTGACCCAATTTCTTTGTTGTCTGAGTGCCTCAGGGATCTGTGCTGTCACCCATGTTGTTTGCAGTGTATATGCTGCCCTCGAAGTATCATTAGACAATATGGGCTGAGGTTTCACTGCTATGCAGATGATACCCAGCTATATCTGTCTTTTGCACCCGACCAGGATGGAGCTCTCTCGGTGTTTAACAACTGTCTCGGGGAGATCCAAGACTGGATGGATTCTAGTTGGCTAAAGTTGAACTCTGAGAAAACAGAGGTTCTGGTCGTGGACCCAGGTGGTCGGATTGCGAGGCCGTGTACTGATACACCATCTGGAATTTTCCTTGGTGGTGTGTCTCTCCCGTCCTCAGAATGGGTGCATAACCTTGGGTTTATTCTTGACGACAGGCTGACCCTTAATTCTCAGGTGTCAGCCGCTGTCAAGACTTCCTTTTATCACCTTAGGAACATTGCCAGGGTTAAGCACCTTGTTCTGTCTGACTCCTTGCCAACATTGGTCCACGCTTTTGTATCTTCTCGCTTAGACTACTGCAACGCCCTTTACTTTGGGCTTTCTGGGGTTGAAATCCGTCGCCTACAGCTGGTGCAGAACGCTGCAGCCCAGGTGTTGACTGGGACAAGTAGGTCCTATCATATCACTCCCGTGCTGCGCAAACTGCACTGGCTTCCTATACGGTTGCGGATCACCTTTAAAGTCATTTTATTGACTTTCAAAGCCCTTCACGATCAGGGTCCAGCCTATCTGAAAGACCTCCTGGTTCATTACTGCCCTGACCGATCACTCCGCTCGGCCGACAAGGGGTTGTTAGAGATTCCAAGAGTGAGCCTAAAATCTTCTGGTAGCAGAGTGTTTTCGCACGCCGCACCCACTGTTTGGAATTCTCTACCATGCCGGTTACGGCAGTGCACCTCCGTGGAGTTATTCAAGAAAGATTTAAAAACGTATTTATGGAATATGGCCTTCTTAGATAACTAATGTTATTTGATTATGTGTGGATTTTACTATAAATTTGCTACTATGACGATATGTTGATTTTTTATGGATGTTTTTATGATTTTTATTTAGAGTTTTGAACTTGTTTTAAAATTGTTCAGCACCTTGATATTTTGAAAGGTGCTATACAAATAAAATTATTATTATTATTTATTATTATAACATTTTTCTGTCACGTACCAGATTGCACCAACTTGTGATACGTGTTCTTTCCCAACTTAAGAAATAAAATATTTCACTACTTATTCTGTTGTATGGATTTTTCCTCAACTTGCTTGAGGCATAAAACCTTACAATGTGTTTTATCTTGCTTTGATATACTTTTGTAAGGTTATCCAAATTCTTTGTAAGACTGTCACATTCTGTATACTGTATTTAGATAGGGAGTACCAGATGCCGTGAACTGAACATTGATTTGTTCTGTTTACATTAGATACACAGGGTTTGATTTTCAGAGACCTGTTAGGGCAACACAAATTGCACCAATCCCCACCTATAGCAAACTCTGGGTGCATCAGGGACCTGTGCCAGATTTTAGTAAAACAGGGGTCCCTACATCAAAGTCCTCCAAACTGTCACAGAAGGAGTATTGCACCAATAAGTTGGTACACCAGAGGGGTTTGACGGAAAGTCCCATCAAGTCCCCTCTGCCAGGCACAAGGTCATCCCAGAACCATGATACTGGGGGTGGGTGGAAGCCTGTGAGGTTGGAGGACACTGAACATAGACCTGGGGGTGCCGTAGCTGACAGCATGGGCACTGCAGGTGAGGCAGGATGCACAGGTGGTATAGGCAGATGCATCCTGGGCAGTTGTACGTAGACATGCAGACATAGTACACCCTGGAATTCATGCACTGACCCAGTCACATGCCTCCTAGTGCCACCAGCCCTGGCAGTGTTCCTGGAGCATGCAGTGATAATCCATGGCTGCAGGGTGCTTGGTGCAGTTGGTGGACTGGGATATACCTGGGGCAGTGTGGCATTCCCCTGCTTCACGACCTGCCAGGTGGTGGCATATAGCAGTTAAAGGTGTCAGAGTAGGTCCGGCAGAGTGTGAGGGCACCACAATAGGCAGGTGACAGACAGCAAGTCAAAGGAGCAGCACCACAAATACTGGAGTGAGGAAACTCTGTCCCTGCCACCATACCTTGCCTTGTTACCACAGTACAGGCAGATCCATACAGATGTCCTCCTACACTGTCTGGGACTTTCTGTGGCACATATGTGGATGATGTACAGCATGGCCCCACCCACCAGACATGTCACAACCAATGTTCCAACAAGGCAGGGTACGATGGCAGGGACAGAGCTTCCTCACTTCAGAAACTGCAGTGCCAGTCCTTTGACCTGCAGCAGGGGAATGTTGTGCTGCCCTGGTATGTCCCCATCCACTAACTGCACTGAGTACCCTGCATCCATTGACTATCACCGCATGTTGGGGACCATGCAAGGTTTGGAATGCTGCCAGAGCTGGTGGCACCAGGAGGTCTGGGACAGGTTCCACGCATGAATACCAGGGAGTACCATGTCTGATGGTTGCTACAACTACCTAGGACACATCTGCCCACTGCCACCTGTATACCCTACCTCACTCACTGGGCCCACATCACCCACTAAGGCACCCCACAAGTCTATGTTCAGTACCCCCAACCTCCCATGCACCACTCTCCCCCCCCCCACCTGGCACATTCCCAACCTGAGACTCAGGGCTGTCAGACAAGTTCATGGCTGGTCTAACTACAGTTTCAACTTGCAGTCACAGTGGGGCTTCCAAAATCCCAAATAAGGGGATACTGCAGCCCGCTGTGTCCCAAGCCCTCTTCTACCTCAGTGCACCACTACTTTTGGTATAATTTTGGTGCAGGGTACCTTGGGTGCATGGCCTTGCATTTTGATACAGCCAGTGTTCAAAAATCAGGAGAGCCACAACTTTGGCCCCAAGGTGCCACTTATGTCAATTCCCTTTTGACATGTGCACCTTGTGTCAAAAGTGAGGCTTTGAAAATCAAGCCCTTAGTCTCCTATGTAGCAATCATAGTTTTCCTTATATACCAATGACAGCATGACTTTTATTTGAAATGCTATGAAAATATTGTAAGGGTCTGGACATGCCATTCTACCATGTTCTTTTGCTAGACATAATTTTTCCCATGAGATTCTTGGAACTGTGTTGTTATTTATTTTGTTTATTTGAGTTTTGGTAACCGGGTTAGTTCATTGAGACAATTACAATCCCTTTTTCAGGGACGACATGGGAGAGCAAAAACAAACAATAAGGTACAGAGCAAAAACAAGGGAATTCAGTTTCGGTAACAATCAAAGTTAACATGCAGCAGTAAGGGGCTAAAGAATTATAAGCATACAGAAATGTAAAAGTAACAGTTAATAACAGCTAACAATAAAAATAGAATATATACATGTCAGTAATAACAAATTGCAGGTCATTTATGATATGAACACGAGCGATGATAGAATGACTATAACAGCAAGTAAGAATAGACATTTACCCATAGGTAATTACAGGTTACAGATCAGTTTCAGGAAGACCAAGATCAGTGAACTCTAAGGCAGAAGAGATGTTAGCGGAAGTAGGAGCATGACACAGTGGCTGAGAGAGAGGCATACAAGTTAGATTGGAATAGTGAGAGTGAGGAACATAACAGGATGGAGGGAGGAAGAGAGGTCCAGCCTGATATTACCAGATAGGCAAAGGACCTATGGGTAATGGATAACCGCAGGTTTGGTAAGACGGGGAGAGAGGCAGAGTGAAGGGCATGAGGTGTGAGTTCAAGGTGAATCAATTCACTAAGACAAGGAGGCATGGCAATGTGGACAAACTTATACATGAGACTCATGGAGTGATACTTTAATTTAGCTTTATAGGTTAACTAGCCCAGTGAGGAGAGGAGAGGATGTTATAGTGGTGTGTACGGGATGAAGCCCCTAAGGCAAACCTTCCAACCCTATGATAGGCCTCAGTAAGAAGAGACAGGGAAGAGGAACTGGCAGAGAGTAGCAGAGGAGCACCATAACTTAGGAGAGGAAGGAGGGATGAGGAGACAGTCTTAAGGCAGGAGTTGGAGGTTAGAAAGGGATGAATACGATAGAGGAGTCCAAGTTTCTGGTTAAGAGATTTAATTAAGTTAGTGACATGAGTGTTAAAGGAAAGTGCAGTGTCCAAGGTGAAACCCAGGTACTTAGAGGAATAGACAGACTCAAGGGTATTGCCATTAAGAGATGGAATGCTTGTGGGGGGGCATAGGCTTTGAGGGCATACGGTGACAGAACAGAATACATTTTTTTTTCATGTTGAGAACAAGATAACTGCTGTTGAACCATCCCTCAAGGATTACAAAGTCAGAGGCAAGTTCTCTACTAATGAGATCAATATCTGTAGTTGAATGGAAAGGGACCTGAGTGTAATCATATCACACAATCTTAAGGTTAGCAATCAATGTGAGAAGGCAGTAGGGAGGGCTGGGGGGATACTGGGATGTATAGGGAGAGGCACTACCAGCAGAAAACAGGAAGTTGTTATCCGTCTGTACAGACAGTTGGTGAGACCCCATCTGGAGTACTGTGTCCAGTTCTGGAGACCTCATCTCAGCAAGGACATAGACAGGATAGAGGCAGTCCAGAGGAGGGTAACTAAAATGGTGCAGGGTCTGCAAGAGAAGCCATATGAGGAGAGACTAAAGGAGCTTAATATATATACCCTTGAGGAAAGGAGGGAGAGGGGGGACATGATAGAAACTTTTAAGTACCTCAGTGGAATCAACAAAGTCCAAGAGGGAGCATCTTTCAGAAAAGGATGTGCAAGAGCAAGGGACACAATTTGAAGATAGAAAGGGACGGCCTAGGGGCAATGTGAGGAAGTATTTTTTCACAGAGAGGGTGGTGGACTATGGAACAGCCTTCCTGAGGAGGTTGTGAGGTCAAAACTGTGGGAGAATTCAAAAATGCATGAGACAGACATAAGGCAATTTTTGTGGGGGGTAAGAAGAAATAGGCTGTTGGTTAACTAGGATCTGCAGCTTATCCTGTAGGTAGAGAAATGGGCAGACTAGGTGGGCCAAGCGGTCCTTATCTGCTGTCAAAGTCTATGTTTCCATGGAGTGGTAGATTGTGCCATCTGCGTAAAGCTGAACAGACGCCCCTCCACAGAATCTGGGTAGGTCATTTATGAAAAGTGAGAACAACATAGGACTCAGGAAAGATCCCTGTGGAACACCATGAGTAATGGGCCTTAGATCAGAGAGTGAACCTTCCCACTTAACTTTTTGAGAGCAGCAGGATAAGTAGATACTAACCCAAGTAAGAACACTGGTGTCAAAACCGAGAGCACGAGGTTGGCGGAGGAGAAATGGGGAGTGGAATGCTACAAATCTCGATGGCTGAGAGGGACCTGGGGGTGGTGGTGGATGTCAAGATGAACAACTCGGAGACTTGTAGGAGGGCAGCAGCCAAGGCCAACAGGATGCTGGGATGCATCGCTAGGGGATCACCTCCAGAAGGAGGGAAGTGATACTCCCTCTGTATAACTGCTTGGTGAGGCTGCACCTCGAGTACTGCATGCAGTTTTGGAGGCCACACTTAAAGAGGGACTTTAAACTCCTGGAGAGGGTCCAGAGGAGGGCAACCAAAATGATTTGGTGCCTGGAGGGCAAGACCTATGGGGAGAGGCTTGAAGAGCTAAATATGTACACATTGGAAGAGAGAAGGGACCGGGGGGACATGATAGAGGTCTTCAGGTACATGAAGGGGGTAAATAGGGGAGGAGCAGTCAGGGTGCTTTGAAGGAAGGAGGAGGGGGCAACTAGGGGCATGGGTAGAAGCTGGAGGGGGAAGATTCAGGGGAGAAAGGAGGAGGTGCTACTTCACTGAGAGGGTGGTGGAGCCATGGAATGCGCTGCCCAGGGGGCTGGTGGAGGCAGAGACAGTGGAGGGGTTCAAAAGAAGGTGGGACAGGTACAGGGGAAGGGTTCTGGAAGCAAAATCCAATGCAGCGAGAATATCCGGAACTGGGATGGGAGAAGCCAGAGAGGGAGAGGGAGAGGGGGGCAGCAAGGTCAGCTCCCAGGGTGGGGGCTGACCAAACGAGCAGATGCGAAAGACTGTTAGGCCTATTCTGCTGGCATTTTAGTATGTTAGTATGAGAAGATTGTGGTTTACCAAGTCAAACGCTTTTGTGAGGTCAACAAAAACAGTGCCTGTGGCATGGCTATGGTCTATTGCCTGGAAAATATCAGTGGTCACTTTTATCAGAGTGGTTAGGGTACTGTGCTTCCTTCTGAATTAATGCTGATAGGGGCAGAAACGATTGTGACATTCCAGGTAGTCCTGAAGGAGGTTGTAGATTATTCACTCTTGGATTTTTGCCAGAGGGCAAAGGATGGATATAGGCCTGAAGTTTTCAATTAAGGTATTTGAACCCCCCTTGTGAACTGGGACAACTACAGCCACCTTCTAGTTATCCAGTACAGTATTAGAGAGGAAGGACCAATTGAACAAATCACGGATCGGGCTAGCAAAGGCTGAGGCACCAAGTTTCAGAAATTAAGGCTCCAGGGGAGTCATGGCCAGTGGAGAACTCCATTCTGAGGTCAGAGATAAGCCTCTGGACCTCTTTGAGGGTGGCCAGTTTCAAGTGAAATGCAGGACGGGCAGCGGGTGGGCTTGGTAGAGGTTGGGTAGAGGGGGGAGAAGAGGAGTTACGGAAGAGAGAGGTATATTTATGAAGTTCAGCAAAAAAGTTATTAAAACTGGACATGATAGATGCAGAATCTGCCAGGGTAGAGACACTGATTGTGATGGAGCTGAGGACTTCAGCAGCTTTCCCTTTAATCAGAGAGTTAATTTGCTTCCAGAATTCCTTGGGGTTGCAGAGGTGTTAAGTTTGTAAGGATTTATTGTGGAGGCGCTTGGCTTTGTGGAGAGAATTTTACCACTTGTTCCGAAATTGTCTATAAATTTGCTAATCTGAGGGGAGACCATTCTTTTTGTAAGTCCTCCAGGCTTTATCCCAGAGTGACATCAGCATCCTGATGTCCTTGGTGAGCCAAGGAGCCTTAACGCCCTTGGACCTACATTTTCTCTGTGAGGTATGTAGGT
Organism: Neoceratodus forsteri; assembly: GCA_016271365.2. Taxonomy (NCBI): domain Eukaryota; kingdom Metazoa; phylum Chordata; order Ceratodontiformes; family Ceratodontidae; genus Neoceratodus; species Neoceratodus forsteri. The sequence goes on along the minus strand of CM028133.1, from coordinate 32,496,316 downwards.
TAACTATCTGTGTGAAGGTTGATATTAGGAAGTCCAAGGCTTGGTTTATATTAGGGAGAGTTTTAATAGGGCACTGGTCAGTGTTATTGATGGAGTTTATAAAGCTACAGGCATCAAACTTGGACATGTCCCAAATCAAAGAGAAATCTTGGGAGGAGGGTTGGGCCAATTATTTCTCCGCACACAGAAAGTGGGAGAATGATCACTTCAACAGTCTGATAAGACGCCCATGGCTCTTATCTTCTGGGGGCAATTGGTGACCATCCAATCAAGAAGAGTATGTTTACCAGACTTGGAATTGGTACGCACTGGATCTGGAGAAGTTGAACCAGGTTGGCATCAGCAAGCAAAGTACACATTTTATCAGCATTAGGGCAGAGCCAGTCTAAGTTAAAGTCCCCACACAGTATGAGGTCATGGTTTGGGAGGTTTGCTAGGGAGGCTAGAAGGGAGGGAAGACCAAGGGAAGCTGTGCTAGGTGGTAGATAGGTACACCCAATGATAAGTTTCTTCACATTTCCGAGAGTAAGAGAAATGAAACGGTTATTCCATATGAAATGAATGCTCTCATAATTTTATAAATTTTACTGACTCATATTTTTGAGATGAGTCAATATTGCCTGTAGGGCTGGGAAAAATGAGCAAATTCTGATTTTGTGGAATTTTTGTGAAATTCTGCAACATTTCATAACATTTTTTGACAAACAAAATGTTTAATGCCGTATTGGTCCTAGTAAGAACAAATCCAGAACAAATGGTTTGATAAATTTTATTGGACCAATAAGGATGTTACAAAAAGAACAAAGAGCTTTAGCTTTCAGATCAACAAGTCCTTCTTCAGAAGCTTAATGAGAGTTATTTAGAGAATCCTATATTATTAACACTTAGAACATGCAGAAAAAAGCAGAAATCATTTTCATTGGTTTAAAACAGGTCTTCAGAAATAATTAAAGTGACATTGGAGAGCTTGACTATCTAAAGACTGATTTCAACTGAACTAAACTTAAAGGTCAAAGATTGTTTAAAGATAACAACAGGCAGAGAAGTATCATGTATCAGTCTAATGGATCAAAACAAAACAAAGGAACCTTAAGATTCTCTGCTCAGTAAATTGCATGTCAAGTGAAGGAAACCTCCCTAAGACACACATCTCACAAGTGAGGCCACAGTACATCACTCTGCTCAGAATAGAACCGTCCATAATAAGATGACCCTCGAGAAACAACTGCAAGCTAAAATGTAACATATAACCAAGTAAAAAAATAATAAAAAATGATGAGTCCCAAAATTACAGCATCAGAAATTATCTTTTCAAGGCATATAGAATGATGAAAATGATGTATACCCAAGGTGAATAAGTGTATCACACTGAGGAAAGTACAACCAGCTGGAGATATATTCCCAACCTGTAGATAACCAGTTAAGAAGGATTGTATAACAGTCAAAGTTCAAGGCTCACTAAAAACCTGAACTATGTATGTCCATCCTTTGAAGTAAAGGTCCATGCAAGTTTACATGTAATGTGTCATGAATCCAACATCAATGTTCAAGCAATCTTGCACCGTATTAAGAAGTAACATACGTCTGATCTCACAAGCTCGTCTCTATTGTGTACTATTGAAATGTCCTTTCAAGACCATCACAGTCATGTCTGAGATTGAGTGGTTATCCTGAGAGAAGTGTTTTGCCACTGGTTTGTCAGTCGTCTTCCTATTAATATCATACCTGTGTGAATTTATTCTTTTGTAGAGCTGCCGTTTCATCTCCCCCACATACCCTGTGCGAGGACATTTCCTACATTGAATAAGATAAACAACATTGCTTGATGTACATGTATAATTAACCAATATCCTGAATTGTCTGTTTTTTGAGGTAATCACACAGTCTGAGGTGGAAATGTGCTCACAAGTTTTACATCTGCGTTTATTACAGGGTTGTGTGCCATATGGTGACATGGCATTCCGTTCAGGTTTAAGTTTACTCTGGTTGTTTAAAAGATAGTAGTGGCAGTTCTTGAAAAATACAACTAAGGATTTCATCCTCACTGATTATGGGGTGTAGGTCCTTAATAATCTTACGTAGAAGTTCAAGGTCAGGATGATACGTGACAACTAAGGGTACTCTGTTAGTAGTGGTCCTTTCATTAAATTGCAGTAGGTGTTCTCTTGATACTTGTGTAGCATGTTCCACTGCTCTGTCAATTTCTCTGGGAGAGTGTCCCTGCTCAGTAAAGGTGTTTTTCAACATAACTAAATGTTTATCTCTGTCTTCCTCATTTGAACAGAGATGGTGGTACCAGAGTGCTTGACTATATATGACAGACTTCTTAGCGTGACTCGGGTGATTACTTTTCTTGTGTAAGTATCTCTGTCTGTTCATTGGTTTCCTATAAATACATGTATGTAGGGTTCTATCCTTGATGGTGACAGCGGTATCCAGAAAATTAACACGGTGGCAGAATATTCCAGGAAAAGCTTAATGGTTGGATGGAGATTATTAAGTCTCTGATGAAAATCTTTAGTGTGTCAGTGCCTTCTGTCCAAATTATAAACAAATCATCAATGTAACAGAAGTAATCAAGTGATGTGTGTGTACCGTGCCTTAAAAAGTCCTCCTTCAAATTGGCCATAAAGAAATTAGCATACTGTGGAGTCATTCTTGTGCCATTGCTTTTCGCATAGTTGGAACATAATGTTTCCCATTAAAGCTGAAGTTGTTATGTGTCAGAATGAATTTAGCAAGTTCCCCCACGATGTCAGGGTCGATGTTGTGGTCCAATCCTTTCTCATACATGTATTTAAGGTAGGCTGAAATGCCATCTGTATGCTGTATATTAGTGTAGAGGGATGTTGCATCCATTGTGGCTAAAAGGGTATCAGGTGGGAAGTCCTTAAAACCAGAATGTTTATGCAGGAAGTGAGCAGTGTCCTGAATGTAACTGTGCCTTTGTATAACCAGCAGTTTTAAAATAGCTTCTACAAAACCTGAGATCCCTTCTGTCAGGGTTCCATTACCAGAGACTGTGGGTCTCCTGGGTTCCCAGGTGTATGTATTTCAGGTAGCGTGTAGCATGTCCCAGGTGTATGTATTTCAGGTAGCGTGTAGCATGTCCCAGGTGTATGTATTTCAGGTAGCGTGTAGCACGTCCCAGGTGTATGTATTTCAGGTAGCATGTAGCACGTCCCAGGTGTATGTATTTCAGGTAGCGTGTATCACGTCCCAGGTGTATGTATTTCAGGTAGCGTGTAGCACGTCCCAGGTGTATGTATTTCAGGTAGCGTGTAGCATGTGCCAGGTGTATGTATTTCAGGTAGCGTGTAGCATGTCCCAGGTCTGGGATCATCAGGGATGAGGGCAGGTATTTTGTTTCGGACATGGTCTGGAAATAATCCTATGCAATCCCTCTTAACTGGTTATCTACAGGTTGGCCTTTCACATTAGTATTTTGTGAATGTGTGCATGGGTATGTCTATGTGTGTGGATTTGTGAATATGTTTATGTGTGCGTTGTCATAATAGAAGAAGTGTGGTACATTGAATTTTTAACATGCAGCCTGATGAACTACTGTGTTATATTATTTAGAAATCTTGCAAGATGGCGGCCACATTGGGCTAGTCATGTTATAACAGCAGTAATTTTAGGTTTTTTATTTGTTTTAAATGTTAATTTTGCTGGTTTTATGTTTTAGTTTGTTGGGGTTTTTTTGTTTGTTTTTTTGTGGTTATTTGTCATGTGGAAAACCTGCCGGTAGGTGTCGGCAGAGATAGCTATAGTGCGTGGTGTTGCTATAGTCATTTCCCCTTCAGGACTGGAAAGCCATCCTTGGAGCAAGATTTAAGCAGGATTTAAGAATCTAGTTGGAGTTTTCTGACTAAAATCTGGGAGGTTTTATCAAGAGCTGGGAGTTTGCAAATCGGGACTGTGAGCTGGTCATCAGCCTTGTGCTGCCCTGGGATTGTATTACGGATCTTGTCGGAGTGCCTGGAAGATACAGCCTGGAGTCAGAGACTGGGACTCTGAAGCTGGGATCTTTTTTGGAGACTTTGTGGTCTTTGTGCTTAGGCCCTACAGATTGCTGTATCCTCAGTGCCATTTTTTGGAGTAGGTGAACCTGCTAGATTCTGGTCTGAACCCAGGGTGGTCTACTGGGGCTGTTGGCTGCGACAGGAGATTGGAGGTGGTGCTGTTGGAGGACAGATACCAGTGTGCCCGTATTTTCTGGGTTTTGCGAGGGCAGGTTGGAGAGCCTGCTCGTCTGAATCCAGTCGCTGGTCGACTTCCTTAGTGTAGCTGGATAGCTCTCACTTAAGCGGCTTTGAATCAATCCTGTGGACCTGAAAGTGATCCTTTAGCTGCAGCGAAGGTCTGTTTACATGAACGTGGAGCTCATGAAATAGCGGGACTGTTGTTTTCTACGTGAGAACTACCCAGGTCAGATTGTTCTTTTTTCCTCCTATATTCTTGGTGAAGCGGGGAGAGTACTTTGGTTTTTATCAAGATCAGTTTGTGTGACTGTTTACTCTGCCTATGTGAGAGATAGGCTTGGGACTAATTCCTCAAGGGTGAGAGCTCTGAGGGTTTTCTACTACTTTTAGTTCTCAGTGATGTATAGGTTGGAAGGAAACTGAGACTTTGTGCCCAGACTGCTTGAACTTTCTCTGAGGAGTCAAAACTTGCCTGAAGGGAAATGGACAATTGTTTTATTTTGGTTTTTTGTTAAAAGCTTTCCATTATTATGTTAGAAATGGGAAGTGGGGCTGCTGTTTAAGATATTTAAATAAGCTAGTGGCATTGATAGTATTAATCAAATTGGTTGATTAACATTAATTTTTAAATATTTGGCTGCATGTGTTGGGACCAGGCTTCCATGGTAAGGTGCTATTCCCTCTCTAGGCTGAGGGACCTGTGCCCCTTTGATAGCCCCCCGTTGCAACCCGAGGTATATAGGCATTGTTGTGCCTTGGGGAGTGCACGGAGGAGGCGGAGGGGGAGGGGGTTCCTCAGCTGTGACGGGGGGAGTGGAGTGGGCGGATAAGGGTTGTGGGATCCGGGAGACGCCCTGGGGCGAAATGGGTCCAGGATAGGGGAGTGCAATGCCTGGTTCCCATACCCAAGGGTTCCACTGACAGTGGGCAAGTGGCCCGCTCCTCCAAGGCCTCTCGTCCAACCTGGGTGGTGTTATGCAATGCCAGGTCTATAAAGAACAAGACAGCAATTATTGCTGATCTTGTTGAGTCATCTGACCTGGCTTGCATTACCGAGACCTGGCTGGATGAGAATGCTGGTCCCATATTGGAGTCAGCTGTTCCAGCCAGGTACTGGATAATACATCGCCCAAGATTGGCTCGAAGGGGTGGAGGGGGTCCCTATTTGTTTTAAATTGGAATTGGATCTTGTGGAGGTTCCAGTGATGTCCCCTAGATCCTTTGAGTGTATCATGGGATCAGGTGTGGGCAGCAGAATTTTACTCGTCTATCATCCGGTGACGAGAAAATATTTCTGCAGGAAGTTGCAGACTTCATTGTTGACCTGGTGTTGGAGCCCTCCAGGTGGTTGGTCCTGGGGGACTTCAATGCCTGGATTGACGGTGAACTCTCGCATTTTGGTCAAAACTTCCTCCAATTGATGATTTTGTTGGGCTTCACACAGGTTGTTACCGCTGCTACCCATATTCAGGGTCACTCTCTGGATCTGGTGTTCACCGTGGTTATGGAGATCACGGAACTGGTGGTAGAACCAGTTGGGTGGTCTGACCATCATTCCATAAGGTTCAATTTCGTGGCCCCCCTTGTGAGACCTACCCCTTTGGAGATGGTCCAGTACTGCCCTTTGAGGGGAGTTACCCCTGAGGGTCTGATGGCGGTGCTGGACCTATCAAGTTGGCCTATGGAGTGCATGGAACCAGATGCCTTAGTGGTGCACAATAATATGGTGCTGAGGGCACTGGATTCCATAGCGCCTGTCTATGTTTGCCCCCTCTCCCTTCACCCTCAGTACCCCTGGTTTGATGGGACATTGAGGGAGTTGAGGAGAGTAGGGCGAAGATTGGAACGCTGTTGGCGGAAATCCGGCCTGGAAGGTGACAGTCTTAGATTGATGGCTCATTATGTGGACTATCAATCAGAAGTCTCCTGTAAGAAGGCAGAGTTCCTATCCAGGGAGATAGCTGCATCAAGAAATAGACCAGCCCAGCTCTTCCGGACTGTGGACAGACTGTGCAATCCAGCCTGTCTGCGGGGTCAGAGAGCCTTTTCACAAATAAAGTGTGATGAATTTGCTCAGTTCTTTGAGGATAAGGTGTTATCGATCAGGTCAGAGATCCATAGTATGCATTCTAATGAGTGTGGCAGTGATCAATGTTGGGTTACAGGCCCTCGGTCTGCCTGGACAGATTTTGACCAGCCAGCGATCATGGATATCATGAAGATTGTCCAGGGCTTGCGACCGACTTGCTGTAGTTTGGATCCTGGTCCCACGAGCCTCCTTGTGGGGTGCATGGATGTGATCAGACCAATCCCTGCGAGGATAGTCTGGTGCTCTTTGGACCAAGGGGTGTTTCCGGAGTCTTTAAAAGAAGCTATTGTGACACCCCTTTTGAAGAAACATTCCCTTGACCCAGACTGTCTCGCCAACTACAGACCGATCTCTAACCTTCCCTTTTTGGGCAAGGTTATTGAGAAAGTAGTCGTGTTGCAGCTCAAGGACTTTCTTACCATCCATGAGGTCTATGATCCTCTCCAGTCTGGTTTCAGGAAGAGGCATAGTACCGAGACGGCGTTGGTTCGGGTACTTAATGATCTCCTAATAGCAAGAGATTGGAGGAGCCATTCAATCTTGGTCCTCCTTGATCTCTCTGCAGCATTTGACACCATGGACCATGGGATGTTGCTAGATCACCTGCGGCTGGTCTGCAGACTGTCGGGGACAGTCCTCAGATGGTTCCACTCTTTCCTCACAGGCAGAAGTCAGAGAGTAGTTTCAGGAATTTTTTCCTCTGCTTCCTTTGCTCTGTCCTGTGGAGTGCCGCAGGGTTCTGTGCTTTCCCCCATGTTGTTCATGGTGTATATGCTGCCGTTGGGAGACATAAGGCATTATGGGCTGAGTTTTCACTGCTACGCAGATGATACTCAGCTCTATATGTCCTTTGTACTGAACAGAATGATGCATTATCAGTCTTTAATAACTGCCTCGCTGAGATTCAGGACTGCATGAGTGCTAACTAGTTGAAACTGAATCTGGATAAGACTGAGGTGTTGGTTGTGGACCCGGGTCATCGTACAGAGAAGTTGACTCCTGAGTTTCCCTCTGGCCTTGTGTTAGGGGGCAACCAGTTGAGACCTTCTGAATAGGTGCGGAATCTGGGTGTAATTCTTGACAGTGAGCTGACGCTGAAGACACAGGTACCTGCCGCTGTCAAGTCTTCCTTTTACCATCTGAGGAATATTGCCCGGATAAACACCTTGTTCCACATGATGACCTTCCTGTGTTGGTCTATGCTTTTGTTTCCTCGCGTCTTGATTACTGCAATGCTCTATATCTAGGGTTGCCGGGGGTGGATCTCCGTCACCTGCAGCTGGTGCAGAACGCTGCAGCCAGGTTATTGACTGGGTTACCAAGAACTTGCCATATCACATCTGTGCTGCACGAACTGCACTGGCTGTCAGTGCGGTGGAGAATCACCTTCAAGGTCGCGTTGCTGACCCAAAAGACCCTACACGGTCAGGGACTGGGCTACTTGCAAGATCTCCTTCGACCCTGCCACCCTCTCTGCCCACTCCACTCCACTGTTGAGAGATTGCTAGAGATTCCCAGGGTTCTTCTTCAGTCATCTGGGACCAGAGCTTTTTGTTTCATGGCCCCAACGCTGTGGAATTCTCTACCTCGTCAGATTAGAGAGTGCCTGTCCATGGAATCATTTAAGGTGTCTCTGAAGAGTTATCTATTTGAATTAGCATTTGAAAAGGTTTATTGCTGCTTTTATTGTTTTTATGCTGTTATTTATTATGTAAGATGTTATTTTGATATGTACTTGCACTTTGATATGTTGAAAAGCGCATTATAAATACACTTTGAGTTGATTTGATATGTACAGATTTCAAGAAAAGGCTTGGCATCACTTACTGCCACTGTTTTCAAACAGTTAAAGTATGCATTGCTATCTACAGGGTTGTTAACAAGTTAGCAGGTTGCATTTTATGGAAACAATGCTGCACATGCATGTGCTTCCACAGGCCATTAAGTCAGTGAGCTCTAGTGGTTATCTGGAATATTGTAAGAATTCAGGCTAGTACACAGTGAGGACCTCATCATAGCCCTGCAATGCCACTCCAACACTCCTGTGACAGTGATGCCCAGCATCCTGCTCCATCATGAATCACATTACCTGCACTAGCATCGTGGCCCTGCAATGCCCCTCCAACACTCCTGTGACAGTGATGCCCAGCATCATGCTCCATCATGAATCCCCTTACCTGCACTAGCATCATGGCCCTGCAATACCCCTCCAACACTCCTGTGACAGTGATGCCCAGCATCATACTCCATCATGAATCACCACCTGCACTAGCATCATGGCCCTGCAATGCACCTCCAACACCCCTGTGACAGTGATACCCAGCATCATGCTCCTATGAATCACCCACCTGCACTAGCATCATGGCCCTGCAATGCCCCTCCAACACTCCTGTGACAGTGATGCCCAGCATCCTGTTCACATGAATCACATTACCTGCGCTAGCATCATGGCCATACAATGCCCCTCCAACACTCCTGTGACAGTGATGCCCAGCATCATGCTCCATCATGAATCACCTTACCTGCACTAGCATCATGGCCCTGCAATGCACCTCCAACACTCCTGTGACAGTGATACCCAGCATCATGCTCCGTCATGAATCACCTTACCTGCACTAGCATCATGGCCCTGCAATGCCCCTCCAACACTCCTGTGACAGTGATGCCCAGCATCATGCTCCGTCATGAATCACCTTACCTGCACTAGCATCATGGCCATGCAATACCCCTCCAACACTCCTGTGACAGTGAGGCCCAGCATCCTGCTCCCTCATGAACCACCTTACCTGCACTAGCGTCTTGACCCTGCAGTGCCCCTCTAACACTCTGTGAAAGAGATGCCCAGCATCATCCTCCCTCATGAATCACCTTACCTGCACTAGCATCATGGCCCTGCAGTGCCCCTTCAACACTCCTGTGACAGTGAAGCCCAGCATTCTGCTCCATCATGAATCACCCTAGCTGCACTAGCACAATGGCCCTGCAATACCCCTTCAACACTCCTGTGACAGTGATGCCCAGCATCCTGCTCCATCATGACTAAAGATATCGATATGTCTGTCACCCCTGCCAAAGTGGCAACTAATTGTATGGCTTGGCATCACTTACTGCCACTTTCAAACAGTAAAAGTATGCATTGCTATCTACAGGGTTGTTGAATAGTTATCAGGTTGCATTTTATAGAAACAATGCTGCACATGCACGTGCTTCCCCAGGCCATTAAGTCAGTGAGCTGTAGTGGTTATCTGGAATATTGTAAGAATTCAGGCTAGTACATTGCGATGTCCATGACTAGAACTCCAGATCTACTGCAACCATCTCCTGGAAGACATGACGTGCGTGCTGGCAGGACATTGAGTAACTGAGGTGAGCCAGCACACTGAGCAGTGACTGCCATACTGAGAACTGAACTGTCTCCCAACACTTTCCACGGACTGTTTCTACCCCACTCACTCACTCACTGAACTGTCTCCCAGCACTTTCCACGGACTGTCTCTGCCCCATTCATTCACTCCCTCACTCAATGAACTGTCTCCCAGCACTTTCCACGGACTGTTTCTGCCCCATTCATTCATTCACTCACTCACCGAACTGTCTCCCAACACTTTCCACGGACTGTCTCTGCCCCATTCACTCACTCACTCACTCACTCCTCCCTCCTCCCTCGCTCACTCATTGAACTGTCTCACGGCACTTTCCATGAACTGTCTCTGCCCCATTCACTCACTCACTCACTCCCCTCACTCACTGAACTGTCTCACGGCACTTTCCACGGACTGTCTCTACCCCATTCATTCACTCACTCACTCACTGAACTGTCTCCCAGCACTTTCAATGGACTGTCTCTGCCTCATTCATTCACTCACTCATTCACTGAACTGTCTCCCAGCACTGTCCATGGACTGTCTCTGCCCCATTCATTCACTCACTCATTCACTGAACTGTCTCCCAGCACTGTCCATGGACTGTCTCTGCCCCATTCATTCACTCACTCACTCACTGAACTGTCTCCCAGCACTTTCCATGGACTGTCTCTGCCCCATTCACTCACTCACTCCCTCATTCACTCACTGAACTGTCTCACAGCACTTTCCACAGTCTGTCTCTGCCCCATTCATTCACTCACTGAACTGTCTCCCAGCACTGTCCATGGACTGTCTCTGCCCCATTCATTCACTCACTCACTGAACTGTCTCCCAGCACTTTCCACGGACTGTCTCTGCCCCATTCACTCACTCACTCACTCACTGAACTGTCTCTGAGCACTTTCTGTGGACTGTCTCTGCCCCATTCATTCACTCACTGAACTGTCTCCCAGCACTTTCCACGGACTGTCTCTGCCCCATTCACTCACTCACTCACTCACTGAACTGTCTCACAGCACTTTCTATGGACTGTCTCTGCCTCATTCATTCACTCACTCACTGAACTGTCTCCCAGCACTTTCCATGGACTGTCTCTGCCCCATTCACTCACTGCCCCATTCACTCACTCATTCACTGAACTGTCTCCCAGCACTGTCCATGGACTGTCTCTGCCCCATTCATTCACTCACTCACTCACTGAACTGTCTCCCAGCACTTTCCATGGACTGTCTCTGCCCCATTCACTCACTCACTCCCTCATTCACTCACTGAACTGTCTCACAGCACTTTCCACAGTCTGTCTCTGCCCCATTCATTCACTCACTGAACTGTCTCCCAGCACTGTCCATGGACTGTCTCTGCCCCATTCATTCACTCACTCACTGAACTGTCTCCCAGCACTTTCCACGGACTGTCTCTGCCCCATTCACTCACTCACTGAACTGTCTCTGAGCACTTTCTGTGGACTGTCTCTGCCCCATTCATTCACTCACTCACTGAACTGTCTCCCAGCACTGTCCATGGACTGCCTCTGCCCCATTCATTCACTCACTCACTGAACTGTCTCCCAGCACTTTCCACGGACTGTCTCTGCCCCATTCACTCACTCACTGAACTGTCTCCCAGCACTGTCCATGGACTGTCTCTGCCCATTCATTCACTCACTCACTGAACTGTCTCCCAGCACTTTCCACGGACTGTCTCTGCCCCATTCACTCACTCACTCACTCACTCACTCCTCCCTCCTCGCTCACTCATTGAACTGTCTCACGGCACTTTCCATGAACTGTCTCTGCCCCATTCACTCACTCACTCACTCCCTCACTCACTGAACTGTCTCACGGCACTTTCCACGGACTGTCTCTACCCCATTCATTCACTCACTCACTGAACTGTCTCCCAGCACTTTCTGTGGACTGTCTCTGCCCCATTCACTCACTCCCTCACTCACTGAACTGTCTCCCAGCACTTTCCACGGACTGTTTCTGCCCCATTCATTCATTCACTCACTCACCGAACTGTCTCCCAGCACTTTCCACGGACTGTCTCTGCCCCATTCACTCACTCACTCACTCACCACTCCCTCCCTCACTCACTGAACTGTCTCACGGCACTTTCCATGAACTGTCTCTGCCCCATTCACTCACTCACCCACCTCCCTCACTCACTGAACTGTCTCACGGCACTTTCCACGGACTGTCTCTGCCCCATTCATTCACTCACTCACTCACTGAACTGTCTCCCAGCACTTTCCATGGACTGTCTCTGGCCCAATCACTCACTCACTCACTCACTGAACTGTCTCCCAGCACTTTCCACGGACTGTTTCTGCCCCATTCATTCATTCACTCACTCACCGAACTGTCTCCCAACACTTTCCACGGACTGTCTCTGCCCCATTCACTCACCACTCACTCACTCCTCCCTCCTCCCTCCCTCCCTCGCTCACTCATTGAACTGTCTCACGGCACTTTCCATGAACTGTCTCTGCCCCATTCACTCACTCACTCCCTCACTCACTGAACTGTCTCACGGCACTTTCCACGGACTGTCTCTGCCCCATTCATTCACTCACTCACTCACTGAACTGTCTCCCAGCACTTTCCATGGACTGTCTCTGCCTCATTCATTCACTCACTCATTCACTGAACTGTCTCCCAGCACTGTCCATGGACTGTCTCTGCCCCATTCATTCACTCACTCATTCACTGAACTGTCTCCCAGCACTGTCCATGGACTGTCTCTGCCCCATTCATTCACTCACCACCACTGAACTGTCTCCCAGCACTTTCCATGGACTGTCTCTGCCCCATTCACTCACTCACTCCCTCATTCACTCACTGAACTGTCTCACAGCACTTACCACAGTCTGTCTCTGCCCCATTCATTTACTCACTGAACTGTCTTCCAGCACTGTCCATGGACTGTCTCTGCCACATTCATTCACTCACTCACTGAACTGTCTCCCAGCACTTTCCACGGACTGTCTCTGCCCCATTCACTCACTCACTCACTCACTGAACTGTCTCTGAGCACTTTCTGTGGACTGTCTCTGCCCCATTCATTCACTCACTGAACTGTCTCCCAGCACTTTCCACGGACTGTCTCTGCCCCATTCACTCACTCACTCACTCACTGAACTGTCTCACAGCACTTTCTATGGACTGTCTCTGCCTCATTCATTCACTCACTCACTGAACTGTCTCCCAGCACTTTCCACGGACTGTCTCTGCCCCATTCACTCACTCACTGAACTGTCTCTGAGCACTTTCTGTGGACTGTCTCTGCCCCATTCATTCACTCACTCACTGAACTGTCTCCCAGCACTGTCCATGGACTGTCTCTGCCCCATTCATTCACTCACTCACTGAACTGTCTCCCAGCACTTTCCACGGACTGTCTCTGCCCCATTCACTCACTCACTGAACTGTCTCCCAGCACTGTCCATGGACTGTCTCTGCCCCATTCATTCACTCACTCACTGAACTGTCTCCCAGCACTTTCCACGGACTGTCTCTGCCCCATTCACTCACTCACTCACTCACTCACTCCCTCCCTCGCTCACTCATTGAACTGTCTCACGGCACTTTCCATGAACTGTCTCTGCCCCATTCACTCACTCACTCACTCCCTCACTCACTGAACTGTCTCACGGCACTTTCCACGGACTGTCTGTACCCCATTCATTCACTCACTCACTCACTGAACTGTCTCCCAGCACTTTCAATGGACTGTCTCTGCCTCATTCATTCACTCACTCATTCACTGAACTGTCTCCCAGCACTGTCCATGGACTGTCTCTGCCCCATTCATTCACTCACTCATTCACTGAACTGTCTCCCAGCACTGTCCATGGACTGTCTCTGCCCCATTCATTCACTCACTCACTCACTGAACTGTCGCCAGCACTTTCCATGGACTGTCTCTGCCCCATTCACTCACTCACTCCCTCATTCACTCACTGAACTGTCTCACAGCACTTACCACAGTCTGTCTCTGCCCCATTCATTTACTCACTGAACTGTCTCCCAGCACTGTCCATGGACTGTCTCTGCCACATTCATTCACTCAATCACTGAACTGTCTCCCAGCACTTTCCACGGACTGTCTCTGCCCCATTCACTCACTCACTCACTCACTGAACTGTCTCTCAGCACTTTCTGTGGACTGTCTCTGCCCCATTCATTCACTCACTCACTGAACTGTCTCCCAGCACTTTCCACGGACTGTCTCTGCCCATTCACTCACTCACTGAACTGTCTCACAGCACTTTCTATGGACTGTCTCTGCCTCATTCATTCACTCACTCACTGAACTGTCTCCCAGCACTTTCCAAGGACTGTCTCTGCCCCATTCACTCACTGCCCCATTCACTCAGTCATTCACTGAACTGTCTCCCAGCACTGTCCATGGACTGTCTCTGCCCCATTCATTCACTCACTCACTCACTGAACTGTCTCCCAGCACTTTCCATGGACTGTCTCTGCCCCATGCACTCACTCACTCCCTCATTCACTTACTGAACTGTCTCACAGCACTTTCCACAGTCTGTCTCTGCCCCATTCATTCACTCACTGAACTGTCTCTGAGCACTTTCTGTGGACTGTCTCTGCCCCATTCATTCACTCACTCACTGAACTGTCTCCCAGCACTTTCCACGGACTGTCTCTGCCCCATTCACTCACTCACTCACTCACTGAACTGTCTCTGAGCACTTTCTGTGGACTGTCTCTGCCCCATTCATTCACTCACTCACTGAACTGTCTCCCAGCACTGTCCATGGACTGTCTCTGTCCCATTCATTCACTCACTCACTGAACTGTCTCCCAGCACTTTCTGTGGACTGTCTCTGCCCCAATCACTCACTCACTCACTCACTGAACTGTCTCCCAGCACTTTCCACGGACTGTTTCTGCCCCATTCATTCATTCACTCACTCACCGAACTGTCTCCCAGCACTTTCCACGGACTGTCTCTGCCCCATTCACTCACTCACTCCCTCACTCCTCCTCCTCACTCACTGAACTGTCTCACGGCACTTTCCATGAACTGTCTCTGCCCCATTCACTCACTCACTCACTCACTCCCTCACTCACTGAACTGTCTCACGGCACTTTCCACGGACTGTCTCTGCCCCATTCATTCACTCACTCACTCACTGAACTGTCTCCCTGCACTTTCCATGGACTGTCTCTGCCCCATTCATTCACTCACTCATTCACTGAACTGTCTCCCAGCACTATCCATGGACTGTCTCTGCCCCATTCATTCACTCACTCACTAAACTGTCTCCCAGCACTTTCCATGGACTGTCTCTGCCCCATTCACTCACTCACTCCCTCATTCACTCACTGAACTGTCTCACAGCACTTTCCACAGTCTATCTCTGCCCCATTCATTCACTCATTCACTGAACTGTCTCCCAGCACTGTCCATGGACTGTCTCTGCCCCTTTCATTCACTCACTCACTGAACTGTCTCCCAGCACTTTCCACGGACTGTCTCTGCCCCATTCACTCACCCACTGAACTGTTTCTGAGAACTTTCTGTGGACTGTCTCTGCCCCATTCATTCACTCACTCACTGAACTGTCTCCCAGCACTTTCCATGGACTGCCTCTGCCCCATTCATTCACTCACTCACTGAACTATCTCCCAGCACTTTCCATTGACTGTTTCTGCCCCATTCACTCACTCATTCACTGAACTGTCTCCCAGCACTTTCCACGGACTGTCTCTGCCCCATTCATTCACTCACTGAACTGTCTCCCAGCACTGTCCATGGACTGTCTCTGCCCCATTCATTCACTCACTCACTGAACTGTCTCCCAGCACTTTCCATTGACTGTCTCTGCCCCATTCATTCACTCACTCATTCACTGAACTGTCTCCCAGCACTTTCCACGGACTGTCTCTGCCCCATTCATTCACTCACTGAACTGTCTCCCAGCACTGTCCATGGACTGTCTCTGGCCCATTCATTCACTCACTCACTGAACTGTCTCCCAGCACTGTCCACGGACTGTCTCTGCCTCATTCATTCACTCACTCACTCACTGAACTGTCTCCCAGCACTGTCCATGGACTGTCTCTGCCCCATTCATTCACTCACTCACTGAACTGTCTCCCAGCACTTTCCACGGACTGTCTCTGCCCCATTCACTCCACTCTCCCACTCACTCACTCCTCCCTCCTCCTCGCTCCTCATTGAACTGTCTCACGGCTTTTCCATGAACTGTCTCTGCCCATTCACTCCTCCTCCTCCCTCACTCACTGAACTGTCTCACGGCACTTTCCACGGACTGTCTCTACCCATTCATTTCACCACCACCTCACTGAACTGTCTCCCCAGCACTTTCCATGGACTGTCTCTGCCTCATTCATTCACTCACTCATTCACTGAACTGTCTCCCAGCACTGTCCATGGACTGTCTCTGCCCCATTCATTCACTCACTCACTCACTGAACTGTCTCCCAGCACTTTCCATGGACTGTCTCTGCCCCATTCACTCACTCACTCCCTCATTCACTCACTGAACTGTCTCCACAGCACTTTCCACAGTCTGTCTCTGCCCCATTCATTCACTCACTGAACTGTCTTCCAGCACTGTCCATGGACTGTCTCTGCCACATTCATTCACTCACTCACTGAACTGTCTCCCAGCACTTTCCACGGACTGTCTCTGCCCCATTCACTCACTCACTCACTCACTGAACTGTCTCTGAGCACTTTCTGTGGACTGTCTCTGCCCCATTCATTCACTCACTCACTGAACTGTCTCCCAGCACTTTCCACGGACTGTCTCTGCCCCATTCACTCACTCACTGAACTGTCTCACAGCACTTTCTATGGACTGTCTCTGCCTCATTCATTCACTCACTCACTCACTGAACTGTCTCCCAGCACTTTCCATGGACTGTCTCTGCCCCATTCACTCACTGCCCCATTCACTCAGTCATTCACTGAACTGTCTCCCAGCACTGTCCATGGACTGTCTCTGCCCCATTCATTCACTCACTCACTCACTGAACTGTCTCCCAGCACTTTCCATGGACTGTCTCTGCCCCATTCACTCACTCACTCCCTCATTCACTCACTGAACTGTCTCACAGCACTTTCCACAGTCTGTCTCTGCCCATTCATTCACTCACTGAACTGTCTCCCAGCACTGTCCATGGACTGTCTCTGCCCCATTCATTCACTCACTCACTGAACTGTCTCCCAGCACTTTCCACGGACTGTCTCTGCCCATTCACTCACTCACTGAACTGTCTCTGAGCACTTTCTGTGGACTGTCTCTGCCCCATTCATTCACTCACTCACTGAACTGTCTCCCAGCACTTTCCACGGACTGTCTCTGCCCCATTCACTCACTCACTCCCTCATTCACTCACTGAACTGTCTCACAGCACTTACCACAGTCTGTCTCTGCCCCATTCATTTACTCACTGAACTGTCTTCCAGCACTGTCCATGGACTGTCTCTGCCCCATTCATTCACTCACTCACTGAACTGTCTCCCAGCTCTTTCCACGGACTGTCTCTGCCCCATTCACTCACTCACTCACTCACTGAACTGTCTCTGAGCATTTTCTGTGGACTGTCTCTCCCATTCATTCACTCACTCACTGAACTGTCTCCCAGCACTTTCCACGGACTGTCTCTGCCCCATTCACTCACTCACTGAACTCTCTCACAGCACTTTCTATGGACTGTCTCTCCCATTCATTCACTCACTCACTCACTGAACTGTCTCCCAGCACTTTCCATGGACTGTCTCTGCCCCATTCACTCACTGCCCCATTCACTCAGTCATTCACTGAACTGTCTCCCAGCACTGTCCATGGACTGTCTCTGCCCCATTCATTCACTCACTCACTCACTGAACTGTCTCCCAGCACTTTCCATGGACTGTCTCTCTGCCCCATTCCTACTCCTCCCTCATTCACTCACTGAACTGTCTACACTATTTTCCACAGTCTGTCTCTGCCCCATTCATTCACTCACTGAACTGTCTCCCAGCACTGTCCATGGACTGTCTCTGCCCCATTCATTCACTCACTCACTGAACTGTCTCCCAGCACTTTCCACGGACTGTCTCTGCCCCATTCACTCACTCACTGAACTGTCTCTGAGCACTTTCTGTGGACTGTCTCTGCCCCATTCATTCACTCACTCACTGAACTGTCTCCCAGCACTTTCCACGGACTGTCTCTGCCCCATTCACTCACTCACTCACTCACTGAACTGTCTCTGAGCACTTTCTGTGGACCGTCTCTGCCCCATTCATTCACTCACTCACTGAACTGTCTCACAGCACTGTCCATGGACTGTCTCTTCCCCATTCATTCACTCACTCACTGAACTGTCTCCCAGCACTTTCTGTGGACTGTCTCTGCCCCATTCATCCTCACTCACTCACTGAACTGTCTCCCAGCACTTTCCATGGACTGTTTCTGCCCCATTCATTCATTCACTCGCTCACCGAACTGTCTCCCAGCACTTTCCACGGACTGTCTCTCCTTGTTCACTCACCTCCCACTCACTCCCTCCCTCCCTCACCACTGAACTGTCTGCACTGCACTTTCCGCAGACTGTCTCTCAATTCACTCACTCACTCACTCACTCACTCCCTCACTCACTGAACTGTCTCACGGCACTTTCCATGGACTGTCTCTGCCCCATTCATTCACTCACTCACTCACTGAACTGTCTCCCAGCACTTTCCATGGACTGTCTCTGCCCCATTCATTCACTCACTCATTCACTGAACTGTCTCCCAGCACTATCCATGGACTGTCTCTGCCCATTCATTCACTCACTCACTAAACTGTCTCCCAGCACTTTCCATGGACTGTCTCTGCCCCATTCACTCACCCACTGAACTGTTTCTGAGAACTTTCTGTGGACTGTCTCTGCCCCATTCATTCACTCACTCACTGAACTGTCTCCCAGCACTGTCCATGGACTGCCTCTGCCCCATTCATTCACTCACTCACTGAACTATCTCCCAGCACTTTCCATTGACTGTCTCTGCCCCATTCATTCACTCACTCATTCACTGAACTGTCCTCCAGCACTTTCACGGACTGTCTCTGCCCATTCATTCCTCACTGAACTGTCTCCCAGCACTGTCCATGGACTGTCTCTGCCCCATTCATCTCCTCACTCACTGAACTGTCTCCCAGCACTTTCCACGGACTGTCTCCTGCCCATTCACTCACTCACTCACTGAACTGTCTCTGAGCACTTTCTGTGGACTGTCTCTGCCCCATTCATTCACTCACTCACTGAACTGTCTCCCAGCACTGTCCATGGACTGTCTCTGCCCCATTTATTCACTCACTCACTGAACTGTCTCCCAGCACTTTCTGTGGATTGTCTCTGCCCCATTCACTCACTCACTGAACTGTCTCCCAGCACTTTCCACGGACTGTCTCTGCCCCATTCACTCACTCACTCACTCACTGAACTGTCTCCCAGCACTTTCTATGGACTGTCTCTGCCTCATTCATTCACTCACTCACTGAACTGTCTCCCAGCACTCTCCATGGACTGTCTCTGCCTCATTCATTCACTCACTCACTGAACTGTCTCCCAGCACTTTCCACGGACTGTCTCTACCCCATTCATTCACTCACTCACTGAACTGTCTCCCAGCACTTTCTATGGACTACCTCTGCACCACTCACTCACTCACTCACTGAACTGTTTCCCAGCACTGTCGCGGACTGTCTCTGCCTCATTCATTCACTCACTCACTGAACTGTCTCCCAGCACTTTCCATGGACTGTCTCTGCCCCATTCACTCACTCACTCACTGAACTGTCTCCCAGCACTGTCCACGGACTGTCTCTGCCTCATTCATTCACTCACTCACTCACTGAACTGTCTCCCAGCACTGTCCATGGACTGTCTCTGCCTCATTCATTCACTCACTCACTCACTGAACTGTCTCCCAGCACTTTCCACGGACTGTCTCTGCCCATTCATTCACTCACTCACTGAACTGTCTCCCAGCACTTTCTATGGACTGCCTCTGCCCCATTCACTCACTCACTCACTGAACTGTCTCCCAGCACTGTCCACGGACTGTCTCTGCCTCATTCATTCACTCACTCACTGAACTGTCTCCCAGCACTTTCCATGGACTGTCTCTGCCCCATTCACTCACTCACTCACTGAACTGTCTCCCAGCACTGTCCACGGACTGTCTCTGCCTCATTCATTCACTCACTCACTCACTGAACTGTCTCCCAGCACTGTCCACGGACTGTCTCTGCCCCATTCATTCACTCACTCACTCACTCACTGAACTGTCTCCCAGCACTTTCCATGGACTGTCTCTGCCCCATTCACTCACTCACTCCCTCATTCACTCACTGAACTGTCTCACAGCACTTTCCATAGTCTGTCTCTGCCCCATTCATTCACTCACTCACTGGACTGTCTCCCAGCACTTTCCACGGACTGTCTCTGCCCCATTCACTCACTCACTCACTCACTGAACTGTCTCTGAGCACTTTCTATGGACTGTCTCTGCCTCATTCATTCACTCACTCACTGAACTGTCTCCCAGCACTTTCCATGGACTGTCTCTGCCCCATTCACTCACTGCCCCATTCACTCACTCATTCACTGGTCTCCCAGCACTGTCCATGGACTGTCTCTGCCCCATTCATTCACTCACTGACTCACTGAACTGTCTCCCAGCACTTTCCATGGACTGTCTCTGCCCCATTCACTCACTCACTCCCTCATTCCTCACTGAACTGTCTCACAGCACTTTCCACAGTCTGTCTCTCCCCATTCTTTCACTCACTGGAATTGTCTCCCAGCACTGTCCATGGACTGTCACTGCCCCATTCATTCACTCACTCACTGAACTGTCTCCCAGCACTTTCCATGGACTGTCTCTGCCCCATTCACTCACTCACTGAACTGTCTCTGAGCACTTTCTGTGGACTGTCTCTGCCCCATTCATTCACTCACTCACTGAACTGTCTCCCAGCACTGTCCATGGACTGTCTCTGCCCCATTCATTCACTCACTCACTGAACTGTCTCCCAGCACTTTCCACGGACTGTCTCTGCCCCATTCACTCACTCACTCACTGAACTGTCTCCCAGCACTTTCCACGGACTGTCTCTGGCCCATTCACTCACTCACTCACTCACTGAACTGTCTCCCAGCACTTTCTATGGACTGTCTCTGCCTCATTCATTCACTCACTGACTGAACTGTCTCCCAGCACTGTCCATGGACTGTCTCTGCCCCATTCATTCACTCACTCACTGAACTGTCTCCCAGCACTTTCCACAGCCTGTCTCTGCCCCATTCACTCACTCACTCACTCACTGAACTGCCTCTGAGCACTTTCTGTGGACTGTCTCTGCCCCATTCATTCACTCACTCACTGAACTGTCTCCCAGCACTGTCCATGGACTGTCTCTGTCCCATTCATTCACTCACTCACTGAACTGTCTCCCAGCACTATCTGTGAACTGTCTCTGCTCGATTCACTCACTCACTCACTCACTGAACTGTCTCCCAGCACTTTCCACGGACTGTTTCTGCCCCATTCATTCATTCACTAACTCACCGAACTGTCTCCCAGCACTTTCCACGGACTGTCTCTGCCCCATTCACTCACTCCCTCCCTCCCTCACTCACTGAACTGTCTCACGGCACTTTCCATGAACAGTCTCTGGCCCATTCACTCACTCACTCCCTCCCTCCCTCACTCACTGAACTGACTCACGGCACTTTCCACGGACTGTCTCTGCCCCATTCATTCACTCACTCACTCACTGAACTGTCTCCCAGCACTTTCCACGGACTGTCTCTGCCCCATTCACTCACTCACTCACTCACTGAACTGTCTCCCAGCACTTTCTATGGACTGTCTCTGCCTCATTCATTCACTCACTCACTGAACTGTCTCCCAGCACTTTCCATGGACTGTCTCTGCCCCATTCATTCACTCGCTCATTCACTGAACTGTCTCCAGCACTTTCCACGGACTGTCTCTGCCCCATTCATTCACTCACTGAACTGTCTCCCAGCACTGTCCATGGACTGTCTCTGCCCCATTCATTCACTCACTCACTGAACTGTCTCCCAGCACTTTCCACGGACTGTCTCTGCCCCATTCACTCACTCACTCACTGAACTGTCTCTGAGCACTTTCTGTGGACTGTCTCTGCCCCATTCATTCACTCACTCACTGAACTGTCTCCCAGCACTGTCCATGGACTGTCTCTGCCCCATTTATTCACTGACTCACTGAACTGTCTCCCAGCACTTTCTGTGGACTGTCTCTGCCCCATTCACTCACTCACTCACTCACTGAACTGTCTCCCAGCACTTTCCAGGGACTGTCTCTGCCCCATTCACTCACCCACTCACTCACTGAACTGTCTCCCAGCACTTTCTATGGACTGTCTCTGCCTCATTCATTCACTCACTCACTGAACTGTATCCCAGCACTCTCCATGGACTGTCTCTGCCTCATTCATTCACTCACTCACTGAACTGTCTCCCAGCACTTTCCACTTGGACTGTCTCTGCCCCATTCATTCACTCACTCACTGAACTGTCTCCCAGCACTTTCTATGGACTACCTCTGCCCCACTCACTCACTCACTCACTGAACTGTCTCCCAGCACTGTCGACGGACTGTCTCTGCCTCATTCATTCACTCACTCACTGAACTGTCTCTCAGCACTTTCCATGGACTGTCTCTGCCCCATTCACTCACTCACTCACTGAACTGTCTCCCAGCACTGTCCACGGACTGTCTCTGCCTCATTCATTCATTCACTCACTCACTCACTGAACTGTCTCCCAGCACTGTCCACGGACTGTCTCTGCCTCATTCATTCACTCACTCACTCACTGAACTGTCTCCCAGCACTTTCCAAGGACTGTCTCTGCCACATTCATTCACTCACTCACTGAACTGTCTCCCAGCACTTTCAATGGACTGCCTCTGCCCCATTCACTCACTCTCTCACTGAACTGTCTCCCAGCACTGTCCACGGACTGTCTCTGCCTCATTCATTCACTCATTCACTGAACTGTCTCCCAGCACTTTCCATGGACTGTCTCTGCACCATTCACTCACTCACTCACTGAACTTTCTCTGAGCACTTTCTGTGGACTGTCTCTGCCCCATTCATTCACTCACTCACTGAACTGTCTCCCAGCACTGTCCATGGACTGTCTCTGCCCCATTCATTCACTCACTCTCTGAACTGTCTCCCAGCACTTTCCATGGACTGTTTCTGCCCCATTCATTCATTCACTCACTCACCGAACTGTCTCCCAGCACTTTCCACGGACTGTCTCTGCCCCCATTCACTCACTCACTCACCCACTCACTCACTCTCTCCCTCCCTTCCTCAGTCACTGAACTGTCTCACGGCACTTTCCATGAACTGTCTCTGCCCCATTCACTCACTCACTCACTCCCTTCCTCACTCACTGAACTGTCTCACGGCACTTTCCACGGACTGTCTCTGCCCCATTCATTCACTCAATCATTCACTGAACTGTCTCCCAGCACTGTCCATGGACTATTTCTGCCCCATTCATTCACTTCTACCACCACTTGAACTGTCTCCCAGCACTTTCCATGGACTGTCTCTGCCCCATTCACTCACTCACTCCCCCTGTTCACTCACTGAACTGTCTTACAGCACTTTCCGTAGTCTGTCTCTGCCCCCTTCATTCACTCCACTGAACTGTCTCCCAGCACTGTCCATGGACTGTCTCTGCCCCATTCATTCACTCACTCACTGAACTGTCTCCCAGCACTTTCCCGGACTGTCTCTGCCCCATTCACTCACTCACTCACTCACTGAACTACCTCTGAGCACTTTCTGTGGACTGTCTCTGCCCCATTCATTCACTCACTCACTGAACTGTCTCCCAGCACTGTCCATGGACTGTCTCTGCCCCATTCATTCACTCACTCACTGAACTGTCTCCCAGCACTTTCTGTGGACTGTCTCTGCCCCATTCACTCACTCACTCACTCACTGAACTGTCTCCCAGCACTTTCCACGGACTGTTTCTGCCCCATTCATTCATTCACTCACTCACCGAACTGTCTCCCAGCACTTTCCACGGACTGTCTCTGCCCCATTCACTCACTCACTCCCTCCCTCACTCACTGAACTGTCTCACAGCACTTTCCATGGACTGTCTCTGCCCCATTCATTCACTCACTCACTCACTGAACTGTCTCCCAGCACTTTCCATGGACTGTCTCTGCCCCATTCACTCAATCGCTCACTGAACTGTCTCCCAGCAGTTTCCACGGACTGTCTCTGCCCCATTCACTCACTCACTCACTTGAACTGTCTCCCAGCACTTTCTATGGACTGTCTCTGCCTCATTCATTCACTCACTCACTGAACTTTCTCTGAGCACTGTGGACTGTCCGCCCATTCATTCACCACCACTGAACTGTCTCCCAGTCCATGGACTGTCTCTGCCCATTCATTCACCACTGAACTGTCTCCATACTTTCCATGGACTGTTTCTGTCTCATCATTCATTCACCACCACCAACTGTCTCCCAGCACTTTCCACGACTGTCTCTGCCTCATTACTCACTTACTCACCCACCACTCACTCTCCTCCTCCCTCAGTCACTTCCCTGTCTCACGCACTTTCCATGAACTGTCTCTGCCGCATTCACCACCACTCCACCTCTCCCTCACTCACTGAACCAGTCTCAGGCACTTTCCACGGACTGTCTCTGCCCCATCTATTCACTCAATCATTCACTGAACTGTCTCCAAAGCACTGTCCATGGACTTTTGCCCCATTCATTCACCTACTCACTCACTGGAACTGTCTCCCCAGCACTTCCATGGACTGTCTCGCCCCATCTACTCACTCACTCCCCTCATCACCACGGAACTGTCTACAGCACTTCTGCAGTCTGTCTCTGCCCCATTCATCACTCACTGAACTGTCTCCCAGCACTGTCCATGGACTGTCCTGCTCATTCATTCACTCACTGAACTGTTCTCAGCACTTCCACTGACTGTCTCTGCCCATCTACTCACCACCACCACTGAACTACCTCTGAGCACTTCTGTGGACTGTCTGCCCCATTCATTCACCACCACTGAACTGTCTCCCAGCACCGTCCATGGACTGTCTGCCCTATCTATTCACCTACCACTGAACTGTCTCAGCACTTTCTGTGACTGTCTCTGCCCCATCACTCACTCACTCACCACTGAACTGTCTCCCAGCACTTTCCACGGACTGTTTCTGCCCATCATTCATTCACCACTCATTTAACTGCTCTCAGCACTTCCACGGACTGTCTCTGCCCGATCACTCACCACCCTCCTCACTCACTGAACTGTCTCACAGCACTTTCCATGGACTGTCTCTGCCCCTATTGTTCACCACTCACTACTGAACTGTCTCCAGCACTTCCATGGACTGTCTCTGCCCCATCACTTTACTCGCCACTGAACTGTCTCCCAGTAGTTTCTTTCTGACTGTCTCTGCCCCATTCACCACCACCACTGAACTGTCTCCCCAGCACTTTCTGTGGACTGTTTCTGCCTATTCATTCACTCACTCACTGGAACTGTCTCCTGGCACTTTCCATGGACTGTCTCTGCCCCATTATTCACTCGCCATTCACTGAACTGTTCTATACTTTCCACGGACTGCTCTGCCCCATTCATCTTCTCACTGAACTGTCTCCCAGCACTTTCTATGACTGTCTCGCCCTATTCATCACCACCACTGAACTGTCTCCAGCACTTTCCACGGACTGTCTCTGCCCCATTCACTCACTCACTCACTCACTGAACTACCTCTGAGCACTTTCTGTGGACTGTCTCTGCCTCATCTTCACTCACCACTGAACTGTTCCAGCACTCCATGGACTGTCCCTGCCCCATTCATTACTCACCACTGAACTGCCTCAACACTTTCTGTGGACTGTCTCGCCCCATTCATCACCTTACCACTGGAACTGTCTCCAGCACTTTCATGGACTGTTTTTGCCCCATTCATTCATTCACTCACTCACCTAACTGTCTCCCCAGCACTTTCTATTTGACTTCCTGCCCCATTCACCACTCCCCTCTCACTCACTGAACTGTCTAACTGCACTTCCATGACTGTCTCTGCCCCATTCATTCACTCACTCACCACTAACTGTCTCCCAGCACTTCCATGACTGTCTGCCCCATTCACTCAATCGCCACTGAACTGTCTCCGTGAGCTCACGGACTGTTCTGTGCCCTATTCCCATCACTCCCCACTGAACTGTCTCCCAGCACTTTCTGTGACTGTCTTGCCCATTCATTGTTCACCTTCACTGAACTGTCTCCCAGCACTTCTGCTGAATGTCTCTGCCCCATTCATTCCTTCCTTATTCCTCCCTCGCCAGATCCTCACCACAGATGCTTTGGAGTTGGGCTGGGGTTCATTTAGCCCTCATCAGACTCAGGGGCGTGATTTGAAGTGGAGACTGCGCTCACATCAATGTCTTGGAGATGAGGGTCATTCTGTATGCCTTGCAAACCTTCCAGACATGGCTTTCCACAGGCCATTTGTTGGTATAGATGGACATCAGTGTAGTCCATTACATCAACAAGCAAGGGAGGACCCACTCGTACTCTTCTCTGTGAGGAAGCCATGAGTGTCTGGTACTGGGCTCTAGAACACAGTCTAGAACTCTTGGATGTCCATGTTCAAGGCATCCAAAAAACATCCTGGCGGACAAGCTAAGCCAATCACAGTCCAGAGTACATGACTGGGAGCTACTGACCTCTGTCATAGAAGACCTGTTTGACAGGTGGGGTCATCCAGAGTTGGACCTTTCTGCATCCCTACTCAACGCAAAACTGCCGCATTCCTGCTCACTTTCTTCAGGGCATGATGTCCCTCTCTTGGAAGGGGAGGTTTCTTTACGCCTTCCCTCCCTTCCCGCTAATTCAGAGGGTGTTGATCAAACTTCAGAAGGAAGGGGCCACTATGATCCTCATCGCCCCCTTCTGGCCTTGCCAGATCTGGTTTCCTGTACTGCAGCAGTTGGCAGTGGAACCTCCAGTGCCTTTACCCCTATGGACAGGCTTGCTGTCCTAGGAACAGGGCACCCTGGTCCATCCAGACCTCAGGTCTTTGCCTCTTCATGTTTGGCTTCTCAAGATGTAGCCATGGCTAGATTTGGGGCGTCCCCATGGGTGGCTGATGTTCTGGTGGCTGCCAGGAAGCCCTCTAGGAGGGCTTCTTGTTCCATGAAGTATAAACGCTTTGCTCTGTGGGTGACTGCACACCAGCTGGATCCTTTCACTTGTTCTGTGAATCGGATGCTGGAGTCCTTACTGTCCTCTCAGACTCTGATCTGAAGTACCACTCCATTAAGGTGCACTTGTCCGCTGTTTCATTATTTCACGCGTCTGTTGATGGCTGTACAGCGGCACAATTAGAGGTGTCGCATACCTTCCTAAGGGGCATTCTTCATCTGAAGCCTTCCATTTGCAATCCTACCCCAACTTGGGAACTGAATTTTGTGTTAGAAAAACTTACTTGAGCCCCATTGAGCCAGCTGTGACTTGCAAGCTACGCTTTCTGTCATGGAAAGCGTTATTTTTAGTTGCTCCTACTTCTGCCTGAAGGATTTGGGAGCTGCAGGCTCTCATGTGTGAGCAGCCTCATTTGATTTTCCACAAAGACGGTGTGTCTTTACGTATGAATCCTAAGTTTCTTCCTGAGGTGGTGTCTGAGTTTACATTAAATCAAACTATCCACCTGCCTGTTTATTATCCAGAGCATGCCAGTCCAGGGGAAGCATTGCTCCATACTTTAGATGTACACAGAATGCTCAGGTATTGTACTTACTGCACGAAGGACTGTAGGCAGTCCCTGCAGTTATTTGTTTCCTTTGCTCCTGGAAAAGAGGGCATACCTGTTTCTAAACAGTATCTGTCCAAATGGTTGGCTAACTGTATTGTTTTCTTTTATAGGAAGTAAGGTAAGGAACTTCCTGGCGCTGTCTATGTTCATTCCACTAGGGGTATGGCTACTTGTGTTGCTTGTTTCAGGGACATGTCAGGTGCTGAGACCTGTGCTGCTGCCACTTGGAGTACAGTACACACCTTCACCAAGCATTACAGTCTGGACATTGCCTCAAGATGTAGGTCCGGTTTCGGCCTCGCTGTGCTTCAGGGCCTTCTTTCTTAGGCTTATAGTCTCCAGCTGCCCAGACTGGTTTCTCTGCTGTCAGAACTGCTTGGGACTTGTTCTGTAGGTGTGGCCTGCTGCAAGAGATACCCTCGATGAAGATAGTACAGTTACTTAAGAAGTTACCGTAACAGTAGATCTTTTTTCCTTTTTTTTTTAATATCATGTCACAATTTTTCTCCCCCGCCGGTCGGCCCCATCCGACTGACCCCCGCCCGTCCCGGAATTACCGTCTCTACCTGCCCGCCTGGTAGCAGCACCCGAGGAGTCGGTTTCACCCTGCCGACTGACATTTCTCCTTCGATTTTTCTCCCGAGGCTCCCAGGAGTCGACGCACATGCGCCGAACAGCCCCGGTCACGGCCTCCTTCCCCCACCCTGGCCTACTGCCTAGGCTCCTTCTGGCCCGCGCTTCCTCCAGCCTCCAATGGGGGTTGCCCATCAGCCAAGGTTTGCCATGCTTCCTCCCAGAGAGAGGAGAGCTTGCCTGTCGGCAGCTCAATCCAGCTCCGCCCCCCGTGCCCGACCTCTGATGCCCCGGCTCTTCCCAAACCCTGGTCACCGGTGTGGGTCAAGGTAAGGCACCAGCATCTTAGCCCTCTACGCCATCGGGCCAGCTGTAACAGTAGATCTTCGAGAAGATCTCTTGCAGTAGGCCATGCCATCCGTCCCTCCATCCCCCTTGCTCTGGGGGCCTCTCTGAATTTGACTGTCTTTTGCCTTGTCAGTTAACCTTCTGTTTTACTACTGTTGGCGGGAACCTCTGACCTCTCTTTGGTTCACCAGCTGGGGATTTTCTGCTTATGGTCTATGGCAGCAGAACTGAGGACAGTGCAGGGCCTCCCACACTTTTATGGGAAGACGTCATCCGCGTGTGAAGTCGGCATGGGTGCCCCCCTCATAGCCTGCTAGTTAGAAAAGCCTGGTGACTGTAGTTCCATAGGTGTGGCCTGCTGCAAGAGATCTTCTCAAAGATCTACTGTTATGGTAAGTTCTTACGTAACTGTACTTTCTCGTCACCTCTGTGCAGACCTGCAGTATTTGTTGTCAAAAGGGTCTGATGATTGGGCAGTCCCATAGAACAGAATATGGTAGAGATGAGCTCCTGGTTGTCCACATCTCCAACAGAGATCATTGTCTATTAGTCACATGCCCTTAAGGACTTGGGGAGTATGGTACCACCGCAGCAAAGTATTGTTGAAGATGAAACGACTCCTACCATCTATGCAGGATCTATGTAACGTATCCCAACAATATGAGTGTTGGGTTTCTGAAATTGTGAGCCTAATTCTGTTTGTCACAGGCTCCTAGCTTTCTGGGTGGGGTTTGGTTGAAACTCCCTTATGGCACTGTATATCCTGCTGGCCCCCTGCCCCTCATTTAGGGAATTTGTTTCAGATCACAAGGGAAAGTGTGTGGTGATGTCCATCATGTGTGTGTGGGGGATGCGATTCATTGTGTTGTATTGCAGTACAGATTTGCAGGTACTTCTGGAGACCCGCTTGGGAATCTGGTCTCAGTCAACTAAAGAGGAGAAGGATCAATATGTGCAGTTCCTGATAAATACAGGTTCCCCCACCCCACTGGTGCTCTGGGATTCCCAGTTTCTCTAATGCACAATTTCCCCACCAGTGCGTATTAGGGGGTTGTTCCATAGTGGGGCACATTGAATAGGGGCTGGTGTTCTGCAAACCATCTGTGTAGTTTTTCCCAATAGCACGCAGAAATATCTGTTGAAGGAGATGGGTACATGAGGGGTGTCTTCCGGGGGTGCAGGATCATGGCTGGCGAGGAGTCCCCATGTAATCTGGTCTTTATGTACATTCACAGTAGAGCTGAGAAGTCGGGGGGAGGGGTGAGAACCATTGGACTGTCCGGGCAGTCAGAAATGCCATGTGGTGGCTTTGCCAGAGGAAAAGCCCTGTTGCTTGATCAATTTTATGAAACCATTTCAGTGGAATCTTAACTGGGAGATGAGCCAGGAGGTGTAGAACTTGGGTGCTGTAATGAGTTTCACTGCCTCAGTCTTCTCTGCTAAGAAAAGAGAGGCGGAGTGCTTGCCTATTTCGAGATCTGCCTTTGTTGAGGCCAGGAGGGTGTCTGAATTCAAGGATATCAGTTTGTTAAGGACTACCAACATGTTTTACCTAAATAAGGAAAGTGTCCCACTTGCTTGTTCAGGTAAAATATGATGGTCATATTGCACTTGCTCCCCCTGTTCCCCAGGTGACACTCTGCTTATGGTACCTAGTATACAGTGTGCAGGTCGCTCTCCTTGCATTGCATGTGGGCAGGGTAGGACAACTAGTTGGTAAATGCTTTCAGCCATGTGGGACGGATGTGTCATAAATGGTCTCTGTGTTGACACAGTTGTTTGCATGGTAGGGTACTTATCTGGTAGACGTAATTTATCTTTTGAGAGAACAGAATGCTGAGGCTTTCCTGTGCTCGCCTCTCTCGCGGAAGGAAACGCTAATTGGGTATGCCATTTTTTTGTTTGTATTATTTTACTCTTTTGGAAACTGGGTAAGGCCAGCTAAGCTCAAGGCCTGTTTTCACGGGGAAGGCACTGGGAAGGTTAAGTGACTTGCTGAGGGTCACACAGTTTGCAGGTGAAGGTTGTGGGGATCAAACTCAGGTCTGCTGGATGCACCAAGTTCATTCACAGCTCATTATTCCAACCTAGTGGGGACATTGCAAAATGTTAGGGTGAGGAGCTTAATGTGTATAGCCATGAGGAAACTAGGGAAAGGGGGCACATGATAGAAACTTTCAAGTACCTCAAGGGTATCCGCAAAGTCCAGGAGAGTAGCATCTTTCAGAAAAAGAGGTGTGCAAGAACAAGGGGGCACAATTTGAAGATAGACAGGGGACGGCTCCGAGGTAATGTGAGGAAGTATTTTTTCACGGAGAGGGTTGTGGATGCGTGGAACAGCCTTCCTGAGGAGGTTGTGGAGTCAAAAACAAGGTGGCATTCAAGAATGCATGGGACAGTCATAAGGCAATTCTAGGGGATGGGGTTAGGAAGAAGAGGAGGCAGTATAGCGCAGTGGTTTAAGGCTCTGAGCTGCAAATCTGGTGACATCCAGTAGACCAGACCTGGGTTTGAATCCCACAGCTTCCACTTGCATACTGTGTGACTCTGAGCAAGTCACTTTAACTTCTCTGTGCTCCTAGGTCGCACCTATAAGTAAAAGCTTAGTGCACTATTCCTGGTTAAACAACTGAAAAAAATAAGTAGGCTGTTGGCTGACTAGGATCTGCAGCTTAACCATTAGGTAGGGAAATGGGCAGACTGGGTGAGCCAAGCGGTTCTTATCTGCCATCAAATTCTGTGTTAGATCATGGGACAGCAGAGTCCTCAGTCACTTAGGAGAACTATGTTAATATTTTGCTATGTGTCTTGTACACCATTTGGTTAGGCTAAATTTGGAATATGAGGTCCAGTTCTGGAGGCCATATCTCAGAAAGGATGTGGGGAGGCTGGAGCGAGTTCAGAGGAGGGCAGTGAAGATAGTAAAGGGGCTCAGCCACCCATCCCATGAAGAAAGGTTAGGGGAATTGAACATGTACTTCATGGAGCGGGGGGGGGGGCATGACTGAGACCTTCAAGTACCTAACAGGTATAAACGAGATGCCAGTGGAAAGCATCTTCCAGCTGAAAAGGGAATCAGAGAACTAGGGGGCATGGGTTACAGATTGAGGGGGGACAGTTCAAGGGTAACATTAGGAAGTACTATTTCACAGAGAGGGTGGTGGATAAGTGGACTAGGCTCCCTGGGAAGTTGGTTGGAGAAACAACAGTGGAAGGCTTCAAAAGAGCAGGGGACAGACATACGGGATTGTTGGGGAAGGGGGGTGGCATGTCCTAGGAGATGACTAGGCAAGTGGGCAGACTAGGTGGGCCTGGTGGGCCTTTCCTGCTGTCACATTTCTATGTACCTATGTATCTGTGTCTTATGGCTAATGGAAACATAGCAAAATCTCAGAGTAGAAAGTGGGACAGCAGGGTTCTAAGTGTTCAAACCAGGGATGTTCCCCATAATGAGGGACATCTAGAGTCACATTCAATGTCCTGTGCATCCAGTGCAGTGTTATGCATGTGCAGCTGTGTTAGTTTGGTTTTGGCCGTTTGCACACTCTATTCCAGAGGAATTACCACCCTGTAGGGGTACCAAAGGCAAGGAACCTTCTGAGAGGGTTCCACCCGTAGAGGTGCCACAGGATAATTCCCATGGCTAAAGGTACCCAAGGAATCCCCCTAAGGGGAGAGTGCTGCCGCTGGAGGAGGAGGGGAGGATGGTGGGGCAAAGAAAAAATGCTTCACAGTGAGGCTGAGAGGAACTATTTATATAGCTCAGCAAGTCGGAGTGGCTGGCTGCTTGGCCATCGAACTCCAGGCAAAGCCTCTCCAAATATGTGCTGTACCCTAGCCATTAATACACTTGCATTCAGCTTCCCCTCACCCCAGAGCTGAGAGCAACAGTGCTGAAATTTAGGTTTTCCTAACTAGTTTTACTGAGGTGGGTTGAACTTGATATGCTATCACACACTGAGTCAGCGCCCTGGCCTTCAAACTCTGTCTTCCTGGAGTCACAGTTGGAACAAAAAAGAACCCAAAAACAAATCGAAAGAGCATTTCCTGTCTGTCGCTTACACACCAGATTCCAAGCATGCCGTAATGCTGCTGGCTTCCCAGAATAGTACATCTGTATCCCATTTAGTCAGATTGCATTTTTATGAGGTCAATTACACAATAAGTTGAACTCTGCAATTTCAATCACATTGCATTTACTTTAAATTAAAATATACGTTAGTTGACCCCTTTCTTCACGGTCACTTCAGCATCCTTTAAACTAAATAAGTAGACTATTCTTCTCTTATACCTCCCTTTTTGACTCTGACTGGGTAGGATAGGGCAAGAATTTTTTATTTTATTATTTTTTGTTTAGAAATCAGAATTTTCCAAAACCCAGTCATGAATGCCAGCTGGAAGGTGCACTGGTTGGCTAAGGCCTTTTCTACAGTCATTCTTTTTACTTGTGGGGTGTGGAAAATTTCTGATCGAGATCTGACAGCATGCATGCTAATAACAAATCTGGTTAATACTGTTGCGCAAGTAAGTCAGATAATTCTATGTACACATTTGAAGAGGGTTTTAAGCTCAAGCTGTGGACCCTGCAGTACGAGCAGACTAGATAGACCAAATGGCGTTCTTCTGTTGGCTTCTTCATATGTTTGATAGCATCCTTTAGGTGCGACACCCAGTTTACAAGGGGTGGGGTGGGTCCCAGAGGGTAGACAGCAGTTAATGGCACAATATTACATTTAATGTCTTGGCAAACAGATTAAGGGCCTGATCGACACAGGTGACTGGGAAACGCTCAAATTGAGCATATACCAGCCGTGGCTCTGTGAATCCCAGTGCTGGTCTGCACCGGAGAGCATCCACTGGCCCTGCTGGCTGCACTTCACTGGTGTGGACCTGCGCATTAGAGCAGGGGGTGGCTGGGGTGGGTGAAGCTGGTCCAGACTCTATTGGATGCCAAGCTTCTGGTGGTTCTCTTCCTGCACAGGATACAGGGGATGACAGGCTGCGCAGTCCTCCAGGACTGTTGTATCCCTGTCAGAGTGTTGGCAAAATACAGATATAAAGTAAACATTGCGGGCTGGTGCTGGTATTGCCCCCAGCTCACTGTGGAGGCTACTAGGGCTAGCAGCTTGTAGAGGAGGCCTGATCGGTCCTCTGGACTGAAGTTGCGACTGGGCAGAGGGGAGTCCGTATCTGCTAATTCTTCTTATAAGTCTGATTAATGATTAATGAGCTGAACTAGCCCACCGATTGGCTGCCGTGCTGGTTTGAAATCTCCTAGAAATGACTGGCACGGCAGCAGCACTCAGCTCACGCACTGTACGCCGACAGCAGCGGCCCGTAAACAAAACTGTTTTCGGCGCTCAAACGCCGAAAGAAAAAAGAATCATTATTGCAATTAGACTTATAGTTGCAGTAATGACCTTAGAGCCAGTCATTTCCTTCCAATTAACGACTGGCTGAGTAGGGGTGGCCCTCGACTGTGCCTCGGACCCCCCCCCAAGACTGTCGTTAATCTCCAGGAAGTGACCGCCCTCGGTCATTATTGCTTAAGTGTCCACCCCTCTGCCAGCTGACCTCCCTGCGGAACTGATGGTGGGAATGTGGCATGTCTGCCCTGTTACACCAGTATGGTGTCCGTTTTCATCATGAAGGCTTGATGCCGGCGCATGGGTAGCTGGCAGTAGCCTGTGCTTAGGACTGCCAAAATACAATTCTTTTGTTATTCGCAAATCTGCGTGACTGTCCTTGCTGTTCTGGAGTGCACACCACTGTAACTTTATCATTACTACGGGCTGGCAGCCCAGGTTCGGTACCCCCTCACCCAGTTGTTCACGGTGACTCTTTTGGGATTGTTTATTGCAAGTTCACATGTGGAAGGGGCACACAACCAGGTTTGAGAATACTGTGGAGAGTCCCGCTGGTGCACATGGTACTCACAAGGAAGGGGACATTATGTGACTTTTCCTTGTCTTCCATACTGTACGTGTGAAAAGGCCGGAAGTATGTTGCGGATGAGGCTCTGAAACAGACAAGAAATCGTACACAAGGTGGGAGGTACAGTAAACACAGTTGGTCATTATTTGCAAACCCATGATACCTTGCACTGGGATTGAGGCTTTCTTTAGTATACATACACGTGCAGTTTGGAGAAATGCACAAAAAAACAAACAGAAAGTTAGACAGGCAACAAACTAAGGACAGCATTTAGTAGTTATTAGGGGAAGTAGTGGCATGGTTTACGTAAACAATTATAAAATACATTTTGGGACTGACCTAGAAAGCTGAGGTTTGTTTACACGCTCTGGTCACAGATGCCAGCTGGAAGGTGCACCATTGGTTAAGGCCTTTCATACAGCTTTGTTTTTCATGTCTGGTATGTGGAAAATTTCTGACTGAGATCATGCATGCTAATAAATCTAGTTAGTCTATTGTGCAGGTAATTCAGATAAATTCCACGCAGACATTTGAAGAGGGTTTTAAGCCAGTGAAACTTTCATCTGTAGGGCACTGGGTGAAGGTTCAATTTCTCATGTAGGTCACAATGGTGTGTTACAAGTAGC
This sequence comes from Neoceratodus forsteri, assembly GCA_016271365.2. NCBI lineage: Eukaryota > Metazoa > Chordata > Ceratodontiformes > Ceratodontidae > Neoceratodus > Neoceratodus forsteri. Next base: position 32,461,276 of record CM028133.1, on the reverse strand, counting down.
TCAACAGAATCACCATTTGTTATCCCTGGCCCTTCCTTTAAATTAAACACTCGGCCCCTCTTGCTCTCTTTTGATACAGCTAGCCTGCTAATCGTTTTCTAGAAATGGGACGAACCAGTTCTGTGGGAGACCACATGTAACTGGTTGGGGCCCCACCTAACGCAAGGGCATTGGAGGCATCTCGCTTATTCAGGGAAATCGATTAGTGCACTGGCAGAGCAAACAAGGAAAGCGTCCCTCAGTGCATCAGATGATCACTGCTAGGACTCCCCATCCTCCTTCAACAGATAGCCTCATTCCCCTTCATGGCAGCCAGAGACACCCCATTGCCAGCATAAATCAGAACCCTCTGGTTGTGTACTGAAGTGCCAGGGGAGTTTATAGGGAACTGAGGAGTGTCCCTGGTGGAAAAAGGGTCTTATGTTATCCTTAAGGAGTGACACATAGTAGTCACATGGGTGTAAAAGAAAAAAGGCAAAGAACCTCCACCACCACCACAACTATCAAATCCTCTCCAGTTCTCAAATTTAGAACCGAAAAGAAGCTTCCTTGTAAAGCTATACAAAAAACTGGAAGAGGTTTGAAATGCATGTTGCTAATTATCATGTGGTTAGCAAAGTATTATTACTCAAATTTCATGGTCTGACATGAGGTTCCAAAACTTGTACAATATTGCAGTACAGGAAGGCTTAATCACTTGATACTGTTGCTAAGTCCCGACTATGTCTGTGCCTGGGTCAGGTGTATGGAGTGCACCCGTTTGAAATAGTACGTGGACAGGAAAGGGAAAGAAGAGAGTTGAGCATGAAGAAGGAAAAAGGGCCAAAAAGGAGTCAGGTATAAAAGAAAGCAAGGTTCCCCCTTGGAGTTTTCATTTCCTTAGAATGGATATATTCATGACAGAGTATGACGGGGTATCATAGGAGGAGGTTCTTTCTAGGTTCGTCTGTTAGAGAAATGGAGGCGGGAGAGACATAGAAAGTAAGGGGGGAGGGGGAAGTCGAGCCACCCTATGGCACAAGGTCTTGAGTAGTTGTCCAATTGATATAAGACCCACCATCTCCATTTATTGTCAAAGGAGATGATTTGGTTACTGGCTTGCACCGATATTCTCTCGAGAGTGTAGATCTTATGGGTAAGGATTCTCCACATTTCATGTGTTGGGACCCTGTCCATCCGCCACAGGCAAGGTATGGCCTTTTTGGCTGCAAGCAGCAAGTTTATTAGTTTTATGGTAGGGAGAGAAGTAGTCCGAAGAGGTGGTGGGACAGCCGTTGGAATATATGTGTTGGTTAGCAAACTTTTACATTCAAACATAGCTTCGAGTTCATGAATGACTCCCTGCCAGAATGTTTGAAGAAGAGGAGGACATGTCACCATTAAGTGGGTAAGGTCTGCCAGGGTGGCTCCACAGAGTCGCCAACAGCTGGCTGCTTGGGGCCTTGCGAACTTAGCTATAACAGCAGGGGTACGAAAATACTGACATTTCCAAGCATATTCTCTCCAGTATAAAGCCGCTGTTACTCTGAACGCTGGTGGACTAAATTTGTGCCGTTGTTGGCGACTAAGTGTAGTGTTCAATTCTGAAATTCCATCTGGAGAGGACAGAGTGCACGGAGTTTATGGTGGCTTGGAGGGTTTTATATAAGTTGCTAATTAGGTGCAGGGCAGTCTCTCCCACTAATATATGATTTAATAAGTTGGATCAGTAACAGAAGTTGTTTAGCTATGTGGCTAATGCCTCTTCCTGGAAGGGTGATAGGATCAGTTGCATGGATGAAACCACGCAACCACTGCCCCCTGCACTCTTCCCCTCTCATCAACAAATCTCCCTACCCACAATATACTTACCTTGCATAGTCTACACCACAATAAACTGTCACCCCCACTTCCACGCCATCAACTACATACGTGAACATCTGACAATGCCTACCTTGGGCTGCTTCCTGTCTCCCTATTCTCACCCCTGGCCACCACTGGTGAGCTCAGCCTACCACTCTGGCAACCGTTCATGCCCCACCCCACTTGCCCCTGTACCACCCAGCTGGAGACTCAATATCTGGCCTCTTCCCCCTCTTTCCTGTTTCTAACACTACTATGCCCGCACTTAGTGCTCTTATTTGCAATGTTAGACTCCTATGTACTAGTGAAACTTACAATGTTTGACTCCTGTGTACTAGAGAAACCTGGACTCCTATGTATTAGTTAAACTTAAAAATATGTGCAACCCTCTGTAACCTTATTTTGTAATCCACTGCTGTGCTATGTGTTATGTTGTCTGTATCTGTTCATTTAACTGACTTGGAACCTTTGAAAACGAGTCCTTGACTCAAAGGTATTAATCCTAAACTGAAATAAATAAAAATGGCAACTATGGGAGATGGTAGGAGGCCTGGAGAGAGAGAGAGAGAGAGAGAGAGAGACAAAGGCTAGGATCCCCGATGGGGCAGTCATTTGGAACAAGTAGGTAGGGCCGGATTGATGCCATTTCTGTAGGGCCTTTTCTGTTTGGTTAAGAGGGAAGTCTTGGTCGTGCTCTGGTGCCCTGAGATAAAGTAGGTTCATGGGAGTAAAGTAATGGTTTCTAATAAAAAGTCAATGTTTGTACGTTTTGGCCATAAATCTGTAGAATTTGCCCACGGGGATACAGGCTGGTGGGTATCCAGATGCATCCTGTGACTGGTCTGTTATGTCATTCAAGGTGAATTCTATTATTTTCCAATATGACTGATCATGAGGGTTGGTCAAAGACTTATAATACATAGATGAGTTGCCAGGCATACCGAAGAAGTTAGGTAGGTTGACCCCTCACTTTTATCATGAGGGCAGCTGGGATGGAGTACCTCATTTGTGGTGCCCATATATAAAATAAATTGAGAAATGGCTTTACCCCATGATTTGAAACAGAGCTTATCTGGCATGAGGGGGAGTGTAGTCAGATTATCTCTAGCTGGTGGAAAAAGCCGAGGGTCAGACAAGTCCATTTAGATAGGTCGCACATGATTTGCTGTGTGAGGGGTTCATAGTTGAGGAGTTCAAGATGGTCAAGGTTTTTGGTTAATTTGATACCCAGGTATCTGATGGCTTACTTGTGCTATTTGAAGGGAGAGGCTCGCTTCAGTGTAGGGGGTGGGATTTATTTGTATATAAGGACTTCTGTTTTGCCGGTATTAAGTTTGTAGCCTGCTAGGGATCCGAATTCCTGTAGGTGCTTCCATACTATTGGGATTCTTCGGGGGAGGGTAGAGTAAGCAGCAGAACTACTACAAAGAGAGATATTTTGTACTGTGCCCTCCAACAGGAAGACCCTCCACCTGGGGGTCACGTCGTATGGCTTTGTCGTAGTGCATTTTATGCCTTACCATTTCCCTGGTTCATATGGCATGCCTGTCTCGGACCCTGTGATTACCATCAACAAGGTAAAAAAATAACAGCCTCAGAAAGCCAAGCTAAATTTAATTTTTTATTAGCATCAGAACAGTTTCCTCTACCATCAATACTGCGTTATCAGTGCTGTGAACTGAAAATTTAGCACAAAGTACTGCCTAAACAGAGAACACAGCATGTGAAACCTGCAGTGGGAAGGGAGCATTAGTGTAGAATAGTTGGGAGAATAGTAGTAATTTATCCACTGATATTTTAATAATTAGGGATGTGAAAAATAGAGTACCAACATCTTAAAGTCTAATTTTAGTCCTCAGTGTCTAAGTCCTGATGTTTGGTGGGTTGGGCTGTAAAATCCTCTTTTAATTTTGATAAATTTGTTACCTGCCTCCTGCAGGTCATTGAATAAGAATGTTTTTCCTGCATGCACCACCCGGAGACAAGCAGGCAGCTGGAGGGTATGTGAGACGTCAAAAGCTTTCAGGCCAGCATGCACCACGTCGAATATCTCAAGTCCAGAAATGTGTCCCATATTGTACCAGTAATTGTCCCTTGTTCTTTGATGCCTCCAAAACCCAGTTTTGGACAGGAGGTCCCCTAGTCTCTGATAGTACTGTGCGTGGAAGTTCCGTATTAGCTGGTTCGTGGCACGGGTTGATCCGATAGGCCTTAAAGATTTGCCCCTTGAGTGCCAGTCCCAAAGAAGTTTGTGGAAGTAAAGTTACAAATGCAGCACAGTCAGAGCCTTCCGGTTCCTCCAATATGCCTAGAATCCCCAAATTAGGGATTCAATCTCCATTTTTTTGAATTTTCTAAGCATAAGCAATCAATCTTTTTATTTAACCGGGCAGAAACACCATTGAGGAAAAACTCATTTTCGAGGTGGACCTGGGTGGACAAAGTACAGTAAACCGAGCCATACAGTAAAATAGATACATGAAAAAAGTAAATATAGATACATATGTACATAAAAAAAAATATTAACATGGACATACAAAACTATCCTGGTTGTATTTACAGGTTACAATATCAGTACATCTCATAGAAATTAACATCAGGTAAAAATTCACATGTATAGTAAAACACAAATACTGATCATAATTACAGTCAGCAATATCAGAAACGGCTCATCAACGTTAGCGGGAGAAGAGGAAGAAGAGGCATCAGGAGCAATATAGAGGAGGCGCAGGAGGGAATTAGGGCTTGAAGCATGTACAGGTTTAATTAAATAAGTTGCTGAGCAGTGCTTTATAGTGGGCAGGTTGACAAGATGTGGGAGTTTTAGGGATTTTTGGATTGTATTCCAAATGGATGGAAGGGCATGGCTTAGGGAGGTGGAGCCGTACCAAGTTCTAGTCCTAGGGATGTCAAGAGTGATACAGGAGTATCTTCTCAGTGAGTATGCTCCTGTGGAGAAGGCCAAAAACTTGGAGTCGTACTGGGGAAGCTTGCCTGCTATGGCTCTGTAGGCCCATATTGCTACGTTTCTCAGTCTTCTTTTTTTTTTCGAATTCTGTTTATTCTCCCCTTACCAACTGGTCTCTCTCCAGCATGGTTTCTCGGTCAGCAGACTCTATCCATCCTGCCTGCAGCGCAGCCCACCTGATCTTCCGGTTGAGGGGCTCCCCCACTCCTTGTGCAGCTTCGCCCTAACCCCCCCCCCCGGGTCTGTGTCCACCGGGGAAGGACTGCCATCTCCTACTGGCACCCTATGTATAGTATCAGAGGGCAGGTGACACAGGAGGAGGGAACTGGAGCGGACGTCCTGATGCCCATCGGGGGACATACTGTAGGGCTGTTACCACTGGACCCTCCTTTGCCTACCAGCGGAAGGAGGGTTTTTCCTTGTTTCACCCCTCCCTAAATGTGGAATGTGCAGTGCCACACAGCCAGTTGTGTGAGCGCTCCCGCACACGTCCGGAAGACAGCCGCCTAGCGTTCTTTTCCCAGCGTGGTCCCTACTTCTTGTAGTGCACCCAATCTCCACTGGGTGCCACCAGTTGCGCGGGACATTCCCCCCTTCCCTCCCAGGAGAGGAGGGGTTTGGACCCCTGTAACATTACAGAGGGGTGGATCCGGTGTAGTATGGACAGGGCCTAAGAGAGAGTCAGTAGGAGGGATGTAGGCCTGTAAATATTCAGGTTGCTTGGGTCATCTGATTTTAACAAGAGGGATGACGTGGGCAATTTTTCAGTCGGGGGGGATGATCCCTTCACCGAGTGACTTGTTAAAGAGGTGGATGATGGGGGCAGTCAACGCACAGTACCTGACTTTAGGAAATCAGGGTCGATTTGATCAGCCCCAGCACTTTTGGAGGTGTCAAGGGGCGAACAACTGACCTTCCACCTGTTTGAAGGTGATAGGGGCAAAACGAAAGGAATTCGAGTTGGGGGGGGGATCTCACAGGGAGGCTTGAGGAGTCAGAGCTGAGGAGGGAAGAACGAAGAACATTAGCAGGGGAGGTGTCGAAGGCAAGGCCAGCTGTTGCAAAATGGTTGTTTAACAGGTTTAGGATGTCATTTTTATTGGAAGTAGTAGATTTGCTGGTAGAACTCTTTGTAGGGAGAGTAGCGAGGGGGCTGTGGGCTTGGATTTCCTTCAGGGTTTTCCAGAATTTATTGGGATTGCTACTGGAGGAGTCTAGGGCAGACTGAAAATATTTAGCCTTTTCCGTGCTGATCAGTTTTGTGCAATGGTTCCTGAAGGCATGGAATGCCGTCCAGTCAGAAGGATGTTTTGTTTTTCACGCCCTTTTCCAAAGAGCATCTCTTTAATGTAAGGTGGACCTGAGCGAGTCATTGAACCAGGGGCAGGATTTGGACCTGGTTTCGATTTTGGTCAGCGGGGCATGCTTATTTATAACCTGCAGTAGCAAGTTTTTGAACTGGGAGTAGGCAGAATCCATGGAGGGGGCAAGGTAGAAATCTTGCCACCTGATGTTATTTAGGTCCAAGAGGAAATTGACAGGATTAAAGCTGCGGCGGCTTCTCTTGTAGGAGGAAGTCAAGAAAGAGACAGATTTGGGCAGGTTTCTTATAAACCCAATGGCACAATGATCACTTATATCATCAGGAAAGATGCCGGAGTGGGTGAAGTTATGAGGTTTATTTGCCAGGGTGAGGTCAAGAAGAGAACTATTGGCAGTGTTTTTGATATTAATCTGCGTGGCCTCAATTCATAATTGTGAAAGTCCGAGGGAGTCACAAAGGACTTTTAAGGAGGAGGAGCAGTGCGAGAACCAATCAAGAGTCAGGTCACCTGCGGAAGTGGCAGATGTGGTCAATTTACCAGGCCTCTGTAGACCCTGACTTTTCTCCTTTGTCAGAAATTGAGATAAAGGGGAATTCTCCGTTATTGGGGTGTGTGCAGGAGGGGGAGGGGATGGATAGAAATGGAATGTGGACAGGGATTTTTTCTTTGCAGCTGGAAATTTTGGAGTTGTGGTTTCATTGATGAGCAGATAATGTGAAGACCATAGCATACAAAAGATATGGCTGAGACAAATTCATTATATGGTTATCCTCTAGGGGTAATAACTGTACAGCATCAGGTGCACCTCTACACTGTACGATTGATATTTTTACCCTGCTTTTTATCAGAAACAATGTAATGCTACAAGATATGCTGCACAAAAAGAAATCTGTGTGTAATAACCTCAATAAAAATTAAATAAAAAATAAATAAAATTCAGGTCACCCTTGATAATAATTTCAGTGGAAGGGGACCGAGTAGAGACTTGAGATGCAGCAACAATTTGAGGCCTTCGGAGGGTGGCCTGTAGCATAGAAACAGAGAATTTGACGGCAGATAAGGACTGCTTGGCCCACCTAGTCTGCCCATTTCCCTACCTAATGGATAAGCTGCAGATCCTAGTTAACCAACAGCCTACTTCCGCCTACCCTCCACTAGAATTGCCTTATGTCTGTCCCATGCATTCTTAAATTTGCCCCACTGTTTTTGACTCCACAACCTCCTCAGGAAGGCTGTTCCAGCCTGTTCTATGCATCTACAACGCTCTCCGTGAAGAAATACTTTCTCACGTTACCTTTAAGCCGGCCCCTCTCTATCTTCAAATTGTGTTCCCTTGCAACCAGTAATGGAGATGGATTCTGAGGGGGATATTTGGACCATGAGGGAAAGGCATTCATATTCTTTGGGAATGGAGGAGGCATCAATGAGGGAGATGGATTATTTGTCACGCACATAAATGGCGATGCCCCCACTCCTGGTGGGTCTGTCAGCATGGAGTACATTGTAAGAGGGAATATTTATAGCCTGGTCAGGGGTGTGGGATTTTAACCAGGTCTCTGATAAGGCAAGGAAGTCAGGGTTGACGTGACAGAACCAGGCCTGGTTAGCATCCAGCTTCCTTAAAAGACTGCAGGCATCACTGTGAAGAAAAGGCAGTCCTTTGAGTTGGGCCGGATCCGAGGGAACTGAGAGAGGAGCAGGTGGGCCAGGGTTTAGTTCCACGTTCCCTGAGCATAATAGTGGGTGAAGAAGTAGCTTTTTGAGGGAGCTAAATAGGAGCTTGAAAGACAAGCCTCATCCCCGTTTTAGCTGGGGTGGGGGTAGTTAGTCCGCATAGTAGGTTGGGAGGCGTAGCTGATGAGGGGGAAGGAGACATGGGAAACCACTGTAGCGGAAAGAACAAATGGCATATTGGTGCAGGAGATCAGAATTTGTTTTAAGGGGAAGGGAGTGTTAAGTACCAGAGAAGTCGTGGTGAGAAGGGACATATGGTGCAGGGGAGGTGATGGATGCACTTGCTGGAACAGTATGAATGGTGGGTCCGCTTACAATGCTTGAGGGTATGAAAGTCAAGAGTATAAAGATGAGTGTGTAGTGAAGCAGGTAGGGCAGATCAACACTGTCATGATTTTTAGGAGCATATCTGAGCACAAGGCTAACATCAGTTTTTGACAAAATATGGATAAAGGTGAGGTACAGGGTACAGCTGGGGTGAGTAAGCACCCCAGTGCAGGAAGAGGTTCTGCAGGAGATGAAGCACGACGGGTGGGTAGAGTAGGGGACTCGGGCTTGACTGGAGCTTAGTGGGGGGCAGGATAAGGGAAGATGACTAGCAGTTATACTGCTCGTTTTAGGGGCGCTGAGACTAATTTACTAGCTACTAGGTAAGCAGGAAGAGGGTCCCTAGCAGCTGTAGTGTGAGTTTAGGAGGAGCAGTGAGAGAAATACTGCTGCTGCAATGCACTTAAAGGTGAAATAGAGAGAGAGAGAGAGAGAGAGTATAAGGCTGAGTGGAGAGAGAGGGTATAAGGCTGAGTGGAGAGAGAGGGTATAAGGCTGAGTGGAGAGAGAGGGAGAGGGTATAAGGCTGAGTGGAGAGAGAGGGAGAGAGTATAAGGCGGAGTAGAGAGAGGGTATAAGGAGGTGAAGAGCGTATGGGGGAGGGGCAGTGTCAGGCGCTAGCGAATGAGAGGAATGAAGGTGGAGGAGGGTGGAGGTTGGGGAGGATTTAATAGAGGCCGGGGTCAGGGAGTGCAGGTGGGACAAAATTGCAGTTTAAAATATTTTGCAGTTGATCCCTGTGAGGTGGCAAAAGCAATCGGAGGGCAGGGCTGCTTGCTTTGAAAAGCCAGAGAGCAGGCTGAGCCAATCACAGAGAAGGAGCAAGCAGACCAACCAAGTGGAGCAGTGAGCGAGGCTTCTGCAACCAGTGGAAGGCACGGGATTCAATTCCCTTCTGGACCGTACCTGGCTTGGGATCTGACGGCCGGCGGGGAATGGAGCGTGGCTGGCGGGCGAGATGAAGCCGCAGCCACTGGTGGCTGGGGGAGCCCGGAGGGGGCTGCTTCCTGAAAGGGAGAGAAAAAAAGGGTTAGGTGCTGGATAAAGAGAATCTTCATGGGGCCGGTGCTTCAGTTAATCACTGGACGGAGCACAAGGGGCGGGGACAAAGGAGAGGGAATTAGCAAGGGCGAGGGGAGGGTAGTTGGAAGAAACAAAATGAAGTACAGGAGAGCAAGGGTGGGGGTCTGGCCATTGGTGCCGAGGTAGGCTCAGAAAAAAGCTTGTGTAGGGGGATTAATGAAAAGGGGAAAAGGTAAGAAGAGAGCCGGGGGGGCAGTCCAGCTTAACAGAAGCAATGGAGATTACAAGGCCATTAAGCTACAAAATCAGCAGGGTATCACAGCAATTTGAATAAAAAAAGTAAAATACAACAGCAGTAAAGAAAACAATGGCTAGATCTAGCTAACAGTCAGGTAGCAAGCGTGGCAGAAGAGGCCCGAACTAGCTAAGTTAGCAGCACAAACTTCGGTAAATAATTAAGGAACAGTGGCATACACATCAAATTGAACAAAAATTGCAGTTTAAAATATTTTATAGTTGATCCCTGTGAGGCAGCAAAAGTGATCAGAAGGCAGGGCTGCTAGCTTTGAAAAGCCAGAGAGCAGGCCGAGCCAATCGCAGAGAAGGAGCAGGCAGCGCCGACCAATTGGAGCAAAGCTGAGGCTGCTGCAACCAATGGAAGGCGCAGGATTCACTTCCCTTCTGGACCGTACCTGGCTTGGGATCTGACGGCCAACGGAAATGGAGCGCAGCTGGTGGGTGAGATAGCCGAGCCACTGGTGGCTGGGGGAGCCCGGAGGGGGCTGCTTCTTGGCTTGGGATCTGATGGCTGGCTGGAAATGGAGCGCGGCTGGTGGGGTGAGATAGAGCCGCATCCACCGGTGACTGGGGGAGCCCAGAGGGAGCTGCTTCCTGGCTTGGAATCTGATGGCCGGCGGAGGGAGAGCGGCTGGTGGGGTGAGATGGAGCCGCAGCCACTGGTGGCTGGGGGACCCCGGGGGGGGCTGCTTCCTGGCTTGGGATCTGACAGCCGCCGGGGAATGGAGTGTGGCTGACAGGACAAGATGGATCCACAGCCACTGGTGGCTGGGGGAGCCCTGAGGGGGCTGCTTCCTGGCTTGGGATCTGATGGCCAGCGGGGAATGGAGCGTGGCTGGCGGGGCGAGATGAAGCCGCAGCCTGGTGGCTGGGGGAGCCCGGAGGGGGCTGCTTGCTGGCTTGGGATCTGTCTGCCAGTGGGGAATGGAGTGTGGCTGGCAGGGCGAGATGGATCCATAGCTGCTGGTGGCTGGGGAGCCCAGAGGGGGTTGCTTCCTGGCTTGGGATCTGACAGCTGGTGGGGAATGGAGCGCGGCTGGTGGGGTGAGATGGAGCCGCTGGTGAGTGGGGGAGCCCGGAGGGGGCTGCTTCCTGAAAAGGGTTCTCTTGTAGTACCCCAACGACAACATTCACCATCCTGTTAATAGTAGTTGTGGCTTACTGTACCTCAGAAGAGACGAGATTCATTTTAGTTTCCAAAGTGGTAACCTTCATGGTGAAGGACTTGATCTTTTTATCCAGAAACCTTTGCAGATCTTTCAGGGCCTTGAGGACCTATCCCAGCATTGGCTATCCAGCTCAGCTCATCATAGCCACCAAGCTGCCTGGTCCTTCTTCATTAGGCAGCTTGTTCTGTTTGCCACTGCCAGCCCCCTATTGCGTTATCCAACGCGGATTCTCCATTAGTAGTCTGGCTCAAAAACACACCACAGGTAGTGGCAAGGTTGCTATATTGAATAGTGATCTTAACATATAAGAGTTGTGGTTGACAGCTGTAAAATGTTTTGGTTGAAGGTCAACCATTCTGCAGAGCACAAAAGGAACATGCAATCCCGCTGGCTGCAAATCACCCCCAGCTGTGCTCATTTCCGATGCGTGCCTGCCACACATGGCACAGACATGCATGAGCCTGTGCGGCACTGTACATGCACCCCGTAACTGTGTGCATTACTGACTCTTGCATGTCTGTGCATGGTTCAGACATGCGTGAGCCCATGCTACTGTGCATGCCCCCCATAACTGTGCATATCGCTGACTCATGCATGTTTGTGGATGGCAGAGATGCATGAGTGCGTGCAGCACTCAGATTCCCCCAGCATTGTACATCCCTGACTCATGCATATCTGCTCATTGTACAAACATGCATGAGTTTGTGCAGCGCTGTATGTCTCTCCCCCCCCCCATAGCAGTGTGCATTACTGGCTTGTATATGTCTGCACATGGCACAGATATGCATGACCCCTTATAGGATATGCATTCCCCTGCAACATTGCACATCACTGACTCATGCATGTCTGTGCCTGGCACAGACATGCTTGAGCCCGTACAGCACTCGATGTGCCCTTGTAGCAGTGCATACTACTAGCTTGTGCATGTCTTCACATGGGACAGATATACATGAACCAGTGCAGCATTGTACTGTACATGATGCCCCCCATAACAGTGCACATACTGATGCATGCTTGTCTGCGCATGACACAGACACGCATGAGCCTGTGCAGCACTGTAAATGCCCACCCCCCGCACAGTGCACATCACAGATGTGTGCATGCCTGCATACAACACAGACATGCACGAGTGCCTGCAGCACTGTCCATGCCCCATAACAGTGCACATTACTGTGTGCAGACATGCATGAGCCCATGTTGCACTGTACATGATGCCCCATAGCAGTGCATATTACTGACTCATGCTTGTCTACGCATGGCACAGACATGCATATGGTTGTGCTGCACTGAACATGCCCCTCGTAAAAGTGTTCATTACTGAATCATACATGTCTGTGCATGGCACAGACAGAGCCCATGCAACACTCTGCATGCATCCCATAACAGGGCACATCACTGATTCATGCGTGTCTACATGCAGCACTATACATGCACCCATAACAGTGCACGTCACTGACTTGTGCTTGTCTGCACATGGTACAGACATGCATGAGCCGATGCAGCACTCTACATGCCCTGTAACAGTGCACATAACTGACGCATGTCCGTGCATGACACAAACATGCATGAGGTTGTTCAGCAACCCACATGCCCTTATCTTTGACCCATTTATTGGCTGACTGCAATTTCCATAGGTCTGTCCCTCATTGGTGTTTTAGACATTTTAGTGGGCCCCAAAACCACAGCCACAAATGCTCCCTTGTAGTCTGGCGGATCCCCTGCACCCTGTTGTCTCATGGACGTGTCCTCAGTTATGGTAGTCCCTTGCTGAACCTGGTCTCCTGACATCCCTGTGCAATGGGTGCATGTTTCAACACCCCTTCGGCCTGGTAAAAAAATGCCTTATGCAGGGTGTGTCTTAAAAGTGCTGTGCTGGCAGTATTTGGCTATTGTGAAATACATAGTGACATTTACCTGCCAACATCGCCCCCTTCTGCCAGCCTGGTGGCACTGAGGGCTGAGGCACCTTATCTTGTGCCACACCAGCGACCCATGTTCGGGAGCGAACTCGGGGCACCAGGGGTTGTCTGGAAAGGAGAGGATTGAGCATCTGGAGGACTACACTCCTCTCTGGGGAGGGGGGTGTCATGGACACCGCAGCACTAGCAGCTCCTGGTGGAGACTGAGAGCATTGTAGCCAGGAGATAACTAGAGGGGGATGGAGGCGACGGCGGACATTCTGCGGGCGGGTGCAGGAGCATGCCGTTCATGTGTTGGACATCATTGCGCGTCCGTGCCCCAGGGACCAGCAGAACACGGGGAAAAAAGCACCCAGGAGGACAAAGACGGTCCCAGTAGTCAGCCCCATGCCCACCGCCGGACCTTCCCAGTCAGCCTCTGAATTTCTCCTCCTCACTCAGCCTGCTGTCTGGACTTAGATAGAGCACCACGTAGGTAGGGTGGCCCCACCCCAGGAGGGTGGGTGTGTGTGTGTGTGTGTGTGTGTGTGTGTGTGTGGGAGCTGGAGGCTCGGCAGAGCAAGAGCATAGGAGGGGCTCTGGAGCAGAGGTCCAAGCTGGGGGGTCTCTGGCTGGGCAAGAGAAATCTGGCTGCCAGGACCACACTGGAGGGAGATCCTATGAGGCCGGCGAAAGGAGGGAAACGAAGTTTAAAAATAAAAAAAACACCGCCCCCTTCCACACACCAGAATACTTTGATGTGCGCCAGCGTGGAAGGGTTGTTTGACCCCGTTTCAGCATTCCCGGGGGGGTCACAAGCAAAAGAACTGGCACTAAGTCACGCCTCAATGATCTAGCACCACTCCCATCCAACTGAGAACTGGATGCCCTATCCTGCTGACAAAAGACTCTCTCTCTCTTTTTCCTCATATGCTGTTTTAAAGAGAAACTCTTCCTGTGTCTGCGTAAAAAAAATCAAGCTGTACTCTGAATTGTTAAATTAATTGATCCATGACCTGTTCCAGCAGGACAGAGGAATCCTGCAGCCACAAACCCCAGATACTTACATCAATGAGTCACAGTTTCCAGTAATGAGAAAATGGTGTAAAATTACTTCTAATCTGACAGAGTTCAGCAGCAGAACAAAACGGCATCATTTTAGATCTGGAACTATTTAAGACTCGCTTACGCTTCTGAGAAATATGACAATCTGATTGAGTCCGGATTCCATCTCCAGTCTGAGTAACTCTAGTAAGGCATGTGTAATGGATGTATTCATTCATACTGAGAAGAGCTGCAGAACAGTTGAATGAGCAGATGCAGGTATAACTTACATATCGTAGTTGCTGAATGACAGTCGGCCATGGAAACGTGATCCAGTGGCTAGAGCTTGCAAAGTGTGAAATCCCAGGTTTGAATCCCCCCAACTGCTTAATCATTGTGTGTGAGTGACCTTGAGCACATCACTCGACCTCTCTCTGTGCTTGTATCCCACCCAGACACAAAACTGTGTAGAAGCAGGACCCTACTGAAAACAAGATGACTTTAACCTATATGTGGTATCTGGGGCACATCAAGTCTGGAAGCAAGAGGTACTACTTTTGGATCCCCTTTTCATATAACAGTCAAATCGATGTCCCTAACAGTAACCAGTGCTACTAGTACACTTCATCCCAAAGGTAGCATAAAATCATAAAATTTAACATTTATTGAATCGCGTTCTAAAATAAAAGTTTGGACAACCCTAAATAAGACACTTTAGGATTGAATCATCAATTTCAGGGACATAACTTTCTCAACTGTCCCACATGAGGGACGTCCCTCACTTTATCTTACAGAAGCACTCTTTCTTTAAAATGTATTTGTTCAGGCTAGCCCAACAGAGATGCAGTATCTCTCATTTTCAGTGGGGTCCTTTTTTTTTGTTTTTTTACCCACTTTTGCAGCTGAGTGGTTTTGAAACAGTGAGAGAGGTTTTGGCGACTTGCTTAGGATCAGTCACACAGCAGGTGTCTCCATTGGGATCCGAACCCGAGTCTCCTGGTTCCGTAGCCTCGACTCTAGCATCTGGACCACACTGCCTCTTGTCCCATATTGAGAGGAGGCTGTGCTGCATTCTACATTATGATTTTAAAGCTTAAGGCCACCCCGATGGCCCGCAGCCATGCCAGTGACCCGGGTTTGGAAACAAGCCTGGGAGGTTACATTGGGAGGCAGGCCAAGGTCGAGACAGCTACATCTCAGTCAGGGAAAGTTGGTGGCAGGCTCCAATATCGTACTCAATGCAAAACTGCCACTTTCTGCTCGCTCGCTCCAGGGCCTGCAGCTTTTTTGGTAAAACACATTGCCCCTCTCTTGGAAAGGGAGGGTCCTCTACACCAGGGGGTGCTGATAAAGCTCCAGACTGAGGAAGGGAGCGACTCTGATACTTGTTGCTCCCCTCTGGCCTTATCAGACACAGTTCCCCTTACTGCAGTAGTTGGTGGTGGTGGAACCTCCAGTACCCCTCCCTGTACAAAGGCATGCTATCACAGGAGCAGGGCACCCTGGTCCATCCGGACCTCAAGTCACTGCATCTCCACACATGGCTCCTGAAGACATAGCCATTGCTTGATTTGGGGTGTCTCAAAGGTGGATGATGTCCTGGTGACTGCCAGAAAACCTCCACCAAGGCCTTATTCCATGTAATGGAAGTGCTTTGCTCTGTGGGCTGCTTCCAATCACTTGGATTCCTTCACTTGTCCAGTGAATCAGATTCTAGACTACTTACTGTCCCTGTCAGACGCTGGACTGTAATACTCTTCCATTAAGGTGCACCTGTCTGCCATTTCAGCTTTCCATATGCTTATTGATGGCCGTACAATGGCACAACTAGAGGTGTCTTGTATGTTCTTGAGAGGCATTCTTCACTTGATGCCTCCCATCTCGCAATCCAGTCCCGGCTTGGGACATGAACTTTGTTCTAGAGAAACTTACTTTGGCTCCTTTCGAGCTGTCCGCGACTTGAGAGCTACGCATTCTGACGTGGAAAGCATTATTTTTGGTTGCAGTTACTTTTGCTTGGAGGATTTCTGAGCTTCAGGCTCTTATGTGTGAGCCTCTTATTTGATTTTCCACAAATACAGGGTGTCTTTGTGTACCAGCTCTAAGTTCTTGCCAAAGGTGGTCTTTGAGTTTACTCTGACTCAAACCATCCACCTGCCTGTTTATTTTGCGGAACATGCCAATCCAGGGGAAGCATTGCTCCATACTTTGGATGTACTGTACGTAGAGATGGCCCGGTCATACCTGAAAATGGTCGTCTGGATCAGTGTACTTACCCAGTTAATAAATAAATGCCCACTCTGCGAGAAGTCCTCACAGCTCTTTGTTTCCTTTGCCCCAGGGAGAAGGGTGTTCCAGTTTCAAAGCATTGCTTATCCAAATGGTTGTGGTGTATCTACAGGAAGTACTGTAAGGAACTTCCAGGTGTTGTGTGTGGCATTCAACTAGAGGCATGGCCATTTCAGTTGCTTGTTTCCGGAATGTGTCAGCCGCAGAGATTTGTGCTGCTTTGCCACTGGGAGTACTTTTAACAAACAATTACAAGCTGGACATTGCCCTCGAGAAGAAGGCCAGGCTTTGGCATAGATGTGCTTCTGTCTCCTTCTTAGGCCTGAAGCCTTTAGCCACCCAGACTGTCACTCTGTCAGTACTGCTTGGGACTCATTCCATAGGTGTGGCATGACAAAGAGATATCCTCAAGGAAGATAGAACAGTTACATAAGGACTTACCATAACAGTAGGTTTTCAAGAGAATCTTTTCATTGGGCCATGCTGTCCCACCCACTGTCCCCTTTGGACTCAGAGCTTCACTCCTGTCTCTTTTCTGGATGGTCTACCTGCTGTTTTCTACCTTGTCCAGTAACAGAAACCTTAGGCTCTCCCTCGGTTCCCTAGGAGGAGGTCCTTTGAGTATGAACTCTGGTGGGGAACTGAGGAGGGCATGAAATACCCATGTTTATATGGAGAGGATGTTAGTTAAAACTTTATTTTTAGACAGAATAAAACTTTAGATCCGAGGACCTATTTTCAGAGTTGTCCTGTTGCATGCATGCATGCATACATACTGCTATAACAACAATACTCATTACATACATGTAACATTATTGCAAATTACAGCTATCATTAATCCTAGCCTAAACTGACATGCCATCTATTTAATTTTAGTCTACTGTACACCCAATTCATTTGTAAAATGCAGACACAAAGACTACATCAGAGTACAATTGTACTTACTTTACATACATGTACATTTCTGGATAAAACACTTTTCCAATTTGGATTTGAAGGTAGATATTCTTGTTAGATTCCTCATTGTTGGTGGTATCTCGCTCCAGATTTTCGTTGCTTGAATTGTAGGGTCATACAACCATACCTTGTATGGAATTTTGGTATTTTTATACCCCTATGGACTACCTCCTTCAACTCATGTTGTTGTTGTGTTTCACATCCAAATTGTATGTTGAGATTTCCCTTGATCAGCCCCATATAAATCTTAAATATCAACATTAAGTATTGTTTTTTTAACAGTACCACCGGGCTATCCCGTTTTAAGTCTTGATACATTAAACAGTGGTGAGTCTTGAAGAGGCACCTCAAAACGAATCTTGCCAGTTGATTATAGGATTTGTTTTATCTAGGTATTTTCATTCAGCAAAACCGTAAACCAGGTTACCATACTCCAAAACTGGCAATATTAACTGTGTTGCGATTGTTTTCCACATCTCATAAGTCACAGTTGAGGAAGATCTTCACAGTGCCCTAGTCTAGTGTTAACTTTCTTAGTGATATGTTCTATGTGGTCACCAAACATAAGTGAACTGTCTAGGATCACTCCTAGATATTTATAGTGATTTGTGACAAGTAATTTTGCCACTTCTTGTCAAGATTCCCTTATCCAATGTGTGTTACTAATTTTGGTTAAAAACATTACTTGTTTTTTCTTCTTGCTCATCATAAGTTTTGAGTCATGAAACCAGTCTTGAAGGATGTCAAAGTACAGCTGAAGTCTCATTAATATTTTGTCCTGGGTTTTTGCTGTAGCTAACAATACAGTATCGTCAGCATAGAGCCTTATACATGTGTTAATATTTTCTGGCAGCTCATTCACCTAAATTAAAAATAACAGTGGCCCCAAGATTGACCCTTGTGTCACAGCTTTAGATAAATTACCCAAATCTGATAACTGGTTATCTATTTCTACCCACTGTTTCCTTTCACCTAAATAGGATTTAAACCACTGTATTGTCCTTAATGCCATTCCAGTCTTTTCCAGTCTCCCAAAGAGGATGTTGTGGTCCACTAGATCAAAGGCTTTGGAATCGGTTGACGAACACCACGCCCGCAGACTAACCTGCGTCCAAGGCAGCTGCTACCTTGTCGAAGAGTGTGGTGCCTGCATTAATGCCCCATCCTAAAACCTTGTTTGAATTTTTGTAAGTTCAGAATATTTTCCAAGTATTCATAGAGTTGATTATATACCATCCACTCCATCAACTTTGGGAGAATGGAAAGGACTGCAGTTGGCCTATAATTTGATGGGGTCATTCGGATCGCCACCTTTAAAGATTGGGACAATTTTGTGATCTTCCATGTTTCAGGGAATGTATTCTCTATTAAACTTTGATTAAACAAATCCATTAAAATTGACAACAGTATGTTCTTTGCATCCTTCAAGAACTTTATTTCTATTTTATCTTGTCCATAATATTTTTTTGGCTTACGTTTTTTAATTTCATCTTTTACCTCCTTTACCCTTATTTTTCTGAAATAAAACAAGGGGGAATTTATTTCTTCACCTCCTGTTTTAATTGTTTCTGTTTGTTTTATTCTATCGAGCAGAGTATCAATGTCAGGCAATGTAATGAAATAGTGGTTCAATACTTGGGCCACAGTTTTCAAATCTAGGAGTTCCCCTCTGTCATGTAACATTTTTATCCCTTGATTAGCTCTAATAGGATTATCCAGGTCTTTTATTATATCCGAATACTGCATTGAATGAGTTGCGTTTTCAATTTTATTATTAATGAATGTTTTCCTTGCTTGCTTAACTAACTTTTTGCATTTGTTACGTTGGTTTTTATACTGATCCCAATCTATCACATTCTTTGTTTTATGTGCTTTTTTTCCAGACTTTGTCTCTAACACATATCATTTTCCTTGGGGATTCATTTACCCAAAGTGGTTGTTTTTTTCCTTAATTTACTCATTTTAGGGGGTGCATGTTACAAATATGCAAAAAAGGCTTAGTGAAATCTTCAACCCCCAGATTTACATCTGGGATTAAATTTAACCTTTCCCATTTTTCTGAACTCAAGTCCTCGGCAAAATGATCAGGGTGATAGTTTGTATAATCCCTTGTAGTTTTAATTTTCCCTTCTTCTGTACAATTAAATTTGTCTGTTGTTATACATAATGCCAGATTGTGGTCCCCTAATTTATGAGGTAAAACCTGACAACTTTCAGTATTAAATACCTTCATGAGAAACATCAGATCTAGGATACTACCCTGACAATTTATACCACTTTTCCTTGAATCCTGGTTTTACTATTTGCTGAACATTTAAGATCTCAAAACTCGCTTCCAATTTTTGCCTTTGGCTTATCCCAGGTGGTATTAAAATCTCCAGTTAAGATGATATCCTTATCCACTGCCAGGGAAGCTATTGTTTGAGCCAACACTTTAAGTTACTAACATTTATATTTGGGGAGAGTAAACAACACCTGTTTAAAAGTTTTAGCTGTTTAGATGCTACACAAAGGCATTCTATCCCTTCAAATGCTCCTGAATGCACAATCTCAAGTGATCCTATTTATTGTTAATATACAAGAGAACCCTCAGCTGCACTCTATCTTGCCTGCAAGTACCAAATCTGTCCTGTAAGTGCCATCGACATATGGCAGTGGTGGCCCCTGGTAGACTTCTAGTAAAAAAGTTTCTGTGTGGTCCTAGGGTCTAGCAGCTATAGTTAGCTATAGATATCGTTGATGAATTGTTTATTTATTGTATTGTATACATTTTGTTTTTTTTTTTGTTTTTGTTATATGTTTTCTGTCTGGGTCAGACCTGAAGAAGGGCTTTCGCCCTGTGTCCTTACCCGGTTAACAAATTTATAAATAAAAATAAAATAGTTCCATTGGTGTGACCTGATGAAAGAGATTCTCTCAAAGGTTTACGGCAATGGTAAGTTGTTACGTAACTGTTCTATAATAGGTCTGTGCCCACCCCCTTGAGGCTGATCTTTTCTGGCTAGTCTCAGTCGGCCCTCCTTCTGCCATGCACCCGGCCTTCTTTGATGTGACCGCTAATGAGTGAAGGATGGCATGGCGCCAGTCATCACTTTCTTATCTGTGTGGGATTCCAGGGACTGGGGAGGTGGGTGGGAAAAGCTTGAGCTTGGGATGGAGGGTGACCAATAGACTAGCCCTGGTCACCTGAGTGGGAAGCCTTTTTCCCCCCACCCCATGCTGAATACGAAACATTCGGCCTCCATATAGAATATTCGGCCTGATATTCAGAATAAGGTATTTGCACACCCCAACCAGAAACTATTTGCTATTTTAGTACTTCGATTGATGACAGATTATTTGACATTGAAGCTGTAAGTAAATTATTTTATTTAGTTATTTATTTCGATTTATTAACTTTGTGCCAAAGGCTCTTTTACAAAGGTTCCATGTCAAAATCAGTAGTACAAACAAAACAGGGTCAATTGTTGGAACAGATAGAACAAGACACACAAGGTAAAAAAACATATTGAAAATCAGGACAAGCATCAAATTCTTATTATAATTACATGGTGATCGGTAAGAACATCAATGTAATTGCAGGATAGGCAGGTTTTTAGTCTTTATTTTTTTTCCTTCAATAAAGACGTTGTTTCAAAGTGCAGTCGAAGAAGAGAGGAGCAGTCTGCCTCCAGACTTTGTCAGAGATAGTGAAGGAGGGTTGGAAATTGGGATAGGAACTATTTAATAAAGGAAGGAGGAAACCAGGAGGGCAGCAGCAAGTGAAGGGCACACCTTGGGAACCTGGTGTGCTATGCTTGTTGCTATGGGATGTTTTGTAAGTGCAACATGTTACTGGATTAGCGCCATACAGGTACTGTTTAGTGGAATGGGGTGCAGGCTAAGGCACACGGAGGATAGGGCAGGAAGGACTGGGAGTAAAGGAAAGGTGTGGATGAGGGGCAAGCTGGGTAGTTTCAGGGGTAGGGCCAGTAGAAGTAATTACGGGGGGGGTTGAGTCAGCTAGAAGCAATCACAGGGGTTTGTTTGGCCAGTAGTTTCCATAGGGCTTTCTTAGAAGGGCTGATTTTCCCATAGTTGGTCAGTAATGCTGGGAGTTCATTGAACCATTGTGGTCCCCAATCAGAGACGGTGCGCTGTGCAAAAGTAGTCCACCAAAATGGTACCTGGAGTACCCCCTTAGCTGATCTTCTGATCATTTTAGCGGTTGTGGCCTGTCTGAAAATTTTGTTCATTGAAGCAGGTGTTAGTCTAAGCAGAGATTTCATCCCCAGCCGGCAGGCTTGGTACTTGACCCTTTGCTGCAATGGGAGCCAACCTGTGTCAGTGTAAAGCTGACAGGTGTGGGTGAGGCGTTCTACCCCCAGAACGAGCCTGCACATTTTGTTAAGCAGGGTCTTTATACGTTTTAGGGCAAAGTCAGGAGCAGCACTGTATATTATAAGGCCATAATCTATTGAGGACAGTATCCTTGTTGCCAGACTTAGAGCCTCGTTTGTCATAGCATGCTTGTGTTTATGGAAGATTCCCAGTTTGATAGTTACCATTTTGATGACTTGGTCAATGTGTCCACAAAGGATAGGGTATCATCAAGAAGAATTCCCAAATATTTGAACGTGGAACCTGCTGCAGTGCTTCTTCTGCTACTATGGATGCTGAGGGGGGCAGCTTGGTTCTTGTTTTGAGGAGAGCAAAGTGCATAATCTTATTTTTTTATAGTTTAGCAGTAATTTGTTTTGAGCAAACCAAGACTCAAGGTTTCTGAAGCAGTCCTGTAGAGAGGTGCCTATGTCGGATGACTGGACTCCAGGGACAGAGATGACTGTCATCAGCAAACACCACACTACTCGCAGGGCAGGCAGAGGGCAGTGAGTTTATAAAGAGACTTAAGAGTAGTGGGCCAAGTATGGACCCTTGTGGCACACACAAGGTCACATCCCGTGGGTCAGAAGCGACTCCAGAAATTTTACACATTGTGACCTTTGTGACAGATAGCTCCAAACCAATTAACTGTCTCATAGGACATCCTAGTGACACGGTTGTCAAGCAGTATTTAATGATTCACTGTGTCGAGGTTTTTGTAAGGTCTATAAATATAGACCCTACAGATTTGCCACAGTCTAGGGCATCGTACAGCTGGCTGGTATATTATACTAGTGCAGTAGTGGTGCTGTGGCATTTTCTGAAGCCATGCTGCTGAGCACGTAAAGGCTGTATTTATTGAGGTAGTCAACCACTTGATCTGCAACAATTCATACAAGGGCCTTTAAGAGTGGAGGAGTATTGAGATTGGTTGAAAATTGCCCAGTAGTGTCCTATCACCACTTCTAAACACAGGTGTAACATGGGCTAACTTCCATTTATTGGGGAAGATTCCTGTTCTCTGGGAAATGTTAAGCAACCTGGTGAAGGGGAGGGCGATTTTGTCAAGGGTGAGTGCAATCAGTTTCATATCTAGATTGTCGCTGGCGATCCTAGTTTTTCCAAGAACTCTTTTAATATATTTAATGGCTTTTGACTGTGAGATTTGTTGGAAGTATAATAGTGGTTTGGTAGAATTCCTGGCAGGGTGCGGGTCTTGGATGTTGAATTTACATGGGGGTGTGTAATTAAGGTAGTCCTGGGGTAGGACCGAACTCAAGTCTGTGAATGCCAGATTAAAAGCATTTGCCACATTCTTAGGGTCCTGAAGGGTGCTAGTGCCTATGGTGATCAGCTTTGGATACCTTACTGGTCAGAGACTTTAGATTGTTCCAGAAGAGCTTCCCATTTCCCCAGGTCCTCCCCAGCTCTTCCCTGTAATAGCTAGCCTTGGCATTTCTGATTAGCCTTGTGCATTTGTTGCTTGCCTCTTTTATAGTTTGTGAAGTCACCCATATGCCCTGTGCCAAAGATTATCCCTGTGTTTCAGTTGCTGTATGATGTGGCCCGTTAGCCAAGGGTTTAAGGTACCCCTCACTTTGGTCGACTTAAAAGGTGCAAAGATATCACAGGCATTATTGAAAATGAGTGTGAAATATTCCAATGCCAGATTAGCGTCTTCAGTGAATTCCAGTAGGGACCAGTCTGTGTTTTTCAGGAATTGTTTGAGATTATATGGTTGACGTTTTTTAAGGGCCCCGTTTCTTGAAAGCTTTGGTGTTTTTTTTTTTTTAATTTGTTGGACCATGTAAAGATCACAGGCGAGTGATCACTTAGTGAGTCTGGGAGTACCGATATATTATCAGTGTGCTCCGGGCAAGATGTTAGTAACCAATCAATAGGAGTGGAGGTGCCAGTTCTGTAGTTTCTTCTGGTCACTTCAGGCACCATCTGAGAGAGGTACAGTGTGGCTGTCTGGTCTCTAGTGACCACCGTATTCTGCTCCAGCCAGTTTGTGTTGAAATCTCCCGTGATTATGTGCTTCCAGTTCTGATTGCATTTTTGACAGAAATTTACAAATTGCTCCATTCCTTTCCATTTCCTCCTGGTGGTGCGTAAACTGTGGTGAGGAGAGAGTTTTCACCTCGCTTGCCTGTTGTAAGTTTAATAGATAGAATCTGAGCTTCTTTCAAGAGATACTGCCAGGCATCACTTGTCCTTGAAAATCAGATTGCAGGTAGAATAGATATCCACCCCTCTGCTTGGATAATCTAGCTAGGTGGAAGAGATTGTTACCCATCAAGGTATACTGAGGAATCAGGAATCTTGTGTGATAGCCATGATTCGTGATGGATATAATGTTAGGAGGCGCGCACCCAGGCCTGGAATTCAGGAAACTTTCGATTACGCTTCCGATATTCATCAAGGCCATCTTGATGCTACCTAGTGAGCTTTGGTTCATTGAGCTAAATGGGCCAGGATTGGGGTGTACATTCCCTGACATTAATAGTAGGATGGTTATTAATCTTTTTAGGAATTGAATCCAGTACGATGTAAATGATTGGTGTTGCAACATCTGGGAGGCAGTGTTTGATTGGGTTAGTCCATGAGTGTTTTTTAGGAGTTCATCAATGGTGGCCATAGTAATGGAAGGTAGTCGTAAGGTTGTAGCAGTTTTTTTTTTTTAATTGGGAGTTCAGTGATATTGGTCAAGACACCAGACATGGTGCTCCGTCTGGGTATGCATATTTGTTTCCAATCACAAAAGGTTCCGACACAGGAGGTTGTGCAGTCTTTTCATTATTTTCAGATCCCATGGTGGCTCCTGAAGTGAGGTTTGAGAGTTTATCAAGATGACATAACAGATTGCCTGGTCAGGCGGTGCTGAAAATAGTGCATCGAGTGCTTCCATGTAGACCGAATTCACATCCCAAACCTGATTCTTCTTCGTAGGCAGAGGAATCTGAGGTGAGCTGCAGAGGCAATGCATTCAAGAGTCGGGGGAGGGACTGCTGCTTAAGTACCTTCTCTGGAGGGGTGGAGCAGCCTGGCATCATGGATGACCCCCCTCGGGGTGGCTTAGGCAAGGGCAGGCCTGTTAGAGGGAGCTGGGACGGATACATTTGGAGACAGATTGCAGCATAAGTGGAGGACTAAGGACCCCACTGTAGGCATTATACTACATTATTAGCATGCCACAATCCACCGGACTGGCTGCCTCCTCTCCAGCTTGCCCTCTGGCAGCCTCCACTCACTGTATCGGGGTGTTTGGGGACGACCGGGACACAATTTACAAAACACATTTATGCTGGGTTTTGAGGTGGAGCATCAGTATAACAAAAAAGTAAGTATCAGTTAATTCTGTTAGGAACGGGGTGCTTCACCCCAAGCATCCCCTGATCAGCATGACTGGTTCTGCTGTGATCGCTACTGCTAGCACAGCAGCACAGCACGTGCACTGTTAACTGCACAATAGTATGGTGGAGAGGTTACGCAGCATTACGCTGAACTACTAAGAGGATCTTTAATCATGGCCGCCCCGGCACAGTGGTTGGATTTCCATGACGCTGGCGACCGGATTAGAGAACGGACCTGGGTCGCCAGAGGGCGGCCGGAGGGAGATGGATTGAGCATCCCACGACTGCCTCTCTCCGGGAGGAAGGGTGGTGTCGCCAATGCACGGGACTCCTGGCAGAGGCCAGGGTACCACAGCAGACCGTGCTAACGAGGACCCCGAGGGGCGGACAGACGCTGGCATCATTGTAAGTTCCCGCCCCCTGCCCACAAAACGGGAAAAAGAAGCCTGCCCGCTGCCTCCATGATGCCTGCCCTCTGGCTGCAGTCGGCTCCCACCCTATCCCAACGTTCGCGCACCTTGGGTCAGGTGCCACGACCCTGCCCTGAGGGGCAATCCAGGGGGTCCCGGGAGGGCAGCTAATGTGGGGTAGCCGCAGCCGAGGGGGTGCATCGGCAGTAGGGCGGGCACCAGAAAGTATAAATAAAATTTACAAAAAAAAGAGGATCCTTAGTCCTCCACTTTTGCCGAGATTGCAGTGTTGCTGGCACATTATGTTACTTTAGCAGGCGCCAGCGCCAGCAGGCATGATGTGTCCACCCCAACCCCCTCCTCCGTCATTTTGAACATAAGATTCCTACTTGCCTGTAGTTGGAAGGGTTTATCATGAGGTGGAGTGATGTCAGCCGTCTAGATAGAGCCTTTGAACAGGCAAGGAGCCTATATGCAGCAGCCAGGAAACGTGACTAAGGTAGGAACAGGAGATCCATGGGGCAAAAAGTAAAATAAAATAGAACAACGTGAAATATGTCTGACTTTTGTTTTAATTATAGCATTTTCTGGGGTTTCCTCCAGTCCTAATTGTTAATGTGAGTCATCTGCTGAGTCATCGTGAAAGAAACCTGTGCACCACGCAGAGAAGTGTGTGGGGCTGGGTCCTCAGACATTGTAAATAGGATCATTTGGGCAATTAGCTTTGATGTTGGGGATTTTTTTTCAATGATTTCCTACACAGTGCAAGGGATCAGACAATAAACAGCAACCCCCGAGGAGTGTTCATGGACTTTCTGCAGTGATTTAGGGCTCAATCTGACAGCTGTAGCTGAAATGACAAATGGCTGAGCTCCAGCTATTCCAGGTGGAGCTGAAATGGCAAACGGCCTGGACCAGTACCATTTCAGGTATAGCCATTTGTAGCTATACGAACCTCTTGGTGTTTGAAATTTCTAACTTTGAAAGTCGAATCCAGAAAGGTTCTACAGGTTCAGTTTGGTTTCACACTGTTTGCGCCCCCCCCCCCAGCATGAAAATACCTGTCAGCTCACTGTGTTACGTACTAAATTTGTATTTCTTTTTCCCACATTGCCATGATCCAGACTTAATGATTCATGCAACAGATTGTGGATTGCCAAAGAGTGGTACTTACAGGAATAGCTGTTTCAAAAGTACTGAGAGATTTTTATAGCGAGGTGCACGGAAAGTTACAAGAATGAGGATTGATCTTGGAGAGGCAGGAGTTGTACTCAGTCTCAAAATGGCAACAGTTTATTTAAAAGAAATGGGCAGTAGTCATAGAGGCAGGAGTCAAGAGGATTTCAGCACAACAGCAACAAATAACCAGAAAAATAAACGGATGAATAAATAGCGCACTGCTATGTGCCTAATTAATTTTTCGTGCTGCATTCACCTCTTTTTACTCTTTGGTAACAATACTACCTGGTCAACCAAATCTTTGTTTATTTTTCATTCTGTTTCGTGTCCCTGGCCCCGCTCCCCATTGTCACGCACTCAGCTGCCTCTTGGACCTACATGGCACGATGGATAGCGCCCCCCCGGCAGGGTCAGGGGGAGTGGTCCTTCGCGAGGATGCTGGGTCGAGGTTGTGGGGCCAGATATATTGGGGCTATACGCCTTTGGTGCCAGAGATGATTTTCTGTTTTCATGTCCCTCCAGTCCCAATTGCCATGTGGGAATGATGCAATGATGTGCGACGCTGAGTGTATCAGCCTGTCAACATCTGCCTCCACTGCCCTCAGTTCTGTTCTCAAACCACACTGCCACTCTGTGGTTACACAGATGGCAGTGTTGTGGCAGGAGGTGACCCACACTCCCCAGAGGAGGAGAGTGTCCTGGGGACGGTTCATCCCCCCGGCTGGCTCTCGACGACCCAAGATTGCTTCCAGTCCCAGGTCACCAGCACCACTGCGCCTATGGGCTGCCACAGAATTGCTGGTCAGCCAGTTCTAACTTAAAACTGTAAGCATGCAAGTAATCTTTGCTTTATACATAGCAGTGCAGGACAGGTACTCGGGTCCACTTTAGAGTCCCTTTCAGAACACTTCAGTGGATTTGTCAGTGGGAAGAAACCTGAACAGGCCACCAGGACAGAGTGAGATACGTGTTGCAAAAGGGGGAACTTGGAGTTCACTAGAGGCCCTCATAGGCCACTAGGACAACAACACTGGTTGCAGTGAGGGCTGCTTCTTCGGCTATGGGCCCCAAGTAGACCAGTGGAATACAAAAGGCACTTTGCAATATTGACAAATGAATTTGTCCAGAAAAGCTGGTCCTGAAACACTGGTTCTGAAGAGCTAGTTCTGCAATGCTGGTCCTAGAACGCTGATTCTGAAAAAGAAAACCCCTACCCTACTGCGCAGTGGGTACTCTTATGGGATACCAAGCTGAGGGTCCCAGCATGTAGGTGCCAGGCATCAGTATCCTGTAATTAGGGATGCCCGACATTTCAAGCCCGACAGCGAAATGTCATTTCGCTAAGGCAATATTGGATTACGCCTGCTAAACATAGTTTCACCTGGCGTAACCATTTGGACACAACAGGAGAGTTGCTGGCTGAGCTGCCCTGTAGTGTGCACCACTAATGCTCTACAGCTCGGCCAGCAAGGTATTGGGGACAGGTTCTGTTCCCACAATGGGAACGTTTAAAAAAAAAAAAAAATAAAAATAAAATTTCCCGCCCCCAAGCCTAACACCCAACTCCAAGGTCCGCTCCTCCTTGGAGTTGGATATTTTAGTTAGGTGGGTATGGAGGGCAAAGCCCCTGCATAAAGCAAATCCCCATCAGAATTTTGAAATGCGGCCTCCCGACCTTGGGATAATGTAGGCTGGGAGACCGCATTTTGGGATTACATAGGTAATCCACACAGTGTATGGGAGTTAGATTGGTAGAGTTGCAACGGGGCCTCACTTGATTCACACACTATTTCTAGCTTGGTCGACCACCCAATTGTAATTCACATAGGTGGGTGTTGATAGGATAACAGAGTCAGACAGAGTGGCCCACCAAGGTACCTGGAAGTTTCCAGTTTTTTGTTTTTTTTTTTTAACCGGGAGAGAGAGACTAAGCTGAAAGCTTGTTTACAGGTGCAACCTGGGAGCACAAGGAAGTTAAGGACTTGCTCAGGGTCACACAGTATGCAGGTGGGGCTGTGGGATTCAAACCCAGGTCTCCAGATTTGCAGCTCAGAGCCTTAAACCATCATGCTTATACTGCCTCCTGGTTGCAACCAGCTCCTCTGTTGGGTACCTGGCCATCTTCTAAACTCTGAGAATCTTGAGACTCTGAAAGGCAAATCGGGAAACTAGTGGATGCAGGGGTTGGGGAGAAAATAACCAGGTAGGTAAAAGTTGGCTACTGCAGAACCCAGAAGGTGGTGTTGGGGAGAGTTATCCAACACCAGGGAGGTCACCAGTGGGGTCCCACAGTGTAGGTACTGGGGCAGTGTTGTCCAATGTCTTCATAAAAGTAGGCGAATGAGGTCATACTGCCCTTGTACAGGTCACTGGTGAGACCACATATAGCATATGGGGTAAGGTACTGGAATCCATACTATAAGGAGGACATCAGCTTGATAGAGAAGGTCCAAAGGAGGACAGCCAAGATGATCGGGGCAGCAGGGGAAGTCTTACAAAGAGAAGCTGAGAGCCCTGATAATTTAGTCCCTAGAGGAGAGGAGGGGGGGGGAGAGAGAGAGAGGGAGAGGGCACATGATAAAGACATTTAGGTACTTGAAGGGGATAAACAGAGTGGATAGGGAAGGTCTCTTCAAGCTAAGTGACAACAGAACCATGAGGGGGGCGCAGTTTGAAGTTGGTGGTGGTGGTGGAGGGGGAGGTTTAGGAGGGGTGTTAGGAGCATTTTTTCATGGAGAGGGTGGTAGCCACATGAAATGTGCTGCTAGAAGAAGTGGTCTCAGTGAAGACGGTGGGCGGCTTTAAGAGGGCCTGGGATAGGCATATGGGTAACCCATGGGACTGTGAGGGAAGCTGTGAAGGAAGGGTTGACTGGGGAGCAGGGTCACTGGCATAAGCCTGAGACACTGCAATAATAATACAGACTTGATAGATAAATTGGCCTTCCTCTGATGGCTCTTTCGTATGTTCATATCTTTGGTTCTAGCACCTATTTTTTAATTAAGTGGGCCCTGTAAGTAAATGTAAGATGCAGACACTGAACTACTGTATCATATTGGGGGAATACTGATATAAATTTGTCACCCTAGGCCCCACCTGTTTATTTTACAGGTGGAGCCCCTGTACCCCAGTGCACACCTGTAGGATG
The DNA here is from genome assembly GCA_016271365.2 of Neoceratodus forsteri. NCBI lineage: Eukaryota > Metazoa > Chordata > Ceratodontiformes > Ceratodontidae > Neoceratodus > Neoceratodus forsteri. The sequence goes on along the minus strand of CM028133.1, from coordinate 32,431,948 downwards.
AGCAGGTACAGTAGTGGGCGCCACAAGCAAGAGTAAAGAGACCGTCTGAATAAGGCTTACTACATAGATAGCGTTTGGGAGCACCAAGACACTGGGCAATCTCTGATTAGGCAGATTTAGCACATGGTTGCAGTGGGGCACCAGAGGAAGGCAGGCTGGACAAGGACACCAATTGGTAGGCAAACCTGTTTTAAACTTCTTCTTTTTGGCATTTTTTGAAATATGTTTACAGATAATACTACATGATATCAAGAACGTCTATACCCTATTTTAAAATCCTATTTAAATATTACAGGAAAATGAAATTAAGAACAGGTATAAACAAAACCAACTGTATTAGGTAGGGGCCTCTTGGAATAATATAATGAGCATTAGTTTAAATCAGAAAACCTGCAGCTACAATTTGTTTTTATCACAACCGTTAATTTACAACAAATACGGCAAACCCCTTCCCTGTTTAGCCTAGACAAGGATTTTTTGTTGCTATTATAATTCTAAGCCAAAATACAGGATTCTGCAGATTTGTAATTCAAAGTAATATATCCTTGAAATTTCAAAGAACAGATTACATGTCCATCCTCATCCTGTCTCCAGAATATCATTCTCAGTAGTTGTGGGAGACGCAGCTGTTTCCTGAGCAGAATAGTAACTCTGAAGCAAAGTGACCAGTTGGTCCACTTCGAAAAAGATATGCACCTTGTCATCTTTAGTGTCTTTAACTTTTGCTGGTGGCAACAATAAAAACTTAAGTCCCAGTGTCTAAAATGTCTTCATAATATGCCAAGAGCTTGCATCAGTGCTGCTGGGTGGCAAAACCAAAGTCTGGAAAAATATAGTAACTTTTGAGTTTTGTGTTCCATAGAATCGCGTTATTTGGCTAATTTAAACACAAAGTCATGGTCAGAGTAACAAGCAAAAGTAGCCAGAATTGTAGATTTTAATGTGGCGGTATTACGATGCTTCTCGGGCACCCTCATGGCACAAGTAAGTAATAGAGGATTGTCTTGTGGGAAATCAGATGTTTTTGTCAAGCTCACAGTAATCTGTAAATTATGAGTTGTGTTGCACCAAAATGCCAACAATGCAGATGTTTCTGTGTGTCAGCATGTTTTTTCATTGTTCTCCAATTTGCGATTTATGTTATAATTATCCTTTATAAGACTGTGACTGTTTGCCTCTAGGGCAGTTATTTTTGCATCCTGCTTTCTCAGCATTGGTGAGTGACCTGCCACTGCTTTTTCTCTCGCAAGTTAGTAGTCAGTTTTCTTTAATAAGGCCTCATACCTTCTGTCCTCCGTTCAGTCCAAAGTAAAAGTTTATCAGTGGAGGACCTGCATATTCTGTGTGTACACCTTTGGTTTAGCAGGCGAGGACTGGAAAGTAGGTGAAAATTTACATTATTTGCTGCCTGCAGCTGCTTGTGAGTACATAAGTGACTTCTGCCAAACCGGGAGGCCTTGCTGAGTGGTAGCCATGGAGAAGTCAATGTGCTAATACTTTCAGCAGTGCCAATGTGCTCTCGCTAGGGTGTCCAGGATGAAGGTGCTGCTCTTGTGGTACAGATTTAGGAGACAGAAAGTCTTGGTCCTACTCTGAACCAGCTTGCAAAGAGGATCCTAAAACCTGAAAAAAAGTGATTTTCTCCTGAAGTTGTTGGAACATATGAATTAGGCTGCTGCTAGTTTGGCCATTTTGGAGCCTCCTGAATGCTAGGCAAACTTGATGTAGATGCAAAAGTTTAAGCAGTTCTGTAAGATACCTTATGAAGGCACCACAAGCAATAAGCAGTTCATTTGCAGTACAGCCCAAGCAAGCAGTCCATCTCTAGGGCAAGTGGGTGGTTAATGGGGTAGTTAGTTTGGTAAAGGAGCACCAGAATAAATATGCAGCCTTGGTGGGGTACACACAGTTTGCATGTCTTTTTTTCGAGCAGGGCACCACACAAGTAACACAGTTCAGTTAGGGGCATCACACATACAGGCAGTCTCTTTGGGGCACCACACAGATATGCAGTCTTTATGAAACACACTTAGTTACCGGGTAGTGAGTTCGAGCATGTGGCAGTACACAAGTGACACAGTTCAGTTAGGAGGCCATCAAATATATAAGCAGGCGTTTTCAGTTCCAAATAGGCAGTCTTTTAAAACAAGTACACTGTCTCTTTAAATGCAGTTCAAATAGGCTCTTAAATATTCAGCAGCTGATTAACATAAACTTGCCTCTGTTGCTGGCTTCCACAGCGTTCTTGTTGCCCCGAACCCACCGTGTACTTGTTGCTGTGGAGCGCCTGATAAACCTACCCTGTGGGCATTCCTGGGGCCCTGGTGCAGCCTGCCCCCACTGCTTGTTCCTGGAGGGAGCTTTCTTACACTCCACCCCGTGAGCAATCTTTAAATCCGGACCAGTCCTGCCCCTGTTGTGCTTTTATGGAGCTTTCTGACCATCCGGTGACTGAGACCCACTTAGTGGCTTCAGCCGCTGTTTACTGAGCGGACCAGCGTAGTTCATTTATTGTAAATTAGCAGAAACATTTACTTTTGTTTGGGGCATTTATCCCACTGATCCCCATGATCCGGGATGTGCTGCTTCTGAAGGAGTCCAGATGAGATCACCACCCCTTTGCTGTAGTTGCTGCTGCTGGCTCAGTAGGAAACTGGTGGCCTGGCTGATAGACTCTGCTTCTGCTATCCCTGCTGCTGCCACTGTGGAGGGGTGGGGGGACCAGAGGAGTCATGGACACTGCTAGACTGAGGAGGGGGGGAGCTGGGCCACCTGTCATGGCCGAGTGGGAGGGAGCCACCTGGCAGATTTGCTCCTTGGAGGGACCTGCCACTGCTGGGGTCACTGACTGAATGAATGACTGAGGAGCACAGCCGGAACTGATAGGAGCCACACAGGCAAGCCTCTTCCTGGTACCCGTCACTTCTTGTGTCCTTCCACCTCGCTGCTCTGCCTAGCTCTCCTTGGCAGTCACTCCTGCAGTTTCAGGGCTTTCCTTGGGTTCCTCATTGCAAGCCACTAACGGCCCCTACCTTTGAATTTCTCCCCACGCTGGTCTATGGATAGCAGACCCCTCTTGCACTGCCTGGAAGGGAGGGGGAGGCCAGTGTTTTAAACTATAACCCTGGCTTGGACTGTGTAGGATCTGAGGTTGTTTTGTGGGGACTCTGCTGCAGGGGATTACTGGCAACTGAGAAAACTAGTAGGCTATGCTGTGGGGTTTCTGGAGTGGGCAGTATTCCCTAAATATACATACATGTGCTCCCTCCCACACACACTGTTCTTTGGGTCCCGTAATACCAGAAGACTCCTGTGGCTACACTATGGGTCCTGAGGGGTTCCAGACCGCTCTGCATAGGCCGTAAGGGGTCCCGGAGTACTAACTGTGCTCTCCTTCTATGCCTCAGCAGTCCCTGGCTATTTTTGTAGTGTCCCAGCCTTTAGGGCATTACATCTCTTCCACATACACCCACATGTTAGGAACTCGCCCTTCTAACATGCATGTACAGTACCATGGCTCACTAGCCACAAAAATTAGATCTGCTCAGTAATGACACATCTCGTGGCTGTCGACAGCACACACATGGCTTGGCCTACACTCCCTCACCTGTTCTGGTGGATAGGTGACGCTAACCAGCTCCTTCCCATGGCACGCTCTCTCTTGCTAACCTACTTCTGGGTCCTGGCAGCAGAGTCATCCCTCCCCGGGTATGTTTCATCCAGATGGGCCCGCCCAGGTTGCCTACTGAACCAGGCCACCCAACTGCCCGGGATCTATCTGTTACCCTCTTTACAGTTCAGTTGGCTACCATTCCTCCCCAAAGAAGTGAAGAGTTGATCTTCACGAGATATCTTCTCCATTGGGCCACACCTTTGGAACTGTAAGCCACTGGTGTCAGGACCACGTGGAAACTTTTGTTAGCCTGGCCACCCATGATGATGTGCAACATCAGTGCCTATAAAACATGGGCAGCCCTATTGCTCGTCAGTTCTTTTTTTCTGCTGTTGACCGCTCATCAGACCTGCATAATGTGCATAAAAAATATATTTTCTCTTTACTGAGCACTATATAAATGTATGCCATGATAATATTTGAAGGTATTTATATAACAGCACTGCACACATCACGACATATCATACAACATCCTTGGCTGCAGAATTATTTTATTTCTAGAACTGTAGCTTTCGCTTTATGTTGTGGGTATAAACATAAAATAGCTCCTTTACAGAGGCCCCCAACTCAGGATATCCTCGAAAATAACATAGGCACTAGAATTGGACTTTCTTCCTCCATGGGAGAGATCCTCTTGCTTTTCCTGCCAGTCTGGCATCGCTCACTGCCCCTGGTCTCTGTCTGAACAATAAGAGAGGGAGAAAAAATGCACGTGCATTTTGTCCAATCACATATGTTTGAGCTATACTGGGTCTGGGTGTCACAGTGCAGTTAGTCCTGCATTAGTTCCAGTAAAGTCTTTTCAGATGAACAACTTTGCCAGTGGGCCTTGCAGACGCTCAGGATCACTTCCTGCATACAGCGTGTGTACGGGCAACAATTGTTATCACCAATGGAGCAAAGACTGGATGCCTTAAAATCATGACTGTGGGCCTGGTGCAGAGGGCTGAGGCGCTGGCGCCTTACCTCACACCACACTGGCAGCCCGGGTTTGGGAACGGACTCAGGTCGCCGGGGGCTGGAAGGGGAAGGAGAGGATTGAGCATCCGGAGGACTGCTCTCCTCTCCTGGGGTGGGTTGGATGGGAAGCCCTGCTCTGTGAGTGTCCTCCGGTGGAGACCAGGGGGTACTGCAAGTAGCGGTTCACAAGGGGACCAGCAAAGTGTGAAAAATGCACGCATGCCGTCCGGATGACGGCGGCCCGCCTCCCTGCGTCTCTTAGCTGAGAAACCTCCAGGCTGCATTTCTGTGTCCCGGCGATGATGCAAGGGAGTGCTCCGTGCGCTCCAGTCTCTCCTCCCGATAGCCCCGGTGGGATATGGGAGAGCCCCCCGGCGAAGGGATACATCCGGTACAACCAGGCATCGGAGCAGCTGGCTGGTGGATCGGTCTGAGGAGGCAGTGGTAGGACTTGGTCACCCAAGGAGAGGATGACAGCGGCGAGAAGGAGGTATAAAAAGAAATAATGCAAAAAAAAAAAGAGTCATGACTGTGAGAGGGTCATATGTTTTTCTGCAGGGTTAACTGAAACTTCTTGGACAAGTCCGAGGGAATACAGTTAGGCCATTTAAATAGTCGTGGTCCGTAATGTGCTGGATGTGGTTTCTGGTCAAATTTAATCTGATCCCAGTATACCACAGACTTATTCTGTATGTCACTGCTGGCACCAGTGTTGTACACCACTTTGTGCATTTCCACACTGCATCCCGCTTCCCAGTATGACAGTGAGTTCGTATGAAAATTAAAATCAGCTGCTCCTTCTGCTCCTGTGCATCTAAGTCTGTTTTCGGCCTGCAGCCAGAGCGAAGCATTATGGTGCTTTTCTATTGGCGTAGATGGAAAATCGAACCCCCGCTGTTCAAAAACGCTGTGTCCAACTTTTCTGTCTGCTTGATATTTTTTGACTGTTTTGGCCATGGCCCTGTGGTGATCAATACTCTAAGTCTCCCTCACTTCACGTGCCACTGTTTCCAGCTCTATCTGTGAAGGAGTAGGAACAGCTTCTGTAAATGTGCTGACGCCCCGGACTCCTTACCACGTATCTTTCAGTGAATCTGTGTCTATAGTTCGGGAATGGAGTCTGTTGCAGACTGGGGTATCTCCCCACTGGTACCATGGTCCCTCATCCTGATCCTCTGTCTGTTTTGGACTCAGTGCCCAGTGCTGACTTTCAAATGAGTGGACAAATGGTGACTGGTCACCATTCAGACGTGGCTGTGATGGTGCAGAGTCCTCTCCAATGAAATTGAATCTTTTTTTTTTTTTTTTTTGCTGTCGCTGTTCCATTCAAGTGATACTCCAGCACACCTAGTAGTCGCACAAGCTGGCAGTAACCGTCTTTGCAGCAGCTGCTGGTGGGGTCTGTCACACACACTGTTTTGGTCAGAGCTGGTTCATCCTCCTCACCCGATCGAACATCCATGATGTGTTTTTTTTTTTTTTTTTTTTTTTTTAAACACATTCTGTTTACCCTGCATGGTGGCTTGACAACTTCAGGCCCCATCTGTGGACCCCAGGCTGGCTCATCCTCTCACCCCACCATCTTCCAGGACAGGGCATACCTGTTCTCCCGGCTAGCCTCATGGTATCCCCTCCTCACAATGGAAGCCATTGGGCTGGGCAAGGTCCCCAGAATCTGACAGTATGGTGTCATGAGATTTTGCCTGGGTCGGACATAGTGGTGTTTACGGAGCAGCATGGAGCAGTCACACTGCAAAAGCCAAGGGCTCCTGAGGGATGCTGCCTGTGACGGACATGCACATGCTGTGTGTCAGGGCTCATACAGCCAGTCTGTGTTCCTTCCCCAGCTACGTACACTAGGCTGTACTGCCACTGTGGTCACCCATGTGGCATTTATGAGACATAGTGTTCTCCCCTCCCTCCCCAGAGGAGAAGAGTGCCCTGGAGGGGGCTCAGTCCCCTCTTGGTGAGCCCTACAGTGGCGCATGCTGGTTCCCAAACTCAGGTCACTGTTGTTGCAAGTCTCAGCACTACCACTGAGCTGACAGGCTGGCTGCATCTGTGACATTTTCCACATCACATCATCATGGCTATGGGGTCTGGATGCCAAATGCTAGTTTCTATAATCCCTTTCACGTCTGATGGAGTAAGACAGGTGTCCGGGTCACTGCACTCACATTGGTAATACTTGATTGATTCTGCCTGTGCTGACCTCTGGTCACCAGCAGTCGAAGTGCATGTGTAGCATCCTGTCCCTGTAGAGGCGGCATAGCACGGCACTCTTGCAGTCCTCCTCTTGATGCTGGCACAGGGTTCGACCTTAACATTGTTTTACTAGCCCTGACCCTAGTGCAAATTGGCCAGGGCTAGTGCAGCTAACCGCCTACTTGTCCATCTTGACTAGTACAGATTTTTCAAGGCTGTTAATGAAGTTGAAAAGTCTCTGCTTTAGCAGGCTGTAGTCCTTTTGCTAATATCCTCAGTGTTCCAGGTGGCCTGGTGGGATTAACAGCTCATTAAGAGCTGCAATTATCTGGCAGTTCAAGAGGGGATCCACCAAAAGACCTGATGTGAGTCATTATCACTCAATAGTTAGGACATTCAGCTAGTGTGCATGCTGTGATGAAGGGTAGAGTGGTCAAGTCACTAGCTTCCAGTTTGCTGAACTTGTCTTTGATTTGTTCCACAAAATTAAGACCAGTGTGCCTCATTTCCCAACCTTTTGAGTGCCTGTATCCAGCACTGCAGTGACAGAATGCTATCATGTATACATGGTCTTCCCAGCCAGGTGGTCTGTCCACTCTATACTTTCTCTGGACACCACTGCAGACTAGGCTCTGAAGTGGCCATCCATAGACCCATAGCTGCCATTACTAACTGGTGTAGGGTTCACAGCTCCTCTTAATAGATCACACCAGTCAATGTCATCCATGCAGTACCACCCTAATACCACCTAGCATGTCATTCCATCCTAAAAACTATGCTTTGGTGCATGTATGGTACAAAGCAAAACTGTAGTAAAATATATAATTTGAAAGGTTAAAATCGGTTTTCCTGGTATGCATAGATCATCCTATACAGAGAAAGAGGTAGTACAGCATCATGCCTGTATACTGATCCCCTTTGACTGATGAAAGGACACCATTATGAAAAATCTGTTTTTGTTAGGGCAGAGCATGTTATATCAGTACTTAACTCTCTCAAAAGAAATCCTAAACTTCCCCTGACTCACTTCGCAGTGTAAAAAAACTTCCAGAAGTGCAGGTCTGGTTAATCACAGGGTGGAGGATGAGAGTGTCTTTCTCTGCCTGACTCTGTACATTGCCCTGCCGGTCAGGGTGGGACTGTGGTGACGTGCATGATGATGTTGGCTATTGTGTGTGCAAAGCTAGAACTGCTTGATTAAACATATGCTATTATGGTATTCTTTAGTCTGGCGGGGGGGGTGAAGAAAGAGGAAGCAAGGCACATGGTAAAAAAACAGTGGGAGTACATACTGCATGTGAATGTATTGCAGTCTTTTTGCTGGGGCAGGAAGAGTGTAGCAGCAGGATAAATATGCAATAATCAAAGTATTTATTGGCTTGCATTTTTCCTGTATAACCTGTCAAAACTGACCATTATTATTGTGGGCTAGTGCAACCATCTCATGGCTAGTGCACTTTTTTAATCAACTTGTCCAGCTGACTAGTGCAAGAAAAAGTTAAGGTTGACCCCTGCTGCATCACTGGTACTGTGGCCACCATGCACATGCTGCAATTCAGCTTCTCAAACTGGACCCCATCTCTGCTCTTTGGCAAGTTCGCTACTTAGTTGGCGCCAAAATCAGGAGTCAGTAGTTTAGTGACAAAGATCAGGTCCACACACAGTCTGTTGGTACCATCTCAATATGGTGACTTTTCTTTGTTTACCACCACTTGAGCACACATGTCTCACGAGAACAGCTTTGCTTGCAACCATGTGTCGCCTCAGTCAGTCACAGAGGTCCAAAGGGTCCAATCACTCTCCCAAGAGAAATCTCGCTTTGACTTTGCTATATGCAGATGTAACTAGATCCATGTAAAACACACTTGCCATCACTGCAGCAAAGACGGTCAGCACTCCATTCCAGATTTATAAATATACTTTAATCCATAAAGTTTTCATACGCCAGCAGCAGTATACAAAAAATATGCAGGACATGCATCTCGAACCATAAATCTTCTTGTATTTTTATAAAGTCCAGCAAATAAGCGGTAACAAAATACTTTAAAAGTCCACCGCCGATTCAAATGAAAGCTGCATGCAACTCTAACCACACATAACGTTTATGTTTCAGTGTCTAAACCGACGCCATCATCAGAACATGTGGGTCTTTGCAACCTCTCTTACAGTTCACTTGGGTCTCCAAGCATCTGCTTTACTGCGTCTCCTTGCCTAATTCTGGTACCAAATAATAACTCTCATTTGGTGTCAGCTTGGGCAGGGAGGGCAGGAGCCTGGGGAAGTGTTCTGTGTCTAGGGCAATGATTAGTATTGTTGCTTGGAATCCACTGACCAGAATTGTATTCACTGGCTTCTGATCTGACTTTTCAGGTTTAGGATTTTCAGAATTGAAATCTGAAAACCCTAAATCCTTAACTAATTCCTCAAACTTATTTTTACATAGACGTTTAGGATTCCAAATCTGATTCCGATTCCATTTTGAGGTCTTTTAGGATTTGAATTGGAATCGGATTGAGCCAGCCTGGTGGCACTGAGGGTTGAGGCACTGGACGCCACACCTTGTGCCACGCTGGTGACCTGTGTTTGGGAGCAGGCACAGATTTCTGGGGGTTGGCCGGGAGGAGGGGGATTGTGCGTCTCGGGGACGGTTCTCCCGGGAGGATTGCCGATGTGCCAGCTCTCGGCAGCCGCTGGGGGCCGTGCAGTCTTGGGGCCAACAGTAGGGGATGGTGTTGGCGGCGTCCGACGTGCAGCACACAGAAGTGTGCATTGCAGCATCATTGACGCCATTGCATGCCAATGCTTGAAGGGGGGGCTACTATTACAGGAAAAAGAACCTCGGTGGCATGACAGCTGTCCCAACGACGCTGCCACGGATGCACTCAAGCTAGCTCCCTCCTGAGCCCACCCTTCAGGTCTCCGCGGTGGTGGGGTAAGTACCAGCTGTGAAGCGACCTGGGAAGAGCTGCAGTGGGGAGGTGAGCTCTGGCTGTGCCAGGGCAGCGGCCATGAAGGCTGGCTGGATAGGGGAACCAAAGGTACAACCCCTCAGCCGAAGATATAAATGATAATAATTAAATAATTGGAATCAGATTAGGAATTGGAATTTTCTAAAATGCTAAATCTGAACATTAGATCAGAATCAGCAAATTTCAAGCATCCCTGATGATTAAGGCTATACCTTTGTCATGGAAGTCAGTGATTCCCTGTTTTATCCCATTTTTGTGAAAACTCCATGATTTGTGGCATTCTCTGTGAATACAACAGGTCTGACATTGAGGATCTGGACTAGCTGCCACCTGAACCGCAGCTTATCCCAGGGTTATCCCAGTTTAATCCTCTGGATTCTCCCCCTCTGATTCTTGAGGCAGTCCCTCTGGATTCCCGGTATCACTGGATCTGGAGGAGGGAGAGCGACATCCATCAGGCATTGTCCCGCTGCCGATGCTGGATTGCCCTACACCTGGCCTGCCCTTGTGCCGAAGACTATAACTTTCGTGTCCCATGGGGTCCTTCGGGTCCTTATGGGCCGCCGTCAGGCCTGACACCGGCCGTTCCTCTGGGTCCTTTAGACAGGCCATCAGGCCTTCCTTCAGGTCCACTGGACCCACTGTTGGACCCACGATCAGGCCCATCAACTCCACCGTCGGGTCCTCCGCCAGGCCCAACGGCTCCTCTGTCAGGGCCTTCACTGGCCCCCTCAGGCTCTCTGATGAACTACCTGATACCTGGCTACCTGGTGCCACATTATCCTTCAGGGTACCTGTCGCCAGGATTCCTGGCTCCTGGTTACCCGATGCCGGGTTTCCCTCATTATCCATTGACCGGGGATACTCATCACCTTATTACCAGGTGCTGTGCTATCTGATGCCTGGGTACGGACATCAGCCTCCACCTCCACCCCCCCAGCTCCAGGTGGACTTACAGACGATGTTACGATCTTGGTGGGATGAAGCCAAGTCCCAGCTCATGTCAGAACTCAAGAGACATCAGCCTCCGGTCACCCCCACATTGGTCACTGGAGAGCAGACGTGCAGACCTCTACCGTCAACTGACTCCAGACCTTCAACATCCGGCAGGTCTCCCGAGCCTCTGCCTCAACCGGAGTGACCTACAGAAATCTTGAGAACCATGGACCTCGTGAGATCTGTGGACATTCCTCAACCCAGACTCAGTACTTCGGACGAAAGCCCGATGTCAGAATCTGTCTCTGACATGGCCCATTTGGGATTAGATTATGAATCCCCTATCCCGGAGGATACCGAAGGACTCCACAAGTCCCTCCTGAAGACCCTTCCTTAAGGAACTCCTCAGAAAGATCCAGTTGGCTCATGACTGGAGAACAAGCTCCCAAATGCCAGAGGCTTGCAGAGCATCTGGAATTATCTGACCAGTCTCTGATTCTCATTCCACCGTGGATAGGCCCTCATGAATTTTTGGCCACCATGATATAGAAACAACCTGCCTCCTAGGCACCAGTGGCCGGGAAAACCAACAGGTTGTACCACATGCCAGAGGGTAAGGATCACCTCAGCGTCCATCCTAAGGCTGACCCAGTGGTCATTGGCACCGGCCATGATCGTTCGTCCAAACCAAAACATCTCCGTACTTCTCCTCCTCACATGGAGTCAAAAGGGCCGGATCAGTTTGGGAAGAGATTTTACTCTTCATCCACCTTCGCCATTAGAGCACTTAACTACATCGCACATATGGTAGTCTACCAGAAGTCTGTTCTGGGACAACTAGAATCCAAGCTGGAGAAACTCCATGTTTTCGAGCTGAAGGAGGACATAACCAGTATGGCTGTTGCTAGCCTTGCTTGTAGAGCAGAAAGCAGCTAACTAAAAGAAGCTACATTTTCTTATTAATTTAAAACTTATATCTCAGCAGGAGTCAGTGTCTGTTAAGATTAAGTAGACAGATAACTTTATTAGAAGTAGAAGGGGTCTTATTTAGGGTTAAAAAAAGAAAGAAAAGAAAGAAAGTCAGTGTGTGTTCTGTGCAGGGAAGGGTACTGTATCAGCTGACTTTGCTAAACCAGTAGGAGGAAAGAGAGCTTACCTGGGGTGTGGTTTAGACACTATAAAAGCAGGTGAGTCTAATTACAACTTCCTGTTGCTAGCCTTGCTTGTAGAGCAGAAAGCAGCTAACTAAAAGAAGCTACATTTTCTTATTAATTGAAAACTTATATCTCAGCAGGAGTCAGTGTCTGTTAAGATTAAGTAGACAGATAACTTTATTAGAAGTAGAAGGGGTCTTATTTAGGGTTAAAAAGAAGAAAAAGAAAGAAAGTCAGTGTGTGTTCTGTGCAGGGAAGGGTACTGTATCAGCTGACTTTGCTAAACCAGTAGAAGGAAAGAGCGCTTACCTGGGGTGTGGTTTAGACACTATAAAAGCAGGTGAGTCAAATTTCAACTTCCTGTTGCTAGCCTTTTTTCTTACTAATTGCCCTCCATCCCACCCACCGAAAACCAGTTCTACTTTTATAGCCACTGGATTGGACTGTCAACAGGAACTTCCTGTTTGGCAGTAGGAAGGAAAGGATCATAGAGAAACATTGGTTTTGTCAACCCTAAAGGAAAAACTTAGCTCACTCTCCCCCCCTAGCTGCTGGTGGTCTGATATTGAGCAAGGAAGAAGGAGGCTACTGAAGAAGATAGGAAGTTGCTGTCCCAGAACAGGAAGGGTGAGAGTTGTAAGGAGAGGAGAGTAAGCGCTCCAGAGAAACAGTAGAGAGGACACAAAATAAGACATGATAGGAGTGGTGCAGTGCAGTGGCTGTGGGGCGGCAGTGTTCCGGGAGACATTCTGGAGGCTGCGATGCTGCCCTATTTGCAGGCACCTCTCTGGTCTGAGAGAGGAGGTTGCCCGTCTCCAGGCTGACCTGGCTAGGATTCGTGAAACCTCCCCACCCAGGGACCACCAGGGCCAATGACACTACCTCAGAGGTTGCCAAGAAAGAGGAGAGGCTGGACCAGGGTGGGCTCAAGGAGGGAGAGGGTGGTGGAACAGAGTTTCATCCCTCCAGCTGTACCTCTCCACAATTCATTCGCTCTTCTGGTGGATAGTGGTTCCTCTATGGAGGCACCTGCAGTGGAGACCAAGGAGGATGCTGGGAACCTTCACAAAGGAGACCCACAGGAGGGTGGCATGGGACCCCACAGGGGAAGGAAACAACTCCTGGTGGGGACTCAATCATTAGGGGGGTAGAAATGGGGGAGGAAGGGGAGAGGGAGGTAAGGTGCCTTCCTGGCGCCACGGTTGAGGGACAGGAAGTAACTCAGGATCGTGGGAGGAGCTGCACGAGGGAGGGAGCTTGATGTCATTGTCCACCTAGGGACAAATGACCTGGCTAGGAATGGGATCAGAGTAAAAGAGGAGTTTGTAGAGTTGGGAAGGGGCCTTAGACAAGTAGCGCATATGGTAACCTTCTCGGAGGTGCTGCCTGTCTATGGCAAGGGAGATTCTAGGGCACTTCTCACCAGGGAATTCAATGAGTGGTTGAAAAACTGGTGTGGAGCTCAGGGTTTTGGCTTCATTGAGGACTGGGGAGCCATCTGGAGGGATGCAGACCTATACTGGTGCGATGGTCTGCATCTGTCCAGGGGGGGAACCAGGATCCTAGGTGAGAGGTTTAAATGCTTCATTGACAAGCATTTAAACTGGACAAGGGGGGAGGCACTGAAAAGGAGCAGGGAAATCCCAACCTCCCCCCACAAAACATGGTGATTAGTGAGGTAAACACCAAGGTACAGAAGTTATTAGGGAGCAGAACAGATTTAAATGTAAAACAAGGCAAAGGCAGTAAGGACAGAAATGGGGCTAAAAGGGGTAAGGCTATCAAAAAGTGGAGGGTGACGTGTACCAATGCCCGTAGTCTGTGTAACAAGCTCCCTGAACTAGTGGCCTTGATGGAAGAGGGTTGCCTGGATATTGTGGCAGTCACAGAAACATGGTACACAGAGAACCATGACTGGGATGTCAACATACCAGGATACACAATCTACAGGAGGGACAGGGAGGGTAAAAGAGGAGGAGGAGTAGTAGCTCTCTATGTAAAGGAAGAGATCAAAGCAACAGAACTAAAGAGTAAACAGGGAGCAGATGAGGCACTTTGGGTCACCCTGGAGACAGGAAATGGCACCACAATCCACATGGGGGTTGTATACAGACCCCCATCTCAGGGGAAGGGAATGGACAAGGAAATGATAGAAGGCTTCCTTAGAATGGCAGAAAAAGGGGAGATATTGTTGATGGGGGACCTGAATATGCCAGATGTTAACTGGAGCACCTTTGCTGCAGGCACATCCAAGAGCAGGGTCATTCTTGATGCCCTACAGGGGGCATGCCTCAGACAGCTAGTTTGGAACCCACTCGGGAGGGAGCAATCTTAGACCTGGTACTTTCAAATGGGGATGGAGAAAGAATCTCAGATTTAGAAATGGGTAGCCATCTGGGAACAAGCGACCACCAAACAGTGTGATTCACGATAAACACAGCCATACAATAAGCCATACAAAAGCAAGAGTACTAGACTTTAGGAGGGCTGACTTTGGGAAAATGAGAGTGCCTCAGAAAAGCACTAGCAAACAGGCAAGAAGGAGGGTGGAGGAACAATGGGGAGTAATCAAAACAGCCATCACAGAGGCAACAAGCCTTTGTGTAAAGCAAATCAATAAAACACAACAAAGGAAAAAACTGCTATGGTTCTCAAAAGAGGTGGCAGGGAAGGTTAAGGAGAAAAGGACAGCATTCAGGAAATATAAGGAAAGACAGAAGGAGCAGGACAGAGAACTTTATCAGTTAAAGCAGAAAGAGGCTGGGAAGGCAGTCAGAATAGCAAAGGCTTAAACCGAGGAAAGGATAGCCAGTTCTGTTAAGAAGGGGAATAAGACCTTTTATAGGTACATTAGGGAGTGAAGAAAGACCAAAGGAGGGATACTGAAGCTTAATAAAGGGAGGAATGTGGGTAGAGGGTGACAGTGAAAAGCAGGGATACTGAATGAATATTTCTGCTCAGTATTCACAAAGGAAGAGGAGGGGGAGTTACCTAAACCAAACAAGAGAAACACTCTGAAGACGGGGGTCGATACCAGTCCATTTACAGAAGAAAGGGTTCTGAAAGAACTAATAAAATTGAAGGTGGACAAAGCAATGGGGCCTGATGGGATTCACCCAAGAACTCTAAAAGAACTAAGGGTAGAACTAGTGACACCGCTGATTACTCTCTTTAACGAATCATGGGAGTATGGGGTGGTACCCGAGGACTGGAGGAGGGCAGATGTGATTCCTCTTCACAAAAGTGGGAGCAGGACAGAGGCAGGAATCTACAGACCAGTTAGTTTGACCTCAGTGGTAGGGAAATGATGGAATCACTTCTGAAGGAAAGAGTTGTTGAGTACCTAGAGGCCAGTGGGGAACAGGACCCAAGGCAGCATGGATTCACGATGGGAAGGTTGTGTCAGGCAGATCTAATAGATTTCTTTGACTGGGTGACCAAAGTAGTAGACCAGGGAGGGCTGTGGACATGGCCTACCTAGATTTTAACAAGGCATTTGATACAGTGCCACACAATATTAATACACAAGATAGCCAGCCTTGGAGTGGGTCCCAGGTGGTAGCCTGGATAAAAATTGGCTAGACAACAGGATGCAAAGGGTAGTAGTAAATGGAGTACACAGTGAAGAAAGGAGGGTTACTAGCGGGTTACCGTGAGGGTTCAGTACTGGGACCGGTCCTTTTAATGTCTTTATAAGTGATATTGCAGAGGAACTGAAGGAAAAGTATGTCTCTTTGCAGATGATACAAAGATAGGCAACAGGGTTGATACACAAGATGGAGTGGAAAGGATGAGAAGGGACTTGGCAAGGTTGGAGGAATGGTCAAATCTATGGCAGCTCAGATTCAATGCAAAGAAGTGGAAGTTAATGCACATGGGAAACAAAAACCCAGGGGAAGCGTACACAATGGGGGGTGAGATACTGACAACAGTAAAACTAGAAAGGGACCTGGGGGTAATTATATCAGATGACCTAAAGGTGGGCAAGCAATGTGAGAAGGCAGTAAGGAAGGTTGGGGGGATACTGGGATGCATAGGAAGAGGCATCAATAGTAGAAAACAGGAAGTTGCTATCCCTCTGTACAGACAGTTGGTGAGACCCCATCTGGAGTACTGTGTGCAGTTCTGGAGACCCCATCTCCTCAAAGACATAGACAGAGTGGAGACTGTCCAGAGCAGGGCAACCAAAATGGTGCAGGGTCTGCACCAGAAGACATACGAAGAAAGACTAAAGGAGCTTAATATGTATACCCTTGAGGAAAGAAGGGAGAGAGGGGACATGATAGAAACTTTCAAGTACCTCAAGGGAATTAACAAAGTCCAAGAGGGTAGCATCTTCCAGAAAAAGAGATGTGCAAGAACAAGGGGGCACAATTTGAAGATAGAGGGGGGGATGGCTCAGAGGTAATGTGAGGAAGTATTTTTTCACTGAGAGGGTTGTGGATGCATGGAACAGCCTCCCTGAGGAGGTCGTGGAGTCAAGAACAGTGGGGGACTTCAAGAATGCATGGGACAGGCATAAGGCAGTCCTAATGGGGGGTAGGAGGAAGTAAGCTGTTGGTTAACTAGGATCTGCAGTTTATCTGATAGGTAGGAAAATGGGCAGACTAGGTGGGCCAAGCGGTCCTTATCTGCCGTCAAATTCTATGTTTCTATGTCAGCTAGATCCGCTAGCAATCATACACTGAGGTCTACCTATGATGCGGTGGATACCTCCACAAGGGGTGCGGCTACTACCGTCAGCTTATGAAGGCACTCATGGCTGAGGATCTCCAGCCTGGTGCCTGAGGTCCAATCGGCCACCTAGGATGCCCCTTTCCAGGGTCCTGTCCTGTTTGGCAGGGATGTCAGAAACATCTTGTGGTTTCTGAGATAGGATGCCAAATAGTGAAATGTTTTTTCTAGGGACATGGATATGTTGTTCATCCACACTGTCTGGCAGGTTCCTTGCTGCTTTAAATCTTGCCGGAAGGTCTTCGCTGGCTCCTCCCACCCACCCGGGTGGTAAAACTCTCGGCTCCGCCCCATGACGCCAGATCTTCCTTACCGCTTGGAAGCTCAGGTTCCCTCCTTAACGCTCTGCATATAGACTGGATCCTAATTCTTTGGTTTGCTCGAAACTCATTTTAAAATTTTCAAGACTTGGTCATCTCTTTCTCCCTGGCTACGATGGACAAATCGACTCGGATTTGGCGGTGCCCTTGTGGGCAGAAGATGTCCAGGACGGACTCGCACTCCACGTGCGTCTACTGCCTCGGCCTAGAACACGACCCGCAGGCCTGCGAGTCATGCCGTTCGTTTTCGGCCAACGTCCTGGAGGACCGCACTGCCCGGTTACAGCTTGGGCACCCCGAGAAGAGCTACCCGCCGGTTAAGTCGAAGGAGGCCCATTGGGCGGTTACCGTGGCAGCTGGCTCGGCTGAGCAACTCGAGCAGATGATAGCCCTCGAGGAGGAGGCGGCCCAGGCCGCATCATCCTCTTCCTCGGTCGCGGCATTTATCCCGCTCTCTCTGGGTACCTCATATTCAGCTTCGTTCAAGGAGCTTTGCCAATCCCTTTCCACGAAGGGAGAGGGGCCATCGGGACATTCCTCTCAGTCCAAAAAGAAACACTCTGAGGGTAAGTCCCACCATCAGCGTTCGTGGGAGTGGGAGAGGTCTCCTTCCCTGGACAGCTGACTGTCGACTTCGGTCGAGGCCCCTGGCTTCACGGCATCCCTGTCAGGCCAGCGGCTGGAGACACCCATCAACGCGTCGAGATTTTGTCGACCGGCCAGATGGGCTGCTCGACTGGTGAGGCTGACAACCCTTCTTCACCGTTCCTCTGGTGGAGACCGAGGATCTGCCTGCGCCCCGGTGCAGCAGTCCCCAATTAAGGCGTCTGAGCCGAGGGAAGAGTGGGTGTCCCCCACTCCTTCCCAGATCCGTCCTCGGAAACACCGAGGATCTCAGTCTTGGTCTCTGACCTCTTCTCAGTCCAGCCGATCCCGCCATCGGCGGTCTCGGCACCAAGGTAAGCGGCGCCACCGCTCGTCCTCGTCTTCCTCCTCGGAAGAGGAGCGGCTTCGGCGCAGATTGCGTCGACGCTACGAGGACCTGATGTGGCAGCAGTTACTTCTGTCCGGGAACAAGTCGACACCTTCTCCTTCCCTGGCCATCAAGTGGCTGTCACTCGAGCAGCCGAAACAACCACTCACTGTAGTCGAGATGCCCAAGCCTGGGCTGGTTGTTCGGCCGAAACGTGCTGCCCCACTGATTGTGGTAGAACCTCCGCCTCCACAACCGAAATTGGGGGCACCGACCAAGGACTCTCGGTCGGCTCAAGGCCTGCCCACAGGTTGTCGGTCACCCTCACTCCTGACCGTCCCTCGGCAGGTGGAGGTGGCTCAGGCCGAGCAGCTCTTCGCGGACTCTTCTGAGTCCGGACGACGACTCTTCTTATTCTCCAGGCCAGTTGACCTGGAGTCCTCGGGGCCAGTCGTTGGACGAAAAGCCCATCGACCTTCATGGTTTGCTTCAGCTCATCTCTGAGTCCACTGGGATGCAGCTCGAGCCCGTATCCAAATGGGCAAGTATCCCTGGCCGGAGATACTGCGGACCAAGGATTCCCCACGGATGCCTTTCGTTGGCTGAAGCCATTGTTGGCCCAGCCTTGGAGCTTTGGCAGCTGCCTGCTTCCTGCCCTGTGCCTTTTGCCAGGATGGCCAGGAAGTATATGCGGTCCCTACTGGCTTTGCCCGGGTTGGAACACCTCTGCCGAGGGGTTGGTCACTGACAGCGTTTTCCGGTGTTCCGGGAACGCTAGGGACGTGGACAAGCCCCTGACAAGGAGTCCAAAAAGCTGGACTACGCTGGGCGCAAGGTGTATGCTGCGTCCTCCCTTGGCCTCCGCCAGGCCAAGCTCGGCCGTGCTGATGGCACACTTTCCCATGCCCTCATGGGCTCCCTGGATGAGGTGATCCCTCATCTCCCGGCCGACCTGCAGACTACGGTCCAGCAGGTGCGGACCAGGGTAGGACTGTGGCTCAACGGGAGCTCCAAACGGCTCTCGACATAGGAGACTCCTGTGCCAGATCGGTTGCGGCCGCAGTGGCCATGCGCCGCAGAGCATGGCTGAGGATATCCACCTTCACGGCGGATACCCAGCACAAATTGGCGGATGTCCCCTTCTTGGGGACCAACCTCTTCGGCCCTGGAGTGGAAGGTCACCTCCAGCGGATCAAGAAGTCCAATGCCACTCTGGACTCTGTCACCTCCGCCCAGAAGGACAAAGGCCGCCGACAGCAGCAGCATAAGTCCTTCGCCCTTCTGCGCCTATGCACATCCGCCCAACAGCACCAGGGCCAGCAGGCTCGCGCTTGGCATCCCAAACCCAGCTCCATGGCTTCCTCCAATAGGAAGCAGGGGGTAAAGGCCCGGAGGTCTCGGCCGGTCCTTCCTCCAAGCCTGCACAGTGACGGGTTGAGGGGTGTCGCCCCCAGCCAGCTTGAAGAACTTCCGGCAAGATTTAAAGTGGCAAGGAACCTGCCAGACAGTGTGGGTGAACAATATATACCATTCCTAGAACTCCTGTTACAGGTGAGTAACCTGTATTTCCTACACTTAACATGGCCTTTTTTTTTTTTGGCTCTCCTGTACAGCCTATACAGTACAGAATATGTTTATCTTTAAGGGTAGAAGCGGTTTATGACGAGGTAGTGCCTTTTGAAGGTTTTGTGAAAAAATATTAAACGATTCCAACGTTATAAGGATTTAAATTTTTTTGGATAATCCTCTGATAAACACTGATCATGAGGGCTTATTTTTCATGATTTACTTGTCATGAGAAAGGATTTACATTTTGTGAGGAAAAAAAATACAGACTGTGATGGCTGCCATCTTGTTTTTTTTTTTTTCAAACTAAAAGCAAACACCTGAACCTAGGTAAATGGGACCTGTTTAACTAGATTGTAGTGTTAGATTTCTTTTAAATATACCTGGAGATATTGCTCTTACTTTGAGGGTATCTCTTGCAGCATGCCACGGCAGTGGAACTATAGTCACCAGACGCTGGGACCACACAAAAACATTTCTAGATAGCAGTCTACCTGCTGACTGCCCACTCCGACATCGCATGCTGATGTCACCCTTACCCTTTAAGAGTTGGTGGCCCTGTGCCACCCTCAGTTCTTTTCCCACCATCGACCAACGCATGTCGGACCCTGTGGAAACTCTGTACACTTCAGTCATCTGCCTCTTTTCTATTTCTTTCAGTTTACCAGTATTTACATTTTGTTTTTCCTTTTTCAAAACCACTGGAATAACTCGGTCTCTCTTCTACCTCTGTTTTTGTCTCTTGGGTGGTGGACCTCCCCAGCAGGCCTGCTTCTGTTGGGCCTGCCATTTCATCATCTTGGAGGAACATGGGTTTCCATCTTGCAGAAAACAAATGGCCAGCCTGTGTTCCGCCACTCCTTGCCCTCGTTTTTCAGCGGAGGGGCGGTGGCTTTCTAGCACAGGCCCCTGCAGCTTCAGCCTGGCACTACTATCCATGGATCTTGACCGTACAGTGGCATAGCTGGTAGTGTCCCGTATGTTTCTGAGAGGCACTCTTTACTAGAAGCCTCCTGTCTGCACTCCTGTTATGCCTTGGGACTTGTATTTTGAGTTGAGAACCTTACTTTGGCTTCTTTTGAGCCAGCAGCAAGTTGCGAGCTGCGGTTTCTTTCATGGAAAGCATTATATTTAGTTCTCATTACTTCTGCTCAAAGGATTTCCAAGCTTCAGGTTCTCATGTGTGAGCCTCTCCTTCTTTGGTTTTCCACAGACAGGGTGTCTTTGCAGATGACTCCTAAGTTTCTTTCTAAGGTGGTGTCTGAGTTTACTAAATCAAACCCCTCACTTCCCTGTCTTTTATCCAGAGCATGCCAATCCAGGAAGCATTGCTCCATACTTTAGGTGCACATAGAATTCTCTGCTACTCTACACACTGTCTGGGACTGTTGGAAGCCCTTGCAGGTGTTTGTTTCGTCGTCCCTGGGAAAGAGGGCATTCCTGTTTCTAAAACATTTTTGTCAAAATGGTTCACCAGCTGTATTACTTTTGCTACAGGGAGTATGGTAAAGATCTGTCTGGCATTGCTCATGGTCATTCCACTAGGGGCATGGTCACTTTTGTTGCCTGTTTCAGCTTCAGAGATCTGTGCTGCTGCCACTTGGAATACTGTCCATGCCTTTCCCAAGCACTGCGATCTCGACATTGCCTCTAGGCGTAGGGCCAGTTTTGGCCTAGCTGCACTTCAAGGCCTTCTTTCTTAGACTCTTGGTCTCCAGTCGTCCAGACTGGTTCTTTTCCTGTCAGAACCACTTGGGACTCGTAACACAGGTGTGGCCTGCTGCAAGAGATACCATCAAAGTAAAATAGTACAGATACGTAAGAAGTTGCCATAACAGTAGATCTTCGAGAAAATGTCTTGCAGCAGGCCATGTCGTCCCTCCCTCCCTCTATCCCCCTAGGCCTGTGGGCCTCTCTGTGTCTGTCTGTCTGTCTGTCTCTCTTCTTAGTGGAGAGCCTTCTCTTTTTCTTTTACCACTACCTTGGTGGGAATCTTCAGCCCTTCCTTGGTTCCCCAGCAGGAGAATTGGTTGTTTACGGTCTCCTGCGAGAGAACTGAGGAGGGCATGAAGCCGCCCAGTCTCATAGGGTAAGAGTGATGTCAGAGTGGGTGGTCCCATTGTAGACTGCTAGCTAGAAAAGTTTCCATGTGGTACTAGCGCCTGGCGACTATAGTTCTATAGGTGTAGCCTGCTGAAAGAGATCCTTCTGAAAATCTACTGTTACAGTAAGTTCTTATGTAACTGTACTGTTCTGAGCACCCAGAAATCCTGGTTTCCCAGCTTAGAGAGAGGAGCTGTTCACCCATGTTCTCTATATGACGAAAAGGGGCATTCTTGGTTTGTGAAGCCACAGCTGGAATCATGCTGCTAGCTTCAGTTTGAGTAGTGAGCCAGCAAGCTCCCTGATAGCTCTCTCTTTTTTGTATCTTATCTATCCATCTATCTTTTGTTGTTGTTTATTTTATTTTTTTTCCATCCCTCCCCAGCTCAGCCAGCAGCCTCCCTCGATCCCTTGAATAAAAAGTAAAAGACTGGCGTGCCTGCTTGCTCTGTTGGTTTGAATCATCTTAATATTTAGGTCTGGAGAAAGCAGGCTTGTTGTTCAGGCATCATCTCGACTGCTCACCTATCTAGCAGCTTTTTCCTAGGAAGTCAGCCTTGCATATTAGAGAGAGAGAGAAAGGGAGAGTGACATAGACAGAAAACAGTAGAAGAGAAAACTGGCAAGCCCTTGCTGCCAAAAGCCATAGAACATTCCCTGCCTCAAGAGCTTTCCAAGAGGATGGGAAAGATGGAATTTCTATTAGATATCAGTCATCAAGATCTGCATTCGCGTAGGGGGAACGTTAAACTGCTGGTGGGTGCCTGTTTGTCTGCATTAAATATTTTAATGAGTGATGCAGATGGAGTAGTGCTAAGAAAGACGAGTCCCATGACGCTGAATCTCAGTGCTTCTGTTTTATTTAAGTAGGGCTGCACAAAGGGCATGAACAGAGTTCTCTGGGCAGGCCAGGCAGGACCAAAACTCACATGGGGACTCAATGATTAGGTGGCAAAGGGAGTTTTTTAATTTTATTTTTTTTTTTAATTTAGTTGTTTAACCAGGTATAGCACACTAGGCTGAAAGCTTTTTTACAGGAGCGACCTGGGAGCACAAGGAGGTTAAGTGACTTGCTCAGGGTCACACAGTATGCAAGTGGAAGCTGTGGGATTCAAACCCAGGTCTGGTCTGCCGGATGTCACCAAATTTGCAGCTCAGAGCCTTAGACCACTGCGCTATACTGCCTCATACTTGGTGATGGTACTCGAAGTGGGAATCCTCTGGATTGTGCGCGAAGCAATGGGCTACACTATAATCTTTGTGAAATCTGATCTTTTTTACAATGATAGAACTGTATTCCTTAGCTATGACAAAAAAAATAAATGAGCAATAAATGTAATTAAAAGCATGCTAAGCTTGTACTAAAACAATATTTTCCACTAACTATTAAGAATTGACATTCTAAGCCCATCTATTGAATACTTACTAAAAATTATAATATTTTCCAGGATTATAAGTTTTTTCAATCAGTCCAGATCAGTGCCTTAATTTGATGTGACGTATTTCAGGTTCATCAAAGGGGAAACAGAAATGATGGTTCGACCCTTAAAATGAGCCCACCTTAAATCTAGTGTGTACTGCTCTGCTGACCAGTTTGTACAATGCCTGATAATAACATCAGACATAATTCATTCCATTTCCTCGCCTTCACATATCCTCGTGGGTATCCTGTAACAGAACCGATAACGTCAAAGTAATGCAGTCTAAATGCAGACCCTCACGGGCGGCATGTAACAGGGCTGATGATAACATTGCATATAATACGTTTCATTATACAGCCCTTCGGATCTGTCAACAGCAAAATGAGACAGTTGTCTAGCCCTGCAAGTTTCCAGCAAAAAGCTGCCTTCTGGGGCTGAGGAAGTGAAAAGGGAGTTTGTGTTCGATCAGTGTTCTAATTAGGGCAGGCAAAACTCAGAAAGTTGTAACCCTGATTACATAAGAAACTGAACGCAGGGATGTTTTAATTAATTCTGATTATTAACAAACAAAGTGATTAAACACCAAAAATGTAGATTATGATGCAACATCTGTAGCATTTGATACAGAGGGGTAATGAGGTTACCAACTACAGGTGAAATGTTACATTTTTCTTTTATATCCTCATGGTACATGAGAATTTTTTACAAGTGGGCCCATCGGAATATACTTTTTTTGTTTGCTGTACTTAATCTCATAATTTCCTAAACAGGTGCTGCATTTATCAAAGAAACAACTTTTAAGAAAGTTTTTTTTGTTGTTGTTGTTCCTAATGACTTACCTGACTCTGCCCAGCAAGCCTGCTGCCTAGTTTTGGTTTCTAATTTAATTCAATAGACTTCCCTTGAGGGCTGACAGAGAGGCACTCTCCCTCACTGTCCCCTGCCTCCAGTGCTACATTCATCATGCTCACTCTCACAATTACATTCCCTGGTATCCAGCGGTTTTCCCTCCCTCACCCAAGCCCATAAAAAACTTTCCCTGGTGTCCAGTAGTCCCTTGCCGTCCTGGGTCATCACACCAGCCACTACCTGGTGCGGCCTAGGTCCCACTACCACCTGTCTGGAGCCTCTGTACCTGGAAAGATTTACTTCAAAAGAAAACATTTATTAAACAAAATCTGACATCTCTGGTGCTGCAGATCAACTGCAAAATCCTAGAGCTTCCAGGCTAACAACTCTCCCTGTTATTACAACTCTCAGAGTACTGGGGTTTTCAGTGGCTCTGCAGTAACGTAGATTACAGGATGGAAGCACAGTCGGCACAAAGAGATAATCTGCATCCTGCTAGGCAGCTGCTGCACTGCAGAATTGTCCCAGCTCAGTCTCCACATCCTGCTGACCACAGGGTGCTATCCTCCCGACCGCAACTTGACCAGCGCAAATTCACCGGGCCTCCCCCACGCCCATTTCCTGTGTTCCGATGGCCCAGTGACCTCCTCAGATATAGGCTGCTGCTCACTCACTGGAACACAGAAAAGGTGCCAGAGCTCTGGCAGCATACTGCACAGCTGTGGAGAGTCGTATTTCACAGGAGGAGCATGGTTTTCTGTCTCTAACAGTAAATGGTCGCAGATATTGACTTAAAGACTCTGAACAATTTTCAGAGTCCATGAGTGAGGGCTTGTTCATGGGGGTGTCCATTTCAAGTGGATCAGTCCGCCCAGCCCTAGTACTAATACAGCCTTCTCTTGGGCTTAATGAGGGTTGGTTTTGGCTATTCATTTTTTAACTTTCTGTTTATCCTCCTACCTTCTGCCGCAGTTCCCTCATTCAGAAATCCCCAGTGGCTCTGTAGCGTCCATACAGGACCAGCAAGTCTGCCTCTAGAGTGCCACACACGTCCCTCTATACATATCAGGGCATCCAGATTGCCCTCTGGGCAGGATGAAGGAAGTGACCCTC
Organism: Neoceratodus forsteri; assembly: GCA_016271365.2. NCBI lineage: Eukaryota > Metazoa > Chordata > Ceratodontiformes > Ceratodontidae > Neoceratodus > Neoceratodus forsteri. The sequence continues at coordinate 32,406,972 of CM028133.1, read as the reverse complement.
CCCGGTTCCCTCCGTCGTAGGTCCTCAGAGAGGCATGCGTGCACAACAAGGTCTGCCCCCGGTTCCCTTTCTGGAGCGCTGAGCCAGGGAATCGTCATCTAGAACTGGGCAGAGAATTTCCACTGTTCAATCCCCTTGACGTCGGTGTGCAGTGAGGACCAACGAGCCTGACACACGCTGAGACGTGCATCTGCTCCTGTCCTCTGCCCGCGTTAACCCCGTGTTGTCCCCAGCTGTGCCAGCACCTTCCGAGATCCCTAGGATGTGGCGGTAGGTGGCGAGGCTAACTCCCCATACCTCCCTGGAGAAGGAGAGGAAGCCATTGGGCATTTGATCCTTCTCCCCCCGGGCAACTCCCTGCGGCCCGAGTCCATTCTCGAACCCAGGTCGCCAGTGTGGAGCGAGGTGTGGTGTCCAGCACCTCAACCTTCAGCTCCACTGGGCCGGTGCACCATTCATTTTTTTGATAGCGTCTGCAGGTGTTGCACAGGTAGTGTCTGGTGCCGTCCCTGCACCACAGTGGGGTTGAGGTGGCCCCACAGTTCATACACTTGCTGCCCTCTGGGGGGGGGGGAGCAAATGTGCCACCTCTAGATGCTCCAGCACTCGTCACTGTGTATTGTATAGTCACAAATGCATTCACCTGCACAACTCACCTGCATATTCCTTTGGGTGTGTGTGTGTTTTAGGGAAGACAGAGTCAGAGAACATAAAGCACTCACTTCCTGGACAAAATAAGCATGCAAGAAGCATAAACACTTTCAAGTGTCAGTTCTTTGTAAATATCTTGTGGCAGAACAATACAAAAGGTGACAACGCAGAATGGCTGTAGTGACAATGCGTAACAGACTAGTTTTAGGGAAGCCCTATGAGCAGTGACTAGTGGCGAAGTCGATTGTAGGTTCGAATCGCACTATAGACTCTGGTTTCTCACATGACCCAAAGCAAATCGCTTGATCTCCCAGGCTCTTCAGTCCCTCACTACTTGGAACAGAAGCAGGGCACCACCAAGAAGGAGATACTGCATCTCTCTTGCTTTATTCTGGAAAATAAATAGTAACTTTTATTTTGTTCCTTCCCTGCTGCCGACCAGCCTCTCCTTCAAGCTGCCTGTGGTCCCTCCTCTAGCCAGGTCTGCCCCCCCCCTTGTCACCCTATTCCGTGCCCCCGGTCATATCCCTTCGGCAGGGGGGATGAGGAACTGGAATTCATCTCTTTCCAGGGCATTGGGCCACGGGCGCAGCTTGAGAGGCATTCAGCTGGGGCTTCGTGGCAGAGGGAAACCCAGCGACTGTCATCCAGTCGATCGGGCAGCTAGTTTTTTCCAGTTTCTGGTCCCCATCCCACCGCCCCTCCCCAGTTGAAGCCATGCCCACAATGTCCTGCCCGATGCATGCCGCGGCATCACCCATATCACATCATAATATCCCAGTACTGACACTGTAGTGCAGCATGAGGGGGGTGCTGCACTCCTGAGGTGCCATCTTTCGGATGAGACGTTAAACCGAGGTCCCATCTGCCTGTTCTGGTGGTAGTTCAGGTGGATGTTAAAGATCCCATGGCACTTCTCGAAAAGAGTTGGGGAATTTCCACGGTGCCCTGGCCAAATTTCCCTCATTCACTAAAAATACCACCAACAGCTTACTCTGGTTCAAGGTCAGTTGGCATTTCATCTGTATCCACCCTCCCGGGTTATGCCTGAAAATAGGCAGAATCTGCCTAGTGCACTTACCGGTCAACAAAAACTAAATAAATAAAATTAAAAACAAATACGATGCCACAGCATGGCCACAGGAGCTGCCTGACATCGACGCAGGTTTGGTACCCACACCTCAAGAGGAGCGCGTCCGTGGGATGCTCCTTATCCTCCCTGCCAGTCTCTGAATAGTAACATTGTAAAGGAAAATGTCAACTTTTTTTGCATATGCTTAAGTTTACGCCTGGAATTATCATCGTAACCATAAGGTAATGGGCTATAAAGCCCATAGCCAGATCTTTGAAATACACTAAATATGCTATGTTTATTTTTTAAATTGCCAACTTGTTTTCGTTTTCCCTGCAAGAACCGAGGTGATTGTAAAGCCTTTTTTCCCCAGCAGGAGGTGCTGCATATGTCATTAATTTCTATAGACAATGGATTGCTGCCGGCGTCACCAGAAAAGATAACATACTTTATGTAAAATAGTTGTGTTCTCTTCAAAGAATTGGAAAAAATGCACACTAGCACCTCTTTGATTTTGATTGCTGGTGTTTTGTAATGGGTCAGACAATATAAATATTCCACAAGTATTTAAAACATCTTCATCCACTCTTCATCCAACTTTACTGTGTTTAAGCATGTGTTTTCTTTTGTTTTGTTTTTTAAGCCAATGGGATGCAGACTTCATCAAGCTGAAATATTCCTGGGCCAGTAAACCAACATAATGTTGTAATTGGAGGGTGTGGGTTGAGGACATGATGCTGCACAAAAACTTTCAGCTCCTGTTTAGAATGACATGCATTGAACAGGTCACGTAAGGATCTTTATAAACTTAAAATATGTGGTGTGTTATTTATACTTATGTAACCCCTAGGTGGCGCTACCCCAAGGGATGCTACCCCTGCCTGTGTGACCAGGTGCAGGTTAAGGGGCCTGGGTACTGAAAATGGGTGCCTCCTCCCGGAAGACAGGGTTAGTGGTAACATAGCTAACCTGGGTACAGCCCTCCGGGACACTGTTACCACACTCTTTTCTTTCTAGTGGCCTAAATGGTTCACAGAATGCACAATTGCAATTTACACCAGACAACAGTTTTAACCCCATACTTGTTGCACTTACCACCAGGGTAGGTTCAGCTGGCTTGGCCCTGGAGACCCCCTGTAAAATAAGATTTAGCACAACAACTAACAGTAGTTCAATGCTATTTGTACAGAGGTACACCACAACCAATTTCAATGCAAAAAGATTTAGATCTGATTTATTTAAGGGCAGTAACAAGGAAGGGGCAAAATCTAGTGGTTGATTCGAGATCTGAAGGGTTCAGGCTATAAGGCATGCTTTAAAGGTCCCTGTAGCACAGTCACACACACTCTGGGTACCCAGTTGGAACTACAGGCTAGCCAGAGCGTTGCCTAGGGTAGGCTGGCGTTGCAGCTGGCTGGGGCCCTGTGATGGAAAGAAAACATGCATGCACTTTAACCCACAATTTGTAATCCGGAGCCGGATGGCTCAGTGCAAAATAATTAGCAACAACACTTAAATCAGTTGACACACTTTGATTTGAGCTTTGCTGCAGGGAGCTACCCTGGTATTTACTCACGCTACCTGGTACAGGATGCAGGATGGATGAATTGGAGACCTCAGAATGAAGAACTGGATTGTTAGGAGAAGCAGGGCCCTCACGAAGCACCGTGGTGTCGATACTGTTCGTTGGTGTTGAGCAGGGGGCCGAATCTCCTGGCTAGTCTCTCATCGGTTGTTTCTCTGCGGCATGAGCGGCTGTCTGGGCGAAGGTGGCAAGGCCCAGACTGGGTAAACGGTTCGGCTGACAGTCTGTTAAGTGCTGGATGCAGCTTCCAGCAAGTGTGACACATTCAGGCAGCGGGGAACCAAATCGCGACCCACAGTCCGTAATCAGCACACTTATAGTAAAGCAAGTAAATACTACAGTTCGGATGACAGTCTGGTTGCAGTTCAGTGTCTCTGTGCAAACTGTATGCTCTGCGGCAATCTCAAGTCCTGACAGGCTGATCGCACCGAGGTAAATTTTGGTCCACTTCAGGAAATTCAGTTTGTCACAAACCAGGTTCGGGTATAAAGCTGCAATTTTGGAAGAAGTGCGATCTCAGGCTCAAGGTTTATTAAATTGTGTTGACCGGTAAGGCCACTGGGCCTAGAAGTCCCTTTTATAGGGGTGACCGGGGAAGGGGGGTACAGATAGTAAGCAACTGAAATTGAACCAGATTAAGCTGTTGGTGGTATTTTTAGTGAATGTAAGGTTTCTTCTCTTAGGAAGATGGTAGCAGGCAGGCCAAACACAGCCGTCCCGCCGGCAGCTGCTTGAATCTCTCGAGCTGTTCACTCTTTCAGCTCTAACTCCACATTGACACACTGCTGCAGGCAGCTTGGGGCTTTCCCAGTGATCCAAAAGGTTCTATTCACTGATCCATCTGTCTGTCACAGCTAGAGCTCCCCTTCCAGGTCTATTTAGGGGCCAAAGGGCAAAAACTACAGTTCCTACAGAAATTCACTCCGACAGGACCCCTGGGGACAGACTTCATTTTAGGGTCCCCAAAGGTACTGATTGGTCCAAACTGCCAGTCCGGGACCAAGATGGTGGGGATTGACAGAAAAGTCCATGCTGCAAATAAGGCAGGTGAGACAAACTACGATATCATTATTAATAAAGCAGATAATCAGCAAACAGTCACAGCTTCTTGTAGGGCTCCTGCTGCACAATTAGTGATGGCAGAATGGGCGATAACACTGCAGCCAGGCGGGACTCGTGCCTGAAACTACTCGGCCCCTACCAAGATTAATTATACTCTACAAAATAGGCAGCTCTTAAAGAGACAGGCACGGAGGCTAACAGGGCACTCGCAGTGCAGACACTTTTAAATTGCTAGCACATAACGCCAGCCTGGCAGTGGGCATTTAGGCAAGCCAAGGAAGACTTTTTGGGAACCCTAATTTATAAGGGGTTACACTTATAAAATGGGAAGGATTTGGCTCTTCTGACTGGTCATTAGCCGTGTGTTAGAAGTGTATTACGCATGGTTAAAATTATAAACCCAATGTAGAATACACAGTCCCATTTTATAAAGCGTAATAAGCCACTCGAGGTGTACATTAGACAGTTCTAACGCGTAGCTGTGAGGGTGGACACACTTGTTGCCTCTTGACCTCGTACCTACACACCCACTAAGCCATGCGTTGGAACCATCTAACACATACTCGTTGTGTCTTATTGATTACTGGTAACATGCTGAGGTGGTAGAAGTAACAATAAAACAGGCTTGGCATCAATTTGTACAAAGGTGTCGTTTTCACAGCTGTCCCTTTCTTGATTTGTCAGGGCAGACACCATTCTGAAAATGTCATATTAGTCATTAGTTTCTCAGGCTGCCCTTTACGAAAAGTATTTTTTTAACGAGACAGATTATAAAGTGATGCATTTATCAATTTAAATGTTTTACAAGGACAGGCCTAGTGGACTGTGAAACAGCTCCTTCCAAGAAGAGTCCTTGGGAGGGGCCAGAGTTACAAGAGGAAACAGCGACATCAACAGCAGTAGTCATCAGCTCAAATGCATTAAGTGAGGAAACAGTTGCATACCGTATGGTGCAAGAAAATGTGACCAATACAGGTGTGCAAGAAAAGGTAAAAAAACAAACAAAAAACAGCTCAGCAGGACCGCTCACTTGGCACCTTAGCAAATGCAAGGGGCGTGGGGTTAACAGTGTAGGGAGGGGGTCAGGAGTAGCCATGAGAGAAACAGGCCTGGAGAAGTGCATACACAAACATTACCTACAATAGCTCTGATATTTACTACATTGTTTGATTAACATAGAAACATAGAAGTTGACAGCAGAAGGAGACCACCAGGTCCTTCTAGTCTGCCCATTGTCTTTTAGCCTAGCCTTCTAACAGCCCTTGGGTTTGAGGGCTCTCTTGTATCTGTCCCAAGCATACTTGAAACCTACCACTGTGCTTGCCCCCACTACCTCTGCAGGGAGGCTGTTCCAGGCATCCATCACTCTTTCTGTGCAGAAAAACGTCCTGGTATTGGTGGAGAACTGCCCTCCTTGCAGCCTTAAATCATGTCACCTGGTTCTGCTGCCCTTCTTAAATTGGAAGAAATTGTCTCTCTGCACCTGGTTTGTGCCTTTCAGGTACTTAAATGTTTGATCATGTCACCCCTCTCCTTCTCTGTTCCAGGGAATACATGTTCAGTTCTTTCAGTCTATCCCCGTAGGACATCTTGTGCAGTCCCTGAATCATTTTTGTTGCCCATCTCTGCACCATCGCCACTCGGACAATGTCCTTTTTGAGGTGGGGTCTCCAGAACTGGACACTGTACTCCAGGTGAGGCCTAACCAGTGATCTGTACAGTAGTAGGATCACTTCCTACTTCCTGCTTGTGATTTCCCTCCCAATGCATCCCAGCATGCCACTGACCTTTAATCAGTCAATGTCTTTATTTTGCCAGGCAGAACACCATTGAGGCAAAGCTCATTTGCAAGATGGACCTGGGAACAGTACAGTAGCCAAGAAGGCCATGAATCAAGCATGCAATAACATAAAACATAAATCAAGCATATAATAACATATACAAGGCAAGGATAATATATGTACAGACAGGTCAACAACGTGAGACAATCGGAACATATGAGAAGACAAGCATAAATCACATGTACAATACAAATTACTTGAGCACAGGTGCAAGGCTAATGCAAGTGTAAATATAGGCTAGGAAGATGCAGTCTATAGTACATCTGCAGACAAAAATTTGGTTCATATGTACAGATTGCCAGAGGGTGAGGATGAGACAGTGTGCCATCAGTAGGTCAATGGTGCATACATACGTTGGAACTGTATACATAGTGTTAGCACAATGCACTCCAGCCAGCAAGGTTCAGTCCGTGTCACTGGGCATGAAGAAAGAGGAAAGTAGGAGATGCGGAGCTGAGTGCAAGAGAGATTAAAGGAAGGAGAGTGCATATGAGCCGGTGTAAGCATGGCAGAGAATGGGGGGCTAAGGGGAGGAGGACCATCAGTAGATGGTGTAAGTGGGAGAAGCGAGTATCTCTTCTGATATTAATCTAAGGAATGGAGCCCGTAAGGAGATAAACATCATGATAGAGAACTAAGGCGTAAGATAGTGCGATGACCCTTATTTGAAGCAATTACTAGCCTCTGAGAAGGTCCTCAGGAACATGGCTTAGAAGAGGGAGAACATAACAGGGGTAGTGAGTGATTTCTGGACATTGTTCCAAAGGATAAGGAGGGCATGGCTTATAGCAGCTCTACCGGAGCGATCTGAACTTAGGGATAACAAGGGACATATAGATAAGGCTTCTCAAGGGTAAATTACTGGAAGGACAAATAGGTAGGCAGTCTGAGAGATTTCATGGGAGCTTATGGATGATGGCTTTGTAGGTCCATTAGACCGCATTCTTGCTGCCTTCTGGCACTGTTTACCTACCTTCAAGTTGTCTGAGATAATGATTCCAAATTGTGCTCTTGGGTGGAGGTAGCTAGTCTTTCTCCTCCAAGGCAATATGCCTTATTTGGATTTCTTTTCCCATGTGCATGACTTTGCACTTTTTGGCACTGAATCTCAACTGCCATGCTCCAGACCATTTTTTCAGTTTCTTGAGGTCAGCTTCCATCTTGTCCACTCCCTGCTGGGTGTCAACCCTGTTGCATATTTTGGTGTCATCTGTGAACAGACACACCTTTCCTTGTAGTCCGCTATGTCCGATATGAAAATATTAAAGAGCAGGGGCCTCAGTACTGAACCCTGGAGCACACCGCTGGCTACTCAACCTTCTGATGACAGTGTTCCATTTACCTGCACTTTCTGGGTTCTGCCATGTAACCAGTTTTTAACCAATCTAACTACTTCTGATCCAGCTTCTGTGTGGTCCAGCTTCTTTACCAGCCTTCTGTGTGGAACTGAGTAGAAGGCCTTGCTAAAGTCTAAGTAGACCATGTCTACCCTCACCGTCATCAGCTACGGAGTGCAGGACAGTGGGGTGCTTTACAGGTACTGAAGACCTTTTCGGGGTAAAGCTTACCCCGAACTTCTGTGATTTTATCGGTATTTATTGTATCTTTGATTTTATCTGATTGTGCAATGCCTTGATTTGTGAAAGACGCTATATTAAATAAAATGTATTATTATTATTATAACCTTTGTAACACAGTCAAAAAAACTCAATCAGGTTTGTCTGGCATGACCTACCGGCTGTGAAACCGTGCTGCTTGGGGTCCAGATGGCAGCTAGCCTCCAGGAGTGCCAAGATCCTCTGTTTGAGTAGTGTCTCCATTAACTTCCCACTATGGATGTGAGGCTTACGGGCCTGTATTTTACAGAGTCCTCCCTGCTGCCCGATTTGTGGAGCAGGACCACAATTGCCATTTTCCAATCTTCAGGTATCTCCCCACTCTTTAGGGATTTGGTGAATAGTTTAGTTTAGCCAGTGGGGCAGCCAACTCAGTTCTTTTTAGATCATGGGGTGCATTTCATCTGGCCCCATGGCCTTGTCAGCTTGCAGTTTATTTAGCGCCTCCAGCACTTCGGTTTCTGTGAAGGGGCTATTATCCACCCCCTGTCCAGGGGCGTTGCGTTTTGCCATTTTTGGGTCATCCCCTGGATCCTCCTCAGTAAATACCGAGTAGAAGTACTTGTTCAGGATTTCTGCCTTTTCTGGGTCGTCTCCTGTTGTTTTCCCTTCATGAGTTGTAATCTTGACTATACCCCACTTTGCCTTCCTTCTTTCCCGGATGTATCTAAAGAAGGACTTGTCTCCTCTCTTTGCCCTCTCCACTGTACTTGTTTCTGTCTGCACTTTTTGCCTGCCTTATTTTTTGCTGGCTTCTTTCATTTTCTCCATGTACGACACCCAGTCTTCTTCCTTGTTTGTTCCCTGTGTTATAGCTTGAATGCCTTCAATTTTTCTTTCATTGTTTTAGCCAATTCCTTTGAAAACCATGAGGGATTTAGTTTTCTTTTTGCTTTGTTAACCCTTCTGGTGCATTGGTCAGTGATTGTCTGGATAGCTTTCTTAATTCACATTTCTTGCTGAATATCCTACTCATGATGATGCAGTTTTCACAGTGTAATGCCACACATATAGATGCATATGTGAATGCTATTCTTGTATGTTTCCACTCAAATACATATTGTATCTTTCAAAAAACACACACGCCGACTTGATTCGAACAGATGCATATTTTGTCACAGTGATGTATTGTTAGCCAGTTACTCGTTTCAAAGTTATGAATTACTGTCATGTTTTGCAACTAGCTCCTCATTATTTATTCATAGAAAACATGGCCGCATTTTCAAACGGATGCCTGCTCAAAATGGAATGTACAGGCGCATCCCAGAAAATGTGTGGAAGTGCAATATTCAAAGAGAAAGATGCATCACGCATTTCTGAATGCGAACACTCAAATTAATGTATGCAAGCGCCAAAATTAGAAGTAAGGTACATGTATAATATACGCATCTAAATATTCCAGCCAGAATGTGCGCGCATCTCAGAAGTGTGCTGCGCAAAGTTAGGCAGACATAAAGATGGCCTAAATCGGCCAGCTACCCACAGGCAGGCCGCGGAACTGCAGAGAGGCCATCCTGAGATAGCCCTTGGAGGTGCACCAGTACGTGCTCCAGGCACCCATACACAGCAGTCATGCCAGGATGGAAGTACCCAAAGCCACAGGTGATGGCACACCACAGATGCCACCCAGAGAGCCATCACCCAGGGCGTAGACACCCAGCTGCCACATGCCAGTACTGTCAGGGTCCCCCCCAGCACACCAGCGGAGCACATGGCCACACAGCAGCACATGTACCAGGGTCCATGGCCTGCACTTGTGTGGCCTGCAGGGTGCCACCCGGTGGTGGCATGCACCCAGGTTAACATCTGGGGCAATGGTAGCCTAGTGGTACGAGTGACAGCCTGGCATGGGCCAGGGACTTATAGAAACATAGAAACATAGAAGTTGACGGCAGATAAGGACCGCAAGGCCCATCCAGTCTGCCCAATACATATTGACCTGTGGTACATACCTATGGTGGTACACCATAGGTGCACACAGGTGGAACCCACCCACTCAGGTACCTGATCACCCTCTGCACACTGCCATTCCTTGCAGTTATCACCATGTCCCTGTCCCACGGGGGAGGGGCACTGCAGGTGACTGTATGCTGCATATAGAGCTGGTATATCACATGCATGTGGAATGCTGATCAGACTGTGTCACTCTTGCCCTCCTTTGTTGCTTGTCCAGGTGGGGCCCTGTACTCCAGTCTGACCCTGTACATGGCTATATGGGTAGTAGTGCTGTACCTAGGCAGTGCAGTCCACCCTCCACACACAAACATTCAATCACACCTGCCTGCTAGACTGTAGTACCTCCTCTTCATCTTTGTGGGGTGGTGGGCAGCCCTGCAAAGCTTGAACTAAGCATGCCTGGGGTATGAAAATGGACCTAATACATTCCAGTAATGAGCTGCACATGTAGGGAATGGGTTAGGAATGTGCAGTGAGGCCATTTGCATATCCTGGCTGAATATTGCAGTGTTGTGCACCACGATGTGGCCAGCTATTGGCAAGATTTCTGTGTCTGAATATGGTTCAGAGCACCTTCCGCTTCTTGCATCTCCCACTGCATGATCACGCATGTTCGGGATATTCAGCCGGATATGCATGATTGCATCTCAAGGCGCATCTTTTGAATATGCCATTATTTTGTGCCGGCGCATCTCAATTGTGTGGTGCAGGCACTTGTTCGATGCAGCCTGGGACTTTTGAATATGGGGCCCCATATCACTATACATACATTTGAAAAAGTCGTTCTGCTGCAGTAGTGACATAGCTACTAATGCAGAATGACTTTTTGTCCTGCTTTAGTAGCTACATCACAGTGCAAGCATCAGTGCTGTTAATAGGTCAGTGTGTGGTTCAAGCATCATGTGCGTAAACTGGTTGATGGTGGTGAAGTGTGGGTGGTGGATGGCAGAGAATGATTCCTTTCACAACAAAATGTAAGTGATTGCATGTTTTGGACTGTGCACTATACAATGTACAAGAGCCCAGATACACAACATTGATATTCTTAAACCTGGTGGTTACCATGACAACAGGGGACCTCTAGTGGTCCTCATTGTCATGGTAACCACTCGTTAAAATAGCATAGTTGTGTCTCATACACTATCCTATATGTTCATACCAGTCCCTTTAACTATCCTGGGGTCTCGATTTTATGGTTGCTGAAATCTCATTGTCTCTGAGAGCTGTATTAGCATATAAGAACATGATGTGTCAGCACCTTTAAATTCCACAGTCTGCTTAATTACAGTTCAACAAAACAAGTTGCAGGAAGGTGTGAAATACCATTTACCTTCAGTTAGTTTTACAAACTCTTTTAAATGTAATGCATTTTTTTTCTTTAAATTGTATTCAATCTGTGTGTTTCTAGAGAGCATTTTCAGGTTATGTGTACTTTCAGCATAGAGACGCAGAGTGTAAGTGGGCAAGATATTTCTCACACTAAGTCCTTCTTCTGTATTTACTATTCTACACCAAGTTGCCATGAATCACCACTCAAGAGATATTCTGACAAGAGAAAAGGACCATGTGTGGATTCAGACTCTCAACTTCTTGTTTATTGGGCTGTAGACCTTCCCAGTACACCACAAAGCCAGCACAGCAATGCAGCTCAGCCCTTTAGCTCTAGAGGTTAAAGGCCTTCCTGGAAGGCATCCTTATCTGTAATGTCTGCTTCAGAAATAGACTTATCTTAGAGGCAGCCCTATCTCCTAGGCAGGGCGAGCAAGGTCTGCCTCCGAGGCAATTTTGGTTCAAGAAAAGTGTCTCTTGTTGTAAATGGGTGCTGTGGCATCAAGTTCTTATAGGCATGGGGTCATAATGTCGCATGACCGTATGCCGCTGGGCAAAATCACGCTGCCAATACAGCGCGATTCTTGCCATGCGGCATATCTCTTTTTTCACCACCATTGTGGGGGGCTAAGCCCTCGAACCCCCCACTATAGATTCTCAACTCTGGGGGTGGGGTTCAAGTCGAGAGTGTACAAAGTTTAAAAATAAATAAAGTTTCTGGGACGGAATCAAACCGGTCCCAGAAGCAATGCCTGGTTCTCTGCTGCTGTGGCTCAGTCCATTGAGCCACAGCAGCTGATCACAGAACCCACTCCCAGCAGAGGTCTTATCCTGGCTGGGAGAGCGAGAATTTGCAATCACCATGTATAGCAGTGTACGCGGTATTGCACCATTCATCACTGGTAATGCTGTACCGGGTTAGCCATAATGTCATACGCTATTAAGCATGCAACATTATGAGCGGTACAGTTCTTATATGTTAATGCAGCTCTCTGGGACAATACTGATTTCAACAAGCAGAAAATGGGATCCCCAGGCTAGTTACAGGGGCTAGTGTGAACAGTGAAAACAAACCAAACACACATTCCCAATGGCTACATAAACAGTTATCTGTTGACAAGGAAACATAACATTTACAAGATATGAGGGTGTACAACTCCTTAAAATGTCTTTCAGACACATGGGCTGTCACTGATGAGGAATGACCACACCCCTTCCATCAATAACATCATGCAGTCAGTTGTGTTACGTGACTAACAGTTGTAGAACGTTGTGCCCCACCTAAACAAAGTCTGGTCAGATCCACCACGGCTGCATAATGAAGTTGTGTGGAATTGTTAAGGAGGTATGGAGAAACAACACAGTGATTTGTAAGTAGTAAGATTTGTTTTAGTTTCTGTTCTAAGGAAGGCATAGAAACATAGACTTTGACAGCAGATAAGGACCGCTAGGCCCATCTAGTCTGCCCATTTCCCTACCTACAGGATAGGCCGCAGATCCTAGTTAACCAACAGCCTATATCTTCCTGCCCCCCACAAGAATTGCCTTATGTCTGTCCCATGCATTCTTGAATTCTCCACAGATTTAGACCCACAACTTCCTCAGGAAGGCTGTTCCATGCATCCACTACCCTCTCTGTGAAATAATACTTCCTCACATTGCCCTGAACCGCCTCCTTCTATCTTTAAATTGTGTCCCGTTGTTCTTGCAAGTCTCTTTTCTGAAAGATGCTACCCTCTTGGACTTTGTTGATTCCTTGAGGTACTTGAAAGTTTCTGTCATGTCCCCCTCTCCTTCTTTCCTCAAGGGTATACATATTAAGCTCCTTTAGTCTCTCCCTCATCGGCTTCTCTTGCAGACCCTGCACCATTTTATTTCCCTCCTCTGGACTGCCTCTATCCTGTCTATGTCCTTGCGGAGATGGGGGTCTCAGAACTGGACACAGTATTCCAGATGGGGTCTCACCAACTGTCTGTACAGAGGGATAACAACTTCCTGTTTTCTGCTGCTGATGCCTCTCCCTATACATCCCAGTATACCCCCATCCCTCCCTACTGCCTTCTCACATTGCTTGCTAACCTTAAGGTCATCTGATATGATTACCCCAGGTCCCTTTCCTGTTTTGTTGTTGTTACTACCTCCCCACCCATTGTGTATTCTTCCCCTGGGTTCTTGTTTCCCAGGTGCATTATTTTGCACTTCTTTGCATTGAATCCTAGCTGCCATACTTCTGACCATTCCTCCAACCTTGCCAAGTCCCTTTTCATCCTTTCCACGCCTCCTTGTGTATCAACCCTGTTGCAGATCTTTGTGTCATCTGCAAAGGCATACTTTTCCTTCCAGTCCCTCTGCAATGTCACTGATGAAGACATTAAAAGGACTGGACCCAATACTGAACTCCTGCGGTACCCCACTAGTAACCGCCTCTTTCTTCAGAGTGGACTCCACTATAATTACCTTCGTGTCCTGCTGTCCAGCCAATGTTTACCTCAGGCTACCACCCTGGGACCCACTCCCAGGCTGGTTAATTTGACTAATAATCTTTGTGTGGGACTGTGTCAAATGCCTTGCTAAAGTCTAGGTAGGCCATGTCCACAGCCCCTCCCTGGTCTACTACTTTGGTCACCCAGTCAAAGAAATCTATTAGATCTGCCTGACATGACCTTCCGCTGTGAACCCATGCTGCCTTGGATCCTGTGCTCCACTGACCTCTAGGTACTCAACCATTCTTTCCTTCAGAAGTGACTACATCACTTTCCCCTACAGAGGTCAGACTGACAGGTCTGTAGTTTCCTGCCTCTGTCTTGGTCCCACTTTTGTGAGGGGAATCACATCCGCCTTCCTCCAGTCCTCGGTACCACACCATCTCCCATGATTTATTAAAAGAGTAGCCAGTGGTTTCACTAGTTCCTTCCTTAATTCTTTTAGAATTCTGGGGTGAATTCCATTCGGACCCATTGCTTTGCCCACCTTCAGTTTTAGGAGTTCTTGCAGAACCCTTTCTTCTGTGAAAGGACTGGTATCGACCCCCCTATCAAGAGTGCTTCTGTTAATTGGATTAGGCACTTCCCCCTCCTCTTTTGTGAATACTGAGCAGAAATATTCGTTCAGTATTCCTGCTTTTTCACTGTCCCCCTCTGCCCACCCACCGTTCATTCTGTTCAGCCTCACTATCCCTCCCTTTGTCTTTCTACGCTCGCTGATGTACCTATAAAAGGTTTTATCCCCCTTCTTAACTGAGTTGGCTATCTTTTCCTCAGTTTGGGCCTTTGCTATTCTGACTTCCCTCCCGCTTCTTTCTCGTTAACTGGTACAGCTCTCTGTCCTGCTCCTTCTGTTTCCTTATACTTCCGAATGCTATCTTTTTCTTCCTGACTTTCACAGCCACCTCTCTTGAGAACCATAGTGGCTTTTTCTTTCGTTTTGATTTGTTTATTTGCTTCACTAAAGGCTTGTTGCCTCTGTGATGGCAGTTTTGATAATTCCCCATTGTTGCTCCACACCTCCTTCTAGCCTGTTTGCTAGTGCTTTTCTGAGGCACTCTCCTATCTTGCCAAAGTCAGCCCTCCTAAGTCCAGTACCCTCACTTTTGTATGGCTTGACTCTATAGCTGAGTTTAACGTGAACCACACTGTTTGATGGTCACTTGTCCCCAGATGCAACCCTTCTAGATCTGAGATCCTCTCATTGCCCCGTTTGAAAGTCTGAGGTCTAAGATTGCTCCCTCACAGTGGGTTCGAAACTAGCTGTCTAATGCCTGCCACCTGTAGGGTGTAAAGAATGGTCCTGCTCTTGGATGTGGCTGCAGCAAATGTGCTCAGTTAACATCTGGCATATTCAGGTCTCCCATCAACAGTATCTCCCTTTCTCTGCCATTCTAAGAATGCCTTCCATCATATCCTTGTCCATTCCTTCCCCTGACATGGGGGTCTGTACACAACCCTGTGCGGATTGTGGTGCCCTTTCCAGTCTCCAAGGTGACCCACAGTGCCTCCTCTCCTCCCTGTTTACTCTTTTGTTCAGTTGCTTTTATCCCTTCCTTTACATAGAGAGCTACTCCTCCCCTCTTCTCCCCTGCCTGTCTCTCCTGTAGGTTATGTACCCTGGTATGTTAACATCCCAGTCATGGTTCTCTGTGTACCATGTTTCTGTGACTGCTACGATATCCAGGCATCCCTCTTTCATTAAGGCCACCAGCTCAGGGAGCTTGTTGCCCAGACTACGGGCATTGGTACTCATCACCCTCCATTTCTGATGGTCTTACCCCCTTTTGCCCCATC
The DNA here is from genome assembly GCA_016271365.2 of Neoceratodus forsteri. Taxonomy (NCBI): domain Eukaryota; kingdom Metazoa; phylum Chordata; order Ceratodontiformes; family Ceratodontidae; genus Neoceratodus; species Neoceratodus forsteri. The sequence continues at coordinate 32,391,580 of CM028133.1, read as the reverse complement.
CCTGTCCTTCTTGCCTTTGTCACTTTCTCCATTTACCCCTGCCCTTCTCCCTATCGACACCTCCATGTTGGTGTTTGCCACACTTACTACCGTGATTGTTTGGTGGGGGCTAGGATTTTCCTGCTCCTTTCCAGTGCCTCCCCCTTGGCTAGTTTAAAAGCTTGCCAATGAAGCATTTAAACCTATCACCTAGGATCCTGGTTCCCCTCCCGGACAGATGTAGCCCATCATGCCAGTATAGGCTTGCATCACTCCAGGTGGACCCCCAGTCCCCAATGAAGCCAAATCCCTGAGCTCCACACCAGTTTTTCAACCACTGATTGAATCCCATGGTGCGGAACACCCTAGCCTCTCCTATGCCATAGATGGGTAGCACTTCGAGAAGGTTACCGTGCGTGCTACTTGACTAAGGCCCCTCCCCAATTCCACAAACTCTTCCTGCACTTCTCTAATCCCTTTGTTAGCCAGGTCATTTGTCCCTAGGTGGACAATGACATCCAGCTCCCTCCCCTGTGCAGCTGCTCTGGCAATCCTGAGGATTCGCTCCCTGTCCCTCCAAGCCATGGCGCCAGGCAGGCACCTTACCTCCCTCTCCCCTTCCTTGCCCAGTTCTACCTTCCTAACAATGGAGTCCCCCACCAGGAGTTGTTTCCTTCCCCTGCAGGGTCCCCTGCCACCCTCCTGTGGGTCTTCTTTGTGGAGGTTCCCAGCATCCTCCTTGGTCTCCACTGTAGGTGCCTCCATAGAGGAACCACACTTTGCCAGAATGGCATAGGAATTGTGGAGAGCTACAACTGGAGGGATGTGCCTCTGTTCCACCACCCTCACCCTCCCTGAGCCCACTGTGGTCCAACCGCTCCTCTTTCTTGGCAACCTCTGAGGCAACGGCAGTGGCACTGGTGGTTCCTGGATGGAAGAGGAGGTCCCACAAATCCTGGCCAACTCAGCCTGGAGATGAGCAACCTCCTCCCTCAGCCCAGAGAGGTGCCTGCAGATGGGACAACACTGCATCCTCCAGAACATCTCCCGGAAGACTGCTGCTCCACAGCCACTGCACTGCACCACTCCAATCATGTCTTATTTCTGGCCCCTTAACTGTTTGCAATCCTTACTCTTTCCTCTGTTTTTTTCTCTCTCTCTCTCCTTACTTTCTGCCTGTGTGCCCTTTAAGCTCCTGATTGTCCTGTTCTGAGACAAGAATATCCTATATTTCTCAGTAGACCACTTACTTGTTCAGAGGCAGACCTCCAGCAGCTAGAGGGGGCCGGAGAGCTACTCTTGCCCTTCTAGGATGGTGGGTCCTTGGTGGTTCTGTGATCACTCACTTCCTGCCCCTAAACAGGAAGTTCCTGTTGTCAGTCAAATCCTGTGCCTATAAAAATAGAACTAGCTTTGGGTGGAGGGGAGGGAAGGAAGGCAATATAGTCCCAGTAGAGAAGTTCAGTCTCACAGCAGTCCTTTCTCCTGGTGTCTTCTGCCAAGCTATTAGCAGAATCTTTCTAAGGCAGTCTTTAAATGTAGCTTCCTTCTAGTTAAGCCACTCCCCCTACTTACCAGATCTTTCTACAAGTAATTTAAACCTCACAGCAGTTAAGTCCTTTCAGTCACCTGAGATTTACACCTAGATGACTTTTCAGTTACCCATTCAGTTCAGTTAACCCAAACACACACTTTTTTTTTTTTGTTTTGTATGTTAGTTTTTTTACCCTAAATTAAAGGTCTAAATACAAAAGTTCTTCTACTTTAGTCCCAGTAGAGAAGTTCAGTCACACAGCAGTCCTTTCTCCTGGTGTCTTCTGCCAAGCATACGCATTATTAGGAAAATATATAGAAGTGTACATTTAATGGTTGGAATAGGAAGCAATATAGGTTTACAAAAGAGGTATGTGTTATCCCAGATGTTATTTGTAGTACAGCCAAATTTTAAAAATACAATTGCACATACCCCAATAATGCAAAGCATCATGGGAAACATGCAAATCCCATGATGATGGTACAGAGCGATAGTACATGAAAAAGTAATAGCTGGCATATATTCAGCCTTGGGATTATTTACATAGCTTTTTTTTTTTTTTTTTTTTTAGAGAAACAGAGTTTTGTCCATGAGGTGATGTAAGTTAAGCAATGTGTTTGGTGTCAGGAAGTCAAGTATAATGATGGACTGTTAGTGGAGAAAATGTAATAGTAACTTTCAGAAGGAGTCGCTTTTGATAAGGGCAAGGTAGTTATACTTGTGATAATGGGAATATTAGGAAAGTATGAGGTCTATGCAGAAGTGGAGTACAAATATGCAGTTTCATAAGTATGTGCTTAGAGTGCAGGCAAATGTGATATGCAGGTTTGTTTTAGAAATGGGTAAAAATAACCATACATGCAATTGATAGAAAGATAGATAATTACATAGACATATATATATAGAGAGAGAGGGAGAGACACAGACAGACAGGCAGAATAGGAATGGCAGTGAAGTATTGAAGTGACAGCAACCCCACCCCCACCCCGCAGAGATGGACAGGCATTGGGGTGTGCCTTTGGGTCATTGCATAGAACGCTCACGCCATTTCACCTCACCTACCCTGCAGACACAGACAAGTATGGAGGTGTGCCTTGGGTGTTCAAACTTCACACTCACCTCATTCCCCAGGAAATCAGCTGAAATGGGTACAGTATAAGAGAATGGAGTGACCTTTGGGGCTGAAGAGTCAAAGGCACACCTCGATACCTGTCACTGGCTGCAGGGTGGGGATGGGGTGGAATGGCATGAGCATTACTGTTGACAATCCCAAGTCACACCCCTGATGCCTGCCAGTCCCTACAGGGCAGGGTGTTATGGTCAGAAACCCTAATGCCCTGGGCAGTTCTTGGTATTTTCACTCCAGGTTTTCAGCATGGGTTTTTTGTGACCCCACCGTATGAACAGTGATACTATCAGTTCATTAGCCAAAAGGTGATTTTGCACAGGTGCAAAAAATGACAGCGGTACTGTTTATGAGGAGGTATAAAAAATGGTAATGTTGAAAATGTGGAGTGAAACTATAAAAAAAATTGCTGAAGTCATGACACTGCTTGGCTAATGTATACTTTTTTCCAAATTCTTGTGCATCCCATTGTTTTCATCTATATTGCTGTTATGTGACTTCTTAACCTAGCAACAGCATTTAATGCATTACGTTATATAGAGGATAATGGCTGGGGATCGGGTGATAACCACACTGTAATCACCTCGAGTGGTTGCTAGGGCAACATGGTAAACCTCAGGCGCAGCTCGAGAGGTTTACTGTAGCCTAGCAACCACGAAAGAGATTCCAGCGTGGTTGTCACCCGATCCAACCATCATCTTTATAGTGTATGGTCAAAAAACACTGTTTGCATTCTGTGTGTGAGAATTATGGAACTCTGGTGCATTCTTTTTTCTTATGCCACTGTTTGGAAGTTCCGAAGTGTGGTTAACAACTTTAAAAATTCTAAACAGTGCATAACAAAGCTGTGTGACTGCTGATTATGGTGGTTAATAAGCACTTACCATACATTATAAGGAGAAGTAAATGTTTTTTATACATTTACAGACAGTTACATAAACTTAATTTCCTTCATAGAATAATTTAAATTTAGTAACAGTGGTGGTGGTACAAAGCAATTAATTAGACAGCTTGAAAATTATAGCTACTTTATATTGTACATTGACACCCCATAAGGACCTCCTTGAAATTGAGATGCAAATGTCACACTTATCAGTTTTCTAACAGGAATATTTTACTATACTAAATACGTTTCTTGCTTCAGTAACTGCTCAGCCCATCTATTGCATAACCTACTTATTGACATTTTACACCTGCTATGCAATGTACTGCTGCTTACTACACTAACATCATGAACCATAAAACAGATGACTGCCATAACTAGGGAGGCAGTATAGCACAGTGGTTTAAGGCTCTGAGCTGCAGATCTGGAGATCTGGGTTTGAATCCCACAGCCCCACTTGCATTCTGGGTGACCCTGAGCAAGTCATTTAACTTCCATGTGCTCCCAGGTTGTCCCTGTAAACAAGCTTCCAGCTTAGTGTCCACTCCTGGTTAAACAATTGAAAGAAAAAACACAATATATTATTTTTCTTGCTTTATTTTGCTGCTACAAGCTTTGACTAATACATCTGTCCTTAAATGTACTTTTTATAGATTATGTGTCTGTGACCTAGGCAGAACTACTCTTAAAATCTTACACATAAATAAATAAATCATCAGAATAGCATTTTCATATTTCAGTAGTATTTCCTTCCTTTTCAGGTGCCCATGACACTATGTATATATATTTATATCTTTTAATTTCAAAGCACTAAACCTATTTAAATGCACAAAACACAAGACTTTATTCTCTTCACACATTACTGTTAAACTTCAGGTCCCAGAATGGCCAAGAAACAATTGTTAGACTTAACTCTTGCGTGTCACTGTCACGTCCACTTCTCATGCAAACAACAATCATTTAGGCAAACCCTTTCGTTTCTTGCTATGCACTCTTACATCAGAAAGACATAAATCTTACAGAATTGCTAAAGAACAAATTTATCAAGACTGGATTTCTGAATTAAAACCTGCCGTTTAAAGTACCTACGTAAATAATAGTTTGCTGGCTACAAACGATGCTACAGACATGACAATAACAAAAGTTCTGTTTTACATGGAAAACATCCATATAATAAACTTGTCATACAGGATTTGTGACCTTCTGTCTGCATGTATCTGACAAAGCAAAAGACACCTGCTTAATCCTTTTTTCTCTATTTGATTTTATGCCCAACTTGCCCATACTGTTAGAGCCAAATATTGACATGCTTAGAGTTAAAAACCAAAAAAATCATGATGTGTGTGTGTGTGTGTGGGGGGGGTATGCCTAGATGCAGTTTCAGGTACTCCTTAATTACTTCCCCAGGCAGCTCTGATAGTTGTTCCAACATGATAGATTCACCTCATGCCCCTCCCACATGGACCAAAATAAAAGGTGGGGGTGGATTTTTAGGAGCTTCTTGGGTGGAGGTGGGGGTGGATCTTACTCCCCCCCCAAAATAAAAATCAGTGCTGCCTCCCACTACTCAGGTTCCAGTTCTTTTACCTCCCATTTAAGAAAGAAAATAGTGCCCTGCAACCACTGACTAACATGAAAGCATATTTATTTGAGGGCGGAAAATATATCTTGGAGGAGGGTAAGGCGGAGGAGACTATACCTTCAGTCATTTCCACGGACAGAAAACATGACATCAGCCCTTTGTACATGCAAAACTGTCTGCAGGCTCCGCCCACTGCAGCCGTAAAAAAGCTTCACTGTAAATGAGGAGTCGGAATTGCTACTGCTTGTGGTCATTTCCTCTTGATTTTGTCTCCCTTTTATAGATTCAGGCTGCACTAACAATTGGAAGGTCCATGTCCAGCTACAGTACACTGCACTCAGGATACCAGCTCTTGAGTACATTGATCACATGACTCTATGATTCAGTGCGTGCTACATGAACGCACAGTACAAGCACCGGCACGTAAGACTTGCGCGCAGTTTACCTGACGGAAATTCACCTTGCTATGTGATTAGTCCTCTGTATTATACAAAGAGAAAGTAATATGCATGCATGTCAGTTTTCTGGGGCAAACAGAGTTTTAAGAAATGGTAGACTGGGGGAAGGCCAGTGCAGAACGGAAACACATCAAGGTAAGCAACAGATTGTCACTGCATTAATAGAAAAAGAACAGCAGAGAAGTAACCAAAAAACAGCCATGAATGCAATACTGAAATAAGATTGAGAGCGTGCTGCCATGCACTGCTGCTTTAATCGAGGATACTGAAAAAAATATACTAATTCATGGTCATTCCGGTAGTGGCTGCTGATAACATGGGGTAAATATTATTTATTATTATTTCAAGGCATAAATTAGTGTCAAAGACTTGATTAGCAGCTTTCACTAATCAAAGTAAAAAATTATTAGTAATTGGCCGAAGTTGATTAGCAGTTACCAAAAATTGATATTTTTGCTCAAAACCCCATAAAATGTACTTATCTTACTCTATGTTGATAAAATACACATTTACAAAACTTTCTGAGACTGATATGTTTTATTTAGCCATTTCCAGAAATACAGCAATGTGCAGCAGCACACATACATTTTAAGAGCCGAGATAGGATGTCTGCCAAAGCAGACCGTGAATTTAATTCGTGAGTGTGAGTTATGGTAAATTAAACATAATGAACCCCTGCCCCAGCATAAAACCTCCGGCACCTGGCACCGTGGTCGACCACACAGTTACCAACAAGGACTGGGTGCAATCTATTTTGCTACTCTTCTCCACCAGGCATGTAGCCGTTAATTCTGGCCTATTTTGGGGAGGAGGGACCTGGGGGAGGTCCACCATCCTCAGCTGCCAAATCACCAGGACGTCTTGGTTTAGCACTAAAAAATATATCTACAGCCCTGTCTGGGTTGAATTCAGCTGGAGGGGGGCCCTGCTTTTTAATGCGATTCAGTGTTTCTACGGTATCCTCTGCCAGACTTGCTCTCCAGTCAGTTTTTACCTTGTTCATAGTTGAAAAACACCTTTCTGCAATTGCATTAGACACAGAAAATACTCTCAACACATTGACAGGCTTCAACAGATTTGGATAAGAATTTTAGAAATCACATGCCAGTTTTGACCAGATAGCAGAGGCAGAAAGATTGATGAAATTAAGATTTTGCTCAAACCAAACTCTTGCCATTCTACAAGTAGCAGAGTGTTGTCACGGTCAGGCTGCAAAAGTGCTGAAAAGTAGTCAGCTACTGTAGCAATGTCACTGTTACCATACAGCTCCAGTTCCTTTCTATCTGCAACTGGCCAAAGTCTGGTATCTAACACTTTTGCGCGGTTATATTACTTTCATCAGTCAAACTGAACCGTAGTTCACAACAGTTCTCAGTGTTTGCAATGTATTTCTTAGTTTGCTGTTTAAAAGTTTTAACAACTTGCCCACTAAAATGTGTTAATTTTGCACCCTTGTATGTGACTTGAGCACATGCTCCTGAAAGAACATCAGACCCATTTTCTAAGAGAATGTCAAGTTCACTGCCACCTATGGGACCACTCTACTTAGCATGGTCAAGAGTATTTCTCAAAGTTTAACAGAGTTAAGTAGCTCTGGTATTTTAATTACTTCTTTTTGCAGTGCTAGTGAGAACCTGGCAAGTGGCTGAAGCAGCTGTTCAAAATAGAAAGGTGTGCTACCATTTGGAATTTAGTCAAAATTTGCAACACTCCTGGCTTTGGCCTGGTCATGAGTTGGGTCTCTGACCATAGATTCTAAATTGACACAAATTACAGGGAATGATTTGGTAACAGCACAGGTGGCAAGAAGTTTATGCTGCACCTCTGTGCCATGGGCCTTCTTGGGCTTTTCAGCTGACATCTCCATGGCCTGGGCAAGGGACCGTAACTCTCGGAGTCTCTTAGGACTTTTCTGATAGAGATAAAACAGTTGGGTCAGAAAGTTTGAAACATCGCTGAAATAGGTGTTATCCAAAGTGTCTTTTATGGCCAGTTCTAATCTGTGTGAGAAACAATGAACACCAACTAACCACTGTGTGTCTCCCCTAAAAGAGCAGCAAGACCCCGTCTTATACCCATGTTGACAGATGCCCAATCAGCCCCAAAGCCAAACATGTTTTCATATTAAAGCGGACTCTGTAAAAATGTCTGAAGATTTTTAGTTCTCCTTGTGCCATCTGATACAACTGTCATTCGTAAAACTTAGTCTCCACTTGACCATTGATGGGATTTACATAAGTTACATAAACCAGTTCCTTTTCAGTTGCACCACTGTCAGTACTATCATTCATAAGCACTGAAAAATAATTAGAATTTTGACAGTTGCCAGCAGGTTTTCTTCTAGGTTCTTGCCAATACACATTGTGAGTTCTTTCCACTAACAACGTTAATGTATTTATTGCTCAAATGAACTCCATGGCACTTTTCTTGTTCTGCTATCACTTCAGGATTTTTAATAGGGATGTCCTCTTTGGCGTCATATACAGGATCTCCAACAGCCTGCCTAGAATCGTTCTATGCTGTTCCTCTGCATTACTGAAAGCACTCCTGCAAATAAATAAGTTTTTAAATCTCAGTCCAAACCACTAACACCTCCCCCTCCCATTTTAAACTTACCAGTTGTGGTATGGCGATGCATATCAAGTGGTGACCTTGTTCTACCAAGTTTGAAAATGTTAACAGCTTTCTTGTGCTGCTCTGTCAGAAGATGTTTCCGGATGGTGTCAACTTTTAGCTGGGGGCCTGTAATCCTTGCAATTAATGCTGCACTGAAATTCCTCAACCCACATAGCTCATCTCTGTACCCTCAGCACAATTTGCAACTAACATGCACTGCACAGTCTCCCTCACTGCTAATCTGTAGCCAGTTTTATTTCTGGATCATATTTTTGGCACCATCCCTCTGCAGTTGCTAATTTAACTCTAGCCATGTTGGACTGTAATTATTAAAAAGTTTGAAGTTAGCAAAACAAGGTGTCAGGGTGCGCAGCTACTTAAATTAACATATGATGAGGATTCTCCTGAAAAAAGAAAATGGCAGCAAGTGATGTGTGACCCCCAGCCCAGTCGCTGGCAGTTCTCAGACCAAACTCCGTTCCTAACTAGGGCAATCCCCACCTATTGTGACTCAGGGTAGAGGTATTTTTAGTTCCCTCATGGATCTCTGCAAAGGGCAGGCACATAGTCTATTCTGTGTGTTCCCAAGTTCACTGCAAAGAACAGGTCACAAGTTACACCTAGCAGGACACATTTTCTGGTTCTCTTGGATTCCTGCAAAGCTGCAGGGCGTAACTTAAGTCTTTTTCTGTTCCCAAATTGTTCACTGCAAGTCAGAGCACCGTCATTGACAACATAAGCACTGGCACATAATTCTTAAGTGCCTGGTTCCCTCATGTCTGCAGAGCAAGTCTTTTCCCAGATGTTCACTGCAGGTGCAGGGCACACAACATAAGCTGGGCACAATCAATACTGGGCAGGGCACATTGACTTAGTCTTATTCTGTTCCCAAATGTTTACTGCAGATGAAGGGCACATTAAATAAAGTTCTGGTTCCCCCAATCTCTGCAAAGCAGGGCACATTACTTTAGTCTCTTTCTGTTCCCAAATTGTTCACTGCATGTGGGCACACAACTAGCTGCAGGGCACACGGATCTCTGCAAAGCAGGGCACATTAGCTTAGTCTTAATTCTGAATTCTGCAGTCAGTACACATACAATTTAAGTTCTGGTTCCCCCAATCTCTGCAAAGCAGGGTACATTTTACTTGGTCTCTTTTTCTGTTCCCAAATTCACTGCAAAGTCAAGAGCAGAGCACACAACTTTACTAGCAGGGCACATTACTTCTGGTTACCGAGATCTCAGCAGTAGGCAGGGCTGCTCCCACCACCCACAGTCCAGCTCTAGGACTTGCCCGTTCGTTGCCATTACACCCCCCATCTGTGCCCTGAAGTCGGTGTGCCCCTTTTCCCCCCTCCAGCTCCCCGACCAAATGAAAATGTTTTACTTGTTTTGCTGCTGAGCTCCTGCTCTCCTCTGAAACTGTCCATCCGACCGTGCCTTGCCCCCGATGTAGCCGCATGCTCTCCGCTCCGTCCAGGTCACCACCGTGCCCTCTCAGCCAGGCCTTCTCCCTCCAGCTCCTCCTCAGTGCGGCCACCACTCCTCCTGGCTCCGGCTTGTCTCTGACCACCTGTAGAACAAAAAGACACAATTAGTTAACTGGACGACGGCACAATGACGATTTAAAAAAAAAAGAAAAAAGTGAAATAAAATAAAGAAAACTCACCTTTGGACTCCTGCTCGACCTCCCGATGCCTGCTTCCTCTTCTGGGTGCACTGCGAAAAGACTCAGTCATTTCTCCCGCGTAGAGACTGGATTGGGGGGGGGGCAGGAGCGTCACTGGACCAATCAAGGAACAGCTCGGGGTTCATGAGGTGGGGCGCAGAGGAGGAGGGCAGAAAATGGATACCAGGACAAAAAAAAAAAAAATTTAAGTGACAGTGCCCAATAAGGCACTTTTACAGGACTCTGGACCAATTGGCAAGGCTTAGCAATGCCTGCTAATCATTGCCAGATTTGACTTGCTTTTTACTGATCTTGGGTCGCAAATTGCAATGCGAACCCGCTTATTTTATGCCTTGTTCTGTATCAGTATGCTCTTTTTAAAACAGCAACCACTCACTTACTTGCATGCAGGATGGAAGAGGGGACCGAATAACCATGTGGTACCTGAACACCATCTTCTGACTTGAGAGGGTGCTAGCTGGCTTCAACAGGGAAACAGTGCTGGTATATTACAGTATAAGGCTCTTTCCATACCTCCGTGGACCCCCTGGCTTTCCCGACTGTAGCATATGTAGAATCTGGCAATGGAGACTGATTGGGCCACGGGAACTGCATGATCACTTGCGCTAGGAGCAGGTAAAAGATTGTACTGTGCTGTCTCCCCACGTGAAGTTTAAAACACCAGCTCATAGTTATCCACTCAGCTGCTACTTCTCAGCTGCAGAAAGTAGAGTCCACGATTACTAGGAAAGGAAATGGTTTAACCAGGAAGGCATACTAGGCGAGCTTGTTTCAGGTGCAACCTGAGAGGACAAGGAAGTTAAATGACTTGCTCAGGGTTACACAGTATGCAAGTGGGGCTGTGGGATTCAAACCCAGGTATCGGTTTGCAGCTCAGAGCCCTAAACCACTGGGCTATACTACAGCATGTCAAGACTCTAATATGTATGTGGGGGTGGTGGTACAAAGCCACAGCATGCTGCACACAGCTGATTTTTAAAAATAGTTTTTTATAAGGAACAGCATGTTTGGCCCGGCGGCGCTGAGGGCTGAGGCGCCGGACGCCTTACCGTGCGCTACACCAGCAACCCGGGTTCGGGAACAACCTTGGATTGCCAGAGTGCCGGCATGTGGTGGGAGGGTGGAAGCAGGATTGAGCGTTGGCTCTTCTCTCCCGGGAAGGGGGGGGCACCCGTCCGCAGTCCCGCTATCAGTGAATGGACACCCAGTGGCAGGCTTAGGCAGTAACAGAGTGACTAGTAGGGTGGGGCGTCCTGTAGGGCTTGACGTGTGCATGTCTCCACACGCATGCGCCAGGTCAGGGACGCATGGGATGGGACTGGGAGAAGAAACGTAAAATACTATAAAGTACTTAACAGAAAAAAAAAAAACAGCATGTTTATGAATTATTTATGCTACTCTTGTTCAGGGGTGGACGAGACAAAGCTGTAATCAGGGGCAAAAGGCAGCAGCGAAACTGCCTGTACCCCCGGGGGGGGGGGGTGCCTCCTGAATTGAGCCACGGCTGAGTGACGAACCTGCACACCTCTCCTCAGTGGAGGGAGGTATCATTAATTGAGCTGTGGCTCAGTAGTGAACCTGCCTGCCCCCCTTGGGAGAAGGTGACATCCTTACTTGAGCTGTAGCTCATCAGAGAACCTGCCTTCCCCCCATTGGAAGAGGAGGACATCCTGAATTTGAGCCACGGCTCAGCAATGAACCTGCCCGCCTCCCACGGAGAGGAGGCATCCTAACTGAACCACAGCTCGGGGAGAATCTGCCCGCACAGATCGTGCACACCTGATGCAGTCTGAAACTGCATATACATAGCCTGCATTATGTGCTGACACTCCCCTAGAGTGGTACAGCCAGTCATGCTGGGCAGTGCTACTGTCATCGTGTAGTTTAAAGTTATGTTGTGTTCTGTAACTGGTGAGGAAGAAACTACTGGTACTGCTGCTCTGGCCCTCAGCAGCTCGCGTGACCTCCTTACTCCTGGCCGCCCCTGTGCTCTCTCTCCGTTCTGCTGAGGAGGACCTCCTGAGTGGTTCCCAGGGCCCAGCTCAAAATCTCAGGTAGCCGTTCCTTTGAGAGTTGCGGCACGGGCCTGTGGAACTCACTCCCAAGGTCCTTGAAGGAGGCCCTCTTAGTGAGCTTTCAGACAGGGTCTGAGGCGCATCTTTCAGAGAAACATTTGGGATTTTGTGATCTGCTTCCTCTTATTAATTTCAGCTGTCATATCTGTTGATGTATTCAAGTGCTTTTAATTTATTTATCATTTTATGTTATTTTGTCTGTATCCTGTACAGCACCCTGAGCCCCCAGGTAAAGGGCACTAAGAAATAAAGCCTTACTACCAGCACCTGTTCTGTCTGCCCAGTGGGCCTTTGTGCTGCATTTTCTCTGCTATCCAAAGTTTCCCAGCCTAGTCTGTTGCCATCAGTGTGGATGTGTTTGGGGCAGAGGTGGCAGAGATGAACACAGGTAATGCCAAAGACTAATTGTGGAAGAGGGAGATCACTCCGCTCTTCAATGTAAGACATTCCGTGGACACTCTTGTCTTTGAGAAATTAATGGGCAAAGTTACACTTCTGTGAATTATTGTTTTTGTAGAGGATTTGTTTCAGGAGTATATGAGGGTTTTGTACTGGGGGGAAAAAAAACTATTTAACTGTGTGTTTAGTAAAACAGGTAACAGTAGCTCTCCTCCTGCCACTAGGAATAGCTGGTTCTGAGAAACAACTCACTATGTCGTTGACTGTCTCTGGTGTAACCTTCTATGTTTTTATGAAACTATGACTGCTGTGCCGCACTGGGCTTTTATCAAGCTTCCTCACTGGAAGCCCAACCCACTGCTTTTCACTCTGTGATTGGCTGGGCTGGGAATGGCAAACTGCCGATCACCTGGCCTCCCCAACCACCACCACAGGATCTCCAGGGCAGAATCACTATGCCTTGTAGGTCTGTCACACTCATTTCAGCTTGTCATGGAGCTACTGTAATATTTGTAACCCATTAAGTCACACATGGATGTCATGGTTTCAAAAAACGCTTGTTATCGCAGACATGAACATTTGCTGGAGCTGGAAGGATATTGCTTTCTTCAACTGCGAGCTGTGTGAGAAATTCTATATTGCACTTGATATCTGCAACAAACGTGCACTTTTGCTTAATTCTGTGGGAGGGGAAACTAACTACCCTTGGTAATTTCTTTTTATTCACATATTTATTTAGGGTTTAACCAAGAAGGGGCTTGTAAACTCTGTTTATCTTGTTAGTAACTTCAGAAGGATTTAAATACTGCATTTGGGTAGGTCCTTGGAGGTAGCTAGATTGTCTACTAGGATTTGCTGACAGTTAAACTATTTTTAAATTTCAGGTGGCTGAGGAGTTGAAAAAGAAACTTGCAAACTCTGCTTATCTTGGAAGTAACCTCATAAGTGTCTGAATACTTCATTCTGGTTGTCCCTTGGGGGTAGCTGGATTGACTACTAGGCTTTTGGGACTGAAACTATTTTTAAATAATTTACTGGTGCGTAGGAGTTTGTGATAGTTAAACTCTTTTTAAACAGAGTTACTGGGGTTAAGGAGTGGTCACAGAAAAACCTGCAGTGTGAAACAGGAAAAGACGGTCTTTCAAGCAGCAGAGGGTGGTGGATTAAGGTTTACGTTTGTTTGTTACAATTCTTAAGATTTTCAGTGCAGGAAGAGTTTAAAGCACAGCTGACTTATTTTGGGGCGGACAGCTCTCAGAGCACAAACCACCAGGCCTGTATTGGGGCTGGGAAGGTTTACCTGTGTCTGACTTGGATGTGTGGATTTTTCTCTGATTGATTAGCAGGGTATTTCTCTATCAAATTGTTGTGTAGGGCATCTTCCTGACAGGAAGGCATTCATTGCAGCAGTGGGTCAGAGCTTCTAGCTGATTGTTTTGCGAGGGCACAGTTTAGGCCCAACCCTTCCACCCCTCACCCCACCCACCCCTGGAAATAGTTCCTTTATACCTGAGGTTCTGACATCATTTCCTCAAGGTGCAAGGTGCATGTCACTGTCATATCCTCTCTAGCACACTGCACTGACAATATAAGCATAAACATTGTATAATATAAATATATATTTCTACATTACAAACCAATCACACACACAAAAAAAAAAAAATTGTGGGGAGTAGTGCAATGTAATGGCTGTGGGGCAGCAGTCTTCCGGGAGTCTTTCTGGAGGCTGAGATGCTGCCCTATTTGCAGACAACTGTCTGCCCTGAGGGAGGAAGTTGCCCGTCTTCAGGCCACACTGGACAGAAGTACGGGGACCTTCCCCCAGGCCACAGTGGACAGTAGGAAGGGAACCTCCCCCATCCAGGGAGCACCAGTACCACCACCACTACCTCAGAGGTTGCAAACAAAGCACAGCAGTTGGACCACAGTGGGCTCAGGGAGGATGAGGATGGTGAAACAGAGGCACCCAGTCAGATGTTACACACCACAATCCATATGCCATTCTGGGGAGCATAGCTCCTATAGATACACCCACAGAGGAGACTAAGGAGGCTGAGGACAACTGTCACAAGGGAGGCCCACAGGAAGGCAGAGGACACCACAAGGAAAGGAAGCAGCCCTGGTGGGGACTCAATTATTGGGGATAGAACTGGGAGGAGCTGGGAAATCTGAAGTAAGGTGCCTGCCTGGTGCCATGGCTTGGAGGGACAGGAAGCGCATCCTCAGGATCACAACAACAGCTGCATGGGATTCTGAGCTGGATGTAATTGTCCACCTAGGGACAAATGACTTGGCTCATCATGAGGTTAGAGCAGTGCAGGAGGACATTGCAGAGTTGGGGAGGGGCCTAAGACAAGTAGCACACACAGTATCCTTCTCAGAGGTGCTGCCTGTCAAAGGCATGGGGGAGGCGAGGGTAATTGGCACCATGCAGTTTAATGAATGGTTGAAAAAATGGTGCGGAGCACAGGGGTTTGGCTTCATTGGGGACTGGGGTTCCACCTGGAGGGACACCAGCCTATACTAACAGGATGGTCTGCATCTGTCCAGGAAGGAACAAGTCTTTTGAGCAATCGGTTTAAATGCTTCATTGGCAAGCTTTTAAACTAGTCAATGGGGAGGCACTGACAAGCAGCAGAAAAATCCCAGCCTCTCCCTACAAAACAGGGTACTAAATGAGAAAAGACCAAGGTAGAACGGTCAGTGGGGGATGCTGCAACAGAAGGTAAGGCCATCAAAAATGGAAAGCAATGAGTACCAATGCCCGTAGTCTAGGTAACAAGCTTCCTGAATTAGTGGCCTTGAGGAGGAGGAACATCTGGATATCGTGGCAGTCACAGAAACATGGTACACACAAACCATGACTGGGACGTAAACATACCAGGATACACTATCTACAGGAGGGACAGGAGGGTAAAGAGGGAGGAGTAGTTCTTTACATAAGGGAAGGAATAAAAGCAACAGAACAAAAGGGTAAACAGGAGGAGGAGAAGAAGCACTGTGGGTAAATTTGGAGACAGGCAATGGCACCACAATCCGCACAGGGTTGTGTACGAACCCCCTTCTCAGGGAGGAAATGGACAAGGAAATGATAGAAAGTATACTTAGAATGGCAGAAAAAGGGAGATATTGCTGATGGGTGATCTGAATATGCCAGATGTTAACTGAGGCGCAGTTGCAGCTGCCACTGAAGAGTGCAGTTATTCTAGATGCCCTACAGGGGCATGCCTTAGACAACTAGTACTGGAGCCCACCGAGAGGGAGCAATATTAGACTTGATACTCTCAAATGGAGATGGAGAGAGGATCACAGATGTAGAAGTGGGTAGCCATCTGGGAACTAGCGACCATCGAACAGTATGGTTCACAATAAACACAGCAATAGAGTCAAGCCATACAAAGACAAAAAGTACTGGACTTTAGGAGGCTGACTTTGCCAAAATGGGTGAGTGCCTAAGGAATGTACTAGCAAATGGGCAGGAAGGAGGGTGGAAGAACAATGGGGAATAATAAAACTGCCATCACAGAGGTAACGAGCCTTGTGTGAAGCAAATAAACAAAACAAGACGATGTAAGAAACCACTATGGTTCTCAAAGGAAGTGGCAGTGAAGGTTCAAGAGAAAAAAAGCATTCAGGAAGTACAAGGAATCGCAGCAGGAGCAGGACAGAGAACTGTATCAGTTAAAGCAAAAGGAGGCTGGGAAGGCAGTCAGAACAGCAAAGGCCCAAACTGAGGAAAAGATAGCCAACTCAGTTAAGAAGGGAATAAAACCTTTATAGGTACATCAGGAGCAAAGGAAGACCAAGGGAGGGATATTGAGGCTTAATAAAGGGAGGAGGGTGGGCAGAGGAGAATGTGAAAAGGCAGAGATACTAAACAAATATTTTTGCTCAGTATTTACAAAGGAAGAGGGGGAGGTACATAAAACAAACAGTAGTAACACTCTGGATACAGAAGTTGATACCAGCCCATTTACAGAAGAAAGGGTTCTGAAAGAACTCTTAAAACTGAAGGTGGACAAAGCAAAGGGGCCTGATGGGATTCATCCCAGAATTCTAAAAGAACTAAGGGTAGAACTAGTGACACCACTGACTACCCTCTTTAACAAATCATGGGAGGATGGGGTGGTACCCGAGGACTGGAGGAGGGCAGATGTGATTCCCCTTCACAAAAGTGGGAGCAAGGCAGAAGCAGGAAACTATAGACCTGTTAGTTTAACCTCAGTGATAGGAAAATGATGGAATCACTTCTAAAGGAAAAGTGTAACGTATCTAGGGCCAGAGGGCACAGGACCCTAGGCAGCATGGATTCACAGCGGAAGGTCATGCCAGGCAGAATCTGATAGATTTCTTTGACTGGGTGACCAAAGTAGTAGATCAGGGAGGGGCTGTGGACATGGCCTACCTAGACTTTGCAAGGCATTTGACACAGTCCCACACAAAGATTAATATATAAGTTAGCCAGCCTGGGGTGGGTCCCAAGATGACAGCCTGGGTAAAGAATTGGCTGGAGAATAGGACACAGAGGTAATAGTAAATGGAGTCCACTCAGAAGAAAGGAGGTTACTAGCGGGGTACCGCAGGTTCAGTATTAGGACCAGTCCTCTTCAATGTCTTTATAAGCGACATTACAGAAGGACTGGAAGGAAAAGTATGTCTCTTTGCAGATGACACTAAGATCTGCAACAGAGTTGATGCACAGGTGGGGTGGAAAGGATGAGAAGGGACTTGGCAAGGTTAGAGGAATGGTCAAATGTATGGCAGCTTAGATTCAATGCTAAGAAGTGCAAGGTAATGCACCTGGGAAACAAAAACCCAGGGGAAGAGTACACAATGGGGGGTGAGATACTAACAACAACAAAAATGGAAAGGGACCTGGGGGTAGTCATATCAGATGACCTAAAGGTGGGCAAGCAATGTGAGAAGGCAGCAAGGAGGGCTGGGGGATACTGGGATGCATAGGGAGAGGCATCACCAGTAGAAAACAGGAAGTTCTAGGGACATGGATATGTTGTTCATCCACACTCATTGGCAGTATCCTTGCCGCTTTAAATCTTGCCGGAAGGTCTTCAAGCTTGCTCCTCCCACCCACCCGGGTGGTATAACTCTCGGCTCCGCCCCATGACGCCAGATCTTCCTTACCGCTTGGAAGCTCAGGTTCCCTCCTTAACGCTCTGCGTTTGTGACTGGTTCCTATTTCTCCGTTTGCGGATTTAAAAATAATATTTTGCAAAAAGACTTCAGTCTTCGATCCCTCGCGGCTGCGATGGATAAATCGACTCCCGGATTTCGGAGATGCCCATGCGGGCAGAAGATGTCTCGGACGGATCCACACTCCACGTGTGTCTACTGCTTAGGCCTTGAGCACGACCCGCAGGCTTGCGACCTGTGCTCATCTTTCTCGGCCTACGTCCTCGAAGACCGTGCTGCCCGATTGCAACTGGGCCGTCCCGAGAAGCGTTTCCCTCCGGTGAAGTCAAGGAGGCCGGTTGGCGGTGTCATGGCGGTATTCGGCGGATCAGCTCGGCGGATGGTCGCCCTCGAAGAAGGAGCGCGGGCCGTATCTTCCTCGGCCGCGGCATTTATCCCGCTCTCTCTGGGTTCTTCCTACACGGCTTCCTTTAAGGAGCTTTGTCTGTCCCTCTCCACTAAAGGAGAAGGGCCTGCGTCTGCTGGACCTTTTTCTCGGTCCAAAAAGAAGGACAAGGGTAAGTCCCTCCGTCGACGCTCTTGGGAGCGGGAAAGGTCCCTCTCCCCGGGCCGTCGACCGTCGGCTTCGGTCGACCGCTCGGCTTCGGCCACTGGCCTCACGGTGTCCCGTCAGGTCAGTTGACCGAGACTCCCACTGATGAAGTCGAGATTTTCTCGACCCATTGAACAGAGCTGTCGCCTTTAGCCGAATTCCCCTCTCCCGGTTCCCCGGGAGAGTTGAGATCCCGTGGGCTCGCCTGTGCCTCGGTTCCGGAGCCCTCGGATGGACCTTCCGAGCGAAGGGTGTCGGTTCCGCCGACACCTCCTGCACCGACCCGGAAATTCCGGACTCGAGTCTCGGTCTCGGACCTCTTAGCGGTCCAGCCCGTTCCCACCGTCATAAGCGGTCTCGGTCTCGGCACATGATAGGCGGCGTCGCCGCTCGTCCTCGTCCTCCTCTCCCGGATGAGGGAGGCTTGGCGTAAGTACGTCGGCAGTACGAGACCTTATGTTGCAACAGCTCCTCCTGGCCGGGAATAAGCCGACTCCGCGCCTTCCCGGCCATTAAGTAACTGTCACGGGCAGCCGACACAACCCCTCGACTTGCCGAGGCCTATACCCAGGCGGTTGTTCGGCCAAAACCAACTGCTCCACCGATGCGGTGGACCTCCGCCTCCACAGCCACCAGTTGGGGCTCCGACCAAGGATTCTCGATTCAGCTGAAGGTTACCCCCATCGGCTGTCAGTTACCCTCACTCCCGACCGACCTCGGCAGGTGAAGGGTGGCTCAGGCCAGAGCAGCTCTTCGAGGACTCTTCGAGTCGAAGATGATTCCTCCTTCTTCTCCAAGCGACTGGACTTGGGTCTTCAGGAGGTCAGCCAATGGGCGATAGCCCGTCGTCCTTCCTAGGACTGCTTGGCTCATCTCGAGTCTACCGGGATGGAGCTCGAACCCGTTCCAAGCAGGCCAGGTATCCCCTCACGGAGATTCTGGACGAGGGATTCTCCGGCCGGAGGCCTTTCCGGTGGCGAGGCCATAGTGGGTCCAGCACTGGAACTTTGGCAGCGCCTGCTTCCTGCCCTGCGCCTTGGCCAGGATGGCCAGGAAGTATCACGGTCCCACGGTTCCTTGTCGGTTTTGAACACCCTCTGCTGAGGGGTTGGTTACCGACAGCGTTTTCGGTAGCGCCCGGCAGCGCAGGGATGTGGACAAACCTCCTGACAAAGGTCCAAGAAATTGGACTATGTCGGGCGAAAAGTCTCGCTCGTCCTCTCGGCCTGTCAGGCCAGTTCGGCCGTCCTCATGGCACATTTTTCTCATGCCCTGTTGGGCTCCCTGGATGAGGTCATCCCTCATCTTCCCGCCGATCTGCAGACTACGGTTAAGCAGGTGCGGGACCAGGGCAGGGCAGTGGCCAAACAGCAGCTCCAGACTGCTTTGGATGTAGGGGACTCATGTGCCAGATCGGTGGCGGCCGCAGTGGCTATGCGTCGGCGGGCTTGGCTGAGGATATCCACCTTTACCTCGGATACCCAGCACAAGTTGGCGGATGTTCCTTTTTTGGGGACTGACCTCTTCGGCCCTGGGGTGGAAGGTCACCTGCAGAGGATCGAGAAGTCCAATGCCACCTTGGACTCGGTCTCTTCCGCTCAGAAGGACAAAGGCCGCAAACCACAGCCTAAGCCCTTTCGTCCTTCTGTGCCCCGGCGCCCGGCCCAGCAACGTCAGGGCCAGCAGGCTCGGCCTTGGCATCCCAAACCCAAGCCGCCGGCTTCCTCTAACAGGAGGCAGGGAGGAAAGGGCCCAGGAGGTCCCTCGGCGGTCCCTCCTCCAAGCCTGCCCAGTGGCGGGCTGAGGTGTCGCCCCATCCCGTCACCTACCCTAGGTCCCCAGTAGAGGCGGCTCCAGCACTTCCGTTCCGCCTGGTCCGCTGTTACCACGGACAGGTGGGTCTTGGAGAGGTGGTGGGAAGAGGCCTGCCTCTGGAATTGAGCAGGCACCACCCTTCAGGCAGTCGCCCCTCGGAGCTCGAGATCCCCAGCCTCACTGGCGGCTCGTCGAGCACGCCGCTCTCCTCCTCCAGAAGGAGGTGGTAAGAGGTGGTGGACCTCCTTCAGACCCAGGGTTTGTGTCCAGGTACTTCCTGGTTCGAAGCAGACGGGGGCTGGCGCCCATTCTCGACCTACGACCTAAACAAGTTCCTAAGGTCTCGAACCTTCAGGATGGTCACTCTGGCTCAGATAATACCATCCTTGGAGCGGCGTGTGGTTCTGCTCTCTGGACTTGCAGGGCCGCGTTTTTCACGTCCCTATCCGTCCGTCTCACCAGAATTCCTTCGCTTCGAGCGGAAGGATCCTCTTGATTCAAGCCATGCCCTTGGCTTGTCTCCAGCTCCCAGGGTCTTCACCAAATGCATGGCAGTGGTGACAGCATTCCTCTTGGCGCCGAGGGTCCGGTGTACCCTTACCTGGACGACTGGCTGATAGCAGCTCCCTCCAGGAAGGAGGCGGGTGGTCCAGAGATCTGGCCCTCCAGGTCTGCTCTCAACTGGGCCTCCTTATCACGAGGCCAAGTCGAACTCGAGCGAAGCAGGTGATTTTATTCATCGGGCGCAGCTCGACTCTCTTGAGCCAGGCGCGGCTCGGCGGACAGGGCGAGGTTCTTTCCTCCTTTGCCCGATCATTTCTGGTTGGGCAATTGCGCCCTGCCGGGACTTCCTGCGCCTCCTGGGTCTCATGGCGGCCTGCACCAGCGTGGTCCGTTGGGCCGCTGGAACATCGTCCCCTTCAGTGGGGACTGGCCAGCCAGTGGTCCAGCGCTGCGATCCCTTGGACCAGCTTGTGCCGGTGACACAGGGGATGTGGGCAGCTCTCCAGTGGTGGACCGTTCCAGATCATTTGCAGGAGGGCATCCCGTTCGTCCGCCCGAGCCGGCGGTCTCTCTGTCGACCGATGCCTCTCTGATGGGTTGGGGTGCCCATCTGGGGAACCACAGGCTCATGGCCTCTGGTCCCAGCGGGAGTCCCGATGCCACATCAACCTGCTGGAGCTCCGGCGGTCCGCCTAGCTCTCACCGCCTTTGCTCCGTTCCTCCGGGTCAAGTGGTCCGAGTCAGGCGGACAATACCACGACCATGTACTATCTAAACCGCCAGGGCGGGGCCGCTCCATGCTTCTATGCAAGGAAGCTCTCCGCATTTGGTCACTCGTGCGCAGCCTGGGCGGATCTCCTAGCCATTCACGTGGCAGGAGCCTCCAACACCCTGGCCGATGCCCTGGGCGGATAGGGCTGCATCCCAGTGGTCTCTCCTGCCGGAGTAGTACAGCATCTGTTCTCCCTTTGGGGCACACCTCAGGTGGACCTGTTTGCCTCCATGGGGGGAAGCTGAGTCTGTTCCATGCCCGCCCCCCTCAGCAGGGGCTCGCTGCAGGGATGCCTTCTCGAGCAATGGACCCCGGGCCTCTTACGCCTTTCCCCATTTCCCTTGATCCACAAGGTGCTTCTCAAAGCGAGGAGGGACAAGGCGCAGGTGATTCTGATAGCCCCAGACTGGCCTCGCCAGTTCTGGTACCAGATCTCCTCAGTCTCAGCTCCAGGACTCCTTGGCAGCTTCCAGCTCGCCCGGACCTGCTCTCAGTCAATCAGGGAAGGTGTTCCATCCGGACCTTCAATCCCTGCACTCTGACCTGGTTCCTGGCGGCTAGAGTTCCAGGCTTTGGGTCTTTCCGGCGAGGTCCTCAATGTAGTTGAGGCGTCCCGTAAGAGTCGACCAGAAAATGCTATGCCTTCAAATGGAAAAGGTTTTCCATTTGGTGTCAGAGCAAGGGCTTGGACCCTTCCTCCTGTTCCTTGGCAAGCATCTTGGACTATTTATGGTCCCTTTCTGGTCAGGGCTTGGGTCGGCGACCCTAAGGGTGCACCTGGCAGCCATCTCTGCTTACCGGAGCGGGCGGGAAGCAGTCGATTAGCGCAGGAGAAGGTGGTCTGGCGCTTTTTCAAAGGCCTTGATCACATTCCCTCCAGTCATGGAACCCCCACCTCCGTGGGATCTACTGCTGGTACTGGCAAAGCTCATGGGCAAGCCATTCGAACCTATGCACAGGTGTGCTCTCTCTCACCTGTCGTGGAAGACCGCCTTCTTGGTGGCTATCACGTCAGCCAGAAGGATGGGAGAGCTCCAGGCGCTTTCCATCGAGTCTCCTTACCTGGTCTTCCACAGGGACAAGGTTGTCCTGCGCCCCCACCCGAAATTCCTTCCGAAGGTGGTGTCGGAGTTTCACCTTAACCAGGTGTTGACTCTGCCGGTGTTCTACCCCAATCACACCTCGGAGGCCGAATATAGGCTCCATACTCTGGACCCTAGAAGGGCGCTCGCTTATTATAAGGAGCGCACGGCTGAAATTCGGGGAGAGGTTCGCCAGCTGTTTGTCACCTACGCTGAAGCGCATCTGGCAGACCTGCAGCCAAGCGGACGATAAGCAGGTGGGTAACCTCCTGCATAGATCTCTGCTATAAGTTGGCGGGCATGGAGCCTCCCAGAGGATAAGAGCTCATTCTACCGCCATACTGCTGCAACGGTGGCTGCTTCCAGGGCGTCCCTATCCAGGAAATCTGCAGGGCTGCTACCTGGAAGT
The DNA here is from genome assembly GCA_016271365.2 of Neoceratodus forsteri. Taxonomy (NCBI): domain Eukaryota; kingdom Metazoa; phylum Chordata; order Ceratodontiformes; family Ceratodontidae; genus Neoceratodus; species Neoceratodus forsteri. Next base: position 32,368,914 of record CM028133.1, on the reverse strand, counting down.
CAGCAAACACCTTCATTACCCACTACCACATCGACCTTGAGTCACGCCGGGATGCTGGTTTTGGGGCCTCGGTTCTCCAGTCTCTCTTTCCCAAGTAAGTATTGGGGGTGTGCGTCTTGCCTCCCTCCTCCCGGGGAACTGCTAGGAGTCTGCCAATGAGTGTGGATGAACAACATATCCATGTCCCTAGAAATACAGGTTACTCACCTGTAACAGGAGTTCTAGGAATGGTATATGTTGTTCATCCACATACAAACCTCGGCTTCGGCGCACAACCTGAGCTTCCAGCGGGCCAGATCTGGCGTCATGGGCGGAGCCGAGGTTATACCACCCGGGTGGGTGGGAGGAGCAAGCTTGAAGACCTTCCGGCAAGATTTAAAGCGGCAAGGATACTGCCAATGAGTGTGGATGAACAACATATACCATTCCTAGAACTCCTGTTACAGGTGAGTAACCTGTATTTATTATCCCTCTGTACAGACAGCTGGTGAGACCCCATCTGGAGTACTGTGTGCAGTTCTGGAGACCCAATCTCCGCAAAGACATAGACAGGATGGAAGCTGTCCAGAGGAGGGCAACTAAAATGGTGCAGGGTCTGCACCGGAGGACATATGAAGAGAGACTTAAGGAGCTTAATATGTATAGCCTCGAGGAAAGGAGGGAGAGGGGACATGATAGAAACTTTCAAGTACCTCAAGGAATCAACAAAGTCCAAGAGGGTAGCATCTTTCAAAAAGAGGTGTGCAAGAACAAGAGGCACAATTTGAAGATAGAGGGGTGGCTCGAGGTAATTTAAGGAGTATTTTTCACAGAGGTTGTGGATGCATGGAATGGCCTTCAGGAGGAAGTTGTGAGTCCAAAATCAGTGGTGGAATTCAAGCATGCATGGGATAGTCATAAGGCAATTCTGGGGGTGGGGTAGGAAGAAGTAGTCTGCTGGTTAACTAGGATCTGCAGCTTATCCAGTAGGTAGGAAATGGGCAGACTGGTGGGCCAAGCGGTCCTTATCTGCCGTCAAATTCTATGTTTCTATGTTTCATTGCAACTACATGGATCGGACACATAAGGCAGGGACTGTGGAGGAGCGGATGCTTTTTGATGTTCTTCACTATAAAGTACCCTGTACTGATAGCAATATGTTTGATTTCCTTTGAAAAAGGAAAAATAACAGTAGGTCTTTTCACACAGATAACATGGCAGGTATTCCTGGACCAGTAGATTATGTTGGCCCTGTGGAGAGATGGTTCCGGCTTAGACGACATGCCGCAGACTACACTGAGTGGGGTGTGAGGAGAGGATCCGAAGTTGAGGTCATAGGGACGAAATAAACAATATTTATACACAGTTCTCAGCCAGTAACCTACCACCTAAGTAAATTACTGAGTTTTATATACTAGTAATCAGTGACCATTTCAGAAGTGAGCAACTCTTTAGAAACTGGTGGACCACTAAGCTAATGCAGGCATCTAGTCCTGGAACCACAAGCAGCCGTGAGGATGATGAACCCCTAACGGAGGTGAGGATAAAGAAGAAGGTTTTGTCAGTAATATTGTAGTGGGATTCCTGATCGGCAGTTGTGGGGAAACAAATGTTGAATGCTGACACAGTGGTGCTGCCAGCAACAGCTGAAGACCAGAAAAAAAAACACAAAAAGAGGATGAACTCCAGATGCAGTATTAAAGCCAGTGCAAATTTAATAAGGCTTGGAGACACAGGAACAAGTATCAAGACCTACCTTGGGGCTTCGAGGTGATCGGTCTCTTTGTCAGGGAGTGTGTAGCCTGTGGTTGCAGATTTTGCAGCTGATTGGCCCCAAGATAAGGATGGAAATGTTCTCTCAGTCAGACACAGATCCTTGCGTGTCTGCTGAAGGAAGTGTTTCTGCTCCCATATCCGTGAACTGGTCAGCAAAAAAGAAATCGTGGTTTAATTTTTGAAGCGCCTTAAATAGTTCCATGTGCAAGGTGAAATAGTTGATTTTTGGCGCAGGCACAAAGCTCATACGTGTTAGCAGGGCTGATATCTGTGATTCAGTTATAGTCGGTTAGAGCGATTATTTCCATGTTGTGTACTTGTTAGAGTCCTTTTGCCTTGTGCGACACTGCCGCCTCTTTGCCATGTCGGGTTTTCGTTTTGCTTTTGTTTTTGTAGGTTTGCTCAGGTAGTCTGTTATTAAAGCGGATGGTCCGGGGCCTGGCAGGGGAAGGAGAGGATCGAGCATCCGAAGGACTGCTCTCTCCTGGGGAGGACTGGGGGTAGCTCCACTCTGCAGTGGCCCCTGGTGGAGACCAGGGGTACTGCACAGCTGGCACAGGAGGGACTACAGAAATGAAAAAAACAGCTCGCACCACTGGATGATGACGCTGCCTCCATGCTCCCTGGAACTCTGGGAGCCTCCTCCAACACGGCAGCACCCCCCGGACCGAGGAAAAATAGTGTGCTAGTTTTCCCTGCCACCTGGTGCCTTCCACCTCAGAGGAGGGGGACCCACCCAGTGATGGGATACGCTGGGGCAACTCGGGGGATTGGTTGCAATGTGTGTGCATGAGGGAGAGTGCCTGAAGAGGATTGCTGGGGGAATGGAGTACTTGGAGCCCCGAAGGAGAGGCGGACGCTGGAGCATGTAGGAGGGAAAAAAGATAACACACACACACAAAAAAAAGTGGATGGTTACGATAGTGAGTAATTTTTTAGGATATTAGGATTTTAGGATATTGGTCCTCAAAATCTGATATCTTTAAATTCACCTCGGATGTTAAATCGGATTTTAGAATATTGAATTATCCAACATCTGATATCCTAAAATCTGATATGGTTGTCCTTTGTTCAACATTTCCTCCTTACTGCTGCACCCCCCCCCCCAAAGTCATAAGCTTTCCTCAACACACATGCCCATCTCAACTTGCTCCCGCCTCCCTCATCCTCCCTCCAGCACCCAAAATACTTCTATTGTGTGAGTCAGGTCCCACAGATCGCGAAAGCTGTGACCCTCACGTAAATAATACCACTCGCTAAATCATAAGATACATCTCCGCACCAGTACATATGTTCACCTCAGCTAGTATGTGTGAAGTGGAACTCGCCAACCCAAAACACCCACTAGCTCCCACCTCCACCCCGCACCCAGAATACGTTTGTTTTGAGAATCGGCATTTTGATATTTCTATTCGTATGCATGTATTTTATGTGCATCAGTTGTACTGTCTCTTTAATGGTGTACCCTTTAACCACTAGCCACCTTGCACCGGGTCAGCCTTGGTAGGTTTTATTTTTGGGAGTGGAAACTGAGGAGCCGAGCTTTCCTGAGACAGTGAGTCACGCAGGACACTCATCCTTGCAGACATAATACAACTAAGAACTGAACAGCACCCATAAAAAAAATAAATAAATAAAAGTAAACCAAATCTTCTGTCTGTCTGTGTCTGGTAGGGAGGGAGGAGGAACATCGCTCACTCACTGTGTCTGGTAGGGCAGGAGGAGGGAGGAACATCTTTCACTCACAGTGAAACCGGCCACTGTTTAGCTGCCTGCCAAAGACACCCTACAAAAAAGTAATAATAATAAGTGTGTGTGTGTGTGTGTGTGTGTGTGTGTGTGTGTGTGTGTGTGTTTTTTTTTTTTTTTTGGGGGGGGTCTGGGTACAGACAGAGACATAACCTTCCTAAAAAAAAAAAAAAAGTTTACATATGTTCTGTAGGCCAGCATTAAAAGGAACTGTTTTTTTCAACTTGAAAAAAAGTGAAAAAACAGATAAATTACATTTTACTTTCCAAACTGCATTAACTTGTTCAGACTCTATTTTGAACATTGTCTACAGATTTTATAATAAGACACTTCAAGGTGTAGTTTTTGGCTGATGGCACTTCCCAGATACTGCTAAAGGCACTTCCCAGATACTACTAAAGGCACCCTGCGCACGCGCCTTTTGCCTTATTAGCCCATAAACCACACCTCGTCATGTCTTATTCCTTACTTAGTAAACTGATTTCAGCAGACAGTTGAATATTGTTTAATACATTTACATTTGGCAAAGAACTTCTACTGTGTGCTCACAAGGGACTGCCTAATTATGAATATCATTACTTATCAAGGTCTTTTTCTGGATCTTCCAGCTCAGGGATTGAGGATCTCAAAGAAAGGGACATTGTGTTGAACGGACTTTGCTTGTATTAGTCCCAGTGTCCTGTTGCAGTCACTGGAAGCACAAGACCATCTGTCATATCTCCGATCATAGTTAAGATGTATAATGTAATTTCTATGCCTCTCAGTCATAGTGCTTGTTTTGTTTGTAACTGCATTATTGCAAAATGAATAAAATAAAGTAAAAAAAAAAAAAGAAAGAAAGAGGAATGAGGGTCGTGTGTGTGTGTGTGTGTAGAGAACAACCTATACAGTGATAAACTAATAAATAAGGTTGGGGGAAAAAAGGGGGGGGGGTGCGACTGTTAGGTTCTGACTTAAGTCAGGGATAAGGATTGAACCGGTTTGTACAGTGTTAACTGGAAGAAGTTAAATGGCTAAAGACAAACCTAAAACATGAGGTATCTGTAAGATTCTGGAATGACTGCAAAATGCAAAGAACAAATCCTCAAACAGATAGTGTTCCTGTAGACTAGGGCATGCCCCAGTCTTACTTACAGTTCCTCAGTCGGCTGGCTTCTTCTTCACCCTGCAGGCCTCTGGCCCTCTGATCTCCCATGATACCTCTCGATTTAGCTGGGCCCCTCTCCAGTCTACTTCATTTGCTTGCAGAAGCCAGATTCACTGGTTCCTCTTGGAGGTTCGACTGGCCCTCTCGTTTCCCCTTGGTCACTGCGTGTCCACAACAATGCACATCAAGGCTTTTGACCCCCTGAGTAGGTGCAGCCTGACACCTGGCTGTGGTGCCCATTAACGGGACTGCAGCAGTACTGCTTCAGCTTCGCCTCTCTCTATTTTGCTGTCACGCTCTCGGGACAACTCGTGCTGGATCAGCATTGTCCTTCATGCTACCTAGTATATGAATGCTGCTGTTTTCCTCCCAGGAAGTTTAGGCGTAACAATTTGTCTTTCACAGACACTCCATGTATGATGGTGCAGCTTGAACCCTTCATCCAGACAACAGCCCTGCCTCTCTTGAGATCTTTCACAGATCTGCCCACATTCATTACACCCCCTGCTTCTTCACAGACTACTCTCCAGTTCCCATTGGTTTTGCTGGCAGTTAGTCAAATCCAGGTACTCCTGGAGGGCCACACTATGACAGTTCATTAGCGCGTCAAAGGGGCACCAGTATCTCAACAGTTCTCATGCATCCTAGAGGCCCTCTCAGTCATGCTTTGCAGTCTGACGCACTGATTGGCTGGTAGCCGTGGTCATGAGTTGGCAAGATGGTGACAGCTATGGAGATCAGGGACACTGGCCTCAGAGTTTCTTGTATAGAGGGCTACTGCCCTTTTCTCAAAGTTCCTGTCCCGCTGGGACTTCCGGTATGGGTGGGCGATGGTCAAAAGTTTGGCTGTGTTGGTAGCAGCCTTCCGTCTTTGGTGTACGACCAGAGCCACTCCACAGTATAGCACAGCACAAGAGGCACTGAAGAAACCGCATCTGCTATATCATCATGCCAGTCTCCCATCGGTTGAGTCCAGGTCCTGGGGGCCTGAGGCAACACCCCACACCAGCAGCAGTCCTGTCGGCCAGGGGAAACCCCAGATGAGCTCTGCAGTTTTTAGGGGGTTTACTTACAGTATCAATAATAAGTGAACCTATTATCCTTTAAAGGGCAGAAAAGCAAAAAATTATTTTTGTGAATAGTGGTCCGCCAGCAAAAAACTGGTTTCATAGATGGTTTGCCTCACACAACTGTAATGAAACCACAACTCCAGCATTTCCTGACACCCATTACTTCCTGCTATATATCATCTTATCACTTCAAATCTATTTCCTGAGCAAAGAGGTATCTCTGCACAGAGAGGAAGAAAGTAAGGCAGAATGGGAACCGAAAATAAGGGAACCTTTTTCAGTTTTCATCAGTATTGCTCTGGTTTTGTTTTGTTTTGTTTTTTGGGGGTGTTACATTTTTCTACTTCTTTCTTGGCTTAGATACTTAAGCATTTTGGTTTATGGCTCCTATGAGAACAGGGATTGTTTACTGGGAAAAATGGGGACAGGAGCAGTATAGCGCAGTGGTTTAAGGCTCTGAGCTGCAAGTCTGGAGACTTGGGTTTGAATTCCACAGCCCCCACCTGCATACTGTGTGACCCTGAGCAAGTCACTTAACTTCTGTGTGCTCCCAGGTCACACCTGTAAACAAGCTTTCAGCTTAGTGTGCCACTCCTGGTTAAACAGAAGAAGAAGGAGAAGAAGATGATCATCACCACGGCCACCACAGGTAATGGGCTTAGGCAGGCTTGCCTGGGGTTCAGTGGGTGACTACCCCCCCCCCCCAAGCACTATAAAAGCACACGTCGTAAGTGTCCTCTGGATGCACTTTTTTGTTTTGTGGCTGTCTGCTTGCTCCTCCTGTTACTTTCCCACCACCATGCGGCTGCTTCCTCAGCATCCTCGCTCTTGGTGGGTGGTGCCAGTTCTGTCTCTGTGCAGCTACTTCTCCTGGTTGCTGTGTTCTAGCATCTTTGGTTTTATTGTCCAGCCGCCTGCTTCTTCCTCCTGTGCTTCTGTGGGGGGCTTCTGTGCTCCTCCTGGTCTCTTCTGGGGTTTGTGTTTCCTTTTCCTTTGTAGCTGCTGGTGGTCTGCTGTCTGCCTTCTGGCCCTTTGCTGCCGTTTTGTTCTCTGTTGGTGCTCACCTGCTTGTGCTGACCACAGCTGTCTTTGGCTGGCCTCCCCTTCATACCTCTCAACCTCTTTCCTCATAAATCATGGACAAGACTTAACAAAATCAGGGACAAACTGTTTTTGATCGGACTCCTTCTTGACGCCCCAACCCCCTTTCTGCTCCGGCCCTTGGAGTTCTTGCTGGGGTGGGTTGTTTTTCCTGTTGTTGCCAGGATTCTCCAATGGCTTCTACCCCCGCCACTCAATGCTGGGATTGGTTCTTCTCCCCTGCTGGCCCTTCCTCTCTGTCTGTGCGTCCCTGCCTGCTGTGTCGGCTGCCACTGTGGCTGCTTCCAGCCCTCTGCTGCTTTGGCTGTGACTGTGCTCTGCTTTCTGTGTCTCTTTGGGCCTTGCTTCCTACCTGTCTGCATGCCTGCTTTAGGACTCTGTCCTGTGTTGGGGCTCATGCCCCAGCGACCACTGGGCTCTTGCCCCACTAACTCCCAGGCTCCTCTCTCTTTGAACCTGATCTCCAGACTCCATGGAAACAATCACACCTGCCTATTTTGACCCTGCTTGGATCAGCAGGTAGATTCTGCCTCTAGACCGTGCACCCTGGCATCCAGTGAACCTCTTCCTCTCTGGACCTTGCTCCACAGTATCCAGCCTGCCCAACATTGGGACCTGGCTCTCAGAGAGTCCCTACAGTTCTGGACCTTGTTCTTCCACACCTACCTGCCTAGCATTGTGACCTTGCTCACCCTGCCTGCCTCCTGGACCCCACAGCCATTCCTGCTTCTTGGACCTAGCTCAGCTAAGACATTTCATGCTTCATTTCAGGACTTGCCCCTTAGTAGACAGGAGGTGGACTCTGCCTTTGGGATGTTGTTCCTTGGCTCATTCAAGCTTGTGCCATACTACTGATACTGGATCCTACCTCCAGGACCTTGTTGACAGGCTTCCCTTGATCCATTAGCATGCCTTACAGCTGGGACCTTATTCCCACTTTCAGTCTGACCCCTGGAGGTTGTGCCTTCTCTAGACATTCCATGCAGTTCAAAAATGATCTCATTCCTGCCACCTTGTTGCCTTCTCTAGTACTACAACAGTAGTTTGCTTTTGTTCCTTTAAGCATGTGAGGATCAGCTAGCAAACAGGATCACCTTCCATTGGAGAATGAAGACCAAGACAGGAGTGCGTTCATTTCAACCAGTGCCTAAGTAAGCCTGCCAAATCCTTAATCGGATATTAAGAACTGGACTGCAGTAAAACTGACACCCTGAAAGAACACTGGGTTCCAGTTTTCAGCCACAACAAAGAAAAAGGACCTCTTTGATCTTTATGCTGCCTTTCTGAAAGCCAGCGTTGCTCAACCACTTCTGCTGTGCCTCTCGGTCACCTGGACGAGCTTAAGAACCTCATGTTGTAGGTCAGCGCTAACATGACAAGGCTTGAGACAAAGGTTATGGCCAAGGAACGTCTGCTGCTAGATTCTGGTCCCGTACTCTCCGGCCTGCTCATGATAAAGATTCATCTTCAACTTCTTCCTTGCCATGGCCTCCTTAACTTGTTCCCCAACCTGTGCCCATCACTGCAGCTCCAGCCATCCCCTGACATTACAGACCTTCCACCACCAGCTACAGTTCTACACTTCTTGCCTTGCCACAGCTACCTGACTCTGACTCTCATGCAGATGTGTTCCCGCATGAGCCCCTCCGCTGCATGACCTGATCCTGAACTAAACTCAGTTGCTGTGACCAACACCATCTGAAATTCCTTGGCAGCCAAAATGTAATCCTCTTTGCAGGACTTGTGCTCCAGTGACTACCGATCTTGCAGCCTAACCACCGTCTCAGTCCTGCCCCAACAACTCTGAGCTCACACCCTAACACAAGTGGGCTCACACCCCATGAATACTGGGCTTATGCCCCTTTGCCACTGGCCTTACACCTCTTTGACAGACAGGTCTTACCCAGGCTTACATCTCAAGGACCGCTGGGCTCCTTCCCAACGCTACCAGGTTCATGTTCCATGGCACTTAAATATTTCCTATTTTTTTTCCTGCTCTTTTTTGTTTATATTTTATGCCCCAGCTTTTTCCCCTGTTTTCTCCCTCCCCCATGCCCAGTCACATGTGCGCCATGGCTCAGAGGCACCCTCCCACTGCTTGCTGCCACCATCCACCTACGCTGCCTGTCAGACCTCCACCCATGGGCATCGAAACTACTGGGGGGTGACACAGATCCTCCCCAGGAGAGGAGAGCTGCCATTACAGCTGCTCAGTCCTGCTTCTCTCCCCCCCCCCCCAGCTGGCTCCCCGATGATCCTGGCTTATTTCTGAATCCAGGTTGCTAGCATGGCATGGCTTGAGATAAGGTGTCCAGTGCCTCAGTCCCCTGTGCCACCGGGCCAGCAAATATTTCCTATTATGCTTAGGCTTAAAAGATACTCTTGTAACCGGGAGGAATGGCGACCTAAAGCCTTGGATTCCCAGAGGTGTCCTCTATGGAAGGGGGGGGGTCCTCTCCTTCATGCTGAAGGACATAATTGGTAGATAGCTTGCTTTCATAGTTTTTCCACCAGTTAAGTTTGAATCCAGGTGGTGGCTTCTTTCCTCAATACAGCAGTGGCCTTCCCTCGCTCCATAGTGGAATGATATCCTGACTGTTTTTGATGCCTTCGGCTGTGAGTTTTGGGGTTTCTTCCCTACGGGACTTTCAGCCAAGGGGCCTCGCTTCTGTGGCAACTCTAGAGGCAGAACCCTCCTCAAGAGGGTACTGGGTCATTGTACCTCGAAAGGGTAGTAGTTTCTCCAGAACAGTGTGTGTGAAAGGCCACACGTAGCCAGTATAACTTCTTCCATTGTAGTACAAGCACTACCACATTGCACAAACATCCTGCACACTTAGTCATCTGCTGGACCAGTGAATTGACAGGCTTATCTGGGGTTGGATGGGGCAGCAGGTGATCAAACCATGCCCCCCCAATGAGTGAACATGTTGGAAGTGCCCTCCAGATGCTCACTTTATTGCTCCCTCAGTCCACCCCTTCTCCGTGGATTGCCTCTCTCCATCCGGGCTTCCTCCCTACTGTACCTTCTGCTGAGAGATCTCGCTTCTGCTGCACCTCTAAGGTAGAACCCATCTCAAGAGAGTTCTGGCTTGTACCACAAAAGGGGTGTAGTTCCTCAGGAACACAGAGTGCAAGGCCACCGCACACATATCAACCGTACCCTCTACCATTGTGGCAAGCACTACCGAGTGCTGCGCAAAGAAGCCTCCCTACACACTAAGGCCCTGTCACACTACACCACTAAAACCCTCTAATGATTTCAAACCATTACAGATGGTAAACGTTACAGTGTGTTCACACTGCCAGTGAACCGTCATGATAATGGTTCAGAACCGTTACAGCCGGTCCACATTGTGGGTGACGGGTGACTGTTACAGTTGGCACCTTATCCCACAATGCAGTTTGTGCTGCACCGAGGGCAATGCTGGGGCTACACGCTCATGCGTCCACACTACAGCTGGTAACGTTACAGTCAGCACCCTATCCCACAGTGCTGTTTGTGCTACACCGAGGGCAATGCTGGGGCTACACATTCACGCGTCCACACTACAGCTGGTAATGTTACAGTCAGCACCCTATCCCACAATGCAGTTTGTGCTGCAGTGAGGGCAGTGCTGGGGCTACATGCTCACACGTCCACACTACAGCTGGTAATGTTACAGTCAGCACCCTATCCCACAATGCAGTTTGTGCTGCACTGAGGGCAATGCTGGGGCTACACGCTCATGCGTCCACACTACAGCTGGTAACGTTACAGAGGCAGAACCGTTACAGCCAGTCCACAATGTGGGTGACGGGTGACCGTTACTGTCGGCACCCTATCCCACAGTGCTCTTCGTGCTACACCGAGGGCGATGCTGGGACTACACGCTCAAGCGTCCACACTACAGCTGGTAACGTTACAGAGGCAGAACCATTTTCGTAACCGTTGTTGAAGCCACCTCATAAGTGGTTTCAACAACGGTTACAAAAACGCCTCCTGTAACGTTACAGGTGTAAACGCAAACCATTGCGGTAACGGTTTGGACCCTCTGTAAGCGTTACAGATGGGAGTTTTCAGTGAGTGTGGACAGGGCCTTAATTGTCTGCTGGACCAGTGAATTATATTCATTATTTAGAAAAAAATTAAAAATAGTTGCTTCTATCCCTATTATTGTATTTGGTAACTAAGAAAATTAAAAACGTTAAAATAATTTGTTAAAATCTGCTGAGGGAGGCTGAGACTGGTGTAATTATCTGCTTCCCCCCAGTCAATGTCTCCATTCAGTTGCTGACAGTGACTGTTGCGTGAAATGACTGGTATAGTCTCCTCCCAACCACTGCTCTTACATCATTGCCTAGAGTGACACCTTCTGGGAAAAGCTTTAACTGTAGAAACAGTGTTTATCCCTCACAGCCAGCGGTACTGCACTACTGCCTACGCTACAGTCACTCTTGTTGGGAAAGGCTGGGGCTAGAGTAGAGTATCTGTGAGCTCCCTATAACCTGTGCTCTGACACAAGTATATAGTAAAACTTCTGGGAGAAGCTAGACCTGGAGTAGTTATGAATGCCCTAATGGCCAGTGCAGCTGAATCATTTCCATGCAGCGACTCTACTGGGAGAGACTGGATTCAAGTACCTGCAAGCTCTCGTACAGACAGCACATTTACCTACATCATTGCCTATAGTCCCCTCACAGCCAGAATCTGTCAGTGCCACTCCTTGGATCAGCAGCTAAAGTGGGAATGTTTTCTTTTCTAGTGTTAAGATCGTCACCTATCCAGTTATAAAGGAGGCTGCTCAAATCCGCTATGCAGTATGCAGATTCTTTCACACTCCAGTCTGATTATTATTGTTGTAGTTACACAACCAGTGTTTATTAATAAATTAGTTATTTTTCTAAAGACAAGAGTAACTGGTTGTTTGTGGACTCGTCTCTGAGGGAAGGGTACCTGGATAAAAGGAGTGCATAGTAAAGGTCTCCAAGAGAGTAATTTGTCCTGCCCAGAGCAGAGACCCTTACTAGGGGAGTTTGAAGGGTAGAAGATGGTGGAAAAGAGGCGATCAGAGCACCAAGGCCTTGCGCAGGTAAACGCTTCTGTCTTTCCTACAGGTTACAGAGTCTTCTTGCCTCACTATTAACCTCAACCTCTCCTTGCAGACACACAGTATGGTTCCCTCCTTGGACATGCGGAAACCCCAGCAAAAAGAGACTGAGACAGTCTGGGTTGAAGCATTTATGCCCTCTCCTTCTCTTTTTCTCCCTGTTGTCTTGGTCACGCCATTCTGATGTCACTAACCTTTACCCAGGTTCATCTGATTGGCTGATACTGCTTCAAGCCTGGAACTGTGGGTGACATCTACCTCGCCATATTGTCAGTCCTTGGTGTCTTTGGGACCCAGCTTCCTCTCGCAGATTATTTAGCATCTGAATGTATCTGTTCAGATGCCACTGAGATAGACCGTCTCCGATTCTTTTGTGTACTAATAAACTTATTCCCCTTCTGTGAAGCCAGTACAGTGAAAGTCCAGATATAAGAAACACTGCTGGACTATTGAAAAATCTCCCAAATAGGCCAATTTTCTCACCTTTGAATTCTGCCTCCTGGCCCCACACTGTTACAGAAGGTATTAGCAATCTGATAAAAACATTTCAAATGACTAGCAAATGTCTGGTTGTCACATACCTCTCCCTTTATTTTTATGAAGTTGCATATTTGTGAGGTTCACATATCACTGCTTCATGTGGGCTGTCTGGCCAGATGTTTACTCATACTGTTGAGCATTCGGATAGACCCTGTACAGTGGGATATATGTATGGCATTAATACTTACAGAGTAATATCCTCTTATTCCTGGCAGGAATTTTCATGGAAATTGATCATTCGTTTCTTTGGTACCCTGCAAATTGTCACCAAATTTCATACAATGGTAGTAATCCAGAGTTGGCGTAACTGCGGGGTCTCTCCAGCCACGCATGGACATATTTTTTTGACTTACTCATTGCTGGAACCTTACTAGGTGAAACTACAAGCTACCCTACAATCTGTTTTTGGGAAGGAGTTCCTATTAATTGACCGAATCTGTCTGTTCCTGGAACTCCCCTGGGGTTTCAGGGGCCCAAGTACTAGGAAGATGCTTTCTATTCAGTATAGTTGCAGCCAAGAAATACTTAGTAAAATTTGCTTGCTCCACTGCGCCTGGAATATTCCAGTGGCAGGGGTGTCATGCTAACTGGTTATGACATGGAAGCGCTAACAGCTGAGACCGCCCATAAAATGGCAGAATCATAAACAATTTGGGGACAACGAGTGCAGTATATGCTGCAGCGCGAAGCGGACTTTGTACCATAGCCCTGAGGCCATGTACTATTACTATGCGTGTTTTAACTGATACTGTCTTCCTACGTTATGGTAAAACTGTTTGCAGTTGATCTAGCCTATTTATTTGTACTTCTTCTGCTATATCTGTACTTGTTTGGCGTCGTTCCACTGGAACTCGCTTATTGTATTTGTCATGTTGCCTTGTAATCTCTGCTGTTGACGTGGAATCTTTGTAAAAGTGCACTTGTGCTCGAAAGTATTCTCTGACATTTTCAATAAATAAATATTATCTTGTTCTTGTTGCAGGTAGAGGTGAGCACGGGGCTGGTGGTGCCTCTCCCAAAATGAGATCAAATCAAAGCGGTACTAAAGGGAGGGCACTTCATAGCTGATAAGATAAAAAGGAGCAGACAGGTGAGAGAGGTGTGTGACGCCAGGGACGTCACAACTCTTAACATTTCATCCCAGTCATTCAGGGCTCCATCAGAAGATTTGTCTGATGAAGCCCCTGATTAGCTGGGGCAAAGTTAGGAGTTGTGACGTCTCTGATATCTTCCTCTCACATGTCTGTACACTATCTTACTAACTATAGTAATAAAGTGTCTGCTTGAAGAAAAACTTCTTTTTTTGTGGTCCTTGGAGCAAGGGGCGAGTGCCCTCCATCAGTACTGCTCTGAATGATCTTGCTCTTGTTGTACATCTGTATGGCCTTTGTTGTGATAAAATCTCTCCATAGTAAGATATTTTGTAAACACACACAAAAGCTGCAATGAAAGACCTCTTTGACTTTCTGAAGAGAGTAATATTTGTCAGAATATCACATTTGAAAAAGAAGGGGAAAAAATATTGCACAGCACCAAGCATTCCTCAGCAAAAGGCACAGGCTTGGGGGGAAGTTCTCTTTGCAAGTAGCAGCAGCAGTGCAATCCTCTGACCTGGCACAGTTTCTCTAGAATTTTGCTGAGTGTGCCTCTTGTCATCCCCACCCCCACCCCCCTTGACTCCGAGGGCAACCAGAGAGCCAGCAGGATACACGCACATCAGCTTGTTTTAATGAACTCCCCCAGCACAAAAGCTCTGAGTCACTTAAGCATGTTAGCAGTTTGCCAAGAAAGCAGGCTGCTTTCACAGGTTGCTGCTTCTCCTACATCATCAGGTTCTGGGTTGGAATTTTGGGTAGTTGACTCAATACATTTTAACCTTTTGTCACGAAATGTTGGACACTTAGTGTCGCTCATAACATGGAACACAGCATCATACATGGAGATACAAGCGGAGAACACTTAGAAAATCAATACCTTTACTTGTACAACGTTTATGATTTAGCAATTAGAATATTTAAGAATTTCTGTTTTAAAAATCTTGAGTTTACTGCACCTGATCTGTGTGGGCAGCATATTTCCCATGTGGGACAGAGCAATTTTGAGGTGGAAAATGAGGGCCGTCCCTCGTTGTGAGGGACAGTTGAGACTAGGTATACTTGAATAAAACTAACAAATACTCAATGGAGAATGATAAGGCACACGCTGGCAACAAAATGGCACAGAGAACGGTCAGATGAGTCATTCTGGGCCGCAGTGTGCAGGTGGCAACAGTAGTGACATTTGAACCCCATCATCTACAGTTTTACAGTTTAGCGTTCATCTAACCAGTAGACCACAATGCCTTCAAAATACAGTTTATTTTTCCAGAATAGCCCAACTGGATCCATTTTTCCATTTCTGCTATCACTAACTGTGCAGCAGGTAGGACTGAAGCCAGGAAGGCAGGAGAATTGGCTAGCTCAGGGTTATGATGAGCCAGTGGCTGTGGGTGGTGGTAACTGAATACATGATCTCCTGTTTGAGATTTACTGCTCCAGCGACTAGAGAATCACAGTGCCCTGCTCTGTCCGCATGTGCACTGGTGCGAGCAAGTGTGTATTGCACTGCTGCGGCTACAGAAAGGGTGGCAGAACTGTGGAACAGTCTTCCAGCCAAGGTGCTGGGTGCCAAAACCAGAAATGGTTTCAAACGTGGCTGGGACAGAGTGAAGGTTATAGTGGTTACCCAGGGGGGTAGTAGTAGTAGTAGGGAGGGGAATTGGGGGGGGATGAATTGTGAGGGCCACTACTCAGTTTAGACAGTAGGTCCCAGGGTTTCATAGGGAACTACGGGCAGACTGGATGGGCCATTGGTCTTTGTCTGCCATCATTGTCCATGTTTCTTAGTGTGTGCGTGTTCCAGTGTAATACTGTGCATGCGTTATTCAGTGCTCGTGCACAAGTGGATGCGCACTTGTGGCCCAGTGTTGCACTGTTCAGCTGTGCATATTTCAGTGTGCATGCATTCACAAGGTGGGGTACACACTTGTGCTTCTGCGTTCTACTGCATATGTTTAATTTAGTGTAGTGTGGATGCATATGTGTATATATTTACTTTTAACTTGCACTTTTTATTTCCGGCCCTCCTGGGATTAATCCTACCTCACTCGGGTTGCTTCTGATCCTTTCCAGCCACCGGTTCTGCTTTGCCAATCTCCAGAGTCAGACCTCAACCCCTGGAAGGGACACAGAGAGCTTATCTTCTGCTGGCAGGGTGCAGGACTGTTGACTAGACCGACTCACGAGCGTAATGGCTTAAGTCAGCGGCAGTTGGGAAGAGGGGCAGGTGGAGCTGGGGTGGCAAATGTATGGGGCAAGGGTGGCTGTCATTTGGCATTCAGGGTATTTTATCAGCAGTCTTCTCCTGCCACCCTAACATTTGACATCCCTGTCCCACTGTTACGGTGGCCTACAAAGGGAGCTGGCGTTTTGTGTTAATTGCGATGTCAAGACTGACCCACTGCGGTAGGAGGTGCTGTTGCAGTGGGAGCTGGGTATCCTTCCACTCAGAGTCTGAGAGCAGTGTCTCTGCATCACTCCCATGATTCCACTGATAAGGGGCAGGTGTGGTTCACCCATATGAGGGCCCCACGTGCTCTGCCGGCATCACCCAGCCAGAAAATGCACGCAAGCTTTTCTTGTATTCCAGGTGGATGCAAATGCGTGTGAATGAGCGCCAGTATCGTGTACTTCAGTGTTGCAGTGCTCTTCTGTATGTGTTTCATTGTACATATGCAAGTGTGTTGCACTTGTGCTTGTGTTATGCTGTACAAGGGATGCTGTACACTAAAAAGTGTGGGGGTATAGTTTAAAAAAAAATTGTTACTGATCCAGAACAATAGAATAATTAAAAAATAACAGAAAGGTTGGGGGGCTTCAGCTCCACCCGCCCACCTCTGCCCTTAACCATTCCCGGTGCTGTGTTGTAAATGTGTTCTAGACTGCTTGTGCAAGTTGTATTTCCCTGTGCTCTACTGAAACTGTGTGTGTGCAAGTGCGTTCACATTTGTGCTTCAGAGTTCTTTGTACTTTGTTTAACTTCCGCTGAGGAAGGCAGCATTTTGGTGTGACGTGGCTTACCATTGCTAACAATAATGCGAAGCTGTCACTTTAAGACATGACTTTTCCTGTACTGCAAACTTTTTCTGACCTCAACACAGCGCTTCAGTTAAATAAACACTGGTCAGGCCCTTGAGGGTACAGATCTCCCAACACCCTCCCCCCCCTTTTGCTGGAACTCCCACACTAATACCACTTCCCTGGTTCTAACTCTTAGGCAACTTATCAGCAGAGGATCCCAGGCAGGAGGGGTGCTGATGGGTTTACACCATGAAACATGTCTAAAAATAAAACGTGATTAAAGAGTCTCAGTTAATTAAGCATGGGCCACAACTGTGAAACTCTTTTTTATGCCAAACACATATTTAAATACACAGTATAACTGGGTCTCTGTAGATGGTGTTGGTTACTTCCCCTGCCTTGTGAGCTCAGACAAGGTTGAGGAGCCAGTGTAGTTAACCTCCTGATTGGGGGGAAGGTTGTATCCAAGAGTTAAGTTAAATGCATGGCACCTCCACTGAGAGAAAGGTTTGACCTATGTACATAGTTAGAAACATAGACAATGATGGCAGAAAAAGAACCACAGACCTATCCCGTCTGCCCACCCTACTTAACTACTCTGCACTGGTCTTAGTGACCATCCACCCAATTTGTTCTGCCACCCCTTTTCTAGTAGTAATCGTAGTCTTTATTTGTTTGTGGTGCCCTTCCCTGGAGGCCCAGGGTGTCATTTACAAAAAATAATAAAATACAAATATACACGAATACTCTCAACTCTATTCAATACAATTAAAGCATACATATATAAGTATTTAAACATTTATAGCTGATATACTTATTTAATCCCAAATGCTTGAATAAACAAAAAAAACTTTCAGACCCGTTTAAGGTCTCCCAGAGCCTCCCTCAAAGTCATAGTCAAGGAGTTCCATAGGACTGGGGTGCCACCTCAAGTGCCCCATCCCAGGACGATTTCAGTCTGCCCTCAGGACTATGAGGAGGCCTTCTTCGCTGGAGCAGAGAGGCGACTAGGAATGTGTGAGTATGAAGGAGCTCTGACAGGTAACCCAGGCCCAGCCCATGCAGGACCTTGTTTGTCAGAAGACCCACTTTAAAGGAGATATGCCACTTTACCAGCAGCCAGTGCAGTTCACGCAGCACTGGCGACACGTGACAGGCCCTGGAAAGGCCCATCAGTAGCCAGGCCACAGTATTCTGCAGCGGCTACAGGCATTACAGCACCCTCCTTGACCCGGGTATAGGCGTTGCAGTAGTTGAGCCTCGAGGTCATGAATCGCATGTACCAGCTTGGTCAGATCATCAAGGCGGGACAAGGGACTTAATCTGGCTGACATTTTTTTAGATGATAAAAGTCATTCCGACAACTGCCACCACCTGAGCCGCCAGTGTTAGCTTCTTGTCAAGGATGACGCCCATTTTTCACTGTGGTGGAGGCTAATAACCTAGAGGGGTCAAGCCAAAGCCCAATCTCCCCCTAGGAAGCTTCTACTCCTGCCCTTCGACCCAGATCCACCACTAGTACCTCAGTTTTCTCAGGGTTCAGTCTCAGTCGGCTCGATGACATCCAGGACTGGATCTCAGACAAGCACTTTTTAAGCTCATCGACTGCACTCTCCAACCCAGGTGCAAAGGACAGGTGGAACTGGGTATCATCGGCATAACATTGGGCTGGCAGTATAGCCTAGAGGTTAGAGGAACGAGGCGTGAACAAGCTTGGCACATCCAACAGACCAGACCTAAGTTTGATTCTCACAACCTCTACTTGCATACTGTGTGACTCTGAGCAAGTCACTTAACCGCCCAGTGCTCCTAGGTCGCCCCTGAAAGCAGGCACTTGTGCCTAGTGGGCCTGACCCGGTTACCAAAGTCTAAAATAAAAAAAAACAAAAAAACAGTGAAACCCAAGCCCATACCTTCTAATGATCTCGCCCAGAGGCAGCATGTACACTGCGAACAACATAGGTGATAAGATCAAACCCTGGGGTATCCCACAGGACAGAGCCACCGGGCACGAGGAGTATGCCCCTATCGCAACCCTTTGGGTTCTGTCCTTAAGATAGGACTTGAACCAGCCAATGACCTTGCTGGTGAGTCCTACATATCCCCTGAGTTGGTCCAGTAACAACCCATGGTCCAGACTATCAAATGCTGATGAGAGATCGAGGAGAACAGAATTGACCAATCTCATGCAGTGGTAGAGCTACTTCTTGTGATGCGGTGACCGGGGTTCGGGAACAAGCCCAGATCATCGGAGGACCGCCCGGGCAGGGGGATGCTGTCCTCCTCCGGGGGGGGGGGGGAAGGGCAGTCGCTCCCACTGCGATACCACCACCTGGGTGCACATGGGTGGAGGTGCAGCTGGGAGTGCTGAGAGGACGGGGAGGGGAGGATGGCAGCCGGGATCTGGAGCAGTGGCATGTCTCAGCTTGTGCATGCTCCTTGGATCCCCTCGCTGGTCATCGTCCTCAGGAGAGACATGGGACAGAAAATGCAATGTATCCGCACCTTCAGGCAGTGAAACCAGTGCTGAGCCAACAGACCGACACTGGAGAACCGGAAAGACAGCCCAACATGATTGGTGTAGGTAGGGAGGAAGCCGAGACTCACTCTATCCCTGCACAGGAGGTGAACAATGGCTGGATGGGGGCTGGTCTTTCCAGGTGCTCCAGAGGTGTGGCTGAGCCATTCAGACAACTTGGGAGTCCCCGAGAAAGAGGAGCGGTGCAGAGAGGAGGGGGCTCAAACACTGAAGGAAAAAAAATGTATTGGCCGCTATCCCTTATCTCTCACACTGAGCAAGTCATTAAGCACCTGATCCAGTGCCGTCTTTGTGCTGTGCATTGCCCTAAACCCAGACTGGAGGGACTCTTAGATGTTCAAGGCAGTAAGGTGTGCTTCGAGCTATAACGCAAACACCTTCTGAATAACCTTTGCCAAAAAGCGAAGATTAGATTAAAACCCTCTGATAAGGAGAATCTCAGTGAATATTGGACCCAGCTGCCTCATGCAGCTCACTAGTTGCATTGGGGCTGGATTCAGATTACAAAAGGCTGGGCACAGCTCAGAGATCACCTCAAAAACCTTGTTCACCGTCATCGATCAAAACTCTCCCCAGGACCACTGAGCCCGACACTGACTCCCAGGCTCCACCCTGCCAGGTTGTACCAACCCACTTGGAGAAATCCTGGCCCTAATGGAGGACACTCTGTTCAAGAAGAACTAAGTGACCTCCTCATGCTTTGTGCATGAAAAGGCTCTAATGGGCTCCAAACAGGCTGGATGTAACAGTGTCTACCATTCGAAAGAGCTGAGCTGGTTGGTTCTTTCCAGCAGCAATCTCCCTAGACAGAAAAGCCACCTTTTTACTGGTGATTGCTTTCTGATACTCATCGTAATGAGACATCAGAACAAGTTTATCCTCCTGTGCCCTGGTGTTTCTCCAACAGTGCTCCAAACTTCACCTCTTGACCTTCATCGCCCTCAACTCCTCATCGAACCAAGGTGAGCCTAGGCGTGACACCAATGGCCATACATGGACTTTGGCTAGAAGGTCAAAGACCTCAGTGTAGCCGCATTATAGGCCACCACTGGCCCTCCAGCACATGCCTTCAACACTTCTGAGGTGTCCAGCCGCCAGCAGTCCCTCAGAGCAAAGCCCTTTAAAAGGGTGGAACCAGACAACCTCCACAGGGGATGAACTACAAGGGGGTGGGGAATGAAACCTGATAGTGCAATAATCCGACAAAGGGACTGGATCAGTCTCAAGATCATTAATCTCGAGCCCCAATGAGAGCACCGGGTCCAAGGCATGTCCATGTAGGTGGGTTCCAGAAACAATCACTTGTGCAAGGCCCAGCGCTTCCATGCTCTGGAGGAAATCCTGAGTAAAATGTAAGCCCTTGTTGTCGACCCAGGCGTTAAAGCCACCAAGAATAAGCCATCTTGGCAACTCCAACATCCTGTCAACGGTGAAGGCTGCAATTTCCTGTAGGAGCTCCCCATCTTGCCCTGGGATGGTGCACAAGGAGGATCCTGCAACCTGCAATCTGCATCTGGACCCCCATGCAGGGCTACATATGCAAACGCTGAGGTATTCCCACTGGATGCATCACCAAGTTTAGCTCAGATCTAAAAGAGATGCCCCCCCCCCCCCGCAATCCTTACCTGGACAGTGAACCACTGAGAACCCACCAGGAGGACCACCGACTCTGGTACTGGGCTTGAATTATCCCCCAGCCAGGTCTCGGTGATGCAAGCCAGGTCAACCGAAGAAACAAGATCTACTGTAATAGCAGACTTATTTCTCACTAACTTGGCATTGCATAATACTGCCTGAAGTGGACAAAAGGAGAAAGCTGGCCCCTTAGCAGAATGCCCACTTGGTCTTTTGGGTTCCCTGGGTAAAGGGACCAAACACGGCTGACCTCTCTCCAGTCCCCTTCTCTTTCCAGGGCATCTTCTGGTCCACACTGTCCCAATTGACACCTCCCCATCAGTCATTACAATCCTCCTCCTCTTCCTTCCAGTCCCCATCTCCCTACACCGCCGATATACGGTGGCCAGCGTGGGGAGGGGGATGGAAGAAGCGCGGGTTTCTGAGAAAGGACGGGAAGTAGCAGAGCCTAGAGGTCTGTAACAAGCGGCACATCCTGGGATTACTTACAACTACACACTTCAACTCCCAACCCCAAGAGAAAATAGCCTATAACACACACACACCAGCAGTCACACCCTAACTGGTACAAGAAACAATACTAATATTCTAACACACACAACTCACCATACACACTCCTAAAAAATCCAACAGATAAATTAAAATAAAGTCTCTGTTCAGATAACCCCCCCATCAACCCACCAAGCCACCACCCTCCCTACCCACAACAGCAGACACTCATTTATACATGATCAGCTTAAATATATAAAATTCAACAGTCCACTCACACAACGTACCTTATCTAAAACCCAACCCAATTCACCCCCGAAAATAAACACAAACTACAGTAAATCTAGGAGAACCAGGAGTCCAAGAGAGTCCAGCTGATTATAAATGTAACCAGTCTATAAATAGAAATAGCTGGAAGTTAGTCGGTTCAAGGAGTAGAGTCCAGTGAGGTGCTGTTACAGGCAATAATATTCTTGGCCTCAAACAATCAAACTAAGTCCCAATGTCAAAAATCAAATGAAACTGGATGAAGCCGTAAGGATAAAATGTAAGTGGATGAGGTTGTAAGGAGTTCCTGCTCTCACCAGGGAAAGATTCAATCATTCACTAATGTAAGACTAAACGCTGCTCTCCACTGCAGCGTTAGTCGAGTGTGAACCAACATGTAACAACAAAACAGCAATTAAACAATTAGCCCATGGTTTTCCTCACCACCCAGCAGGAGTCCTCTGATTTTAGACTGATTAGCTCAACAGTCATCTAACTGACAGCTATAGGCATGAGGACAAGCTCCACTTCAAGGCTGTCGGACGCTGTCAGGATGATAAAGCCTCCAGGTACAGTAATCCCGCTCAACATCAAAGCCCAACTCACCAGTGGATCTAACTGGCTCAGAGTCCGATGACCCAGGGCTCAAGCAAGCAAAGTCCAAACTTTCTCAAATGGAGTAGGCAACACTCCACTCTGCTCCTCAGAATCGGGCTAATTCAGGCAGTCTCCTATGTCCGACACCCCAGGTTCGAACAAAGCAGAGCTTGTACTTTCGCGGCTAGAGTCGGCTACCTTCCTGTTGTGCTTCACTCTGTTCGGCTGCTCCACACACAACCCCGAAGCAAGGATGGTAGTGGCAGGCTCTCTCCGCACCACTCTCATCCGATGCAAAAATACTGAGATTAAGTGAAGAATGATATGAAAAAAATTAAATGAAACCGCACAAACTGGACTAACTACTAAAAAATAAAAAACCTAACACTCCTACCTCTAATTCACTATTAGTCCCTAGCTAGCGATCCTCCCCGCTAATCTCAAAGCTCCTGACTGACTTACTTAATGTAAACCACAAAAGCAAATTTAAACTTAAAACTTAGGGAAATGTAAAAAACAGTATTAGAATAAAATTCTAAAAAGTTTCTGGGTTCTCCCAAACAAAACTGCTCAATCCAGCTGAAATTTTCGTCAAGAGCACAGAGCTTGGACTGACAGCACACCCACCATTTCTCACTGATCCAATATGCCTGTCCCATCCCTGTTTGGTGCTGCTGTCTAATTTGGCCTGTACCTCTTCCTCAGCAACTTATTCTACTTGTACACCACCCTTTCAGTGAAAACGTGCTTGCAAATGCCGACCCACCAGAGTAGCAGTTTGATTTCCGTTTGCGACGCCGACAACCCGGGTTCAGGAGTGGACCCAGGTGTTGGAGGGCCGGCCAGGGGAGAAGGATCGAGCATCCTGTGGAATGCTTTCCTTCTCCGGGGGAGGGAGGAAAAGAGTGTCCAGTGCTTTATGGACCCCTGGCGGAGGATGGGGCTACCACTGCGACCAGCACTGTCTCGTTAGGGGGTGGGGCGGACACTGGTCATCATTGCATGTCCCTGCTCCCAAGGGAGCAAGCATCCATTAAAGCCAACCCCTGGCATGATGACCCGCCCTCACCACCACCCACTGCCTTCGATGTCCGCCAGGGGGCCCTGCTCCCGTGGCCCCAACTCAGGAGGTAAGCTGGGGCTTGCCAAAAGTGTCTGTTGGGAGGGGGAGCCCCCCTGGCAGCCCCACCCGGGGGGGGGCCTGGGCATGGGGACGGCAGGCGGGTCCAAGGTCAGGGGGACCAGAACAAAAAAATAAAGTGCTTGCAGATGTCCTTTTTGAATCCCTCCCTCCACCACCACCAACTTCAATGAATTCCCTCTTGTCCCAGTGTTTGATCTCAAGGAAAATAGTTCCTTGGCATTCACTCTGTTTATCAAATCAAATTAACTTTTATTTATAACTCGTTTTTCAAAAGCCAAAGCGTGTATACATTGTGAGAGACCACAGACAAACATTCAACCAGTAAAAATATATAAAGAGATAAAAAGGCAGCAAAAGTAAAACTAAGCATGATCCCCAAAAGCCAAATTAAATAAATACATTTTCAATGAGGCTTTATAGGTCTTGGTGGACAAGCACTCTCTAATCCGATAAGGTAGAGAATTCCACAAGGTCGGGGCCACAAAAGAAAAAACCCTGGCAGCTGATGACTGAAGAAGGACCCTGGGAACCTCTAGCAGTTTTACCTAGCATAGTTTACCCCACGCAGGTCATTGTATGTTTCAATCATATTACCTCTACCCTTTACCTCTTTGTTTTCAAGGATGTACCTATTCAGGTCCTGCAGTCTCTCCCCCATATGTCTTGCATCGTGTTTCGTGGACCATCTTGGTTGCCCTGCGTTGTACTGCTTCCACCTTGCCACAGGCTCGCCTCAGGTGTGGACTCCATTACTTTGCGCAGTACATCTAGATATCTAGATGTAGTAACGCCAGTGACTTATACAATGGGAGGACTACTTCCCAGCTTCCGTTGCTGTTATCCCCCTCCCTATGCATCCCATTATCCTGTTCGACTCTGCAGCTCTTTTACAGTGTGCTGTAGTTTTTTTTAGGCTCTGTAATATCATGACCCCCTAGCTTCTTTTCTTCTGTAGTACCTTCCAGAACCTCCCATTTCATATTGCATTTGGGTTTCCATTGTGCATCATCTTGACCCTCTGGGATACAGTACTTCCCCACCTCCCCACAGAATCACCTCACCCGTAAATCAGTGCAGTAACAGTTAACCACAAAGTGTGTGAGTTTGACATTTTTTTAAATTAGTACTTATTTCCCACACTGCTCTGCCTCTACCTATGTCAGCCTAGTAGACTCCCAGTGCTGACCTGGGCCCCTGGAAGCTCCCCCTACCTGCCCCGTCAGGATCCTCTAATGGTAGGGCCTTCAGGAAGGGCGGGCTGCTATCCTCTTTGGGCTTTTCTGAAGGCAGTGACAGGGGAACTACGTTGTGCTGGCAGTAGGCACAGCGCCCGAGTGCTGCTGCTGCTGCCGTCCTGCCAGGGCTGGAGGTATTTACACTGTTCCTCCCTCTCAAGATGCATGGCTGTAAATGTGCAGTACGCGCACTACACGATGGGCGGCGTGCACCACAAAGTTAGCCCATCTCCCCTGCCTCTGCTGTCCCTCACTGGCTTACACCTCCTAGACACCCCCAGTTACTGCTCATACAGGCGAGATCAGTTTCCACCAACTCCGAGCAAGAGAGCTTCCTGTCGGTGGGGTAAGAGCCAGCCATTCGGTGTGTGGGGGGGCAGATGACGTCTCAGTCATTGTCCCCTTCTGGCCCTCCCCATCTTGAGCTCGTTCCAAAACTGCTGTGCCCATTGACTGGCCTTGTGCAGCATACATTTAAAAGTAATAAGCATTTAGGCAAAGATTAAAAAGAAAAACAACAAAGGCTTTATTTTAGGGTCAGGACTCCGGCACTAAAAGGAGACCAGGGGGAGGTGACGCAATGAGATAGCTATATAGACCCTTAGTCGGTTCATCTGTACCCTTCCCAACCCAGCCTACATGCATAAAGCTGCTCTTCTTTCACGTGCCAGGTGAAGCCAACTATCGGTAATTTGGGGCTGTACTTCTGGTAGGGATGATTGAAATCGGACAGTTCTCATCCATTGGCCATCCGTTGGAATATCGAAAATTCTGATCCCAAATCAGACACCACCCTGATGTCTGTTAAGGCATCTTAGTCAGAATCAGAATTTCTGATTCCGCATCCGACTTCCCATTAAAAATCTCCCCTCACCTGGCACACAGTGATGAAAACTCCTGGCTGTCTACAGCCAAAGAAGGACCTCACCGTTCCCCTATCCTTGTCTTTCCCTGGCAGGCAGGCCGGCGTCTTTACCTCAATATTTGGAATGCTGCAGTACAGTTTCTGCCACCTTTTGGCTGGGTAGGTAGGTAGGCAGGCGATAGAAGCCAGGGTAGGTTGGCACCTGGATTCAGGTAAGGCTGGTGGTGCTGGGGGGTCTGGCATTCATAGACTATAGAGTTCAACTCAAGTCCCACCAGATGTCCTCTCACAGCAACCCACAACCATAAGCCCACTGCTAACTGCCCTGGTTACCACTTATGCCATACCAGTCCTAGACTACCAGTTACTGCACTGCAGCTGAACCATCCGGAGGGACTCCCATCCCGACTCAAGACAATAATCGAACTCCGGCCTGGCCATTACTGTGCAAGTAAAGTCCACTCCCTGACAGAGTGACCTTGGGAATAAGTGAGGAGGTGGCCAACCATATGCCAGACGCTGTAGTGAATAAGGCACCAGGTGGGAGTCCATGATTTTCTTCCAGTTGGTCCCCTCCTCTGTTATCCCAGGTCACTCAGGGAGGGGGTGGACTTTACTTCTGTGATGCCAGCCTGCCCAGGGTTCAGTTATCTTCTCAAGTCAGGACTCAAGGGCAAGATTGGAGGAGTTCCTTACATATAAACATACTAATTAGCCAACAGAAGAAGGCATTACGATCTATCAATTCTGCCTGATGCTGAATCCACGTACAATATTTCTTTACAAGTTGCTCTGCCCCCGATACTCTTACCCTCACCTTAACTTTATCCCACCTCTTCTTGAAACCACCAGCAGTTTTCTGGTTCCCTACCCCCTCTGGTACCCCTTTCCACCTTGTCACCACTCTTTCTATGAAGAAGTGCCTCCTGGTGTCCTTCCAGAAACTGCCATTACTCTCTGGGTTTTCCCACTAACCAGTTTACCACCCACCTGTCATTTTGCTCCAACCTGCCCCTGCCCTCAGGTCTTCCACCTCCTGATCTATGAGGGACTGTGTCAAAGGCCTTGCTGAGATCTGGGTACAGTATGTCCATCACATGACCTCTGTCTATTGACTTTGTTATCCAGTCGAAGAAACTGATAAAGTGATCAGTCTATATAGATATGTGTGTGTGTGTGTGTGTGTGTGTGTGTGTATGTATGTATGTATATATATATATAAAATGTCAAGCTGACTGGTCTATAGTTTCCAGGCTCATCCCTTACCTGTGTCTTATGCAAGTGCACCACATCCGCAGTTCTCCACTCTCACATCACAACACCTGTGTCCTCGGAGCTATTAAATAGATCTGCCAGTGGGTCTACCAGTACTGTTGCCAGCTCTTTCAGCACCCTTGGGAGCATAACATCTGGCCTGGGAGCTATACCAACTCTGAGCGCCGTAAGTCCCTTAAGGAGCCAGTCCTACTGATCCTTGCACATCCACACTACCCCCCAAACTCCTTATACCTGTACTACCTTGTTGTACTGGTTCATCTTTTTCTTTAGTGAGTACTGAGCAAAAGTGTTCATTCAGTTACTTTGCCATTCCTCTATCTACTCTGCCCCTTGCCTCAGTCTGACAGTACTTTCCTTCCATGCTTCTTTTTCTTGGATGTACTGGAAAAAGGTCTTGTCACCATCCTGGACTCTCCACTGTCCTCAACTCTGCCCCAGCCTTTGTCTTCCATACCTCCCAACTAGCTGTTTTTCGTTTATCGAGGTAATCCACTCTGTGTTCCTCCTGCCGGGTCTTCCTGTATCTTTTTAAAGGAAGCCCTTTTCTCCCTCACAGCACTTACAGCTGGTCCCTGTGAACCAAACATTTTTTTTTTTGTGCTGCTGCTTCTTGCCCATCTGCTTCAGACAGGTATTTGTGACTTCCTGGATTCAATGCCAAATTATGGACCATTGTTCTTCCACCCTTGTAGCACCCCCTCCCCCTCCCTGAGCTTGGCCAAAGGTATTCGTAGCTTGTCCCCCATTTTGGTGAAATTGGCCCATTTGATGTCCAGAGCAGGTGTCTTTGTGTTCAGGACTTCTTTCCCCATATTGAGCTGAAACTGTATTGACCGATGATCACTGCTTCCTAAGGGCTCAGCCATGCTGATGCCCCTGACATGGTCACTGTTGGTCCAAGGTAGTTCAGTCCCTAGTCGACTCTGTTATCTCATGGGTTAAGAATACAACTTGGACTGTGTCCAGGAGAGATTGGCTTCTGCTGCTACTAACTTGAGGGATGCTGCAGTCTACATCTGGTAGGTTTTAGTCACCAACTATTACCAACTCTGCCTTATGGCCAAGCCGGACCGTCGGGATCGGTCCCTGGTCATGGACCCCCAAGCCTCCATCTCTGAAAGTGCCGGCGTTCCCCAGTCCCCCGCTTTCCCCCAGAGGGTGGGTTGCGGCTCCGTCCCCAGTACCGGGGCCACACTACTAGTGTCTGGTTGGGGAGTCGGCTTCAGAGGCTGATTGAGGCCTTGGGGGCAGGGCGTCATAGAGACAGCTGGCTCAGTAATTTTCTCCTGTTAGCAGGGGTGAGGACGTGCATTGACACCAGCGTCCACCCTGCCCCTCACGCATGACGGTGCCATGCATGTGGGATCTCCCAGCCTCTGCCAGGAGTCCTCAGTGGGCCGGCATACAACCCTACCTCCCCCCTGGAGAAGGAGAGCAGTCCATAGGATGCTCAATCCTTCTTCTCCCAGCCAGCCCTCCGGTTCCCCAGTCCTGTTCCCGAACCCGGGACGCTGGCAACGCAGACGGAAATCTAACCACTGCACCGGCGGGCCCAGTGAATGCTTCTGATCTCTCTTACATGCTCCTGGTCTGTGCTTCGCTCTGGTTCGGAGGCTTTTATACCACCCCTGCTGCTGATTGAACCTGTATCCTGATTGACTCTGTGCCTATCCCACCCCACATCATCTCCTGGAGTAATCCATTTCCTTGTATAAAGTGCCACCCCTCCCCCTTCCCCATACTTTGTATAGAGGGTGAACCTTGGAATGGAGAGATCCCATTCATGGTTCTGGGATGCCTTGGGTCTCGGTGACTGCCACCATATCCACTCAGTCCTCTGTCACCAAGTCCTGGAGGTAATCCATCTTATTTTCCAGTGTTCTGGTGATGGTTCTGTTGTGATGGTTTGGTTGCAGTTTGGCCCAGCCTCCCGAAGTACAAGTAAAGCATCATAGCCCATTCCCTGTGTATCTTGGGAAGAACTATACTGAAGTCTTGCTTCACCCTTCTGAGTGCAAAAAGAGAGCAGGAGCTTATTAGCTCAAATGTGTGAGGTTTTTTTTTTGGCAGTCGATTACTGGCTGTGTGTGTGAATTTTTTTTTTTTTTTTATACACTTTATGCGCCTCTCCCCATCCTGCCACCCCCGACCCATCAGGGGAGACATGGCAGACATCCCACTACCTGGCACCCTACCCAGACCGGACCCTTAAGGCCCCATGAAGCCACAGTTTACCATCCAGGCGGGGACGAGGTGGGGTGCGTACACCTCATAACTTACATTTCATCAGTCTGGGTCCATCGGCGGGGACAGGCAAATCATGGGCACGTCTCCGGCTCCCCATCTCCCCGGTGGCGGCAGGCTCTTTTCTCCCTCCCCGTGCAGCCCCTGATGTCATGGTGCAGAGCACCGACATCCACGCTGTACTGTGGCCGCCCATCCCTTCAGTTGGTTGTAATACCCGAGCCTCTGCTCGGGAGTCGGCAAGGTGGGCATCGGGCCTCTTCCCTCCCTGAGAAGACGAGCTGTCATCGAACGCTCAAGCCTATCTCCCCCTGGCCGACCCACCAGCGACCCGAGTCCGGTCCCAAACCTAGGTTGCCGGCATGGTGTGAGGTGTGGCATCCAGCACCTCAACCCTCAGTGCCACCAGGCCGGTCTGGCTGTGGTTTTTAAGTTACAACTTCTTGGGCTTGAGGGAAGGCTATGTCTGAGGTGAATGGCAATTTGGAAGACCAGTGAAGGACTGGGAAACCTGGGTGGGAAATGGCAAGGAGCAACAGAATATGAAATGGGCAGCCAGGCAGGTGAACCACAGGGGCCAACCCAAGGGTCATTGAGTGGCTTACTGGACATCCCCGTGGACACAGATAGCGTCTCGCTTAAGCGGCTGTCTCCTCTAAACGAAGTTGCAGTTAGGCAGGTTCTAAATTTGTAAGTGCAAGCTGTATAGTATTGTAGTATTCGGCAAACAGTAAATGAAAGGCAGAAGCGCACCATAAGTATATGCTGCATTTAAAAATCAAGATCTGTTTGAATGCGTGGGCCTAACAAAGAAAGAGACAACATATAACATGAGTACATCCTTCCAAATAAAAGGGGAGCTTTTTAAAAGACAGATGTGCTTCATGGTTTAGTCAAGGGTGTGACAGTGGGAACAGGCTCCCATTAATGTAGTAAATGGGAAAACAGAGATACTTTTAAACGTATCTTGGATAATTCTGTGAGGGAGCAGGATATCAATTTAGATCCGAGTCTGATATTGGTGAAAGCTATGGACTCATGTACTTTCTTATGATTCTTATGATAAGTAGCTGCAAATAAAATAAATAGTTTTCCTTCACAGAGGTTTTAAAGCAGTTTAAGCTTTTAAGCATTACTCATTTAGTGCGCAACAAGCAAATTCATTCATGCCGTTATAGCGAGGTATACTCTGGCCCCATTTCATACTCAGATTCTCCAGGAACCAGAGCAGTTAATATTAAACCCTCGCTGTTAAATATTTCACTGTCAGGGAGCAGCTCGATCGATGTCTCCAATAGTTCAGAGTAAGTGACAGTTGAGCTTGCAGAAGCAACATCGCTACAAGTGGCAGAGGGCATATAGGTAGCAGAGGGCGCAGTTAAAGTAGCTGATGTACCACTTGTAAAAAAATTGGTGATCCTTCGCTGCTTCGCTTCGTTTAGTGCTTACTTTACCATGTCTTGCTGAACTTCAAGCAAGCGCTCCCAGGTAGTTACCTGGCCGCGTTGTTGGCACCTCCTCATGGCTGCACGTAGACCCAACAGTGCCTCTGAGATAGGGACATTATGTAAAATCTCCTCCTGTTTATCAGACAAGTCCGTGTCTGATAGCTCATCCCCCACTGCCTTTAGTGTAGCACTTATCACCTCTGCAGCAGATAGTTTGCCAACTGTGGGCTCATCTTGATCCATATCTACAAACTCAGCAAAAGCTGCAGCGTCCATACATGGTGGCACAGGGACATCAGCTACTGCAGTGCGGGGATCAGTGACATCTGCTGTTTCACCGCCGAAGGTAAAACCAGCTTTGCAGTAACAGTGGGCAACAATTACGGGCTTCACAGAGTACCAGGACATTTGCTGCATATAAATTGCATCATGGAGAGTAATCTTCCTTGCACTTTCTGCTGCATGTCCACTCTGCCCTGCATCAGTGGTGTGCACAATTTTGGTGGTCAGTAATGATCTGTAGTGGCCTTTTAGATTGTGGATTACACCCATGTCCATAGACTGCACAGTGCTAGTGGTGTTGGGTGTAAAAAATGCTAGCTTTACGTAGCAAAGCTATCTGGGCAGTTTGTGTGGGTGTGTGCTGCAGTTATCCATTAGGAGCAAGATTTTTCGTTGTCCACGGTGCGGCTCACTTTCCCAGCTCATGATCCACTCCTGGAAAATTGAGGAAGTCATCCAGGAATTCGATGAATGGGGTGTAGGTGACCAGCAGGACATTCAGGTCCTTTGGAAGGCATCTCAGTTACCTACTTTTCCCAATCACCAACAACTTTCTTTTTTCTGTTCCGGTGGCATTGGTGCAGCATAAGATGGAAATGTTGTCCTTCGCCTTCTTTCCCCCGGTAAACTCCATCTCTTTTAAAGCATGCCCATTGTCTGGGCAACCCCTGTAGAACAGCCCAGTTTCGTTTGCATTGAATGTGTTCTTAGGGGTGTAAGCACTCAGAAGACCAGGTAGAATTTCAGTGAGCCAGTTTTGGGACACAGCAGAGTCTGCGTCCTGCTTCTCACCATGCTCCTTTTTGAAAATAATTTGATGCCTGGCTTTCCAATAGGAAAGCCAACCATCGCTTGGCTCAAAGTCAGTGTGCCCATCTGAGCTGCAAGATCTTGAGCCTTTGCTTTTAGCATGGGGCCAGAGACACGGGCACCTTTGTCTACTGCCTGTTGGAACCAGATAAACAGGGCATCTTCCACTCTGGTGTCCTTTCCTCCCCTTTTCCTTTTCCTTTTCCTCTGTGGATTTGTGTTGGCTCCTCATTCTGCAAAAATAGCCTCTCTATTCGTGCTTATTCTGCCAGCTTGGCTCTTAGAGATGCAGAATTGAGAAGCTACAGTTGACAGTGAAGCAGTGGGGTTCTGAAGTGCTTCCAGCACTTTACTCGGGTCAGCCAGGGACAGTTCGTTTCTGGGCTGCGACATGTTCCACTCCAAAACTAACAACCAAAAGCAAAACTCAGACTGGCAGTCATAAGCGTTTTAACACCTTCATAGGAGTTAACTTGATTGCAGGCTGTTTGATGTTGACTGCCCGCCGCCTCACTAAAGCAGCTTTTCAAAAAATAAGTGTCCCCACAAAATGAAGTTAACATAGGGAGATTTGACAGGGCTAAACTGGCCCCTTAAAGGTGTCCTTCTAAGCGCCATCCTGTTTAAGCGTCCCATTTGGCTGGCTTAATTGTATCACCAATGACTAGAAGAGGAACATATTGGTCTGTTTGGTGCTGCTTCTGCAGATTGGCAGGAATGAAAGGGTTTTAGCACCAGTTAATCTACAGACA
Organism: Neoceratodus forsteri; assembly: GCA_016271365.2. NCBI lineage: Eukaryota > Metazoa > Chordata > Ceratodontiformes > Ceratodontidae > Neoceratodus > Neoceratodus forsteri. Next base: position 32,336,759 of record CM028133.1, on the reverse strand, counting down.
CCTACCACTGATATACTTCTGAACTGTTGATGTGGGCGGAGACTACACAATAAGTCTCAGTGTTTTATCATGAAATGCAGGGACACATAATGAAATGAAATTACAGGCTCAAAAAAATTAATAGTATATGGTTAAGAGTTTTTGAGCATGAAAAGGTATTCAAGCTCAAAAGGTTTATTTATATACATACACACATACATATGCACATGCATACATATATGGAATATATCATGGCCCAATCAGAAATATCTCTGATAGTTCTCACGAGTGCAGTTTGACCTCATGAGTGATGCCAAAGTTCAAATGGCCCAAGTGAGAAATATCAGAGAGATATTTTTGATTCGGCCATCATTTATGCAACCCTTCAAGTTGCTTGTTTGTTTTGTACCATTTTTAAATAGTTTTAGTTAACGTTGGTTTTTTTGTTGTTTTAGCCTCGTTTCTGGATGATTGAGTAGTGGGTGGCGGTGCGTGACACAGCTGACACTGATGCATGTGTCAAGCGCCATTGTGTATGAGGACGTACAGTAAACTTGTCTCATGGATGACCAAATTGGCATTGCTTGGTGAGTAGTGCAGCCTGATGAGGCTTAAAAGGAAACTGAGGAGGAGATGCTGATTGCGGAGGAAGGGGAGTTGTGAAGTGCAAAAGACAGAGGTGTCTGATGGAGAAGGTATGGAGGGAGTGAGTGAAAGAAGTTGGAGGGAGGCAGTATTTCAAAGTGCAGGAATTAGTACTGATGGCAGGCAGTAAAAAAATAAAGGTTTTAACAGTATGGAATTAATTTTTTACTTTTAAGAAATTATCAAAGCAGAGATGAGGGGGAGAATGTGAAAGTGCTCAGTGTGACCCAGTGGGTAAATGAAAGTAGTGAGTTGGAGATGGCGCATGAGTGAACTGTTGAACTCTAAATGTGGAATGGTTGTGCTTGAGCTGATAACTCCAACCAGTAGGAACCTACAGCGAGAATATTTTTGCTTCTGGGACCATTACAGTATTCTCACTCTAGGTTTGGAGGGAGCAAAAATACCACTGATAAGTGCCACGTACCCTCACGAGTGTTGCATATATATGTATCTAGTGAAAGACCCAGAATGAAAGTTGGGAGTACAGCGATAAAACCCAGAAAGGAGGTTGAGGAAGGGGAAGGACCCAGTGAGCCAGGACTGTAATAAGTGGTCGTGACCAGTGGTGTTCCATAAGGGGCGCTAATGACACTGTGTTTATTTAGTTCAGCTCTCATTATCTTCTGGGTGGCCATTTTGTGTCAGGTTAAGCAATGGATAGTTCGGACTGCATACAAAGGCTGTTGGAGGTAATTGTGTTTATAGAACTATCATTACCTTTTTTTTTTTGTAATTCAAAGTTTATGAATTTTTAAGTATAAAAGATAGATACATAAGAGAAATATAATGAAATAAAGACATACTTAGCAATGAAACATCTAAAGCTTCTATATTAATACAGTAGATTATGTAATGTTTTAAAGAAAAGAAAAAATAGTGAATACTAAATATATTACATCCAACCATTAGAACTCAATTAAAATAGAATAATACCAAAATAAGGTGCTTCCTACATTATCTAAACTAAGGAATATCTCAGAATAGAATAAGGAACAATAACTTTGAAATTTTAATCAGTGGACACTTCAAATATGCTTCCCAGATATCTAGAAATTTGTCTAAACGTTGCAATTTCACATAGGCAATTCTTTCATAACTAGCTCTTATATTCAAATCTTGTAACCATTCTTTGACCGTAGGGATTTCTTGACTATTCCAGTGTCTAAGAATTACGTTTTTTGCTGTAATAAAGGCCGCAGTCAGCCATAGTTTATGACAGGCTGTCAAATCATGGAGCTCTGAGCAAATTCCAAGTATTGCAAATTTAGCAGAACAATGGATTGTGCAATCCAAAACATCATTACATATTGTTAAAACATTTACCCAGAAGGGTCTGATGCCAGGGCAGAACCACAGTACATGGGATAAGGAACCTTGTTCCTTTGAACATCTCCAACATGTATCTACATTAGCTAGGCCTAATTTAAACATCTTACATGGCGTGTAATACGAACTATCATTACCTTTCACTGAAAATAGTTTCTGAGTGGAAATTGAGTTAAAAGCCATTTTTATGACATTAGATCAATAAAAAACCAAAAAAATTAAAAGAAAGTGTTAAAACAAACAAGCATTTGTCAATGCCGAATGTTTGCTTGCTGGCATTGGTAGTGGTAGTGTAGAAGTTACAGAGCTGCGTAATAGGAATGGCAGTGAAGTACTGAACTGAAGCCAACCCCACCACCACCCTGCAGAGAGTGACAGGCAATGGGGGTGTGCCTTTGGGTCGTCAAGCATAACGGCCATGCCATTTCACCACACCCTACCCTGCAGACACTGACAAGGGTCACGGTGTGCCTTGGGGTCTTTGGCCCTTATGCGCACCCCATTCCATCAGGAAATACGGTGAGATGAGTGCGGTATAGGAGAATGGGGTGAACTTTGGGGCTTTAAAAGTCCAAGGCATGCCTCGATGCCTCTCACTGGCTGCAGGATGTGGAATGGTATGAGCATTACAGGCAAGAGTCCCAAGTCACACCCCTGATGCCTGTCATTCTCTACAGGGTGGGGCGTTATGGTTGGAAACCCTAACACCTCAGGCATTCATTGGTATTTTCACTCCAAATTTTCAACATGGTTTTTTTGTGACCCCACCCATGAACAGTGGCAATATCAGTTTGTTAGCCGAAAGCTGCTTATGCACAGCAACTACGGCATTTGGCACCATAGGTGCAAAAACACATTCCAAACAGGATGTGAAAAATGACAGCTGTACTGTTCATGGGGAGGTGTAAAAAATGGCAATGTTGCAAATCTGCAGTCAAAATATTAAAAAAACTGGTGAAGTCACGAGCGTGCATAGGAACTGTGCAACGCACACCCGTAATGTAATTAGGTTGGGGATTTTTTACAGCAGATTGTCAACACAGGCATTATGGGACCTCCGATCATGAACAGTGTCACTGTGATTTTCTTTATCTGTCCCGAACAGTGATTTCCCACAGCGACCACGCATCTCTGCGCTGAAAGTGATAAAACACATTTCGGCCATGTTGTGAAAAATGACAGCTGTACTGTTCATAAGGAAGTGTGGAAAAATGCCACTGGTGAAAATCTGGACTGAAAATATTACAAAGTCATGAACTTACGAGGGTGTGTGGAAACTGCACAATGCTCACTCGTAACACAGTCATTTTATGGACTTTTGTCACCAAATTTTCAACATAGCCATTTTAAGACCTCTGCTTATGAACAGTATAACTGTGATTTCCTTAATCTGTCCCAAACATTGCTTTCGCACAGTGACTGCACCGTTGTGCGCAACATGTGCGGAAACACATTTGGGGTGACATGTGAAAAATGGCAGCTGTACTGTTCATAAGGAAGTGTAATAAAATGTCAGTGCGGAAAATCTGGAGTGAAAATATAGAAAATTCGCAAACTTACGAGCGTGCGTAGGAACTGCGCAACGCACGCTCATAAAACAGTCATTTTTAGGAATTTTAACCAAATTTTCAACATAGCCATTTTAAGACCTCTGTCATGAACAGTGTCACTGTGATTTTCTTAATGTGTCCCATACATTGGTTTCAAGACACCGATCGCGCCATTGTGCGCTACATGGGCGGAAACACGTTTTGGGCAAGATGTGAAAATGACAGCTGTACTGCTTATAAGGAGGTGTGGTAAAATGGCATTGTTGAAAATCTGAAGTAAAAATATTGAAATTCTCATGAACTTACTGAGCGCAGCAGATAGTAACTGCGAACGCGCCATAAAACAGTCATTTTTAGGAATTTTCACCAAATTTTCCAACACAGGCTTTTGAGAGCCCACCTTATGAACAGTGGCAGTGTCTTGCTGTTATTGGTTCGAAAGGTGATTTCATGCAGTGACTGTGAAATCACCCATGGGCCCGATGAACGCCGTGACACTGAGAGCATTCATAAGAAGGGGTCCCAAAAACCCCATGTTGAAAATTTGGTGCAAAAATTCCAAAAAATGGCTGAGATATGCAGCAAAGTTGAAAAAACCCTATTCATTACATTATACAGCTTACCGGCATTTCCTCAGTTCGCGGTTGGCTTTGAAGTGCAGACGTGTTCCCGGTCCACCGGAGATTGTCATGCTGGAGTCCGGAGGTAGTATGGAGTGAGGGTGTGTGGGGAGGCAGGGTGCGCAGTGGGTGGAGTGCGGGTGGTGGCAGAGACTACGAGGGACGTTTTAAGTTTTTTTTACATGACAGCGTGGGACATTTGCCACGCTGGGGTGGGCTCCCGCGTGGCACAAGGATGGCGGGGGTCGGGACAGCGGGGCTTGGGCACCCTATCGGCACAGAATCTGTTGCCACGCTGGGGTGGGCTCCCAGCGCGCACCCTGTACTGGGGGCAGTGGAGCTGACGGGATTGGGCACCCTGTCGCCTATATAATGTGCCCACCCCAGCGGGCATATGGAACTCTGCTTGGGGGCGCAGCACAGCCGACGGGGGATTGGGCACCCCCTGTTCACAGTGTGCGAAGTAGCACGCAGCATGCGTGCCTGTGTGTGTGTGAGCGCCGATGAGCAGGCTTATATCTATTGCTGCTCACTGAAGCGTAGCTCCCCTTTCAACTGTACCAGCATTTTTGGAGCTGTCATAGACAGCTCCAGCAGGCATTGGAGAACTGCGGCCGCGCCTGCAAACACACTGACTGAATTGGAAGAGGGCTGCCACACCTCCAAAAACTCGGATGATGGCACTGTGTTTCTTGCACATGCGTGCAAGCAAACATAAAAAGTAAAGGGCAACTTTTTCACGGTAACATCCACAGCTGCTTTAATGTTAGTGTATAGCTTTTGGGAAAACATTGAAAAACATGATATTTAGACATAATTCAGCTCATATGTTCGATTGTCTGTATTTCTGTTCCTTTTATTCATTTTAAGTTAATTCACATGGAAACAGGATCCTTTTTCCCTTGAGTTGATCTGCTGCTGCTTAACCTTTGCGAAGTCACAGTCCTCTAGTTGTGACATCATAATTATGTGCGCAGTGGGCAAGCGCAGTGGTGGATGGGTTGAGGCACTGGGTGCCACACCTTAGCCATGCCAGCGACTTGGTTCAGGAACAGACCAGGGCCACTCAGCAGCTGGCAGGGAAGGATGGAGTGGCCAATGACAGCTCTCCTCCCTTGGGATGGAGGGACCCTGGGTCCTGCTACTTGATGGCCATCTAGCGGAGGCAGGATGGCCACGACGGTGGGGACAGTCATGAAGAAGGTGTCAGCAGACATGGCACATCAGTGTACAGTGTGCCTGTACATTGTTGCATGCACATCACTCTGGGGACAAGAAGCTGGAGGAGAAATACCTCTGGCTGATCCAGTGTCCCCTGCAGGCACCCCACGACCTCACAGGGCGGGCCATCTAGGGGCTAATCTGCAAGTCCACGAGATGGGTCGTGATGGGGCTGGGGTGGGGATGTCACTGAGACTGTGGAAGAAAAATCAGGTGGAGAAAAATGTACATAAAAAATAATCATTTGCTTAGTGTCAAACTGTGATGTCACAAGTGGAGGATTATGACTTCAGTCGAGGACTGAGCAGAAGAAACAGACAAACCCTAGGGGGCCAAGGATATGGTTTTCATGCAAATTAACGCAATACAACTTAGTAGTAAAGATCAATGGGAAGAGAAATACAGACACTGTAAAATCTATTATAAAATTATAATGTTATAACAAATTATTATAAATACATAGTCGTTAAATATATAGTACACAGTAATTTGTGTTGGCTCCCATTCTGCAAAAATAGCCTCTCTATTCGTGCTTATTCTGCCAGCTTGGCTCTTAGAGATGCAGAATTGAGCTGCTACAGTTGACAGTGAAGCAGTGTTCTGAAGTGCTTCCAGCACTTTTACTGGTCAGCCAGGACAGTTAGTTTCTGGGCTGCGACATGTTCCACTCCAAAACTAACAAACAAGCAGCAAAACTCCAGACTGGCAGTCATAAGCGTTTTTAACACCTTCATAGGGTGTTAACTTGATTGCAGGCTGTTTGATGTTGACTGCCAGCCGCCTTACTAAAGCAGCTTTTCAAAAATAATATATATATAATAACATTATTATAACATATAAGCTGAATTGTGACTGAATATTATGTTTGTCAGAGTTTTCTCAAAGGGCAACATCACTTTAAACCAAAGTTGTCTCTATTATTTATTTGTTTGAAAAGTTTCATCAGGAAAGTTACTCAGCTGCAATAGCTCATTTCCAGATCGTCCTGGGGAAATGGGAAGAGGATGCAGCAATTTAAATACAGTATAGGTAGAAATAAACATAATGAAAGTCTTTACAGAAAAAACATTAAGGCAGATTACATAACATTTTTAGATATGCATGCAGTAAAATTCTGTGTTGTGTGGACTAAGTACAACTAATCGTTTTAACATATACATGTAAATACGTTATATTTTCATATTATGTACATTTACCTATTTATATATATATACACACATATATACTGTAGTTGATTTCTCCAAAACATTATATATTGTGTATGGAAGACTGTCACAAACAACATGTCTAACTCTTCACCCACACCAGTACCCCTTTCGCACTGGCTATTCATAGACTTTCACCCTAAGTAATTCCATACTGTGTTACCGTGCCCACACTCACCCCACTGCAAAGTTAGTGCGCCTCAGATTAAGTGATCAGATCTTGCCAAATAGACCCTTTCTTTCTCTCTCACTTCCTGGGGATATTCTGACATGCTCAAGGGTACCTCCCTACATTCTCTACTTAAATGAAATATACTGATCCGTAATCAGATCAGCTTCCCTTCTCTGTTTTGGGTGGAGTGCTACAGATTTAAATGCAACAGTGAATAGTGATGATGCCTTGTTGTCATCGTTAAATGGCATCACACTATGAGCTGTGGACACAGTCAAGAGCTTGGATGTAATTGTGGATAACAGACTGGCGCTAGAATATCTGGTATTGTCAGTTATCCATAGTGGTTTCTATCATCCACGAAATATCACCCAAATTCAGATCCATCTTGCTCGCTCTGACCTGGAAACACTGGTACACGCTTTTGTCTCCTCCCACGTGGATTACAGTAATGCTCTTTACCTCAGATTATCTGCAGGGCGGGTGCATCACTTGCAGTTTGTGCAGTACTCAGCAGCCCGACTGATAGCTGGGACCTTGTGTTCCGAGCATATCACACTGGTATTCCGGCACTGCACTGGTTGCCGATGAGGTGGCGCATCAGCTTCACGATAAATTTGTTGGTATACAAAGCCCTGCACGATCTGGGTCCTAGCTATATGAAAGATATTCTGATAGAATACACTCCTGTCTGCCTTCTTTGTTCTGTTGAGGTGGGTCTCCTTATGGTTCCCTGCTCCCGACTTAAATTTTTGGGCGATATAGCTTTTTGTGTTGCAGCATCTGTTTTGTGGAACATACTTTTAGCTTCAGTTAGAGGAGCCCCCACTTTGGGACTTACAAAATTTACTTAACTCACTTTTTTAATCGGGTCTCTGGGACCATCTGAGTTTTAGGAATTTTAACCTGTATTTATATTCTTTGAGTTTTGCATTCTTATGCACGTACTGCATGTAGTTTGTGTACTGGTTTTTATATTAAACTGTTACGTTTTGTTGTCTGCATGGTGCCTAGAGCCTTGGATAGGCGCCTAACAAACTTGTCTTGCCTTGCCAAACAATGCTTGAGGACAGTCATCAAGAGTGAGAGGCATACAAGACCATCTGGTTCTTTAAGATGATCAGGGAGGCAGTTAAGGCCAAAAAATGGCCTTCATTGTCTACAAAGAGGAATGGAGGATGAAGAATAGAACAAATACCAGGTAAGATGAAGGAGGCCAAGAAAGCAGTCAGGTGCACAAAAGCAGACACACAGCAGCGTAATGCAGAGGGGGTCAAGGGAGATGAAAAACCGTTCTTCAGGTACATCAGGGAAACAAGAAAGACAAGGGGGAATTGTTAGGTTGACAGAGGGGGCAGGGTAGTAGAGCAGGATGAGTAGAAGGCAGCTGGTCTAAATGAAAGGGCTTGCAACCCTGAAAAGAGACAAGGATGCAGGGCCAGAGGGGATGCATCTGAGGGTGCTCAATAAATTGGCATCAGAATTGGTTGACCCATGGCAGGGCTACTCAATAGCTCACTACAGTCAGGGGTGGTTCCAGGAGATTGGAGGATAGTGGGTGTGGTGCCACTTCACAAGGGAGGGGACAGAGGAGAGCCAACTAATACAGACCCATCAGTCTTGCCTCCATTGTGGGTAAACTAATGGAGAAACTAATTAAACAGGATCTAGTGGAGTACCCGGAGAAGTGGGCTCCAGGAAATTAACCAGCATGGGTTCATGGTGGTGGTGGTGGTGGGGATCCTGCCAGACCAGCTGGGTAGTATTCTTTGACCGGTAACAAGGTTGTTGGAAAGGGACAAACAGTTGATTTACTCCATGTCAACTCCAGCAAGGTGTTTGACTCCGGTTCCACATAGAAGGTTGTTGGAAAAAAAGAGGATCTGGGAGCAGCAAATAACCTAGTTAGATGGGTGAGAAGTTGGTTGGGGAGACAACAGAGGGTGGTGTAGCTGTTAAATGGGGTAAAATGGGGAGAGAGAGGTCACAAGTAGAGCACTTCACCTAAAGTCACCCAGGTGACAGTACTGCAGCAGAGACCAGGAGCTTTCACTCCCAGAGGTGAGGTACACTGGGACACCAACTAACCTCCCCAGCTAGCCCTCTGATGACCCTGGCTCGTTGCTATACCTGGGTCACTAGCATCGCGACTGGGAGTGCAGCCACTGTGCTGACGGGTTAGCCTGCCCCTTGACATAGTTAACATAATAAGAGGCTGAGGCAGTGGGATTTCTTCCCCTTGCCCCTGGTCCCTTTGCCTTATGTTCTGGGCAGTCATACAGGCAGTCAGTGTCAGTGGCTCAGTAGGTAGCACACTCGCCTTTGAGGCCGGGAGATCAGAGGGCTGTGGGTTCAGTTCCCACATCTGGCACTTGGGTTAATATCCCAGTATTGACACTGTAGTGCAGCATGAGAGGGGTGCTGCACTTCTGAGGTGCCGCCTTCGATGAGACGTTAAACTGAGGTCCCATTTGCCTGGATTGGTGGTAGTTCAGGTGATGTTAAAGATCCCATGGCACTTATCGAAAAGACTAGGGGAATTTCCCCAGTGTCCTGGCCAAATTTCCCTCATTCACTAAAAATGCCACCAACAGCTTAATCTGATTCAAGGTCAGTTGGCATTCATCTGTATCCCCCCTCCCCCCGGGTCGTGCCTGAAAATAGGCAGGATTTGTTTAGTGCTCTTACTCGGTCAACAAAAACTAAATTAATAAATAAATATAAGATGTGCCCCACTTCCTGGCACATGTAACATTTATATTCTCCCTATTCCCTTCCAGGTTTGGAGGTGTGAGTGCACTCCACATTGGTATTAGGACTAGAAGAGGTCCCTTTAGGCTGCCCTGCTGGCTTCCCTGTTCCTCTGAACCATGCTGTCCCTCCCCCAACATTCTTACAGTTGACAAATGGCCTCTTGGTCATATACCTGTCAGCCGTCTTGGCTGCAAGTCTGGCCAAACCTGGGGCTCGTTCTGCCAAGGATGCCTTTAAATCATCTGGACAGCACCTAAGGAACTGTTCCAGTAGCACAACTTCTGTAATTTTCTCAGCAGAGGAGACTTGTGTCCCCTGTAACCTACTCCTGAGCAAATTGGCTGTCAGTACCCACATTTCCACGAAACTCTCTTTATGGCCTTTTTAACATCTATGAAATTTCAATCTGTACACGTCAGCAGTTAGTTTAGAATGTTTAAACAACACATCTCCAGCTTTTTTCCCATCTGTCTTAGTCATTCATTTTGGAGAAAGCATCGAGAATCTTTCCAGGTAATAAAGGAGTCAGACTTAGGGTTGTAGCCAGGGATTTCAGATCTGCACACCAAGTAGACTCGCTGCTACCCCTCTCCCCCTTGTTAGGATGTGCTACACCCCCGAAAGTGTAGCCAGACAATATACAAATGTACACCAGGACTATGTTTCTTGCCCTCATTTGGCACAATAAATACAACTTTTGTATCTCATGACAGTGGTTGGTTACATACATGGGTAAATACAAGTGCTATGCATTGCTCTTAGACACCCACATACCAGCCCAGAGCCTGTAAAGTTGTATTGTCCTTGGGATGCAAAGACAGTATCAGTGACCAGTCCTTCTAGTTTCGACTCTATGAATAAAATTATGGAAAGATTCAGTATTTTCTTTTAGTTTTCATGGAAAGAGGAAGCAGTTCAGAGCCTATTTGCTACCCCCCTTAAATAAAACTGAACACCATGGAGTGCTTGGAGTATGCCAGCCTACACCTCAGACTGAAAGCCCACATTCCCTTGTCCAGTTTGGACTGTGTACACACTTTTTTCAAATATTCTGTGGATTGTGTCTAGATCATCTCCTTCTTTAAAGTGAGAAAACATTTTAGAATTAGGGATGGGACCATGTTTTTTTTAATGTTTTATTTGTGGCATTTTAAAACTGTTACAAAAATGTATTTTGAAGAAACAGTATATACTGCATCACAGTCACCGTTCACTTAATACTTGAGTGTTGCATTACATTTCTCTATTGGTACTGCTTTGGGAGTAACCTAAAAAGTATTAAGAAAGAGTTTGTATTTTAGAACTATGTGGCCAATGGGCAGAGATTATTATAAAAAAATTAACGAGCTAGTGTACTGCCTGCAATTAATAACTTTCAGAGGTAGTCCCTCCCCCAAATACGTTACTCCTCCAACTACTCCTTTACCTCTGCCCTACACAATTACATTTCCCTCAGCTGTTCCTGCTTTAACCCACCTTAATACCTATCCCCAGTTTCTGCCTTCCTACCATGAGCCCCTGGCAGTGTTCTCAACATCCTGAAGGGTGAAATCACAAAATGGCTACCCTTCTCCTCAAATTCAGTTCTTGCCTCTCCCCTCCCTCTCCTCCTTCTGCCCTTCTGGGTCACCAGTGTGCACAACCTAACCCCATCCTTTTTACTCCAACAGCACTTGCGTACTACCTCGAGCCTGCTCCTGGTACACTCATGCACTATAAATGGTTCTATCGTATTATTACTGTTTGGTACGTTTATATGTTCTTTTGTATGATTTTGAACATGTATTGTAATTTACCCAATGTTCCATTACTGTTTATTGTACAATACCTTGTGTTCCAACTGTTGCACAATCTTACAATGTTGTATTGTTTGTACTACCCACATACTATTGTAACTGATCATCCTTCACAACCCTATGTAACCCCTTCCCCCAGGTCACACTGTGAGACGAGCAACTTGTTGTTCAGTGTGCCCTCCTGGTGAAACATTTCAATAAATAAATAAAATAAAAGTAGTCAGCTGTCACTGCTTATATCTGAAGTATTCTTTTCTTTTCTGTTTTGCTAATTAGAAGATGTACTACCTGGCAGGTACTATGTGTGATTTCGCCCATTTGGAACTGTGACGCTGCTTGTAAGCGGCTGGGTGCTTGTTTCACAAACTCTGGAGGTGTGAGTCTGTGCTCCCCTGCTCGCGGGCGTTGAAAGCCCGAATCGCCCCTAAACAGCAGGACCTGCACAGCATGAGAGGCTGTGCAGTGGGTTTCTGCAATTTTCCCAACTGGTTTGGAGGTGTGAGTGGGGGCGGGGAGTCGAGACTGTGAGCTGGAGGGCGGGACAGTGCTCGTTTTAAATTGAAGCGCCGCTCATCAAGCAGCTGTCCTATTTTGGATTTCACCCGTTTGGAACTGTAGCGCCACTCGTAGCGGCTGGGTGCTTGTTTCACGAACTCTGGAGGTGTAGTCTGTGCTCCCCTGCTCGCGACGTTGAAAAGCCCGACTCGCCCTCTAAACAGCAGGACCTGCACGTGTGAGAAGCTGTGCAGTGGGTTTCTGCAATTTTCCCAACTGGTTTGGAGGTGTGAGTCGAGGTGAGACTGTAGCTGGAGGGGCGACAGTGCTCATTTTAAATTGAAGCGCCGCTCGCAAACGCGAGCGCCACTCGGTACTGAAAGTTTTAGTAAACGAAGAAAGAAAACGGACAGGTTCTTCCTTTGTGTGGTTTAAATTGTGCAGAACATAAATAGTCTGTATTTATTGTTTAAACTATTACTGTGATAAGAAATGTTTAGTCGGAGCATCACTGTGATCCACTTTTTGCTCTGTTTTAATGTTAAGTAATTGTATTAGTTTTGCTGTTTGAGTAGGCCAGGCAGATATTTTTAGGCATTATTAAATTGTGTTTGATAGTTAAATACTGTATTATAGCTTGGAATGTGTAGGGGTTATATGGGAGGATTTACGGGGGCTAGGATTACCTATGGTAGCTCACTGCTGCGTGATTTACGTCCTCCTGTCCCCCTTCCAGTGTCAGACACTATTGCCAGACGCTGTTGGGAAGTGGGGATTGGAGGGGGTCATGCTGATTGTTGGCAGTGGGGTGATCCAGGTATGGGCGATGGTAGGATAGAGGTCGTTAGGATCAGAGGTGCCCTGGGCTCGACAGGCATCTGGGAGAGGCCAGACGTGGTTGGTGCCCATCCCAGGAGTCCACCAGACTGAGTGGTCAGGTAACCCGAGGGGCTGCACCACCCTCCAGTCCTCTGACAGCAGTGCTGTGCAGTGCCAGATTGATTAGAAATAAGACGGCAATTATTGCCGCCTTGATTTCCTCGGTCGAACTGGCTTGCATCACGGAGACCTGGGTGGGAGATGATGCGGGCCCTATTTTTGAGGCTGCAGTCCCTCCTGGGTATACCATGGTGCACTGCCCCAGAATGGAATGCAGGGGTGGCGGTGTAGCTGTCTGTTTTAGATCTAGCCTGACCTTCACCGTGCACCCAGTGGAAACTCCAGGTTCCTTTGAATGTGGCTATCCGTGGAGGACTCGGTGTGGGCTGCAGGATTTTCCTCATCTGTCGCCTTTCTGGCCTGATGGGGAACTTCCTGCAGGAGACGTTGAGTTCATCGCCGCGAACATTGGGATCCCCCAGATGTGCTTTTCTGGGGATTTCAATGTTTAGTCGACGATGGGAATCAAAGATGCAGCTGTGATTTCTTACAGATTATGTCCTCCTTAGGATTGATGCAGGCTGTTACTGCACCAACCCATCAGGATGGCCACATACTGGACCTGGTGTTCTCACTGGGGCTTGAAATCAATGATCTCAGGATTGATCGACTATCTTGGTCCGACCATTGCACGGTGCAGTTCATGGTTGGGGCTCCCGCCATAAGCCCTTCCCCTGCTGAGATGATTAGCTGTTGCCCTTTACGGGGATTGACCCCGAGGGCTTTTTGGCAGCAGCTAAATTGTCTAGTGTGGGTGCTGCATGCGTCGGAGGTGTTGATGTTGGGGTTGACACCTATAATAAGGTGTTATCTGACACCATCAACTCCCTCGCACCTGTCCGTGTACGACCCAGAACTTCATACCTGAGGTCCCCGTGGTTTGATGGGGATCTCAGGGAGATGAAGAAGACGGGTTGGAGATTAGAGCACTGCTGGAGGAGGTCCTGCCTGGAGGTGGAAAACTGGTCCTGCGTGATGCACTATCGTGCGTACCAGGAGGCAATCAACCATAAGAAGGCAGTGTTCCTGTCCAGGGAGATTGCTGCCAGGAAAAAACGACCAGCTTTACTCTTCCGGGCTGTGCATAAGCTTCTTCATCCTGCTTGTCTGCAGCCTGGGAGGGTTTTTTCCAATATAGATTGTGAAGAGTTTGCTAGTTTTTTCTCGGACAGGGTGTCCTTGATCCGGCAGGTGGCTTCTTCAGCCAGCAGTGTTATAGCTGACAGTGGTCGCCTTATGTGTTCTGAGTGCACTTTGCCTAGCTGGTGGGAGTTTAGACCAGTGGAGGTTAGTGAGGTTATTGAGGTGGCAGTTCATTTGAAGCATACCTTTTGTGAGCTGGACCCAGTGACAACGCGTTTCTTAATGAGATGCATTGACTATATAGGCCCGGTGTTTGCCTTAATTGTACGGTGCTCTTTATCTGAGGGGGTCTTTCCAGATGCCTTGAAGGAGGCTCTGGTGAGACCCCATTTAAAGAAATCATCTTTGGACCCGAAGATCAAGGCAAATTACCATCCTATATCCAACCTTCCATTTTTGGGGAAGGTGGTAGAGAAGGTGGTAGCGCTTCAATTGGAAGAGCACCTCGTGACTCACGAGCTATATGAACCCTTCCAGTCGGCTTTTCAGGCTAGACATAGCACTGAAACTGTGCTTGTTCGGGTCCAGAATGATCTCCTCAGGGCTAGAGATCGGGGGGACAGGACAATTCTTGTTCTTCTCGATCTCTCTCTTCAGCATTTGACACTGTGGACTATTGTGTGTTGCTTGTCCGCCTTAGGGAGTTATGTGGACTCACCGGTACTGTCATCAACTGGTTTGATTCCTTTCTTACCAACAGGAGGCAACGGGTTATGATGGAAATTCTTCATCTATACCTGTCTCCTTCCTTGTGGAGTCCCTCAGGGATCGGTACTGGCCCCAATGTTGTTCGCAGTGTACATGCTGCCCTTGGGGGGGGGGTCATTAGGAAGTATGGTTTGAGCTTTCATTGCTGTGCCGATGATACTCAGCTATATCTGTCCTTTGCCCCAGGAACATCCAACGCAGTGGATGTGCTAAATATCTGTCTGGCCGAGATTAATGACTGGATGGCATCCAGCAGGTTGCGACTGAACCCTGACAAGACGGAGGTATTGGTAGTGGAGTCGAACAGAGTTTGTGATAGGATGGCCTCTGACTCAGTAACTGGACTTGTTCTTGGAGTTGTGTCATTGAAGGCCTCCTCTTGGGTGCGAAATCTTGGAGTGATTCTGGACAGGGATCTAACCATGGAAGCAAAAATATCTTCCACAGTTCGTACTGTTTTTTCCATCTCAGAAATATTGCCAGGATCAAGCCCCTTCTTCTATCTCTGGATCTCCCTACCTTGATACATGCCTTAGTCACATCTAGGCTTGATTACTGTAACGCGCTCTATCTTGGGGTCACAGGGGGATCTCTATGCAGACTTTAGCTGTTGCAAAACGCAGCTGCCCGGCTATTGACTGGGCAGCAAAAATTTTGCCATATTACACCGGTATTGTGCGAATTGCACTGGCTGCCAGTTAGGTGGAGAATCCTCTTTAAGGTGGGTCTTCTCACCTATAAGGCCCTACATGGGCAGGGCCCTGGTTATCTGTCAGACCTTCTGATACCTGCTCTCTCTACCCGCCCTCTTCGATCTTCTAGTGGTGGCTTCCTGACTATTCCTAGAATGAGGCTCAAATCAGCTGGTGATAGAGCCTTTAGTGTTGCGGCTCCCATTCTATGGAATTCATTACCAGCTCAGGTCAGGGAAGCCCCCACTGTGGATATTTTTAAAGCCCACCTGAAGACACTCCTATTCTCCCAAGCATTTGATGCTTAGATTAGAACCTATTATAGAGTTTGAGATTTTATTGGAGTTATTTGTTTTATTTTTGTATAAAACATTTTTGTGTGTTTGTGTCTCTAAATGCTATTTTAAATTTGTACGTCGCCCAGAGCCTCTGGGATTGGGTGTCTTTTAAATAAATTTTGCCTTGCCTTGCCATGTGTGGAAAAATACTCTACCCGGAGGCTGACATGGTTCTGTCCTTCCCTATACGTCATCAGAATTGCGACCTCACTGACTGTGACATCACTAGCAGCAGGGAAGAGCCAATCCCCTGCTTCTTGACTGGCAGGGATTGTGATGTGACCAATCGTGAGCACACTTGCTGATGATGTAGTGGGAGGAAAAGAACTAGATACGTCATCCTTCAAGTAAAGCAGTGCCGTTCATGTTGCACTTAATACAGCTAGGTAGAAAACCATTTAATGAGCACACATAAAAAGAAAAACCCTTTACCAACATTTTTTTTTTTGCCTGTTTTATTTCATGCTATTAGCTCTTTAAACCTCCAGTATTTATGAAACCTGGCCTAAACGGTCATCCCCTGTTATACAGCAAATGTAAACACCAGATTATTAACCCCCCATGCCCCCTTTGGAACAGTTCACCCAGAATAAATACACTGTCCTGTAAAAGAGATAAGAAATAGATGTAGAGAATATTCAAAACGTATTTCCAACAGATAGTCTCCGATTTCCATTATGTAGAACGATTATTTGAAAGTGGCAATCTGGCTAACCACTAGTTGACTCAAAAGAAATTGCTCTAGGCTGAGGAAGGCTGTGTCCCCTTAGCCATGCAGTCTACCCTGAACTCCAAGAGCCTGTGACCCCCTCCCACTGTCAGACCTAGAAGGAGCATCAGTTTATCACAGTGACATATAAAGGTGAGGCAGCACACTAGTGGTTGCCATCTTGCCCACAATCAGAAGTACTGTGAACCGAGATTTTGTAAGACGCTACAGAAATTTAGTAACAATTCGAGCACAGTTATTATCCAGAATCCAACATTAACATTCCCACACATGACATATCTTAACCCATGTCCCAAAAGTTCAAGTCACCTCATGACCAGCTGTAAAAGAACAAAGTTAGTCTTTTTATTCACCAAGATGCAGCCATGTTTATGTATATGTGTATGTATGGATTGATTGTTTGTTTACCGGGTAGGGTACTCTAGGTAAGTAAATGCCTATTTTCTGGTATGATCTGGGAGAGGGTCAATTACCCTGGCCAGGACATGCTAAACAAACTCCAAGTCCCCCAGCTGTGTCAAGATGTAAGAAAAACTGAAACAATCTCAGCAGTGAGTGCTGTAAGTCCGGATTCTCAACATCATAATTAAAGTTCACTAGTTACAGAGTCAGTTTTCCTCCTCAGCAGAAGAGTGGCCGTCTTCTTCAGGGTCTCCTGGCTAATGCCCCAGAGTAGTCACAAAAGTGCCAGCAGCCTTTGGGTTGGTATAGTCATATGTCTTGTTCCTCCAAGAAAAATGGAGCTGAGCAGGGAAGCGAAGTCGAAATTCTGCCTCTGTAAGTCCCTTGGTGACCAGTTCAAAGGCTTTATGCTTCATGCGTGTGGACTAAGAATATTTTGGGGAAAAACAAAATTCTATTTTCCTTCAACATCTCTGTTCCCAGTCTTGGACTACATGGAGAATTTTGTCCCTCCGTCAAGGATGTAACCATGAGCACAGACCGAGGGCCATCAGAGGCAGCTAGTGCTTGGCATGGTTGGATTCTCTATGCTTTTGTTAGGGCAGGAGCATATCCCAGTCCTAGGGCCTCTGGCAACCAGTGTTCCGGAAAGGTTAGATCCAGATATTTTGCTCCCTCAGGATCCCTAGCACCCTCACATTGGGTGCCTGAACTGCCTTTGTAACTGTGTGACTCTGGCTCTTATCAGGTGTGTTGTTCCTTAATAACCTGAGAAGCTCAAACCATTGCTTTGCCAGCTGATTTTGTCTTCTGCAGTTGCTCCCAGCCCCTCCACTTTATTTCCACATTTACTAGCCTGTCTACATAAAGGTCCAATTTTTGGTTCATCCTTTTGATGAATTGAGTCAAGACTGTAACTGTTGCTTGCAAGAAGTCGAGTGTGATGGGTTCGCCATTGCCTACCTGCCCAAACTGATGCATATCCAGACTGTCTCACTCAACTGATAGCCCCACCCCTGGTTTGGGATCATGTGCTGACCCCCCCCCCCCAATTCTCAGCTTCACCTGCCACTCTGGATGGCTGCCAGTGTCATTGCACCATCTCACGTTCACATTTGTGCTGCGCTGTCCAGCTTTTCCGTCCATATCTTTTCCAACTGGACTTTTCCTTTTTCGCAGCTTTTCTAGATCAAAATGCATCCTCATCTTTTCCAGCTAAAGATCGCCTCTTGATTCAGTGTAGCTGCTCTTGGTCTGTCCTAGTGGTCCTGTGTCTGCTCCAAGTCCTCGGGCTCTTCACCCTTTCTCAGCTCCCCTGCTCAATCTCAATAGGCTTTGCCCCCATCCCCCCTTCTGGGCACCTAAATCTCCTTCAGTCTACCCCTCACACAGAGCCACTAGAAGCTATTCCATAATCTGCTTTCAGGTTCCCTGCTGTAGAACCTCCCTTGGACAATGTGCTTTCCATTATAGGGCTCCCCTTTGGCTATACTCTCTACCGGCCGCTACCTCAGCTGTATCTAAACTTGGCCCTTTCAGATCTCTTCTTCAGGAACATATAATTTCCTACAGCTCCTGTGATTGCTTCTAACCTCTCCCCCTGTCTACCCCATTTCCATTTCTCGAGTTGTCTCTTTCTCCCTGGCTCTCACTTGCCTTACTCCTCCCTTCCCTCCCCTTTCTCTCACACTTCCTCCTCTCCTCAGGATCCTCTCCATACCTATTATTCCCTCCTTGTCCTAGCTCTGACTGGTATTATTTTACCTGACTTTATTATTGTTTCTTGCCTGTACTGATTATTTACATAATGTATAATGTATTACCTGACCTGAATAGTTTTTATCCGGTATTTTCTGTTTTGTTTTGTTTATACCAATCATGATTGTCATTTCCTATATTCCTTATTGTACCTCCCTGACGTGGAACCTTTGCAAAAGAGTCTCTGACTCAAAGGTTTGTAATTCAGATTCATTTAATAAATAAATAAATAAAATAAATGTTCATTATCCACTGGTTGGGGAGACTTAATGCCTGACAACTGCCTATAGCTTTGGACCCTCTCGCTCCTTTTTGACTAGGGCCTCCAAGAGCTGTTTGTTACTGAGAGACTCATAGATAATTACTGTGTTGCTACATAGGTCGTGTCGCTGCTCCAGTTTCAGCTTGCTGTAATCTATTGTCTTTTTTGCCTACGCTAAACTAATAACTTGCACCTGAAAATAAAGGTAAAAAGAAAGAAAAGAAAAAGTATTCCCTGTGCATCTTGTTTTGTGACCGGTTAGGTTTCTGAGTATTTGCTTTAGGTGTCTATATACTGTACACAAGTACCTATTAGGTAACCACCAAACATTTGTCTGCCACTGGTTGATACTTGCATGCTTCACACAGAGCTCCCCAGGCCATGCATCTTGCGGTCTCCTCCTCTATCCTCTCTTTGGTGGACTACGGGATAGTCATTTACGGCTCTTCGGAACCGACCACCCTACGCTGCATCAACACTGCGCTGAACAAAGCTTGCCTCCTAGTCACAGGCAGTGACAGGTTAACGCATACCTGTGAGCTTTATGCTCTGACTGGTTGTCTTAACTTCCAAGGAAGGCTAAAGTATCACTTCAAGCCCTTGCCAAAAAATACAACCTGAAGGCCCCATCGCCCACCCGATTATCAGCGCAGCCCCTACAGGCGGACTAAAAGACTCGCAGCCACTCTTCCTTCCTTGTCCCCACTGTAGAACATCACTTGGGCAAAGATCATTCCACTACCGCCCCACACTATGGCTCAATAGCCTACTACCCCCTATCTCCAAGACCCATAGTCTCTCCCTATTTAAAACAGGTCTCAAAACACAACTTTTTGACTCGGCGTTATGTGACTATGGATAACCCTCCTTTCTTCTGGGACCAGCCCCCCCACTTGTCCCTTCACTCCCTCTCCCCATCGCAGATATCTGACTTGGGGTCCTCTAGATCCTTCTGAAACTGCATCCTGCACTTCTCTGATAAGGGACATCTCGTATGCCACCAGCTACTGTCACCATCTAATGAGATAAAGCTATGACTGCATAACCCTGTATTGTTACACTAATACGGTTTGTACACGTTTCTTTTTTACTGTAAATGTATTTCCGCCATTCTTTGTAACTGACGTGGAGCCTTTGCAAAAGAGTCTATGACTCAAAGGATTGTAATTCCGATTCTATTCAATAAATAAATAAAATAAATAGATCCCATACGCCTCCACCAGATGTCACATACCACATGTCTGCACCCATGCAAGCACCCCTCTCACACTGGTTCATCACAGACCTCCACCCTAGTTTGCCCCGTACTGTGTCCTGTGCCCACACTTGCCCCTCTGTGAAGTTGGCATGTTTCAGACACCTTGACCCTTGAGCCCAGTCGTAAGCCCCCCTTGATCAAGTCAAGGTTAACTGCCCAACGTTATGGTGGAGTGGGGTCTTATTTTCTCAAACTTTAGGTTATTGCCTCCCAGTATCAGGAAGGATTACGTACTTTAGCTCAGATCAGCTATGATAGCATCTCTGTCAATATGGCACATAACCCAGAAATTCAAAAAAGACCCTTCCTCAACTTGCACAATCAGACACTTAAATCTTGCTTAATAGTTGCTGTTTATTTACAAGCTATAATACAAAGTAATCAAGGATTACAACTGCATTAAAAAAACAGGAAAAAAAAGGTTTTCAACAGTAAACACAAAGTCATAACTCTAACTCTGGTTAGGCTTGCATTATAGATAGAAATGTTACATTAATTTGTAGACATAAATGAGCAAAATGAGCAGATCTTTCTAAATAGACCTTTTTTCTTCTCTCTTTTCTCGAGATATCCTAACTTGCTCAGGAGTACCTCCTGAGTCCCTGCTTCAATGGAATAGACTGAGCACCTTATTAGATCTGTTCCCTTGTCCCTGTGAGGAATTGTTAAATGTAACAACCACCTCTTATAGTAAGTGGAGATGGTAGTTCACCGAAGTGAGCCAGTGGAGACTGATCTGGCATCATCCCCAAGGGTTTAGACAGGGTTAGAGGCATTAAATAGAAAAGATAAATAGGGTGCACTCATGCTGCCAGGCACACCTCAGTGCCAGGGATAGGTGGCACCCAGGTTCTGAGCTTGGTCTCTGGAAGAAAAGTCTGAGTGGCCTTGCCAAGGGACATGTAAGCTGGTACAGAGTTGGGGTTCCAGCCCGAGAGCTAAGGGCAGGAAGTGGGAAATGGAGAAGGAAGGTGCCAGGTGCCCTTGGAGCTCCGAGGATGGCAGAGGTCTGAGACACCTCAAGAAGTCAGTAGTATCACCGTTGGTATAAGTTGAGACTCGTAACCAGCCAGAGAGGACATGCTGGCTGGGGACAGATCCAGAGGACCTGGGAATAGGAGTTATTTCTGGAGTGTTGCTCATAGATTGGCAGTATGAGAGGAACCACCAAGGAGTATGTGGGAACTCAAGGGGGCTTCCCTCGAAACCACTCATTAGCATGTTGAACATTCACCTGAAAACATTGAGGGAGATCCTGGTGGTGGTGGGGGGCGATCCTGGTAATTGACCCATGCAGCGTTATCGCATCTGAAAATGGCAGGCAAGGCTGCAGCAGAACTGAGGGTAGCAAGATGAGGCAAGAAGCTCATTTCTAGGTTTTAACAGCTTTTAGGAAGTACAAGAAGATCCAGACAAAGGGTGACAGAGAAGTATATCTGGATAGACAAAGGGAGGCAGGAAGGAGGGTGAGAGCAGCTAAGGCAATGACAGAGAAGATGACTGCAAAGGAGGTCAAAAAAGGAGCTAAAACTTTCTTCAGGTACATGATTGGAAAGAGGAAAGCAAGTTGGGTGGGAAAATCAGGAGAGCAGGGGAATGTCTAGAACGAGATCAAGATAAAGCTAAAATTTTAAATGAGTACTTCTGTCCAGTCTTCACAGTGGAGGGGGGACAGACCAACATGTAACAGCAAGCACAGGGGAAGGGGGAAGGCTACAAGTCCATTTTCAGAGAGAGACCAAAGGGGATTGGGAGCCCTAAAGGAAAACAAGGCAGTGGGGCCTGACAGGATTCACCCAAGGGTTCTAAAGGAACTGAGCAAGGTGTTAGCCACCACTCAGACAACACTGTTTAGTACCTTGTTGGAGACAGGAGTGGTTCGGGAGGACTGAGGAGGCCGATGTAGTCTCTCTCGCACAAGAGCAGCAGCAGGAGGAGGAGGCAGCTAGCAATTACAAGCCAGTGAGTTTCATATCACTGGTGGGGAAATAATGGAGACCCTGTTGAAGGAGAAGCTGATGGAGTACCTGGAGGTGAGTGGGCTGCAGGGGCGACCCGGCAACATGGTTTCACAGAGGGGAGATCATGTCAAACAAATCTCATAGATTTCTTTCACTGGGTGGCTAGGGAGGTGGATCGGGGAGGGCAGTGGATGGGGCCTATCTGGACTGCAGTAAGGCCTTTGACACTGTGCTACACAGGAGGCTAAGAAAGAAACTTACAAACTGAGGGTTGAGGAAAGGGTGGTAATCTGGGTATCAAGCTTGTTGGAGGATATAAGACAGAAGGTGTCACTCGAGGCATGGGAGAGTGACCAGTGGAGTACCACAGGGATCAGTACTGGAACATGTCCTCTTCATTGTCTTCGTTAGTGACACTGCTGAGGAACTGGAGGGGAAGGTGTGTTTTTTACAGATGACATAAAATCTGCAACAGGGTGGACACCCAGGAGGGGTGAGAGAATGCAAAGGATCTGGAGAAACTACAGGGAGTGGTCTGGGATGTGACAGCCGGGTTTCAGTGCCAAAAAGTACAAAGTCATGCACCTGGGGCGAGGAAACCCTGAGGCTGCGCATCAGGTGTGTGTGTGGGGGGGAGGGCAGTTATAGTCAGCACGCAAGAAAGGGACCTTGGGATAATCATATCTGATGATCTTAAGGCAACAGGGCAGAGAAACAAGGCAGTAGGCAAGGCTGGTAGGATGCTGTGGTTCATAGACAGGGGGATTTCTAACGGAAGAGAGGTGTTGTCACTAGTGAGAGCCCACCTAGAGTACTGTGTCCAGTTCTGGAGGTCACACTTCTGCAAGGACATTGACAGGTTGGAAGCGGTTCAGAGGAAGGCTACCAAAATGCTGTGGGGGTTGCACGAGAAACTATATAAGGAGTGCTGCGGGAGCTCAATATGTAGTCTCTGGAGGGGAGGAGAATGAGAGGGGACATGATTGTGCCCTATAACTACCTCATGAGGAAACAGGGAGGAGGATAGTCTCTTGAGGTGATGTGCAGCACCAGAACATGGGGGCATGCAAGTGAAGCTTGGTGGGGAGTTTAAGAGGATGTGAGGAATACTTCTTTACAGAAAGGGTGGTGAATGCTTGGGACAACCTGCCAAAAGTGGTGATGGGGTGAAGACAGTGGGGAGCTTCAAGGATGTGTGGATAAGCATGGCATAATTAATAGAGGAAAGAGAGCGGATACCTGTGACCGAATAGAGTCCAGGGTGTAGTAATAGGCAGGAAAATAGGGTGATTAGATGGGCCTACTGGTCCTTTTCTGTCAGTAAATTTTATGTTTCTATAAGAAGGGATAGAGGAAGCCAAATCCCTCGGCAGTGCACCATCAGCCTGAACTGCAGGAGAAGGGATTTCGTGTGGTCGGCCTGGTCACTACAGTACGTAGCAGCTGTGTGTATCTAATCAAGTGGGCCTTTGCATGAATTAGAGCAAGAGGAGAGCCACAGAGTACCGAAGAGGATAAGACACTGGCTCCAAATGGAAGCTCTCTGGCAGACATTGAGCTCAATAGTGGGATTAACTCCAGCACAGTGTGGCTAACAGAGAACTTTTGTGTCATAAGCGGAGGGCTGCTGCAAAGGGACAGAAATAGAAATTGCAGTGAATTGTTACAGTCTCATAGCAGTCAAGGATTTCCAGTCGCAAAGCACAGGAAGGATAGTGGAAATAGTGATCCCTTTGGCAGAGCTATGCTCTGGCAGACATGGATATGCCAGGGTTTTATTTAACTCTAAAATTGATTAGCGTTTTGCTCATAAAAGTTCTAAAACATTGTGAAAATGTATAGCACTTGCCTCACTGTGTTTAACAAGCATAACACTTCTAGAAAACTTATATAAATGCTTTCTGTAAAGTTAGTATTGTCCCAAGAAAAAAACTGCTAATCAATTATTTAAAACCCTGATATGCCCATCCTTGTGGCAGTGCATATGGAGAAAGGACAGAAAGCAATCAGTTGTCAGCTGAGGATTCGGACAAAATGGGAAATGCTGGGGAGGAGATGGGGTTAAGAATCATTAGTAGCCTGGTTGGGAGGCAGCCGGGATCTCAAGAGAATGAAAAAAACAGCTCTGGCCAATGTGTGTGTGTGGTGGGGGTGTATATACTGTAGGAATCAAGATGGGATTGTAATCATTTAACCTATGCCGAAATGAATTTTATTCCTTGGATTAGCAAATGTGTACAAATTAACCTTTGCAGTTTAATAGCCAGTGAAGATTGAGTGCTAAGAAGAATTTGAGTGTTATTTATTTATAATTTTGGCCAGAAAAGGCAAACTAGGCTGTGATAACTTGTTCCTAGATCGCCTGCAGTGTGGGTATATGGACCGTTTAATTGACAGAGGAGTGTTGGCCACAAATACTTGGAAACATCCTATGTTGAACACGCCTTTTTAAGAGAACTGTCTCTTCACGGATAGATTATTGGTTTGTCTCTCCACATTCCATGTCCTACAGATGGTTGCACTCGCTGAAACCTCTGACCATAAAATGATCATTCTAACAGTAGGAACCCAGCAGGAATGGAGTACCAAACTGGGTTTTGGGAGAATGAACTCTCAAGCCTAGAGAATTTGGCCCTTTTTGGGAAAATGTCTTGATCTCCTTTCACCTCAGAAATCTGTTTTAGTCTGTATGGGGACCCGATTAGTTGGTGAGAAGATACAAAACTTAAAGACATGTGCTTTAAGTCCACTGGCACCGATTGAATGAACTGAGTATCTTACCAATTTGTCTTTCAGAGCACAACTGGTTAAAATGAATATCCATTGCATATGACTCCAACTCTGATTTATTAGAACAGATTTCCACTATAAAGAATCAAATGAGCCGCTATCAATATGATAGAGCAAATTCTCTGTTTTTGGAACCAAAATATGGCACTCAGAAGTCAAAGCTCCATATTCAGCCATATGATACAGTACTGGTGCAGATCGGCTTAAAAATGGGTTGTTCACTTCCATGCCAGAAGTCTCAGGCACCCTTCGGTCAGACACTCAGGCCCCGTCCACACTACACCGCTCAGACCCCGTAACGGACAGAGACCGTTACAGCCGGGGAGTGGTACAGTGTGTCCACACTGCAGCAGTGACAGGTACGAGACCGGTACCGCCAGTCCACACCTCGGGAACTGGGCGACCGTTACCGTGGCGCCCAGTCCCACAATGCAGCTCGTGCTACGGGCCCTGCAGGGGACAATTACCGCCCGTCACACTACCGCGTGCACGTTATCAGGCGGGACTGATTTATAACTGTTGAAACCACCTCTATATGGTTTCAACAACGGTTATGAAAATGCCTTCTGTAACGTTACAGGTGTAAACGCAAACCATTGCGGTAACGGTTTGAGCACTCTGTAATGTTACAGAGGCGTAGTGTGGACAGGGCCTAAGGGAATACAGAAGGTGGTGGAGACACACATCAGAAATAAATTTGGTAAGAAAGCCCCAGTATCAGAAAAAGGGTGCGTCTTTTTGGCTTCTTTGACATTACCTACCCTGCCTGAGGAGGATGAACAACCACTCACTGCAGAGATTAGCACACTAGAAGTCCAGGAAGCTATTAAGTTCCAGTCATCCAACACTACACAAGAACCAGATGTTTTATCTAGTGCTTAGTACAAAAAATTAGAAACCTCTGTATCCCCAGTGCTTATGGGTTCTGTTCAATTTCCTCTTAGAATCTAGTTCTCTCTGCCCGAGTATGGATCAAGGGGCTGTGTTTTTTATTTTCAAAAAGGGGGATAGGGCTGATATTAATAATTGGAGACCCCTCAGCCTTTTGAATCCAGATGTAAAGATCTTAACCAAAACTCTTTGATGAAGACGGGCTCTGGCTGCCCAGCATCTAATAACCCCCTTACAGGCCTGCTCCATACCAGGGAGGAGTATTCAGAATAACCTGCTTTATATAGGGGAAGCAGTGGAAAGGAGTATTAGAGGCAATATGGAAAGATGTATTGTTTTTTGGACCAACAAGTTTTTGACTCTGTAATACACAGCTATTTTAGAAGGTTCTAGATCTATGATGTTTGCCTGAAACTTCTGATAATATTGTTAAAATACTATACTAGAGTACAGAAACCCTACCCGTGGTGAATGTTGGTGGGGGTAGGTTTTCATGACGTTAAAGAGGGGGTATACCAGGGCTACCCCTGAGTTCCTTCCTTTATGTTTTTGGTATTGATCTGGTATTGATTTCTTAGATAAATAGAATCCGTGCAGGATATATGTGCTGTGACCTCTAGGATGGGACTTGAGATTGCTAAACGTCTGCCTACATAGATGTTGTGGTCCTGTAGTAAAGGACTGGGTATCTGGGCATAGGGAAACAGGTGCATAGCTGCACCTCAGAGGCCACAGACATTGTTAATAATAAAAAGCAAAGCATTGTATCTGGGAACCAGATGGTCCTGAATTGGATTATATTTTAACTATGAAAGATCATATACAGATGTTAGGGGTTATATTTGGGTATGGAGGTATGGTAACAGACAACTGGGTAACTCAGTTGGACACACTAGAACAGACCCTTACCCTCTGGAAATCCTGGCCTATAATGTCCAGAAACAAATGATTTGATACCTTTTATTGGACCAACATGGATGTTACAGAAAAGAACAAAGTGCTTTAGCTTTCGATTTTGAAAAAAATGCCACAAAGCTTCTGAAGAAGGACCTGGTTGGTTCGAAAGCTAAAGCACTTTGTTCTTTTCTGTAACATCCATGTTGGTCCAATAAAGGTATCAAATCATTTGTTTCTGGATCTGTTCTTAAAAGGACCACACGGTACCTACAGCATTTTTTGGCCTATAATGTGGAAGGGAAGGATTTTTATTAAAACTTTCATTGCCCCTATTTTCTGTTCATTTCTAAGTTTCCCCTTATCATTGCAGGCTCATTTGTATAGTGTATTTTTAGATTACTGTGGGGGTGTAGGGTCTCAGCAGGTTTTATATTAGCCCCACATGTGGAACTGCCAGCAAAGATAATGTTAGTACAGTTGGACAGACCCCCCCCCCCCGATCCAGTTAATAACTACATAGAGTGCGTACAACCCTGTTCCCTACTACATGTCATCAAAGTGCTTTTATTAGGGTTGGGGCTACAGTGCTTGTGCGCCGCTTGGCTCGCTCATGAAGTTACAAGCTGGGCAGAGTAAGGTAAAATTTAATTGTTTTAACTGCTTAAAACATTTTTAAAAACTAGCTTATTTAACTCATTGGTTGGCAGCTTCCTGGCATGAGTTGTCTACCATAATTGTAAGACCGCATCAGCAGCTGTTTAACTAATAGGCACCAGTTGCAGAAGTTATTCTCTCTGACAGCAGAGACAGGGAATGATGATGGTCCTCAAATTAGTAACATTAAGAAGGACACGTTTGGCCAGCCCGGTCACGCTGAGGGTTGAAGCGCTGGACGCCACACCTCACACCATGCCGGTGACCCAGGTTTGGGAATGAGCCCGGGTCACCGGAGGTCAGCGGGGGGGGGGAGAGAGAGAGAGGATCAAGCGTCCAGTGGACTGTTCTCCTTTCTTGGGGAGGGATCCAGGGACGGCCTGGCACCACAGCGGCACCCGATGGAGACCAGAGGCACTGCAATGCTTAGGGCCAGCATCTAAGGGGAAGATGTTGGGCGGCTGCCTTCTGGATGTGGGTGGGAGCATCCACATCACGGCCTTGCCGGAATTGCATGTCCCACATCTGGGGTGTAACTAAAGAAAAAAAACTCCAGCCCAGATAGGTGACGGCTTTCACAGTGCCCACCGCTGTGTGCCCAATACTGACTTCTCGCCGCTGCTCCTTCGATGATCTCGTGACCTTGGCCAGAGAGGGCTCCGTGGAGGGGAAGTAACGCCCTTGAGGAGGCAGGGATCACAGTGGTGGTAGAAGCGGTTGCGGTGAGTTGAATAGCGTGAAAGAGTTCTGGAGACTGAGGTTAAAAAAAGGACACATTCCATGTTGATTTGCAAAGAGCATGTACCTGCAAAGAACAGAAATTTGGGACCAAGGAAACTCCTACATCTGTGCCTCTTTGAGAGTTGGAAAGCAATGACTGAGAAAAAAAAAATATGCAGGGAGTATATAATGACATGGGGACTTTAGTGTCTATTGTGGAGCTGATGTTGCCTACAGTTACCAACTTTATGGCAGAATTGTTTGGCCTCTGTTTTTCCTCTACTTCAGAGGGAAGTTTTTTTTTCTCAGTTCAACACCCAATCGTTCCAGACTGTGAAAAGCCTCTTTCTTACAGCTGACATTTCTCCTGCTTAGACACTCACTGCCATCTCCTCCTTAAATGAACACTGCCCTGGAAGGATGGCCTCGTCAGTGAACTATACAAAATTATAGGCCCTGCTTTGGTGGGAAGCATTACTGCAGGTGTTTAATGGCATGTTAAATAGCACTTGCACCTAGTATGAAAGAAGGACTTGGTCTATTTATACAAGTCGATTGATGAGAGGCATTTGCCAAACTGGAGACCTATAAGTCTGCTTAATACAGAACTGAAAATTCTGTCCACTGTCATAAATAATCGGCTTAGTTGAATCACTGGTCATCTGATAACCCCTTCACAGCTTTGTGCAGTTTCTGGCCATCATATCCAGGATCAACTTATTTTGCTTAGAGAAATTATTGAGAGGAGTAACTCTGGGAATATGAACGGGTTCTTATTGTCCCTTGATCAGTGCAAGGCTTTTGACTTTGTGTCACGTGACTACCTTTGATTTCTTCTACAGATTACCTGATAGATTGATCTCCTGGTTACAGTTTATGTACAAAGATGTCTGTGTAGTGCCTATTATAAATGGTAGATGTGAGTCGGCTTGTAAAACCTCCTAGGGAGTCCGACAAGGATGTCCCTTGACTACGGGTCTGTATGCTTTTTGCTTAGACCTTCCCTGTTGAGAATTATCACTCATGACAGACTTATACTGCTGCTATGGAATGCTGAAGGTACAGTAGATGGCAAAGCAATTTCATATGCTGATGCCATGTGTCTTCTGGTGCAGGACATGGCCTCAGCTCAGAGGGCCCTGACCTGGTATTGTACATTTGGACTGCTTTCTGAGCTAAGTTGAACTTAGCTAAGTGTAGGAAAATTCTGGGTGGTGCGGGAGAGAAACCTCCTAAAATGGCAGGGATAAGGATTTGGATCAGTCCTGAATATCTTGGGAATAACCTTTTGGGGATAGGGATCTTGCAAAGCTAAATTGGGAACCCAGAATCGAGTGAGATAAAAAAAAAGGTTGCTAATTGGAGCTGCTGGCAGATGGGGAAATGTAAATGAATTTATATGAATAAAAACTTTTTTTCAAGCTCTATGGTGGAGCAGGTTAAACATGCTGAAAAGACACATCACTTACCTCCCTGTCAAAAAAGGAGGTTTAAAAATGATAAACCCCTATTGTGTTTTTTTGTTTTGTTTTGGAATGTTCAGCCATCACACTATCTGATCCTTGGTGTTAGACACACCAAAAGTATGGACTGCATGGACTAGGCGGAACTGTGGGACTTGGTCAACAGCCTGAGGAAGAGGGACTTTCCCATAAGTCATAAAAAGGTCTGCTACTACCCCCCACTGTGTTAAGGAGACCTTCTGCAGAGTTCAGACTTGGACGTTTCTCATGTCACTCGTCTCCAGTACGACTAGGAAAGCCCTATACCACTGGGTAATGGAGTCTCAGTTTTTGGCAGAAAATGCTTTTGACTGATGCCCCACTACTTATGTGCTCCACTTATTACGTCTCTTAATTGACCCTGGACCGCCACCCAAAATGTGGGATGCGCAGTGGCTTTGGTGCCATGAGAGGTTAAATGTAAAATCAAACCAAAAACGTAAGAGTATGGCAGAACTAGGGCTTCCTGTATAGATCAACTGGAAACCATGGAACACCTTTTTTTGCAGTGCCCATAAATTTCAAAAGGCCAACCTCCAGGATAGTCTTATCTCCCCAGCCAATTCTGGAAGACAGTTCACTCTCTTTTGATCCCTCAGCCCAACCTTCCCCTGGCCCTTATGGTTAATGGTTTACATGTCTCTGACCCGCTCTCTGTTGCTGCTGGGGACACATCAGTTTGGTCCAGTCCTCCTCAACAAGTCATTGTGGACAATTAGCTGTGATGACTACTGCATCCCTGCCAAATTCATTCCCTCACAATTTGCTCCCATGAGACATTGAACTGGACTCAACAATGCCAGCAGAGGTGCCACTTTTACAACCCTCAGGTGTATTGGATCACCTGGTGGGCAAGCAGTGCCCATCTGGAGGTTTTACTATAATATCTATGGTGGGAGCAACCTTCCAGGGAACAGATTTGGCAGAGCCGTGATTGTTGCCACAGCGACTTGTCGGGTGGGCAGTTGACGGGAGCAAATTGACATGTAGCTATTGCTGCTGACGTCAATGAGTTTTCCATTACTTGTGCTCTCCCTTCCCCCCCAGCTCCTCTCCTCTCCCCCCACCTCCACCCTGCTTGCCCTTTCTTTGCTAAACCTGTTCAAATCTAGCCCTGATCGCCTGGACCCTAAACTCTCCATCTTTCAGCTCTGGCCATTGCCTCTGCTCTCACCAATTTCCTCAACCTCTCCCTTACTCTCTGTGCTGCCCTCAGTCTTGGAAGATTGACAAAGTTCTCCCTCCACAAAGAGGTAATCCTTCTACTCCAGATAATTTCCAACCTATCTCCTGCTCCCCTCTTTACAGAACGGCAAGAGAAACTTGCCTTCCTCCAGGCTTACTGACTTCCTCCATCCTTCCAACTTCTTCTCCCCTTCCAGTCTGGTTTTCAAGCTCCGTTTAAACAATTATGACCGAACAGCTCTTCATTTCCTGGTGATTAAGGACTGGCTAGCACCCTCAGGTAATTCCCACCCAGCCAGTCATTAATCAAAAGCAAATGACCAGCTGTGAGGTCCTTATTGCTATTATAAGTCTAATCACAATAATGACTTTTTTTAGTTTTCAGCATGAAAACTGTACACGAGCCTAGTGCCACTGCAATGCTGGGCATTTCTAAGAGATTTCAGACCAGCACCGTAGCCAATCAGTGAGCTAGTTTAGCTCATGAATAATTATTTTTTTTAAATTATAATTTATTGCTTTTGTAAAAAAAGACAATAGCAGAAAACCATCTCATGCAAGAGATCACA
This sequence comes from Neoceratodus forsteri, assembly GCA_016271365.2. NCBI lineage: Eukaryota > Metazoa > Chordata > Ceratodontiformes > Ceratodontidae > Neoceratodus > Neoceratodus forsteri. Next base: position 32,305,594 of record CM028133.1, on the reverse strand, counting down.
TAATAAAACAATCAATACATTCAATGCAAAAGGAGCCACCAGTTTATGCAATCTTTTTTTTCTTCTTTTTTTCCAGCTGTTTTTCCCTCCCGTTGCCGCTGACTGGGGTCCCTTCAGTTGACCTGCCTGTTCCCCTCCTACCTGAGATTCTCCCAGCTGTGCCTTTGACACACCCCCGACAGACTCGTGGAGCAATCCCTCCGGAATCCACCCCCCTGGAGTGGGACCGCCTTCTGCTCCTCTGCACTTTCTTCTGGTGCTTTCACGGGCAGAGGTGATGCCAAGACCAGGTCCACAGTGGGCAGGATCTGGTGCTGGAGGTGGGGGCAGGTGACATCTACCCCCAGCCAACAGGTGTTTTCCCTGTTCTGTGAGAGCTCCCCCTAGGAGCCCGGATGTGCAGTGATGTCCAGTGCGGCCAGGTGCAGTCCCGCACCCTGCCCTCGGATGTCTGCTGAAGCTCCTCCCCCCTGCATCAGCATGGTCCCCAGACTGCAGCGCTCCCGACCTCCACTGGGAGCTGCTCGCACGAAGTCATCTACCCACCCCACCCCGGGAGAGGAGAGAGAGCAGTCCAGCGGACACTCAATCCTCTCTTTCCCCGCCAACCCCCGACAACCCAAGCTCACTCCCGAACCCAGGTCACCAGCGTGGTGCGAGGTGTGGCATCCAGTGCCTCAACCCTCAGCGCCACCAAGCCGGCTGAGTTTGTGCAATCTTATTAGAGGGTTTGAGGGTATTTCAAACATAACCAGTTCATATAGAATGTCCAATATTAGCTGCACCCTACAGGACTATGGGTGGTCAAGTCCAAGTCGAAAATATTCAAACCAAACTTTGTTGCCGCAACAGCCTGTGTTGATATGACCCCCTTAAAAAATGCTATTCCAAAACATGCTTAGCACTAAGGAATAACAATAGTCTGCTGAGTCCAGCTTGAATAGTTAAGTCTTGAATTCAGCTAATGGTAAATAACATCTTAAAGCTTTCAGTGGTAAGATTAGGTTATTGTCAAGAATTCAGAAAACAGTATTAAACAGTATCTATTACCAAACTTAATGTGCAGGACCTCTGTGTGAGTTACCCTTTGATATTATGACATATAGCCTAGATATTTCAAATAACCCAATTAAGTTACTCAATAAAGAAAACCATATACCGCGTAGTACCCCAAACCGAGCACTTTCGCATGTTCTTAATAGAAATGCAAATGCAGGTTAAACATAGAAACCTAAACCTCAGTCAATCAAAAGTCCAAAGCCAAACGGTAAAATCTCCGTAAGTGGCTTCATCGAACTCCGATGAGTCGCTGGCTTGTGGACGTGCGAACTCCTGACCAGTGGACTCCACTTTTCTTCCTGCCTCAGTGAATAATTAATTAGACTTATAATTCACCACCTCTTCCCTGCTACAGACCATTTTCATTGATTTGGCCAAAGTCTTTGATTCAAGTGGCCCATCCACTCCTCTTGGACAGGTTGAGCACTGATGGCCTTTCAGTCCCCGCTGTTGACTTGTTCCAGTCCTACTTTTCGGGTTATCAGTAGTTGGTACAGGTAGGAGGCATCCTGTTTCCTCCCTACTAGTCCAGGCTGGGGTCACACAGGGCTCCATCCTTGGTCCAATCCCCTTCTCCAATTTCCTCAACAACTTCCCTCTGCCTGTTCCAACTCGCATACTCACATGTACACAGATGAGACAGTTCTCTACACTTCAGGCCCTCTACTACAGCAGTCAAGTCGGCTTCAGCCAGATTTCCACAATGTCCTGTGCTGGTTCTAGTCCACCCAACTCCGCTCAACATAAAATAAAATTTAAAGAAAAAATGTATCCATCGTCTTTGGCACCAGCAAAAGCTGGCCAGGCTCGCCCCACTGCCTGCCTTCTCCATTCTTGATGGCACCCCTGTTGAAGTGGTTCCTCCTTCAGGTATCTCTGTGTGTGTGACTTGATAGTAGGTCTCGACTTCTTTTCATTGATGCCATCCTCTCTGCTCCCTGAACTTGGAACCTTGTACCTTTTAATAAAGACTGCCTGTCCCAGCAGGTCTGCTGGGAGTTTACCAAAATGATGCTCCGTCTTTGACTATGTGGATGTGGTCTGTGATACCACTAACCTCTCCTCTTTATTGCCAGGCTGGATACACCTTTGATGCCTTCTGTTGCTTTGCTACCAACTCCTCCCCAGATCACCACTCTGCTCCCTCTACACCCCCTATCCATCCTCGCAGTTCCTTCACATCGCCAGTCCCACTGTGCCTCCATCTCCAAATATTGGTTTGGGTCTGTGCCATCTTACCTAGCCACATTTCTCCCACCCATTCCTTCTGCCTCATACTCCCTCCACTCCAGAGATCCTCATGCCTTCTCCCTTACACTATTCTTACTCCTTTGCTGGGCAGTCAGCCTTCTCCTGTGCCTTCCCTCCCTCTGGAACCTGCCCCAGGCTCTAACCCTGCTCCATTTCCCTTGGCACCAGTTAAAGCTCCTCCCTCCCCTCCTGTCAGCCCCCGACCTGCCCCTGCTGCCCTTTCCATCTCCACTATGGTCTGCACTAGTGTCAGTTCACTGTTCCTTTCCCATCGTCCGGCTTCAGGTGAGAGCTGCTGATAAACCAAAGGGACATTCATTTCAGCCTGTGATTATTGGACTGCCGCTATGCAAGTTTTGAAGCCTGCATTGCACTATATTTCACCTTCAGCTACTCATGAGTTCACCGTTCCTACTCCATCATCTGGCTGCAGGTGAGAGCTGCTGACAAACCGAAGGGAACATTTGTTTTCAGCCTGTGAACATTGGGATTGCTGTTATGCAAGTACTGAAGCCTGTACTGCACTACACTTTATTTTCAGCTGCTGACTGTGTGGGACTGCATTAACGCACTTTACTGTCGGCAATTGAGGGGGTCTGACGGTGGACCATTCATCGTACCATTCTTAGGTGGGGTGGGGCCTCGGCTCATTCAAAGCATCGCGCTGCCCATACTCATCAGCTCACTGTTCTTTTTCCATCATCCGGCTGCAGGTGAGAGCTGCTGATAAGCCGTAGGGAACATTTGTTTCAGCCTGTGATTATTGGACTGCCACTAGACAAGTTTTGAAGCCTGCGCTGCACTATATTTCACCTTCAGCTACTCGCGGGTTCAGCATTTGTACTCCATTGTCTGGCTGCAGGTGAGAGCTGCTGATAAGCCGAAAGGAACATTCATTTCAGCCTGTGATTGTTGGACTGCCGCTAGACAAGTTTTGAAGCCTGCACTGCACTATATTTCACCTTCAGCTACTCACGAGTTCACCATGCCTACTCCATCATCCAGCTGCAAGTGAGAGCTGCTGACAGGCCGAAGGGAACATTTGTTTTCAGCCTGTGAACATTGGGATTGCTGTTATGCAAGTACTGAAGCCTGCACTGCACTACACTTTATTTTCAGCTGCTGACTGTGTGGGACTGCATTAACGCACTTTACTGTTGGCAATGGAGGGGGTCTGGTGGTGGACCATTCATCGTGCCATTCTTAGTTGGGGGTTGGGCCTCAGCTCATTCAAAGCCTCACGCTGCCATTAGGCACGAGCGCTAAGGAGTGGCACAAGCACCACTCTGGGACAAAAAATTTCGTAGGAAAGGTTTGGTTTAGTTAATACAGCATTGCTAACAGTATTCACTATTTGAAACGTTTGTTGGTTTGTTAATAGAATGCATATATTTACAGTTATATAGGGATGGTTATCGTGGGATACTGTTGTCACTTTTCTATTGACACTCAGACAAGCAACAACTTGTCCAGAGGAATCCATTCTCTCTCATTAAAAGGTAAAATTTCACAGAAAGAAAGCATGAAAAGAGGCGTAATGCTTTTTTGAATGAAAGTAAGATCATTGCAAGAAAGCTCAGTCTAGCAAAGAGATTAACCCTAGCAGGCGCCTCTGGGAGACAGGGACCGTATATTGCCATACTGGTAGTACAGAGTGGAGATGTAGAAACCAATCCGGGTCCACCAAGAAGTTGGGGTATTTCCCTAATCCATGAGAATGTATGAAGCCTAATAAAGAAAATCGACGAACATAGAGTATTGGTTAGAGAGGAAAAACCAGACGTATTAGCAATAACCGAATCTTGGCTACATAAAGGCATAAGGAATGAGGAAATTCAATTAAATGGATATGAACTACAGAGAGCAGACAGAGAACAAGGGGAAGTGGTGTTATGCTCTATATTAAACAAAGTTTAGGTCCTTGTAAACTTATATTAGCTGAGAGCATAGAAGGTATGGATTGTCTATTAGTTGAGATTCTGTCCATAAAACTAATGGGAGTAATTTATGCTCCCCCATGGACAAAAATCAGGCACTTCAATATTTTAGCAAATAAACTGGGGGATAATGTAAAAAATCAAAAGGTTATACTAACAGGTGATTTTAATTCAGATTGGTGTCAAGAGAGGGGACAACAACTGAAAAGTAGTTTTGAAGCCCTGCGATTAGAGCAAATAATTCAGAGCCCCACTAGATGTCTTATAAATAGTGATAAAGGGACTATTTTAGACTTGATTTTTGTTTCCCCAAGACCTTATAACGTTAAGCTGGGAAGTAATGCCTTTGAATGTAGCAGACCACCAACCCATGAAATGTAATCTAGAAATGAATACACCTTCTGCAAACCAGACAGAATCTTATTGGGTTAGGAACCTAAGGCAGTTTAGAGCAGTGGCTTTCAGAAGGGACCTGACAAATATTAGATGGGACCATATACTGCAAATTCCTGATATAAATTTAGCAACGCAAGAATTTACTAATCAACTTAGTGAAATAATTAACTTGCATGCACCCAAGGTTTTAAAAAATGACAAGGGGAAAGATGCAATTTGGATAAATGAGAAACTAAAAACAAGGAGTAGAATACGAAATCGCCTATGGAAAAAAGCAAAAAAGACAAAAACAGAAGAGGACTGAATTAGGTTTAAACAATGGAGAAATAAATGTAAAAAAGAAATGTCAGGCAAAGAAAAGGTACCATCTTGGATGCATAAACAAAGCCACCAATAATAGACAGTTCTGGGCATGTGTCAAAAATATACAAAATCCTGTTAGAGCTAAAACCCCAGTCACATTAACAGAGGTAATAGTTTGATAGACAGTCAAGATGAAGAAGCAAATCTTTAATCACTACTTTGTGGACTTACCTGATATAAAGATAAAACCTCCAGAGTTAAAACCTCCAGATTTCTATCAATAGAATAGTTGAAAAAGTGAAAACGAGTTGAGAAAATCTGCAAAGTTCACTGAGACCAGGCTTTAGATTTAAAAAGATTATGATCAAAGTGTAGAAGAAAGAACTAGAAATTTAGAGCGCTTTTAAGGCAAGGGCTGGATGAAATAGAGGCAGCATTTCTGAAGATTGGCGCAGACATCTTGGCCCCTATGGTATCATATTTGTTTAATTGGAGTTTACGTTCATCCATTTTCCCTGACTTATGGAAGATCGGCAATTTTATCCAAAGTTTTGGAAAAGTTGGTACATGGCCAGCTAAATCAATTTTTGGAACAACATAGTTTGCTGACCAACTTTCAACATGGATTCAGAGCCAGGAGGTCCACGGCACCATACTAGTAGATTTCAATAACCTTGTGGCTACATCATTGAACTCAGAGAGAAAGACTGGTGCGGTGTTCGTGGACCTCAGCAAAGCGTTTGATCTGGTGGATCACTGTAGATTGATGGAAAGATTATGTGTAGTAGGAGTCTTGGAAGAGCCCCTACTTTGATTCAAATCTTATTTATCAGGTCGGCACCAATGTGTTTCTTTTGGAGCAGTAGTCTCAGAGTTGGTAGAGGTTAGGCAGGGGGGGAGGGGTTCCACAGGGTTCAATACTGGGCCCCTGATGCATTTAACATCCACGTCAACAGTATAACATCCAAAATATCTAAAAGTGAAATTGAAGATATTTAACGATAATTGTATTAGTGTCACCGGACGATAGCTATGAACAATTGGAGAATCAACTGCAGACTGGCTTGACTAAAGTGGAAGAGTGGTTCATTGATTCTGCCCTACAAATTAATAAAAAAAAAAAACGAGTATGATTTTCAAAGTGGGCATGAAGGGTATGAAACTCCACAGTTACACTTAAAACTAATAGAAGGTACCCCGCTAACAAATGTGAAGGCCTATAGATATTTTGGGGTGCTAGTGGACTCTGGAGCTTCATATTCTGAGCACATTTGCTTGCAGGTAAATAAAGTTCATCAGAAACTGGGAGCTTTAAGGAGGGTATCTGGTAATTTCACAACCCAAACAAGGGAAAGATTGGTAAAATAGTTGTTGGTCCCCATTTTGGAATACGGCTCCTGCTTATACATGAATTCCTCTCAGTTATATTTAAAAAAATAGATCAGGTGTACTATAGGCTTGGCATATGCAGTTAATGCTAAACATGGAACCCATCATTGTAAGATCTATGATAAACTCAGATGGCTACAACCTGGTTCGAAAAGGCTTTATTGCTGGATGACCTGGTGCCATAAATTACTTCTATAATACAGTAACTCACCTCTTAAATCAAAAAATGTTATCGGATCTTTATGCCCTTTAAAACCTCCTTAAGGCACTCAGATTTTATTTATCCTTAGAATCAAATCATGAAACAGATTTGGGGATATCACTTTGCAGAATATTTTGGCTATTCATTGAATTGACTACCAAGAGAAGTAAAACAAATTCAAGGACACCCTCAATTTAAAAAGAAACTGAAAACCTATTTACATGTAGCTTGTACTTGTTTTAGATAGTTTTAGCTTTTGTGATTAGACAGTAGACAGTATTTTTATAATTACAATATATACTTGATGTAAGTTTGAATGAATGATTGATTTAAATGTTATTTTGTAGTAACTTGTGTATTTGGTGCATCCATTTTATGTGAGATGATACACAGGACACTGTTGAAAATGGGTTATTTTTAACCCAACAGTATATCCTGTTTAAAAATTAATTTTATCATCATCGTCATCTGTTCATATCAATACAACTGCTACATTTAATTGTTTTAACCTGCTTTCGTTGGTTTACTTGGGTGTTGGTGTTGCTCATAGATCCAACTTAAGTTCACCCTTGGGTGCAACCAGTGGGGGGGGGGGATCAGGAGGTCCAGTCTCCCTCAACATTTAGGTCCTGTAGAAAGGCCAGTGACATAGGTACTGGCATGAAAGGCTTGCTAGATCCATGTTCCCCCACAACTTTTTAGCCATGGTTGCAGCCATGTGTTCACCCTTTGTTGTTATTTGCACTTGCACCTTGCTGAATTGTTCACTGTTTGCACTTCATTTTTAGAATGCTGCTTCACTGCTGTTTAGGGTTTTTGTATTCCCTTTTCTCCAGGTTGCACCTGGAAACGAGCCTTGGCTCAACATGCCTTTCTCGGTTACCAGTTTTAAAATAAATATCCAAGACATGTCTTGCATACTTTGTGTCGGTACACGTCTTGGATAACAGATACTGACAAGCCTGTGATGTAGCAAGCATGATACTGGTAATTACTCTGAGACCTGTATAAATTTTTCTAACTGTATTTTGTTGGTATTCATTTTTTCTTTTTCCTAGTTTATTTTTAGCTTTGTGTTATAGGGTAAGTGAGAATTGCGGCATTATCTTTTGTTTCCCCCTCCTGTCCTTTTCCTTCTTTTTTTTTTTGGTATAGCTGCATTGTTCTTCCTTTTATTTAATCTGTAATTGCTATGGATTCATACCTTTTCTTGTAAGTATTTTGTTTAATTATGTATAGTTTGATTTTCAGTAAAATCCTACTCTTCATTGATAAGTGCCATGGGATATTTTACTTCTACTTGGACAGTGACCAAAGATGGTCAGAAGGGACCTCAGTTTAGCGTCTCATCGAAGCACGGTGCTACACTACAGTGTCAGTTATGGGTATTACATGAAGTGCCTGGTGTGGGGCTAGAACCCATGACCATCTGATCTTCCAGCCACAGAGGTGAACATGCTACCTATTGAGCCACAGACATGGAGTGTCCTTGGTTTATTGCAGAAACACCAGATATGGTCTCAGTGTGACCTAGGGAGCTCCAGGCCTGGAGTTGGGCATGATTACATGCAGTAGAGTGCAAGGGAACTCCTCATGAGCAAAATATACCCCTAAACATGGGACTTTCCCTGAGCCATATCTGCCCCTTTCCAGGGCAGCAGTACAGAAGGGTAAACATACATCCTGGGGTACTTGCACAGACTTAAATACACAGTTGTAACCAGAGTTTGTTAAAATCTTCTTGTAACGTGAAAAACAGATACATTCCCACACATTAAGAATCTCCATTGAGTGGCTGGCTGACGTCCCATTGAAAGTGTGCCACGCTTCTGTACTGGCAACCCAGGTTTGGGAGCGAGGCAGAGGAGCTGAATCAGTGCAGTTATAGCAGGCAGTATAGTGCAGTGGTTTAAGGCTCTGAGCTGCAAATCTGGTGACATCCAGCAGACCAGACCTGGGTTTGACTCCAGCTTCCACCTGCATACTGTGTGTGACCCTGAGCAGGTCACTAACTTCCCTGTGCTCCCAGGTCGCACCTGTAAAAAGGCTTTCAGTTTAGTGTGCTACTCCTGGTTAAACAAGTAAATAAAAAAGTTAGGAGAGCAGGCCCCAGTCCTTCCATCTCACAGTGCTGTGCAGTAGTCACCACCTTGATCCAACTTAGTGCCTGGGATGTCCTTTCCTTTGACAGAGGACCATAGACCTAACCAGGACCCGGAGTTCAGGCTACACCCCAGGGCCAGTAGCCCTTCCTGCCATATGGATTTCTCTTACCAGGTACATGCCAGTTTGCATCTTCTTGGAACTCTGGAACTGAGGCCCACTTAGAACCAGTGGTACCACCTATTTGTGCCTGATCTTGAACTAGAAGCGCCCCTGTCAGGGAGATGCTGGACCACTATAACCCCTGAAACTGGGAGGGGAGTTGTATCCTCTCCTGTTTCCATCAAATAGAAAATTCCTCACAAAGACGACTAGAACAATGTAACCCCTAAAAACATTTTCTCCACCTCAAAGAAACACGTTAGCAAAATACTTACAGAGGCATACAGTGTAATACATGGTACAAAATAAACAGAAGACTCTGAAGAAAGATATGAATGAAAGTCCACTGTGCAACCAGGGAAACTCCCCTACGCTTGACAGGGGGCGCTGTTAAACTCACAGCTAATATGGAGGATCCTGGTGGAGAATGGAATGCTGCTGCAGGCTGAGGAGTCGTTCTCCCTCCCAGCCTGTATTTCCAAGGGGGATATATCCAGTCTTCCTGCGGAGAAAGAAACAGAAGTTGATGATAGCCTCCCTGCAAGTGGTATTCTGAATATTTTGGAAGCTGAGGAGCAGTTAGTGATGGAAATGTTGGAACGCAGGCAGTCCCTGATGAAAATTATGGCAGAGGACGAGGAAAGGTACCCCCAAAAAAGAAAAGAATCTCTTAAACTATGGTAGTCTCAAAAACTGTTTTTCAGCCATAGAAAACAACAGTAACAGTTGCAGCCACTGACATTCGGGTGCAAACAGGAGATCAAAGAACTGGACAAGCACTGAGAGAAGGCCCGAATCAGCTGAGCTCCCAAGATCAAAGAAACACTGCACGTCAGCCTGAAGATCAAAGCAGTGAACTATCAGTCCAAGACAGAATTTCTAAAGTATTTCCTCTGAAATCACCGTACCCGACTTTTCCTCTCTGGTCGGCTGAGGCAGTACTCTTAAATGCAGATTGGATTAAAACTTCTGATGGTGAATGTATCCCTGACCCAAACTGGGATCTGGTTAGCCCTGCAAGCCCAGGATTCCAGTGTGAGGAGCCAGCCACTACTTCAGCTGTCCATGAAAAAATGTTGAAGCAAGAACTGTATCCCCTGCAAAATCACTCTCAGTACAGCTTTCCTGGAACTCCTTAAAGCCCTTGTTGTCTGTTGAACCATCTCCTGCTAAGCTGATCCCTTCTACGACATCTACAGACTCTAATGCTGGTGATAACATGGTGCGTTGCCAGAAAGTGTCAGTCAGCAAAGATACAGTCAGTGTACTGCCATTCTGCCTTCTGAATCTAGCCCCGCGTGTATGTGCCCAAATGTTTCAAAAAATTTACTGGTGGGGAAATGATAGCAACCCTGTTCTACCTGAAACTGCTGTTACAGGGGCAAGAGACTGGGACACTGCTCACCCTTCAAATATTGATCTCGGTGAGTCATTCCCATTCCCCGGCAATCCAGACTGCCATAGTACTGAGTCAGCTGATTATCTTGAAGTAAATGATGTGCGCCCCCCCCCACTTCATTGTCAAAAGGGATAACAAGCTCTGCTCCTAACAAGGCTGTTCTAATGATGACAGTCCATGTTCTACTGATCCCACGGGCTGCCCCTCCTGTATGATCTCTCACCAATGTTATACCCCCGACTCAGCATCTGTTTCCCATAGGTTCCAAACAGATCCTGTCAACTGAAGCAGCACACACTATTAACGATGAGAATCACTCAATGGCCCAGGTAAAGCAACCTGATAAGGAAATATTCCACATGTGGGCAACAAACAGTAGAGGTTCTGGTCACATTTCGGGTAGTGAGCACAGAAACAGACACAATACAAATTCCTCCACTAGGAAGATAATACAGATTCCAGATGTGGCCCTTATACCTCGAGATCACAGTTCGCTGAATTTTTCTTTAGAAGAGCTGAACACGGTGTGACTGAAGTGTGAACGGGACCTACCTGACCACTTGGACTGGATATTTATTGAAGGACTCAGTGAAGTTTTTTGCTTCAGAAATTTACACACTTATTCATGTATCTGAAGAAGATAAATTCCATATCAGCTTTAAAACTCCCCAGTGTCTGCCCTGGTTTTGGGCTAAGCACAATCATTTGAAAAGCCCCATTGTGGGCACCTTTTTTAGCCATGTCTCTAACTCGTCTTCTGTTAAAATCATTTACAGTCCTGTTTAGGAATGAGATGGTAGACGGCGATATCCATTACTGGCTAGAACAATGTTGTGAGGTATAGGGCCTCCAGAGCCAATCATGGACACTGAAAAAACCTGGACTGGGGCTTGGAAATTCCAGGTGAAGCTGCGGCAGACTGAGGCTGGGGTCTCCCACCTACCAACTTGTTTCTTTCTAGGGAGAGATCGAGGGGGTCTGTTTTTTTAAAATGGCCAGCCTAAGATGTGCTTACAAATGTGGGGATCATTTACACCTCAGCAGTGCGTGTGTGACGAGCTATACTGTGGTCTGTGCAGAGGGTATGGCCACATAGGGGTTGCCTATTGCAGTTTGTGCAAGTGCAATCTTTGTGATGAGAACATACCACCAGTGCCCCTGGGCAGCCCTAATGCGAGTAGGGGTTGTTGCGGACCAGCTTTGGTAACTTTGAGCTATTTTTTTATTGAACTTAGGGGTGCAGAAGACACATTCAGGAAAATCTTGGGACACCACTTCTGTAACCCAGTCCTACACCCAGGCATCGTGGTGTTTCTCCACCATACCCATAAGTCACTTTTGCATGTAGGAGTAGGTCTGACCCTGTATCTGAAACACTCTTGGCCACTTGTGGTTTTCTTGGCACTGCTTCCCCAAATCAGGATGATACACAACTCTTGTCACTGCCTGGAACTGTACCACCGCCAAATCAGTGATGTCTGTGGTAGGATGGAACCTTGGCTTCTGCCTCCCCAGAAGAATCCCCAACCTCAGAGCCCATGGCAACCACTCCCACTATTGCTTATGATCTTACCAGAGGGCTCTCCCTCCTAACCGACAATGTGCGTCTCTGCAGGCTCAACACCCTAGGCAAGGGAGTATCAGTAGGTACAGCTGTGGCTAACGATTCCCCCACACCAGTAAACACAAACCCCAGAGATCTCTTTAGGCTTTGACTCAAATGCCTAAGAGTCTACTTCCCTCATGACCCTGACTGGTCTTTCAACTCCTGGAGCTGTGGCAGGTTCACTCTGCTGGTCCTGTGCCTCCTTTGCCCTGTCAAGTGCTACCTCAGGAGAAGATGAAAACTGTTCGGCTATTGGCATGCAGAGCCTACTCACCCACCCGAGGGGCTACTGCCATTTCTCTTAGCTCCTCGGTGGTGCAGATGCCTCCATTGGCCAGGTGCTCTGGCATCTCTGCAGTGTACCGCCATGATAATGCAGTGTTCTGGATCACTTCCATCTCCTCAGCCACTGAGTTTGACATGTCCACCTGGTGCCAAACCTCTTCTGCATGGGCAAGCTTCCTCATGGACTTCCTCCGCTCCCTGATGGATTCCAGCACTTGCACCTTCTGGCTGGCTCCATGAACTGTGGGTGCCATGGTCTACAGGACTGCTGCACTACAGGCACAGAATTTCAGTCCTGGGTCGACTGTTGCAGCCGTTCTCCTTAAACGCAGCATATAAACTGCTGCCTTTGGTTCCAGAGAAAGATGACAAACTTCAATTCTGTAGTCTGTGTCTCGAGCTTTGCTTCGCTCTTTCATTGCTTGCTCAGTGGAATTGCTTAAATTGCTAGACTGTCTTGATAAACTTGCTTCCTCCACCAAACGTCTCTCAGATCTGCACATGGTAACACCACACACACACACACACACACAGTATGCCCTGCCATCCACAAGCTGTCGTTTACTTTCTGCAGCCAGTGCCAGATGGTGGAAGCATTCCAGTACTTGCCCCAGCTTACACAAGTCGTATAGGGCATGTGTGTCTCACACCTGGAAATTTGTGGCCTGATGTGTCTCAACTGTGCAACAAAATCCCCTTCCAGTGGAAGCCCATGGTGGTACCAAATCATGAAAATGTTACACAACACAGTCTGTATCCCCTCCTTACCTTCCTGAACTGTGGACTGTGTGGAGGAGAGTCCCTACAGCACTGTTTTGTAACTGGGGCCATCAAGGGATTACCCCAGATAGTGAGAGGGCAGTCCTGTGGCCAGGAAAGTTCTTATTAGCTTTGTGGTTGGTTCGATTTTTTACATAAGAAAACTGTACATTGAAAAGTTGCCCCATTTATTTCTATTGAAACACACTCTCATTCCCTCCAGACTTAGATGGCATGAAATATCTAGAGTGTATAGGGTGCAGTGGCTTGGCAACTGATAGGAAAGTGAAGGAGTTGGGCTGCCAGCTCACTGGAGACCAAATATAGGTCCTCCCTCCTTTTAACACTGAACCTGGAAATTTCCATTCTTGGACCTGATGCTTACTGGGAAGTTCGGCTCCTGTGTGTTGTTGGTGCCCATGACTGTTCTCACTCTGAGGTTATTTAGTCTGTAATTGTTCAGTTCCCTACCAGAAGCAGTCTGTTTCCTCTGATCTGATGGAGTCATAAAGTCTGTCATGCCTCTGTTCGCAAAAACTAGTTAGATTACCTTCCTCGAAGCTTGCATAGTGATCCAGCTGATAACGTGTCACATTTGTCAAGTTAGTCACTTTCCTCTGTGTCCTAGCCAATCAGCAAGAGTGTAACAGTATACCTCATGCAAACCGCACAAGTCCTACTAAATGTGGTTATGGAATGCTGCTTGTAATGTTAACATTTTGTTCACAAAATGCAGTTAGGAGTTTGACAAAAGGCATTTTGTCCACACCATTTAGTTGGCAATCTGAAAAAAAATGCATTTTGTTTCTAAAATGAAGTAAACAACCTGACAAAATGCATTTTGTTCCCAAAATGAAGTAAACTGTTTGACAAAATGCATTTTTCCATAGAATGAAGTTTCCCTAGTATCTGCTGCACAGCTGCCCCACACCCAAGTGTCTACCCCACAGCTATCCCGTACACCAGCCCCAGTTCCTAGGCTGTAGTCCGTCCTATTCCTGTATGCTTAGCCCCTCTCCAGTTACACACACACACACACACACACACACACTCACACCGCTTCCTCCCTACCAGAAGCAGTCTGTTTCCTCTGATCTGATGGAGTCTGGAGATAAGGTCTGTAATACCTCTGTTTGCCTAAACTAGTTTGATTACCTTCCTACAAGCTTGTGTAGTGGCCCGGCTGGTAAGGTGTTACTTGGTCAAGTTAGTCACGTTCCTCATGTCCTAGCCAATCCGGAAATGCAGAACAGTAATCCTCATGTAAACTGTAGGAGTCCTGCTAAATGTGCTTATGGGATGTTTATAACATTAACATTTTGTTCACAGAATGCAGTTAGGAGTTTGACAAAGGCATTTTGTCCACAACATTTATTTAGCAATTTGACAGAATGCATTTTAACTATAGAACAAAGACAGCAGTTGACAGAATACGTTTCCACAGAATGAAGTTAAAGGAAAACCACATGCAAATATTATAAAAATATATATTGTGCATTGTGTTTTGTTTGTCTGATGGTTCCTGGCATTCTCTTCCATGTGTCTGTGACAAGGTGTTCTGGGGTTTTTTTGTTCATTTTTCCCTGCCAGTTTTATGGCCCCTGGGTGTAGCCATTCAAGCTTCTTTCATTGCCTTTGATCTGTTGAAATTTTAACAGAATGCTTCTGGGAATGATGTCAGTTAGATTTAAGTCCTTCAAAGGTGCATTAGCTTTATTATCACCCAGTGACAGCACTTTACAAAGAAACCTGCCACACATCCAGAACAGTCGACACTTTAAAAAATCTGACTTCGGCTGGCCAGAAGGAGGATACACACTTTCTCAAAGCAGTTAACTTTCACAAGCAGTTGCAGTTAGATGGTGTGACTAGATTATATAACTAGGATCCTGGGCTCTTAGTTCTAATGCAATGTCTAAGTCACGTCATTCCCAGAGGCATTCTGGGAAAGTTCCAACAGATCAAAGGCAATACAAGAAGCCTGAATGTCTACCCCCAGGGGCCATAAAACTTTCAGGAAAAAACCCACCTTGCTATAGACACAGGTAACAGAACGCTAGTGTGGAGGGGTTGTGGGATGACAGATGGACCAGACACCGAACTCCAAGTTCAACACACAATCTCTGTGTGATATTTATTTAAAATGCAGTAGATTACCTTCAGCAATGGCATGTCCCTTCTTCAGTACATCAGTTTGTAGCAACAGACTATGCAAGTCTTTCTTCTGCACTTAGCCAGCACCTACTGATCTCTGATGTAACTTAGCAGTTGAGATTCAGCCTCCCCTAAGCAGGCCTTGTTTACTTGGGTGGTGGGGGCTCAAATGAAAAACAAAACACAACAAGCTAAAGACAAAGAACCTCAGTGCACAAGCACTGAATCAAGGGTTACCCCAAAGGACCTTGACAATAAGCCAAGTTTCAAAGAAACACAACATCACACATACTCCCAAAATGCAAAGCATCATAGGCTATCTTGCAAATCACCATGAAATTTCAGACTTGTTTAACTTACAGCAATTTACATGCATTATAAATAGCACACCTAACTTAATTTCAAACACCATGAAGTCTTGCTATATTAGGACCATTGCAGTCATTCCCCCAGTCTTGAACTGCCCCGGAGAGGAAACAGTTAACTCCAGAGTGATCTGGAGTTCCACAGCACGAGGGCGCTGTTCAAAGCTCTATCTGGCCAGTTTCAAATGAAACTGCCAGATTCTTTACTCCGCTTCACTGAACAGTCGCTCGGATATCAGCTCCTTCAGCTCGGTTCATTTTAGCGGTTCAAGCGAGTATTCGGTTCATTGAACCGGCAATAATATTTATTTTACCGTATTTCGATTAAAAAGCTCTATCTGGTAACCGTAAGTACAGAAATTAAGTCTGTGTGGAAAGTCATTATCGTTCGGTTTTGAACCGATCGGTTGAATTGAAATACATGTTTTAAACTGTTTAGTTGGCTTTTAGAGTGCGGTTCCCGGTTCTTATCGGTTCTAAAAACTAACTTTATTGGGTTTTTCAAATACCTGACACGTTAGGAACCGATAAGGGTCTTGCCTGGCACTGCCATCAAAAGGGCAAGTTTTTGGTTAGGCTGGCATTATGTCTGAGAAACCCAAAGAAAACCGGCCCATTGGGTTTCAACACTGTGATGTCTGTGGGGAAGCCTTTGCCAAGGCTGACCCACACACCACTTGTGTTTATTGTCTGGGGGCTGACCACCTCCTGTCAGACTGCCAGGTGTGTAAAAATTTCCCTGCAGCCACCCTGGAAAAGAGATTGGGCCGGCTCAGGGAACGAGAGGCCAAAAAGTCCGCTGACCCGGATGGCCTGCCCGGTCCAGTACCCACTAGACCAGAGGGAGTGCCCTCTGACCAGGCGGCGAGACTCGGCAAAGGAAGGCTGGTTCAGAGGAACCAGTCCCAGCAAAAAGACAAAGAAATCAGCAGGTCTGGAGTACAAAATTGTCTCTCCAACTGCTGCAGAGATAGCTAAAGCCATTCAGATTGTCCAGTCTTTGTCTCAGGCTGTCGAGCCCCTGCATCTGGGAAAAGGGTGGCTCGTTCAGTCTCAGTGGTTCAGGATTATGATGTTGAGGATTTTTATGAACCACATGAGGGGAGGAGGATTTTGATCAGTATGTTTGTGATTGGGAAGGTCTGACGTGCCCATTGAACCGGACATCTCTCCAGATAGACCTTTAGAATCTCCCCTATGCTGTCTGAGTCCCTCTGTTTATGTTTTACAAAAGGTGGCAGAAACCTCCAGCTTCCCTTAGAAGAGGCTGTGGATGAGCAAGAGGAGCCTGATTATGTGGAAATGATGGATATTCCAGAGACTAGGAGGTTGTCTATTCCTTTGCATAAGTCATTTAGGAAGCAAACAACAAAGATTTTAAAAATCCTCATTCTGTCCCTCCTGTAGATAAAAATGGACAGAAGGTATACTTTGCAGGCTCGGATACAGACTTCCTCACTGAGCAGTGTAGTCATGTAGGTGTGGTACAAGCTGCAGCCTGTGACAAGGCTAATATTCCCTGGCCTCACATCCTCCTGACAAGGATTCCAGGAAGATTGATGCCATGGCGAAAAAGCAATATATGGCAGCTTCTTTGGGACTCAGGCAGGCTAATTATATGGCTTATGTTGCTAGATATCAGAAATCTAGATGGGACACTATATTGCAGTTAGCTAAGCAGGCCCAGGGCCAGCTGGCTAGTGAGTTGGAACAAGTGGCTGCTGATGGCATTGAAGCCTCTAAAGTTCATTTCATACTGCTGTTGATGTTAATGATGTTTCCTCTAGGGTCATGGCCACTTCTGTAGCTTTCCGTGAGGTTGGCATGGCTCAGATGCACTAATCTGTCCCAAGATACTCAGTCAAAGGCTATGGATTTTCCTGTATCGGAAATTCTCTGTTTAGTGATCAAACAGAAAATTATATGAAAAAGATGGATGAATATAGAACTACCTACAAAAAGTGCCCAAGCTAAGGAAGGCATGCCACTCCACAAAGGCATGCCCCCAGGAGCAGAGAAGTGAGGCCTTTCTACAGGCCTTTTACCAAGCTCAAGCCTCCTCTGCTTTTTCACAGAGGGGTTTTCAGAGGCAGAGGTAGGCAGGGCACAGGGAGACAGTCGCCCTCCTCAGCCTAAAGCTCCTGCCAAGCAGGCACCCTGATGGGGTGCCCAGGCCGATTCTCCTGTACCAGTGGGGGCAGGTTGGCTTATTTCAGCCAGAACTGGCTGTCCTTAACTCGGACAGGTGGGTTCTGGAAGTAGTAAGCCAAGGCCTGGATTCTCAGCTTCAAACAGTTTCCAAAGATGAGAGCCAGGCAATTTCCACCCGCAAACTCTTCAGAAGCCCTTGCTTTGGAAGCAGAAGTTTCTTCCCTCCTGAATTGTAAAGCAGTGGAAAGGGTTCCCCCTTGCCATCAGGGCAAGGGACTGTACTCAAGATATTTTCTTACCCCAAAAAAGACAGGAGAATGGCGGCCCATCTTAGACTTAAGGTACCTGAACAGACATCTATTAAAGCCAAAGTTCAAAATGTTAACTCTAGCAATGATTTTGCCCTCCCTGAGGCCAGGGGACTGGTTAGCTTCCCGGACCTCAGGGCCTCCCTATTCATGTCATGATCAGGCCTTCTCACGAAAGTACCTCAGGTTCAACTGCTCTCGGGCCACTACCAGTTCAGAGCAATGCCCTTTGGCTAACCTCGGCGCCAAGGGTATTCACAAAATGTCTAGCTGTGGTAGTGGCTCATTTAGAAGGCAAAGGATTGCTGTGTTTCCCTACCTGGACGACTGGCTATTAGTGGGTCAGTCTCCAGACCAGGTAAATCTCACTTGCAGGTCACCCAGCAGCTTCTCACTTCCCTGGGGTTCCTGCTGAACTTACAAAGTCAGTTCTGGAACCTGTTCAGGTTCTAACTTTCATAGGTGCAGAGTTGAACACAAAGTTAGCCAGGGCATTTCTCCCCCTCGGAAAGAGCGGACAGGCTCATTGCCTAGATCCTCCTTTACCCTGCGGGTCTCTCGACCAGCAAGGCATTTTCTGCAACTCCTAGGGCACATGGCTGCTTCCACAGCTGTGGTGCAGGGGCAAGATTTCAGATGAGGGACATTCAGTTCCACTTGAGGTCCTATTGGTCCCAAAGGAGGGACCCCTTACCAAATTAGTTCCGGTGACCAAAACCCTGATCCTGGCCCTTCAGTGGTGGCAGGATCAAGGCAATCTGTCTCAAGGGGTTCCCTTTCTACCCGTTTCACACTCCCTCACCCTCACCACGGATGCCTCCCTGTTAGGGTGGGGGGCTCACTTGGGCGACCTTTCCACTCAAGGAGTGTGGTCCCCCCAGGAATCTCTGCTCCACATCAATCTTTTGGAACTCAGAGCTGTTCTTTTAGCTCTTCAGGCTTTTTCAGCTGTTGTCCAGAACAAAGTAGTTCAAATCAGGACAGACAACACCACAACAATGTGGTACATCAACAAGCAAGGGGCACTCGGTCATCAGCCTTGTGCACCGAGCAATGAAGTTGTGTCTCTGGCTTACTCCTAAACACCTCCCTGATCGTAATTCACCTTCCAGGAAAGGACAATGTCCTGGGATGCTCTCAGCAGGATTTCCCAGGGCCATCACGAATGGTCTCTGAATCCTCAGGTATTAGGGTCGGTCTTTGCCAGATGGGGTACCCTCAGATGAATCTCTTAGCAGCCCCAGACAACCATCAACTTCCTCTATTTTGTTGCAGGCCTCCAGTGCTGGGCTCAGTCCCCCTGGACGCCTTCCTGCTGGATTGGAAGGGGAAATTCCTATATGCTTTTCCCCCCTTCCCTCTCCTCTTCAGGGTATTGGTGAAAATCAGAACTCAGCCCTGCAAAGTGGTTCTGATCGCTCCAGACTGGGCCAGACAGCCCTGGTATCCTCTTCTCCTGTCCCTGACAATCCACCCTCCCCTAACCTTGCCCAGGACCCACGACTTGCTGACCTGTGCACAGGGGAGAGTGTGGTACCCGGACCTCAAATCCCTCCACCTCAAGGCTTGGTTCTTGAGGAATTAGAATTTGCTGATTTACACCTTTCTCAAGGGGTCATGGATATTTTAAAGGCTTCTGGAAGCCTTCCACCAGGGCTACTTACAATTCTAAGTGGAAGAGGTTTTCCTTCTGGTGTTCGGAGAAACAAATTGTGCCAGAATCTGCTGACCTGGCCACTTTACTGGACTATTTGGCCCATCTAAATTCCCTAGGCCTTAGACCAGCTACCTTGAAGGTTCATATGGCAGCTGTTTCTGCCTTTGTTTCCCTTGAGGGAAGCCTGTTTCTCTTTCCTCTCACCCTGTGTTTTCTAAGTTTTTAAGGGTTACTTCATACTAACCCTCCCTTTCGGGAACCAGCCCCTGCCTGGGACCTGAATGTTTGCATTGCTCAGTTAATGCAACCTCCCTTTGAGCCCCTTTCTTCTGCAGATCTCAAGTATTTAACTTGGAAAACTGTTTTTCTAGTGGCTATCACTTCTGCCAGACGTATAAGTGAATTGCAAGCCCTTTCAGTGGAAAAGGATTTTATTTCTTTTCACAGGGATAAGGTAGTCCTCAGGACTAACAGAAAGTTTTACCAAAGTGGTTTCAGATTTTCATCTGAACCAGTCCATTTCTCTCCCAGTGTTTTCACTGAGCATTCTTCCTCGGTGAGAGGAAACTACACAGCCTGGACGTTAAAAGAGCCTAAGCTACTATGTGGAGCGTACTAAGGGTCACAGGTTCAATCCCTCCAACTCTTCCTTACCTATGGAGAGGTTGGCAAGGGAGACCTGCCACTAAGAGGACAATTGCAAGGTGGATTGTCTCTTGTATCCAGTTCTGTTACCAAAAACTAGGTAAGGAGCCCCCCTCAGGACTGAGGGCCCACTCCACCAGGGGTACAGCTGCATCTCTAGCGGCTGCTAGAGATATTCCCATTTTGGAAATTTGTCAAGCTGCTACCTGGAAAACAGTTCACACTTTTACTAAGCATTATTCCTGGACGTCCAGTCCAGGAGAGATCTCGTTTGGCACAGCTGTTCTTCAGAGCCTATTTCCTAAGTAGGTTCTGACCCTCCTCCATGGAGGTACTGCTGTGTAATCTGCAATGGTCCTAATATAGCAAGACTTCATGGTGTTTGAAGAAAAAATTACTCACCTTAGTAATTGCTTTTCTTCTCATGGAGTCTTGCTATATTAGGACAACCCTCCCTCCTACCCCTCTCAGAACTCCTACTTGGGTATGGGGTTGGCAAATTAGTGCAAGCACTGTGTCATGCCATTTTAGTCCTCTAGTTGGGTTAGGGAACTAGGTATTTCTGTTTTTGTTATGGTGGAGGGTCCCTCTCTAGACTTGAGTTTTTGGGGAGAGGGGTCCTATTAGTGCTTGTAAGGAGTGTTCCTAACAATAAATATTGTTGTTATTCTGTGATTGTTCTTATTCTTCTAATGATAGGTAGCCAATGGCTAGTGTAGAGCTTTTCCACACAGACTTGCTATGTTAGTTTAGCTCTGTAAAGAACCTGGCAGTTTCATTTGAAACTGGCCAGATAAACTTTGAACAGCGCCCTGGCTGTGGAACTCCAGATCACTCTGGAGTTAACTGTTTCCTCTCCGGGGCAGTTCAAGACTGGGGGAATGACTGCAATGGTCCTAATATAGCAAGACTCCATGAGAAGAAAAGCAATTACTAAGGTGAGTAATTTTTTCTTTTATAATACAGTCCCCTAGTAACTCTTTACAGTAATCAAAAACATCTAGTGCCATGATATTTTCAACATTTACTGGTTTCATACACATAAGGTATATACGTCAATGTATTTTATGACATAGTGCCATTGCATACTAAATCCAACGAGGAACACAGCCTGTTGTTTTACATCAGCTCGGAGGTCACCACAATGACCTCCCTGTATGAGGACCTGAAGGGAAAAGGAAATTGAAAGCGGACACTATAGCATAGTCAAGAAAGGGAGGGGTGCTAATAGGTGGCCAGCCTTATGGACTAGAAATTGTAAAGGCTAAATTAGGCTGAGATATAGAAGAACTGTTGCAACAGATTTAAGAAATGGTCGATCCTCAAGAGTGGCAGGAGCTCCCTGAAACAGCTAGGGATCATCAGAGAAACAAAACCCAGTCAACAACATGTGTTTTTATAATTTTTGTGTAGTTTTCCTTAAACAGTTTGTATAAATGCATTTGTCCACAAAATGAAGTTAGAGTTTGTCAAAAGCATTTTGTCCACAGAACAAAGCTAGCAGTTTGACGAAAATGCATTTTGTCCACAGAACGAAGGAGTTTGATGGAAGACATTTTGTCCAGAATATCTGCCCCACAACCATCCCACACCCCACTATCTGTCCCATAATTACACCAGTCCAGTAACATCTTTACAGTTACACAATATTCTTTTTTTTTCCTTAAAAAATCTATATGTGTATATATATATATATATGTATAGACACAGCAGTGACAGGACATAATAACAGAATGTATATGAATACAATCCAGATATTAAGACTGTAATAGGTAAAGGGCAAGACCTACAATACATGTTTCTTTGTCCACCCTCCCCTACAAATATTTTCTTTTTTTAACTTGCATTTTATTACATTAAAAAGCATGAAATACAAGTCATTACATTGGGCATTATCCATTCCATGAACCGAGACAATAGATCATATCACATATAATGTTAGGAGTTGATTTAACCTCAAATATTGTTACTCCAGGAGGGGTATATTCTGCATTGCCATGTAACAGATTAAATGTTTTTAAATTGCCCCCTGTGCCAAGAACTAGAGCATTGACAGTAATATGCTAGGGGTCTCGCCAGTTAAGGGGAAAACTTCCCAGTATGGTTTGGGAATGTTGCTGTATGTCAGTGTCTTGTAAGCATTCTTGGGACTGTGGTATTGTGCTCCTTAATCAAAGCAGTCCCTACGCAGCCAGCCCACCAGCTCAGTGGTAGTGCTTCCATTCGCGGCTCCAACAACCCGAGTTCGCAAGCGAGCTCGGGAGTCAGAGGGTCAGCCAGGGGCCGGAGGATCGAACGTCAGAGGGACTGCTCGACTCCTTTGGGGAGGGGTGTGAGAGGCGTCACCTTGGCCCCTAGTGGTGTTTGGGGGTTGGCACACCACATTCACATACAAGGAGTGGAGGTTTGGCAGATTCCCCGGCATGCCAAGGAGGGAGCGCAAGTACAGTATGGCCATTGGTGACACTGTACACTGCTTCCTCCATGCCAAGGGAGAAAATGGAAAAATGCTGACCAGTAGGATAACACCAGTGTCCCACTGGCCCTGCACCTGCTATCTAGGTGCTGCCCATGCAAACAAGATCCTGTTTGCTTGTGGGGGCCCCTGCTGGGGAGGGGTCGGGGTCAAGCCCTGGAGGTAGAGCCAGACAGCTAAGTCCCAGAGGGAGACGGGGATGGGGCTGGGGGAAGAACAGGAGCAAACAAAAAAAGTCCATACCCTTTTCCAAGCCAGAATCTGTTCTTCAACGTTACAGTCCACCATAACATTTTGCTTCTATAAGATAGTATGTACTGGATACAGTAAAAAACAAAACACTTGAATAGTTCAATAATATTAACCTTACAAAACAGTTCTTGACATGCAAACCCTGCGGAACCTACACATTTCAGTTATAACCATACAAGACCATGGAACAGTGAACAGTTTCCTTTAGACTCACAGTGACTTTATTCTGGGTAAATCAGTTCGAACAGTCTTTTTGAGTCGGATGGATTAGTGTGCCTTCACACAGGTGCAACGAGATACGATGTCAGTGGTAAACAAACATGAACCTTGAGGAAAAGGAGGCTGTTGTTCAGGACAGCCATGTGAAAGTGCCATTCTGTAACCACTGAGAACTCACACCCATAGCCAATGTAATAGGCATATAACAACATAGTACCTTAACACTGTGCATTACAGCCTAAAGTTGGAATCCCAGGGATAACATGGATTAATAAAACACCAAAGTCAGTAGGCGCTGCACTCTAATACTGGCCCCACAGGGGTGTGTGTGTGTATATACTGTGTGTATATATATATATTTTTTTAGTTAATTGTTTCTGAGCTCCGTGCTGTGAACACCTTCAGCCCTGACACCCAGCCCCCGTCAGTGTGAAACTGGCCAGGTCATACGGCCCGTATTCTCAGGGCTTACCCTCTGGCGGGGTTGGCAGGACCCTCCCTTTCTAGGGATGCGGATATGGTGTACTATCCACACTTCTGGCAGTATCCTTTCCCTTTAGATATGTTTCTGGAAGACACCGGCCCAGTGGCGCAGAGGGCTGAGGTGCTGGACGTCTTACCCCATGCTTGGCCCGCATTTCAGAGTGAGCGTGGGCTGCCGGAGGTCGGCGGGGAGAGGGTGTGGAGCAGGATCGAGCTGCTGAGAGGCAGTTCTCCACTCCAGGGAGGGAATGTGGGTTTCTCTTGGCTGCCTCATAGTGGAGGCTAGGGGGCTGAGCAGGCCGAGAATGAGCCAGACACTAGGCCGGGAGGGTGGAAGGGGCTGTTACTGGGGCAGCGGGGCACATGCGTGCCTCCATGCACATGCATGTCTGCGTCTGGGGCCCCGGGTGTAAGGGGAAGAAATCAGGGAAAAATACCTCCCCTGACAGGATGATGGCCGGCCCCTCAAAGGCTCCTACCAGTGACTGCGCACCCACCGCAAGAACGAGATGTTGGAAGGTAAGTCCCGGGTTGCCAAGGCTGGGAAGGGGGCGGCAAGAATTGGGTCAGGAGGTGGAGCAAGGCACACAGACGTAAGATGGTAAAAAAAAAAATGTCTTACCGGAAGGTCTTCAAGCTGGCTCCTCCCACCCAGCAGGTGGTAACTACCTTGGCACCACCCCATAACGACAGATCTTCCTTTCTGCTGGAAGAAGAAGGTTCCCTCCTTTGCGCTCTGCATTTAAGTAGGCCCTTTGCTTTCTACAATGTCTTCAAATTCAGTTTAGAAAATTATTATTGTCAGTATGGATGACTGGAAGCTGACGCCCGGTTTTAAGAAATGTGAATGTGAGCAGTTCTACTCAGGCACCCAGATGAATGGGACCCTTCTGTTTGCTCGAAAGACACCCGCTGGGTGGTCTCCATGGCTGCAAGGTCTGCCGAACAACTTGCAGCCTTTGAGGAGGTGGTGGCTCAGGCCGCAGAGCATGCCTTTTCGGCTTCAGCTTTTTTGCTTCTTTCCTTTGGCCCCACCTTTAAGGGGGAATTCTGGGATTTGTGTCAGTCCCTTCCCACTGTTGAGCAGGGTCCTTCTAAGGGCACAAAATCCTCTACATCTTCTAAAAAAGACCTTAAAAAGCACTCTCGTTGAAGATCGTCGGATAGCGAGCGCTCTTGAGCCTGGGATTCCCACACTTCCTTGGGGGTTTCAACTTCAGTCAGTTCTTCGTTCCAGGCTGCTG
Organism: Neoceratodus forsteri; assembly: GCA_016271365.2. Classification (NCBI taxonomy): domain Eukaryota; kingdom Metazoa; phylum Chordata; order Ceratodontiformes; family Ceratodontidae; genus Neoceratodus; species Neoceratodus forsteri. The sequence continues at coordinate 32,280,789 of CM028133.1, read as the reverse complement.
GCTCCATGGTCTCCCTGTCAGGCCCATCAGCCTAGACGCGAGTCAACCAACCAGTCAGGATTTTTCCTGAGCCAGTCAACGCATTGTTGAAGGACGAGGGGGATACTGCCCTCTCTAGGACTCTGATCCTACCCATCACCTCCCAGGGAGGGTCGGACCATCTTCCTGATCCAGTCCTAAACCCACGGGATCCTGTTCCCTTGGGAGAAATCTCGGTATTTGTCAGCTCCCTCTCTTTCTCGATGTTGTGTTCCCTGGCGGTTGAGGTCATGGTCAAGATCCCATAGCCTGGAGTCGAGCAGCCTTCACCGACATAGGCGCTCTCGGCACTCAGGCAAGCGGCGTTGCTGCTACTCTTCCTCTTCTCCCTTCTTGGGTGAGGAGGAGCTCTGATGCGAGATGTGCCGGTGCTGTGAAGAGCTAATCTAGCAGTAGCTCATGCTCTCTGGGGTTAAACCGATTCCGGACCCCACCCCGAATCTTTCATGGGTGCCGCCACCAAGGCCGCAGCCTGCTCCAGCTCAGCTTTACCGGCCTCCCCACCCATTAGGGTGGCGCCGCCTCCTGTGCAGCCGAAGGAGGGTCGCCCTCCTAAGGGTGCCCGTACTGCTCCCATGCTTCCTCTTTGGCTGTAGGTCACTGTTAGTCCAGACAGACTCTGCAGAGTCGGTGGGGATTCGGGCAGTTGGCTGCTTTTCAGCAAATCCTCAGAGTCTGAGGACTCCTCCCTGCATTCTCATCCATTAGACATGGAATTTGGGGGAGGATTTGTTTATAAAGCACAGTCTCACTTCTTTTGGGGGCTTGCTCCATTTGATTTTGGAATCCACTGGGATTCAGGTGGAGCCTATCCAAAAATGGGCCAAGTATCCCTTGACCGAAATCTTTGACCGAGGTGACTCCCGGGGGTCACCTTCCTGGTTGCCGAGGCTATTCTTGGCCCCACTCTGGAGCTTTGACAGCACCCTGCCTCCTGCCCTGTGCCATTGACTTGTATGGCCCTAAATTATGCGGTCCCTACAGGTTTCCTGTCGGGTTTCACCAAACATCCCTTGGCTGAGGGTTTGGTTGCCGACTCTGTCTCATTCCGGCAATGTTGGGGATGTGGATAAACCTCCCAACAATGAATCCAAGAAATTTGATCCCATGGTCAAAAAGGTGTATATGGCCTCTTCTCTTCTGTAATTGTGATCTGTTTGTACCTGCTGTATTTGTACTTTATTTTTCCTTATTCTCACTTCCCCTTCCCCCCAGGACGCATCTGGAAACAAACTGCTACTCAGCTCAGTATGTCTTTCCTGATGAAACATTTTGAAATAAAATATAATCAGCTAAGTGGCGCTCTGATGAGGCCAATCTGGACTTAACAGTGCCACCATGGATCTAGATGGGGTTGGGTGTGAGAACTACCATGGGGCACAGAACCCATAGTTTGCCCAAGGAGGAGGCTGTCAGGCCTTCCCCAGGTAAGGGGAATATTGGTTAAGGGCGATTTGGGTAGTAAGGAGTGGGAGGAATCAGGAGGGGAGTAGGAAAAGGGGAATCGAGGGGAAGGGAAAGGGTGGGGGGTCAAGTAAAGTGCAGGAGGAGAAAGGGTCAGGGTAGAGGAACAGACAGAGTTCAGTGGGGTAGCCGAGAGAAGAGGGAGCAATGGGCAGGTAAGGGGGGAACAGGAACTGTGGAGGGTGTTGTCCATCAAAGCCAGGAGTCTGGGGAAATAGGATGTATGACCTCCAGGCCATGATTAAAGATGGCCAAGCAGATCTGGTAGCAGTCACTGAGATCTGGGCAACCCCAAATCATGATTGGGATCTCTCTGTTCCAGGATTCAGTCTCTACAGGAAGAAAGGGGAAGGGGGTAGTGCTTTATGTCAAGGAAAGGATCACTGCCACAAGGGAGGTTATAGATGAGAGGGCAGGGAGACAATATTGATGCAGATCCAAACAGGGTCAGGGAGAAAAATAAGGGAGTGAATGTTGAATTGGCCATCAAATCAGGATGAAACTACAGAGTGGGAGTTGGAGGACCTGGTCAGGAAGGCTTCAGGAAAAGGAGAGGTGGTGATAGTGGGACACTTCTGTCTGCCTGACATGGATTGGTGCATCCCACAGACCAGCAGCAGCAGGAGTCAGATGAGTTTTTATAATAGAAACACAGATTTTGACAGCAGATAAGAACCACCTGGCCCACCTAATCTGCCTATTTCCCTACCTAACTACTTAAACTCCAGATCCTAAATGATCAGCAGCTTATCCTCTCGTTCCTATCACTAGGGTTTCCTTCTGTCTATCCCATGCATTCTTGAACTCACCAATCATTTTAGCCTCTATGATCTCCGCTGGGAGACTGTTCCATGCATCCACCACCCTTCCTGTGAAAAAATACTTCCTCACATAACCCCTGAGTCTCCCCCCACCCCCAACCTCATATTGTGACCCCTTGTTCTTGCATATCTCTTTCTCTGAAAGATGCTGCCCTCCTGGACCTTGTTGATTCCCCTGAGGTACCTGAATGTCTCTATCATATCCCCCTCTCCCTCCTTTCCTTCAGGGTATACATATTGAGGTATTTCAGTCTTTCCTTTTATGTTTTCTGGTGTATTCCTTTCACCATTTTGTTGCCCTTCTCTGGGCTGCCTCCATTATGTCAGTGTCCTTCCGGAGATGCGGTCTCCAGAACTGAACACAGTATTCCAGATGTGGCCTGACCAATTGTCTGTACAGTGGCATCACCACTTCCTGTTTTCTACTGGTGATGCCCCTCCCTATGCAACCCGGCATCCCTCTGGCCCTCTATCCCATTAACCCATGGGATGAAGGAGCCGGCTTAGGGATCGGGTCCTCTTGGACTTAGTATTGAGAAGCTGTGATCATGTCTGAGGCATCAGCATAGCTGGGCCCCTGGGGAGCAGTGATCACCGGTCAGTATGGATTCATATTGATGTGGCAAGGGAGGTACTGAACACAAAAACGCACATTCTGGACTACAGGAGAGTCGGTTTGAACTAACCACCAGGGGTCACCCCCTCTAATTGCGCCACATTGAACATAACACTAATAGGAGAAGGGCTTTTTTCACACAGAGGGTGGTGGCACCATGGAATGAGTTACCTGACAGTATCATATGCACAAAAAACAAAACCCAGTTTAAAAACAAGATGGATATCTAGATCCAGGAAAGACAGGTCCTGAAGTATTACGGGTAACACGATAGGAGCTACGGAGGCCTTCTTAGCTCCTGACATCCTAGTATAAAATGGAGAGAGTGCCTGACAGTGCTTAAGACGGACATGGGACTGGACCTAAAAAATGGTCCTTGCCGGCCCGGTGGTGCAGAGGGTTGAGGCGCTGGCGCCTTACCTCAAACCACACCGGTGACCCGGGTTCGGGAATGGACTCGGGCGCCGGAGGGTCGGCAGGGGAAGGAGCAGGATCGAGCATCCGGAGGACTGCTCTCCTCGGCTGGGTTAGGGAGAGGTATCGTTCTATAGCAGCCCCCGGTGGAGACCAGGTGCAGCACAGATGTGATACACAGGGAACTGAAGGAGGAAAAACACCGAAAATGGCGCCTCCAAACTGCTGGATGACTGCCGCCCAGACCAGTGCCTCCTCGGAACTTCGAGAAGCCGACCCGACCTCAGCAGCACCCAGGACCAATGCCTAGGCCGCCAGGCCGTTCCTCCTTGGAAGAGGAGGACCCATCCAATGAAGAGTCACGTCGGATTACCCTGAGGTGGCTGCGATGTGGGGTCGGGGATCGACGTTGGAGTCGTGGGGGGGTGAGTATCCTTGGCAATTGGCCTGAAGGAGTGGTAGTTGGGGGTGCAGGGGAGATAAACAAGTAACACACACACAAAAAAAAAATGGTCCTTGATTGAAGATGAGGTCCTGGCAGTCACTGTAACCTGTCTAAAGCAGAAGTGAAAAAGTATAGACATAGGAAACAGCCCTGGTTTGTAGGAGAGTTTGGCAGTGCAGGGAGGGGAAAAACAAGCTTCCTACAAAAAAACAGCAAAAAAAAATTTACAGGAAGAGAGTAGGGTCGACTAAGTAGAAAAGATAAAGGCAGCTAGCACGGTGATAGGCCTGCCAAGGCAGGGGCGGAGCTAAGAATAATGGAGGCATCAGGGAAGGAGACAGGGACGGAGCTAAGGATGATGGAGGTGTCAGGGAAGGAGACGGGGTCTTTTTTTTGGTACATCCAGGAAAGAACTAAGGATAACAAAAGAAGGTGCTGTGAAACTGAAAAGGGGGCCTGAGGGGTTGGAGTAAAACATCGGAAAGGCAGAGGTATTATGTGAATACTTCTGCTCAGTATTCACAAAAGAGAAGAATGGACCTGTTCCATGGGGAAGGTAGGGAGGGGGTAGGAAGGGAGGATGAGAGAGGAGGTGATAACAGAGGACAGGATCCTCAACAGGCCCAAGGCCTTCAAAGTGGATAAGCCCCATGAGTCAGATGGCATGCACCCCAGGGTGCTGATAGAGCTGCCGACAGTACTTGTACCCCCCCACCCTGGCTAACCTGTTCAGCTGCTCCCTGAATACAGGAGCGGTGCCACAAGAACTGAGGACCGCTGATTGTAGTAATCCTGCACAAGAGCTGGGCAAGGGGTGAACCAGGAAACTCGTGAGTCATGGTCCTGCCAACTCACACTTGAAGATAAACTGCATATTTTGAGCCGGCCTGTTGTTAATCCCCTATGTATGACATGAGTAAGAGTGAGATAGTAGAAATATCTTCCTGAGCTATACTTGACCACTGGTGGCTTCAAGTATAGCGAGTGAAGGTATTTTTCACTGTCCCACTCTAACACATACTGTATAATATTTGAGTTGTAAAACTGATGTTTTGGTGGTTTTGTGAAAGAAATGATAAAAAGTTACAAAAGGGCAAAAAAGTACAAAATGTGAACTGTGCCACTCAAAGCATCTCACCCTTGCCCATGTCAGTTTAATTTACACAACAGGTGTTTAGGTGTTTTTGTCACACAAATAATAAAAAACATTACAGAAGAAAACCCCAAAAATGTAACATTTATACTGTGCCCCTCAAAGTAGCTCACATCTGCTGGCTTCAGTGCTACAAGTAAGCATTAATCCACGCCAAAGGAGGGCTCTACTAGGGAAATAATGCCTGGTTGGAGGGGGTTGGGGCACAAGACCGCAGGCCGAGTGCCTCCAACCACCAACCAAGCATTAATTCCCTAGTAGAGCTCTTCTTTGTCGTGGATTAATACGCTTGTGACATGGCAAGCGCAAGGTGAGTAATGTTACAAATAAGTGGCATGTGGGAAATAAATGAACAGCAAGTGACAATATTGCTTGATCTGCTGTTCAGCTGTCTACTTCTGAATACATGTCGGTGTCCGATGAGGTGCATGAATGTTCACCACTCAGAATATTTACATTGTGACTGCTGTTGCGATATAGCTTTCAAAGTGATGTTTACAAACAAATTAAACAGAAAGATAACAAGACAATTTAATTCTCTTTCTTAATAGACTGCTCTGTTCACTCGTTTCCTTTGTTTGTACTTGTGATTGAGTAATGCATTATGGGAAAAGAATGAATATTTGCATATCTGGCATCTCGCTTAGTTGTGCATGTCAAGGTATGCAGATATTCGTAATATTCCCAGAATGTATTCTTCAGTACGAAGAAATTATGGAGAGCAGTGAGCGGAGGTAAAGGAAGACAAAGACCACTGACAAGACATTTTATGAGCTCCCTCTCAACTGCAGTCTCCATCGGGCAGGCGGAAAACCAAAACATTACTTGGAGACTAGTGAGCGGAGCTAAGAGCGGATGTAGCTCCCTCTCGACCACGGTCTCCATGGGTTTGCTAGGGTCGGCCGCAAGCGCAGGCAAGACTTCTGTGGCATGACCACAACGCCAACCCTGTTGTAATGATTTCTTTTGCGCGCTCCCATTGTGGCTGTAAACAGTAGTACATTCTGAAGCGGGCATTACTAGAGACTTAATCCCCGCTTCAGATTGTACCATGTGTTGTGTTTGCACCAGTGTAGTTAAGGTATTTGCTTATAACATTTCTTGCCATGTTACAGATGTTTATTTTGATGTTATCAGCATTGTTCAAGCTGCTCTCGGATTGGTTCAGTCTTCCATTGTTTCATTGTAACCTTTCAACTTGCCAGATAGCACTACTATCTTCACAGTAGGCAGGGAGGTAATAGTGCTGTCTTGAGCAGTTAACTAGCCAGATAAAAAGTGGTATGTTTCTGAACGTGAAAAGATATCGATATCTTAATTAAGCAATAAGACACTACAGGGTGTGCGCTAGACACTTCCAGCGCACGGCTAGAGGCATAGTTCTGAGTGCCTTCAGCCACTGGCCGTCATATCCCCAGAGTTTCTTATTGCACTTATAAAATGGGCATCTTTTCTGTTTATGTATGTCAAATTTTACTTTAATAGGATTAAGTACCAAAAAAGTTAAATTTGTGTGTTGTTTTGAAATAAAATAGTTCCTCTGCCTGTATCAGTGTACTTTTTTTTTTTTTTTTTTTTTCGAGCGATGGACGTTTGTTGTACTGTGGCCATCATAGTTGCAGGTTTACTGTAGTGGTTGTCATGGTACTATCCCACCCCACCTCCACAGACACATTCCCGTTATGGTATGTCTGTGTTTGGTGTTAGCAGTACATATATATGCCTGTTGTTTTTGTTTTAAATACTGTGGTATTGTTCTAGTGGCAGTGCGGGCGATGAGGTGCAGATGAAGCCTGCAGCACATGGGGAGGAGACGCGCTACATTTAGAGGAGCACTTTGCACTGCACTTCAATGTTGGAAGCTTCTAAATTACTACAGGTTAGTGACTGTCGAGGTGGTGAGCAGCCAAGGGAGAGAGTCAGGAAGCAACTGGCAGGTTAGCCGTTCGGCGATAGCAAGAGCAGCTGAGTGGGCAGTTGGGCAGGTTAGCGGTTAGCAACAGTGGCAGCTCTTTCAAATGTGAACGTTCCACGGGGGATTGAAACAAGCAGCCATTGTGGGTGACGTTACCTGTACTAGTTGCTAGTCATGCACTAGACACTTGCGGTGCATGGCTAGCAACCAGTCAGAATCATCAAAAAAACGGAGCCCATTTCATAAGATGCATTATGTCATAGTGATATCTTGTACCACTGTGTCACAGTGCATTCTTAAAGGAAAACTGCGCTGAATCTGTAAGTCATTCCCCAGTAGAAGCTGTTTATTTAAATACTGGTTCAAATTCTGTTATTGCTCTATTTATCCAGGCTTTTTAGCTATCCTATTGAGCGTTTCTAATTTTCATACTGCTGGTAAGAACCATTTTAAAACTGTATGATGTAGTTTATGTGTCCCTGTTCTACTCCTTCCGTTGCTGGCACAGACTTAATGCATCCAAGTTCTACTGTAGAACTCTGTAGCTAGAGGGACATGAACTACATCATACAGTACTAAAATGGCACTTAACACCGGAGTATAAATCAGAAACACCAACTGAGGTTACTAAAAGGTCTGTGTAGTTGGAACAATAACAGAAATGTAACCAGTACCTAAAAAACTGCTTCTATTGGGACTTACAGATTTGGCGCAGTTCTTCTTTAACTTATTCAGCCCAGCTATGAGCATTCTGTCTAAAATACCCAAATCCACTGGAAACTGGGCTGGCCCGGTGGCGCTGAGGGCTGAGGCACTGGTCGACTTACCTTGGGCTACGACAGCGATCCATGTTCGGAAACGAGCACAGGCCGTCGGGAGTCGGCAGGGATGGAGAAGGATCGAGCATCTGACGGACTGCTCTCCTTCTCCCGGGAGGGGAATCCTGGGGTTGGTGCCTGACTAGCCCCTAGTGGAGGTTGGGGGCTGGTTCACCAACGGCACTTGTGGTAGGCCATACAGACGCTGCGCGCGCTATCCCTGAGGCATCATTGCACACCTCGTCTCAGGAGAATCACCAGGAAAAGAGGAAAAAGGGTCTGGGTGCAGCAAGAGTGAAGCCGGTCCCCGCAGGCACCACCCCCCGCGAATGGCAGCCACCTCCAGCACCGGATTCGTACGTTCGGCGGGTTGAGGAGATCCCCATCGCCCTACCACGAGGGGTATAGCCATGGGGCATATGGTAAGGTGAGTTGCGAGTGGGGGATGGGGCTGGGGAACCAGCAAAAATGTATAGCCGCCGACCAGGAGGAGAATAAATAAATTAACTAAAAAAAAAAAATAATCCACTGGAAACAGGCATTTCCCTGAACTGTTGGAATGTTCGGCCTCAGTAGCAGTGCTAACCATATTCAAATGCGAATAACTTTAAAATGAAAAATGATGGCATGGTACTGTTGAATGCGCAATTTGCTCAGCAGAAAAATATGTACAAAGTCAAGGGGTGTTTCATTTATCGATACTGTACCTTTTAGGTTTTCTTTATTAATAATCATAAAAGAAAAAAGGGCAGAAGATTCACATTTTTTTCACTTTTTTACAAAAAATGCCTCCAAAAAAAAAAAAAACATATAATGTATGGGCAGCCATACACAACAAGCTGTGTTTCCACCGAGCGGTTGCCATGACGACAGCGTGACCTCAAGAGCGCAGCTTGTAAGTCTGTATCACCTTGGAAATCCCAAGGTGGAAATGCAGCCTCGGAGTGTATGGCTGTCCATTCCTTATTTCTTACAGCGTGTGGGTAATCACGCACAGTTCCTCCATGACCCTGTCGTTTTAGTAGGATTTACTAATGCAGCATTCTCGTCGATGTTCCTCTGTGCTGCCTGTTTTGCTCAAACGCCACAGCGCTGATAATGCAGCACTACTTGATGAAATACGGACTGCTGGGATTTCCCTTCCCCCACCCCACCTGCCGCTCAGTCATAACCACTGCTGTCTCTCCTACCCTCTGTACTACTCCCTCCCCCCACCTCTTGGTGTTAAAAAAAAACAACAAAAACAGTGTGGTTTGTTTCTTGGAGACCTGCCCTCCTCGATCAAACCACCTCTCAGTCCACACATACTAATTTACTGACCAGTCGCTGCGATGCATGCCGTCATTGTTCTATAACGTAACTACTGCAGCACAACAAAAAGTCATCGTGCTGCAGTAGGTACATCACTACTGTAGCAGAACAGTTGTTTTAGGTGTATGGATTTCCATACACAGTCAAAGCTTCCCATACACTATAAAAGAACGGTATATCAGACGTTTTCATTATACACAGGCCATAATGTAAAGCTTGTGTTTCTCACATTTTTGGGGGTACTACGACTTGTTTGACCATGGTAAAAATAGAGAAATGTTTGCATTCCCCAGTGCGCACTAAGTGCAGATCGTTTTGGGAGTCAGAATTCCAACAAGTCAAACAACCAGCTCATACCTAAACCTGAATATTTAAAAAAAATATAGCTCACAGCACCATACTGCCAGCACGTAATTTACTAAGAACACATATATATGTAGGTAAAATTAGTCACATTTCAAGCAAAAACAAACACCTATTTCTGTAGCAAACAGCAAAAAATGGCAGAAAATTCCTTTTTTTCTTTCACTTTTTTGACAAATAAATGCTCTCCAAAAAAAACAAAAGAATTGTACATCAAAACTTTTTCATTATGTACAGTCCGTAATCAAGGCCTTGTATTGGTGCAGGGCATGGTGAGCCATGCGCATATGTAAGGGCAGGAACTCTTCACATGACTGGTACTGTATCTGTGAAGTACTTCTAACTACACATGTCACAGAGGCCTCTACATACAGAGGCAAAGTTTTATGCTGGCACAGGTCAGAGAGTGTTCTGTATGTCCTGTAGTTGTTTTTGTAAGCTCTGAATGTGTGCAATCATCAAAACTACAGATAATGAAATGGTATATTTAAAAAAAAAAAACATTAATTTGGAAACATAATTAACGTTTCTACACAGTCACACATGAGAAACAGCCATAAGACATAAATAATGTTAAGGGTCCTGCACAAAGATAAGGGTGTGTCTGGCAGGCCCGGACACTAGTTTAATGCAGTTTCTCTCTTGTTCCCAATAAGATGCCACTAACCTTTCACTAGCTAAGCCAGCTGTTTTACTAATTGGGAGATTTATTTCTTTAAAAACATAAGCGCTCTATTCCAGCAGCTAATGACGGGGGGCATGCATTGCTAATGGCAGACAGAGCACACAAACAAAGAACAAATTCTTGTCAGATCCACCATGGCTGCATAATGAAGTTAGTGAAGTTGTGTGAAATTGTTAAGGAGGTATGGAGAAGCAACACAATGAGTTGTAAGTAGTAATATTTGTTTTAGTTTCTGTTATAAGGAAGGCATACACGTTATTAGGAAAATACATGGAGGTGTACATTTTAATGGAAGGAATAGGAAGCACTGTAGGTTTACAAAAGAACCCCAGAGCAAGTGCCACTGACGTATGCGTTATCCCAGATGATATTGGCCGGACAGCCAAATTTTAAAGAACACACAATTGCACATACCCCAATAATGCAAAGCATTATGGGAAACATATGCAAATCCCCATGATGGTACAGAAGGTGACAGTACATGAAAAAGTAATGGCTGGCATATGTTCAGCCTTGGGATTATTTACACAGGTTTTTTTTTTTTTTTTTAGAGAAACAAGGTTTTTGTCCATGAGGTGATGAGTTATATTTAAGTAATGTGTTGATGTCAGGAAGTCAGGTGTAATGATGATGGACTGTAAGCAGAGAAAATGTAACAGTAACTTTCAGAGGGGTCGCTTTTGATAAGGGCAAGATAGTTATGCTTGTGATAATGGGAATATTAGGAAATTATGATGTCTATGCAGAAGTACTGTACAAATATGCACAGGTTCATAAGTATGTGCTCAGAGTGCAGGCAAATGTGATATGCAGGTTTGTTTTAGAAATAGGTAAAAATAGCGATACATGCAATTGATAGAAAGATAGATAATTACATAGACATGCAGGCCCTGTCCACACTACACTCGAAAAAGCTGCAATGGATTCAAACCGTTACAGACTGTAAACATTACAATGTGTCCACACTGCCAGTGAACAGTGTGGATAACGTCTGAAAACATTACAGCCTGTCCACACTGAGTGCGACAGTGTGTGTGGTCTCAACCCTGTAGTAGCAGTGCACATCCCATGGTGCACTCGGTGATGACAGCTGCATTTTGAGATGCCCTCCTACATGTCCTATGGAGTACTGTGTATATGGCACTGTCATATTATGTAAATAACCATATTTCCCTGTTATGAGACACACTTATGTTGTGGAGGTGACAGAGAGGTTCGAGGGAGGGAGAGATCTGTATGTTGGAATCGGGGGCTACGTCAGTGAGAGGGAGGGAAGGGGAGAGAGAAAGGGAGGAGACATGGCATCAGTTCTGCCAGTATTAGGGCACCTGGGCACAACAGACGTTCATGTACTGCTGCTATATGGCTGAAGGCAGACCCTCTACTACTGCCTTCAGTGTTCCCCACTGCTCCACTGTACACAGTGCCACACGTCTGTTGTCCACTGCAGCAGTGCTCCACAGTGCACTGAGGAGCTCCACTAATGTATGTGTTCACTGCTGGCACTGCTGTGCAGGTAGTATTACTGCCACATCACACATGGGCAGGCAGGGTACTCACAACACTCGACACAATGAGAAGAGTAATCAGGGACAGTACACGGATACCATCAGGAGGTGGCCCTCGGGGAGGCAAGTGCAGACAGAGAGGTAGGTTAGGTGGGGACATGGGGGTACACCCGAGGGGTTGCACATACAGCTGTCAGGTTACTGTGGTATGGAGGCATCCCAGTATTGCAGCGTACACCCATGCTCCACACTGCCGTCTGCATATGTCCTGGTAGCCTCCGATCTCCCTGCATGCAGTGAAACAGTGCTGCAATGCATGCAGGTATAGTGGGAGACTGGAGGCTACATGGTAGAGCATTTAGACACAATTGCAATTAAAAACTGATAAAGGTGTAATGCTGTAAATAAGAGTGAAATAACCACTCCGGTATGCACACCACAAAGTGGTTCTTGGAAGGATACAGATTGGGGATGGCTCAATTAAAGGAGTAGTCCACCTAGAATTTACAAAAACATATGTTATGCAGTGTGTTTTGATTTGTATGTAAAGTCCTAGTGTGTCCTTCCCTCTGTCTGCTATTAGGAGTTTTTCCTAAATTAGGCTGCTAGCTTTAGGGTAGTTTTATGATCCCTGGGGATCTCCATCACAAATGGTTTATTGCCTTCTACAATGCACCATGTCTCATGTGACAGTGACATAGCCAGACCCATAGATTTAGCATATGCAGTGCTTTTTAAAATCAGTTCACAACAGCAGAGCTTTGTAACTGTTCTTATCCAGTGAGCACAAATGGCAAACGTTACAATTCAGCAGATGCCTGAGAGCTACCTAACTGGGGTTTCTGTAAGAAAACAGCTACTATATATAAAGCTCTAATTCACTATTTGTGTTGTTTGGGTGCATCATGTCTAGCTAGCAGTAATATGTGTTTTCATTTTAAAATGTAATTTCATCGAACTATGCACAGCAATAAAAAGCACAGAAATTGCTCCAGATCATCTCTGCTATAATTAATAAAGATTATAGCAGTTTTCTTACAGAAAATTCACTCAGTTAGCTCTAAAGTATTTGCTAAACTGTAAATGTAGGTACCAGCATTCTTTTTTTTTTTTTAACAGGAGAGAGAGACTAAAGCTTGTTCACAGGTGTGACCTGGGAGCACAAGGAAGTTAAGTGATTTGCTCAGGGACACACAGTATGCATGTGGAGGTTGTGGTATTCAAACCCAGGACACCAGGTTTGCAGCGCAGAGCCTTTGACCACCGCACTATACTGCCTCCGCTATTCTAATAGGTAGAACTGTCAGTGCTGATTTTGCTCTGTGACATGATTTTCAGTTTTGTTTTGGTTACAAACGTGAAGTATCTTTTTAATAAAGTATAAAAATATGTATGTGCGAGTTATTTAGGTTAGCGAATATTTGTTTTATTATTTGAAAAAGTGGGATACACTAAATGTGTAGTGCAATGAACCATTGTAAAATGGGATCAAATGTGTAGCTGAAACAGTCACCGTCATCCAATCCATCCTGTTTTCATGCTATACCACACACAGGAGAAAAAGTGACTTTAAAGTATTTTGCAGTTTTTAGGCTGCAGCTTCATACCATACACTTCATTTGTAAAAAAAAAAAAAATGAAAATCATGTCATAGACCAAAATCCATACTAAATGTTAGTTCTACCAAATAGAAAGCTGGTACCTACATTTATAGTTTAGCAAATACTTGGAATCTAAGTGGGTTTTCTGTAAGAAAACAGCTAGAGTCTTAACTAATTATGGCACTAATGATCTGGGCAATTTCTGTGCTTTTATGGTTGTGTATAGTTTGATGAAATTAAAAGTTTTAAAATTAAAATATTCCTGCAAGCTAGACCCGACACACACAGAAAACAACAATAGTCAATTAGAGCTTAATTTAGTAGGGGGGTTCTTACAGAAATCCCAGTTGGCTAGCAGACAGAGGGAGGGACACACTAGGACTTAACATACAAATCAAAACACTCTGCATAACATATGTTTTTGCAAATTCTGAGTGGACTGTGGACTACTCCTTTAAAACTGCAAGCTCAGTAAAAAATATACACTGGAGCCTCTTGCTGTACTGACACGCTTCAGCTGATGCAAAATACAGAGTAAGGTGGTGGGGGCAGGGTTGGAGGACAGGTCTGAATAACACCATATACCCACCAGGAGGGACTTTCCATCTCCTGGAATGTATTTGTGAAAATGTGTGACCAGGAGAGGAATGTAAGCTGAGCCAAGGCTGTTTAAACAAGTGCTGTATAGGGATACACTTTCAGACTTTTCCTTCTGAAGCTTAAGAGCTCTGATGCCCCAGGCAGCTCTGATAGTCAGTTGTTCCAGCATGATAGATCCACCTCATGTCCCTCCCACATGAACCAAAAAAAAGGTGGGGCAGATCTTTAGGAGCTTCTTGGGTGGAGCTGGGGATTAATCTTACCCCCCCCCAAAAAAACTAATGCTGCCTCCCACTACGCAGGTTCCAGTTCTTGTACCTCCCACTTAAGAAAGAAACTAGTACACTGCAACCATTGACTAACATGAAAGTGTATTTATTTGAGGGCGGAAAACATTTCTTGGAGGAGGGTAAGGCAGAGGAGACTATTTACACCTTCAGTCAGTTCCACGGACAGAAAACATGACATCACTCCTTTTGTACATGTAAAACGTCTGCAGGCCCCACCTACTGCAGCCGTAAAAAGATGCAGAACACATTCAGCAGGGACGGGGCTATGCACTGACACATAGCCCAGTCCACTAGACACTTGGAAACAGCAAAAATTTTGAAAAAAAGGCAGATAAACATTTGAAAATACTATTAGCAAATGCAAGAAGTCTTACTATATTAAAGAAAACTGAATTAGAAATCTTCTTAAATGACAATAACATAGACCTCGTAGCTATTATAGAAACATGGTGGTCAAACCAGACATGTTAGAACAGAGAAATGGATAGTTTCAGTCTATTCTACAAGGATAAGATGGATAGGAATGGTGGCGGTGTGGCATTGTATGTTAAAGAAAATATAATTTGTAATTGCATTCTTGAAAACACCAATGAGGCAACCAATAGTGAAACGATATGGGTGGAAATAAACAGACACCATAATAAAAACCTGATGGTCGGAGTGTGTTACAGGCCTCCAGATACAGGTATACCAGATCACACTGAGCTACTAAAGAATATATCTAACGTTGCACACCGTAAAGATATCTTGTTAATGGGTGATTTTAGTCTACCCGGTATTCACTGGGATGATCTTCAATCAGTCAATCAGAATCTGTATTTAACCAGGCGAACATCATTGAGCAAAGCTCATTTGCGAGATGGACCTGGACGGGATACAAGAACAATACACAGCACATTGAACACAATAAAAGTACACAATATACAAATAACTAACTAACATAGTCAGGGCTAAATATAATACACATAGTAATGACAGTGGTGGTGCCTGAGTACTATATACACACATGAGCAGCTAAATACAGGTTATAGTCAAGATTGGACACCTTGGTGTGGTGAAGGCAGATGAACAAACACAAGTGAGAGGGGCAACAAGGGAAGTTAGGAAGCTGATAAGAAAAGGATGGGAGTTGTGAAGGTTAAAGAGGAAGGGGGAGGGTAGGCAGGGGAACCTGTAAGGGGAATAGCAGCAAATAGTGATACCAGGCCATGGGTAAGGACAGACTCCAGATAAGGGGAGTGAGGAGAGGCAGAGGGTAAGGTGAATGCCCCGGGGTCGGGGAGCTAGGGGGCATGTGAACAAGAGGTGTTGCTACTTTAAGACAACTGAAACCTACGCAGTGGAGCAGGCTGTACAAGGGAAGGCAAAAAAGGAATGCTATGAAAAGGTTAAAGTTATCTTACTGCGTCCAGTCATGCAGAATAAATGTTTATCGACACACTACTCAGGAATGGTTTGTATCAGCTAGTTAGTAAGCCAACTAGGCGGAATAATATTCTGGATCTGATCATAACAGACAGAATAGGTAACATTTTATTTATTTATTTATGTATTTATTTATTTCTAGGAAGTACATTTGAGCCAAAGGCTCTTTTACAGAGGTTCCAGGTCGTAGTAATACATGAGCATAACATCCTTTACAACGGTTACAAGTACATAAGCAGATACAAGGAGGTTCCATGCCTTAGAAAAACATGAGTACATCAGGTTACAGAGGTTATATGTAAGCAATAAGACACGACAGGATGTGTGTTGAACAGATATTACCGCACGCGCAGGGGCGTAGTAAGGCACGAGGCCCTGCAAGTGCCTCAGCCCCTGGAGGTGGTAATATCTGTTCAACACACACCTGGAATGTTTTATTGCACTTACAAATAGAAACTTTTTTTTAATTTTGCCCCTACAAATAGCACACCTGTAAGCAGCAAAGGCATTTTTTTATCAGAACTTCTGATAAAATAGTCCTTCCTCCAGCAAGAAAATGACATCATGGTTTTGGCAGGCTGCCAGGCTGGAACCCCCAAGTGCGCGCGCACACATACACACTCTCTCTCTCTCTCTCTCTCTCTCCAGTTTCCAACACCAACATGGCTAAAACGTCCTTTCCTACATCTCATGCAGCAATTTTATAACAGCTCCAGTAGTCTCTTGCATAGCTTGTCCTGTTTAAACGCGGCTTCTGATACGTGTTTGTAAGACAGCCGACATAACAAGAAACATTTTATTTACTGGATGATCGCAGTGCTGGAGCGTTGTTGACGGACGAACGAACAGTTTGAAACTGTCATGTCTGTCCGTTGCAGCTACATTGCATCAGGACAATAAGTTTAAGTGAACAACTTGAGAATCTACAGGATATAGAGCAAATCAGGTAGGCAACAGAGGATGATATAGTCTGTAAAATAATTAACTAATACTATATGCAAGGAGGCGAGAACTTGATGGGCAGCAGTTCTTTTGTCTTAAGTGCTAAAGAGTGTAGTCATAGAGGAGGGCTAGACTCATTGGGGGGGAAGTGCTGAGGCGGGGACCTGGAGCCTACTAGGGGAGTGTCAGTTAGCAAGAAGAGAGGAGAAAGCAAGGGTGCAGGTTAGAATGAGGTAGCAGGAAAGAGGGGAAGAGTGGGGGGTTCAGGTTTCACAGTTACTGTTTGTGGCAAGGGCCACTCGGAGTTTATCTTTAAAGGGGCCTATTTTGTCCTCTTTTGTGATGTTTAGGTCAAGCGCATGAAGCCAAAGTGGCGCCCGGTATTCGTAGGACCGTTGGCCTTGTGTGGTTCTACGGAAAAGGACGCAGAGGGCCGAGGTGTTTGTACCCCTAGTGCATGTGATGGAATTAGGTCGGCTAAGAAGGCTTTGCAGGCCTGGGGTGGTAAGTCCTAGCATAGACTTCTTGGCGAGCTTGCATACTTGATACTGGAGGCGGCTGTCAAGGTTGAGCCAGTTCATTTGAGTGTACAACTCGCAGGTGTGAGTGAGATGGGGTACACCTAGGACTAAACGACATGCTTTGTTTAGTGTTGTTTTGATACATGTCAAAGTGGTTTGGGAGGCAGCCCCATATACTGCTAAACCATAGTATCTCACTGAGAGGACTGAGCTATTTACAGCAGTTTTTAGTGCCTCAGAAGTCGGGCCTTTTCGGTGTCTGTAAAATAATCCTAGTTTTGCATTTGATGACTTTGCGACTGCGTTTGTGTGTTGGTTAAATGAGAGGGTGCGGTCCAATGTCAATCCTAGGTATTTAAATGTTTGAACCATCTCCAGGGAAGTGTTATGATTGTTACGAATGCAAAGTTGGTAGGTGCGGTGTTTGTTATGTGATGATGCAAATAACATAGTCTTTTTTTTTTATATAATTGAGGATCAGTTTTGATTGAAGGAACCAGTGTTCTGCCGCGGTGGAATTAGCCTCCATTTGCTTTTCCTATATGTAGGGATCAACATTACATGAATAGGACCACATCATCTGCATATAGTAGCAGCTGGTCGTTTACCGATTTGAGGGAGGTTGTTTAAGAACAGGCTGAACAGTAGAGGGTCAAGGATAGAGCCTTGAGGAACCCCTGTGTTAACACTAAGGTTGTCAGAGAAGCTGTCCAGCATTTTCACTTTTTGGACCCTCCCAGATAGGTAGCTTCTGAACCATGCTACTGTAGCAGGGGAGAGGCCAGTATTGGAGAGTTGATCCAGGAGCAGATTGTGATTGACAGTGTCGAAGACCTTGGTGAGCTCAATATATGTTGCCTCCACCAAGAGCCCTCTGTCTAGCGCATTATGGATAAAGCTGGTAAACTCCACTAGAGCGGTTGTGGTACTGTGTTGTTTTCGAAATCCATGTTGTTGCTGACATTGTGAAAGATACTTGTCTAGATATTCCGTCAGTTGGTCGGTTACGATTCGCTCCAGGGCCTTGGAGAGTGGAAGAAGGATAGATATTGGGTGGTAATTTGTAGAGTTGACCCTGTCACCACTTTTGTAAACAGAGGTAACCACCACTGCTGCCTTCCAGATCCACGGGGATTCGCCTGATACCAAGGAGAGATTTAACATTTTGGTGAGGGGTTTGAGAGTTATGTCCAGGGTGAGCCTAACTAGTTTTAGGTCAAGTTGATTAGAGCTAGTTCTGGAATTACCTAGCACTTGTAGGATACACTTTTTTGCTTCCATAAAGGTGATAGCTCTGAAGTAGAAAGGTGGATGGGAGTTTGATTGGGTCCCCGGGTTTTGTTCGGTGCAAGTATCTGATTGGTGTTGTAGGAAGCTAGGGAGCAACACTCCGCCGAGGTCAGTAAAAGCTTTGTTGAAGACATTTGCTATGCAACTGTGATCCTGTTTTAGGTTGTCCCTCAATGTCCACGAAGGTGAGGGGAGTTTTATTAGGTTTACCAGTTAGGGACTTGATGTTCTCCCAGAACCGTCAACTGTCACCCCATGAGTTTATCAGCTCATTTTTAAAGTGATTGTTTTTGGCCTTGCGAATAGCCCAGTGCATTTATTCTGTGCAGCTCTATAGTTCTGGTAGTCTGTCTGGCTACCGGAGTTCCTTGCTTTGTACCACAAGTTGTCTCTATTTTTCATGAGGGCTAGTAGCTGTGGCGTGATCCAGGGGCTGTCATAGTCGCGGATCCTTCTTTTGGTGTAGGGGGGTATAGACATTGCACACTTCATTGAATTTGCTTATAAAGCATTCTAGGGCAGTGTTGACATCTGTTTTGTGATCAGTAGAGCTCCAATCTTGGAGGCTAAGGTGTGCTCTTAGAGCTCCCAACTTGCCTTTCTTCAGAAGTCTAGCAGTAATAGTCCTGGCTGGCGGCTTTGGGGCCTTATTTGACCATTTACAGATTACCAGGGAGTGGTCACTGAGGGAGTCTGGGAGAACCGTGATGGGGGATATTCTTTCTGGCTGATTTGTGACCACCCAGTCGATTACTGACCCCGTGCCTGTTCTGCTGTTATACTAAGTGGGGGAGTCTACCAATTGCACAAGGTTGAGAGTGGTTAATGAGTCCTTGTAGTGTACTGCTTCAGTGGAGGACCAGTTGATATTAAAGTCTCCAACCATTATCAGCTCTGTGTTTGGTGCCCCTTCAGAGAGGTAGTTGATGACAGAATTGAAACCGTTTGCTTGTTCCTTGGGAGGGATATAGGCCGAGACTATTGTTAGGGTTTTCCCGTTCTTGCCAAGTATTACTTTTATGGCCATCAGTTGGGCCCCACATTTGGTGTCGCATGGGTTAAGCATTTGGTCCTGAATGTGGTCTTTAACATATATAATACAACCACCTCCTCTTTTACTGAGTCTGTCTAGTCTGAACGCAGCATACCCAGTGAGTTGTATGTCATAGTCTGGCACCTTAGGTGATAGCCAGGTCTCTTCTGTCGCAAGAATGTCGGGCTGGTGCTGCTGGACCCAGACTTGGAGGGTGTCCATTTTTGCTAGCGGGCTGCAGATATTTATTGATGCTATTGTTAGACCATTCTGTTTCTTATGAACTGTTGCAGTGTATGTCATCGGGCCTGGGTTGGGATGGATATTTCCCCTAGATCAGTAGGAGCAGCCATGTGATCCTTGTAGCTCGCCATTTTAGGGCCTGCGATTGTGTAATGTGACATGAATTTTTTGGCATGGTACATGGGTAGGTTAGGGGTACATCACTACCAGGTGGAGGGAGGGGATAACCAGCCTGTCCACTGCTCATATAGACCTATGTCATTGGGGGTATGATGTGCCGTGTCACTGACAGCTGCACATTTTTGGTTTTAGTGTTATCCAGGTGGTGCTATTGTGACACTACAGTCTGGAGGAGGAGAATTAATGTCCTCCTGATATTCTGCAATGCGTCCTTGATGTGGTCATATTCATATTGGGGTGAGCATTTCGTGTGGTCCTGTCCTGTAGGGGGACCAGTATCAGAATTGATAGAAACAGACAGAGGGTTCTAAGGAGGAACATATTGTGGGCTACAGTAGGAAAATAATTCCCTAGGTGTGTTTACAGATTGTGGGAGAACATTTATGTTTAACCCCTGTAGGGAGATTGTAGCTAGAAGCAAGTGGTTAGGGGTGAGAGTGGATGAAAAAAGGTAACAAAAGGCACCGCAGGTATTAGAAAGTATGAAAATTTAATCGGTGCATAAAAATTGCACAGCCACCCAGCAATACAGGAAACGAACCTCAACTAGTTTTGCACACACCGTGCGTTATCGGGAGGATGAAGGTGGCACGCGTGTGTGGAGCTGTGGATTTTGTCTCCTGGTGAGAGTGGATGGCAGGCTTATCTAGTTTTTAGGGAAGGGAGAGAGAGAGAGAGAGAGAGAGAGGAAAAGGAGAGTCCACTGGGGGAGGAGCGTTGTGATGATAAAATCTGGAGAACAGAGTGTGTGATGTGCCAGATAGGATAGGAGCCCCTAGTGGCAGCTGCATATAACCTGCTAATAGTGGAGTAGACACAGAAAATGTCACTGCTACCAGAGATGTAGCCCTCTAGTGGCTAGAAGATATAATCTGCTAATGGAAAAGTCAGCACTTAGAATTCACTTCTAATATCAACTCAGAACTTAAAATGACTGTAAGGATTAAACAAATTATTAAACCCTGGCACATAAATTCAACAAGAGACACAGAGGGAGATACAGTAGTTAGAGATGTGTTCAGCAGCAGATAGTGTGGGCCACTTGGAAATCAGCTTCCACTGGCACCAAATCCAAAAGTCAGGGCTAGTACCTTGCAGTATCAGCTGAGCTGTGTAGCTCACAGAGGATTTCATTCTGAACCACTGTTTAGGTTCAAGAAATTGAGGGGTCCCTGGCCAAGTCAAGGCTCGCTGGATCCCTGAAATAAACTAATAAAAGTAGAAAAACAGGCTTTTTAAAGGCTGAAAGAGGAGGTTTGTTACATCAGAACAAAGAGAACAAAAGAAGTGGGCAGGGACAGAGAGAGCACAGCAGACCGTTTGTCATATTTAACATTGAGATCATTGAACCCCTAGGAAACAGTGACCATGACATGGTTACTTTTCACATGCATAACTGGGTAAATAAATTTACCGGAAGAACTGTAGTCAGGAACTAAAATAAAGCCAATTTTAGCACTGTTAATGAAGAACTACATAAGTGGAACTGGAAGAAACTAAGTGAAACAAGTAGTGTGGAATTTTTTTGGAAATAAATGAAGAGTCGTACTAGATTTAGAAGAAAGGTTTATCCCTGAAAAGCCCCCATACAGCAGAAGTGGTAAACTGCCTGTGTGGTTCACGAGTAAGATTAGGAAATGAATTAAAAGGAAATCATCAGCCTTCAGGGCAATGAAAAATGATAACAGTTCTTACAATGTTGAGAAGTATAGGAAAGAACTAAAACGTAGTGAGAACATGATCAGAAAGTAAACAACTGGCCTGCCGGGGCAGCGGTAGAGCTACTGCTCATGACGCCAGTGACCTGGGTTCGGTAGCAAGCCAGGGTTGCTGGAGGGCTGGCCGGGGGTAGAAGGATTGAGTGCCTGTAGGGCCGCTGTCCTCCGGGGAGGGTGGGCTGCAGTCCTCACTGCAGTATAGCCATCTCGGTGACCACAGGTGGAAGTGCAGCCGAGGAAAGCAGAGAGGTAGGAAGGGGTGGACATCGGCTGAGGGCCTGGACAGAAGACACGTCTCCGTGTGTCCTCATCTCATTGGCCCTCCATGAGTGCTGGTGTCTGCAGGGGGTGGGACCAAAAATGCGGAAAACACCTCATGGCTGTGCCAGGAGAGGGGCCCCTGCACCAGTGACTGGGGGCAGAGGAACAGCTCAAGTGTGCCCACTCCAATCGAAGTGCGGAGAGCTGGGGGAGTCCCTCCGCCCCATTCGGGGGTTAACTGGATGTGAGCATTCAGGAGTGAGCACTTCATGGGGCAGTTGTCCTCGGGCTCTCCCAGCACAGCCCTATGGGCATTGGGACCCCGGATGGAAGGGGCGGTTGTGGGAGACGAAGGCGAAAAGAATAAGTAAAAAAAAAAAGAAAGGAAACAAATAAAATGTAAAATAGCTCCATGACAAGGATAACGGCAAATCATTTTTTGCATATTTATTTAAGAGTTTAACCAGGAAGGCATACTGAGCAGAGTACTGCTCAATTCCAGATGTGACCTGGGGGAGGGGGGCAGGGAGAAGCATGGACAAAACAAAACAGTGCAAGTAGAGTGGAGACAGACATATTGCAGAACTATTTGGCTACCTTGTACAGACTAGCAGTTTCAAAACATAGAGATTGCAGAACAGTACTTAACATTTAGAAAATTGTACATTCAGTTACAATTAAACATATAAAGATTATGATTAGGACCTAAACACACATACACATTACAGCAGTAAATTACAAACTGAGCTAGCAGAGCTAGCGGAGTGACATAAAGCCACAACACAAAATCAAAAAAATTAGTAAAAATAAGCAAACTTTGCATGAGCCTGGTCGCTCAGACTGAGATATCAGTCACAGTCGCAGGGGGTGGATAAATGGGCAGTGGTGAGGGTGTTGAGGGGAGCCGAAGGGGGCATATGTAGGATGTCCGGAGGAAGTGAGTTCCACAGTTTGGGCATGCGGTGTGTAAAAAGCTGCCTGGTCAGCAACGGGAAAATATGGCAACAATAAGTCAGTGGACAGGATGGTTGGTGCAATACTTGATGGCCCCACAACATTTCTGATGAACAAGAGATGGCAAATCACCTCAAGCACTATTTCCGCTGGGTTTATAGTAAATCTGAAAATGAGGTTAAAATAAATAACTTAGCAGAAGATAAAACAAAGGCTAACATTTATAAATTGAGGGTTAATACTATAACACGGGAGGAGGTTAGGGAAATGCTTGACCAGATTAATGTAAATAAATCAGCAGGACTGGATAGCCTGCACCCTGGTTTGTTGAAAGAAATAAGATTGTCGTTTGTGGAACCACTCACCTGGTTGTATAATAAATCCCTGGAAACTGGCGAGGTGTCCAATGATTGGAGGGAAGCCATAGCGGCTCCCGTTTTTAAAAAAAGAAAACAGAGCACCATCATCTAACTGTAGGCCAGTAAGCCTAACAGCAATTTTAGGTAAACGGATGGAAAAGTTAATAAAGAAAATATTCGAAAACGACATAAATTTCAAACACATTGGTGATGAAACACAACATGGTTTCCGTAAAAACAGATCTTGTTTATCTTTGACATTTTATAAGTTGAGTAGAGCGCTGGAATTTAATAACCCAGTTGATATTACTTTTCATAGATTTCCAGAAAACAGAGGCTAGAGGGATGTTGGGGTGTATTAGTAGGGGTATCACAAGTTGGAAGAGGGAGGTAATAATCCCTCTTTACAAGACACTGGTTAGGCCCCATCTGGAGTACTGCGTGCAGTACTGGAGGCCACACCTTCACGAGGAAATTAACCAAACTGAGGCAGTCCAGAGAAGGGCAACCAAAATGGTGCAGGGACTGCATCAGAAAACATATGAGGACAGATTAACGGAACTCAATATGTATACCCTAGAGCAAAGGAGGGAGAGAGGTGATAGGATTGAAACATTCAAACACCTTAAGGGCATTAACAAGGTGAAAGAGTCTAACATGTTTCAATATAAGAAAAATAGCAGTACAAGAGGACACAGCATGAGATTAGAGGGAGGCCGATTAAGGGGTAATGTGAGGAAGTTCTTTTTCACAGAAAGGGTGGTGGATGCATGGAACGGCCTACCTCAGGAAGTGGTGGATGAATACAGTGCAGGGCTTCAAACAGGCATGGGATAGGCATAAGGGAGCAATACAGATGAGTATGAATAGATAGGCCACTGACAGAGCAAAGGCCTATGGCACATTCATAAGGTAGAAAAAGAAATGGGCAGACTGGATGGGCCTTGCGATCCTTATCTGCCGTCAACCTCTATGTTTCTATTTGATAGGGTACCTCATAATCTGTTGATAAATAAACTACACAAAATAAATTGACAAACTGGATTATGAACTGGCTGAAGGACAAGACACAAAGGGTTAGAGTAAGAGGTTCAGTATCAGGTTCTGCAAATGTATCAAGTGGAGCTCCTCAGGGATCGGTACTAGGACCCATCTTATTCACTTTTTTTACATCAGATTTAAATGATCGAGCCGGGACTTCCGGTGCAGCTCAGGAACTAATGGCATCCTAAGATTGGAGCTCCGCTCACACTACCTCCCAAAATTGCAAGAAAGGCCAAAATTCCAACTAAAAACAACAGTCGGTGGAGAAATTCTTACAAATGGCTTCAAATTCACAAAAGGGAACTATAAATAGATATGCAGTGTTACCGATAGAAGAAGAGAAATCGGGAGATGAAAAATCAGACTCCAAGACCTCAGAGTTGTCGCAGGCCCAGACGGCATCCTTAGGCAAGAAATCAAAATGCAAAAAAACAAAAAACCAAAGATAGTATCTTGAATGATCAATTGGACAGAATAATAACAGACCTACAAGATATTAAAAAAGATTTCCAGGACTTTCGTTCAGATCATGATCTTCTCTGTGCAGATGTGTTAACTTTACAATCCCAAGTAATGACATTGGAACAGACTAGCTTGGATCAGGCCGCAGAGACTTCCCAGATTCGATCAACTTTAACTCAACTTCTGGAAATAACTAAAGCCCTAGGAGAGAGACAGGAAGATGCAGAGAACAGACAGAGATGCCAGAATATACAGGTATATGGAATACCGGAGAATAGCGAGGGAAGAGACATGAGGGGATACATAGAGAACATGCTGAGAGAGGAGCTAGATTTGGAACAGGATTTCCCCATGGAGATAGAGCGGGCGCATCGCGCACTCGACCACAAGCCCTCAGGACCGGAGGTACACCACGTTCTATAATTATTCGATTCCAGTGTTCCTGCATGAAAGAAATAATACTCCAAAAAGTATGGTCAAGAGGGAAAGTATTTATGGGCAAGCAGAGACTCTTTTTTTTGATAATGACTACGCGAGGGTCACAATGCAGAGAAGACGGGAATACGTGCCCCTATTTCCAATCTTAAGACACCTTAAACTAAAATTTCGTACACCCTATCCCCAAGACTGATGATACAGTATCCTAATGGACAAGTCACCCACGAAACGGTGATGAGTCCGATGGAGGACTTGAGACAGAAAGGATCTGAATTACCATCCTAACTCCTGGGGGGACCGAACAATGTGGACTTGGGTCTGATTACGGATAAGCGACCGGGGAAGGACTCACAGCAAGTAGTTCTCGATGAGATAAAGAAACTATTGAATCAGTTTGCTACTAACATAAAATGATTGTCCCCTTTGGGTGAGTAGGCCTATGGGTTAAAGTGCAGTGCCTTGGTGAGGAGGAAATCCAGCGTGCAGGGGAGTGGGTCCTCCATATAGATGATATGGTAGCTCGGGGGAGGGAAGCTCTAGACAGGGTTCAGGGGGTACATACCCCACAGGGAAGTACACAGATGGCTACAATACAGAGGAGGGACCTAAAGGAGTTGAACTAGAGGCAAAGAGCTCTCTGGGGAACGTAGCTGCTGAATGGCGCCAAAACAAATCTATGGGTCAGGTTGCTTGCAGGAATAGCGCTTATGTGTCCTATTTCAGACACCAGAAAATGATAATAGTAAAGGGAAAGAGGTCGAGGAGCTTGCCTTTGCTTCCTGCTAAAGAATCGTATCTAAATGGTTTTGGGAGTCTGAGGGGGCGGGAGCACCTGAAACGATTGACACAGCGGATTGTTAAATACATGAATAAGTAATGGGGCGCCTTCAGAGGATTGGGACTCGGAGATCTAAACAAGGGAAGTTCGCTCAGGGTCTGGCTGTGGAATCCTGGGGGGGCTTCTGGACTAGGCTTGGAGCACCTCATGCAGGCTGAGGAGTCAGGAGGGGGACCTGTTGACCTCAGAAAGCACGCTGAAAACAATAATTTTGGCCTCCTAGTGGTAGGAGAAGGCAAAGATCATAAGCAATACCCACCATGAGACATGCATTTCCTAAGGCTGAGAGCCAGGGAGACTCTCTAACAAAGAAGACCCTTTAGATCATATCTGGAGAGAAGAGACTGATTTAATTAGGAATATGGGATTAAATATGGTCAATACAATTGGAAGAAAGTAATTTGAAGGAGGATCTGAAGTCTGAAGACATATCTGCAAATAATAAGGACTGACTGTTTAAATTAAATAAATCCCTTGTGAATCTATATGGGGAGATGAGACCAGAGTTATGCACCTGTACTAACTACCTCAGTTTGGTGATATTTTGCGTTAGAGTTTTAATTTTATTTAAGATTTTCTTTTAAGGACCAGACTGCCAAACAGGAGTTTCGGCTATGGCCCAGTTTAGTTTTTTGTTGTATTATGGGGATATGTGCAACCCCAGGGCAGGCCTACAGAGTAGGCAAGTAGCCCACATTGACTAAATATTCCATCCTTGTCAGAGATGATTCTGACACTGGAAGTCACTATGTACATAGTCAATAATGGGGGTGATGCTGCTTAGGGGATAAAAATAAGGAGAGACTCAGAGAGTCAGGGAGAACAAACAGATGAGACATGAAATCAGGATAATATGGAGGAAGACAGATCAGGAAAAGTTCAGGGAAATAGTAGTGGAGAAAAGGCACAATATAATAAAGATGAGAGAATGGGAGAAGAAAAAAAGTATCAAGTGCATATAGATGTCTCAGACTAAGAAGCTCCTTAGAGTGGTATCCCAGAATGTCAATGGATTGAGTACTCCTATAAAAAGAACTAAAATAATTTCTCATCTTAAAAACATGCACCCCCAGATCGTTCTCCTCCAAGAGACACATCTGTCCAAAGACGAGCACCAGAAATTGCTTAAATATGGAATGTCGAGTATAGTGGCTAGTGTACACACGAGGGGCTGAAAGAGGGGATCGGCAATTCTCATACCAAGGTCCTCAGCTTTTCAAATTCTTGAATCATATCAGGATGGGGAGGGCAGGTTGTCCTTGATTTAAAAGGAACTGGGAAGGGCAGGTATACACAGTGGTAAGTATATATGTCCCCCCCGGGTTCAGAGAGCACTGTCTATCAAACCATTTTCAATAAAATCATAGCATTTAAGCAAGGGATATTGATTTTGGGTGGAGACTTGAATCTTCTAATGAATCCTTCACGGGACAGCTCAAACCCTAACACACCTAGAGCTACACGGGGGCAGAAACATGGTAGGAGGTTAATAAAAAAATCTAGCCTTAATAGATACCTGGCAGCACTGCTATCCGACATCCCGTAGTTACACACATTTCTCGGGGGTCCATAATACCTACTCACGAATTGGTTATTTCTTGGTAGAAGCAGAATCTGTAGATATAATACATAATGCAATAATCTCACCAATTCATTTATCAGACCATGCTATAATTACTGTAAACCTGCATTAGAAGGAGATAGAGCAAGGAAACCAAGTAGTGGAGACTGAGAAATACCTGTTCGGAAAGACCATACCAAAAGCAATACTGGAAAGAGAGATCAGATTTAAACAAACTAGACAGATCCTGATAATCTGGAGAGCAATAATTAAAACAAGCATTTGTCAGTGCCGAATGTTGTCGCGCTGACATTTGCATTGGCAGTGGCGGAGCTAGAGGTGCATAATAGGAATGGCAGTGAAGTATTGAAGTGGTGCCGACGCCACCCCCATCTTGTAGAGAGCGACAGGCAGTGGGGTGTGTCTTTGGGTTGTCAGATATAATGCTCATGCCATTGTACCTCACCCTACCCTGTAGACACTGACAAGTGTCATGGTGTGCTTTGGGGTCTTTGAGCATTATACTTACCCCATTCCATAAGGAAATACGCTGACGTGGGTGCAGTATAGGAGCGTGGGGTGAAGTTTGTGGCCGAACAGTGCAAGATACACCACAATGCCTGAGAGTGGCTGCAGGGTGGGCGTGGTAGGGTGGAATGGCGTGAGCATTACATCCGATGATCCCAAGTCACAGCCCTGACACCTGTCAGTCCGTACCAGATGGGGTGCTGCAGTTGGAAACCCTAACACCGTAGGTGTGTAGTGGTAGTTTCACTCTACATGTTCAACATGGGCTACTTGTCAGGCCACCTCATGAAAAGCGGCACAATCACTTTGTTAGCTGAAAGGTGGTTTTGCACAGCGGCTGTGGCATTTGGTGACAGAGGGACGAAAACACAGTTTTGGGCAGCATGTGGAGAATGACAACTGTATTGTTCATGAGGAGGTGTAAAAAATGGCAACGTTGAAAACCTGGAGTGGCAAAATGAAATATTGGTGAAGCAATGAACATGCATACAAACTGCACAGCGGACGTCCGCAACCCAATTATTTGTGGGAGTTTTTTAGGCACATTTTCAACATAGGTATTTTGGGACCTCCCCTCATGAATTGTGGTGCTATGATTTTGTTAATGTGTCACAAAAGGTGATTTCAGACAGCGAGCACACCATTGTGTGCCACAGTTGCAGGAACGTGTTTTGGGCAGGCCGTGAAAAATGGCAGCTGTACTGTTAATAACGTGGAATGAAAATATTGCAAATGTACGAAGTTCCAAGGCTGCATGGAAACTACGCAACATACGCTTGCAGCACAGTCATTTGCTGGACTTTCGGCACCAAATTTTCAGCATTTTAGGACCTCTGCTCATGAACAGTGTCATTGTCATTTCCTCAAACTGCCCCGAGATCTGATTTCGCACAGTGACCATGTGATTCTGCGCCGGACATGCAAAAACACATTTCAGGCAGGATATGTAAAAATGGCAGCTGTACTGTTCATAAGGAGGTGTGGAAAAATGCCAATTTTGAACATGTGGAGTGAAAATATTACAAATGCACGAAGTCACAAGCATGCGTGCAAACTGCGCAACGCACGCTTAGAAAACACTAATTGTATGGACTGTCGGCCCCAAATTTGCAACATAGGCATTTTAGGACCTCTGCTAATTAACAGTGTCACTGTCATTTCCATAATGTGTCTGAAACATGGACGTTCCACAGTGACCGTGCTGTTCTGCGCCGGAACTGCGAAAACACATTTTGGTCAGGATGTGAAAAATGACAGCTGTACTGTTCATAAAGAAGTGCAGAACATTGGCAGTGTTGAAAATCTGGAGTGAAAATGTTATAAATTTGCGAACTTACGAGTGTGCATGCAAACTGCACAATGCATGCTCGTAACACAGTCATGTTATGGAGTATCGTCATCAAATTTTCAGCATAGGCATTGTAGGACCTCTGCTCATGAACAGTGTAACTGTCATTTTCATAATCTGCCCGAACACTGATTTCCCACAGTGACCGCGGTATTGTGCGCCGGAAGTGCGGAAACACATTTTGGCCAGGCTGTGAAAAATAGCAGCTATACTGTTCAGAAGGAGTGTAGAAAAATGACTGTGTTGAAAAATCTGGAATGAAAATATGCGAATTCACAAAGTTACAGTGTGTTAGCAACTGCACAACGCTACACTTAGAAACACCACTATTTTGGATTTTTCCACCAAATTTGCAACATAGGCTTTTTTGAGGCCCACCTCATGAACACTGCCACTGTTCTTGCATAATCGGTCCCAAAGGTGATTCCACGCAGTGACTGTGAAATCACTTTTCGGGACAGATTATCATAATAACTGTAACAGAATTCATGAGGAGGGGTCCCAAAAAACCCATTTTGAAAATTTGGTCCAAAAATTCCAAAAAAATGCCCGAGATATGCATCAAAGTTGAAAAAAACCCTATTTATTCCATTATACAGCTTACCGGCATTTCCTCAGTTCGCGGTCGGCTTTGAAGAGTGCAGATGTGTTCCCGGTCCACCGAAGATCATCACTCCGGACTCTGGAGGTAAGTATGGGGTGTGGGGAGGCAGGGTGCGCAGTGGATGGGTGCGGGTGGTGGGTAGGGAGACTATGAGGGACCGTTTTAATGTTATGGGGGAAAAACTAACATTGTGGGACATTTTATTTTCTTCAGGGGACTTGGCACGCTGGGGTGGGCTCCCAGTATGCCACCTAACTGTTTGGGGCGGGGGGTTGCTGCAGCCGACAGGGGATTGGGCACCCTCATTGGCACACAACAAAGGGGAGTTAATTTATGCCGACATGGATTGAGCACCCTGTCAGCACACAAGGAAAGCAGGGGGAGGCAAGAGCCGAGGGGATTGGGCACCCCTCGCATATAAGAAAATGGGGAGGACTGTTTTATACCGATGGGGA
The DNA here is from genome assembly GCA_016271365.2 of Neoceratodus forsteri. Classification (NCBI taxonomy): domain Eukaryota; kingdom Metazoa; phylum Chordata; order Ceratodontiformes; family Ceratodontidae; genus Neoceratodus; species Neoceratodus forsteri. The sequence goes on along the minus strand of CM028133.1, from coordinate 32,250,542 downwards.
GTGGGCCCCTGTCAGCAAATTTTGTGGCCAGAGTAAGCTGGCAGGGGATTAGGCACCCGAGAGTTGGCAGTTGGGCTGCTGCCCACCATGTTGACGGTGTGGCGAGCCGCGTAGGAAGGGTCCACACCATCTGATGAGCTTTGCTCAGATTGCAGCGGACCTTTCCTTAGATATACTCATAACATTAGCTATGCATGGTGTGGCGCCGCATGCCAGGCTGATTTGGGGAATGAGGGACGCACCTAATGATGCGCGCCCTGCATTCTCCCAACAGCGACCGCGCCTCCAAATCCCCACTGCCGCAAGATGTTGGCTGCGCAAGCACGCCAACATAAAAACTAAAGAGCCTACAGTAAACCTCCTGCAGCATATCACTGCAGACCCCATGTTTGACCCAGCTAGACAGGATTACAGCTTTAAAAGGTGGCAACACCGGGGACTTACCTGATTTTACCAATCCTGTGAGCAGGGAATTTTTTGTCAATTCCAGTCACTGGAGAAAAAGTACCACCTGGAGAAACAAGATTTTTTTTAGAAGAAACTATTACAGGAATCTGATGGGCATCTCCTGGGATCTGGGGTGGGGGGGATACACCCACTAATGGGAATTATAATTAAAACAATAGAGATAGCAATACCAGAACATGTCATATCCAAGACTTATTAAGCCCTAAATAGTAAACAGAAAGAGAGTACATTACATTCACAGCAACACTGGGAGGAAGAACTAGGTATTAACTTGGAGGAGGAGAGATGAGAACTGATATACTCGACAATCCATAGAACCACAAGATCCTTGATTTGGAGAGAGTTTGGCTGGAAGTGGTTATTAAGATTCTTTAAAACACCACAAATAGTAGGGAAGTTTGATGCTCAAATAGGATCAGAATGTTAGAGAGGATGTAGGAACCTTCGGCTAACCATAAACATATCTTTTGGAGCTGCCCATTCCTAGAGACATTTTGGAGGGAGGTGGGGGGAGCTTTGGGGAAACTGTTCCCAGAAATAGGGACTCTGACACCTGAATGTGCACTTATTTTTGATTTTCCTACTGGGATAGGGAGAGGTAACCCGAGGTTCTTACTAGCTATGTTACTTCTTGCAGCTCATAAAGCTGTGACGAAGAAATGGCTCCAAAAAGGCCCACCAACTTCTCAGGAATGGGAAGACATAACTTATCAAATATATAGAATGGAGCTTTTGACGGCTCATATCAATTTAAAGGTCCAGAGATGTACTGACTTCTGGACTAAGTGGTGGTTATGGATATCCAGACATAGACCAGATTTGATTGCCTAGGGGAAATAAAAAAAAAAACTTCTACAGACCTGGGATTACCACAAGGTAGAATATAAAAGATTTAACAGATGTACTAGAGTAATAATCAGGATATGTAATCCCTGACAAATACATGAGAAAATGTCAAATGTCTTATCTATATAGTATTTAATGTAATGAGAATGAACACAAGATGTATTCAGTTCTCTTCTTGGAAAACTTTGAAATAAAAAATATATTTAAAAAAAATAAAAAAATGATCAAGTCAGCAGCTGGGTGGTGAAGTTCGCTGATGACATGAAGTTAGGTGCGGCGGTGGGTACCAGTGAGCAAACAGAACAACTTGAAAGAGAGCTTGAAAGAACACAACACTGGGCAACAAACAATGGCATGTTGTTCAGTACAGAGAAGTGTGTGACCATGAACCAAGGAAATAAAAACATTAAGACAAAATATAAGCTAAATGGAATAACAATACAAAGTGTGAATAAAACCAAAGACTTGGGTATCTCGATACATAATAACTTGAGTTTTAGTAAACAATGTAACAAGGTAACACAAAAGACAAATGGAATACTGGGTTGCATATGCGGGGCTTTTCTCTGTAGAAATAGGGAATGTGTGGTACCATTGTATCGAACCTGTGTTAGGCCCCACTCGGACCTCTGCACCCCGTTGTGGAGCCCCTTTCTGAAAAAGGACATTATAAGCCTGGAAAAGATACAACGTAGAGCTACAAAAATGATTTCTGGATAAGGACATAGGCCCTGCGAAACCAGGCTAAAAACCACAGGGTTTTATTCCCTGGAACCTAGGACTCCTCATGATAATCTACAGTTGTACCTAACCTGCCTGTGAATAGTACGATATGTCCCGATCATAATGTCTGTATTACTCTCTATGCTTTGAGTTGTTCTTGCTGTTTATTCTCCTGCAGCCTGTAATTAATCCTGGGTCGCCCCTGAAAAAGGGACTGTAATGGTCCCAAAATAAATAAGAATCAGGGGAGATTTGCTGCGTTATTTAAAATAGTTAAGGACAGTGAATTAATGTCTGAACTGGGACTAGAATTCAACAAAAGAGAACTCATCCTTAGAAGCCACGATAAACAAAGATGCAGTTCTCCAAAAAGAACAGTAGGAGAGTTTGTTTTTTTTTTAACTCAAAGAGCAGTTAAGGCTTGCAGTAGTTTGTCAAAAGAGATAGTGGAATCAGACTCATGTTTTCTGTTTTGTTTTGTTTTTTAACCTTGCTCTTTTTTACCTCCTTCCAGCCTCATCTCCCCACTCAATCAGATCCCCTACATGCCTCGCTGACTCGGCGTCTTACCACAGGAGTCTGCCCCTAGAGTGCTCACCCCCTCAGTAGCCTTAGGTAGTCTGGATATCCCCCCAGATGGGGCAAGGAGAGGCCCTCTCCTACCTTCTCCCCAAACAACGGTGGAGTGGGTGTAGTACAGCGGAGTCTGCTCCTTTACTGGCGTTCGCCGATACACTCTGCACTCGAAGGGTCATCACCTAGGAGTGACGGGCCACCATTTTCTGTGTTCTGTTCCCTGCAGCCGTCGGTACTCTAGTAGAGACGCAACTCCTTCTAGGGCTCCCAACTAACGTGCCCCATGCATGACCCTAGACTGCACTGTCAACCCTGGCTTCACCCAGAAGGTGGCAGTAGAGCAGCGAGTCATGCATAGAACCCCTCCACAGAGAGGGAGAGCTGCCGTTGGGCGCTCAATCCCTCTCTCCCCCTGCCGACCCTGGTGGCCCGAGCTCATTCCCAAACCCGGGTCGCTGGCGTGGAGCGAGGTGTGGCGTCCAGCGCCTCAACCCTCCGTGCCACCAGGCCGGCGAATCTGACTCATTTAATATCTTTAAAAATAAGTTAGATCAATACATGTTGGACACCAAGCTAAGGTGGGAGACAGACTAGATGGGCCTAGGCCTTCTTCTGTCTATACGCCAAGTATAGTTCCAAGTATAGTGGTCCCTGCTGAACAAAAACTGCACTGTGGCACACGGAAACATGAAACCAGCTTTGCCACCTGATATGGCGACACGTTCTCGTACAATGACCACATTAAACAGTGCAGTCATAAAAATGCAGTTATCTTTAGAACTCTGATTTTGTTAAACTGTGCATGCTCAGAAACTGAACACTTGTTCTTTAAGAGACTCACCAGGATGAGCCCATGCACCATACATATAGGTGCCTTGCCGCCAAAGGATCACGATATGATGCATCACTCCAAAAGTTATTTTCCTGATGAAAAGTTATATCCCTCATAAAATTGTGTATACCGGGTCCCAAGGACTTCCCGGTTATAAGTTCCGCTCACACTTTGCCCCCACGCTTACAGATGTGATGACGATATGTCACTGAGAGCATGGGGGCGTGCTCCATTATACTCAATGGGCGTATACTTTTCTTTTTTTTTTTTTCATCATATGTTTATTCGAGTTTTCAGACACACAAACAAACAGGCCAGAATGACAACAACAGATCAAACAGACAAATACATCCAATACTGAACTTATGTACAAAGAGATCCAATTTCATGATATTAAAAGACAACTGATTAATACAATATGACATACTGCAATACATTTAAATTGAGCAAGAGTAAATTCCCTCTATAGAGAAGCTGTTAGGGGGGGCTCGGCCAAAAAGAGTCTTACACATTTCCGTAAGAGTTCATCACCATACACTACCCCACCTCCAGCCACTACTCCCATCCCTCTCCCAAAGTCAGGCACTCAGCTGGTGTTAGAGCATATAGGTATGGTTGCCATGTTTTATAAAATGGCTCTCCCCTATCTTGCAATACATAAGCGAGTCTTTCTAAAGTGAGGGCTTGTAATATCAAGGCCTTCCACTGCTGTATGGTAGGTTTGATTGCTGAAACCCATGTATTTAAGATGCAGTGTCTGGCCATTACCAATGTAACTCTGAGCCATCTGGGTAACGTGGTCCATTCTGCCTCAACTATATTTTCCATACCAAACAGCGACACCAGTGGTGATTGTGGGAGGTTCCTGCCCGCCATTGCCTGAACCTCCCTCATCACCTCCCTCCAGAATTCTTGCAAGGCAGGACAGGACCAGAAATAATGATAATAGGAGGCTAGCCCCACATTACAACGAGGGCATTCTGGAGACACCACTGGGATGTACTTACTAACATTTAGAGGTGGGCGGTATAGCCTGTGGCAGAATTTGTAAAAAGAGTCTTTATACTTATTATAGATCACGATCCCCCGGTATAACTGGGTCATAACCATAGTGGTGGGGGCTGAAACAATCACGGGATTTAAGAATGCATGGGATAGACATAAGGGAATTCTGGAGGTCAGGGGTAAGGGGCAACAGACTTCCTGGAAAACATAAACTGAACTTACAAACTTAAATGGGCAGACTGGGTGGGCCATAGGCCCTTATCTGCCGACACTGTCGATGTATCTGTGTATAACCCTCCAGGTATCCTCCGCAATGTGGACCTCCACATCCCTCTCCCATAGTTGTCTAGTTTTCTGTGACATATCCAATAGCAGCAGTCTGCCCGCCCTAGCCACTCTGCATATGGTGCCCTTAGGATTACACCTTCCTTCTTGTATCAAATGTTCAAGGGGCTCCCAGTCAGTGCCCATACCCTCTTTCCTCCTCAAGGATGTACAATATGCTTGTATCTGTAGATATCGGAAGAAGTGGTTGTGACCCAGCCCTGTCCTTTCCTGTATACGAGCAAATGTATCCAATTCTCCCCTTACATATGAATCACTTATGCACATTATCCCTTTCTTCTCCCATTCCCTAAACCCCGAGTCTGTCAGTCCCGGGATAAAGAACGGATTCCTGGCTAGTGGAAGTTGAAGAGTCTCCCCCTGTTCTATTCTCCCATGTCTGATCAGACACCCCCAGCCGTCTAGTACTGCTCTGACCAGGGGATTTGGTTTGGGGAGGCTTGAATACACCTTCTGACCTTTCCCTGATAAGTAGGCGGTTTCCCGACCCTGGCATCTCCTCTCCTCCAGGTCTAACCAACCCGCTTCCCGTGGCTGACCTACCCAGTCCTGTAAATATCGGCACTGAATAGCGAGTTGATAGTTTTTAATGTCTGGGAACTGTAAACCTCCCTTGTCAAGTGATGCCTTTAAACATGCAAGGCTTGTGCGGGGTCGCCTGCCCTGCCACAAAAACTTTGAGAATGCTTTCTCCAGGTGCTTTACATCTGCACGAGTGAGCCCCACGTGGAGCATCTGCATACCATACAGCAGTCATGGTAGAATATTCATCTTAAGTAGATTTATTCTACCTAACCATGTTAAAGGTAGTTTGGCCCATCTTCCCAAGTCCGCCAATATTGTACGAAGCAGAGGGGTATAATTTAATTCATACAATCCTTTTATGGTTTTCCCAATTTTAATACCCAGATATTCAAATGAGTTGTGGACTTTCCTGAAACCCCAGTCCTTAGTCACTGCCCCTGCCTCAACCCCTTCCTCATCCACCCTGAGTTCCTCCGACTTAGATTTAATTTGTATCCTGAAAATTCAGAGAATTGACCTATTAGGCGAACAAGTGGAGGCATGGATTGATCTGGTTTAGTGATGTACAGTAGCATGTCGTCAGCATACAGAGAGAGTTTGCATGCCCTCCCAGAGCATCCCAATATGCCAGAAATCTCAGGATGTTCTCTTATTGCAATAGCCAGAGGCTCCAGGGCCAGGGCGAAAAGAAGGGGGCGACAGAGGACACCCCTGTCTGGTTCCTTTGTGCAGTGCAAACCTCTCCGTTAGAGTGCCGTTAACCAATACCCTTGCTGTGGGTGCATTATATATCAGGCTGACCAGCCCTATGAACACTTCACCCAGACCAAACCGAGTTAGGACCCCCATTAAGTATTGCCATTCAACCCCGTCAAATGTGTTTTCATCATCCATAGATAGTATATGAACCAGCCCATATCCAGCCGAGGCTCCCCCAGATTACATTCAGCAGGGTTCTCATATTGTGGTAGGAGTACCTGTCCTGTATGAACCCGGTTTGGTCTGGGAGAATCAAACCCGGTATTAATTTATCCAAGCGGTCAGCCAACACCTTAGTGAAAATCTTAGAGTCGCAATTCAGCAAGGATATTGGTCTGAATGATGCACAATCAAGTACATCTTTGCCTTCCTTTGGAATCAAGCTAATTGCCTCACTCCAGGTTTGGGGCAGGGATCCTTCCCCCTCTCTAGCCTCATTAACTAGTCTCCCTAGATGTTTAACCAGGTGTGTTTTCATGACCTTATAGTAATCTATAGAGAAGCCGTCTGGGCCACTCGCTTTGCCCCTTTTTAGGCCTGCTATGGCAGCACCTATTTCCTCCTCTGTAATTTTAGAGCCTAGCCATCTTTGCTTTGTCAGATAGCTTGGGGAAGTTTACCACATCCAGAAATGAATACATATTGATCCGTACATCCCCAAATTGGCTCTGGTAGAGCTCCTCAAAGAAGTGCTGAAATCTATCCCTTATAAACTTCTTATCTGTCCCAAGCTTACTGTCCGGACCCTTAATTGCTGTAATCAGATGCGTTTTTTTTTCCCCCCTCTAATAAGATTTGCCAGCATAGTGCTAGGCTTATTCCCCCATTCATAAAAATGTTTGCGCACAAACAGACACGTTTTCCGCGCCTCCCCCACAAGTAGGTTGTTTAGAGCTTCCCTGGTGACTGTCAGGAGCCCGGGCGCAGCATCACCTCCCTCTTCCCTTGCCACCCGTCTTTCCAACACCCCAAGGCACTGCTCAGGATTTTCCCTTTTCTTCTGTACCTGACGTTTGTGGTGAGCCACATAATTAATAACAGATCCCCTCATATAGGCTTTTCCAGCGTCGCAAAACATTGCTTGTAAGGTAGCCGTATCAAGATTATTCTGAACATATTGCTTCCACTGATCTTGTAAAAAATCCTTCAATGTCTTAGCTAACAGATAGTTGGGAAAGCGCCATGCTGGAGGGTCAACCCCCGCGTCTCGCGACACCAGGGATACGAGCACCATAGCGTGGTCTGATATATGTATAGGGCCATGCTTTGCCTGGAGAAGCCTGAAATACCAGGCCCTCGGAATATAGATGTAATCCAACCATGTCCATGTCTTGTGGGGGAGCGAATAGAACGTATACTCCTGTGCGGTGGGATTGGCTGTTCTCCACACATTAACCAGTTCTAAATCCGCCATCCCTGCCATCCACGTGCGCATAGCACCCTTGCAGACTCCACTACCTTCCGAGTGGTCTAGCTCAGGATTCACCAGGCAATTCAAATCCCCGCCCAGAACCAATCCCGGAAATTGCTCCGCTATTAATAATGCTATGAGGGATTGATAAAATATAGAGTCATACACTGCAGGGGCGTACACGCTCCCGAATGTCAGTGTTCCCCCCCACAGTTTCCCCACTACAAAGACATACCGGCCATGTTCGGGTCAGCCACCACCCTGCATACCTGGAAGGGTAACCGTTTATGGATGAGTACCGCCACCCCACATTTATGGGATGAAAAAGACGCTGCCCAGCAGTCCCCCCACCCAGCTCCTTTTTAACTTGGCATACTCTTTAGTAGTAAGGTGGGTCTCTTGCAGCAGTACAACATTTACGTTCTGACGCTTAAGAGCAGTCAGCAGCATGGTACGTTTAATCGGGGCGGTTATACCCCAAACATTCCAGGATGTTATATTTAAACCTATGGGGTTAACCGTGGTGTGGACGCCATCTTCCTTCCAGCAATCGTTTATCCCTCATCCGAGTCCCCTTGAGCATATCAGTATGTGTGCCAGGTCTTCTGTATTCACATATGGCTCTCGAGTTTAACAGTAAACAGTATAACAAACAAAACATTAAAACTATATACAATACAAGCACCCCCTTCTTAGAAACTTCTAGAAAACAAGTAATCCCCTTTTGTAACCAGAATTGCTTATAGCAAAATTTTACATTCCTCCGCCATTATGATAAGAATGCGTCTCCCCACCCCCCCACCAAGAACCTTGTCAAACCCTCGCTCTTGTCTATGTATAAGTAGGTTTAGAATAAGCCATCGCTCCTCCTTAATCGCACTAGTTAAAGCCCATCCTTAAGCTCTTTCCTTTCACTCCTATATTCCTCACCCATTTTAAGCCCAGAGTTGTATGCCCAAAAACCTTGACCTAGTATAAAATCTAGCGTCTCAACCCTTGGGCACCCCTGTACTTCCCATTACCCTCAACCCCGCATTCGTACTCCCTCATAATAAAGCAACATCCCAAATACATATTCAGAGGCATATAACCATTTCAGCAGAAGAAAAAGTTTTTCCAGTTGCCACATGGATCCGGAGTCACTCCTAGGGCCTGATATACTTAAAATTTATCCTCCTAAGTGGCGGGGGGACAAAATAAGGGAACAGGGTCAGCAGAATGAATTGGGGTAAAGAGGGCCCTCAATTCTGGCAATGTACTTCCAAAAAAAAAAACGGTGAAGTAGCACATCAAATTATATGTGCATGTTCAGGCAAGGCTAGTCTCACACTCCAACACAACACAACTCTAAAGGTGGAGCCATGCCATCTGAAATAAGTTGCGGTGGCATCTTCCCGCCTGCTTGCAACTGTGGGCCCATCAAGTCAAATCAGGAAAGTACCTTAACATTCCAGCACACTACGAAGTTCGGTTCCAAGCACCGATCAAGTTGAACAACAAGTCCTGTGTTTAACCAGAGCTCAATTCACTTCACCCCATTTTCTTCTTAAGGTCTTTTACAAAAACCTCCACTTTCTGTACCTCCCAAAAGGAGTCTAGCCCCTTCGTGCTTGATCTTTAAAATTGCAGGGTACAGTAAAAAGCATTCGGTCTGGGCGTTTCGTAGCTGTGCCATCACCGAGTTAAAGGCCTGGCGCTTCTTCAATAAATGATTGGAGTAGTGTTGAACCAAGCTCAACTTGTGCCCTTTATATTGTAGAGTAGGTATATTTCTGTAAGTTTTCAATACCGGTTCCCTGTCTTGAAAATTGTGAAACCACATCACTATCTGCTGCAGCGGTTGGTCCGTTGGGGGTTTTGGAGCCACCACCCGATGTGCCCTCTCAAGCTTTACTTTCCCATTTTTGGGAGAGAGCCCCAGCATCTCGGGTAGAGTCCGAGCACAGAAATCCAAAACATCAGTGCCCTCAAGTCCCTCTGGCAAGCCCCGGAGTCATAGATTCAGGCGCCTCTGAAAGTTCTCTTAGTAGTCAAATTGCTCTTTGAAGTCAGCCAGTTCATTTTGCAAGGCAGCAATTCGTTCAGGGACTGAAGCCGTGGCATCCTCGACATCGGATATTCTCTGCTCCATTTCTGTTAGCCTTGTTGCTTGCAACACATGCAGATTCACAAGTTCCTGGAGTTTACGGTTGAAATTTGATGTCAGGCTGGTAAACCGGGGCTCCAGGGCCGCTAGAACTTGTGTTACTTCCCGGCCCACAGCACAGACCTCTGCCGCAGAGAGCGAGATAGGCCCCACGTTTTCCACCTGTACCGCTGGCGGCTGCTTTTGTTGGTTTTTCCCTGCAGCACGAGTGCCTTTGAATGATCCAGGAGTTAAATACTCATCCATGGTCTTCCCCCGTGTGTAGAGTCTTTTTTCTTGCACTTTGAAGCGAGGTAAAAGTAATTTTAATAGTATATTTTCTTGGTGGTTTGAGGAACGAGAAAAGCGTCCTTACCCGATCGTGCTCATTAGCCCCTCGAAAAGCGTATACTTTTCAGTCTGTTTTAGTAATATAATGGCCACTTGGCAATGAAACATGGGCACGTCGCACTAACAAGGCCCCTTGTTAGTCAACCGGTGCCCACGTTTATTGCTATGGCCATTATATTGCCAAAAATAGATTGAAAAGTATACCCATTGAGTATACGGAGCGCATCAGCCTCACTGGCATATCGCCTGTGAGTGTGGGGCAGAGCTTGGCCGGAGAAAAATGGGAAGTCCTTGGGACGTGGTATACACAATTTTATGAGGGATATAACTTTTCATCAGAAAACAATTTTTGGAGAGATGCATCATACCGTGATCCTTTGGCGGTAAGGCACCTATTTATATGGTGCAGGGGCTTCCAGCTGTATCTTGGTGGGTCTCTAAATATTTTAAAGACTTGCTACATTTGGGAGATAAATACAGAAGCAAACACCTTGAGCCAAACTCTGACACCTGCAAGTTTCAGAATCCTACTTTTTTAGCTATCATTGAGCAAAAAAAGGTCTTATTTAGGTGATGTTTGGTGTTTTTGCTCCTATCTAACTTTGCCACCAGTGAACCAATTGCGTAACATTTTCAGAATCTAGAGATCCTTGAACCCCCCCACCCCAATAGAATCATGGACTTTGTCGACAGATAAGGACCGCTTGGCCCACCTAGTCTGCCCATTTCCCTACCTACAGGATAAGCTGCAGATCCTAGTTAACCAACAGCCTATTTCTTCCTACCCCCCACAAGAACTGCCTTATGTCTGTTCCATGCATTCTTGAATTCTTCCACAGTTTTAGACCCCACAACCTTTTCAGGAAGGCTCTTCCATGCATCCACCACCCTCTCTGTGAAAAAATGCTTCCTCACATTGCCCCTGAGCCATCTTCACCACTATCTTCAAATTGTGTCCCCTTGTTCTTGCACATTTCTTTTTCTGAAAGATGCTACCCTCTTGGACTTTGTTGATGCCACTGAGGTACTTAAAAGTTTCAATCATGTCCTCTCCCTTTCCTCAAGGGTATACATATTAAGCTTCTTTAGTCTCTCCTGGTATGGCTTCTCTTGCAGACCCTGCACCATTTTAGTTGCCCTCCTCTGGACTGCCTCCATCCTGTCTATGTCCTTGCAGAGATGGGGTCTCCAGAACTGGACGCAGTACTCCAGATGGGGTCTCACCAACTGTCTGTACAGGGGATAACAACTTGCTGTTTTCTGCTGGTGGTGCCTCTCCCTATACATCCCAGTATCCCCCCAGCCCTCCCTACTGCCTTTTCACATTGCTTGCCAATCTTAAGGTCATCTGATATGATTACCCCCAGGTCCTTTTCCATTTTTGTTGTTGTTACTACCTCCCCCCCCATTGTGTACTCTTCCCCTGGGTTTTTGTTTCCCAGGTGCATTATTTTGCACTTCTTTGCATTGAATCCATCTGCCATACTTCTGACCATTCCTCCAACCTTGCCAAGTCCCTTTTTATCCTTTCCACGCCTCCTAGTGTATCAACCCTGTTGCGGATCTTTGTGTCATCTGCAAAGAGGCATAATTTTCCTTCCAGTCCCTCTGCACTGTCACTCATAAAGACATTAAAAAGGACTGGACCCAGAACTGTACCCTGCGGTACCCTACTAGTAACCCCTCTTTCTTCAGAGTGGACTGCATTTACAGTTACCTTCTGTGTCCTGTTGTCCAGCCAATGTTTTACCCAGGCTACAACCCTGGGACCCACTCCATTCCTCCAACCTTGCCAAGTCCCTTTTTATCCTTTCCACGCCTCCTAGTGTATCAACCCTGTTGCGGATCTTTGTGTCATCTGCAAAGAGGCATCATTTTCCTTCCAGTCCCTCTGCACTGTCACTCATAAAGACATTAAAAAGGACTGGACCCAGAACTGTACCCTGCGGTACCCTACTAGTAGTAACCCCTCTTTCTTCAGAGTGGACTCCATTTACAATTACCTTCTGTGTCCTGTTGTCCAGCCAATGTTTTACCCAGGCTACAACCCTGGGACCCACTCCTAGGCTGGTTAATTTGTTTATTAATCTTTTGTGTGGGACTGTGTCAAATGCCTTGCTAAAGTCTAGGTAGGCCATGTCCACAGCCCCTCCCTGGTCTACTACTTTGGTCACCCAGTCAAAGAAATCAATTAGATTCGTCTGAAATGACCTTCCTGCTGTGAACCCATGCTGCCTTGGGTCCTGTGCCCCACTGGCCTTTAGGTACTCAACACTTCTTTCCTTCAGAAGTGATTCCATCACTTTCCCTACCACAGAGGTCAAACTGACAGGTCTTTAGTTTCCTGCCTCTCTCTTGCTCCCACTTTTGTGAAGGGGAATCGCATCCACATTCCTCTAGTCCTCGGGTACCACACCATCCTCCCATAAATTGTTAAAAAGGGTAGTCCGTGGTGTCACTAGTTCTCCCCTTAATTCTTTTAGAATTCTGGGTTGAATCCAGTCAGGCACCATTGCTTTGTCCACCTTCAGTTTTAGGATTTCTTTCAGAACCCTTTCTTCTGTGAAAGAACTGGGATCGACCTCCCTATCCAGAGTGCTTCTGTTAATTGGATTAGGTACAGAACCATCCCCTCATCCTCTTTTGTGAATACTGAGCAGATGTATTCATTCAGGATCCCTGCTTTTTCACTGTACCTCTCTGCCCACCCACCGTCCATTCTGTTCAGCCTCACTATACCTCCCTTTGTCTTTCTACGCTCCCTAATATACCTATAAAAGGTTTTATCCCCCTTCTTAACCGAGTTGGCTATCTTTTCCTCAGTTTGGGCCTTTGCTAGTCTGACTTCCCTCCCTGCTTCCTTCTGCCTTAACTGGTACAGTTCTCTGTCCTGCTTCTTCTGTGTTTTCTTATACTTCCTAAATGCTATCTTTTTCTCCCTAACCTTCCCCACCACCTCTTTTGAGAACCATAGTGGCTTTTTGTTTTGTTTTGATTTATTTGCTTCACACAAAGGCTTGTTGCCTCTGTGATGGCGGTTTTGATGTTTCCCTTCCTTCTTGCCTGTTTGCTGTTGCTTTTCTGAGGCACTCTCCCATCTTGCCAAAGTCAGCCCTCCTGAAGTCCAGTACCCTCACTTTTGTATGGCTTGACTCTGTAGCTGAGCTTGTTCCCAGATGGCCACCCACTTCTACATACGAGATCCTCTCACTGTCCCCATTTGAGAGTATGAGGTCTAAGATTGCTCCCTCACGAGTAGGTTCCAAAACTAGCTGTCTGAGGCATGCCCCCTGTAGGGCATCGAGAATGATTGTGGCTGCAGCAAAGGTGCTCCAGTTAACATCTGGCATAGTCAGGTCCCCCATCAACAGTATCTCCCCTTTCTCTACCATCCTAAGAATGCCTTCTATCATATCCTTGTCCATTCCCTCCCCCTGAGATGGGGGTCTGTATACAACCCATGTGTGGATTGTGGTGCTATTTCCAGTCTCTGAGGTGACCCACAGTGCCTCCTCTCCTCCCTGTTTACTCTTTTGTTCTGTTGCTTTTATCCCTTCCTTTACATAGAGAGCTACTCCTCCCCCTCTTCTCCCCTGCCTGTCTCTCCTGTAGGTTGTGTACCCTGGTATGTTAACATCCCAGTCATGGTCCTCTGTGTACCATGTTTCTGTGACTGCCACGATATCCAGGCATCCCTCTTCCATCAAGGCCACCAGTTCAGGGAGCTTGTTGCCCAGACTACGGGCATTGGTACTCATTACCCTCCATTTCATGATGGCCTTAGCCCTTTTTGCCCCATCCCTGTCCTTATTGCCTTTGTTGTTTTCTCCATTTACCCCTGCCTGTCTCCCTATTGACGTCTCTATCTTGGTGTTTACCTCACTTACTACACTGATTTTTTTGGGGGTAGGATTTCCCTGCTCCTTTCTAGTGCCTCCCCCCTTGGCTAGTTTAAATGCTTGCCAATGAAACATTTAAACCTATCACCTAGGGTCCTGGTTCCCCTCCTGGACAGATGCAGACCATCGCACTAGTATAGACCTGCATCACTCCAGGTGGACCCCAGCCCCCAATGAAGCCAAACCCCTGAGCTCTGCACCAGTTTTTCAACCACTGATTGAATCCCATGGTGTGGAGCATCCTATCCTCACCCATTCCATAGACAGGCAGCGTCTCCAAGAAGGTTACCATGCATGCTGCTTGTCTAAGGCCCTTCCCCAACTCCACAAACTCTTCCTGCACTGCTCTGATCCCTTTCTCAGCCAGGTCATTTGTCCCTAGGTGGACAGTGACATCCAGCTCCCTCCCCTGTGCAGCTGCTCCGGCGATCCTGAGGATTCGCTCCCTGTCCCTCCAAGCTATGGCACCAGGCAGGCACCTTACCTCCCTCCCCAGTTCTACCTTCCTAACAATGGAGTCCCCCACCAGGAGTTGTTTCCTTCCCCTGTGGGGTCCCATGCCACCCTCCTGTGGGTCTCCTTTGTGGAGGTTCCCAGCATCCTCCTTTATCTTCACTGCAGGTGCCTCCATAGAGGAACCACACTTTGCCAGAACAGCATATGAATTGTGGAGAGGTATAACTGGAGGGATGTGCCTCTGTTCCACCACCCTTATCCTCCCTGAGCCCACTGTGGTCCAACCGCTCCTCTTTCTTGGCAAAATCTGAGGCAACGGCAGTGGCCCTGGTGGTCCCTGGATGGGAGAGGAGGTCCCCCAAATCCTGGCCAACTCAGCCTGGAGATGAGCAACTTCCTCCCTCAGCCCAGAGAGGTGCCTGCAGATGGGTCAACACCGCATTCTCCAGAACGTCTCCCAGAAGACTGCTGCTCCACAGCCACTGCACTGCACCACTCCCATCATGTCTTATTTCTGGCCCCTTAACTGTTGTTTTGGATACTTACTCTTTCCTCTGTTTATTTATTTTTATTTTTTCCCTACTTACTTACTGCCTCTGTGCCCTTTAAGCTCCTGATCTTCCTGTTCTGAGACAAGAAGTTCCTATATTTCTCAGTAGTCTCCTTACTTGCTCAGAGTCAGACCTCCAGCAGCTGGGGGAGAGGACAGAAAGCTACTCTTTCCTTTCTAGGATGGTGAGCCTTTTTGGCACTGTGATCACTCACTTCCTTATCCCAAACAGGAAGTTCCTGTTGTCAGTCAGATCCTGTGCCTATAAAAGTAGAACTGGCTTAGGGTGGAGGGCAGTATAGTCCCAGTACAGAAGTATTGTTATAACAGCAGCTCCTTCCTTTTGCTGTTCTCTGCCTGTTCTGACAGAAGCTATCTAGGGCAGTTTTTAAATCTGGCTTCCTTCTAGCTAAGCCACTCCCTCTACTTTACAGCTCTTTCTACACCTAGTTAATTGCACAGATAATTCACTTCAGCCAACTCAGACAAACACACTAACTCTTTTTTGTTTGTTACCCTCGAAGCGCCGGGGAACTGTCCATTTGTTCATGCTTTAATTTATTAAATAGCTTTATAGTCACAGTCCGTGTGCATCGCTGTTTTTTGTGTTTCAGTCATTCATTTGCTACTTACGGCTGATCCGTGGATTTTTCTCACCATTTATCGCAACTCATTTGTGTTTTTTTGTATCCTTGCACCATCTCTCTGCATTCCAGGTGTCATGTAAATCGGTTGAATGGGGGAAGTTATTAAGGCACAAAAATTGGGGTTTAACATTAAAGTGCTTACTCAACCCTAATATACAGGTGCTACCACACCTGTATAACATATAAGCGATATGCAATGGAAATGAGTGGAATAAATGATTGTTCTGCATAAGAGCAGTTTGACCCCGGGTAACCTCACAAGTGGTGTAAGCCACGAGAGAGGTTGTCCAGGGTCAAACTGCTCGAGTGCAGATAACTCATTTATTCCACTCATTTCAATTGCATATTCCATTTATGCAACAGGGAGGAAGTATTTTGGTTCAGTTTATATATATATATTTTTTTTATTTTTTTTTTTTTATTTTGTAAAGTATGTGGGATTTTGTTTTTCCGATACTCTGTGTGTAAGTGCGCTGTTGGTAGCAGGTTGCTAGGAATGGGTGTGTGTTTGCTAGAGATGCAGCTTGATGCCATTGAGAGTGTGTGCTTTGATTGGTTGCCTTTCTATGTGTGGGCGGGTTTATTTTTTTTTTAAATGGCGGCTCTGTTCTTCTTTACCGAGGAGCTGCAGTATTTCCAGACATGCTGCTTGTTTTTGTTATATTTAGTTTTTTAACTTTTTGTTTATTGTTTTCATAATAAAACAATACATCAAGTATTCTCATGTGGGATAATTCAAATATCATTATACATTATAGGCGTAATTGAGATAACAAGTATATATACCCACATTCTGGTACAGAAGGAGTTAGGGGAATAACATATAAGCAGGCCATCTTAGCTAAAAGTCCCAATAGAAAGTCCAGTACTTGCCAGCGGCTTCAGTGGCTCAGGTTACTAATCATGAATATAGTTCTAAGGGATGATTCTACACTAACCTATAGTGCTATTAACCGATTAAGTAAATTAAACTAACAATAAATTTGTTCCCCACCAACTTCTATCCAAACCCCTCACAGCCTTATAAGAAAAAAAATTTGAACAGATACTAAAGGCACTCCAACAGTAAGTACTTCATAGAACAAATAATGCTCCTAAGGACGCTAGGTATTTAAAAGAGGGTCAATAAGAGGAAAGGGGTACAAACATATGAAAATATTATAGCAGTACAATACAGTATAGAAATTATCCCCCGTTCCCAACCTCACAGTCCTACTAGTCCTAGTATATAATATCACTTAAATCACTTCCGGGTCCTCATAACAGGAGCATAGTAAGGCATTTTAATATATTTTAACAAGTCCCAGAGCACCATTCTCAGCCCTTGTCAGAGTCTGAAGCTTCCTATTCATTCCGTGGAGGTTGTTGCGATTTAAACTAGGCTTCAGATTTTTTTGATCCAACGACCAGCATCCCTTGGATCCATGAATTGCCAGTTCTTTCCTCTGTATGTAATATGGAGCTGCGCGGGAAGCAAAAAGGAGTGTTCAATCCCCAGGGAGTGGTGCTTTTGACGAATTGCGTCGAATTGCTTTCAGCGGGCCCGGGTTTGGTAAGACAGATCAGGGAAGAATTTTATATCCCTCCCCTGGATGGTCAAAGGGTAAGCCGCTCTCGCTGCTGAAATTAAAATGTCCCGCACCTCTGGGCCAATAGCTGTTAGCAGAATTGTCCAAGGTTGATTGGTATCAGTTGGTTGCACTCGGGAGTTTATTCTGTACACAAGGCGCAGGTCAGTCCAGTCAAAATCTTCCGGTAAAGTTAAGTTTGTGTCCATTCACTGCTTCAAAAAACCAAGGAGATGAACTCCCTCTGCTCCTTCTGGTAAATCCATTATACAGACGTTCCCTGCCCGCAAGCTATTTTCAACCACCTCCAAACGACCCAGAAGCTGTTGATTCTCCTTTGTCAGGAGAGCCGTCGCAGCCTGAGTGTTAAGGGATCGCTTATCTGTGTCAGCCACCGAATTTGTTAGAGTGGCCAAGGCGATATCGTGGGTTTCCAACTTCGTGAGGGATTTCTCCAGCTTTGCATCCATCGCCCTCACTGACTCTAGAATAGCTTGCCATGGTGGTTCCTTGGAGATTGCAGAGGGAGAGGTTTCCGGCAACTCTAGGCCCAGCCTTGCTAGAGACTGTGATGCATCAGGCCGCATGGGACCCAATGCTTTTTGATGAGTGTTCTTGGTTTGCCCCATGTCTGAATTTGGTATCCTTTCGAAGCTCAGACAATAAGGAGTCCGA
Source organism: Neoceratodus forsteri (assembly GCA_016271365.2). Lineage (NCBI taxonomy): Eukaryota > Metazoa > Chordata > Ceratodontiformes > Ceratodontidae > Neoceratodus > Neoceratodus forsteri. The sequence continues at coordinate 32,232,781 of CM028133.1, read as the reverse complement.
TCATAACATTCAAATTATAAAATCAGCCCCCTAATAAGATAAATTTAGGCTGAAAAGTCTGTCTTGATGCAGAGCTAGTGTAGAAAATGTCCTGCCTGGAAGCTAGCTCTCTGGCACCCCCATATAGTATATTTGTAGCAGTGTCAGTGGCTCAGTAGGTAGCACACTCGCCTCTGAGGCCTGGAGATCAGAGGGTTGTGGGTTCAGTTCTCACATCTGGCACTTGGGTTAATATCCCTGTACTGACACTGTAGTGCAGTATGAGAGGGGTGCTGCACTTCTGAGGTGCTGTCTTTCAGATGAGACGTTAACACCGAGGTCCCTTCTGCCTGGATTGGTGGTAGTCCAGGTGGATGTTAAAGATCCCATGGCACTTATCGAAAAGAGTAGGAGAATTTCCCCGGTGTCCTGGCCAAATTTCCCTCATTCACTAAAAATGCCACCAACAGCTTAATCTGGTTCAAGATCAGTTGGCATTCATCTCTATCCCCTTCCCCCGGGTCATGCCTGAAACTAGGCAAGATTTGTCTAGTGCACTTACCCGGTAAAACTAAACTAAATAAATAAATAAAATATATTTAGTTTTTTTGTTTTGTGGTTGATCCTATTGGCTTGTGGAAGTTGTATTCCTCCGCGTGTGCTTCTGGTAGGAGCTGATCTGTATAGAGTGAGGTAACAACAGAATGGAGAGAAAAAAGCAGATGGAAAGCTGCTGTTTTTTTTTTTTATTTTAAATTTTTTTTTACCAATGTACTAAAAAGGTCAGTTCTCTCTATCTGGTTGATCCTGCCATTTTAATGAAAATTTTAGTTTTATTATCTGGTTGAGCCTGCGTTTCGAGGTGTTTGTCAAGTCTAGAAAAGAGATCAAGTGTGATTGGGAGCAGGGCTGTGACCGCAGCGCTACTTATGTGCTGTTTGAGTTTAGGGAAGCGAGTCAGTGGTGGGAATCTTGACACCAGTTTTGCCGAGGACTTGGACTTGTAAGCTTATTTTTTGTTTTAAAATAGAAACATTGGAGATCTGTAAAAAGAGTGGGTGAGTCTGTGGAGCGAGTTTACTGTTGCTGCAGGAGGAGAGTGAGTGCGGCTACATCCAGTGGCACCAGGGCTCGAAATAACCAACTGTCCTCCTGTCCCGGACAGCTGTTTTCCTAATGGGACAGCTGTTTTAATCAGTTTGCCTGTCCCTTGGACAGGCAGTTCAGTACTTCCAGTTTAAATGCTGTCTGCCGGCGCCAGGATGCAGTGGAATCCTTCCAGGTAGAAAGGGATCCCTGAAGACGTCTTACGTTGCCCCGCCTGCAGAAACATGTTGCTCCGCCCGCCCTGCCATTGCCGTGGCTGCGTGCTGGCTTGGTCAGATGACTGCTGCTAGTGGATGTCACCTGACCTCTCTATTTGGTAGTCCGAAGTGGCAGCAAACGGGAGCGGGAAGTGTCATGCAGCAGCCGAGTGAATTTGTGCGACTGCGCATGCGCCGATCGTCACTGAGCATGCGCGGTTGCTGTGCTTAACCGCCTCTGCATTTTCTAGCTAGCGCTTGAATGGTGAGGAGCTAGGTGTTGAGCGGAGACTGAGTTATTTTCAATTGGAAAAACACACCAACCACATACAACAGTCCTTTTCAGGGTTATTTCATTTTGGGGCCGATTTTGAAAAAAATAAACTAAACTTTGCTGCACATATAAAAAAAAAAATACACACTGAGGGTCTGCTGCTGTGTGGTAGTTGGAGGGGAGATAAACATCGTGGAGGAAAGAGGAGAGGGATTCTTTGCTGTCTTGTAGTTGGAGAAGAGGGGAGATAAACGTGGAGGAAGAGGAGGGGGATTCTTTGTACTCCGAAGCCACTGCCAGTCAAAATAATTAGCAACTCAAGGGGGAACTAAAAAAACTTAAAAGGCTTCTGGACTGGTGGAACTTTGAAAAAAAAAAAAAAAGATAGTTCTGCCTTGAGGGGTCTGTGTAGCTGAGCTCTCTACTGTGTTGCACTACATGTGGTTGCTTGTTGTTGTGAATCACTCCGTCAAGTAAGACTCACACAGGCAAGACAGTCGGTTTGAAAGTAAGAAACAGCCCGCCTCCACTATATTTGTGTGCAGTGCAATCTGCAAAAAAAGTATAACTGGGGGAGGAAAATATTGTACTTATTAAAGGCTGTTTGGGGGGGGGACAAAAGCAAACAATTTAGTATAAATACTAAGGCCCTGTCGTCCACACTATGCCTCTGTAATGTTACGGAGGGCCCAAACCATTACCGCAACGGTTTGCGTTTACACCTGTAACATTACAGAAGGTGTTTCCGTAACCGTTGAAACCACTTATGAAGTGGTTTCAACAACTGATTCTGAAAAGCGGTTCTCTGCCTGTAAATTACCGACCATAGTGTGGACTGCGTGAGCGTGTAGCCCCAGCATTCCCGCAGTGCAGCACAAACTGCATTGTGGGATAGGGTGCAGCCGTAACGGTTACACGGCACCCACAATGTGGACGGGCTGTAATGGTTGCAAACCGTTATCGAGACTGTTTACCGGCAGTGTGGACATACTGTAACGGTTACCGTCTGTAACAGTTTGGAACCGTCATAGCATTTAAGCGGTGTAGCATGGACGGGGCCTAAGAGTAAAACTAGAGAGGCTATACCCAGGGCTGTTGTGGTGAGGTGATTCTGGTGAAAGAACTAAAGGCTTGCCTAAAGTCAAGTGTGTTGATTGAACTTGTGGTGGTGTGGGCAAGCTGAGTTCTCTGCATGTTCAAGGAAGGGGAGAGGGAGTGAAAAAAATAACTGCAGTCAGGCACCGTCAAAGAGAGATGGGAGTACTGTACAACTGAATATATTCTCCTCTGTTCTTCTTGTCCCACTCACTCCCTCTCAAAGCCAAATACACCTTGTGATCTACAAGTGGTGGGGCCTGGGGGTCTGAATAAAAAAAAATATCTTGACTATGTGGATGGGTGAAGGCTCTATTAAGCTTTAATGTTCACTCAGCTTGTGTAAAGCCCTGCAGAGCTGTTGGCTGCAGCTTGAAGATACAGTCAGCCTGCTGTTGTGCTCTGCCAGTGGAGTAGAAAGGAGTGGGTCTCCGCTGAATAAAAATAACTTGAGTGGCTGTGACAAGAAGGCACTGTCAAAGGGAGAGGAGGGAGGGTTGAATTGAGTCACTCAGACAGAGGAAACAAGGAGGAAAAAAATCTTGTTTCTGGGGTTTTGTTTTGTGGATAAAAACAGAAATACTAAATCAAAACCAGCAAGTATAATAGCAGGCTGCTTGTGCTTTTAGTGGTGGAGAAAAAAAGGAGCGACTGCAGTGCTTCTGCTTGAGAGCTAAAGTGTGGTGGACCTGGGGCACTCTGTAGATGTGGAGGGGAGTGGGGACTAATAAAAAATATAGAGCGTGACAACAACAAGGCACTGTCAGAGGGAGAAGAAGGGGACTAAATTAAGTATAAAACAGGCTGACAGCAGGATAGCCCTCCAGGGTGGTTTTAGTTGTGAAATCCGAGCGGTAAGAAAATATAAATATAAAACTCCTTTGTCTGGGCTTTTACAGGAAGGGAAAGAAAACTAAACAGATGGTTCACGACCGTCTTCACAAGCTTATATGATCATCACTGTCCACTGTCTTCTAGTGCCTACTGTACTTTAAATTAGTACTACAGTATTCTTATTATAAGCCAACTACAAAGCAAAAGGGGAAAAAATGTCTTTGTTAAAGTTTCGCTTTAAAAAAATTACAGCAAAGCCTTCAGCTTCAAGCCAAGGAGGAGGAGGAGAAAGTTTGGATTCCTCTATGTGTACTGCTGCTCCTCCATTAGCGACAGACTCAGTAGCACCAACTACTCACCCCACCGTTGTGGCCACAGATGTGACAACTAGTTTCACTGGTAGTGCCACTGCCAGTGCTGATATGCCAGCAACTCTGACTACTCCTGTCATAACTGAAAGTGGGACAAAAAGAACAAGCATTTGTCAATGCCGAATGTTGTCGCGCTGGCATTGGCAGTGGCGGAGCTAGAGATGCATAATGCTTTAATTTTGTTAATGTGTCGCAAAAGGTGATTTTGCACAGCGAGCACACCATTGTGCGCCACAGCTGCAGAAACGCGTTTTGGGCGGGCTGTGAAAAATGGCAGCTGGACTGTTGATAAGGAGATGTGCACGAATGCCAGTGGTGAAAATGTGGCATGAAAGTATTGCAGATTGACGAAGTTACAAGGGTGCGTGGAAACTGCACAATGCACGCTTGCAACACAGTCATTGTATGGACTTTCGGCACCAAATTTTCAACATAAGCATTTTAGGACCTCTGCTCATGAATAGTGTCACTGTCATTTCTGAAAACTGTCCCGAAAACTGATTTCGCACTGCGACCGTGCAATTCTGCGCCAGACGTGCGAAAACACATGTCAGCCAGCTGTACTGTTCATAAGGAGGCATAGAAAAATGCAAATGATGAACAGCTGGAGTGAAACTATTACAGATTCACAAAGTCACGAACGTGCATGCAAACTGCTCAACGCACGTTAGTAAAACACTAATTTTATTGACTTTCGTCCCTGATTTTCAACATAGGCATTTTAGGACATCTGTTAATGAACAGTGTCACTGCCATTTTCATAATGTGCCTTGAACACGGGCTTTCCACAGCGACTGCGCTATTCTGCGCCGGAACTGTGAAAACAGATTTTGGTCAGGATGTGAAAAATGACAGCTGTACTGTTCATTAGGAGGTGCAGAACAATGGCACTGTTGAAAATCTGGAAGTGAAAATATTGTAAGTTTGTGAACTTACGAGCATGCATGCAAACTGCGCAATGCACGTGCGTAACACAGTCATTTTGTGGAGTATTGTCACCAAATTTTCAACACAGGCATTTTAGGACCTCTGCTCATGAACAGTGTCACTGTCATTTTCTCAATATGTCCAGAACACTGATTTCGCAGAGCGACCGTGCTATTCTGTGCCGGAAGTGCGAAAACACATTTCGGCCAGGATGTGAAAATGACAGCTGTACAGTTCACAAGAAGGTGTGGTAAAATGCCAATGTTGAAATCTGGCATGAAAATATTGCGGTCGCTAACTTACGGCGTGTGTAGCAACTGCGCGGCTCGTAAAACAACTAGTTGGGGATTTTTCCACAAAGTTGTAACATAGGCTTTGAGAGCCCCCATGAACAGTGGCACTGTCATTTTTGTTACTCAGCCCGAAAGGTGATTCTGCATAGTGACTGCAAAATCACCTTCGGGACTGAATAACGCCATGACAGTGCAAGAATTCATGAGGAGGGGTCCCAAAACCCCATGTTGAAAATTTGGGGCCAACATTCCTGAGATATGCAGCAAAGTTGAAAACACCCTATTTATTCCATTATACAGCTTACCGGCATTTCTTCAGTTCGCAATCGGCTTTGAAGAGTGCAGACGTGTTCCTGGTCCACCAAAGATTGTTGCGCGGACTCTGGAGGTAAGTATGGGGTGGGGTTGTGGGAGGCAGGGTGCACAGAGGGTGTGTACGGGTGGGGGGCAGGGAGACTCGAGGGACCTGCTTTTAGGTTACAGGCAAAAAAATTAGACATCGCTGGGCAGTTTTTTTTTTTTAGATTGGCACTGGGTGGGCTCCCAGCATGCCACCTAACTTTTTGGGTGTGTAGCTGACAGGAATGGGCACCTGTCGGCACACAAAACAAGTGGGGGCTGAGCCGAGTGATTGGGTACCCCTTTGGTGTTTAACAATGGGGTGATTCATGCCAACAGGGAGTGGGCTTCCTCGTCTGCACGACGCAGGGGTAACTGACAGAGGATTGGGCACCCCAAAGTTGGCAGTTTGTGCCAGTGTGCCACCATGTGCATAATGCGTGAGTTAACGCCAAGGAAGGACCACTGCATCTGATGAGCTTTGCTCGGATTGCAGCGGACCTTTCTTAGATGTGCTCAAGCCACATGATGTATGCATGGTGTGGCACCAGCATGCAGCTGGATTGGGGAATGCGGGACGACCTACTGGTGCATGCCCTGCATTCGCCCAGCAGCGACTGCGCCCAAATCCCCATCAGCCGCAAGATGCTGATCAAGCAAGGCCAACATAAAAAAGGGTCTTCCAGGAGATCTGAAGAAAAATAGAGTGGCTACTATATGACCCATATGGGCATAGCCTGCTCATATTGCAAAAAATACTTGAGAGACAAACCCTTTCATTACTGGCTGTAGAGCATGAGACTTGAAAATGTACATGCTCATGAACTCTCAAACCTCATAAATTAGGTAATAAAAAAATACTATGTCTAACCCAGACCCTTCCAACTTAGCAACAGAACGAGGAATAATACAAATGGAAAAAAATGAGGCCACACAAGTTGAACATTTGTTTAGAACAACTCTTTATTTGATTAATTCAGAACGCCCATTTGCAGATTTCCCTGGCATATTAGAATTACATCATGTAAATGGTGCAAATGTCAGAGTCAGTTATAGAAGTGGCAAATGGGCAGCAACGTTCACACATTTTATTTTGGAATCAATAAGGATAAAAGATGCAAAATTGCTTAATAGTAACACTTTTATCTCTGTCCTATGTGACACAAGCACTGATGCCTAAGTAATAGAAGAGGAGGCAGTCTATATGTAAGCATTAATCCACGACGAAGGTGGCATCTAATGGGGAATTAATGCATGGTTGGGACCATTGTAGGCGAGTACCTACAACGGCCCAACCATGCATTAATTCCCCATTAGATGCCACCTTTGGAGTGGATTAATGCACTTGTAACATGGTGTCTACATTGCTAGGTGTGTCGTATATCATTCTGTAGTGTTGTAATGAACAAGACGGTGACAGCATTGCAATAAGAAGCAAAAGTTTCCTGTACTTTTCAGACATTGACATCTCACGCTCTTACATACATATGTGTAATTTCAGAAATTTTGCAGGCAAGTACTACAATGCATGCCTCAACGATTTCTATAAATTTTTAGATATTTGTGACAGTTGTTGTTGTTGTACTGTTCTCAGGAGGACCGGCTTGGCGAGTTCTACTGAGTCGGATTCAGCGTGTCTTCCTCATTTGCATAGCGCATTAGCCCGTTTCGTGAATAACTGTCTGTTGTTTACCTGAGAAGCTGCTGTTCACATTAATGCTTCTTTTGTCCCACTGTCCTTTTTTTTGTCTACTTGTTGATGTTGGTGTCCACCAATCGTGCCGAATAATTAAACTTCACGGTCCCATATACCGTGAAGCAGTCGAACTGAGAAGGATGTGCGCTTGCTTCATCAGCAACATTGTCCCGCGTTCCAGCGTCCGGGATTCCACTACCTTGTCGCACAATAGGTTCCTTGCCTCCGTATCTGTGTGTTGCTGTTCCCTGTGTCCTTGACACTTTTTGCCTTTCTCCTGTTGTCCACTCTCCCCCTCTCCTGCTGTCCTTGTCTGCAACCCTCTTATGCACTTTCTGAGAACATCTGTTATTCCTCTTTTCCTTCTCTATGTCGCCAATACACTTTCTCTCTTTGTGTGTCTCACTACTAGTTTTCCTACTATTCCTCATATCTGCCTGCTGTACTCTCTTAAACTAGATATCTCAATTTTTTTAGGTCTTCTCGTTTTCTACACTGCTTGTTTCTCCCACTGGCCACTTCATGAACTTCACAAGCAACACAACGTTATCGTGCCATAATGCTGTGTTGCTGTTGTACCACTTGACGCAATTAAACCAATTGTCTTGCTTATTTCACATCTTCTTATTTTTGCCATGTTACAATAGTACAATGGAAAATTTCCATCCAGTGAACACATTTGTGTCCCTTCAGCCAGTCTGTATTCCAAATGGTGAAAGCATTTATAACTCAATAGGTGATGCCTTAGAATTCACCTTGGACTGTAAAGACTGGAAAGAAAAAATTGTTGCTTTTGGATCTGATGGGGCACCCGTCATGTTGGGTAAAGTGACTGGGGTGTTTGGTAGGATTTTGAAAGATGTGCCTCATTTATTAGGGATTCAGTGCAGTGCCCACAAGTTGGAGCTTGCTGTAAAGCAATCAGCAACATTTATTCCATACATGAAAACAACAGATGAAGTTTTAATGGGTATCTATAAAATGTACCTTAAGTCTCCCAAAAACTGGGCTGGTCTCAAAGAGTTAGCCAGTAATATGAGCTACACCATTCACAAACCAATTAACGTGGTAGGAACCTGGTGGGTTGCGCAGAGAGAGGGCTCTGTCTGTTATTCTGTCCAGCTACAAGGCCTTAGTTGTACATTTACAGCACATTGCTTCCACACCGGGGCAAACAAAAGATCAGGCCAGTGGGTTGTTCAAGGCAATAAGTACTGTGAGATTTGTCCTTTTTACTCAGTTTCTGGCTTAATACCTTTCTGTCATGATGGCCTTCAGTCTAACTCTACAGAGAGATGGCTCAACAGTAGAAACAATGGTAAGGTTGAAAGCACACTGCTTTGGCTAGAAAACTACCCTGTGCAGGATAAACTTGACAAAGTCTGTAATGAATGCATTTGCTCCTGACCCTGATAAAGATGACAATCACACTAGCACAAGTCGACTGACAAGTTCAGCCAGTTCTCAGATTCAGTACTGTGGATCTGATATCGTCCTTAACTTAGAAAGGGGATATTCTGTAGAAAGAACCAAGCAGACAGCGTTACGTGATGTTCCGAGCCTTCTTTCATCAACAATTGCAAATATTAACTCACAATTTTAAAACAAAGTCCTACAGTCATTCAGGATATTTAACCCATTACAGTTACCAGAAAACAGTGACCAGCTAGCTCTTTATGGCAATGAGGAAGTCAGAACCCTGACAGAACATTACAGTGACATACTCAAGAAACACAATCATAATGTAAACTTGATTGAAGCTCAATGATTAGAGCTTAAACCACTTATGAAAAAATCACTGAATGAGTCTCCAAATTTCACCATTTGGATTTCTGGCAAAACATTCTCTGTAATGATGCCCATGAACAGCGATTCCCTGATATTCTGGTCTTGGTCACTATAGCTCTACTGATCCCAACCCAAACTGCAGTAGTTGAGAGGATTCAGCTTGATGGGCAGAGTGAAGTCTGACTGGCGATCCTGTCCGTCTCCTGCGACTACATCTGAACTAATGCATTTCAGGCTGTTGCATGCTAGCGTTGCTACATTTGACCTGCAGGATGCCGTAACACTATGGTTCAAATCTGGAAAGCGAAGAGAAGACCTCATGTGAGACCATATGGCTGCAGAGATTCAAGTTCTGATGGGTGCAGTCAATGGCCCCTAGCATGCCAGGCATATGTGCAACCCTGTGGAACTCCTGCATGTTTGCTGTATGCTCCGCCTATGTGCTGAGGAAGTGGATGAATTCTGCAGCATGTGGCAGCAGTGCGTTGAGGAATTGTTTGAGGAGCCGTGACGCAGCTGACTGGGTTATGCCTGTGGTGTCCCCTGTTGGTCTCTGGAAGGTGCCCGTGGTGAGCAGGAACATCACGGCCATGACCTTGGTCTCACTGATAGGTCATGGCTCTGTCTCATGGGTGCCTACGACTCATCACTGCACAGCTCACAGAGCTGCCTCAGAACCATCCAGTTCAGGCGGTACAGGCCCAGTCTCAGTGTCGCTGTACTGTTCAAGGTGGTGGTACGGTGCCACCTGTTCTGGGCATACCGCCACTGGGCCTTTCCACGGCCATGCCACCAGCTGCCTGCCTCCTCACACCCCTCATTACCACCTCCATCTGGAATATTGCACTGGCCATGGTCCAGCCTGTCCGACTCTCCCACTGCAGCTGTCTCCCTGGGCTTCCCCGGCTTTATGCTGCTGCTTGGCCCCGCACTGAGTGCACATCTGTGTGGGGACCCACATGCACATGGTCTGGCCTGCCCACAGGCTCAGTCTGGGTCCTCACTCTGTCCCACTGCCCGTTGCACCTCCTGCCTCTGTGACTGTTCTGTACCCCTGTTGCTGTCCTGCCTGGCCACTGGCCCTCACCTCCTAGTCACTGTCTCACACTGTCTCTGTCCTCACTCTGTCTCTCTCTCACTCTCTCACCCCTGCTCCCTGGGTGCAAGTCCACTGTCCCCTGCTTGCTCCATCCTTTTATAGGCTCACTTTGCTCCGCCATATCCCTGTTGCTCTGCTTACGCCATCGGCCTGCTGTTGAATACTGCAGTGTGCTGTTTATTCATGGCTATCGCCCCTGCACTTGCGCTTGCATTCATTAGGGTTGCGCATTGCCGCCTGCAATTTGCGCAGCACATTGTTGCCACTAAATATCGCTTCTTGGTGCAAATGCACATTGTGCTGGTGCACCTCACTTGCGCTTTTGTGCAACCACTTTGAATATCCCACCCCAGGTGTTTATGTGAATTTTATGATATAAAATGGTAAACCCTACAAAAAGAAAAAGCAACATACATTATAGAAGCAGTATAGGGCAGTGGTTTAAGGTTCTGAGCTGCAAATCTGATGATATCCAACAGACCAGACCTGGGTTTGAATCTCACAGCTTCCACTTGCATACTGTGTGACCCTGAGCAAGTCACTTAACTTCCTTATGCTCCCAGGTCACACCTGTAAAAAAAAAACAACTTTTAGCTTAGTGTGCTACTTCAGTTAAAAAACATAAAACTACTTAGAGTACTGTATCTTCTATAAAAACGCATGGCATCTCGTATTTTACTTTTTTTATTGAAAGAGTTTTACCAGGAAAGGCCTAATGAGCCATAAAACTCATTCCCAATGGTGTCTTGGGCAGGAAATAAATGAAACTGGTCACTGAGCATGCTCAGAAATTTATCTTCACATGTGAGAATAAATTTCTGAACACGCTCAGTGTGTACAATGAGTGAGATAAATTTCTGAGCATGCTCAGTAACCAACCTCATTTATCTTGCTCATGTTGCCCAAGATAACATGTTTATCTTGGCAAATTTATCTTCACACCTGTTGTATAAATATATTTGCCATTAAAATCGTGAAGACTGGATATGATAAATCCTCTGGCTTTCTTTTCCTCATGTTTCTATTTTGTAATATTATTCCCTTTTTGCATAAGTATGAAATACAGCATCAGTGGATTGCAATGTGGCTGCAGCCTCTTTATGTTACTGTACATGGACTAGGGGTTATCTAAAGTTGTTATGGGAACATACTTGTTGAAGAAATCAGAAAATGGAAACTATTGCCCAAGTATTTCTTTGAATCATACCAGAATACAACTATGCTGTGCGATACAGGGTCAAGGCTTCAAGGTACAAGTGGAATTTGGAGATATTCTCACACAACACCACCCAAAAATACTGCAACTGATAGATCCGGGAATTCCACCCACAACATAGGATGTCATGTGGCTTTCAAGTGCTGGAGAACTGAGGGTGAAAGGCAATTTGAAATGTAACATTCTTGATGAAAAAGTCTGCCCAAGGAACTGCTGTGTAGCTTATTTTGAAACTCTGGAGCATCTTTTGTGTGAATGCAGTTATATTAAAAACCTGTGGAGTGCTCTGGCTGCCCATTGGAAGGACCCATCTTTGGACTAAGTCATGTATACACAGATCATCACAGAATCTTTCCTGCTGCTGTCACACAGCTGCCATGAGAGTACTGTTAGGGTGATATTTGCTTGTATAAAGTTTCATATCTGGAAAGTATGGTGCAATCTGCTCTTTCAACACAAGGAAATTCAGATGCAGTCTGTCACTGAACTGATGGAACATGATCTAAAAACTTTTATATTCATGAGTGCTATTGCACAGACAGTCTGTGCTAGATGGAAGAATATTGTTTGTCTCTGAATAGATCGTGTTTTTCTGGCTTCTTTCTGTTGTCCTGCCATCTCCCCACAACACACTCTTTATCTTTCTTTTTCCTGGTCAGCATATTTTCTTTTCTAAGAATTTTATTGCATTACATTTTATTCTCGGACATTTAATTTTCGCATTGTATAATTTCAGTATATGGAACAGATGCATTATTTTTGTTGTCATCACTGTTTGATATTTCTTTTAATGAAACCTTCCCTACTCTTTTATCTAATAGATGGAAAGACATGACCTGGATATTCAACCGATGATGTATATTTACGTGTTACAATGCCATGCAGCATGTTTGCAATATTACGCTGGCAGGGGAAGACTATACCTTTAAGATACCTTCTGTTTTTCTTTAATGATTGGTACAGCTATTTTCTGTTTCTTCGTGCCTTATGTCACTTTTGTCCAGTATCGACAGGAATGTGGTAGGCTTTTTCTCCTTCTTTGTTTCTATGGCCCAGATATTCAAACCGCGCCAAAACTACGCAACAGCAGGAGCAAGCATAAACCAGTCACAGAATGCGAACAGGTGCTATATTCAAACATGGAGCAGAGCAAATTGCGCAAGCAACCAACGCCTGAATATCGCACATACTGCACCATTGGGCGCAACCAGGAAGGAGAAGCTGAGCCAAATGTTGCGCTTATGGAGCAACCAGGGAAGCTCAGCTGAGCATTCCAGAGCTGCCAGCGCAAGCACAGCCCCCCAGAGCAATGGAACTGCACATCCAGGGAGGCAGGCTGGGCCCACCGCCAGCCATGCCACACATGGGCACAGGAACACACTGCAGAACCCACACCACACCTGCACACCCCAAGCACAGCATCACTGGGGTGGGACGGATGATCCACATGCCCATGGGGACAAGCCAACAAAGCATAGCAGAGCCATGACACCCCAGCACAACCACTGGCAGGCGGAGAGTGCCACACAAGGGTTGACAACCACAGTGCACATCAGCCCCCGCGACGCACAGCACACCCTGCACCGCGGACCCCAAGACACCACCCATGTGCAGTGACTGGCACTGCAGGAAACACCATGCATCCCGCACACACGCCAACCCCATGCTGCAGAGAAGCATACAAGCCAGACTCCACCCTGTGCACTCCAGCAGTGGGTGGCAGCAGACGCAACAGAAAGTCAATGCCATGCTGGTGATACCTCCCCATGCACACACACGTGCACACACACACACACACACACACACACACACACGCATTCCAGGACCATACCACCCCAGATGGCTTTGTACACCACTGCAACTGAGCAACCATAGCCAGCTGCAAATCAGAGACCAACAACAGCATTCATATCAAAATAAAAATGTATTATCAAAGAGTAAAGTACAAAACAATCAACCAGAACTATTTACAAGGGGGATGGGTACAAGGTCGGGTTGGTCAAGGGTAGGGATTACAAACTTGGAGAGGGAAGGCAGGGTGGTAGGGATGGGAGAAGTGGGAAGGGTAAAACAATCCATGGTCCCGCGCCGCCTGCCTCCTGGCTGGTGTTGGTCCGTCTCATGCCACCTCCTCCAAGGCCATGCCTGTGGATGGACTGCAGGATGGCTTGGTTGTCCTCCAGCAGCTGTCTCATGCTCCGGACATCCCTCCCAATGCGCAGGAGAAACCTCGAGGCCTAGGAAAATGGGAACACAGTCAATGGCTGTGACTGACCACAACCCTGAACACCACCCAACCTGCAAGCCATATAGCCCAATGTCCCACACCTGTGATGGCGACACCCACCCACAGTGAACATGCACATGACCATCACAAACAGGCAGCACCAGCTATGCGCACCACTGCCCACACACACACTACCCACATCCATAACAGTACAAACAAGGCTGGCAAGTGACATGGCAACATGGTGCGTATGCCAGTTACACAGCTATGTGCCCAGTGCATGCCTGACCACCAGTGACACATACACAGACGTGCTGTGATACTGCACAGTGATGCATGTCACCTGTGTCGTGCCTACATACATAGATACATAGACAGTGTCTCAGATAAGGGCCTATGGCAAACCCAGTCTGTCCATATGAGCTTGTAAGTTCATGTTGTTTCTAGAGGTCTGTTGCCCCTTACCCCTGATCTCCAGAATTCCTTCATGTCTGTCCCCTGCAGTCTGAAATCCCATGATTGTGTCAGCCCCCTTCCTCCTGGCAGGGTGTTCCACTTGTCCACCACCCGCTCTGTGAAGACAGTCCATCACCATGTGTCCTCTGAATCGCCCTCCCTCCAACTTCATCCCATGCACTCTAGTCCTGGAACATCTTTTTCACTTCAAAAGCGTGTCCTGCACCCTGATCCCCCCTGTATAATACCTGTATGTCTCCATCATATCCCCTCTTCCCCTCCTCCAGGGAGCAAGCATGTTCAGTTCCTTCAACCTGTCGCCATAGGGACCAGATGCAAGCCATGCACCATCTTTGTTGCCCTCCCTCTGAACCTTCCCTGGCCTCTCACGCCCCACGCGAGGTATGGTCTCCGGAAATGTACACTGTACTCCAGGTGGGGCCTCACTAGTGTCTTGTATAGTGGAATTATGACATCCCCTTTCCCTGCATGGTTGTATTGTGCAGGGCTAGTGGACTTCCCCGCAGCATGCAATAGCATCCATGAAGTCATGATACTCAGATTGCTCAAGCAGCTCTGTCTGCCGCTGTTGACCCTGCTGCTGTTGCTGCGCTGCTGCTGCTGCATCCGGGGCGACTCCTGCTGCCACCGGGCCCTGGCACGCCCTCCTCATCCCGCCCCTGCATCCTCAGATCCCGCCTGTGGGAGACATATGTTGAGACAAACATCAGTGTGCCAAAAGCAGAGTGCCCTGCCCCAGTGAGAGTGCCTGCCCACACAGCCATAACCATCCATCGACAGCTGCACACACTGACACAGCCAACCGCGGTCCCAGACGGCACCTATGCACAGCCACCCAAGATCCACACACACCCCTACACAGAATATAGGCATAGATGGTACACCCACCTGGCCAGGCACCACGCCCCCCTCTGGCACGCCGAACGCAGCACGTCAAGAGTTCGGCCTTCTCCAGTGGAGGTCACTGTACCAGTGCCAGCACTGCTCAGCAGACCTGCCCGCCAGTGACCTCCACCAGGTCAGTGGCCACTTGCTGCCACACGGGTCCCTAGGCATGGTGAGGGGGCCTCACCATACAGTGCCTCACAGTGGGCTCCACCAGAGCCACCAGGCTGGCCACTTCAAGCTGGCTCCAGGACACCGCCCTCCTCCTAGCCATGGCACCAACTTTACAGCAGGCAATATGAGCCCTTGCTGCGCCCGTGACCCGTGGAGTTGCGCAATGGCCACCACAGGCTCCAATCGCGCTGTTCGAACAGCGCGGCATCACTTTACATGGCGCTGTCCA
This sequence comes from Neoceratodus forsteri, assembly GCA_016271365.2. Lineage (NCBI taxonomy): Eukaryota > Metazoa > Chordata > Ceratodontiformes > Ceratodontidae > Neoceratodus > Neoceratodus forsteri. The sequence goes on along the minus strand of CM028133.1, from coordinate 32,217,574 downwards.
GACAGCGCAATAGGGACGTACACATGGCATGCGTAACAGCGCCAGAGGGCAGAGGGCAGAGGGCATACACAAGGTCACAGCAATGATGCAAGGCTCGCGACAGCGCCATAGGATGTATAGGCATCTCTGCGCGACTGCCAAGCTGAGCACCAGTGCCACAGTGGACTATCGTGCAGTAGTGCCACAGCGCCATATAGTGCCTAGTGCTGTGGCGCCACTGGCACAATGGTGGCTATGGCCTCGAATCGCCTATCGCGCACCAGCAGGTCCTGCAGCACGATGAGACGCGATGCGCAAGCTGTCTGGGCATCGCGCAATGCAGGTAGCACGCAGCTACCAAACATGCGCCATTGGCTCAGCTGACATTCCAGACAGCGCAAAGCGCAAAACGCCGATATATTCAGCCGACTATAGGCAAATCATTCGATCCAGCCATTCAAGTGCGACGAGGGCGCGATTAGCACAATCATTAAAGTAGCGCCACACCTTTGCATGTGTTGCGCTATAAAAAATGCAACAGTGGGTTGTGCTGGCCAGATTTGGTTACTGCAGGTGAGAGGTGAGTTACATGCTGTGTGATGCTCAGGACAATGCTCATGGGCAGGGGTGCGGAGGATGATAAAGGCTGAGGGAGGCTGAGCATGTAAGGGCACTTAGAAAGGGACAAAGGCACCCTTTCGGTCAGTATCCGCCATCGCGGAGTGGAAGCGTCGCGTCCGCCCCGGCCCGGCAGCTATGCTCATGGGGAAATGCTGTCGACTGCACAGTGACAGGTGTCCACTTCCACCCATACAGATCACCATGACTGACCAGAGCCAGGCTGAGGTGTGAATGACGGGCATAGGAGGCCGAACTTCACTGTGGCAGAGACGGAGGCCTCTTCCAGGCCTACCTGGAGGATGAGCCACTAGTGAGTGGACCGGAGGGCACCCCTCAGGAACGGCAGCTGCATGGGAGGGGTAGCTCGGCTCACAACCTGCACAGGAAGCCACCAGTGCTCCGTGCAGGAATGCAAGAAGAAAATGGGGACTGACCGCAGGAGGCTGAAGGAGAAGATGGCAGCCTTCAGGGCGGCTCGCTGGCACTGGTGGGGGCCCACCAGTGGTGTTGCAGCTGACCCTACAGAGGAGACACTGGTTGCGGCCATGCAGCTGAGTGCCATTCGGGCATACCAGGTGGAGGATTCTAACAGGTGAAGCCCATCACTGCACGGTATGACATGGTGGTGTTGTTGGGGGCTGTTGTTCACATGCACTCACATGTACCTCTTTCTGTTACAGATCCTGTTCATCTTCAGGAGCGGTGGTGGTGGTGGTGGGTCCAGACAGTGATGCAGACCTGCTGGACGTGGAGGAGGACCATCCACCTCCGCCACCAGCCTGCAGGCACTGCAGCAGCATGCACGCTGGGCCAACAACTCTGGTGTCAGTGATACAGGTGCAGGGGTGCACAGCCTGTGTCACAGCAGTCTGGCATGCAGGTATGCCAGCACGCCAATGCCTATGGCAGTGGCACGCACCTGCACCATTGATGATAAGCAGGCCTGCAATGGGCAGTGATAGGTGTGTCCCATAGCGGACACATGGCAGGCCAGCACGTGCCCTGGGCCTTCCTGGTTCACACCTGTGTACCAGCATGCTGGCACAGTCCCAGGCTGTGCCTGTCAGCACAGTGGGGCAGCACCGGTGGCTGTGCAGGTGTCTGGCACTGTTGTCAGCACGGAGGTGGAACAGGTGGACCTGGGGCTCAGCAGTTGGAGGCGGCAGCAGCTGCACACCAGGTCTGGGGTACAGTGTCAGGCAGTGGCACATGTCCACCGCCCTTTGATCCCCATACCTGGTCCTGGCAGACAACGCCACCCTCAAGGGTGCTGTGCACCAGGACCGTCCACACCCTGGGGTCACGATGCCATTGGGGCACAGTACCCATTGGACACGCACACCCGCCTGCTGCAGGAATCAGTACAGCTGCAGAGGGGTTGCAACGTCTGTGGAGGCACTGTCTGTGTCCGTGAGTGGCACAGCAGGGAGTGTGCTCGGGACGAGCCGAGCTGGTCTGTGTCACGGATGGATGTGACCGCCGCCATTGACAGGCTGACCCAGGCAGTGGTCTCTGTCGTGGGCGCGTGGGCACACAGTCAGGTGCCCTGTTACCACACCACACAGTGCACTCTCCACTCCCGTTCCGGCATTGTGCGACACCAGGCCTGTCGATGCGGGTTCTGCTGTGGCATCCGAGCACCCTGGTGCAAGTTTGTTTGGCAGGATGCAGACCCCTGTGTGGGCAAGGTCGCGTTGGTGCAGTGGGACCCCTGGTGGTGCACCAGCACCACCCGATGTGGCCCCTGCTCAGCCTGCCAGTGCTGCTGGGCCTGCGCGGGGCCGCCACGCATCCGTGGTGGCCGTGGGACAGTGCTACCTGACTGAGCTGTGTCTCCAGTGCAGGCCCTATCTGGTGCTGCCCTGTGTGCAATGTGTGTCACGGTGGGCAGTGCACTGCTGGGTGCTCTGCTCACCAAGCTGACACACGGACCACCTGCACTCTCCCAACTGCTGTCCACAGGTGCGTGTGCATGATGATGCCTGCATTGCACTGTACACCAAGGTGAAAGGGTGCCCAGGTCCTGACACGTCGTGGACAGTCCAGGTGGTGGGGTGGTTGGTGGTGCTGTGTGTTGGCAATGTCATTTCCGCAGTGCTGTGCTGCTGCCCATGTATGCTGCCTGGTGTGTGTGTGTGTGTGTGTGTGTGTGTGTCCATATGAGTGCTCACCCCTCTCTGATGGTGTGTTGGTATCCCTGGAACCTTCAACTCCCCTGACCTTCATGCGCAGTGTGTTCCCTGTGTGCCTGTGGTTTGCGCATGGACAGTGTTGCCTGCACATGTCCCCTTGCCTTACCTGTGTTGGAGCGTGGGCTCTTCTGCAATGGTGTCCCGGTGCAGCTGGGTATGCCCGGGTCAGTCGGGGGTCCCTCCGTCCTAGGGGGGCTGCTCATCACCCATCACCGGCACCACTGGCGTCCCACCGCTGTCCCTCCTCTTGGACCTGTCGGCTATCCCATGGTCTTTGGCCATGTTGTGCAGGATGCAACAGGCCAGGAATATCCCACAGGCCTTTGGGGGCTGTACTGTAGGGCTCCACGGAGGTGTCAGGCATCGGAGGCGTGCCTTGAGCATCCCAAACACCCGCTCTATGATGTTCGTGTTGCGGCATGTGCCTCATTGAAACATAGCTGCGCTGGGTCATAGGCGCTGGTACGGTGTGAGCAGCCAGGGGCGGAGTGGGTATCCGCAGTCCACCTGTGTGGAGATAGTGGAGATCAGTGTCATGTCAGGTCCATATTGCCCATATCCTTGTGTGCCACTACCATAGCACCTGTGTCATTCCACCCTTGCACAGAGTTTGCATTCAATACATGTGTACTCACCCACTAGATGACGTGGGGATGTTCCCACTCTCAAATCGATGGCACAGTGCAGACTGGTGCCATATGAAGCATCATGCGCTCCGCCAAGGGTGTGGCACAGACATTGATAATCGCCCAGTGGCATCACACCACCACCTGGCAGTTGACACAGGAAAAGCCCTTTCGGTTCCGATAAGCCTGGCCGTCGGGGCCAGGTGGTGTCGCGAATAGCCACATGGGTGCAGTCTATGGCCCCTAACCGCCAGGCATCCGTGCTACCCTGTGGAACTCCTGCATGTTTGTTGTCACGCTGTGCCGCGGTGCTGGGGAAATGGATGTACTCCGCAGCATGAGGCAGCAGTCTCGCTGAGGAATTGGGTGAGGATGCATGGCGTGGCCGACTGTGTAATGCCTGTGGTGTCCCTGTCGGCCTCTGGAAGGTGCCCGTGGCGAGAGCAGGCACATGCAGGCTGTCACCTTGGTCTCCACGGACAGGCATGACTCGTCGTGAGGGTGCCTGCATCACATCACTGCACAGCTCTGAAGCCGTCTCAGTATTGCCCTGTTCCAGGCGTGCCCGGCCACAATCTCGGCGTCTGTGTACAGCTCGAGAGCTGATGCGGACGCGATACCGCCTGTCGGGGAGCATACCGCAGCGGGCCCCTCAGCGGCCACGTCCCCTGCAGCATGGTGTCTCACCCCCTCATTACAGCTTCCATGTGGAAGCTGACACTGTCCATCTCCCTGGCTTCTGCCCCCCGCTGCTGTTCCTGTGTTACCCCCTTGCCCCACTGCTGCTTCCACTGCACAGGCACCCCCACTGGCCTCTGTCCTCCTGGACCCACTGTCCCTCTCTGCCCTTCCAGCTCCTGTCTCTGTCTCTGTCTCTCTCTCTGTCTCTCTCCCCCAGTTTGTGGCCTGCTAGGGTTCTTGCGCTGCTTCCCTGAGCCTTTTTATTTTGGCTCAAATCTGGTACCCCTGCGCAACTTCCGGCTGAGCCACTCTTGCGCCGTGCGCAAGTGTTGGATGTCGCATTCGCCTTTGCGCTGGATACCCCCCCTTCCGGTTGCATGCCTTCATTTTCATTGCGCTGTTGCTCAGCATGTTTTAGGTGGCGCAACTGGCCCTTGAATATATCGCCAGAATGGCGCATTTTGGAGTTGCTTACAGCAGAACCTTTTGAATATCTGGGCCTATGTGTTTAAATCCAAAGACTGACCAATCCCTTATGTTTTTCGTTCCCCTTTATTTAGTATCTGTGTCTTCTTCCTATAGCTTGGTCAAGTAAGGACATGATTTTTTCATATTTCATCAATGATTATAATTATAATCCTTGTACAATCTCTCCTTCACCTCAATGTAACAATGTGAACAACAATGTGGATACCTCCTTGTGGCAATGTTTCCCTTGTTCCTCCTACCTCTTGTTCCTGGGGTGTTATACCATGCACCGTCATGTAATTTCACTCTGGGTGTTATATCTATGTACCGTCATGTAATCTCACTCAGGTAATTTTGTTTCCTGTGCAAATGTATACAGTACTCTCCTCTGTAACCCCTCCCCAGGTCATACCTTGAGGCAGAGCATCTTTTGCTCAGCATGCATTTCCTGGTGAAACATTTCAATAAATAAATAAATAAAACTGTGTATTTCTTGTCTGGCTTTATGTTTTGTTTAATAATATTCCCCTACACTTTTAGAAATGTGCCATGGGTTCTTCACCATTCTACTGATCAACAACCAGAAAGGGCAAACAAGACCTCGGTGTAACATTTGATCGAAATAACGGCACCCCGAAGGCACAGCATCCTCACCCTGACATATAATATGATGCTGAGCTACAGAAAACTAAAAGACCTCTTAGGAGCACATATATATTTTTTACATTTTATTTATTAGAAATTATGTTACAAGGTTTAGCATATAGGTAGTATTTTTTTTATTGTTTGTGTCGTGCATTAGGTTTAGCAACTGATAGGGTTTCATATTTCTGGTGTTCAGGGTTTATTCTGCAACTTTTATTTGTAAAAATGACATTTTGTTTATGTATCAGGCTGGATATTTTGGTCACTGACCAAATGCCAACAACATGATACTGCCTATGAAAGGCTCAGATTGCTGTGAAAAAAATATGTATGGTTCCCCACTTTTCTTGAAGGGAAGATTTTAGTTAGTTAGTTAGTTTATTCATCTCAAAAGAGTTACCAGGAAAGATGCACTGAGCTGAAATAGCTTGTTTCCAGATGCGTCCTGGCTGTGGGGAAATGAGGACAGTACAGCAATAAGTTACAACAGTCGGTTACACAAATCAAAAATATAAGTTAAACAAGTAACAGCAAAACCAACAAGATAAACCAGGCAGAGCATCTGAAGAGCAACAAGGGACTAGAGTATAGCCTACAGGTTAGAGTAATGAACTGTGAATGGTGCTTGCTACATCCAGCAGATATACTGCTACAGAACTTGTGTCACTGGCTCAGCAGGTAGCACACTTGCCTCTAAGGCTGTGAGATCAAAAGGCTGTGAGTTCTATCCCCACACCAGGCACTTGGGTTAATATCTCAGTACTGACACTGTAGTGCAGCATGAGGGGTGCTGCGCTCCTGAGGTGCTGTCTATTGGATGAGATGTTAAACCAATGTCCCATCAGCCTGTTCAGGTGGATGTTAAAGATCCCATGGCACTTCTCAAACAGAGTAGGAATTTTCCTGGTGCCCTGGACAAATTTCCCCATTCACTAAAAATACCACCAACAGCTTAATCTGGTTCAAGGTCAGTTGGCATTCATCTGTTTCCCCTTGCCCCAGGTCATGCCCAAAATAGGCAAGAAACTGTCTAGTGCACTTACCTGGTCAACAAAACTAAATACATATAGGTTTGATTCCCACAACCTCCACTTGCATACTGTGTGACCCTGCGCCAAGTCACGTAACCACCCCAGTGCTCCCAGGTCACCTCTGAAAACAGACCTTTTGCCCTAGTGGGCCTTACCTGGTTACAAAGAATAAAAAAGTAATGTGGTGCAAACTGGAACACAACTGAAGCATAAACAATGCACTGCTGGGAATAGTATTAAAGTGCAGATGGCAGCAATTTGAAGAATTAGATAAACAATTTGGCAGCTTAAGCTCAGTAGGAAGGATGGGAGGAAACTGGGAAGGCAGGGGAAATGGTGGGGCAGAAGCAGGGGCAGTGGAAAGGAGCAGTGGCAGAGCTAGAGGGGCTGGGGCGATTGCCCTCCTGGCTGCCCAGTATGGGTAGTGGTACCCCACCACCATCTTTATTCACTGTTTAGTGTCCATTGTAGAGCCATGATTGACTGACTGCCCCGGCTCCCAAATGCTCCCAAACCTGGCTCCGCCACTGGAAAGGAGGAGGGAACTGTAGGGCAACAAATAGACATATAGAAATGTTAAATAATAAGTACTGTGCTTTTCAGACACACACAGTATAAAGCCAGGCACAATTTGCTTTCATCCACCTTGATCACCCTTTCTCCCGCCATCCTTGGTAACTACTCCCCTCTTAGCTCTTCCTTACCACTCTCTATGTGCTCTTCCTTGTGTGTTCTTTCTCTCATCACTCATCTCTTCCTTCTCTTCAACTACACCCTTCTCCCTCATCCCTGTCCTTACCTTTAAAGCTTAATAAATGCATAATGGCACTTCTCAAAAGAGTAGGGAATTTTCCTGGTGCCCTGGACAAATTTCCCCATTCACTAAAGGTCCTGCTGCATATAACATTTTAGTCATTTTATTACTGCACTGAGTTACTCACTTGTTTACATTTATCTGTCTCTCTCTCTCTCTCTCTATATATATATATATATATATATATGCTTTGAAGTTGTCCAAACTGTGTTTACTTGTATCCTAATTGTGTTTAAATATCGTATTTTTCTCAATCCCAAAGCTGATTGTATGTAACCCTTCCAACTGTGTTACTTGTTTTTCCATGTGCTGTGTCACATGGTGTGCTTTATATTCAACTGTATCCTCCCAGTTCGTGCCTGAAAATAGGCATCTCTGTCTAGTGCACCCACCCAGTTACCAAAAGCAAATAAATAAATAAAAGGATTCATGTAACAGTCGTGTGTGTGCTCATTTGTAATCCACCAAGTGTAACACCAAGTTGTGTAAAAAAACAATACAAAAAAGCCTGCAAGTAGGGAGTCCCATTTATGGAGCACATACTGCCCTCTAGTGTGCAACTCTGATACACAACAAAAAAACTAATAATGTCAAACATGATCTTCGAGCAGAACTTACACCCATCTCAGATCTGTACACAGAGGCGTGGACTGTTGGCAAATGCAAGGCAAAAAGAATGATGAAGGAAAATTAAAGTAAGGAATAAAAGAAAGAACGAAAATGATTACTAAAGCATTATAAAGAAATGTTCCAAATTAAAGTCTTGAGCCCTAATAGGTGATAGAGGTATGGGGCTGGTTTACAGTAAGTTCTAAATTAGGGATTGGAGAACTGGCTCAGAGTGCACATGAATTCAGTACTACCCAGAACCTTACCATGTTCTGAAAAGAACATGATCAGAACTTTAGTTTTGGGTCTAATAATGGTCTGATCATTTTAAAACATTGATTTTGGTCCTACTGTTCTCCCCAGCTGTTTTCTATTTAGTATAAAAGCTAGTAAGTGGGTAAAAAGACCCAAAGCCAGGCTGTTGGCAGTACAGTACACTCCAATTGACTTTTTGATTCCATTCCTTTCACTGACAATAGCTTAAAGGTAGACAATGATGGTTAAAACAGTTTTGTACTTGAAACTGAAGATTCTAAAAGTTTTGATGAGGCTCAGATAACTACCAGAACCTTTTATGGCTAATCCAATCCATTTAGAACCTCAGAACCTTTTGTGGTTCTCTCATCCTATTCTAAAAATCCCACATTGCATAGCCAAAGGGTCACAGGGGCAGGACAGTACAGTTACACAAGAACTTACCATAAAAGTAGATTTGAAAGAGGTTCCTGCAGTAGGTCATAACGTAGGACTGCACCCACTGGCATCAGGACCACCACGACAAACTTTTGCTAGCAATGTCTGGCGTGGGACCGCCCACTCAACGTCACATGACTGACGTCAGCGTGACCTATATAGTAGTGGTCCCCACCCACCTTCCAGTTCTCCGCCAGAGACCCACAGTGGGTGTGACAGGAGAAGCGGATACAATTCCTGGAGCCCAATCCAGATAAGCCTGCAAACCATGCAGAAAAGCTGGGGAAGGAGGAGGGAAAAGGTGGCCTACTGCAGGAACCTCTCTCGAAGATCTACTGTTACGGTAAGTTCTTATGTAACTGTATTATCTTACTTCAAGAGGGTTCCTGTAGTAGGTCATAACATGAGGACTGAATCCCAAGCAGTCACACTCAGTAAGACAAACTGAAGCAAGGAGGAGGAAAGTCTGCAGAAATATCAAAGCAGGTCTAGGACAGAAGGCCCTGCAGGACAGCTAGGCTGAAACCTGCCCCACGCCCAGAGGCAATGTCCAGACTGTAATGGTTAGTGAAAGTGTGGACCGAACTCAGGTTGCTGCAGCACAAATATCTGCCGTGGAAACATTCTTGATGGAAGGCTGCAGAAGCAGCCATACCCCTAGTAGAATGGCCTCTGACATCCCCGAAGAGGTTTGCTCTACTTCTGATAATAAAATGAATTCAGTTAGTCAACCATTTGGACAAGCACTGCTTAGAGACTGCCAACTCCAGAGTCTTGGGGGTGAAAGAAAACAAATGACTGATCTGATTTTGGACATCCTTAGTCCTGTAAACAAAATAACTGCAAGATCCTGTGCACATCAATATGTGCAGAAGAACCTCACCCTTATTAGAATAAGTGGGTAGTACACGGCAGATCAACGGATTGATTTAAAGTGAACTCATAAACCACCTTGGGAAAACTTCGATTTGTGCAGAGAGCCACCGGTCTCTGTAAAAATTAAATAAGGCTCCTTACATCAGGGCCTGAAGCTCAGAAATCCTCCAAGCAGAAGTAGCCACAACTAAAGAGTGCTTTGCAGAACAAATAGTGCATCTCAGAGCTTTCTGCCAGTTCAAAAGAAGGCAACGTAAGCTTTTCCATAATAAAATTCAAATCCCAAAGTGGGGCAGGGTTGTGGATGGGGACTTCAAGTGGAGGATCCTTCAAAAAGGTTTGGAGACCTCCAATTGGGCAACAGTTTTCCTGTCCACCAAGGTGATAGGCAGAGATAGCGGATGGGTGGACTTTCAATGAAGAGTAGCTGAATCCTGAGTCAGACAGGTGCAAAGGTACTCCATCACCTGAGGCACCAGGCAGGAAAAGGATCCCATCCCTTGAGGCCACAAATGGAAAACCTTTTCCATTTCATGAGCGTAAGTTGACCTAGTTGAAGGCTTCCTAGCTGCCACCATGACTTGAGCGACTCTCTGAGACGCCAAAGCATGACACAATTATGTCTCTGATGGAGCCACGCATGAAGATGCAGGGACCTGAGGCCCAGATCTACCTGGCCTGCCCTGTTTCTGTGTTAATAGGTTGTGCTGAAGAGAAGAGGTACTGGGGTTCCATGGCCAGCTGCTGCAGGATGGAAACCAGATCTGCCTGGGCCAGAGGGGCAATCAGCAACATTTGAGCCCCTCTGCCTTGAAGCTTCAGCAGAACTCTCTGCAGAATGGGAAAAGGAGGAAGGCACACAAGTACCTCCCTGTCCAACAGAGGGATGCACGCTCTAGTCAAATAACACCAGGCCCTTGAAGTGAGCAAAACTTGGGAAGTTTTGCGTTGAATGGGAGGCAAAGAGAACTACCTCCAGATGTCCCCAATGAAGAAACAGATGTTCTGCCACTTCCTGGTGAAGTTCCCATTCATGAGCTTGAGATGAAGTTCAGCTGAGGCTGTCCAACAGGACATTGTGAACACCAGGAACGTGCATGGCAGTGAGATGTAGACCATGCTGGACTGCCCAGTACCAAACCTGCATTGCTTCCCTGCACAGATGCAGATCGGGAGCCTTCCTGCTTGTTGATGTACCAGACCACACACATGTTTTCGGTCTGTACCAGCAGTGTTCCCATAAAAAGTAGGAACTGAAGGCCTGAAGGGCATACAGGACTGCCCACATGTTTCTGTGGAGAGGATTCCAGCTGGGACCATGTCCCTTATGTCTGGTGGTCTCCCAGATGGGCTCCCCAACCCAGACCTGATCGTCTGTGGTGAAGGTCCGGGGGGCTGAAGGTAATCCCTGAGAAAGGTTTTGAGATCCTGCCACCACAATAGGTCCTTCTTGAGTGTGCTGGACACAAAGACAGGATGATCCAGGGTGACAGATGGGGAAATCATGGAGGAAGAGTTCGGGAGGTTTGAAGGCACTGAGGGTGGACAAGGCGCCAGACCCAGATGGTATCCACCCAGGGTACTGAAGGAGCTGACAGAGGTCCTTGCAGGACCTTGGCAGACCTATTTAATGCCCACTACATTCAGGCGTGTATCTCAGGACTGGAGGATGGCTCATGTGGTGCCCCTCCACAAGAGTGGCCCCAAGGATGAACCGGGAACCTACAGACCAGTAAGCCTCACATCCATTGTGGGTAAGCTAATGGAGACTATCCTGAAGGAGAGGCTGGTGGCCCTCCTAGAGGCCAAAGGACTACAGGACAGCAGACAACATGGCTTCATATGGGGCAGATCCTGCCAAACCAACCTGGTGGAGTTCTATGACTGGGTAACTAGGCAACTGGACAGGGCCATGCAGTGGATGTTCTGTATCTGGACTTTAGTAAGGCATTCGACTCGGTGCTGCATGGAAGGCTGGGAAGTAAGTTAGTAGGCACAGGGGCAGGTGCATAGCTGGTGAGATGGGTAGGAAACTGGCTTCAGGAAGGCAACAGAGGGTGGTGGTGGTGGGAGCTCTCACACCCAAGGGTAGTGACAGTCGTGTTCCACAGGGCTCGGTGTTGGGACCAGTGTTTTTGGGATATTCATTGAATACATATCATTGGACATCAAGAGCAAGATCAGTCTGTTTGCTGATGATACCAAGGTAGGAACAGTGGTGGATGACCTAAGGGGTGGCAGGGTTGCAGGATGATCTGGCAAAGCTTGAAACCTGGTCAGACACCTGGCAACTGGTGTTTAATGCCAAAAGTGCAAAGTGCTGCATTTTGGGATGAAGAACCCAAGGAGGAGTTACCAGCTGGGGAGTGCAGCTAGCCCAGACAGAGGAGGAGAAGGATCTGGGTGCTCATTACAGGGTCAATGAACAACTCTGCACAATGTAGGAAGGCAGCTGCAAGGCCAACAAAATGCTGGGTTGTGTTGCAAGGGTATATCCTCGAGGAGGAGGAGGTGATTCTGCCACTGTATAGGTCATTAGTTAGACTGCACCTGGAGTGCTGCATGCAGTACTGGCGTCCGTATCTGAAGAGGGACATTAAGTTACTGGAGGGGTGCAGTACAGGGGTGACAAAGATGATCAAGGGGCTGGGGACTTATCATACAAGAGGAGGCTGAGGCGTTGAACATGTACTCATTGGAGGAGAGGAGGTACAGGGGACATGATTGAAACCTTTAAGTACATGAACGGAATAAACAAGACAAGTACAGAGGGCTGTTCAAATAAGGAGGGAGGACACCAGGGGCCATGATATGAGACTGGAGGAGAAGGTTCAGGAGGAGATGAGAGACACTTTTTACAGAGAGGGTGGTGGCTGGGTGGAATGTGTTACCTGCAGAAGTGGTATCCAGTAGAACAGTGGACTGCTTCAAATGAGGATGAGACAGGACAAGGGGAGGGTTAATGAAGGGGAAGGGTGGAAGGGAGGGCAGCTGCAGAGATAGGGGTGCTAGCTGCACATTCGAGCAGACTTGATAGACCTCTGGGCCTTTATCTGCTGGCAAATTTTGTATGTTTGTATGCAGGTTGTCCATACACTGATCGTTGGACTCTTAACATCCATTGGGTGACCCTCATGTGCAGTGTGGCCAAAGGAATGGTGGAAATGAATGCTGCCATCAAGCGAGAAGGTGCAAAACACCCTGGGCTGGAGCATGTCTGGAGGAGGCTACCAGTTTAGCCTGCTCCTGCAAAGTATCCACCCTGTCCAATGGAAGAAAGGCCTTGCCCTGGACCATTCCAACACTGCCCTGATGAATTGAAGATGTTGAAAGGGAACCAGGGATGACTTGGGGTAATTGATAGTAATACCCAGTTGTGCAAAAGGTCCAGGGTGGAGGACAGAGAATCCTCCAGGCTGCACCTGGAGGAGCTGCTATGAGCCAGTCGTAGAGGTAGGGAACACATAGATGCCCTGATGGTGAAGTGCCACTGCCGCCATTGCTAGGCACTTGGTAAAGACCCTGGGTGTTGAGGTGAGCCCAAAGGTGAGGGCTTTGAATTGAAAGTGTTCCCTTGGAAGAGAAAGCAGGAAGCGGGCGGTGGCTGGAAAAGACCGGAAAGTGCAGGTAAGCATCCTGCATGTCCACAGCACAGAGCCAGAGATCTGTCTGGAGCAAGGGCAGGAGTCCCTGGATAGTCAGCATGCAGAATCTTTGTATTCCACACAAAGGTTCAGCTGGCTGAGGTCCAAGATTGCCTGAGGTCGCCGTCTTTTGGGAACAAGGAAGAAATGGAGTAGAATCCTTTTCTCCTCTGTGCCCAAGGTACTGGCTCTATGGCTGATTTTTGAATTAGAGCCAAGATCTCATCCCTTATCAGAGACCTGGTTTGAGGATAATGAGATCGAACTGAGGAGCTGAGGAGTCTGGAGGCCTTTCCAGAAACTCAATGGTGTGCCCTTTGCTACTAGTTGTATGACCCATGAATCCAACATGATGCCCTGCCACTCTACAAGGTGAAGGGTGAATCTTCCCCTACTGGCTCCATGCTGCTGGGAGGTGGAGGAGGGAGGACCGAGAGTCAGAAGGCGGAGGAGTCGGAGGAAGGTTTCTCCAGCTCGCTGGAGTCTTGGAGGCGGGGATGTGGTGGATCCCGATGCTCTCCTTTAGTCTGACACCTGGAGAAGGGTTGCTTGTACTGCCACTTCTGCTGGTGACAAAAGGGCTGTTTAGACTTGAAACCCCCTTATACATGTACTTGACAGACCTAAGGGCCTGTCTACTGTCCTGTAGACCCTTAATTATATCTTTAGTGTCTCCCCTAAGAGGATGGATTCTCAAGGGGGCATTCTTATGGCTGCCTGTATGTCTGGGGAAGCCAGAAATACACAGCCAGGCATGATGCATGAGGCAAACTGCCATGGCGGTGGAGCAAGCAACTGTGTCCATGGAATCGTAGGTGGCTCTCAGGGCATGTCTACAAGAAATCTCAGACAAACGCAGGGCCTTAGTGAGTTTTACCTTAAGGTCCAAGTCCTCCACAGTCTCAAGTCTAGCCTTGTGTTTAGCCATAGTGGCCTTTGATAGACACCATGTATGTATGTAGTTCAAAGAATGTAAGCGGTGACATAGGAGAGGCAGAGACCTTGCACTCAAACTGGTCTAATTGCCTCAACTCCTTATCAAGAGGAGAGTACTCATATGTTTGGGTCTGGAAGCACGATCTTAGCGCAGCTATCACGATAAAATCTCCCTTGAGTTGAGAGCCTGAGAGAGTATGCCTTCTGGCGTGATAGTATATGGTCAGCCTTTTGGGGATGGCCAGGATTGAGTGAGGCAGCTGCCAGATTGTAGAGGTAAGATCCTCATGGGGGCAGTCCAAGGAGGAATCTGAATGGGTGACACTTCCTCCAGGTCTAGGTGCTCTCCAGATGCTTGCGATTAGGGTCTTGCTCCTCCATGTTCCATCCATTAGCCTGCTGGAGGATACAGAGGAGTTCCATGAAAGATGGTCTTGGAGACAACTTGGGTGACTCCTTGCCCTTAGTCCCGTAGTTCTGGATTGTTCTCCAGAAGAAAAGCAGAAGAGTCCTCCTTGAACTACAAGGACTCCTCTCTGTCAGAGGTCCTAGCTTGTGTTAAATTACCTCCTGAGTGGCCCCTCTTGAAATTGCACTATGGCCAAATGAGAGAGATCCCACAGGTGAGGAGCAATGGGTAGAGGTAACCACCAGAGCTCGCAATCTCTTATCCAGGTCCAACTGGGATGTGGCCTCCTGCTACCTGGTCTGAAACATGGCCTGAAGGTCCTGCTGAGGTTGCGGCTGTGGAGAAGAAGGAGGCTGGTAGTAAGGGGCCCATCCGAATAATGAGGGAGGGTACCCTGCCCTGAAACAGTGGCAGAGTGTAGCCTAGCACCTGATACCCCAGGTAGTAACCATGGGCAAAAGATGCTGACACAGGACCAGACAATGGATAACCTGAGCATTGGAAAGCCTAGATAATGTGGGTAGCCCAAAGGGGACCTTGAGGGATGCCATGCTGGTCCAGACGAGGCCCCTGAGGCCTCGGAGGGTCTGAAAGGTATCTGGAACCAGAGAAGCTGGCATCAGGATATCTGGCATTGGGTTGATTGGTGTCAGGGACAGCCATAGGGGCCCTGATGGTAGCACCGATGGTAGGTTAATGAAAAGGTCTGACAGGGCATCGGTGTCGTGGGCATGGTGCCTGATAGAGGACCCCCAGCATTAGGGCAAAGGTAGGGCCCAACAGGAGAGGAAGGTCCCTGGCAGTTTGTGAGGGACTGACTCCAATGTCACATTCCTGGGCAAGGATCCGTGGAGTTTCAGGGCTCCCTGCACTGGAGTGGGAGGGATGCATCACATCCAGAGGACCCACTTCTTCCCGGATTGAAGGTCAGGAACAGGAGATTCCACGGGGAAGGTTCTTGCCAGGAGAATCCTGGCAGGAGGGCTGGCCATGAGATGTCAGCGAGCTCGACCGGGTGTCGGGTGTTCCGGCATCAGCCCCTGATGGGCAACTTTTGACCAGGTGGTTGCCAGAGTCCCGGCCAACTTATCAGTCAATATAGAAGGAAGAGTGCCATGCTGATGGAGGGTGAGACCCTGACTGGCTTATTGGCTAGTGCTGTGCAGGTTCCCTCTGCATGGGAATCCATCTTACTGATGGCCGGCGGGCTCCAGGAGAACCAGAGTCCGGCTTATCGCTAAGACCGTGCGACCGCTGGAGGTCATGGTGGGTGACTTTTTGGTGAGGATCCAGGTTTGGAGCCAATCTTGATAGGCCTGAAAGAAGAGGAGGTACCTGGAGAACCTGATGAAGAAGCCTGGGCTGTCACTAGGGAAGGCAGTGGGGAATGGCCTTGTCCATCAGGAGAAGACCATGGTCTTAGGTCCAGCGGCCTTGCTGGAGGAGACCCGCTCCTGGTCTTCCAAAAGCTCCTGCTCCTGGTGCTTCTCTTTTCTTTCTTTTTCTTTTGTGCTCGAAGAGGGTGAAGAAGTGATTCTCAGCTTTGCATCTCTTGCTCAAAGGAGGCCATCCTGGACTTCAGAAGATGGGCTTCAGAGTTTGCTGCCTGCATTCACGCGCGTGGTCTGGTTGAAGGGCTTACAATCGGGCAGGCCTCGTGTTGTGACTAGGCCGATAAGGCAGAGTTTATGGCCATCCATGTGAGGGATCTCGTGCTGCACTTCTTGCACTTCTGAGTTTTGGACAGAGAAGACATAAGAAAGGAAGTAAACAAACTGGTTCAGGAAAATAAGAATAGGCTAAGACAAAATGGTGATAGACTGGAGCAATGTTCACGGTGAGGTCCTTGCACAGGTCGACGGTGGAAAGAACTGGAAGGCGCACCAGGCCACCCACTATATAGGGTCACGCTGACACCGGTCACGTGACAGGTGGGCAGTCCCCACCAGACATTGCTAGCAAATGTTTGCTGTGTGGTCCTGACACCAGAGGGCACTGTCCTACAAGTTGTGACCTACTGCAGAATCTCTCTCAAAGTAAGATCTATAAATCGAATCTTACCTGCCATGTGTAATGACATTCCAAAGAACCACCGCAATTTGCAGCAGAAATTTTCTGGATCTCTGGGCGTGGCAAATTGGCTGTCCATCGGTTCAAGTACCACATCTGGCATGTTGGCTGTTACCAGACACTGCTATTGCAGTGTCACATTGTTAAGTGCTGTTCTTGGATGAGACATTAAACTAAGGTTCCCTATGTCCACCTCTCTCTGTCTGTCCACAGGAAGTTCATTTCTGGTGACTGTCCATGTGGAAGTTAAATATCCCACAATACTTTTTGAAAGGAGGCAGTATAGCTGCAGTGGTCTAAGGCTCTGAGCTGCAAATCTGGTGACATCCAGCAGACCAGACCTGGGTTTGAATCCCACAGCTTTCACTTGCATACTGTGTGACCCTGAGCAAGTCACTTAACCTCCTTGTGCTCCTAGGTTGCTTCTGTAAAAAGCTTTCAGCTTAGTATGCTATACCTGGTTAAACAACTAAATAATAAAATAAAAGAAAGAGTAGGAGAGCAATCAAGAATGCAGGGGTAAGCATACCCTGAAATTCATGTTTAAATGTTACAAAATTTGTTACCTGACTATATCACAAGACCTCTGACTAAGAAAGAATACAACCTGGCCCAAGGTCTGCCCTAGATGTTGAATATTTGCATCCCTTTATCAGACACATTTGGCCGGTTGTTACTTTCTTACACGTGTCACAGAATTTGGAACTCAGTTCCTCCAAATTTTGTTTTTCTACATGAAATTTTTGTTCAAAATTTTCAACATATGAAATGTGAACAATAACAAAGCAGGAAAAACAGTATAACAAGACAACAATCATAAAACAGATGATACTATACCAACTTGCAATTAAACAACAAAGGATACCGAGCATACAATGTAAGTCCAGGATGGTAAAATGATGGTCCAACGTCACGGAATAGGATGATTTATGCTGTGCTTGCCACATGTCTTTGTTGCTGGATTTAACTGATCTATCCTGTACAGAGGACGTAGTTCAGCATTGGTTTCAATGCTATGTAAAAAGTGTTCTGCAGCTGCACTAGTGATGTCCGTACTGCAGCAGAACGACTTTCATTCTGCTGTAGTAGTGATGCCAGCAGACAACGCCCCAAGCCATTTGACACTCATGCTAAGGATGCAGCGATGGATCGAACAGAGAGAGAGAAGCAGGGTATACAAAATACCAGAAAGAAATGCAGGAGCAACCAGATAAGACATGTTACTAGTACTGTGCTGCAGAATCAACCAGATATTTAAAAATACAACACCGGTCCTCACAATGAATGTTCCTCTTGTCAAGCAAGAGGAACAGCCATCATATTTTAACTTCAAAACCCCGCCCAAACTTAAAGTCAACCAATTGAAATTTGTGAGTAATGCATAGGGACGCCAGGTCCTAACAACCATGCAGCACGCCCTAGCAACTAGGGCTAACTCTGGCAGGAAGCAATGATTTTTCTACTCAAGAAAAACCAAACAGAAAGGTAACAAACTATATTTTTATTTGTTTTGGAAGACACCATATACTATATAGAATAGTGTATGGCTCACTATACACAACAATAAGAAGGCTGTGGGTTCTATCCCCACACCAGGCATGGTTAAATCCCAATACTGACACTGTAGTGCAGCATGAGAGGGTGCTGCACTCCTGAGGTGCCGTCTTTTGGATGAGACATTAAACCGAGGTCCCATCTGCCTGTTCTGGTGGTAGTTCAAGTGGATGTTAAAGATCTAATGGCACTTCTCAAAAAGTGAGGAAGTTTCCCAGTGCCCTGGCCAAATTTCCCTCCATTCACTAAAAATACCATCAACTGCTTAATCTGGTTCAAGGTCAGCCGCATTTATTTATGTCTTTTATTACGGGTAAGTGCACTGATCCAGAGGACCGTTTTCAGTCATGACCTGGGCCACAGGGTGGCAGGCAGCAGACAGAAACACAGCAACACATGCAGGAAACTTCAATCTATACTGCAGATTCTCACGTCAGGCACGAAATACAAGATATAAATACAAGAATACAAGAAATACAAATAACATAATAGTACAAGGCAATGGCCAGGCACACACAGTGTGAAAGTGGGCCACACATAGCAATAGAAATAACATGAGGTACTGGAGCCACATTTCATGTTGCAGGAGAGCATCGTAGCATTACAAATTATAAATAAGGCGTGAAGACCAGTTTAGTACAGTCATCAGTGAGTTGAATGGGTTCATAAAATTAGAGTCTCACGTCAGTTCATAGATTTGAGTAGTGGGAAGGAGGTTATATAGAAGGACTACAGTGATGAGGAAAGGATGAACAGAAAGGCAGGGAAGAAAGGAGATATGGGCATTAGGGTGCCTTAAGTTACTTACTGGGTGCAGTGACAGTCAGCAGCTGCTAGGAGCCAGGTTTTCAATGCATTCATCTGTATCCCCTCCCAGGTCATGCCTGAAAATAGCAAGAATCTGTCTAGTGCACTTACCCAGTCAGCAAAGACTAAATAAACAAACAAGGCTCTCCTCGACCTCGTGGTTACTTTGCGGCGAGAGATCTCTCGAGCTTCACTCTCAAGGTCACCTGGTCGGCATAGAACTACTTGGTTGAGAATACAGGGTTTCAAATAATTGATTAGCAGTTTTTCCTTGGCACTATACTAACTGTACAAAAGTATTTATGTAGATTTTCTAGAATTGCTGTGTTTGTTAAACACAGTGAGGCAAGAGCTATGCATTTTCACAAAGATTTAGCAGTTTATGAGCAAAACGCTAATCAATTTGTAAAGTGAAATAACTCCTGGAATAGCCCTATTGTGAACAGTGAGCCATACACCGTTCTATATGTGATCTACTTGTGATGTTTCATAACAAATCTATCCTTTATTAAGATGTTTATGTTTATTCAGTTGTTTTAAAATTTGTAGCAATGTGTTATAGATTGAGAGAGCCCACTGAAAAGATAAGCCCAAATGACTATCAGTTAGTAAACTTAGGGCACCAGTGGAAAACGGGGTTTGCCCTTCTGTGGTGGGGAAGGTATAACTGGGCCTTCATTTGTGAAACAATCGAGTGCTACATATGGCTTGGACAAGATAGAATGCATTGATTAATTAAATTAATTTCAAAGTCTGAATCAGTTCCAGCAGGCAAGCCGACCACCCTCAAATCCCAGTATCACTTTGTGTTCTCAGATTGTTAGTCTTTCTATAAAGTACAAGTACATTTCAGTGTTCACAGCTGCCAATCGTCTATGGTTAATATGTTCCTATTTGCATCAGTTTATTATTTTTTTTATTTCAGCCTCATAATATTTAATCATTTTACATCTTTAAAAGTCTTTGTATTTAATTCTTCTAGCTTTCTGTTAGTCGCCTCATGAATCTGCTCAAAACTATCAGATATTAGGATAAATATTTTGTTTTTCTCAAAGCGCTTGAAATATGTAAAGGACCCTCATTACCAGGTTAAGTTCCTTTTTTCCCCATCTACTTCTTATCCTCCTTGGATGTCTGGATGGCCCTTCAGTCTCTGCCTCACTCCGCATCACTGGTGTCCGTCTCCCCTGGGACTTTGACTCAGTCCCAAGGATTAACCTCTGTGTCATGGTGGAGAGGAGGCCATTCCCCCCAGTACACATCCAGTGTGTGCTGAGGCATCCAGGAGATGGCATGAGCCCACAGTGAGTGAGCAAGGCATCATGTAGCAGAGGTTCCATTATTTTCTCTTGTGGTTTCTCCCACACCCCTCCCACCATCCCATGATGACAAGCACAGTCTCTGTCGAAGCCGACGACAGCAGCAGCATGCTCTGGGAATGCTCCACCCCTCGTGAGGAGTACGCTCCATGGCACATTATGAGGGGCCACTGCTGTACCAGAGCCTGGCCGTCTCACTCCCTGGCTGGTTCACACTCACTTGGTGCACGCACAGCCTGGCCACCAGCAAACCTGGGCTCACTTCTACACCCAGGTCACCAACAAGGAAGCACAGAGCACTTCCACTGAGTCACTATGCTGTCCCCAGGTTATGTTCCTTAAAGATCAAATGCACATATTTCATAAAACACTTGAATCCCCATCTACGTGTCATGATTACTGCTTGCTGAAAATATCATGCTGTTTGGTTTTGTGGTTTCTTTAAATCAGCATCTGTTAATGTGCTCTGCAGTAACTGAACACAGTGAAGAAACAATGAAGATGCTTCTGTCCCTGTCAGTGAGCCTGCTGCTTCATCAGCGAACTCCCTGATTGACTGAAGAAGCTGTTGCAGTTTCTAGTTAGAGCAGTCTGTAGAGCTAATTCTTTTCACTTAAAGTTTATTACTAACCCATCTGGTTTGTGTTTAGCAAGATTAGCTTAAAATAGTTATCTTCTCGTAAACAGCTGATCATTTGGGGTTCAGTGCTGAACTGAAGTGGTATGAATGAATGTCTGTGAGAAATGACCTTGTCTATATCACAGGCGTCAGGTCTCTCATCAAAACTATGCATTCTGTTCTGGCTATATAACACAGGGTTATTTAATGGACATAAAATAAATCTACATTCCATTAATTCATAGAAGCAGCGTCTTTGAGTAGCCTCAATAAATATATTCATGTGATAACAATGTTGTTGTCATGCACTAAATGAATACTTTTGCTCGGTGTTCATGGAAGAAAAGGGGACCATTACCACTATGGGCTGGGAGGGTGGCGATGGGGGAAAGGAGGTGACAGATGGAAGAACTGAGGAGGAAGAGTCCTAGAGGGACTAGGGTAGACAAGGCACCAGGGCCGATGTTATTCACCCTAGGGTGCTGAGGGAGATGGTGGAGGTGTTGGCGGAGCTGCTGGTGGATGTGTACAGCACCTCACTGGAGTTGGGATGACAAAAGGAGGGTGGGGGCAGCTGCAAACCAGGGTGCTAGCTACCGCGTTGAGCTAGATTAGATAGACCTAGGCCTTAGGAGGTCTGTTTCTGCTGGCCCATTAAGTATGTTCATATGTCAGACTGACAAACCTGTGTCTGCCGCACTCTGCTATTTCAGGAACATGTATTGTATGAACTCATAAAATTCAGTTCTTTGAGGGTTTCTTTGTGAAAATACATCATGTATGTGTATAACTAGAAATACTATATGGCATCCTGATGCCCTGTCTCCTACCCAACAGTTGAGGTAGCAGCTCTTTGATTCCCTCTTCCCTTCCCCAAAAGCCCCGTCACCTGCCCCTCATCACAGGCTGCTGCAACCACTGCCCACTGTCTTTTCCACACAGTCAGGGCTGCTGCACCTCTGCCTCCTGCACAAACAGTGTAGGCTGCCACATCCTGTCCTCACCCTATAAACACAAGATTAAACTATTTTTTGTATTTTCTATCAGGTAGTTTTGGGCATGTACCAAATGAACTGATTCTAGTGGCAAGGAGCAGCATGGTGCAACAACTCTAACTGTTTGGGCAAGAGGCTGTATGGTACAGCAGGGCACAGTGGTGTCAGGGGACAGGGACAGCAAGGTGCAGAAGCCTTGACTGTGGTGCAGGACACAGTGAGGAATCAGGGCACAGCAGCCCTGACAGTATGATGGGGTGCATGTGGTGCAGCCCCACCCATTTGGGGCAATGGAGGTGGGTAGCAGGGTGCAGCAAAGCCCCACTTTTGATGGCCTGGGCAGCATGGTGCAGCAACCCAAATTGTGAAGACAGAGGCCCTGGGACTCTAGGACTTGCAGAACACAGCAGCCCTGTCTGTGAAGACAGGAAAAGAGAGCAACAGTGTGCATTGGCCCTGACTGTGGGGTTGGGGACAGAGGAAGAGGTGCAGCAGCCTTAACTGAGCGTCAGGAGACAGGGCATCGGGATGCCATATAGTATTTCTAATTATACACATAAATGATGTATTTTCACACAAAACCCCACAAAAGAACTGAATTTTATGAGTTTGTACAGTACATGTTCCTGAAATAGCAGTGTGGTAGACACATGTTTGTCAATCTGATATAAAACAAAATTGTTCTCACATGAACCTATTTATTGAGACTACATCAAAGACACACTGCTTCTATGAATTAATGGAATGCAGATTTATTTTATATCCATTAAACAACCCTGTCTTATATAGCCAGAAGAGAATGCAGATTTTGATGACAGAAAACTGACATCTGTGATACAGACAAGGTAATTTCTCACAGACGTTCATTCATACCACTAAAATTTAGCACTGAACCCAGAAATGATCAACTTTTGTGAGAACAGGAAAGACAGATTTTAAGCATATCTCTAAACACAAGCCAGATGGGTTAGTAACAAACTCCAGTGAAAACAATTAGCTCTACAGACTGCACTAACAGCTTATTCAGTCAATCAGGGCTTTAATTGCTGAAGCAGCAGGCTGGACAGGTATGATGTAATTGCTCACTGACAGGGACAGAAACATCTTCACTGTTTGCAGTTACTGCAGAGCACATTAACAGATGCTAATTTAAAGAAAACTACAAAACCAAACAGCATATTTTAGGAAACATTAATCATGACACAGAGACATGAATTCAAGTGAATTCAAGCTTTTCTGAAATACGTGTGCATTTGATCTTTAAAGTTTAATCCTGGCTTCATTTTCAGTGTCTGTAAATTAGAACCACAGCCTTCAGACCTTTTTGAGTATCTGTGTATTTAAATTTTCTCTTACCCATCTGGGGCTGTGTAACCCAGTCACTCCAAAGGATTCAGTAGGAATGCTCTCAGGTCTGCTATCTTTGGCACTTCCACGCTCCCTGGCATTTGCCTGCTGAGCTGATTGCTGCCACTGTTGTCTCCATGTATGCAGCATTTCTTGAGCCTGTAACAGTGATGAAAAAATACTAATTGATTGAGACCCTTTCTCAAGGTAGTCCCGATTCTAAGAAGGAAGAGCCTTTACTGTTTGCTTTTGCTGCCTTGCAGTACAGTTCAAGGTCTTCTTCATGATATCCAGCCATTTTTTAAGAGTCCTCTAAAAGCTCTGCACAAGCAGGGGCTACTGCATGGGGGCTATTGTACTATTTTGTGTTCTGGTTAAGCAAGCCAATAAGGCATGACAGTATGTGCATTACTGTGGGATAATGGCATGCCTTGGGGAAGTGAGGCAAAAGGCAACACTGAGTGTCTTATACACCCAGGAAGTGTTGTTATACAACAGTTTACACACCCCTGGAATACCTTAATGCAATTATAAAATGGTTCATTTGATTTTATTTTAAAAACTGAGTAATGAGATACAAAAGTTAAGTATTTCTGATCTGTGCTGTTGTGCTGGAATAACACACAGTCATGTAATCACATCTGACCAATCACAGGTCCTGGTTTCTCTTACCCATTTTATAATCTAATTTACAGCCACTTGTTGAAAGCAATTCATTCATGTGACAGAGAATTAGCCCAGATGTGGAAGAGGTGGTTTCATTATTTATTAATTCCCATATTTTGTCATTTCTTTCTTCTTGTCCTCATCTCCGGCTGCAGCCTACCTTTAGTTATGACAGAAAAGTGGCTACCCTTACAGCTGATGCCAATGCTGTCGACTTGGTTGGCCAGCAAACCGGAGTGCATGCCAGTCCTGCCTGCCCTTCCTGGGAGCCAGTGCCTCACTTCTGCAACACAATGATCAAACTAATTAAAGCAACAGTATGTTTTACTCTGTAAAAAATAATCATATAGTTTTTAGCATTAATATACTGTAGTTGTGACATAATCATCACTTAGTATATTATTTTTTACATATTTTTAAAACAGCTTTTATTACCAATTTGTCTGCCTCTTTGCTCTACTGCCCCCAGACCATCAGACCAAAGCTTCACCCATGACAGGGTGCCTCTGCTGCTGCAAGCAGCCGGTGGAGTCCCTCTGCCACGGCTGCCTCCTTGCTGTACTGCCTGCGATCACCAGACCAAAGCTTCACCACTGACAAGGGTGCCTCTGCTGCTGCAAGCAGCCTGGTGGGTCCCTGTGTCCATCGACTGCTTCCTTGCTGTACTGTCTGCAGACCACCAGACCGAGGTAGGCTGCTGAAACTTCTGGCGTATTCACACTGATTAGCCAGATCCATCGACTCTGCCTGCTGACTGACTGCTACACTTTTTGAATTATTTGCTACTCCTATTCCTTTGGACTTTAAGCTAACTTGTTACTAGTTCTGACACTGGTTAAGGACTCTCAAACTGTCCTGTGAATGCTAACTTAAATGTGAATCTAAGCCTGTTTACAACAATTTTGCACTCAAGGGGTGTTTGCAGTTCATGTTCCTTTAGGTGGGTTTTCAGGTTTTAAAATATTACAGCTCTCTTTGTTTTAAGGTCCAGTGGTACCGTACCCTAGATCAGAAACTAAGGAAAAAGTGATACAGCATTTTGTGAACACTTCTTTGTGTAGACCAGGTTTCATTTGTGACACAGTTGTAGCTATGTCCTGCAAACAACCCCATTTTTGTTTACTTTCTCTCCATCCTGCTTAAATGTTTACTTCACCCCGCTCCCCTCAGCCTTTATTATATACTCTCCCTCCCCAAGCGACACCACCCCTAGACAATCTTCATCCTCCTCCTCTCTCACTAATATTGCAACCCCCTTAAAGATATAAGAATGCAATTATAGGGCCCAACACTTGTCAGTGTTAATCTTAACTCTAAGTCTCATTTACTGTGTTGCATCCCTGCCCTGAACTAAGTTCTTATTATAGTATTTGGGTGGTATTTCCACCATACGTATTAGTTTTCCAATCTGCCTAATTCCAAACCTAACCCTTGACAAGAACAAACAACACAAGCTGCACTCTCTCCTACTCACTGCTATCACATTTGGGTCAGTGGGCCCAGGTGTCTTTGGGTCACCTGTCCCTCTTCAGTCTACCCAAGTACTGCCTCGGACTTGGCTGCTGGCTAATAGTACGAGGAGCAACCTCTACAGAGGGCATGCCAGCAGTCCTACTACAATGGGTCCACAACAGGTGAGAATGCATCCGACACACACCACGGCTCTGCCAGGCTACCACCTCTCACACACACCCCTCAGAGGTGCAGAAGCCTCTCCAAGATAAAATAAGGAAATTTAAGTCAGAATCTCTATAAACCTCACATCAAACAGTGAGAAACTTCTCCTAATTCTCCTCCTGTTATCTGGGAATGTGCACCCAAATCCCTGGCCCTCCACTTACACCCAATCTGGGTATCAAGACAAAGGCCTGACAATAGTACAATGAATATTTGCAGCTAAACAGCAATATTTACATGATTACAGGCCTGGATGGCCAACACAAACCGGACATAGCATGCAGGAGACTTTGCTGACAGGCAATATAAAAACAGTGAAATTACGCTACCTGGATACCAGGTATTCAGGAGCAACAGGCATAGCAGAAGGGTGGGGTTCTCTTATCTACAAGGAAGACTCCTTCATGGCTCTGTCCTCCCTATCTCTAGGATGGCCACAGACCACAAGCTCCTTGTCATGAAAATACAAGTCGGACAGCTGGGTAAGACACTGACCACTGCGTCCAGCCTACCTGCCTCCCAAAAATCAACGGATGGTGTGCACAAGGTCCTGGATGCAGTGATCTCCCTACCCTAGGATAGTGATTTACTTATTGCAAGGGATTTCAATATAAACTGGGAAAGCGACAACTCGCCCACTCAAGGATACCGTGGCAAGCGATACCTCACACAAGTAGTCATGAAACCAACAGAAGGAACCACAAGACAGGCAAGAGCTCGCTCATTGACTTGATCCTCACAAACACTCCATCACAAATATCTGAGGTCAAGGTGCTACCAGATACACTTAGCAACCACTCCCCTGTCACCCTCAGATAGTCAAATAAGTTAAAAACAGCCCCTCATCACTATACAGAGCAGGATCCTGAAAAGTGGTCAGTTAGGATTGCTTAAAATGCCCTATCCCGCCATGAACTGCAGCCCACTGACACACTGCCAGACCTGGACCAGGCCCTCAAGTACTTCACAGATAAAGTCAACAATATTTACAACCGATACACACCATTAAAAGGAGGAAAGGGGACCACTAATGGTTGGATCACGGCGAAAGCTCCTAGCCATGATGAAGGAGAGGGACAATCTCTGGTTAAAAGCCAGGGCTTCAGGTAAAGACCATGACCACTCAGCTGTACTGGGCAGCTAGAAACCACTGCACACATGTGATATGGAGGCTAAAGCAGATCACCACAAGGAACTGCTTGATAAAATCTGGGGTGATAGCAAAAGGTTCTGGGAAACGTAAAAAGAATCTCTTGGGGGATGAAGAAAAGAAACCCACAGCTGCTTCACATTAACGGCTCTACTACCACAGACTCACGCCTCATTGCAGACTCCTTCAACTCTGCCTTCACATATCTAAGCACAGTACTCCCTCCTGACTACCTACACCTTGTCAAGGTTCCCTCAGATGATAAAGCACCCAATACCTCTCACCCTACCTTCTACCTCAGAGAGTTACTATAAAGGAGGCAGCATTCTACATAAAAAAGTTCTAGGAATGTCACAACCCCACTCAGCAGGTTAGGCCCTCTACTCCCACAGTGCCAACCTCCAAGCGCAGTATTGTGAACAGGGTAACCCTCCTATCTATTTTGTGGATCGAACCACCTTTGGTCTCAAGTTCTGGAGGGATTCAAACTGTGAACCTTATGCTAGCATACCCAACTGTACAGGCTCAGATAATTCTGCTCTTCAGGGAATGCCAGATATCTTTCACCTATGGGCACCTAACCAGGTATACAAAATGGACCCATAAAAACTCTATGAAAGACCATAGATACATTCTTACCTTTTCACAGTTTGGAATACCATTAAGCTTATGGACAGTGTTGTCAAAATCTTAACCATCCATGCATCACAGGCAAAAAGGAAGGACTTGGAAGAAGGACAGGCAGTCTGTTTGAAATAAGAGGTTTACTTTAAATGAATAAAGTATGTAAAATGTAACCACAGAACACTCTATCCCCAAAACATACAATCACTTAAAAGAACAAGGTAAAATACAAACATAAACTCCTACCACAATACACTTAGGCGTGTCCAACTAATATACCTTCTTACAGTGCTTTTTATTTATTTATTTATTTAGCTTTTGTTGACCGGGTAAGTGACTAGACAAATCCTGCCTATTTTCAGGCATGACCCGGCCCCGGAGGAGGAGGATACAGATGAATGCCAACTGACCTTGAACAGATTAAGCTGTTGGTGGTATTTTTTTTTTTTTTAGTGAATGAGAAATTATTGTCAGGACACGGGAAATTCCCTACTCTTTCCGATAAGTGCCATGGGATCTTTAACATCCACCTGAACTACCACCAATCCAGGCAGATGGGACCTCGCGGTAGCGTCTCATCGCAAGACGACACCTCAGAAGTGCAACAGCCCTCTCATGCTGCACTACAGTGTCAGTACTGGGATATTTAGTTAGCTGTTGTTTCAAGACAGTCCAAACAGGAATGTCTCTAAGTGGAAATAAAAACAGTTAAACTGCCTCTAAACCTGCCCTTCCATGATGTCACCTAGCTCCTCCTTGTAAAATATAAACATTAATACACACAGGATGTCCATCACTTGGGGGTATTAAATAAGGTGACATCAGCAAAACTTGTTTCCCCATATGACCATTTGATCTTGAGTCTTTTCTTTTGATCTAGTGTGTTTTCCTACTTTTCAAAGGCATCAAGAACTTTTTCAACTCTGCAGTTTTCTCACCTAGCTGCAACAGAGTTCTTCAGCACCAGTTGAAATTAACTGCCCTTCCTGAGAATGTCATAAAATGGATATTTTAGTTCCAGACTTCAAACAACACAGATCCTAAACAAGGCTATAAAATAAATGCGAAGTTCTTGGAAGTTAATCACATTACAGAGATCTGCTGTTTAACATATCCTGTTCTTTGAAATGAAACCTGGGGAGGGGATCATCCCAGGAGCACAGGATGTCTCATGAGAGGCGCTCAATAACACATTTTTATATTACAAAATCATAGAGCAGTCAGAACCAGCTGTCTAAGTGTTACAATCCTCCCACCTAGACTGAATTGGAGGGCTCTATCCCCTGCATGGGATGAGCTTCCCAAATCAATTTCTCCTCATAGACACGAGACAAGCCATCTGAGATTTGATTGATCCTCCAGCCCTATGAAAGATTGTCATGTCATACATTGCAAGCAAGACTCCATCTTAACAATCTACCATTAGTTTTCCCATTTGCATCAGCCAAACCAGGGGTTGTGGTCAGTTTGTACCACAAAATGCTGCCCATATAAGTATGTATAAGTATGCTCTAGCTTCTTTAGGGCCACACTATAGCAAGACATTCTTTTTCCACAGTAGGGTATGCCTGCTCCCTCGGAAGTAACTTTTCTATAGGCACACTACAGGTGATCTTTTCCTTGGTTTGATGTCTGACTCAGTACTGCCCCAATACCCACATCTGAGGCATCAGTCTGAACTATAAAGGGTTTGCTATAGTCAGGACTTACATCAGTACAGAACTGCACAGGGACTCCTTCCAGTCTTGTAAAGGCTTCCTCAGAGGCTGGTCCCCAGGTAGTTTCTTTGGCACATCCTTTTCTTTGCCAGGTCTCCAGATGAGGAGCAACCAGGGCACTGCTAATTGGGTACAAATTTCTATAGTACCTGCTGTCCTAGAAAACCCCCTGACCTGCTTCATGCATTCTGGTCTCAAGGCCATGCCTGTATCACCTCTATTTTATTTGGTTAGAGTGGAGCTGTTCCCAGCCACCACCACATGCCCGGGTATGCCACACTCTCCCATGGCCACCTGGCACTTCTCAGCTTTGACAGTGAGCCCGGCCCTCTGTATCCTGCCCAGCACTTCCTAAGGTGGGAAAGGTGTTCTTCCCAGCTGGCACTAAAGATGTGATGTCATCCAGGTATGCCACGGCATACTCCTCAGCACCATTTAACACCTAGCTCCAAACCTTTGGAAAGTGGCCAGGGCATTCTTCATTCTGAAAGGCATTCATTTAAATTCAAATAAGCCTGTCAGAGTGATGAAGGACAACCTCCTCTAGCTCTGTCTGTTAACTCTACTTGCCAATACCCTTGGTCAGGTTAATAGTCGTAAGGGCAGGTCACCCTCCCAACTTGTCCAGGACTTCATCCGTCTGGGGAATCAGGTGGGCATCTGACTTTGTGACTGCATTCAGTCCATGATAGTCCACATAAAAATGAGTAGAGCCATCTGGCTTGGGCACAAGGACTACAGGTGAGGCCCAGGGCTGTGAGATCTCTGGATTACCCCTAAATCCAGCATCTTCTCCACTTCCCCAATGTCCTTTTTGGACAGCCTCTGACACATAAATGCTGTCCGCTGTATGGGCATCTGTGTCCCTGTCTCCACATGGGTGTGTAAGCTAAGGGGTTAGTCAAGCTTGGGTGCAAACAGGGGCAAAGTCTGCTAAAACCTCCCTTTCGTCCTGGATCTTGTCCGGGGTCAGCTGGGAGACACCAACTGCTTCCACAGAGGACTCCTGATTGCTTTCTTCCAGCAAGTCCAGAATGGGGTCTCCTTCATCAGTCACCTCCCAGGACTACTCACTGCAAACACCATGCCCGCTCTATTAGCATATAGCTTCATCATGTTGACATGGTACATCCTTTCTGTCTGTCTTCTGTCAGGTAACTCTATAATATAGTTCACGTCCATTTACCTTCCTAACTACTTTGTACGGTCCTGCCCACTCAGCCTGCAGCTTGTCTTTCCAAACCAAAATAAGGACCACGACTTCCTGACCCACCATGTACAAGCGAGAGCTCTGGTTCTGTGGTCGCACCACTTTTGTTTCTGTTGGGCAGCTGCCAGGTTGCTCTGAACTGTCCCATAAGCTCCTTCAGCCTTTCCTAAACCTAAGAATGTAATCCACTACGGGAGTTCCCTGGGTGGCATGCTTGCCTTTCAGTCCTCCCACATCAAGTATAGGGCCCATGCACCCAGGTCCATATAAGAGTTTGAAGGTGAAAATCCTGTCCGATTCTTGGGGCACCTCCTGTATACAAACAACAGGTGGGAAGGTATTTCTCCCAGTCCCTCCTGTGCTGCTCAGCAAACGCCAGGAGCATTGACTTTAGGGTACCATTAAATCATTCCACAAGTCCACTGGCTTGTGGGTGATCTGATGTCATGCATCTCTGCACCACCCACTCCTCCCACAAACATTTCATCAGGTCCGACACGAAGAAACCCCTAGATTGATGATAACCTCCTGCGGAAATCCAACATGGGAGAAAATCCATGTAAGGCATCTGCCCACTTTGTCTGTCCTCAGTGAGGATAGAGGACTACTTCTGGTGCAGGTGGCATAATCCACCACAGTCAGGATGAATCTCTTCCCTGAGGAGCTAGGGGTATTTAAAGCCCTAATATCCATCCCCCTTCTGAGATTGCTCCTCCACTATGGGCAAGGAATTAGGGTGGCTTGGGTTTTGCCGCCCTTCCCTATTTCTTGGCACTGGTGGCAAGACCTGCAATACTCCTTCACCTGCTGGGTGAAGTTGAGCCCAATAGACATTCTGGGCCAACTGCTGCATAGGGTGCATGGTTCCCAGATGACCAGACAAGGGAATATCATGTGCAATCTTGAGCAACTGCTCATGAAAGCCCTGGGGAATGACAAGCTGCCTGCCCTAGCACCCTCCTCTGTCTGCACAGCCTGAGTATGCATCAGTCTTTTTCTCAATAAACCTTATGTTTACCGCTCACCTCCTTGTGCTCCATCAGAGTCTGCCCAAGTCCTCAGCTTCTCTAGACTAGTGTCACTTTTCTGAGCTGCTGCAAATTCCGACACATTCCAAGGCATGGGACAGATCCCATTCCATCTCTAAACTAGGGTCCTAGCACTAGCATCAGGCACTCAGGAGCACTGTCATTCTTAACCCTCTGACAATGACCCCTCCCTCTTCGTAGTAACCCTCTGTAGCTGTGTGGTTAACGGCTACTGGGGAAATTTCTACCCCTTTTCATTAGTCCCCATATCAGAGACACAGGCTGGGGGACCAGCCTCCCAGTGGTTTCACAATGGCTTCTGTGGGGTTCAAGGAACTCTAATTTTCCCTTGCCACCTGACTATGGATAACTGCACACACCATCCCGTTGGAGACTGTTGCCAAGGATGAATGCCCACTGCTAACGCTTTGGCTACAGCCACCTGTTGCACAGTTCCTCGCTTCACCCCAGTCTAGAAGAACACTAGTGAGGGAAATGTTTTTCCCACCAAGAACGTCTTGTACAGTGACATATTTATTGGTATAAGCTGGCCAGGATGTACCAGATCCCGTTACCAATGTCAAGGGATGCTCCGGGTCCCTTAACCCACGATAAATCTGTACTCCATTCACCATGACTGAGTGCATGCTCCCTTATGTTCACAGGCATGCTTCCAGGGACACACAAACAACCCACTTCTTTCCTAGCCCCCAGTTGTGTATTGCTCACCCTTTTGGGACACTGTCTGCAATATGCCCAGTTTCTTTATGCAACCAACATTCATTTCTTTTCTCAGAGAAATCTTTTTTCTGAAACCTGGGTCTGACTGGTTTTGGTGGGTAGTGAGGGTTTAGCTGCCCTGAGGCAATGCTTTCCCTTTCTGCACTGCCATGCCTGCCTCATTTGCTCTCAGAACAGATCTGCTCTTGGCATAGTGGTCTGAGAGTTCAGCAACCTCTTGTACTGTTTGGGATCTTGGTCCTCCAGCCAGGTTTTCAGATCTACTGGGCATGCCCAGAAAAACTGTCCTAACAGGATCACATTTTCAATTTTGTCTACAGAGTTTGCTTCAATTCCTTCCCACCAATGTTTTAAAAACTGACATTGTTTCATGTTGAGCTCCTCATAGCTCATGTCAGGGCTTCTCCCGAGCTTACAGAATTTAGTTCTGTATGCTTTAGCAGTTAATTCAAATTTTATTAACAGTGCAGCTTTAAGTTTGCTGTAATCATGACTGTCCTCATTGTCCATTTGACCCAATGCATCCGAGGCTTTCCAGTGAATTGCGAGAATAGCTGGAAGCTCAGGACTCCTAGGAATTTTAACCTGAATACAAACTTTTCAAAAGAATTTAAAAGGCATCCATATCCTCCTTCTTTGAATTCAGCTATCAATTTGGAATTCAATTTGTAACCCAGTCCTGTAGTTCGAGTTAAACCAAGCCACTTACCTGTGCTGGTGCTGGTGGTTGAGTCGTAGCTTCTCCAGTTCTATGTTGCCTCTAGCGCCTCGGCTCCTCTCAGTCTGCTTCTCGGTGTTCCACTCCTCTTCTCTTCTTGCTCACTTCTCTCACTCTGCCTCCCTCTGGAACTCCAGCTCCATTCTGTGCAATTCAATCTGCAGTCTGAGTACTCTGGCTCCAGAATGCTGGAGACCTTCCCCTGCTGCTGGCCCTTCACAGGCACTGGCCCTGCTGCCCTCCTCATCAGATCCAGACATTGCACTGGCTGCTAGCCCTTCCACACTCAAGGTTTGGTCCCTTACAGTCACTGTCTGTGACTCAGTTCTCCTGAGTATCTGCTACCATCAGGGCATCCATGAGGTTCTGCTTGGTGACTTTCACTTTGTACAGAACTCCTCTGTCCTGCACAGCAGCTTTAAGCAGTCTACAGTGTGCCGCTGTAGCTGGAAGCCATCTTCTTCCCCAACTACAGCTACTCTAACTTGCACTTTTAAAAATAAAAAACAGGTAGAAACTTGACTGTAAGTCAAGTGATATAATTCTGTGTCCTTTAAAAAAATAAATCACTGCCTTGTTTTGCAAGTGAGCTGACAGTATTAAGCTGACACACTGAACAATAAAAGCTTGTATTACCAAACTTATGCATACCGCTGCCAACCAATCTGTCACAACCCCCACTCAGCAGGTCAGGACCTCTGCTCCCACAGTGCCAACCTCCAAGCGCAGTATTGTGAACAGGGTAACCCTCCTGTCTATTTTGTGGATCCGAATCACCTTTGGTCTCAAGTTCTGGAGGATTCAAACTGTGAACCTTATGCTAGATACCAACTGTACAGGCTCAGATAATTCTGCTCTTCAGGGAATGCCAGATATCTTTCACCTATGGGCACCTAACCAGGTATACAAAATGGACCCTTCAAAACTCTATGAAAGACCATAGATAAATTCTTACCTTTTCTCAGTTTGGAATACCATTAAGCTGAAGAACAGTGTTGTCAAAAATCTAAACCATCCATGCATCACAGGCAAAAGGAAGGACTTGAAGACACAGGCAGTCTCTTTGTAGTAAGAGCTTTACTTAAAATGAATACAATATGTAAAATGTAACCACAGAACACTATATCCCAAAGCATACAATCACTTAAAAGAACAAGGTAAAATACAAACATAAACTACGTCCACAATACATACAGATTTGTTTATCTAATGTATACCTTCTCACAGTGCATTAGTTAGCTGTTGTTTCAAAGAGAATCCAAACAGGAATGTCTCTAAGTGGAAATACAGAATACATTTAAACTGTCTCTAAACCTGCTCCTTCCATGATGTCACCTAGCTCCTCCCTGTAAAATACAAAATTAATACACACAGGATGTCGCTTACTCAGGGGTATATTAAATAAGGTGACAAAACCTTTTACAGGTATAAGTGAAAAAGAAAGACAAAGGGAGGGATAGTGAGACTGAAGGGGAGGATGGGGGCTGTGGAGGATGACAACAGTAAAGCTGACATATTGAACAGGTATTTCTGCTCAGTCTTTACTGAGGAAGAGGAGGTAGTGGGTCTGAAGGGGTACAAAGGGTGAGAATGGTGCAGAAATGGACACAAGTCCCTTTACACAGAAAGGTCCT
The DNA here is from genome assembly GCA_016271365.2 of Neoceratodus forsteri. Taxonomy (NCBI): domain Eukaryota; kingdom Metazoa; phylum Chordata; order Ceratodontiformes; family Ceratodontidae; genus Neoceratodus; species Neoceratodus forsteri. The sequence continues at coordinate 32,183,473 of CM028133.1, read as the reverse complement.
GAAGGAACTGGAAGTAATAAGAGTTGATAAAACAATGAGGCCAGATGGGAGATTGCACCCCAGGGTCCTTAAAGAACTAAGAGAGGTGGTGGCTGAACTCTGGCTATCCTGTTTAGCCGATCACTGGAAACAGGAGGTACCCAAAGACTGGAGGACAGCAGATGTAGTCCCCTTATACAAAAGTGGGAACAAAGAGGAAGCAGGGAACTACAGACCAGTCAGCCTCACCTCAGTAGTGGGAAGATCGCGGAAGCACTACTGAAGGAGAGATTGTGGAACATCTGGTTGTCAATGGACTACAGGACCCAAGGCAGCATGGTTTCACCAGGGGAGGTCATGTCAGACCAACCTCATTGAATTTTTTGACTGGGTGACTAGGAGGTGGATCAGGGAGGGCAGTGGACATGGCCTATCTGGACTTCAGCAAGGCCTTTGACACTGTGCCACATAGAAGACTATTACACAAACTGGGGAATATGGGTGTGGGCAGGACAGTAGTGTGGTGGGTAGGTAACTGGCTGGGTGGCAGGACACAGAGGGTGGTGGTAAATGGCATCACTCCACAGAGGGAAGAGTGACCTGTGGGGTACCACAGGGATCAGTGCTAGGACAGTCCTATTCAACATCTTCATCAGTGACATTCATGGACCTAGAAGACAGAATTTCACTGTTAAGCTGATGACACAAAGCTCTGTAACAGAGTAGACACCAGAGGGTGTAGACAGAATGAGAAGCGACCTGAAGAAACTTGAAGAATTGTCAGGGTTTGGCAGTTGAAATTCAATGCAAAAGTGCAAGATAATGCATATGGGGCACAAAAACCCTGGCACAATATATCAGTTGAGGGTGAGGATATAGCATGCACTAAGCAGGAAAGGGATCTTGGGGTTATCATCTCTGATGACCTCAAGGTAGGAAACAGTGTGACAAGGCAGCAGGTAAAGCAAATAGGATGCTGGGATGTATAGGCAGGGCATTACCAGCAGGAAAAAGGAGGTCATAATTCCGCTATACAAGACACTAGTGAGGCCCCACCTGAGTACAGTGTACAGTTCTGGAGACCATACCTACGTAAGGACATAGACAGGGTAGAGAAGGTTCAGAGGAGGGCAACAAAGATGGTGCATGGATTGCATCACAAGTCCTATGAAGACAGGTTGAAGGAACTGAACATGTACTCCCTGGAGGAGAGGAGGGAGAGAGGGATATGATAGAGACATACAAGTATCTTACAGGGAGGAACAGGGTGGAAAACACTATTTTAAGCGAAAAAGATGTTCCAGGACTAGAGGGCATGGGATGAAGTTGGAGGAGGACGATTCAGAGGAAACATGAGAAAGAATTTCTTCACAGAACGGGTGGTGGACAAGTGGAACACCCTGCCAGAGGAAGTGGTGGGGCTGAAACAATCACGAGATTTAAGATTAATGGATAGACATAAAGGAATTCTGGAGGTCAGGGGTGGGCAACAGACTTCTAGGAAAACAAACTGAACTTACAAGCTCAAATGGGCAGACTGGGTGGGCCATAGGCCTTATCTGCTGACACTGTCTATGTATCTATGTATCTATGTGACATCAGCAAAATGTGTTTCCCCATATGACCCTTTGATCTTGAGTATTTCCTTTGATCTAGTGTGTTTTCCTGCTTTTTCAAAGACATCACAGAACTTTCTACAACTGCAGTTTTTCACCTAGCAGCAACATAGTTTTCAGCACCAGTTGAAATTAACTGCCCTTCCTGAGGACATCATAAATGGATATTTTAGTTCCTAGCTTCAAGCAACACAGATTCTAAACAAGGCTATAAAATGTGAGTTCTTGGTAGTTAATCACATTACAAAGATCTGCTGTTTAACAAATCCTGTCCTTTGAACTGAAACCTGGGGGTCATCCCAGGAGCACAGGATGTCTCATGAGAGACACTCAGTAACACATTTTTATATTACAAAATCATAGAGCATCAGAACTAGCTGTCCAAGTGTCACAGGAAAGACCAGAATAGGTAGTGATGGAGTAGACATAAAGCTGGTGTCTCAAACACTTGACGTGCTCATCAAGCCTATTACAAAACTATTCAACAAATCCCTGACTCTGGCACAATTCCCGCCACCTAGAAGCAAGCACTGGTCACTCCTGTCCACAAAAGTGGGGACAGGACCAATGAGTCAATTACAGGCCAATCTCAATCCTCTCCAACTATCCAAGGCCCTTGAGAAGATTGTGGCAGACCAACTAACAGAGTACATCAGCAAATACCAACTGCAATGCCCCAACCAGCATGGGTTCAGGCAGAGGCATAGTGCCATGACTGCCCTTGTAGAATTCACCGACTATGTTCACAAAGCTATGGATGAAGGCAAACTAATAGGGAGGAGTTCACAGTCTTAACAAAAGCCTTCAACACCATCAACCACACCTCTTACTGGCCCAGCTTCAAAGCCTCTGGGTGGCTGCCAATGCAACACTCTTGGTTCCAAGACTACCTGTCCTTCAGGTTACAACAGGTAAAAATAGGACAAACAGTGTCTGACCTCAAGGAAGTCATGCTTGGGGTCCCCAGGGATCCATCTTGGGACCACTGCTCTTCAGCCTGTTCCTAAATAATCTCCCTCAAACCTGTGATGCCAAGATAATCCTATATGCAGATGATGCTGTCATCCTCAACAGCAACTCTCGAACTGAGCCACTCTAAGCAGCACTTCAGCACTCCTTCAGTAAAACAGAAGACTGGTTCTGCGAGCACAAACTTCTGCTCAATTACAAAGAAAAAAACAAGACCATGCTCCTATCCAGTCCCCAGCTCAAGAAAAGGTTCCCCACCATAAACATCGCCAACAATGTACTCGCCCTTGGAACAGGTACACTTGAAATACCTTGGAGTCACCCTGGACCACACCTCATCCTACACTCAACATATTGACCAGGTAGTCAAGACAGCCAACACCAAGCTTGGTGTGCTTACAAGCACAGAAAACACCTTATCACAGCAGCCATCTGCATGTCAGTCACGAGCTCCATCCTCTCGACCATTGACTATGGCCTGGTTGTCTACAGTGCAGAATCAGACTCTGTGCTCAAGAGGGTGCACTTAGCTCACAACAAGGCCCACAGGCTCATCCTGAACGGTGACTGAATAACTCACACCTGTTCCCTCTATGACATACCTGCTGTCTCTTGGGTGCAGGACTAAATTCCTCACATGCCTCCTAGGCAAAAAGCATTACTGAGGAAAGCCCCCGCCATGTGTAGCAAGCATCTTCTCCCTCCCAGGCTCAGAATACATAACCAGAAACAGAATGCAGGGGCCTTGTGGTGCCATTCTGACACACAGCTCTCAGACAACGTGCCTTCTCCTGGAGAGACCCTCTGTGGCTTAACAAGGTACCTGAGTCCATTTGGAACTCCACTAGCCTGTCCAGCTCTCAAGCACTACCTGACCTCCAGTTTTGTATGCACCTGCTTCTCCAACAACTGATAGACTCTGGATGACAAGGCCTGGCTCTGCTAACAGCAACTATTCTCAGCACAAGATAGAAGACACCCTCCCACAGGCTCCTTGACAGTAACCCTGAATCCTCTAAGGGCTGCTCCTGTACACCCTCCCCACCTCAGTCTCCACGCTAGGATGGGTCTCTGCCTCCTGGCCTCAGCCCTGCCACCTTGAGCACTTTAACTAGAGCCCCCTCCCCTACCAAAATCCTGTCCTTACTGACCCTCTGCCCAACCTAACCTCTAGTGCCTCTGCACTTACCTGCACTTGTAATCACCTAAAGTTGATGTCTGTATGTTGTACAGTGTTTTAAATGTCTAGAAACTCTGTAACCTTTTCCTGATTGTTGTGCTGTTCAGTGTCTCAAATGTCCTAAAACTCTGCAACCTTCATGACTGAATGTCTGTACTCTGTTCACATGACATGGAACCTTTGTAAAAGAGCCTTGGCTCAAAGGTTATTTTCTAAATACCAAATAAATAAATAAAAATTTATGACTCAAGTCATTAAACATGGCCGCCACTAGCAACTGTTTTAATATATCTCCTCAAGGTTACTGTTTTTGATTTCATACTAAATTAATACTGCACATATATTAGGAGGCGCCAGTGCACATTTCTGATACAGAACATTATAGCACCACACATATATATATATATATATTTAATTTCTTCATAGTGGGTGTTATCAGAAGACAGGATCTTTTTAAAACTCCAAAGTCTAGTAGGCAAATTCAGAAAAAACTCCTCATAGCAAACAAAAGGAAGGACACATCAGGGCCACACACACAAATTAAAACACTCTGCACAACATATGTTTTGCAAATTCTGATTGTAGTACTACCTTAAAAGGTCTTCAGGACAATGCTGTTGTTGACTACCTTCAACTTCCACTCTAAGGTTCTTGGTGTCCTTCTCTCCCTTTGTCCAGACCTTAGAGTCAGTTGTTAACACTCTAGTCTCTGATCTTTATACAAGGGAATCAAAACTCCGCCACCCCTGGAACACTTTACAGAGAGCATCTAGGTGTATATTATAGCAACAGTACTTGCTAACACAAGATACATGTTTGCAGATGTTTACTGTAGTACTCCTTTAAGATAACTCATTACTAAAAACTCAAAACTATATTATTTACATGTATGCACCCCTCCTGGTATCTGGGGTATGAATGATAGTAAATGCCTGTGGCGATGAGTAGTACAACAAGGAGGCAGCCGGTGGACAGAGGAACCCACCAGTCTGCTTGCAGCACAGAGGCACCCTTGTCAGGGGTGAAGCCGTTCTGGTGGTCTGCAGGCAGTACAGCAAGGAGGCAAATGGCAAAGATGACTTACACTTTCCAGGTCCTCTGAAGGTAGGGTGCTGGGTTATGAGAGAACTGATGGTTAGTGGCAGCAACAGTCAAAGAACTGAGACAACACTCCATTTCAAGTAACCCGATGGGACCCCATTTAATAAAAGCAAATGATACAACTCCATGGAGCCAAGAATTAATGAGTTCATAGGGGACACCCTTATATACTGGGACCAAGATGATCACATCAGTCAAAGAGTCAAGAATCTCCATGTGAAAGGATACACCTCACAAGACTTCACAAATGCACCCTGAGTCCATACATCCATATTTTTTTTTTTTTTAGTCTTTGGTAACTGGGTAAGGCCCACTAGGCACAAGTGCCTGTTTTCAGGGTGACCTAGGAGCACTGGGCGGTTCAGTGACTTGTTCAGAGTCACACAGTATGCAAGTGGAGATTGTGAGAATCAAACCAAGGTCTGGTCTGCTGGGTGTACCAAGCTTGTTCACAGCTCATTACTCTAATGTCTAAGCTATACTGCCAGCCCATATCAAGGGGTGTTATCCAGATGACCCCTAAAATTCAGGCAGCTCACTTATCTATAGGCACCATCAAAATGATTTCATGGATCTATATTTGCCTCTAACCCCCCCATAAGACCCACTTGTTCCATCGTCTCAGAACTTACTAGCCTCCCAGCTCAGGGTAGCAGGTTCTATCCTCATTAAAGCTCCATATCCACCAATCCTTCTGGGTGACTGTCCCAAGAATTAATGTGACATGTCCCCAGTGGGGAATCCAGCTGATGCTCCTTCTCGGCAGTACATTCAGATCGATCCTTCTCCTTGACTCTGCCTCAGTCCTTAACATATCTCCCACTGTGGCCACCCATTTCTCATGCTGCTGGCCACTGGAACCACCTTCCCTGTAACCGGGAATCACTTGAAATAGCTGCCACCACTCAGGAGCCCAAAATTTTTCATCGCTTTTCCCTGAAAATAAAATCAGCACCTCGGGGCAATCGCCCCGCTCCTCCGGCACCAACCTCACACCTCCTTGGCTGCATACTCCTGCAGCCATGAGCAAACCAAGGTACTCCTGTGCACACAGCAGTCCCCTATGCAGCAAAACTGTTAACCCTTTCTGTGTGTGGGTTGAAATACTTAAGATAAAACCCTACAGTGTACGTACGTCCCGATACACTAACTAGGCCATAAACCCCAGGGGATACATACAAAATTATATTGAACTGTAATACTTTTCTTTGTTTACTTTATCATAATGTTGTTCTTCTAAACATGTCAGATAGTGCAGTACATATTTTACTGAGTCTTTCTGAAAGCATCTGAGTGTCCCCAGCTGACCTCACATTTGTTGTTTGTGACATCACAATCTGTTGTCATGGTGAGCACCATGATGCCATAAACACAGACACTATGATGTCATTTGGGGAAAGGCACATACTTTTTATACTCATGTCTTAGACAGACTACCAAGATGTGTCATATACCCTGGAAAGAAGAAACAAACAAACAAAAAAAAAATATATATATACATATTCTATAGTAAATTGTAATAGCTGAAACATTATGTTTATGAATGCCCATACAGAAATGTAGAGCTGCTCTTTAAGGGAAAGACACATGCACACCAAGACTGTGGTAACTGTGAAGAGCAACAGTGAGCGCAAAGGTGTAGACTAGCTTGCAAGGGGACTGAGTAGGGTGATGGTTGTGAGGAGGAAAGATTGGGTAAGTAGTGGAACTAAGCACCCCTGTCTGCCCTGAGAAGTTATGTCAGGTGAGAGAACATGAGCCAGGGGACTCTTAACAAGCCCCATTAAAGAAAGGCAAACTGTTTTCTGGCACACCAGCATAAAGCAAAACTAAAATGCACGTACAGATCAGTCAAATGTTGAATCTGCTGCTGTACAAACACACACTGATGTTACTGAATGCAGCAGGCTGTTCTGGGAATCATTACGTGGCAGTCACCTCACTGTATGTGATGGGAGCTGCTGAAATGAAGAGTATCAGTGATGCAAACAGTTATGTAACTGGATATTGATCCTGCTACTACTCTATCACCGCTGATTACAAAGGATTGATTCTTGCACACTGAATTATTTATACATGTCACCAGATAAGATCATCAGAGATACAATGTTATGCTTACACTGGGGTCCTGCTTCTAACCAAGTTTGTTATTGGGAGGTTCAGTGACTTGCTTACTGAACAAATGTGGCTAGGATGGGATTTGAACCTAGATCTCCTGCTTCAGGAGCCTGCACTCCAGCCATTACACTTCACTGGTTCATTTATACTGAAATGCATCAATGTATGACAGAGGATACCCATGCTTTCCTGTTGAAGTGTCTTGCAATCAAAATTCGTGCAGTGATCTTCTGAGGCAGATATATTTGGGGGATGGGTCTGACTGATGTTTAGTGAGTTAAATGCTGAAGTATAACTCCTTTTAAAGTTTGGGAGACCAAAGTATACCAGTTGTTGTTTCAGATGATTACTGAACAAGGAATGCACATAGGGGATACACAACCTACATTATCTATAGAATGGGGGTGCATAATGAAAATTGTATAGAGACCCAATGGATGGGATGTTAAACTCTGAGAGCAAAGCTTAATAAAATTATTAAAGTATTATGTATAATAATCAGCATAATAAGAAAATCAACCTCACAGTATGAGGATGAATGGTAACTTGATGCTCAACATTTGAAATGGTATGGTGCCAAGGCTGGGTGGGGTTAGGTGTTTAGTGTATTTTATTTTCATTTGCAAACATTTCTGGTCTCTTCACACATCCAGTGAAATCAGTATATAATTAGCCACATGTTGTTCTCCATATAATATCCAGAAGTAGCTCAGGAAGCTCTTGAAGGGTATGCAAACAGGATGACCCCACAGTCTGTTTGAAAGTAGCCTGGCAGATCCTCAAGCCATTCTGGGAGACTCATTGAGAATCCCACTCAAAGTTAGAGAGCCCCATTGTTTCACACTGCATGTCCACCTGCTGTGTTTGCCCTGTGGAACCCTGCAGTCAACACTGTCGACAAGTGGTAGCCACCGTCTGCTGTCAGTGGCGGGACAAAAGAAACAAAAGAACCAGTTTAATAATTGTCAGTCTTATGTTGGTTTTTTTCACAGCTGAGAGGGCTCGTGTCTGTTCTTTCTCAGTCTCTTGGGATTGTCTTCCCTGGGACAGTCCGTTTACATTTTTAAGACACTGACAGTGGAGAGCCCTATCCCTCTTATTCCCAAGACCCACCTCCATGCTTCAAGTCCACTGGCCAGAAATAATGTTTGAAAGAGGGAGGATAGATGGGGTTGTAAAGTGGATGGCCTCGTTAATATTTATAGCTCCTTGGCTATTGTAAATGTCTGTGTGTCTGTGTGCAAGTGTATGCTTGGCCTGGCAGTGGTGAATAATGACACATGCTACCTACTACAAATGTGAATGGAGAGTGGCTTTCTCTGGCACAGTGCGTCAGAAGTCGGATAAAAATGGACATCTCCAAGGGTTGCTGGAATTGTAACTCTCAGGATTATTAGAAATTTATACATCCCACATTCATTCCATTTAGTTTAGCTAGACATTTAAAGAAAACTCTATATTTCTGCTTTTGTGATTACTGTACTAGATAAAAGTCAGTTTCTCTGCATCCCCATCTGGGCTGGTTTACAAGCCATGCAAGCCACTCAGCTGCTGCTATATTGTCTTTAGCTGAGGCTGGCACCATATCCTCTTGTGTCCATGGGGCTGAACACAATCCAGGGAGACCCTCTGTTTCTAGGGGTAAAGTGGTATGGGTTCAGGGTTCACTACATGCGCGTTACACATCTGTACTCCTTCCTCAGTTGTAGAGGTGAGTTCAACTTAGGCCTCCATCTGAGCTGTCCAAAAGTATCACATTGCAAGAATGTTAAAGCAGTTGCTACACTTTACAGACATATATATTCAGTTAAGCACACAGGAATGCAGTCCCATAATGCTCTCCTGGTTAGCAATGCAAAGACACGTTGATCCTAACCCCGTAGTGGTCCCTTTGCATACACTGTATTCCCTCTTGCATCTAAAGAGACCCCTGACCACTTCTTTTCCTCTTTTAACACCAATGGGTGACATTATACCTCAGGTCAGAGCCTACTGTACTCTGCACTGAATTATCAGAATCTCCCACCTTGCTATCTGATTTGGGTTTAACATTTTTTATACAAACTCAGTGACACTTTAGTAGCACGTAAATGGATGGTGCAGGCGGCATCGCCTCTTTAGGGACTTTTGCTCTTGGTATTCAGGGGTGCCCTAGTCTCTCGGGAGCCAGAGCTCACTCCGGCCAGTTTCCCTGCTGAAGTCTGGAGGCCATCTTTGTGCTGAGTGCCTCACGTCAGCATGATACCACTCACATGCCAGCGTGCGGATACAACTTGACGTGCATACTCCAGCCCGCCCCCAGGCAGTGACTAACAATCGCCCCACCCTCTGCCAGTGGCAGTATCTGCAGTGTCCATCCCCATGTGGGATCTCCTGTACACAATGTAGGCACATCTCCTACCTCCATCCACAGCATGGTCTCTGTCACCAGGCCTCTCTCCAGCATCAGCTCAACTGGTAGCATCACTGGAGCAGGACTGCAAACACCCCCAAAGGTGAAGGCTCCATCTTCAGTGGGACCCTCCTCTCTATTGCAAGGCTAACAGGTACTCCGGTTGAGGAAAAAGCCCCTCAGGGTACGAACATCCTATCAGTGTCTCCCTTACAGACTCCTGTGATCTACACTAAATCATAATGCCCTCAAATCTCAGAGCACTGGAATCTCCACTGCTGTCATGGGCCAGTCCCTAGGAGTTACCAAGCAACTGGGAATCAAGATGAGTTAGTCTCAAAAACTGTCTCCATGGGCAGCTGCTCATGTGAGGCCCTTGCCAAGTCAGCAGACAAGCGAGCAATCTGAGGCAGGCCCAGTGGTGCTGAGGGTGAGGAGCTGGGTGCCCCACCGCGCCGTGTAGGTGACCCAGGTTCAGGAACAGACTCAGGCCACTGGAGGTCAGCAGGGAAGGAGAGATTGAGCATCCAGGGACTGATCTCCTCTCCTGGGGTGGGTTGGATATATCTCATCACTCCTAAGCGGCCCAGGTGGAGATCGGGAGCCTTATATGGAGCGATGCAGCCAAGGGGTGGAGCGGTGGTGGACATCAGCACTTACGTGCACAGATGTCATTGCATGTCCGCGCTCAGGGAAGCTACCCAAGTGAAAACCCCAGCCCCAGGGATAGGTGATGGCAGCCCCTTAAAGCCCTGCACCTCACGCTCAACGTTGGGCTCAGTTCTCCAGCTCTCCCAATCCCTCACCCAGCCCTGACTCGGTGCACTGGATTATAGTTAGGCCTTGGGGTGGACAGCGGCCCTGCCTGGAGGGCTCAGAGCCAGGGGTCTGTCGGGTCGGCTGGAGTGGGAGTATGTTCTCAATTTCCCAAAGACCAGACTTCAGGCAGGGTGATAGAACAGCAGTGGTGCGAGGGTATGCCTGAGAGGGTTCCCTGGCCAGCCGATACTAGAGCTGAGGAAAAATAAAAAGCAAGTGACCTGTGGTTATGACCTGAAGGCACAACTGGCACCCTTCTCTCACACTGGTATTCTAAGCTCCTACCACTTGACTTCCTTGTCAGAGGCATAATCAATGGGCATGCTCTGGGCCTGGCATTCTATGTAACCAGCTGTGTCCGCCTCCCGCTGGCAGGAGGAAGTTGTTACATCTGGTGCAATATTTTGAGCCCTAGAGGTGGTTTCTGCACTGAACAGACTTTCTTGACCCACTGAGACAGAGTGTTCAGAGAGTCATGCAACATGGTGTGAGATCCAGGAGCTTGCTGGGGTTTCCACAGCCCACTGGTGGAGAATAAGTGTAGTGTGAAAATCAAAATTTAAATACTTGTAAATTTTCTTTCTCCGACTGCTGGTCTCCAGGCTCATCACTGATGGGAAGTCCTTCTTGGTACCCCGTGACAGGCAGGATAAAAGCTCTGCAGGATGAGTACATTCTTCCCTCCACTTCCTGTAGCCACCACTTTATTTCCTGCCTTCCAAGAGTCAGGTTCTCTGCAGGGGCTCTGTCATCGGAGTGACAGAACTGAAGACTTCAAACCGTAAGTGTGGAATTTATTTTCTGGACAAGAATTTTCTAGACAGTGAGGATTTGTTCCATTTTCTGGGGTTAGCTCTCTCCATTGCCCATGGATTCCAGTCTCAGCCTTGCATGCTGAACAGACTGGCTCCCCTCACCTTCTCCTTCCGTGCTCTGAGGAGCTGCAGCAGTGCTGCCTTTTCGCCTCCCCTCCACCCAATCAAAGACAGTTATTCTTGGGGAGCATCAGGTTATTTATTTAGTTGTAATATCAGAAAGACCTTTGAGCATGAGCTCTTTTACAAAGGTTTCATGTCAGGGTGGAGAATAAGACAAAACACAAATATACTGGTTACAGGTTCAACTCATTAGGCATTAAGAGCAGTTACATGAGACTTCGACAAATAGGAGAAAAACAAAGCGGTTGCAAGAGGATACAGCTATATCTAATTTGTTACCTGGGTAGCTCAACCCTGGAGACCACCAAAATCCACTGATAGACTATGGCTGAGAAAGTGGGTGTGGGGGTTGAGAGGAGCAATACAAGAGAGTTAAAGAGGATTGGTAGCTTGCTTGGGCCCTAGCTAGGCTGGGATGGGGGCAGGGTTTCTAGGTTTCCGTGCTGGGTGCTACCTTGGGTGTAGGCTTGTCTTTCAAGTAGGGCCTGAGAAGCAGGTGCATTTTGAGCTAGACAATAGGTGCTGTTTGAGGCCTGTTTTGAACTGGGGCAGGCTGTTTGTCTGTAGTTTCAGTGGGAGTTCATTTAACCAGAGGGGGTTCTGTAGGAGAAAGCACGCTGCCCAAGTGAGGTTCGCTGGAATGGGATGGACAGTGCTTCATTCTTCCTCCTCTGGTGATGTGGGATGAGAGAGAACCTCAAGCAGGTTTCCTATGCAGGGTGGGGTTTTCCGAGTCCTTCTTTCCCAGGAGACAAGTTTGGTATTTGATCCTATCTTATAGAGTTAAGCCAGTTTGTACACTCATACAGGGTGCAAGTATGAGTGTATTGGTTTCATGACAGGGTCAGGTGGCACGCCTTATTGAGTGCAATTTGGACCCTGTTGAGTGCAGTATCAGTGGCAGCTCCACAGACCACTAGCCCGTAGTCTATCATGGAGTATGGAGCTGGAGACTGAGATTTGGAGTGCTTCGGGGTGAGGAATTTCTTAAGTCTGTAGAGGGACCCGATCTTTGTATTTACTGCTCTGACAAGGGAGTCTATATGGTTCGTATAAGTGAGAGAGTCATCAATGGTGACCCTAGGTACTTGAACAAGTGTATCTGCTCAATCTGCTCACCAGCGTTATTGGTGATTTCGAGGGCAGTGTGCCTGCGTTATTGTAGGGGCTGGATTGTAGCATGGTCTTGATTTTCTTGTAGTTCAGTAGCAGCTTTTGCCTACAGAACCAGTCCTCGAGTTTATTGAAAGAGTTCTGTAGTTCTGTTTGTAGGGCAGCCTGGGAGGTGCTGCTACTCAGCAGCACAGGCATCGTCTGCATTCAGCATGAGTTTGGTGTCACAGGCTGTGGGTAATTCGTTAACAAAGAGGCTGAAAAGCAAGGGTCCTAGCACTGATCCTTGAGGGACTCCTAGGAGTACATCTCTGGAGCAGGATAACATTTGCCGATTTTGACTCACTGGCTCCTGTGTGATAGGTAGTCATTGAACCAATTCAGGGCATTTGGAGGCACACCAGTCTTTGGAGCTGGTGTAGTAGTAGAGGGTGGTTCACGGTGTTGAAGGCTTTGGTGAGGTCAATGAAGATGGACCCCACCAATTTGCCTTCATCCAGCCCTTGTGAGCATAGTCAGAGTATTCCAGCAGTGCCATGGTGGTACTGTGTTTTGCCTGAAACCACGTTGGTTTGGGCAGAGCAGATTGTACTTATTGAGGTATTCTGTGAGTTGGTTTGCCATGATTTTTCCAGAGCTTTGGATAGTGGGAAGAGGATAGATATTGGCCTGTAGTTTGATACCAGTGCCTTATCACCATTCTTGTGCACTGGAGTTACCAGGGCTTGCTTCCATACCTCTGGAAATTGAGCTAGAGCCAAGGATTTATTAAATAGCATTGTTATGGGCATGATAAGAACATCAAGGGTCAGAGATAGTAACTTCATGTCTAGCCCGTCACTCCCCAAGCTAGTTTTGCCTCGGACTTTCCTGACCATCGTTTGGGCCTCCTTTGCTGTCACCTTCTCAAAGTAGAAGGCTGGGTGGTTAGTTGTAGTCAGGTTGGCGCAACCTTGGTCCTCAGTCAGCAGAAGGTAGTCTGGGGGCAGTACTGGAGACAGGTCTGTAAAGGCCTAGTTAAAGGCATCAACAATGGCTAGCGGATCTGTGGAGGTGCGTTATTAATATTGAGCATTGTAGGATTCTGCTTCTGTTCTTTACCAAGCATGTTTTTGAGGTTGTCCTAAAACCTCTTTCCATCTCCCAGCGTTGTAGAGCTGGGTCTTATGAAGTTGGCCTTCAGCCAGATAAGTTTAGTGCACTGATTTCTAGTGGTTTTGTAGCATTGTAAGTCATGCTTACAACCTGAGTTTAAGGCTTTTGCCCAGAGGCAGTCCTCTCCTTTGGAGGGAGAGGAGCTCCCATCCAACCAGCCATTTCCTCCCCGATTCTTCCGTTTTGTGCGAGAGCATAGATATCACAGATGGAATTGAAACCCTCCATTGAAAATAAGTTCTCTGAGAAGTGCAGGAGTTATCCAGGAAACCCTTTCCTGGCATTACTGGAAAATCATGGGCCTGTACCTGAATGGGCCCACATTTCTGCACTCAGCGCTGCTGTCCATCCATGACTACATAAGGTTAATACGTTGAGAGCTCTGCATCCCCCCTTTTAAATGAAATTGGTGAGGTGAGGTGTAGGCAACATAACACATATATAATTCAATGATATTTATGGGGAAAACAGACCTCACCCCAACAAAGCATACAGTGCAAAATGTAAATGGAGAATGCTGTAATTAACCTGAGAATAGTAAAGGGTGATCTTTCATGTCTTGGAGAAGTGGGCCCTATTTGGATTTCAGACTTTCTTCCACAGTTCTCTGTTATCTCCTTTCCCTGCCATCCATTTCATCTGTGAGCACTGACTTTGGGCCTTAAGGAGGTGCACAGCTATCCTTTTATTCTCAGCAGATGGTTGTCATGGTTATGGTAGCAAATAAGAGAGATGGAGGACTACATTAAAATAAATATACTGTATACCAGGATGGGTTCTGGATCATGAAAAAAAAAGTAATATTTTATTGTAACCCTAGCTGGCGCTATCCCAAGGGCTACTACCCTCCTGTTTGACTAAGGACAGGTTGAGGGCCTAGGGCCTATGACGGGTGCCTCCACCCAGAGGTCAGGGTTTGTAGTGGTTAGACTAGCTTGGCCACAGCCCTCTGGGACACTGAGATCCCCTTCATTCCCTCTAGTGGCTCACAAGTACCCCAGAGTTACAGCCCCAATACCCCACGTACACACTGTTCACTCATATAGATACCACTTACCCCGAGACTGATTCTGCAGCATGTCTCTGAGGACCCCTGTAAAATAAGGTTAAACAACATACACAGCAAACACAATACTGTTTCCATAAATTTCGACACCACAGACAGTATATAGTATAACAACAACAAATCTGATTTATTTGGGGGCAGTAACACGGAAGGAAATCAGGTTAATTGGTGGCATTAAATCACAGTACTGTGCACACATACAGGGTCTGAAAAGTCACACTCTGGGCACTCAGGTTGGGGGGCACTAGCCAGGTCCAATACCCAGGATTGTCTGGCAGGTGCAGATGGATGGGTCCCTGTAGAAGAAAACAAATTATCACAACACCTAATTGTGATCCGGAGCTGGATAGCTCAGTCCACGAAGCAGGTGTAACCCCTAGATGGCGCTATCCCGGGCTACTACCCTGCCTGATTTGCCACTAACAGGTTGAGGCCTGGATCCAATGGCGGGTGCCTCCACCCAGAGGTCAGGGTTTGCAATAGTTAAACTTACTTGGTCACAGCCCTCTGGGACACTGCAACCCCCACTTTCTTCCCACTAGTGGCCCACACAATATATCAGAATTACCTTCACAGTATACACTTACCCCAGGACTAGTTCGGCACTGGGACCTCCTGTGAAATAAGATACAGTGCAACAATCACAGTACAGTACTTTAACATAGACAAATACCTCAGGAAGTATAACTTTGCTGAAACAAGCAGCTCTGATTTATTTAGGGGATATAACAAGGACAGGGGAAATCAGGTTAATTAGCTTATCACTTTACTATCTACCTATGGCTCTGTACAGGCCTATCCCTACCAGTTACTGTCCCTGGGTACCCAAGCCCTAGTGGCTAGTCCAAACCGTGGTGCTGGTAGGGGCCCTTTCACACAGAGAAAGGAGAATTAAACAGTCAGCAGTACAGTAATTCCATTTGGATTAATGTGGCAATTCAACAGGGAGCGACCCTGAATTAGTACTCACGACCTCCAAACAAGATAGGGTCCTTCAACGTCAGCAGGCTACTGTTGAGCTCCACGAGACTCTTCACACATTTATATGGTAAAAAGAAAGTACTATACCAGGCAGGCTGCTTCTCTATCCCGATCGCAATTACTGCACAATACCGGGAGAACACACAGCAGATTCAGTTCCTGACAGACAGAGTGCAATCAACAATTTCTCCAGTCTTCTACAGGGTGAGCCTGGTTTCTACTCTTCAGAGATCCTTTGATTCTTTTCACAGGACGGATTCAGTCCTAACAAGCTGTTACACAAGCTGCAGACCGGAACTCTGGGCCTTACACACGTTTTTGACTAAAACTGCACACTGAAAAGCACAGGGCTCCTTCCTTCTTCACTGCAAGCTCAACTGAAACTCCAACCAGACAAAACCGGGCACTTCCTTTGAGTTCCTCCCAGTTCTTGACTGGATTGGCTGTCACTCACAATAGACTGCTCCTGTTGGTCCAAAAGGTGCGAAGTCTAAACTACATCTCCCAGAGTCACTGCCCATACAATCCTCTTGTGGCTGGCTCAAATTATGAGTCAAGTTCTGATTCGTCCAAGGCACCATTTTAGAGCTAGCTTACCCCACACTGATTGGTCCAGTTCAGCAGTTCAAAACCAGAATGGGGAACTAGGCAGACACAGTTCTGACTGCAAAGAAAGCAGGTTAGACAAACTGTAATTTCATTATTACTCTGAATGATTTCTGGCAAACAGTTACATCTTTCAGATAGGTTCCCTTTGCACTCCTAGTGACTGCAAAATGGAGTGAATTGGCGGCAGTTCGGTGGTACTCAAACAGAAAGCACACAGTCCCCATACAAACTAATTATGTCTGCAAGCAGACAGCTCTTAAAGAGACAGTACCAGAGGCTCTAAAACACTCACTGATAAATGGCTTAAATGCAAACACCATTCAGGCTTGGAGCATTCAAAGCAAGCTCCTGGAAGTCTTTTGGGAACCCCCATTTGCAGGGGTTACAGGAAACAACAAGAATTAGATGACAAACTTGTGACTGAAATAGACTGCAGAAGAATACCCTGATTTGTACTCACAATACCCAAGCTGAGGACGGATGGTAGATGTTCTTCTGGATTGCCAGAACAACAGGGCATGGAGACAAGGTCCTTGTGACTGGACCCCACTGTAGCTGATAGCAAACGTATTTAGTCCAAGCTAAGCTGGGGTTTGCTTCCAGCTTCAGCACACAGCAGGGGATTGGAAATAGTGATTTCCCACAAGCACTACACACATTTATATGTAAAAGGAAAGTACTATACCAGGCAGGTTGCTCTCGATCCCGACTGCAATTACTGCACGATACCGGGAGAACACACAGCAGATTCAGTTCCTGACAGACTGGAGCGATTCAGCAATTTCTCCAGTCCTCTACAGGGTGAGCCTGGTTTCCACTCGTCAGACTTCCTTCTTTCTCCTCACAATCAGATTCATTCGAACTGGCACTTGCAACGGCTGCAGGCCGAACCTCAGGGTCTTGCACGCCGCTTCCCCCATCGAAACTATACACCACAGAAGCACAGAGTTCCTTCTCACTTCACTGTCACAACTGATCTGAGCTTCCAGTCACAGAGCAGGGCATTCTTAGCTCCACACCTTTCTGTTGGTTGGTTCGGCTGTCACTCACAATAAGACTCCCTCTGTTGGTGGAAAAAGGTGCCAAGGTCAAAACTACATTTCCCAGAGTCGCTGCCCATACACTTCCCTTGTGGCTGGCTCAAAATTAAGAGTTCAAGTTCCGATTCATCCACAGGCTCCATTTAGGGCTCCTTAACCCAATTGGCCCAGCACAACAGTTCAGGAAAAATGAAAGCGCTACACTGAAACAATTCATGCTAAAATAAAGACAGGTTAGACAAACTACATTTTCTCAGTCACTCTAAACGATTTCTGGCAAACAGTTATATTTTTCAAGAAGGCTCCCTCTGCACATGTAGCGGGCAGAACGGAGTAAATTGGCAGCAGCTTGGGTGGATTCGAGCATTAAATACACAGTCCCATACAAACTAATTAAGTCTGCACAGCTCTTAAAGAGACAGTACATGGAGGCTCAAATAGCACTCACTTGGAACCACATTTAAACAGCTCAGACACCGAATACCACCCAGACTTGGAGCATTCAGGCAAGCTCCTGAAGACTTTGGGAACCCTCATTTGCATGGGGTTACACCATTAACTCAGTCACTGGAGTAGGCTCTGGAGTCCTAGTTAAAATCCAGTATCATTTACTCTACTTGGTTTCCAAACTGAATAAACAACTTGTGCTTGATATTCCAGTTTTAAAGACACAAGCCAGCATAATGGAATGTTTTGCACAGTGCAGAGTGTGTTTGTGCAATTCAAACACCACTGTAACTGGCTTCACCCCCAGTAATAAACCCCATTTGTACTCATAGCTCAGTTGATCTGTGTCAGTGGAGAAATTGTCCATGGCAACCCAAACCTTGTCCGTTCCTACAGCCTTCATTCTCACTGAGCATAACAATAAACAAGATGGGTATAGTGTCTCCACTGAAATCAAATACTGTGCCCTGTGACATCAACTCACTTCTCTCACTCTGGGTGTGGACAAAGGGGAAAACTTCACTGATGTTCCTTAACTGTTGGTGGCTACCTCTCAAGCAAACACTCTCCTGGGTCGCTCCTCCAATTGCTGGCACTCTCCAAGCCTTCCAGGACCCCTTCACCATCCTTTATGGATATACACACCATTTCTCCCTCTCTCGACATCTAATACATAAACGGCTGTATGAGCTCCCACACTGAAGACACCTACAGTCCACCAATACTGATCCTTACAGTAGCCACTTGCAACAATCACAGAGGCCCAGTTGAGGTTCTCCTTCTAAGCTACCTACACCTCTACATGTCTAGGTGCTGCCTACCACAATGTCCCTTTCCCCAGTCTTGAAAACTTGCAAACTGTTTCATAGATTTTGCTTCAAAATAAATAAAAACATGGTTTCTCTCTCCAGATCTTTGTGTTGGGTGCCATGTGCATCCCCAAATCATTTCTCCTAACGCATGGGTCGTTGTTTACTCCAGTAGGAGCCAATCCCAGTTCTGCCAGTATCCTGTTATACCAGCTGTATGCAGTCCTCTGGTGCTGCACATACACGTGCCAGTCCCCAGCAACAGGCCAGGCCCTATTTGCCTCAACCTCTCTTTCATGCAAAAAAGGGGCCCTGGAGGCACAAAGTATTTAACCAACCTTGCATAACAAACAAAAACATTCCCAACAGCCTGCCCAAAGGTGGAATGCTGTTAAGATAAAATACACTGGGAATGATGACAATGTTCCTGATGGGAAATCCGTGATTTATGAATTATTAAAGGCATCTCTGGGATTGGGGCAAATGAATTATTGCATTTATTCATGTTAAAGGGAAGGGACTTATGACATCAGCTTTAAACAGGTACAAGCCTTAGAAAAGTTTTAGCAAAAATATATTGTGGTCTAGGAAACCCTCTATGGCAACCTTTCTTCCCTATTCCACTAACAAACCCCACTGTGAAGACCATTACATTACTTTTCGGGATTGAGGGTGTAAACATTGCTGATGTTTAATATTGGCTATGGCAAAGATGTGACATCTTACATTATAAAATGGGCAAAGGATTCCTAGCAATCTGATTGGTTGTTAGCCATGCAGTAGATCTGTCTAATGCACAGTTAAAACAAGAAACCCCATTTAGAATACACAGGCCCATTTTATAAGTGCAATAAGCCACTCCAGGATGTGCATTAGACAGTTTAATGCACGGCGGACCTGGACGTGATCAGCCTGTGGCCTCGCGGCTCTACCACGTCCTCTAGCCATGCATTAGATCTGTCTAATGCACACCCCATCGTGTCTTATTGCTTACGTGTCCCATACCCATTTTGCATAAAGATTTAATTTGGACTGGAGGGTGGAAGGTAAAGGTGCAGTTTGGGGATTTGTCACTTACCTGGCAGCTTTTACATAGGCAGAGCCAGGGGTTATGTTGTTACCCTGGATAACCTAAAATATGCCATAAATGTGGACTCAGAACTCATCTAAGCCCTGTCTGTGACAAGCCTAGATGTAATCTTTGTTTAGAATATGGACATGTTAGTCTGGGGTGTCCCTTCCCTTGCAGGTGCATTCTTACAAAGAATGTTGCCGGGCAGCCCATAATCATCTTGACAGGGTTACGCAGGACCAGGAACAGCTCATTACGGAGTCCCAGGCAAAGGCCCAGGAAGCCAGGGAATCTGGACCCCACCCTTCCCTGAACATTGAGAGCATGCTGCACATGTTCCACTCTCCCATCCCTCAAGAACATAGTTCTGCTGATGGACCAAAACCTGTTCCTGGACAGGACTATTCTATAATTACCGTATCCCTTTTCCCATAGGAAACAGTTTTTCTCATAGGTTCCATAATTTTCAATAATAAAGTAGTGTTTATTACAGCAAACACACACATGGTTTCTTCACTCTCTTTGCAGCCCCCTTCAGTTCCTCGCTTCCGATCGCCAAATCTCTGGTGGGAGACTGAAGAACCGCCACTCGAATGCAGCAGTAAGTATTTAAAAACAAAATCTGCCACGACAAACTTTCTCGGCTGCCTACAAAATAATAATAATAATAAAAAATATTTAAACAACACGGAGTGCAACCATGACCACCCGCTGTAACTTAACCAGACCGCAGCCGCCAAGCAACTTCTTTTTATTTTGTACAATTGCTGAGGTAACAAAGGAGACAGCAATTATATAAAATAAAGTAATAGGCAGTGTGTGTAAACTCAAAGTTTACATACTCTCGAGGTTAGATGCTTTCACAAACCCCCGAGCTTTGCTCTGGGGTTTATGTAGCATCTATCCCTGTGTGTGTGTAAACTTCTCATTACACACACCACCCCTACTTCATTCTATATGTCAATGGTGAACACATGACACCTGTTGTCCCAGCAGATTCTATTATGGCCCAAGTAAATAACAATGAAGAGGGCACATCTAGTAGCACAGCTAGAATGCAGACTGATGAGATGCCCCCCACCTCCAGAAGCATCAATGATTATAGTAAAACATCTAAAAATTAGTGCTTTAGAAAAGGTCTGAGCCTGTTGCAGCTACAAAACCCAGTCTTAGAAGGAACAGATTCAGTGCTCTATCTAAAAGAAAGCAGAGGGAAGATTCTGAGGATGATGAAGGTGATTCAGACACCTACTCTGTTACATCCTGTATTATGGACTATTCCACAGACTCCCAGCCTGAAGTACATACAGCAAAAAAGGCCAGATGTATGGCTACAGCAAAATCTAGAAAAGAATAAGACTTCTTTCTCCTCCCGAATGTGTAAGAGACCGGCATAACCCCACTGACCATCAATGTTCGCAGCATTGAGAATTATAAAAACACCTCACAACTTTACAGATTTTAAGTGATCTACCAAATAATATCATTTTATTTTACAGGACAGAAGAATCAAAACAATACATGAAACATCACAAGCCAAACATTTGTGGTTACAGGGATGTTCTTTTTTGTCCCAAGGAGAGAAGTTTGTGATGGAGTAGCAATTTTATTAAGCGGGTATAATTTCAAAGTCAAAAGATGAGTAGAAACTGTACCTGGAAGGGCCTTCTTATTAGATTTGACATATAACACTTATAAATTCCATCTGATAAATATCTATTCTCCACAAGGCATAGTTTTAAGAATAGAACTGTTTTGCACAATACAACCTTTTTCTGCATACAGACAAATCATTTTTAGAGGTGATTTCAATTGTGGCCTCTTTCTCTTACAGACAGAGGAGGCAAGCCCTCCAAGATGTTCAGTAACATGCATTATCTAAACAATCTCATAAAGACGGCAAACTTACAAGTTGGGTTTACGGTAGTGCACCAACTGGGAGGGAAAATGTATGTTAATGGGGTGCTAGCTACCAAAATTGATTTTTTCAAAAATATTACTGTTAACAAAGCTTGGACAATACCATTTGAAACATCAAAACTTTTAGCAGTTTCTTGTCACTGCATTATTGGAACACACTCATTCCACAAGATACATTCACACTGGAAGTTAAATAACCGCTTATTATTGTGTCTGACCCTCTGAATATTCAGCAATGGGAAAATCTTTTTAGAACTAGAGTTTCAGTCATTGACTCATACTGATTCAATTGTGGAGTGGTGGGTAGATACTAAAAGGATTTTAAGATTTTTTATTAACCAGGTAGTTATGAAAGGAGAACTAAATATTTCTAGTATCTTAGAGACCAGCTACAAACTCCGATTTCCTTAGCACATGAAAGAAACAAAATGTAGGAGCACAAATTAAACAGCTTAAGGAAAAAATGTTCCAGTATCAAATATAACAAAACAAGACGCTGAAGCTAAATGCTCAATTGGTATATGAGGCCAAAAACCTACCTTGGATATTTTTAAGGGATGTGCCTATTATGTAAACCAAACATGAATGAAATGCCTTTTGGACCTAGAAAACAATCAACTACATACTACACCTAGAAAATTATGGACATTGCACAAAAATATGTATTTAATATGTTTGGGACCCCTCAACGCTACATTGGATAACTCCTTTTTGAAAGATGTAAAAATCCCAGTATACCTTAATCATATACAACAATATATGGTACTGTGTCTGAAATTACTGAAGCAGAAATTCATACTGCTGTTAAAGACCTACAAAAAATTCGGCTCCTGTACAGGATGGCTAATCAGCAGAACTCTATAAAGCGTTGTCTTCGCAACTGTGTCCTGTTTTAGCTATACTCTGTAATAACATTGTACAATCTGGATCTATTCTTATAGAAATCTTTCAAGCAATCTTAATTCTACTTTTTAAAAGAGAACTGCGCTGAACCTTAAGGTAATTTTTCCAATAGAAGCTGTTTTTAAAAACTGGTTCAAATTCTGTTATTATTCCATCTCTAATTGCCTTTTAGTAACCTCAGTGGTTGTTTCTGATTACACTCTGGTGCTAAGTGCCGTTTTAGAACTGTATGATGTAATTTGTCCCTCTCAACCACAGAGTTCTACAGTAGAACATGGATGCACTGTTCCAACAATGGAAGAGCTGAGTAAGGAACATAAACTTCATCATACAGTTCTAAAATGGTACTTCAATGTCTGTGTAGATCAGAAACACCCAACGGATAACTAAACCACCTGTAGAGATTGAACAGCAACATAGTTTAAACTAGTACTTAAAAATGAACTTCTATGGGGAAATTGACTTTCACGCTCTGTGCAGTTCTCCTTAAATAAGGCAGTCTGATAGAAACATAGAAACATAGAATTTGATGCAGATAAGGACCGCTTGGCCCACCCAGTCTGCCCCATTTCTACTCTGATGGATAAGCTGCAGGTCCTAGTTAACCAGCAGCCTACTTCTTCCTACCCCCCACCCCCTAGAATAGCCTTATGACCTGTCCCATGCATGCTTGAATTCCACCACTGTTTTTGACTCCACAACCTCCTGAAGGCCGCTCCATACATCCACAACCCTCTGTGAAAAAATGCTTCCTTAAATTACCTCTGAGCTGCCACCTTCTACCTTCAAATTGTGCCCTTGTTCTTTTCACTCTTTTTTGAAAGATGCTACCCTCTTGGACTTTGTTGATTCCCTTGAGTACTTGAAAGTTTCTATCATGTCTCCCCTCCCTCCTTTCCTCGAGGCTATACATATTAAGCTCCTTAAGTCTCTCTTCATATGTCTTCCGGTGCAGACCCTGCACCATTTTAGTTGCCCTCCTCTGGACAGCTTCCATCCTGTCTATGTCTTTGCGGAGATTGGGTCTCCAGAACTGCCTAGTACTCCAGATGGGGTCTCACTAGCTGTCTGTACAGAGGAATAATAACTTCCTGTTTTCTACTGGTGATGCCTCTTCCTATGCATCCCAGTATCCCCCAACCCTCCTTGCTGCCCTCTCACATTGCTTTCCCACCTTTAGGTCATCTGATATGACTACCCCCAGGTCCCTTTCCATTTTGTTGTTGTTAGTATCTCACCCCCATTGTGTACTCTTCCCTGGTTTTGTTTCCCCAGGTGCATTACCTTGCACTTCTTAGCATTGAATCTAAGCTGCCATACATCTGACCATTCCTCTAACCTTGCCAAGTCCTTCTCATCCTTTCCACTCCACCTTGTGCATCAACTCTGTTGCAGATCTTTGTGTCATCTGCAAGAGACATACTTTTCCTTCCAGTCACTCCTGCAATGTGTCGCTTATAAAGACATTGAAGAGGACCGATCTAATACTGACCCTCACGGTACCCCACTACTAACCCTTTTTCAGAGTGGACTCCATTTACTATTACTCTTCTGTGTCCTATTCTCCAGCCAATTCTTTACCCAGGCTGTCATCTTGGGACCCACTCCCAGGCTGGCTAACTTGTATATTAATCTTTGTGTGGGACTGTGTCAAATGCCTTGCTAAAGTCTAGGTAGGCCATGTCCACAGCCCCTCCTGATCAACTACTTTGGTCACCCAGTCAAAGAAATCTATCAGATTTGTCTGGCATGACCTTCCCGCTGTAATCCATGCTGCCTTGGGTCCTGTGCCCCTCTGGCCTCTAGATACTCAACAATTCTTTCCTTCGAAGTGATTCCATCATTTTCCTACCACTGAGGTTAAACTAACAGTTTGTAGTTTCCTGCTTCTGCCTTGCTCCCACTTTTGTGAAGGGGAATCACATCTGCCCTCCTCCAGTCCTCGGGTACCACCCCATCCTCCCATGATTTGTTAAAGAGGGTAGTCAGTGGTGTCACTAGTTCTACCCTTAGTTCTTTTAGAATTCTGGGATGAATCCCATCAGGCCCCATTGCTTTGTTCACCTTCAGTTTTAAGAGTTCTTTCAGAACCCTTTCTTCTGTAAATGGGCTGGTATCAACTTCTGTATCCAGAGTGTTTCTACTGTTTGTTTTAGGTACGTCCCCTCTTCCTTTGTAAATACTGAGCAAAATATTTGTTTAGTATCTCTGCCTTTTCACAGTCACCCTCTGCCCACCCTCCTCCCTTTACTAAGCCTCACTATCCCTCCCTTGGTCTTACTTGCTCCTGATGTACCTATAAAAGGTTTTATCTCCCTTCTTAACTGAGTTGGCTATCTTTTCCTCGGTTTGGGCCTTTGCTGTTCTGACTGCCTTCCCAGCTTCCTTTTGCTTTAACTGATACAGTTCTCTGTCCTGTTCCTTCTGTGATTCCTTGTACTTCCTGAATGCTTTCTTTTCTCCTTGAACCTTCACTGCCACTTCCTTTGAGAACCATAGTGGTTTCTTACCTCATTTCGTTTGTTTATTTCTTTACACAAAGACTTGTTACTTCTGTGATGGCAGTTTTATTATTCCCTATTGTTCTTCCACCCTCCTTCCTGCCCATTTGCTAGTACATTCCTTAGGCACTCATTCATTTTGACAAAGTCAGCCCTCCCTAAAATCCAGTACCTTTGTCTTTGTATGGCTTGACTCTATTGCTGTGTTATTATGAACCATACTGTTCGGATGGTCGCTAGTTCCCAGATGGCTACCCACTTCTACATCTGTGATCTCTCTTCATCTCCATTTGAGAGAACCAGGTCTAAGATTGTTCCTCTCAGTGGGCTCAATACTAGTTGTCTAAGGCACATGCCCCTGTAGGGCATCTAGAATAACCCACTCTTAGAAGTGGCTGCTGCAACTGCACTCCAGTTAACATCTGGCATATTCAGATCACCCATCAGCAATATCTCCCCTTTTTCTGCCATACTAAGTATACTTTCTATCATTTCCTTGTCCATTTCCTCCCCTGAGAAGGGGTCTGTATCAATCCCTGTGCGGATCGTGATGCCATGCCAGTCTCCAAATTTACCCACAGTGCTTCTTCTCCTCCCTGTTTACCCTTTTGTTCTGTTGCTTTGATTCCTTCCCTATGTAAAGAGCTACTCCTCCCCCTTTTACCCTCCCTGTCCCTCCTGTAGATAGTGTATCCTGGTATGTTTACATCCCAGTCATGGTTTTGTGTGTACCATGTTTCTGTGACTGCCACAATATCCAGATGTTCCTCCTCCATCAAGGCCACTAATTCAGGAAGCTTGTTACTCAGACTACGGGCATTGGTACTCATTGCTCTCCATTTTTGATGGCTTCTTTCTGTTGCAGCATCCCCACTGACCTTTCTACTTCTGTCTTTTCCCATTTAGTACCCTGTTTTGTAGGGAGGCTGGGATTTTCTGCTGCTTATCAGTGCCTCCCCTTGACTAGTTAAAGCTTGCCAATGAAGCATTTAAACCGATTGCTCAAAAGACTTATTCCCTTCCTGGACAGATGCAGACCATCCTGCCAGTATAGGCTGGTGTCCTCCAGGTGGAACCCCAGTCCCCAATGAAGCCAAACCCCTGTGCTCCACACCATTTTTTCAACCACTCATTAAACTGCATGATGCAAAGTACCCTCGCCTCCTCATGCCATTTACAGGCAGCACCTCTGAGAAGGATACTGTGTGTGCTACTTGTCTTAGGCCTCTCCCCAGTTCTACAAAGTCCTTCTGCACTGCTCTAAGCTCATGTTGAGCCAAGTCATTTGTCCCTAGGTGGACAATGACATCCAGCTCAGACTCCCGTGCAGCTGTTCTCGTGATCCTGAGGATGCTTCCTGTCCCTCAAACCCACGACACAAGGCAGGCACCTTACTTCAGTTTTCCTGCTCCCCCAGTTCTATCCCCTAATAATTGAGTCCCCACCAGGAGCTGCTTCCTTTCCTTGTGACATCCTCTGCTTCCTTCCTGTGGGCCTCCCTTGTGACAGGTGTCCTCAGCCTCCTTAATCTCCTCCTGTGGGTGCATCCATAGGGAGCTGTGCTCCCCAGAATGGTGTATGGATTGTGGAGTGGAACAACTGACTGGGTGTGCCTCTGTTCCACCCTCCTCACCCTCCCTGAGCCCACAGTGGTCCAACTGCTGTGCTTTCTTTGCAACCTCTGAGGCAGTGGTGGTGGCTCTGGTGCTCCCTGGATGGGGGTTCCTTCCTACCATCCAGTCTGGCCTGGGGAAGGTTTTCTTGCTGTCCAGTGTGGCCTGAAGACGGGCAACTTCCTCCCTCAGGGCAGAGAGTTGTCTGCAAATAGGGCAGCATCTCAGCCTCCAGAAAGACTCCCGGAAGACTGCTGCCCCACAGCCATTACATTGCACTACTCCCCACATGACTATGTACTTTTTTTTTTTTGCATGTGTGTGCTTGTGTGAGTGATTGGTTTGTTATATAGAAATATATATATATTATACAATGTGTGTATGATATTTTCAGTGCTGTGTGCTAGAGAGGATATGACATTGATATGCACTTGCACTCTTGAGGAAATGATGTCAGAACCCCAGGTATAAAGGAACTATTTCCGGGGTGGGGAGGGGTGGGAAGGGTTGGGCCTAAACTGTGCCCTCACAAAACAATCAGCTAAGAGCTCTGACCCACCGCTCACGATGAGTGCCTTCCTGTCTGCAAGATACTATACACAACAATTTGACAGAAAAATCCCTGCTAATCAAACAGAGAAAATCCAGACATTCATGTCAGACACAGGTAAACCTCCCCAGCCCCAAAACAGCCTGGTGGTTTGTGCTCTGAAAGCAGTCAGCCCCAAAATAAGTGAGCTGTGCTTTGAACTCTTCCTGCACTGAAAATCTTAAGAATTATAACAAGACTGTCTTTTCCTGATAATTGTAAATTCCTTATTTCACCTTTCAGTTAGAAGCAGCCTCCACCTGCAGTATATCTGCTACAAAGCAAAGACAATTGAAAGGTTCCCCTCTCTGTTGTGAGCACAACTCGCTTTCTTGCAAATCCTATGTTCAGTATTGCAGTTCCCAACAAGAGATAGTTTGACTAGGAAAATTAAGTCCAGTGTTGCAGCTTGCAGCCAGAGGTAGCTTCACCTGAAGACTATGAGGTTATTGGAAAACTGGAGACCAATAAGTCTCCTTAATGTAGATTGTAAAATACTTACTAGTATTCTAGAAAAGGTAGCTGGTGCTTGCTGGAGTTGCAATAACACCTGTACAAACATGTGCCATCCCCAATAAGTCTATTTTTATAATTTAATCTTCTAGAGGACCAATAGCAAAAGGTAATCTGAACACCATTCTGGTTTCATCCTTTCACTGGATCAAAAGGGCATATGACAGAATGTGCCACAGGTATATCTTTCATATTCTCCATGAATATGGGGTTCAAGTAGAGTTTATTCTTGGCTCAAAATTCTGTATAATGATGCTCATATAGTGCATACATACATGGAGGATGGGATCAAATTTTCAAACAAACAAGGGGTCAGACAAGAATGCCTCTTAAGTCCTTTATTGTATATTTTTGTGATAAATCCACTCATTAGCATATTCAAAATAACCCCAAATTCCCAGAATAAGACTATCAGAACATCAAGTGACAGACAATATTTGTATTTACGCAGATGATATCCACTTATGTGTACAGGATGAGTCTGCAGGACCTGTGGTACTGTCCATTATATCATTTGAGGTTGAGTGCAAAGCTGAATTATTTAAAAAGCCAAGGCCTACAAATGGCATCTATGAAAAGAGACAAAAATATTACACATGTTGCAAATATCCATATCAAATTAGAACCTGTTAAAATGTTGGGAATAATCTTTGGAACACGAGATGATGCGTCAGCTAATTGGCAATCAGCAGTTTTACAGCTAATGCTCGGTACAGCACTGAAAACATAAACTAATTTCCAAACTAAAACAAGTTTTTTTTACTAAAAACATTCATTCTTCCACAGTTTTTGAATGTTGCACATATTATACACTACTGTTTACTATGGAAGTGAAAATCAATAACATTTTCTTTCAAAGGCTCTGGCGTAGCAGGCTAAACCCCACAAAAAGGGATTGAATGTACCATGATTACTGCTAAAGTGGGATTAGATGCACTTTGTTTTTTCATTGCATATTTATTTATAGCAATTTTTAGGGGTGATTGAATGGCTATATTACTCTTTGGCATAATGTCACAGCTCAATGGTTTCTCCTATTCAAAGACAAATGGAGGAAAGAACCTAACAGTTTCTACTGTCTTTGGAATTAGGACCTACCACCACATGAATCCAGTTTTTTTTTTAACTCTCTTTATACTCCGGGCACCTGAGGAACTCTCTCCAGCTACTTCCCATGATCCGACTCTACCTCTCTGTCTGAAACTCACCATTATCAGGCGCTCCAGTCCAGCAGATCCCAGGCTCTGAGCCCCCAAGGTGAGGCCACCTACGCCCTGGCGCTTTATCTATAATCCAATGCACTGGGTCTGGAGTTGGGGAGGAGCCCTGGCTGATGAGCCCAACAACGGAGTGTGGCCAAGGCATTGGAAGCGCCTTCACCTATCCCCAGGCTGGGGATTTTTTCCTTCTTTGACCCACAGGAGCGCAGCCATGCAATGATGTCAACACGGCTGCCATGGATGTCAGCTGCGCACCTTCCACACATTTGTTGCTCCTGCACTAGTAGTACCCTGTTCTCCACTGGGGTCTCTATTGCACCGACAGACCTGGATCCCTCCCCAGGAGAGAGGAGAGCAGTCCTCTGGATGCTTGATCCTCTGCCTCCCCTGCTGACCCCTGGTGCCCAGGCTTGTTCCTGAACCTGGGTCGCCGGTGTGGCACAAGGTGTGGCATCCAGCACCTCAACCCTCAGCGTCACCAGGCCAGCTCGCATGAAACCAGTTTTAACAAAATTACAGCAATATAAGTAACATTTAACCAGGAAAGCTTTTACTTTGGTATCCTACGAAAAAATTTATTCAATACCACAGTTGTCATTTTGTGCAGTAAATCAATAAGATATACAGTAGTGTTCTAATCATTACTAGACAAAAGACTGCCTCTTTAAATGTTGGATGTTAGTTGTATATTTTGCCATGGAAACCTTGGAGTTCATAATTCTCTCAAACACAAAGCAGTAGAGGAATGCATATGCCCCGCAATCCTGTGGACAAACATTGGAAATACAGAGCATTTCTTCCTCACATGTCCTTTTTCACAACAATTTTTGACTCTGTTCCTACAAGCTTGGGATGATAAACATTTTAATCCTAGTACATATGAAATACTCATTCTGGAGATATACCCTTTTAAGTTTAAAAATGTATTTTATTTTATTTATTTATTTAAAAGTTTAACCAGGCAGGCGTCAGGAGGAATACCTCTCATTTCCAGAAGCGACCTGGGGAGGTGGGGATAGGAAACATTGATTGGTACATACATTTTTATACAATGTGGGTAGATTCCACTAGCACACCAAGGCCGATTTTTGCAGCTCGTTAATTTTATTTATGGCAAACCAGACATGCCCTTATTTTACAACAAAATAATTCACAGGTATGCATATTATCAAAACAGATAAAGCATTTCTCAGAAATGGATATTTGTTGGAAAAAATACTGCAGAGGACCATCTTTGGAGTGCCACGTGGAGAGGGTGGGCAGAGTAAAACCAGATATGACTAGAAATAGAGAAAAACCTTGTACACCTTATACTGTAGAACCAGTGGCACGTGGTTCAAACAGTCACTGACCTAGCTGGAAAAAGTCCACACTCATCAGGTACAGTGTCAAAGCAGTGCTTTTATCTTGTGTATCAGCCAGTCACAGTACAAGCAAGCAATCAGAGACTTACATTTGCAAAGGCATAAATGAACGTATACTGACCGCCTGGCCACTCTCAACAATGTGGGTGTTGCAATACTGTAGTTTAATGATTATACATCTTTAGGTGTGGTAAAATCTTAGTTAATGGACATAGCACAGCCTAATTGAAATTATACTTTAACTTAATCTTTCCAAATCATTTTGAAAATTAGCATGTTAGTCTCTTTAAAAGGCAGACAAGAACAGCTTATTGGCTCGCTCAAATTTGGGGTGTTGTACAACTGACGCATGCCTACTCATAAGCCATCAGTTCCAAACTAACAGACCAGGCACATAATCTGATGCAGTAAAAATAGGCCACTCTGAAGCAGTTATTCAGAATGTAATTTCCAACTTTTGTAGAAGAATGCAGCAGACATACACACACACACACATACACACACCATCATGTTTCTTGAATAATCCCTCCACAAAACCTTTTAATGTCTTTATATGACATTGCAGAGGGACTGAGGGAAGGTATGTCTCTTTGCAGATGACACAAATATCTGCAACAGGGTTGATATGCAAGGTGGGGTGGAAAGGATGAAAAGGGACTTGGCAAGGTTGGAGGAATGGTCAAATGTATGGCAGCTTAGATTCAATGCTAAGAAGTGCAAGGTAATGCACCTGGAAACAAAAACCAGGGAAGAGTACACAATGGGGGTGAGAATACTGACAACATCAAAATGGAAAGGGACTTGGGGTAGTCATACAGATAACCTAAAAGTGGGCCACCAGCAATGTAAGAAGGCAGTAAGGAGGGTTGGGGGGATACTGGGATGCATAGAGGCATCACCAGTAGAAAACAGAAAGTTGTTGGCCCTCTGTACAGACAATTGGTAAGACCACATCTGGAGTACTGTGTATAAGTTCTGGAGACCCCATCTCGCAAAGACATAGACAGGGTGGAGGCTGTCCAGAGGAGGGCAACAAAATGGTGCAGGTTCTGCACCAGAAGACATATGAAGAAAGACTAAAAAGCTTAAGATGTACAGTCTCGAAGAAAGGAGGCAGAGGGGGACATGATAGAAATTTTCAAATACCTCAAGGGAGTCAACAAAGTCCAAGAGGAGCATCTTTCAAAAAAGATGTGTAAGAACAAGAGGGCACAATTTGCAGATGAGGGGAATGGCTCAGAGGTAATGTTAGGAAGTATTTTTTCACAGAGAGGGTTGTAGATGCATGGAATAGCCTTCCTGAGGAGGTCGTAGAGTCAAAAACAGTGGGGAATTCAACAAAGCATGGGACAGACATAAGGCAATTCTAGTGGGCGGTAGGAGGAAGTAGGTTCTTGGTTAACTAGGATCTGCAGCTTATCCATTAGGTAGGGAAATGGGCAGACTAGGTGGGCCAGCGGTCATTATCTCCTCAAATTCTATATTTATATATATATATATATATATATATATATATATATATATATAAAACAAATGTTACAATTAAATATACTAAAGTTAAGCAACGATTCTGTTGCAGTGGCGCATATGAAAATTGCAACAGAACAGTGGGCAAAGCAAACAGAATG
This sequence comes from Neoceratodus forsteri, assembly GCA_016271365.2. NCBI lineage: Eukaryota > Metazoa > Chordata > Ceratodontiformes > Ceratodontidae > Neoceratodus > Neoceratodus forsteri. Next base: position 32,151,818 of record CM028133.1, on the reverse strand, counting down.
CTGGGATGCATCAGGAGGGGATAAACAGTAGAAGGCAGGAAGTGATTCTCCTTGAACAGGTCACTGGTGAGGCTGGACCTGGAATACTGCATAAGGTACTGGAGCCCACACCTGAGGAAAAACTGCAACAAGGTGGAGGCAGTACAGCACAGGGCAACTAAGATGGCGCACGTCTCGGGATTTGACATACAAGGAGGCCGCAGGGCATAAGCATGGACACCCACAAGAAAAAAGGGAAAGGGTGACATGATTTCTTTCTGTAGAGCTTTTGTTCCTGGTGGTCACCCATGCCTACCATCAGGCCCTCACTGTCCCCGACCCCATCAGCCTCTCCCCAACCGTCACTGCAGTGAGGATCCACAAGGAGCAGGGCCCAAGAACAGTTGGGGCCATCACACATGTAATGAGGAGACATGGGCTTTTCTAGTTTTCTACCCACCCACTCGAGCAATGGCGAGCATGGCGAGCGCATGCGTGGAGAAACCGAGTGCTCCTTTCACCCTCCTCTATGTTACATCAGTCCTTGACCCTGCTCGACACTGGCTTCCACTGGGCATCGGCCAAGAGCAAGGAACTATACCTCCCAATCTGGGAGAGATGACATCAGCTCAGCAGCCGCTACAGTCATCTTCAGCTCTCCCCAGCGCCCAAATTTGCTCTCGAACTCAGGTCGCTGGCGTAGCACAAGGTGTGGCATCAGCACCTCAACCTCAGCACCACCGGGCCAGCTGCAAGGGGTGACATGACTGGTCATTCAACAGCTGTTTCTCCACAAGTGTGAGTTATTTATATTACACTGTGTGCAGCTTTTAGGAACATACAGTAGGGAAAGATACTGATGTTTCTTGATCTTGCCAGCAACCAGAGAAATACAACAAATGTGAACAAGTAGATACTAGTACTGGCCCAGGTATCTGTTTCAAGTTCAGCATTGCAGAACTGGCTGCATGACCTAACTATGGACAATGGACTTAAACCCATGAAGATTCTGGACTTGTGCTAAGCGACTGGTTTAGTGGCGATGAAGCTGATCTGGGCGTGCTGCCTGGCATCCAATACTAGACAGTTACTGATGCTTGCACTGCCATGTAGTAACGTCTGGGACATGCTTACAACCTATAATGGCACCATATCTGGTGCAAACTCCACATACCACCGACACCATTTACATGCAGAACACATCCTCTTTGCCCTGCAGGTGTGACCCATGACACTGCCGGTATGTATATGTGTCTACGAGTCACAGTAGCTAATAAGGGGCCCATACCTGAGACTAGTTACTGTGCATAACTGAAGCCATGTGCATTACACTCACTTGGGGCCATTCATTCCTTACTGTACAACATCTCTTCTGCCTTGCATGGCTCTCAATCAAGCAGCAACAAAAACGTCCTGGGTACATGTCTGTACCAGTTCCCAACCCCTACAGATTTGTTGGAGGGAACAGGTGCATTTTATTGCAAGTACCACTGTTTCGGCTCTACCTCCATGGTGTAGGCCACGTGACATCATCAACCAGAGCCAAGGTAATCTTCAGTCGCACACATGTATATGCAGGATGCTGCCATGTAGCCAGACTGCATGACTCCAAATTACCCAGCATGCAGCGCAGGCTCGTGTGGAGATTCCTGGACTGAGCAATGAAGGCAGAGGCCATAACAGTATAGCTACTACTGTAGGTTAATCCCATCTTAGAAACATAGAAACATAGACTTTGACATCAGATAAGGACCGCTTGGCCTGTCTAGTCTGCCCATTTCCCTACATACAGGATAGGCCTCAGATCCTAGTTAACCAACAACCTATTTCTTCCTACCCCCACAAGATTGCCTTATGTCTGTCCCATGCATTCTTGAATTCTCCCACATTTTAGACCTCACAACCTCCTCAGGAAGGCTGTTCCATGCATCCACTACCCTCTCTGTGAAATAATACTTCCTCACATTGCCCTGAACTGCCCTCCTTCTATCTTTTAAATTGTGTCCCCTTGTTCTTGCAGTCGCTTTCCTGAAAGATGCTACCCTCTTGGACTTTGTTGATCTACTGAGGTACTTAAAAGTTTCTATCATGTCCCCTCTCCCTTCTTTCCTCAAGGGTATACATATTAAGCTCCTTTAGTCTCTCCTCATACGGCTTCTCTTGCAGACCCTGCACCATTTTAGTTGCTTTCCTCTGGACTACCTCTATCCTGTCTATGTCCATGCGAGATGGGGTCTCCAGAACTGGACACAGTACTCCAGATGGGGTCTCACCAACTGTCTGAACAGAGGGATTACAACTTCCTGTTTTCTGCTGCTGATGCCTCTCCCTATACATCCCAGTATACCGCCAGCCCTCCCTACTGCCTTCTCACATTGCCTGCTAACCTTAAGGTCATCTCATATGATTACCCCAGGTCCCTTTCCTTTTTGTTGTTGTTACTACCTCCCACCATTGTGTATTCTTCCCTGGGTTCTTGTTTCCCAGGTGCATTATTTTGCATTTCTTTGCATTGAATCCTAGCTGCCACACTTCTGACCATTCCTCCAACCTTGCCAAGTCTCTTGTCATCCTTTCCATGCCTCCTTGTGTATCAACCCTGTTGCAGATCTTTGTCATCTGCAAAAGGCATACTTTTCCTTCTAGTCCCTTTGAAATGTCACTGATGAAGACATTAAAAAGGACTGGACTCAATACTGAACCCTGTGGTACCCCACTAGTAACCCCCTTTCTTCAGAGTGGACTCCATTTACAATTACCTTCTGTGTCCTGCTGTGCAGCCAATGTTTTACCCAGGCTACCACCCTGGGACCCACTCCCAGGCTGGTTAATTTGACTATTAATCTTTTGTGTGGGACTGTGTCAAATGCCTTGCTAAAGTCTAGGTAGGCCATGTCCACAGCCCCTCCTGGTCCACTACTTTGGTCACCCAGTCAAAGAAATCTATTAGATTCATCTGACATGACCTTCCCACTGTGAACCCATGCTGCCTTGGGTCCTGTGCTCCACTGGCCTCTAGGTACTCAACTATTCTTTCCTTCAGATGTAAATCTTCTTAAATGTAATCTATTAAGACACTGAGCCTGGTAAGAGTTTTACATTTCACTAGTTAGCCTTCCTACTAAACCAGCTGTTTTTATTTTGAATTGGCTACACTCCACTATCTTAAAACTGACATAAATCCAGGTGAATACATCTATTGCCAGCAACCTCTGCCAATTAGAGAAGAGAATGCAGAATTTACTTACTCTCAGTCCAGCAAATTGAAGAAATATATTTTGTGATCTTATAACGGACAGTACCAGTATGTTTTGATTGGCCAAAGAGGTCTACTTATAGTTTAATTCAGTGTGAATTTGTTTTAAGAGCCAGATGAAAGGTGATAAACCACTCAGGCACTAAAGTCTGATTGTTAAAATTCAAAAGTTATCCACTACCAGCTAAGTTCACTTGCAAGATAGTCCAGATAACGATATTTAAAATACATTTTGGACAGAAGAGGAGTCCCCATCTCACATATGCTACAGTAGCAAATAAGACTTATCCAGCCATACGCCCAAACAAACCCAGACATGCAGGAGCACAGGAGGCCTAAATGAAAAGTGGTTCACGTGGGCTGATGAAGTCATTTCATTTTCAGAAATGCAAACGCCTGAATATTACCATTAGTTGCTCCAGTCTACTTAAAATCATCATATTGACTAGCCCTGTGAACTCTGTTTATCTCCCCTCTGGGCCCTTAGTGTGCCCCTACCCAGGCAGGGACCCCAGTATGAGTGGCATCATGATCCTTGAGGACTTGCTGTCCTGCTGCATGGCTTTTCCCCTAAGGTGCTAAGGTTAAGGGGGAAGAGTGTCAGTCATCTGAGTATCCCAACTGGACTTATAAAAGGTACAGTGATATCAGCTAAAGTTAATTGTTAAATGGCTTAATTTTTTTCCCTGAGGTTTCTCCTTCTGAGGATGAAGTGGTATGCTTGCAGGTCAGTACATTTTAAAGCCATACTTTCATTTTCCTCAGCCAATGGCACTCCCAGCTAAACTGTCGCCTACTTGTGTGTGTCATGCTGCCTGGCCAGTTTTAGACATTCTTCAGCCACCTTTACCTAGGTGGCCCTCAGGCAGTCTCTTACCTTTGTGGTGGGAGCCCCTGATGGTGTTGGCCCAGCTGGTTGATCACTCGAGCTACAGGTCTAGGGCCGGGCGGTCCCCACCCAGTGCAGACAGCACTGATGCAGCATGTACTGGGGTACCACAGCAGTTTTATTTGAGTTCAGTTTCTTCTTTAGGCCAAACACATGAAGCAGCCGCTGCTCAAAGTCGCTTATAATCTCCTCAGTCTGCTGTGGACACTAGCGCCCAACTCGGAGAACTTTCAGTGGCTGACCTCTGGGATGAGGCCAGTGGAACCCCAGCAAGGCCTGACAGAGCAGCAGCAGCTGGAGGGAGCAGGCACTGGAGACCATGGTTGAACTGCGCATAAAGGGAGGGAAAGAACAGTGATATAGGAGCCAAATGCAAGCTTTCTTTCTTCCTCAATATTTTTCCTGTAGGCATCAGTAAATAGAGATTGCTTGATGCAAAGCTCTTTGGTTTGATGTGCACTTTTGTTACTGCACTGATGTCACAACCCCAGGGGCTAGGGAGTCACTGCCAGTTAACTCAGCCAGAGAGCCATATAGCCTGTACTGCAGACAGAGCACTACAGTAATACTCTTTAAAGAGACATGCCCATTTAAATGCTACCTTGTATAAACGTTCTTGGGAACCAGTAGACTGGCCCAGGTATCAAGAGACACTGAATGCAAGGAGTCAGGTTATGCTGAACAAATTAATCAGTCTGTTCTTATGGATACAATTAATACTATTCCTGTTGTATTTTGAATATTTCAGAGGTGACTATAAAAGCTCTATAGCAATAATGTTAAGTTCATCAGCAGTCTGCAACAAGAATTTCGCTAAGCCTTTGAGGCGTGGCCATTCAAACCAGAACTGCATCCTCCTCGGCAATGTAGGTGCATGTTCAGGGGGAGTAGAAAAGCAGGCCAAGCTAAGTTGATGGCTGGTGGCTCTATGCAGATGAAAACATCGGGCGCTCTCATAGAGCGCTTCGGTCCTTTCAACTGTGAGAAGTTTCCACCCAGGCAAGCAGTGACTTTGTCATGATCAGAGTGCCTGGTCATCACAGCTGAGTCCATTGAAGTTTGAGATGCACTGGGCCTGACAGTGACACAAGTCTGAAGTGGCCTATCGTAACAAGATGTTTGCTTCACATTGCATGTGCAAGTAAACATACAAAGTATATGCAAATGGGCAGAAACCTTTCAATAAGCAAAAAAAAATCATGCATTATTTTAAATTAAACTAAGCATTAACTAAATATTAATAAACATTAAGGAAAATGAAGTGTTTTAAATGCTAGCACAGTATTTCTCAAATCCTCTGGTTACTATGTTTATTTTATTATGTAAAATGGCAAAAACAAATGCTTAGAGATTAACTAGGTCTGACAAGCATCTCTCAGACTGAATAGATTGGCAGTCTACTTGTTCAAAATGTTTATTGAAAGTCACTATACAGATACAGGTACTTGTTGGCAGAATTTCATGAGATGCTGTTTTAATACATTGCTTTTCGTATCATTGGTATTACTGTGAATTTTCATTCTTGGCATCTAACTGCAATGTCATGCTTTACATTTACCCCTCTCTTCTATGTTATCATCTTACCTACATTATGCGGTCTTGTTATATACTGATCTCTGTATATGTGCTTATCTGCTGCCTCTGTACTCATTAATTTACAATGTCCTTGGTTTTCTGTATGGTTGACTACCCTAACCAGGGCCTCCTTGTACATGAGCACTGCTCAATGGAATTTTCCTTGGTAAAGCAAATAAATACAAAACTGTAGTGCTGCTTCACGGGGCATTACTCTCCAGAGCCTTTCGTAAGGTAACAGCTATGACATCAGACTAGATATACTTTGCAACATGTCAGGAGTGATTTACCTGTCCTTTTGCACCTGCGGTGCTTTCATATCAAGAAAACTGTATGCAAGCTTAAAGTCAGAGTTGGGGAACATTGCAGAGCCAGTAAGAGAGCTGCTGAACAGTATGCCCTTCCCTACATATCATTCCTAACCAGGAGTGGGATCATGCTAATAACATTTTGCAGAAAGAGGCCTTTGGGATTTTTGCCTTAAAGACAGAGTGGCCAGACCTTTTCTTTTGTGATCAGCACCATTTCTTACATAAAATTGATTTTTACAAAATTATCTATCAATATACTGGTATGGGACTGCTGTAGGCCACAGACAGACTGCTGATACTGTTTGATTTTCAAATACTAATTCTGCATGTTACCTCTTTTCTTTCTAGACATCTCCCACAAATGACTGGATAAGATGTATTTATATAGGTGTAGAAAGATTGTTCCCCTGATGACTGGTCTGGGACCAGTCTGGTCTGAATCAGTTTCAGAGCTGTCTGGTCTTAGACCAGTTTCAGAGCTGCCTGGTCTTAGACCAGTTTCAAACTGCCTGGTCTCAGACCAGTTTCAGAGCTGCCTGGTCTGGGATCAGTTATTGTCACATATGTGTCTAACCACAGGCTTGCTAGGCGCAGCCAGCATAGTGTAGTGGTTGGTGACTAGCCTGTGATCCTGAAAGTATGGGTTTGAATCTCACGTTCCCCTAAAATTCTTTTGACCCCAAATTTCACTGGTGTGGTGATCCATGGGGATGTGGAGCTGGTAATAGTAAAGAGTTGGTGCAGGAAAAAAATGGGTACAACAAAGAAAGCTCCTGTACAGTGAGTGAAACTGGTTCCAGACCAGGTTGCGCAGAAACTGGTCTCTGACCACTCATCAGGGAACAAACTTCCTGCAGTGTATTTATATATGGCGTCCAGAGTTGCCTTCCCTTACTTAGAAGCTGGTTTTATCTAGTGGACTATAACTTATGAACTTTACACATATCGTACCTTAAGCATTGGTTTATTTATCTGAATTGCAGTACTTAATCAGTTAAGAATGTAAATATTTGCATCATTTTACCTTTGCAATTGTTTTGTTAACTTTATACACATTTCTTCCCTCATTATTGTGCACTTTTACACTGGAGTGTATGGCTGGTAATGTAATACATAAACCCCTTTAAGTGCTGGGATTTAAATCAACAGTCACTTCAGTGTGATGCCTTTGAGAAAGCATTGGTGATGAGAGAAATGTGTCAGGTGTGTTACTCAGCTGAATGGATTTTTGCACAATGTCTGGCACATTAAATAGACCTTTCCTACACTTCTCTCTATCTCCTGAGTTGTTCTTGTCTTTGAGTGTTCTTGGTTTTCTTCTGGCTGTACAGACTTCTTATACTGTATACTTATGTTTTGTTACAACTGTCTGTGGTGTAGTAAGTAACTGCTCTCTTATTTCTTTTATCTTGGGATGCTTCTCCTGTTGACTTGATCAACAATTTGAAAGTATGATTCAGACCAACTCAACCTTTTATTCAAAAGAATAAACAAAACCTTCCAACTAGTGGTTCTGTGTCTTTTAAATCCACCCCATTTCATCCACCCAGTGAGCTTCTTTCGGGGACTCAGTTCTTAGATCTGTGTTAGGAATGCTGCATATCAATGGCTAGGAAAGTCGTTTGACCTGAGCATAGAAGTGAAAACTTATTAAGCAGCTAGAAGCACATTGAACAAAAAGGAGATGAAAGTCGTAATGATAGTCAAAATTTTAAGAAGCCAGAGAGCTGAGAATGGAATTGTAAATGAAGCATTACTAATACAGATATAGAATTATGTCCCCTAAAGAAGCCATTGGGAGGACAAACATGGGGTGGATTTAAACTAAACTTTGTACACTGAACCACTGATTGGAGGACTTTTGTTTATTCTTTTTGGAAAAAGGCTAACCTCCCCAAAACCTACTACTACTTGGTTTACTTATGGTTTATGCTGGGATTCTTATATTTGCACACAAGAAATGTTATGTTTTTCAAGGATTCCTGTGCTCTATGCAAGGATTCCTATGCTCTATACAAGGATTCTTATGATCAATTCACTACTGAATCCAGTATACAAAATTAAAGGTCTTTCAGAAACCTATATAACTGTATATAATATTATAGTCCCTTCTTAGCATTGCACTGAGCAAAGGAGTTATGTAAGGACTCCATGGATCAGATCCTAGCACTGGTCTGGAAGTCCCACTTGGACTACCAGTTGGATTTGAAGATGAGTAACAAAGAATATGTTCCAGTGGCACCAGTCTTCTGGTCACACCTGAATGACTGCACAGGACCTGGAGACAAAACTGTATCCTCTTACCCCAATCTGTAGGTTACAACTAGACCACATACAGGGGCTGGATTCTCAAAGCCCTTGAAAATCCCATAACTGCAGGGAAAACTTGGCACAAATGGATTGCCACTTGCTGAGCCACCATTTTCCTAGAGCTACAGTATTCTCAAAAGTGGAACTGGTTTATAACCTGCTCCACAATTTTTGACAACTTGTTGGTGTTTTAAAATGTTACAGCCCACGGACTAGGTGTAACATCTCCGCAGCTGTGGGGGACTGAAATACAAAGCTCCACAGCTATGGGGATTTCGATCCAAAACTGGAGCTGTGGAGTGGGACGTAGTCAAGCAAGTTTTAAAATTCCAACCCAGGATTTGCAGAAGAAAGCAACTGAACAAACTGTATCCGCTGGCACCAGTCTTGTGATGATACCTGGATCACCAGCATTGACAGCGATGCAGGGCAAAAAGCATTTGGTAAAATTTGATGCACAAGTGCTAAAATGTAGGACAAAATTTAATGTTTTGGGGAGTCAGGATCTTGTTTCAACAGCTGAACTAAGGACACATATCCGGGGTCCTCTTTCTGAATCAAACAGTCTTATCATTAGTTGGTGCGACTAGGAGAAAAATATACAGAAAGGAATTAAGAAAAGTTATAAACTACAGACAGAAAGTTTTAGATCATCTAAAAGGGGTCCCACAGGATCTCAGATTTACCATTATACAATGGGCTTAAAAATACTATCTTCTGATTGGCTGGCTGGCATCCTTTCCCTATTGTAAAATCTAGCATTACCCCACAGGAAAAGGTGCCAGTCAACCTTATCTAGTGCCCTCGAAACCATATCCATCTAATACCACACATCAAAGCAGCATGCTGCCATCTTGCCGCTCACTTAAAAATCTTTTTAATTTAATTTTTATTAAATTAATTACACACACAGTATAATATAGTGTATCCTGAACAACACTTAACATTGCTACAAATATTTAGACGGAATAAAATCACTGTTACAGTATACAAAGGAACACCTTATGTGTTATCATTGTTGTATCTAAGGAGTGACCACTAAGTACACCTATTCCAGTCCTTTTGCTCAGTATTCTGTGGTCTTCAGGCTAGCGGTTTGTTAATAATTTCACTATTCCAAAATTCAAGCTTCAGGTAGGAGCTTACACAGTTATGAACAATCATGTATCTCACCATTCCGCCAAGCTTGCTTAAAATATCCACATACCAACTTGGAAAAACCAACTGTTGTAAAAAAAAAAATGCAAAGCTCGTTTGAGTAAATAGACCTAGACAACATCTTCTGTGATGGAAGCAGGCCCTCCGAGTCCCAGAGCTTACGTGACAAAACATAAAATCACTTTGATCCTCCGACATTGGCTCTGATACGCGCTCTGACTCCCAACACCAACATACCACTTCAAAGCAACCACCAGTGAGCGCCAGCTCCTTGCTGCACCTTGAAATGACGGGCAATATGTGAAACGAAATAACACCAAGTATTGAAGGCTGTCCCGGTACATACAAGAAAAATGGATCTAGGACACAGTCAAAAAAAACACAACCTGAGCACATATTTAAACATTTCCTGGCCCCAACAAAAGCACCGGGTGAGGAGCACAAAGCAATGCTGTGCATCGCAGTCTCACCACAGCCCGAGTAACCAATGACTACTACTTCTGGTGGAGCAATAAAAAACACAAAACAAATAATTAAAATGGAAAAATGTTTGTATTTACTATTTTCTCTGTAGAAAAAAAAAAAGGACATTGTATAATACGCAGTATACCATTTGCAGAGGTATGAGGTAATGCCAGGATTTGCCACTTCTGGTGTGGTTTTACTCACTCAGCCTGCAACCTACGTGACTAACCCACACCAGGCATGGGTAACCAGCATTGCCCCACACCCTGTAGTGGTATATTGCTTAAATATTGCCTTTAAGGCAATAATGAATCTGTTCAAATTTAGCACAATCATAAGATAAAAATGCATCATATTTTGGTGGCTGTGGATCTTTCCAATGTTGCAAAAAGTGATTTATTGCATTTATCAAGAGTAATTTTACAAGATTTATGTTTTTGTGTGTTAACACTAAATTATCAAGCAAATGAAGAAGGATAATTCCATGGCCAAAAGGAACTGTAGACACACAAATTTGCAATGTTAGGACAATATCTTTAGTAAAGGAAGACTGCTAGACACCAGGGAATGGTATTAAGTTATTGTATTTTATTGTATAGGGGATCAGGATGTGGGGAACCACTGGACACTAGGGCATAATGATTACAGATCAGGCATGGGTGCAGGTGGGGAGGGGCCACTAGACACCAGGAATATGATTACGGATTGGACATGGGTGGGAGAAGGACCACTGGACACCAGGGAATATTAAATAAAGATCAGGCATGGGTGTGGGTTGGGGAGGACCACTAGACACCAGGGAATGATAGTTTATCAATCGAGCTGGTGATCACCGGAGGCACTAGATGCCAAGGAATGATATTTAAACACACTGGGCTGGCAATTGGGGGGCACTAGATGCCAGAAATTATGTTTAACACATTGGACCGGTGATCGGTGGTGGGGCCACTAGCAAAAGATGACTGATGGTGTTGGTGGTGGTGGGGAGGGCACTAGATGCCAGGGAATGATGTTTTAACACATCGGGCCAGAAATCAGCAGTGGGGCCACTAGCAAAGAGAACTGTAATTTACAACTTCGGGATGGTGATCAGCGGTGGGGGATGGGACCACTACCACCAGGAAACTTTACTGTTTAACTTCCGGACAGCGATCAGCAGGGGTGGGGCACTAGCACCAGGGAATACGTCATTTGAAACTTAAGGCCAGTGACTGGCGGGGGACCACTAGCACCAGGAATAGCTGTCTGGGATCGGGCAAGTGGAGGCAGCACTGCGCTACATCGCTGGGCTAACCATGCAAACAAGCCATAATGGGCATGCAAATGGCCCATAGTGCCTTGCATGCCAATGATCTCATTTTCATGGTTCCATTTAAATATCGGAAATTTAGCATGGGCACAAGCCATTATGATGCTATTTCGAGCTATAAATTCACCAGCTATGGCTTAGCGAGGGCAAAAAGTAATGGTCTCTATATTCAGTCAAACCGCACGAGTGCACTATTCCACTACATATAGCATTTTGGGTACACGGGCAAGTGCAAGATGCAACACAAATATTCGCACTCCGCTTGCCCATTTCTGAATATCGGCCCCATTTTTCTTAGTCTACCATTCTGAGAAACTGTTGTATGTGAGGTTATTGTGTTGGTGCATTGCTCAGTCAGTTAAGGAAATAGACACATTTATTTATTTATTTCTTTTATTTTTTGTTTTAGTCTTTGGTAACCAGGTGGAACTACAGGCACAAGTGCCTGTTTTCAGGGTGATCTGGGATCACTGGGCTGTTAGTGACTGTCACATGTGTGGGAATAAACATCAGATAAGCAAATTTACAGGTTTAAAACACACCGTGGTGTGATATTTATTTTCAAAAGTTTGAAAAATAATAAATGAAAATGAAAAAATTGCAAAAAACCACTGCTTAGCATCAGTAATTTCTCCACTGTACAGTCCTGGATCTTAGATCTCCTAAAACCCTTTTCATCTCGTTCAACAGCTTGTCTACAGTAGCACCTCTCTCTTCACTCTCAAACTGAACTCTACTGGACTGAACAGGAGTGAACTTAGTGCAGAGGTTTTATATCTTTGGTGGGGTCACCTGACTGAGCCCTTTTCTATTTACATGACTGGACATGCTGTTTCAAAAGCAGAGGGGGTTGTTTCAGGATTTACTGGTTCAGTACAGGTACAGTGAATGTCTCCACAGATATTGACTCTATACCTCTGATCCACAGTGACTAAGCACTTTTACAAAGCATACCACATTGTCATACATAGAACCTTATACAGTAATAGGTCTATAGTGTGAATTTACAAAAATACCTTAAGGATTTCTTATAACTGTACTAATCATGACATTGTTATTGTTTTATATGACTTCTGAATCCTTTTCTTTAAAAAGGCTTTACTAACTGTATTCATTTCTGTTTAAAACAGCCTTCATGCTTTTGTACACAAAATACACTTATGCCGTTACACAACACCTCTCCAGGTGTTTGGCATCATTCAGGGACTGGATGGATGGAAATGGAAAAGAATGAAAAGAAGAACTAGTAGGAAGTTTAGTAGGGACAGTAAGAGCTAAGCTAGGTGACCAACCTAGGGTAGGGGAAAGAAGAAAAGCAAAGAGAAAAGCGTTAACTATTGCTAGGAAATGAGGAGATAGAAAAGTGGGTCCATCAGTCACAGTAGATGGTGTAGCCTAACTCCACCACAATGACTTGTTCAGAGTCACACAGTATGCAAGTGGAGGTTGTGGGAATCAAATCCAGGTCTGGATGTACCAATCTTGTTCACAGCTCATTACTCTAACCTCTAGGCTATACTGCCAGCCCAGTTTTGTTTCCCAATGCTTTTTGAGAAGCTGTAGATTAACTGAGGTTCCAATGAGTAGATAGGGGTATAATTTATCAGTTACTTTGTTCCCAAGGTTAGGTTATAAAATAATGATTTTAAAGGGTTAAAAAGTAGTGCTCAGACTAACAAGCGTTTCCTCAGAACCTCACAAATATGAAGGTAAGTTAAAAAGACCCAGGTTGCAGTTGTAATCTTTCAGTTAATTCTTCATAGCAAAGGGCTGTTTCTTGGAAAAAATCTCCTAAACAGCAAAAAAATCATTTTGAGGCCAATGATTAGGAATATGGGAAAGTGAGAGGTGTAGATTATAAAATTACACAGAAAGGTGCATAATCTTATTATAGTGTATATTAGAGCGTTGTTACTGCTGAAAAGTGGAACATTTCCAAACACTGTTATGCTTCACTAGACACGTCATATGCGCTGTTATGCTGCAGTAGCTATGTACTCACTACAGCATAGCAGCGTAGAATGCTAAGGCTCAAGTGTGTCAAGTCTTCTGAACACAACTAAACCAGTCAAGCTGTGACAGTTAAGCGCATCGGTGTTAACCGCAAGCATCAGCTGTTTGAAATAAATTACATTATCATGGTGTAAACTTGTTTTCCTGGCAATGATCAAATATACACTATAAAAACAATGGATGGCGTCCATTGGTAACAGAGCTAGCTAAGCGCATCTCCACGGTTCCTATGGCGGCCGAACCTCTCGAGCTTCACTCTCGAGGTTAAAGCGGCTGCCTTAGGAACCACTTGATCGCAGCTAACATATAGGATAGTGCCTGGGAACAGTTGACAACAGGGCTATTCTTTCATCGAGTTGGCACTATGATGACGGATTACCTCGAGAGCACAGCTCAAGAGGTAATCCATCCTCATAGTGCCAACGAGGCGAAAGATGCCCCGTTGTTAACTGTCCCCATGCACTTTACTTTATAGTGTATGGTGGAACGCCGTTTTTGGGGAAAATCACTACAGCATGTTTCTGCTTCAAAACATTTTTACTGAGTTACTAGAAGGAAAAAAGAACTTTACATTTTGAACGTTTTCACGCTTGACATTTTAACTGTTTAAGAACTTTACATTTTGACTGTTTTAACGTTAAAATTAGTACTGCTGCTGACATTGCCGCTTTCGCTATGTGTCCTGTCTATGGAGTGAGCCCTAACTGTCAAATGCTGCTCGAGGACACAGTGTGTGATGTTAGCAGTGCAGTAGAAAAAATCGTCCTGCTACTCACGAACATCACAGAGTGTGACTACAAGGTTTCGACAAGGATGGATTGGTGGAGAATGGCGTTCCACCATACACTATAGCTCTGTTACGATGGACACCCATCCATTATCCTCTATCTCACAACCCAGTAATTTGTTTACCTTTTGCCAGGCCTCAGTCATTAACAGTGCAGGAGGGCCCACGTGTAAGTGTGTGTGGGAGGGGTATTTCTCTCAGCTGTAAAAAAAAAAGAGGGTTTTGTGTGGCCCCCATATAAGACGGATCTATTAATTTATATTGCAAGGTTGCGTGATGGTTCAATGTATCAAAGTAGCATCGGCTGCTCATTAATTATTTAAAGTTTAAAGTAAATGTAGTGAATCAATCAGGTTTAAAAAAAATTAATCACCCTCACTACAGACTCTTCAAGCAGAGAAGCAATATTGTCAGTTGTGCAAGCTTGTCTAGGGATCTTCATTCTGTGTGTGTACTGGAAGCCGTGTTACTGATTTTGGCAGCTATTACAGTAGTCTGTAAGATCAGTTTGCCACAAAATGAAACATAACATTGGACTCTGTGACTGGCTAGCAATCTCTATCAGTGAATCTAGCTGGAGAAGCAGAAAACTTCTTTCCACAAGGAGAGACAAATTAAATTGTAGCTATTGAATTTAATGAATGACTATTTGATTGCCATCCAAGTGCCTCTCAGCACCTAACTGGCAACTAATTAATGTCTGTGTTTCTCACTTGCACTCAGAAATAACAGCAACCCCATTTTGTTTACACTGACACATAGTTACTAAGTTGGTTTAATAAATTAATAAATAGTCTAGAAGGTTTTCCAGTAGCTGCCCAAATTCAAAATACCGACACTAAAATGAAATAGAACTGCATACAGCGCCAACTTCAAACTTAAAATTGTACAGTTTGCTGAGTCTCATTGTAATGCAGCTGCTGAGAGGAATTCAACATAAATGAAAAACGTATTCGGCACTGGAGAAAAAAAAAATTATCTGCTGTTGGTGGAGAAGACTGTCAAAAGAATCTAGCTGAACCCTCTTCAGTCTCTTCCATAGAATCTGGAAATGAGCACTTGGGTGCTTGACAGTGATGAAAGTGAACAGGAGCGCACAGGAACTCAGTTCCTGTACCTTTGCAGTAGGAACAGAGTTCCTGTACTTCTTCCCACTGATACTGGAACTGAAATTCTTAAACAAGCAAAATAATGACAGTTTCTGGGCCTGTGACCTGAAATCAGAGATTCCATCACAAAATGTGACTTGTACAACAACGATATTTTCCTAGAAATACTTCAGTATCCCTAATTGAATCCCATAGTATCTATACAGTTATCCTTCAGATTGAGGAACTTCATTCTGTGTTTCATATTTGCCAGTGTCTGAGTTCCTGTACATCTTGTCTACCACTTGCACCACTTGGTGCTTGAGCTAAGGCAGCAGGGGTATATCGTGAGCCGTAGAGCAATAAGGCTACAGGCATCAGCCCCATCAAAGAAACTGGGTGTTCAGACCAAAGATTATTTCAAGACATCCACAGGCTGGTATACCAGGTTTATGAGATGAGGTGGAGTTAATCTGAGGCAAAGGACACGTATTGCACCAAATTGCCTGCAGATGTCAACAAAAGACAAACAGCTTCCACAGTTTCGTTTTGAATGAGAAAAAGCAGCGTTATTGCCCTCTTACAGCAATTGGAAATGTGGATGAGACTGCGGTTCATTTTAATCTCCATGTTAAGGGAGAAGGCAGTCACTGTCCGTATTGTGGTGCAGAAAAATCGCATTTCACTGTGGTGCTTTCATGCCTTGCAGACAGCACCAAACTAAAATCAATGCTGATTTTCAAAAGAAAACCCTACAAAAGAAACTGTTACCTGGCGTACTAGAAGAGTACACCCAAAAGGCTTGGATGGATAAAATATTAGTTAACAAGTGGGTCACTGAAATCTGGGGCAGAAGACCAGGGGCACTCATTCATAAAAAGGCTTGCTTGCATGGGATACGTTTGTGGTCACCTGGTGGACTCTGTTGAACAAAACCTGAGGAAAATAATGACCCATCAAGCTGTGATCCCTGGAGGTGTAGCTCACTACTGCAACCACTGGATGTCAGTCTCTATAAGCCTTTTAAGGCTAGTATGCGGGAGTACTGGAGGATGTGAATGATTACCGGTGACAAGGAATTCACAGCAGGCAGTGACATTAAAAAAAAAAAACTACAGCCTGGTGCATGTGAATGGGTCAGAGATGCCTGGAACTCAATACCAGCAGAAGCTATTATTAAGCATTCAAGATATGCAGCATTTCCAATTCAATGGATGGCACTGAGGGCCACCTGTTTTATGAGGACCTGATAGGTACCAACACTGAATCAGCACCAGATACTGCTGAAGGCGAGGACGTGCCGATTGCAGAGCTAGGACGATAGCTATGATGCTATCCTGTTGTCAGAGCTACAGCTTCACATGCTCTTCAAGTCGGACGATGAAGAAGACACTGAGTTTTGGATTCACTTACTGCTAACTCTATCTGTGTAGCTGAACTGTGCACTGTGCGGACTACGGTACACAGCAGCCGAATCCGTGTTGCAGCTCCTGTGTTAAGAACTTGGATGCAGAACTGATTTGTGAATGAACATAGCAGCCAAAATCAAAATGCTGCTCCCAGTACACCCATAAATTAAGATCACGGCACTAAAAGCTATTGTAACACGGCATACCAGAGAGCAGTGAAATGGAGCAGCCACATTGGCCAAAGTGGCACAAGTGACACAAACCGAGCAGGTATTGACCACAGTTAACACCCAGTCGGTTAGTACCACCTGTCACCACCGCAGCAGTAGAGGGAGCCGCCCACCTGTCACCACCCCTGAGGCCACCCAAGGCACTTGCAGAGCCGCAGCCCCCGCTGCTCGCCTCGTACACGGCAGGACTCCTGTGAACAGGGCTACCAGAGGAAGGCACAAACCAGTTTTCCTGCAGTCCAGCTGGGTGCCGCCTCACATCAATGCATGGCTGTGCTTCTCGACCACCAGTTCAAGCGGCTCCCGCCCGATAAAGGCGATAAACACCGTGCCTTCCTGGACACCTGTCGCACCTGCCTCCCTTCTTGGTGAGTTTGGCTAAGCAATCTGCGGCGAGACAGCTGCCTGCCTGGTTGTGTGTTTTGCTTCTTGGCAGGAGGAGAAGGCTGCCTCTGTATTGTGAGCTGAGTTATCTGCTGGGTTTTGCTCATTGCTTCATATGTGCATTCTAATGGCTTTTGCAACCACGGCACGCAAAACCCTTACCGCTCTCAAACTGTCTCTGTCTCCCTGTAGGGTCTCCGGCACTGGGGACACACATCAGTAACATAGGCTCATCGCTGCCCCAACGAGCCTATTGCCATGAGTACATCACCTCCAGCGCTGGTTTGCCGGGAGCACCGCCAGTGTTGGACCGGCTTTGCCCTTGGGCACCTACCCCCCAGTGGTCATTAATCCACCGGAAGAGCCATCCTCTGTTGGTGATTAATGCTTATACGTCTGACACTTTTGCTACTCAGCCCTCACGTGGAGTCCATAGTGAGGCAGTGAACTTTTTAAAGTTGATTTTTTCAATACATTTACATTAAGCGTTCAATAAATAATACTGAAAGATCATCTGATATTTTATATATTTCTGACTGTTGTTTGTTGCCCCATATTTTTTTTTAACTATTTTTTCCCTTCCTACCTCCCACCATCTCTGACCCTCCGGAGGCACCTGGGAGTCATCCTCTGCCAGACACCCTACCTAAGACCCACTTGCACCCCATGAAGCCATGGCTATCTCCAGGTGGGGGAATAAGGTAGCCCCTACACCCCTGTATTATTACCTGGCTTTCAAGGCCGGGCAAGGTGGGCCGAGGTGGGTGGTGGCACATTGAGAGCAAGCTCTTGGTACCCTGTCTTCCCAGAGATGGAAGGTTTTTCTTCCAGTGTTCCTCCCTCACGTGGTATACGCCCTTGATGTCAAGGTGCTGTGCGCTGACATCCACATATGTCTCAGCTAGTCCCTCCTGCAAGCAGGACTTGCTGAACCCAAGCCTCCACTGTGGTTAGGCAAGCAGTGGGCCTTGGACCCCTCCCTCCCCGGAGAAGGTGAGCAGTCATGAGACACTCCAAGCCTTCTCCCCGGCCAGCCCTCCAGTGACCTGAGTCTGCTCCCAAACGCAGGTTGCCAGTGTAGCGAGCGAATCCATCCACTGCACCAACGGTCCGGCTTGCCCCATATTTTTGCCAGTAGTTTTCTCAGATCAGGATAGTAACTCGTGTAAAAGTTGGAACCCTATACTGAACAGTAAAATTTCACTCCCAAAATCTGACTTATATGTCAGTATATGTAGTGAACAGTGATTACAAGCCCTTCTGTCACTCTATAATAATGCTACGTGATACAAAGGTACCGATACTCCTTACTGATATAAGGGTTGGATCACGAGGTTCAATTAAATTGACAGTATGATGACTTGGCTTGGGTTAGGTACTCCTCCAAAGAACAATTAAAAGTTTATGTAGCTTTCAGTTACTTATGCAGACCACCAATGGGCCAGACAGTATATTTTATTTGTTTATTAAGTACAAATGTTTTACCAGAAAAGACATACTAAGCTGGTAGCTGCTCATTTCCATATGTGTCCTGGGGAGGGAAGTGGAGACATAAACAAATCTGAGCTACAATAATACAAATACACACTGATAAAAATGAAGTCCGCACACCAAAGTGAGCAATTATGCAGGTAATATACTGTGCAATAAATATACAATATAATAAAGTGCAGAATGGGGACATTATAGTGAGCAACACGGCAAAACAGAACCGCATGGGGAAAAGTTAATAACAGGTAGGCATTAGCATTTATGTAGTACACCAGTTACTCAGGCAGTCTGTGTAGGTGTTCAAAGGTTAGCAGTCAAACAGACTTTCAGTGATCAGACGCGTTACCAGTCGGGTAATGGATCATGCAGGTAATAAATGTTCAGGCAAATAATTGCACAGTATCAGGCAGTAAACAGTTCATGCATGCCTATAACTGCACCCATAATGATGCCACAAACATCATCCTTCTGCCTTATATATTTATATATATATATATATATTTATATTTATATTTATCCGCCTCCTCGGCAGAGCGAGCCCCAATCTCTGGCCACCGTGCCTGCACCCCCAGACCCAGTTATGCGCATGGACCCATGGACCCACAGAACACAGGGGCGGGCCAACATCGCACCGTACCCTGGATAGGCACCTCTCTTGGGTCCAGGGCGGAGCGCCAGCCATCAGATGCAGAGATCACCCCCCATATTTCCAGCATGTTCTTTGACCCTGGGTGTGGTGCAATGACCTCCGTGCACTGGCGTGCTGACATCTTGGCGTACTCCACCGCCTTACGTTGCCACTGGTCTGGTAGTGCCCCGGTCATCACCAGGGGCCACTACAGAGTGGTGGTCCTGGATCCCTCCCGGGATAGGAGAATAATGCACAGGATGTTGATCCTATCCCTCCTGCTGACCCCAGGTGGCCTGGGCTCGCATCGAACCCGGTCGCCAGCGTGCACGAGGTGTGGCATCCAGTGCCTCAACCCTCAGCACCACTGGGCCAGCTTCTGTCTTATACCTGACAGAAAAGCCTGCCTACCAGTTGACCTGTACTTAAGAGTCTCAGCAAATGCAGCATCACAGCAGCTCTTCATGTAGTACACCAGGCAATAGAGTTTATTGTTTATTGTATTCTAGAATTAATACCTTAGGGCCAAGGCTCTTTTACAAAGGTTCTCGTCAAATTAGGTACAAGCAATAGGGTTACAATGGTGGCACAATAAAGTACATTGTGGAATAAAAGAGACATGAACAGTCAAGTATCAAAGACATTTGTGCAAGGACAGATAATTACCAAATGAACACTTTTATCAATAAGCAAACAAATGAGGAGGGAAAGATAGGTTAGGGAAGTGTGATAGATAGAGCAGGTGAGAGAAAAGGAGGGAGGAGCAGATCATAGTTAGAAAAGGATCCTCTACCAGGCCTTTGTCAGGTAAAGTGGGCAGGGTGGAGAATTGAAATAGTTAAGTTTAATCAAGGCAGTCACAGGAGTTGGAGGTGGCAAGATGAGAGAATAGGCTAGATTTAAATGCACCTAAAGAGGTAGAGGAGGTAATAGAGGTGCTAAGGGCATTGAGCCAGTAGGGGGCACGATGAGGCAAATGATCTTTGACCCTGGGTAGTCCAGCAGCGGGGAACCTGAAGAGACTGATTTTCTGATCTTCTGGTGGGTCAGGCACTTGTGTTCTGGCATATCAGGTCTTGAATGCAAGGTGGGGTGAGGCCCATGATGGATTTTTAGCCATAAGGCAGGTGAGGTACTTTAGGTGGTTTGAGAGTTGTAACCACCCAGTTTCAGCATATAGCTCTCAAGTGTGAGTCGTCGATGAGTGCCAGTAAGCAGCCGACAGGCCTTGTTAGGGAGGTTGTAATACATTTAAGTGCTCTAGTAGAGGCGGACCCATAGACAATTAAGCTGTAGTCAATGATTGAGATGATTGAGGATTGAATAGCTAGCTTCAGTGCTGGTAGGGTGAGGAGCTGTCTGTTCCTGTACAATATCCCAAGCCACTGATTAATAGTTTTGGCTATACTATCGATATGGGTTGCAAAGGTTAGGCCATGATCAAAGGTGATTCAAGATATTTGAAGGTAGCCACCTGTTCAAGGGTGATTCCAGGGATGTGTTGATAGTGAATGGTACTTGCCTTTTTCTTGTTTTGCAGGCTTGAGAAGAGCATGGATTTTGTTTTTGTGGTTTAGGACCAGCTTATGTTCAGCGAACCATGTCTCAACACTGGCAAATGCTGCTGGAGGCTGAGGCGTGGGGTTTGGATCTTTGTGCGAGGATAGAATCAAGCATCGATGCGTCATAGAGCATAATTTGCTCTGGGCAGGATTTAGGAAGGAGTTTAGAAAAGGCTGAAGAGGAGAGAGCCTAAGATGGATCCTCTCGTGAACTCCTGAGAGGACAGGCTTTGGTTCTGAGAGAACTCCTGCTATTTTTCAACTTGAGAGCTGGGCGAGGTAACTTTTATCCAGGCACCAGAACCCTGGGAGAGCCCAGAGACTGTAGTTGACTGATGAGTGAGACCATGGTGTACTGTGTCAAATGCCTTCGTTAGATCAATGTACACAGCTCTGGTTAGGAGTCCTTTGTCCAAGGCCGTGTGGATTGCTCCTGAGAATTCGAGCAGGGCTGTCGATGTGCTATGCCCTTGTCTGAATCCATGTTGTTTACAGCTGTTAGAAGCTCATTTCCAGGTACTACTGAGGTTACTGCTGTGCACAGTTTTGCCATAAAAATCAGCAAGACAAAAGAGTTCGACACTGGGGCCTGATTCTAAGATGCCGCGTCGCAACTCACGGTCTCGATTTACAACATGCGCCGCTATGCCAGGGACCCTGTGCCCTATTCCAAAATGCCATGGAAGGATGCAATGGCCCTTGGTGCCACAAGCTGCTGACCGAAAGAACAGGCCCCCGAACCCCCAGCCATACAAAAAAAGTCTCAAGCCCGTGGACCATGGAGGCGGCAATGTTTGAAGGCGCAAGGGTGGTGCCAGAAAAACAGACCCAGTGCCAGTGGGTGGCACCCGATATTGGGATGGTGGGCATCACAGTGATGGGGGGGTCCGTGGGGCACAGCTGTTGTGTGTTGCAGCACTGTGAGGAGGTGTGAAAGAGGAGTACTCCCACATTTTTTTCTTCCTTATAGGAATGATAATGGGTCTGAATGTACTTCTGCTTCTTGTCCTTGTCCTGTGGGTTATATGTCTGTTTGTTGGCTGGCCACCCACTTTGTTGTATATATGTTTGTCTATTGTTTGCATTTCTGTATCTTTTCCAGTACATTAAGGTCCCATTGTCATGCCTGTAATAAAGGAAAAGTGGCATTAATCATAGTTGTAAACAGTTGCTGACGTCAGGACTAATTGTGTTAAAGCACATCTCAGACTTAAATAATTATAAAAAGATCGGTTTCTGCAGAAATGTTTTTTCTTTTATTATAGTACAGGTTTACAAACCTTTTATATGGTACAAGGACTTTTCAGTATAAATTAAAATATAGGCAAGAGAAAGTTCCATCAAATTTAATAAAGCCTTTTTGGTTTTAGTATAGCAGGGCTCTGCCTCTTTAAGATTCCGTTTCAGGTTCTGAACAGCCATTATTCCATTTTCATTTTATTTGGCTGGTGAAGAAAAGAATTAATTGTGTAGCCTGTTAGTTTTAGCTCCAGTAAGCTCTTTTCCATAGGAGGCGCTGCGAAAGCGAGCTGTCCTATCCTGGTTGCATTGCTGAAGTCCTTCTAGGCGTTGTGATGGCCGTAAATTTTGCTAGTGATCGATACATTGAAGGCGTTTACCTCTATTAGCTCAAATAGGAAAAGTGCTGCTTTTATTGAATTAAAACTGTCTCTGCATACCTTTAGGATGTGGATTCTAGAAGACTGCATCTCTTTTATGGACTGCTTGAGAAACAAGGACTTTGTAGTATTGCTGGCTCCTCACTAAAGCCCTGTATGTCTATCCCTGCTGCAGTAAGCTCTCCAGGAGCTGGCCGGCCTTTAGGCAGCTGTTTTATGCACTGGCTTAAAGGCGGTGCCTGCTTCAGCTATCATTGATTCTAAAATCACTTAAAAGGGCTGTACATCAGTTTTTGTCATTGTAATATTATTGCTATATTGAAATAAAGATGCTGTAATGTTAGAAATAATTTAAATGTATTATAATTAAAGAACTTTGTTCCAGAAAAGGATCAGGGAGGAGCTGAGTAGTCACATGATCTCTGGACAGTATATAAACCCTGTGTTCTCAGTCTAATTCAGTTCAGTTGATCTTAAGAGATCAGACCTGGAAGTGCTGTTGTAAGCATTCTAGGACGCTAGTGTTTGCTAGCTCATGATTATTGTTATTCATTTGCTTTGTTCCTCTTAATTTTGTTGTGTTCAGTTCGCTCTTTATTAATGTTTGAATAAATATTTTTTGAGTTTGCTACTTCAAAGCTGCCTCCTTGGTCCATCATTTCCCAGAGCCTGTGACAAGGGGCAACTGCCATTTAGCCAGGATGGATGCCCTTAGACCAGTTAACAACTGGTCCAACCTAGCAGTGCTGCAGTGTGACTTGGAATAGCGTAAGATGCTGAAGGGGCTGTGGCTGGCAGAAGTCTCCTTGGTGCAGGAAGCCCACGCCATGGCCATGAGCTACCTCCTAGAATGCATAAGCGGCATAGCATGTCACAAAGTCGACTTGCACCATTGGGTTGCGCAAGTCACCTTGTGACATGTAAACCATTTTAGAATCTGGTCCTAGGTGTTGCAAGCTGAGACAGCTATTAAGAATCTAGCCCTCAAAGAAAGACACAAGCATGAAGACCAATGGGCCTTGGTTGTCTTTTGTTCCTGGAGAATAACTACAGCTACCCCAGGTAGAGGGACCACATCACTGTTAAACTGAGCACCCAGTGTTGCTCAAGTTTAGCAACCAAGGCAGGCCCTCTCAGAGAACTGGAAGAGGTGTACCCTGAGGCCCTAGGCGGATGCTATAGTGACCTTCCCCAAAGGTACCCATGTCTTGACCTCAGTTGCATACAGCCCACTAAGCAGTGGGTTGTTATGATTTATTGTAGCCAATGGTGAATTTACTTGCACTCCTTCTCTTCTATTCAATTCAATTTTATTTTTATACTGGAAGGTATGTGAACAAAACCCATTTTCACAAACGTCCAGTGGTACAAAACTTTGATAATACAGAGAAAAAGGTAAAAACAATATTTGTAAAATTTAATGGTATTTACAATAGGAACATTATATATGACAGGATCATCCAAAATAGAAAAAAAGTAAAATTATTTACCATAGTAATCTTGTTTCTTCTAATGGAGTCTTGCTGTATTCTGACTGTATGCAGTTAGCCTTCCAGTTCAACTGCCCGGAGATGAAAGAGTTAACTCTATGCCATAGCATAGAGCGTTGAGCTCGAGCTTGGTTTTCAAAGCCTCTGTCCCTGGTACATTCTCTGTAACTGTCAGATTCTTTTACTAGCACTAAAGTAGTACTACTGAGCTTATCTACTAAATAATAGATAACATTAAATGGCTAATAACCAGACAAAGGGCAACTAGGAGACTCAAGTCAAGAAATACCCAAGAAAACATGGCACCCCAGAGGTGCCTAAATGTTGTTGATAAGCAGGGCCTGCCCTTTTAGGTTCTGTCAGGGGAAGCAAGGATGGAGGTCAGAATGCAGCAAGACTCCATTAGAAGAAACAAGATTACTGTGGTAATTTTTTCTTCAAACAACATGAAGTATTGCTGTATTCTGACAATATGCAGACTACCAAGCAGTGCCCCATGGAGGTGGGCACAAAACCTACCTAGGAAACAAGCTCTGCAATACTGCTGTGCCAAACCTGGTATCACTCCTGGCCTGGATGTCCAGGCAGTAGTGCTTGGTAAATGTGTGAACAGCTTTCCAGGTAGCAGCTTTGCAAATTTCTAGCAGGGAATATTGCTGGCAGCTGCAATGGAGTAGCTGTTCCCCTGGCGAGTGGGCCCAGAGGCCTGCAGGTGGCTCTTTCCCCAGTTTACCATTGCAAAACTGGATGCAAGACACGATCCACCTAGCAATGGTCCTCTTGGTGGCTGTCTTACCTTTTCCCACTTCTCTGTAGGTGAGGAACAACTGGGTACAGTCATTCTTATGGGCCTCATCTGATCTATATAGTAGCTAATAGCCCTTTTCACATCCAGGCTATGCAGTCTTAGATTCCCCTGAGCAGGAGTGTTCAGTAAAGACAGGTAATGTCATAGACTGGTTTAAATGGAAATCAGAAACTACTTTTGGGAGAAATGTCCTGTTTGTCCTAAGGATAACCTTGTCCCTATGGAATGCTATGTAGTCAGGTTCCACCGACAAGGCCTATAGCTCATCAAGCCTCCTAGCAGAGGTTATGGCTACCAAGAAGACAGTCTTCAATGTCAGATACTTAAGCTCGGCCGAAGACATGGGTTCAAAAGGGGCTGCATTAACTAGGCTATACCGACATTCAGGTCCCAGGATGGGGTAAACTCCTGTGAGGGGATAAAAGTGGAGCAACCCTTTAAAAAACCTCTTGAAGACAGAATGGGATGCCAGGGAAGGTCCTCTGCAGAGAGAGTAAGCAGACATGGCTGCCAGGTGCACCTTCAGAGTAGAGGGCGAAGACCTAAGGAGTGCAGATGGATCAAATAGTCAGCATGGTTGCCAGCCCTGCTGCTTGTGGATCTATTTCCTTCTGTGAACACCAGATGGAAAATCTCTTCCACTTTGGAGTATAAGTTTTCCTGGAGGCAGTTTTTCTGGAAACCTTCAGAATATCCAGGTGGCACCATTTTAAAACACTAAAAGGACTGCTATCAGTAGTAATTATTAATCGGAACAGCTCTATAGACAGTTTTTATCACTGCTTTAATACCTAAACCTGTCATTTCTGGCTTATTTTGCTTGTAACCTTAAAGGGATTTCTAGGATTTAAACTGTTTTTTCTTTACTTTGAACCCCTGTGCTGGCTTACAGTGTTGCTTACCTGTGTCTCTAAATCATGATAGGGCAACTACCTAAGCTCTGATTTGCTCTGTCAGGTTACTTTAAGGAATCGAAGCAGGTGCCAGTTTTCAAAAATGTATTAGTAGCTTACTAGCTTATTACTGGCATGCGACCTGGTTTTAGCACATATTTTAATTCAGATTTTTCCTTTGCCAGAGATTAATTTTGCTACCAAACTGGTGATGCAACCTCACTAATTGAGCCCCATCTCTTTAATTATATCATCTGAGCTGTAGTCTGAACTATGCCAAATAACTACTGTCCTGATAAAGTGCTCTAGGCCATCAACTGGTTTAAAAAAAAATTCTCTTTTGCTCTGGTCCACAGGGGTAACAGAGAACCTCGACTAATACTTTTGATTTAATTAATTCCTGCCCAGGTTTTCAGCGATCGGGTCCTAAGTTGTCCCAAACTGTGCTTTAAAATCCTAGTCCTGTTGTAAGCTGTGTGAGCAGCCCACCTAAGCGGTTTCAATCAGTAACCTAAAACTCAGTGGCTGAGCTAAATTCCCTCCCTGTTTTACCCCCAACCTGGCCTTTTGTAGCCCATCACTTTGTTTCCTCTTTCTATAGCTCCAAGCCCACGAGGTGGTCATGAGGCCACTGCTGAAGCAGCCTTCCCCAAAATCCATATTGAAGGATGAGCGATGTTCTGGGATGGCGTCAGAGCTAAGACATTTTGTTCCTCTGTTTGATTGCCCCACCAAGCTCCATGTCAGCTGCCCCACCACCCCCAACGCCACTCTTAGTGAGCAACGCCTTATATTAGCACACGTGCTACAGAAAACCAACCAGCCAACTTTCTCACTAGTAGCTTATCTTCATTCACCACTAGAGGCTGCTGTTGCATATCTTGGCTGTACTCTTCCCCATATGTGCTCTATTCTTGTCAGCTGCTGCAGTTTTAAACCACTGTGCTGGCTGCTGAGATGGCCAACCCCTTTACCTCCTCATTGGCCTCTTGCCCTCCGTCTCCTCCCCCACTTTCAAGTCATCCCCCCACTCCACCACTCCTCTCTCCCTATTCTCACCTTTAAACAGTTCAGAGGTACTTGTTCTTCCAATACGAACACTCTAATCAACCTCCCTGTAATACCACATAGCACCTCTCAGTGCCCCTCCTTCACCCTCCTCGGTTGTCAAACATCCTTTCACTTCCTATACCAGTACTCACCAAAGTTAAAACATCCCCTCAGCTGTTGCCAGGAATGCAAACACCTTAAGTTAGCCCTAACCTGCCACATCCTTCTCTTCCTCCTATTATCCGAGAGCATTCACTCTAACCCAGGGCCAGCTCCCTAAACCCCTTCTTGGAGATAAAAGAAGGCCTTCTTGCCACCTCCTAAATATCTGTAGCTTACTAAAAAACTGACCCTCTTCAAGGCTGGATTGCACATCATAAGCCAGACATCCTGGCTTTAACTGAAACCTGGCTCTCCACAACCACTGTGGACTCCTATGTGCCCCTGAACGCTACTCTAGCTTTCGATCAGATCATCAAGGTAAACAGGGGTGGCAGCTGTGCACTCTACATTCAAAACTCCCTCTAAGCCATGGTTGTCCCCATCCCCCTCACGGATGGGCCCAAATACTCGCTGTAAAGCTTACTCTGGGTAACCAAGGTAAAACCCTCTATGTCTTGGTGATTTATATTCCACCATGTAACCAGAAAGCAGCTTTCACTGCAGTTGCCAACTGCTTCTCATCTCTCCCTTATACCAGTGAGGTCCTAGCTTTGGGTGATTTTACACAAACTGGCTAGCGCCATCATCTGCCCACTATAAAGAGCCACCTTGGCCATGGATCTGACTCAAGTTGTCCAATCCCCACAAGACATAACCACAGGACAGGGACCGCTACTTTGCTGGACCTAATCTTCACAAACTGCCCTAAAGAATCTCAGACATCTCAGTGCTCCCTGATACCATCAGCGATCACTCGCCTTACTGTGCTGGTGATCCTGTAAGGCTCCTAACCCCCAAACTATTTACTGTCAATGTTTAAAGCAAAGTGCACTAGCCTGGTTTAAAAATCACCTCTCAAACTGTGATTGGTCACCCATAGATACAGTAAGAAGCATAGATGGTATCATTGCCTATTTCATAACCTCCTTCAATTCTGCATGTGACCTTTTGCCCCAGTTCGGAACAGGTTTTGAAAACTGTGACACACCTGTGCTATCTTGGACACTACTCAACCTCATGCACCATCAGGATAATCTCTGGCATACAGCCCTTGCTTCTGGACTGCCTCAGGACAAACAAAGGTACAGGAATCAAGGAACAAATGTAGCTGTGCCTACGACAGGCCAAGCCAATTATTACTGAAATGCCCTCACTCTCTGCCAGGGGCTCAGGTCATAAATTCTGGGATACTATCAAAGAACTAAATGGTAAAAACTTTATCCCCCCAACCATTCCAACTCTCAGTAAATGGGACCATATCCAGGACCTACTGCAAATTGCCAGTGCCTTAAACTCCTCATTCTCTGACCTCAGCAGTGTGCTCCCCTTACTTTTTGACCCCCACACCCTACATTTCCATTGTCCGCATATGTTCCCCCACTACCTCCCCATCTTTCAGGTTTGAGTAATATCACTGAAAGAAGCCAAGTCTTACATCTCTAATGTCCTGGGTAGAGCCGCACTGCACGCACCAATGAATGTCTGAGCTGTCTATGACAGCAGTTCAGATGATGGCATACAGTTCAGGAAAACCACTGCTACAATCAGCGGTGGTAGCGATATGAGCAATTTGCATCCTGCCGTTGCAGAATTGCCTACACATCAACACTACATATGATCTGCTGTCATAGACAGTTGCTTGTAAGTAGACTTCACTCTGGAATTATCTTTGGAAACCGTGAAGCAACCCTTAAATGATGGGGAGTAAGCAGTGCTACCATTGTAACAGATGACCATTAGTAAGATTTCCAGTGTAATACTGATTATTTTTTCTTGCCAAAAACAGCTTCTGCCGACATCTAGCAACTTGAAGGGAAAACGTGCTGGAAGAACTTTTAGGAAAGGTCTCAAATATGGAATAAGCTACCAGCCTTACAACAAGTGATTTTCATTGGTGTAAAATATGTTTGACTTGCTGCTTTTGTTATGAGAACATTAATCTCGTCACATGAAATTCACCTTCTCACTACCTTACCTGAGAAGGTCTCTTAACTGTCAGTTCACTAGCCTTTAGAAGTAGATTTCACTTTTGGGGTCTGACAAGAAGGGGAAGAACAGATCTTCATGGTACTGGGTTACCACACATACAGCAAACATATTTACCAGAAATTTGAAGGGTGGAAAGTATAGCACTGCAGATTGTGTGGAAAAAGCAGCCAGAAGGTAAACCAATTAAGATATACTGGCCTCGGTTGTGAGTGAATCAACTTTCCTCAGCTTGTCTCTTGTGAAAGTCTTGCTTGCTCTGCATGCTGAAGCATAAACACATCTTGCATGTGCTCCTTAATTACTTGACTCTGTAGTGGTTTTGTAACAAAACAAAAAACTGCTAATGGCATAGCCTCCATGCCCCCATACACACAGACACCATGTCTGGCCCCTAGCAGTTCATGAACTGCATGCAAGATTCCCATCTTGTCTTCTGGAACTGCATTATAATATTGGGAGTGATGTTGAGTGTGTTTACTTTATCAAACACAGCTATTGTCCACGTCAAGTAACTTTAAAGGCACACTGTGTGAAATTGCACTTATGCCCTATAATTATAATTGTTTTTTTCATTCACGCCATTTTATTCAGTTAATTTGTACTGTTACAGCAGTTAAAATGTTGATTTGAAGCTTAAAATTGTTGTCTTTTTATTTAAGAGTGTGACAAATGCTTGACAGTACTGTGTTTCAGCAGCCATTTAGGGGATGAATTACCGTTTACAACCACTAAAGGTGATGAGCACGTTACGGTATTTGCTCGTAACAGTTGTTCACTTACTGAGCGGGATCACGGATGGGCATTGTATGACAGCGTGTGCTGTTAGTCTGTGGTACACGCGTTTACTTCCTTGCCATCCATCTGGTCTCCATCTGGATCTTTATCTGACAACTAAAAGTGTGTTTGAGTTTCAATAGACTCTTTTTATCAACAGTAAAATAAGCTGTTCTAGATATTATCAAACCTAGTACTTAAAGCTGACATGGAGTTTTAAGAGGTAAACAATCATGTATTTTACTTTGTATTAACTGTATTATTTTTTTTTTTTGAAGGACAGTAACCATCATTATGGAATGAATTAATTCAGGGAGCCGGTCACGGATTTCCAGAGTTCTGTACAAGTTGCTACTTGTATAATATCAGTTAAATCCATAGTCTCTCCATTAAAATCCACAAGTTTTGTTTGCAGAATCACTTCTTGTGACTGAGAAACATTTTTTAATTATTATTTGTGACTGACTTTCCACATAGCCATCTGCATATGTTTCAATGTGTCCCAATGCCACCAGGCTAACTTGTTCCTCCTCCCTTAAATACTTATCAGCTAAGATCATTTAAAGCTTTATTTAAGATACAGTGACTGGCATATTTTACATGGAGTCTTTAAAATTTTCTTGCTCACTCTGTTTTCAAATATGAGTAGCTCTGTCTCTAGAGAATGAACAGAACATGTTCATATTACCATAAAAAGCAGTCACTGAATGAAATGCCCTGTATTGTTACATCGCCAGTATTGTGACTCTATAGAATGGGGTGGGGAGGCACGGCGTTCATGATTTCTAACAAACACTGAACAGTCTGACATGGTCTTCCATTTGACAACTAAAGTTGTACTGTGTTGACGTGTGGTTTTTGTGTGTCCAATAGAAATATGCTTTAAAGGCTTCATATGATGTATTACATTTTCTGTTGTTAAACATCAATGTCTTCTGCTCACTGAAGTTGCTTTGCTGATTAGGAAGAGAGGAGAGGCACCTGCTGCTATAGCAATGAGAAAATGTATTGGAAAACTGTTGATTCTGGTGGTTTTTTAACTGAACTGTCATTCCATTCCAACTCACTGGAAGCATACTTGAATGGGACAGTGCTTTCTGAAGTTTGAGTGTACATTTTATTACCAGTCTATTATTAATTAATTAATGTGAACATGCCATTTGCCAGTGCTAAAAAAACTATTAATTTTGTGCAAAAGGGTTACGTGTGGTCCCTGAACAGAGGTTTGCTTCTAGTTGATTGTATATTATGTTCACATAATGATAGATTATCACCGACTTAAAAAAATATTCCATCGATTATACAGATTCATCATGATATTAGATTGTGCATTCAACAGCAGCAGTCTTGTAGATTGAGGTATCTTCCCAGCTTCCATTGCCCCCTCTCATTCTTGTTTCATCATGTACTATTCTTTTTCTTTTTAACTGTGTCACGCAGTATTCAAATTTGTCTTGGAAGTAGTTCTCTCTCATTTCATTATTCAACGCACCTTACCATCGCCTCTACTTTTCATTCCATTTTTTATATGAATTGATAATCGTTTTTTAACCCATAGTCAGTATGGTGATATCTGTCAATAAATTGAGGTATAGTGGAGTATGCTGTAGCTTTGATTTAACATGAGTTTTATTTCTATACATTTCTTTGAATGGGTGACCAAAGTAGTAGACCTGGGATGGATTGTGGACATGGAGTATACAATGAGGGTGAGATACTGACAACAAAAAATTGAAAGGAACCAGGGGGGCGTCATATGAGAGGGACTGAAAGTGGGTAAGCAATGTGAGAAGGCAGTATGGAGGAATTGGTGGATACTGGGATGCATAGGAGAGTCATTATCATTAGAAACAGAAAGTTGTTTTCCTTCTGTACAGACAGTTGGTGACATTATATTTTTGGGTTCATTGTGTGCCATGTTTATATGTCTCCATGGTAACCATGTATCCCTCTTCAATAGCTTTAAAGGTTAATTGTCATTTCAAGGATGGTTCTGGAAGCGGTGTGGGTGAGGTGGTGTGACATATCACATAATTCTGAAATTGTAAGACAATCCCAGCATAGAATTATATATGGTACTATTTCAGTTGTTCTAAGTATGTGGTTACCTAGATTGCCATGTTAATCACACATCTAGATTTTTTTCTTTTCATTGTTTTCATATTTTCAAGTTTACTTTTAATTGTATGCACACTGGTGAGAACTATATATGTAAAAATACAATTCTTATTTCAGAGTGATTGTGCTCAGCTGACAACAGTGAGGAGATATTGGATGTCCTGGAGTCAGAATCAAGATCATGCTAATAAAATGGATAAGCCTGCAAAAGTCAGAAAGGGTAGAACAGCTAAGCCTTTGAGCAGTACAAGTGAAGGTCAAAGTTGCAAATCAACAAACTCTGTTGCCAAAAGGAAGAGACTAGGCATTCGATATGGAAAGCTGTCAGTGGGAAAGGCGCCAACAGGAGGTGTGACTAGTTCGTGCTCAAGATGATTTTGTGTGCACAGTACAATACGGACTGCAATTCCTACAAGGGAAGGTAGTGTATCAGAAACCAGAGGACAAGCTATACAAGTGAGTTTAACATAAGTAGATGGTAATATCTATAATCATTCAATGAATATAAATATAATAGTTCTTTGTCTGTTGGCTGACTTTAGATTGTATCTGTTGACATTAAATGATCTACATTATTTTGGTGTCTGTGCAAGCAGTAATTTACTGGCCGTTCTCCAGTCCTGATGTACCTCACATGAATGAAGGAGGAGATAAAAAGGGTCCACAAGGGGTGCAGACAGGCTATCAGCCAGTTCCTTTAGCACCCTGGGATGAATCACATCAGGGCCCTGTGCTTTATGTACTCTTACTGTCTTGAGGGCATCCCACACACTCTCAATGGGGATTTCAGCATCCATTTCTTCCACTTCAACTGCTGGTCCCCTTTTTCTCTCCTTTCAGTGCTGACACCCACCCACTTGTCCTCCTTGGTGAAGACCGAAGGCAAAAGGTCATTTAGTACCTCTGCTCTGCTTCCCTGTATCCTCCACCCACCCACTCCCAATCCTCATCCTACTAATCTGCCCCTCACTTTTCTTATTTCCTGATATACCTGAATAACAACTTTCCACAAATCTATAATTTTATGATGAACAACTTTAAAAAAAAAATCGAATGATATTTTCAAAGAAAATGAAATGATATATCAACACATCATCCAAAATGCTGAATTATTATCAGAAGAAGGCAGTCAACAGTCAGAGACAGTGGACAGAGGTAGTTTAAATACACAAAACATAATTAATATGTTGTCATGGTAAGTCAGCACTTCTTGATGGAAGAGAGTAGGAGGGAAGTTTGCATAAAATAACACTGATCATAAGCTTGTAATTTGTCTTGAGAGCAGCTGGGTTCTCAATTGTGTATCAAGTATATTATGTACAAGACAGAAAAATGTTGCTTTCACCTTTGCTTCTGCCTCCTATTCTTAAGGTTTAAATCATGAAGAAGACAACAAAAGTCTCAGTGATTTGTTGTACCATCCTCAAGTATTGACAGTGCAAGGAATACCCCCTGAGAGCTCTGTCACCACCCTCATAGGTGACCTGCAAAGCCAGCTACCCTCCCTGTCCCTGAGGACCACCCATGCCACAGAAGGTTTGGTATCATGAGTATATCTGGCCGATAACTCAGTGCTCTGTGTGGAAGCCTGGTGCCATGGTGTTGGCCTCCTGCCCCTCCCCATCAATCCCATTTGCCCAAAGCCTTCAAGTCTTGGTCAATTATCATGGATAAACCCATATACAAGGGGTGAATCACAGTTTTAGCTAAGTGTCTCAGTCCACAGCTCCTCTTTCCTTACAATGATCAGGGCATAAGGTAAGTACTTGTGGTGGCACTAAAGTGCCCAGTCTCTTTGGGGTTCACCACATCACTGTTCACTAGATATTGTTAACCACGGTATCTGTCATACAGCCTTTCATCATACAAGATGGCAGGCAGGAGACAGCACAGCCCAACCCCAAGTTATTAGCCAGACAAGTAACAGAAAAAGAAAAGAAGCAAAGCTGTCTGTGCAGGTTGTATGACTGAAAGTCTTAATTTCAGTTATTTAGCCAACTGTTCACACCTTTTTGACCTTAAACCAGCAATACTATGCAAAAAAAAGTGCTTTTCCAACTGTTTATTCCCTCTGCTCTTCTTGAGCATGTACGTGGCACTCTTACCTGTTGGCAATGTACTACTACTGAGTAATTTGCTCAGTTATCGCTTTGTGTTTATTTACATTTCTGCCCCCACCCATTGACTAGATAGCAGCCGCCATAGTTTATGTGGCGCTACAACAATCATAACAGCTCACTTCCTGGTTGGGTAGTACTGCTGCTTTAAGCTATATGGCCATTTAATTTTTAAGTAGGGGGTCGAGGCAGTATCCCACCAGTGGAAAAGGATGATAGCTCAATGTTGTCCACTGCAGTGCCCATCCCCCAAGGAACCCCACCCTAATAGCATGCCTTAGCTTGGGGTCTAAAGAAAATCAGTACACACCCCAATGGACTCTTTTATGCTAGAGGATGCCATAAAATTATTAGTGCTCATTCTCCTACCTGAGGTGTAACTCCCCAACCCAAGCAACCCCAAAGTTTCTAACGATTTTTTTTAACTCTGCAAGTGTAGTTAGGTAGTGATTTACCAGACTATTACTGAACCACTTCACTGATGTGGTGCACCAAGATATGCAACTTGAAATCAAAGGAAAAAACAAAAACTGGGTGCAACACGCACATCAAGAGTCATCAGGTATCAGCGTGGGTCAGTTGGTAGCACATTCGCCTCTGGACCAGATGGTCATGGGTTCTCAACCTACACTGGGATTGGACTTGCACCTAAAATCACTGGCATCCGAGTGCTGTATTGGGGGTGCTGTACTGATGGGTGTGCCATCCTTTAGATGAGATGTTAAACTGAGGTCCCTCTGCTCATCCTGGTGTTGTCCTGGTGGGTGTCCAGGTGACATAAAAAGAACCAGGGCACTCTTTGCAAAGAGCAGGAACATTCCTGGTGTCCTGGCTAACATTCCCTTCCCATAAACTGGTTCATGCAATTATCCAGGCTGTGTGTGGGTGACAGATGTGCAATATGGCTGCCATCACACATTCAGTCACTTCACTACCAGTCTAGCATTGCTTGTAAAGCACCTTGGGATACTGTGCATGAAAACCCATATAAATGCTGATTCTTCTTTCTTGCTAATAACTAACTAACTAGCTGTGCTCTTATGACGCAGGAATTAACACACACATGTAAGTGTTAAAACATAAGTGCTTTACTGTTCAGCACTGGAAAATACAGACACGTCCAACAAACTGCTCATCTCTTTTCAGTGCTTAGGTACTGTTTATTTTATCAGCAGTCCCTAGGTCATTGTACACACACACACACACACACACACCTGAGGCATGCAAAACAAAATCAGATTCTCACTAGTGTGCAAATTGTATGGTGTAGTTAATAACAAGTAATGAGAACACTTTCCCCATGTGTGTGGACTACTTTCTTGGGGAGGGGTCAAAGTGCAATTACTGTGAACAGTCTTTACACTTACACAGCATTGCAGCAAAAGTGCAGTGCCCTTGTACAGAGCACAGCCCACAGTGGAGCTGAACTCCGATGCAAGTTGATTTCTTTCAAACTACCCTGCAATTCACCAAGGCACAAAAGTATTTCCTGATCTTGCATAACTTCTAAACATTCTGTCTTTATTTATTTATGTAATTCTTTGTTAACCAGTTAAGGTCCACTAGTCATTGTTCTTTGTTTTCATGGGCAACCTGAGCACTGGGAGGTTAAATGACTTACTAACATACTACCATACTACTGAGCCGGTAGATTAGGCCCTATGGTCTATCGGGTCTGCTCAATGGTTGGTGCCTTCCCAGGCACCATTGGTAGCCCTCCTTCCTACAAAGTCCCCATTTCCCAACAGAGGCTCTGGGATGCACCTTCCCTCTATATCTATCTTAGCCTTTCTTGAACCCTCCACAGTGGCAGCAGCCACCAACTCCCTGGGCAGCGCATTCCGAGGCTCCACCACCCTCTCAGTGAAGTAGCGCCCTTGTTCCTTGCTCACAGTCACACAGTATACAAGTGGAGATTGTGGCAAGCCACTCTGCACACCCCATTACTTATCCTCAACCCCCATCCACCATAACCATCACAACATGAATGCATCATAGCAGAGAACACTACAGATGTGAGGATACACCGATCTGCCGCTTTGTGCCCTGTGTTCTGGGCCATGTAAATTAAGATGGGTGCCATAAATGTGTTCCCATGTATTTCACCCTGCCTTCGCCATTCACACACATAGCCAGCTAATGCTTTCACACAGCATACTATTGATAAATCAGTATGAGTTTTGCAATTCCACTTTTTTGATTTATAAACATCAAACTTGCATTGCTTACTTGTTTTATTAATCTGGATGTAACACAAGTAAGAAATAGAAATCTGACAACAAAACAGGAATCCATGGTAGCTTTTGCAGTGATACATTAGTACATCAGAGTAAGTACTTAAAAAACAAGCATTTGTCAATGCCGAATGTTCATTGTGTTGGTCTGTTGAGCTCGCTCAGTGGCCCTGTGTCCCTCGCTCGTTCTGTTTCTCCCGTGCTGCAGGCTGCACCTTTGTATGGGTCTCCTGGCTGCATTGGCACATTTTTTCTGCCCACAAAGAAATCTGCAGCCATCCTGACAGAGCTGTGTTGAGATGGGTCACTCGTCCTCTCTCAGTCGCTCATTCTGTTTCTGCTGGCACTGCAGGCTGTCCTTTGTACTGGGCTCCTGCCTCTGTTGGTGGCTTTTTCTGCCCACAAAGAAATGTGCAGCAGTCCTGTCACAGGTCCACTGAGCTACTTCCTCCTCTCTCACATGTTCCGTTTCTGCCAGCGCTGCAGGCTGGCCTTTTGTGCAGGGCTTCTGCCTGTGTTGCTGCCTTTTTCTGCACACAAGGCAATCTGCAGCAGTCACGATAGAGGTCTGTTGAGCCTCGCTCCTCCTCCTCTCTCACTCGCTCATTGTGTTTGTTCCAGCTGCTGCTGGCTGCCCTTTGTACTGGACTTCTGCCTGCGTTGGCACCTTTTTCTGTACAAAAATCTGCAGCTGCCCTGACAAAGCTCCGTTGAGGTTGCTCTCTCCACCTGTCTCACTCTCTCATTCTGTTTCTCCTGGTGTTGCAGGCTGCTCTTTTGTACTGGGCTTCTGCCTGCATTGGCAGGTTTTGCTGCCCACAAAGAAATCTGCAGCTGTCCTGACACAGCTCCGTTGCGGTGGGTCACTCCCCTGTCACTTGCCATTCTGTTTCTGCTGGCGCTGCAGGCTGCCCTTTGCACTGGGCTCCTGCCTCTGTTGGTGGCTTTTTCTGCCCAAAAGAAATCTGCAGCAGTCTTGACACAGGTCCATTGAGGTTGCTCACTCCCTCTCTCACTCATTCATTCTGTTTCTGCTGGCTGGCCTTTGTACTGGGCTCCTGCCTCGTTGCACCTTTTTTCTGCCCACAAAGAAATCCACAGCAATCATGATAGTGCTCCATTGAGCTTTCACCTGCCCCTCTCACTCACTCATTGTGTTTCTCTCAGTGCTGCAGGCTTCCTTTTTGTACTGGGCTTCTGCCTGCGTTGGCATCTTTTGTGCCCAGAAATGAAATCCATAGCTGTCCCTCACTCTGCCTGTCTCATTCTCTCATTCTATTTCTCCTGGCACTGCAGACTGTCATTTTATAGTGGACTCCTGCCTCTTTTGGCACCTTTTCTGCCCACAAACAAATCTGCAACAATCTCGAGCAGAGCTCTTTGAGCTCGCTCAGTCCCTCTCTCCTCAGCTTGTGCGTTTCTGTCGGTGCTGCAAGCTGCCCTTTTCTACTGGGCTCCTGCCTGCACTGCTGCCTTTTTCTGTCACAAAGAAATCCACAGCAGTCACGATACACCTCTGTTGAGTTAGCTCACTCCCTCTCTCTCACTTGCTCGTTCTGTTTGTCCCGGCGCTGCAGGCTGCCCTTTTGTACTGGGCTCCTGTCTCTGTCAACATTTTTGTCTGCCTATAAAGAAATCTGCAGCAGTCCCGACACAGCTCCATTGGCCCACTTACTCCCCTGTCTCATTCCGTTTCTACTGGTGCTGCAGGCTGCCCTTCTGTACTGGCTCCTGCCAGCTAGCTACCTTAACTGCTCACAAGAAATCTGCACCAGTGATGACAGAGCTTCTGTTGAGCTCGCTCAGTCCCCTCTCTCGCTTGCTCATTCTGTTTGTCCCAATGCTGCAGGCTGCCCTTTGTACTCAGGCCCTGCATGCATTGCTGCCTTCCTGCCCACAAACAAATCCGCAGTAGTCCCAACAGAGTCTCCGTTGAGCTCACTCACTCCTTCTCCCTCACTGTTCTGTCTCCCGCGCTGCAGGCTGCCCTTTTGTACTGGGCTCCCTACCTGCATTGTCACCTTTTCCTGCCCACAAAGACATCCTAGCAGTCCCGACAGAGTTCAGCTGAGCTCGGTCACCCCCACCCAGTCGCCGATCCTAATCTGTTCCAAACACTGATTTCCAACAGCGACTCGTGGTATTCTGCACCGGAAGTGCGGAAACACATTTGCCAGGATATGAAAATGACAGCTGTACTGTTCATAAGGAGGTGTGAACAAATGCCAGTGTTGAAAATCTGGTGTGAAAATATTACTAATTTGCAAACTTATGAGGGTGCGTGGCACCTGCACAACACACTCAGAATACAGTCACTTTATGGAGTTTCATCACAACATTTTTAACATAGGCATTTTAGGACCTCTGCTCATGAACAGTGTCAATGTGATTTTCTTAATATGTTCTGAACACTGATTTTCCACAGCAACCATCTATTGTGCGCCGGAAGAGTGAAAACACATTTCGCCAGGATGTGAAAAATGACAGCTGCACTGTTAATAAGGATGTGGCAAAATGGCACATTGAAAATTTGGAGTGAAAATATTGCAAAGTTGCGAAGGTACTACCATGTGGACACTGCACAATGCACATTCATAACACACTCATTTTATGGACTTTTATCACCAAATTTTCAACATAGGCATTTTAGGACCTCTGCTAATGAACAGTGTCACTGTCATTTTCATAATGTGTCGAACATGGATTTCCCACAGCGACCACACTATTCTGCGCTGGAACTGCGAAAACACATTTTGGCCAGGATGTGAAAAATGACAGCTGTACTGTTCATAAGGAGGTGCAGAGAATGGCAATGTTGAAAATCTGGAATGAAAATATAAATTTGTGAACTTACGGTATATGCGGCAAACTGCGCAATGCACACTCGTAACACAGTCATTTTGGAGAGTATCATCACCAAATTTTCAGCATAGGCATTTTAGGACCTCTGCTCATGAATAGTGCCACTGTCGGTTTCTTAATCTGTGTGGAACACTGATTTCCTACACCGACTACGCTATTCTGCTACCGGAAGTGCGAAAACACATTCCGCCAGGGTGTGAAAAAATGACAGCTATACTGTTCACAAGGAGGTCTGAAAAATGCCATTCATGAAAATCTGGGGTGAAAATATTGCAAATTCGAAGTTAAGAGTGTGGGTAGTAATCAGCAACGACGCCTATAAAACCGTCATTTTTGATTTTTCCACCAAATTTGCAACATAGGCTTTTTGAGAGCCCACCATGAACACTGCACTGTCATTTTGTTAATTAGTCCCAAAAAGGTGATTCCGCACAGTGACCGCGAAATCACCTTTCGGGGCCGATTAATGCCATGACAGTGATAGAATTCATGAGGAGGGGTCCCAAAAACCCCATGATGAAAATTTGGTGCTAAAATTCCAAAAATGCCTGAGATATGCATCAAAGTTGAAAAAACCCTATTTATTCCATTATAAAGCTTACCGCATTTCCTCAGTTCGAGTCGGCTTTGAAGAGTGCAGATGTGTTCCTAGGTCCACGAGTACTATCACGCCAGACTCGGAGGTAAGTATGGGGTGAGGGGATGGAGGCAGGGTGTCAGTGGGTGGGCACGGGGTTGTGGGGAGCAGGGAGGCTGCCGAGGACTGCTTTCTTTACAGGTTACCAAAAGAAGACATCGTTGGGACCGCTTTTTATTTTGCAGGGGCATGTGGCACACTGGGGTGGGCTCAGCATGCCAATGGAGTCTTTTCTTTTTGTGGGCAGCTGTAGTTGATGG
Organism: Neoceratodus forsteri; assembly: GCA_016271365.2. Lineage (NCBI taxonomy): Eukaryota > Metazoa > Chordata > Ceratodontiformes > Ceratodontidae > Neoceratodus > Neoceratodus forsteri. Next base: position 32,111,961 of record CM028133.1, on the reverse strand, counting down.
GGATTGGGTACTCCGTCACGCAATAAAAGCGGGGCGGTCCCCTGTTTGCAACATAAATATTGGGGCACTGCAGCCGATGGGATTGGGGCCCTGCCGGCAAATAAACACGGTCGGGGCACATACTGCTGAGGGATTGGGCACCCTCGGCAGGGAGGTTAATATTGTTTGTGAACGGCTGCAAGCCGCCATGTTCACAAACAATATCAGGATTTCAAGATCCGCCCTGCAATGACGGGTCGCCCTCATTGCAGCGAATGGCTGACGCTGCAATGACGAGCAGCCCCTGATTGCAGTGGCTAATTTCTTAGAGTTGGTGACAACTGGCTGAACTAGTGTCAGCAACAGTGTGCCATGTATTGTGGAGGGGGACAAGCCTTTACAGGCTGTGAGGGCATTGGCCACAATAGTGCCACCTCCACAACTGCTTGTGGAGAAAACTGCTCAACATGCTTTCGCGCATGCCGCAATCAACATAAAAATCTTTGTAACTTCTCTCTATTGTTACATAAAGATTGTGCTACACTGTTACCAGGAGTTGCAACTTTGTTGCTAAACAATCTGTCTACCTTTATCAGTTCTTACAGAAACAATGTGCAACATTGTAACATATACTTAGCAAATTTCTTGCAGTTTTTGGTGCTTAGTGTAACATATTATTTCACTCAGAAACCAAGCTTCTCATGAAGCATACTGGATGTATCAGTGCTGTAAGCAGCTGATAAGTGCTCCCTGTCAGACTAATTTTGCAAGATGCTGTACAATATTGCACTTTGAAGAGGAGACAGAAATGCAGGAAAATCTGTCATGGATTCTGATAGGCCACACAAATACTTACACCTACATAACGCTTACACTCATTCGCACTTACAATGTCAGAACCAGCAAGCAAACATCTCGGGCATTGACAAATGCTTGTTTTCTGAACAACCTTCAGCCTCTACCTCTTGCAGGATGCCCTACAGAAGTCTTTCACTGAAGCTGAGGCCTGGTTCATACAGCATAGGCTAGTATTAAACTATAAAAACTAAGACTATGATTTTCACCACCGCCAGAACCCCTACAATGACTCTACACTACTTGCCCACACCTCCCAAGGCTCCCCGCTTGAGTAGGTCAACTCCTTCAAATACCTGGGCATCACCCTTGACTCCTCCCTACCTATCATGCACACATCCATCTCCTCTGTAGCATCATCAACTCCAGAACTGGCTTCCTTTATCGGCTCAAACACTGTCTGCCCATTGATGCGTTATGCCTTGCTGTGTCATCCTTGGTCCTCTCCGTGCTGGACTACGGAATTGTGTTCTACGCCTCAGCCGATAACACTGCTCTCTGTCCTATAAAGATAACACTAAACAAAGCCTGTTGCCTGGTGACAGATTGCAATAGAACTACCCAAACATGTGACCTCTACAGTTGCTCAAACTGGCTAAAATTTGAATGTCTTCAGTATCACACATGCCTCCTGGCTAAAAAGTCCAGTGGAAACTCACCCCGCCTAGCCTACATGTCCCATCCAACCATCCCTTCCCCAAAGAGTCTCCAGACGTATCTCTAAGGCCCCTTCTGGTCTCCCATTGCAGGACATTCATGGATCAAAGAGCCTTTATCACAGGGACCCTAGTTGGCTAAACGGCCTACTTGTTGCTATGATTGCTTGCACTAAAATAGGCCCTTTGAAAACATCACTCAAGGAATTTCTTGCTAACAACTCAACTTGTAACTGCCCTAGTGTCCCTGCACTAACTCAGCCCCTGCCACCTCCTTCCCCACCAACTAATTTTTTCATAGTATTTATATTATATTATTTGCATTAGGTAATTATGCATCTCAGTTAATCTCTCAACTGTATTATTCCCTGCATTGTAATCATTTACTATGGTAAAACTCTTGCCTTGTTACTGTATTTTCTGTTTACTGTTTTTTCTGTTTTGCACACGACTTTGGGCTGTCTCTGCCCTCTGCTATGGAATGTTGCTCAGTTTGCTACCTTCTTTCAGCACTCCTAATGTAATATATTGATTGTTGTCATGTACCGTTTCACTTTACTCCTCTGTGTTCTTGTTGTATGCTACGTTACTGACGAGGAGCATTTATAAAAGGTCTCTTGACTCAAAGGGTGTAATTCGATTTCTCAATAAATAAAATAAATGCATTTCTGTACTATGTTTCTCAGATATGCCACTTGTAATTAAATGCATATTCTGCAGGTATGATATGTTTAACTGTATGTTATGCATAAATGTGACTGTATGATTTATAGTATTTTTTAACTGTATGTCTTGTTACAAATGGAACTGAATGTTTAATTTCTCGAAATGTTAAACTGAATGTCTAATTCTTCATCCAACTGTACTCCCGTCCCACGGAGATGAGCAACTTGTTGTTCAGTGTGCCTTCCTGATGAAACATTTTAATAAAATAAATGAAAGACTTTTCTTCCACGTGTTCCTCTGCATCCATCCACACGTACACAGTTGATGCAGTGCTGTTTGCCACTGGCTCCTCTGCTGCTGACCTTGCTGTCACCTCCAACAGGATTTTGACACTGTTCAGCGCTGCCTCCATTCCAGTCTGCCATCCCTCAATGCCAAGAAAACTATCACCATGACCTTGGCCCCAGCAGAGGCTCACCAGGCCCCTCATCTCTCCTAATTCCACACCCGTGATGGTACTCCGACTGAGGATGTCTCCTCGTGTAAGTACCTTGGGGTCTTGCCAAACTGTCACCTTGACTTCTCTGCATGCTGATGCTATCTACCTCACGCTTCACCCCAAGTTGGGGTGCTCTATAGAAACAAAGCCAGTATCCCATTGCTGCCACTTGTCTCAAGATGATACTCCCAGTCTTCCACTATGGTGACACTGTCTATGGCACAGTTCTCAAGTCTACCATTGCCAGATTGGACCCTCTTTTACTCACTCTGCCATTTGCTTTGGACTGCTCTCCTGGTACACACTACTGCTCTTTTACTCCTCCCTCAATGCAGATGTTTCACCCACTGTCGCCTCCACCTCCAAAATGTTGGTTTGCTGTCCTCTCCCTCCCTCCAGGAAAACCATCCTGCCTTCTTGTATCATTTTACTACATGCTGGTCCTCTCTTCCCCTGTCTGCTCAGCCTTGTCCTCCTTCTCCCTGAAGACCCTTCTTTGTGACTTTTCTACCATGAAACATAGAATTTGGCTGCAGATAAGGACACTTGGCCCATCCAGTCTGCCCATTTCCCCGCACTGGATGGCTGCAGATCCTAGTTAACCAGCCAGCCACTTCTTTCCCCCACCCCTAGAATTGCCTTATGACTGTCCATGCATGCTTAGATTCCACCACTGTTTCTGACTCCACGACCTCCTCCGGAAGGCCGTTCCAGCCATGCATCCACAACCCTCTCTGAGAAAAAATACTTCCTCAAAATTCACCTCTGAGCCGCTCCTTCTATCTTCAAGTTGTGCCCCTTGTTCTTGCACCTCTCTTTTTGAAAGATGCTACCCTCTTGGACTTTGTTGATTCCTTGAGGTACTTGAAAGTTTCTATCATGTCCCCTCTCCCTCCTTTCCTCGAGGCTATACATATTAAGCTCCTTAAGTCTCTCTTCATATGTCTTCCGTGCAGACCCTGCACCATTTTAGTTGTCCTCCCTGGATAGCTTCCATCCTGTCTATGTCTTTGCAAGACTGGGTCTCCAGAACTGCCTAGAGTACTCCAGATGGGGTCTCACCAGCTGTCTGTACAGAGGTATAATAATTTCCTGTTTTCTACTGGTGATGCCTCTCCCATGCATCCCAGTATCCCCCCCCCTCTCACATTAGCTTGCCCACCTTTAGGTCATCTGATATGACTACCCCCAGGTCCCTTTCCATTTTGTTGTTGTTAGTATCTCACCCCCATTGTGTACTCTTTCCCTGGGTTTTGTTTCCCAGGTGCATTACCTTGCACTTCTTAGCATTGAATCTAAGCTGCCATACATTTGACAATTCCTCTAACCTTGCCAAGTCCCTTTTCATCCTTTCCTCCCCACCTTGTGCATCAACTCTGTTGCAGATCTTTGTGTCATCTGCAAAGAGACATACTTTTTCTTCCAGTCCCTCTTGCAATGTCGCTTATAAAGACATTGAAGAGGACCGCCTCCCAATACTGAACCTCATGGGTACCCACACTAGTAACCCCCTTTCTTCAGAGTGGACTCCATTTACTATTACTCTCTGTGTCCTATTCTCCAGCCAATCTTTTACCCAGGCTGTCATCTTGGGACCCACTCCCAGGCTAGCTAACTTGTATATTAATCTTTTTGTGGACACTGTGTCAAATGCCTTGCTAAAGTCTAGGTAGGCCATGTCCACAGCCCCTCCCTGATCTGCTACTTTGTTCACCCAGTCAAAGAAATCTATCAGATTTGTCTGGCATGACCTTCCCGCTGTGAATCCATGCTGCCTTGGGTCCTGTGCCCCTTTGGCCTCTAGATACTGACAATTCTTTCTTTCAGAAGTGATTCCATCATTTTCCTACCACTGAGGTTAAAACCACAGGTCTGTAGTTTCCTGCTTCTGCCTTGCCTCCCACTTTTGTGAAGGAATCACATCTGCCTTCCTCCAGTCCTCGGGTACCACCCATCCTCCCATGATTTGTTAAACAGGGTAGTCAGTGGTGTCACTAATTCCACCTCTTAGTTCTTTTAGAATTCTGGATCGAATCCCATCAGGCCCCATTGCTTTTGTCCACCTTCAGTTTTAAGAGTTCTTTCAGAACCCTTTCTTCTGTAAATGGGCTGGTATCAACTTCTGTATCCAGAGTATTTCTACTGTTTGTTTTAGGTACCTCCCCTCTTCTTTTGTAAATACTGAGCAAAGATATTTGTTTAGTATCTCTGCCTTTCACAGTCACCCTCTACCCACCCCACCCCCACCCCTTATTAGCTTTTCACTATCCCTCCTTTGGTCTTCCTTCACTCCTGATGTACCTATAAAAGTTTTATCCCCTTCTTAACTGGGTTGGCTATCTTTTCCTCAGTTTGGGCCTTTGCTGTTCTGACTGCCTTCCCAGCTTTCTTTTGCTTTAGCTGATACAGTTCTCTGTCTTGCTCCTTCTGTGGTTCCTTGTACTTCCTAAAGCTTTCTTTTCTCTCAACCTTCTGCCACTTCCTTTGAGAACCATAGGTGGTTTCTTACATCGTTTAGTTTTGTTTATTTGCTTCACACAAGGCTTGTTACCTTTGTGATGGCAGTTTTATTATTCCCCATTGTTCTTCCACCCCTCCTTCCTGCCCATTTGCTGGTGCATTCCTTAGGCACTCACCATTTTGTAAGTCAGCCCTCCTAAGGTCCAGTGCTTTTGCCTTTGTATGCATGGCTCTATTGCTGTGTTTATTGTGAACCATACTGTTCAATGGTCGCTAGTTCCCAGATGGCTACCCACTTCTACATCTGTGATCCTCTCTTCATCTCCATTTGAGAGAACCAGGTCTAAGATTGCTCCCTCTCGAGTGGGCTCCAATACTAGTTGTCTAAGGCATGCCCCTGTAGGGCATCTAGAATAACCCCACTCTTGAAGTGGCTGCTGCAACTGCACTCCAGTTAACATCTGGCATATTCAGATCACCCATCAGCAATATCTCCTCTTTTCGGCCTTACTAAGTATACTTTCTATCATTTCCTTGTCCATTTCTCCCCTGAGAAGAGGGTCTGTATACAACCCCCAGCGGATTGTGGTGCCATTGCGGTCTCCAAATTTACCAACAGTGCTTCTTCTCCTCCCTGTTTTCCCTTTTGTTCTGCTGCTTTGATTCCTTCCTTATGTAAAGAGCTACTCCTCCTCTCTTTTACCCTCTCTGTCCCTCCTGTAGATAGTGTATCCTGGTATGTTTACGTCCCTAGTCATGGTTTTGTGTGAACCATGTTTCTGTGACTGCCACGATATCCAGATGTTCCTCCTCCATCAAGGCCACTAATTCAGGAAGCTTGTTACTCAGACTTGACGCATTGGTACTCATTGCTTCCCATTTTGATGGCTTTACCTTCAGTTGCAGCATCCCCACTGACCTTTCTACCTTGGTCTTTTTCTCATTTAGTATCCTGTTTTGTAGGGAGAGGCTGGGATTTTCCTGCTGCTTATCAGTGCCTCCCTCCTTGACTAGTTTAAAAGCTTGCCAATGAAGCATTTAAACTGATTGCTCAAAAGACTTGTTCCTTCCTGGACAGATGCAGACCATCCTGCAGTATAGGCTGGGTGTCCCTCCAGGTGGAACCCCAGTCGCCAATGAAGCCAAACCTGTGTCTACACCATTTTTTCTCAACCATTCATTAAACTGCATGGTGCTAATTACCCCTCACCACTCATGTCATTGACAGGCAGCACCTCTGAGAAGGATGCTGTGTGTGCTACTTGTCTTAGGCCCCTCCCAGTTCTCACAAAGTCATTCTGCATTGCTCTATTCTCAAGATAGGCCAAGTCATTTGTCCCTAGGTGGACAATGACGCCCAGCTCAGACTCCTGTGCAGCTGTTCTCGTGATCCTGAGGATGCGCTTCCTGTCCCTCCACCTTCTGCAGACTGCACTGACCCATGTTCACCCCTCATGTTGAGCCCCCCTTCTGTGAACCAATTACCACTCTGGGCCCCCAGTCTGTGTGTGACTTAAAGCAGCAGTGCAACAAAACTGGGAAACAAATCGACACTGCCTTTTTCACTATAAAAGATTTCAGGCATCTTCCAGTGTTACTTGGTGGTACAAGTTCCTTGCTCCATCAGAATATGAGAATTGTATAAATGCTGTAATGCAGTTGTTTCAAAAAAAAAAAAAAGATGGCTGCCACATTTAGCTTACAAATACCACTGTAGACCTCGTATGGGTCAGGATCGGGAGAGCAGCATAGGAGGTACCTAAAAAAGTAGGTTGGACAGGTATGCCAATATTTTTTTAACTTTCTTTTTGCCTTACTCACTCTGCCCCTAGTCCCTAGTAGAGGCCTGAGAACTCTGCTCCTAAGGTACTGCTTGATCTTGCTTACCTCTAGAGCCCCCGGATAACCCACTGGACAGGGAGAGGGAGGCACCCTTACCTCCCCAAACAACATGGGAGCATGCACAGGTGGAGTCTGCCCTGAGCCTCTCTTTGTAGATGTGGTGCAGGAGGTTCGCCTGGACCGTGAGCAGGCACATTTTCCTTGTTCTCCTACCCCAGATGTCTATGTGCAAGCAAGAGGACCAATGAACTGGATGCGTGTTGTGACGCACTCTGCTCTGGTCTTCATCCGACGCCTGTTCCTCCCATGTCTTCTGCTCTTCTGCTGCACAGTCACCACCCGTGGTCACCCAAGTGGTGGCAGTGTTATGGCAAGGAGAGCTGCCACCCCAGCCAAAGAAGAGAGCAGCTCATCAAGTGCTCCATCCCTCTCCTCTGGCCAACCCCCAATGACCCAGGCTCACTACCAAACCTGTGTCACTGGTAATGAGTGGTAGCACTGCGCCAACAGGTCGGCATGCCAATATTTTTAATAACTGTAGCTGAAACTAGGATTTTGGAAAACATTTTTTCATTGCACTGCTGCTTTTTTTTCATTTCACTGCTGCTTTAACTTGCAAATCTTCAGGGCGCTGCATAAGCAAAACCCAGTAGGAGGTGGACTGGGCAGTCCTGTGCTCTCTGTAGGATGTCATTGTCCACCTAGGGACAAATGACTTGGCTCAACATGAGATTAGAGCAGTGCAGAAGAGACTTTGTAGAACTGGGGAGGGGTCTAAGACAAGTAGCACACACAGTATCCTTCTCAGAGGTGTTGCCTGTAAATGGCATGAGTGAGGCGAGGGTACTTTGCACCATGCAGTTTAATGAATGGTTGAAAAAATGGTGTGGAGCACAGGGTTTGGCTTCATTGGTGACTGGGGTTCCACCTGGAGGGACACCAGCCTATACTGGCAGCATTGTCTGCATCTGTCCAGGAAGGGAACAAGTCTTTGAGCAATCGGTTTAAATGCTTCATTGGCAAGCTTTTAAACTAGTCAAGGGGAGGCACTGATAAGCAGCAGGAAAATCCCAGTCTCTCCTACAAAACAGGGTACTAAATGACAAAAGATGAAGGTAGAAAGGTCAGTGGGGATGCTGCAACTGAAGGTAAAGCCATCAAAATGGAAAGCAATGAGTACCAATGCCCATAGTCTGAGTAACAAGCTTCCTGAATTAGTGGCCTTGATGGAGGAGGAACATCTGATATCATGGCAGTCACAGAAACATGGTTCACACAAAACCATGACTGGGACGTAAACATACCAGGATACACTATCTACAGGAGGGACAGAGAGGTAATAGAGGAGGAGGAGTAGCTCTTTACATAAGGGAAGGAATCAAAGCAGCAGAACAAAAGGGAAAACAAGGAGGAGAAGAAGAAGCACTGGGTAAATTTGGAGACTGGCAATGGCACCACAATCCGCACAGGGGTTAGATACAGACTTCTTCTCAGGGGAGGAAATGGACAAGGAAATGATAGAAAGTATACTTAGTAAGGCAGAAAAAGGGGAGATATTGCTGATGGGCTATCTGAATATGCCAGATGTTAACTGAGTGCAGTTGCAGCAGCCACTTCAAGAGTGGGTTATTCTAGATGCCCACAGGGGCATGCCTTAGACAACTAGTATTGAGCCCACTCGAGAGGGAGCAATCTTAGACCTGGTTCTCTCAAATGGAGATGAAGAGAAGATCACAGATGTAGAAGTGGGTAGCCATCTGGGAACTAGCGACCATCGAACAGTATGGTTCACAATAAACACAGCAATAGAGTCAAGCTTCACAAAGGCAAAGGTACTGGACTTTAGGAGGGCTGACTTTTGCTAAATGGTGAGTGCCTAAGGAATGCACTAGCAAATGGGCAGGAAGGAGGTGGAAGAACAATGGGGAATAATAAAACTGCCATCACAGAGGTAACAAGCCTTTGTGTGAAGCAAATAAACAAAACTAAACGATGTAAGAAACCACTATGGTTCTCAAAGGAAGTGGCAGTGAAGGTTCAAGAGAAAAGAAAGCTTTCAGGAAGTACTAGGAATCACAGAAGGAGCAGGACAGAGAACTGTATCAGTTAAAGCAAAAGGAAGCTGGGAAGGCAGTCAGAACAGCAAAGGCCCAAACTGAGGAAAAGATAGCCAACTCAGTTAAGAAGGGGATAAAACCTTTATAGGTACATCAGGGAGCGTAGGAAGACCAAGGGAGGGATAGTGAGGCTTAATAGGGGGAGGGGGCAGAGGGTGACTGTGAAAGGCAGAGATACTAAACAAATATTTTGCTCAGTATTTACAAAGGAAGAGGGGAGGTACCTAAACAAACAGTAGAAACACTCTGGATACAGAAGTTGATACCAGCCCATTTACAGAAGAAAGGGTTCTGAAAGAACTCTTAAAACTGAAGATGGACAAAGCAATAGGGCCTGATGGGATTCATCCCAGAATTCTAAAGAACTAAGGGTGGAATTAGTGACACCACTGACTACCCTGTTTAACAAATCATGGGAGGATGGGGTGGTACTGGTACCGAGGACTGGAGGAGGGCAGATGTGATTCTCTCACAAAAGTGGAGCAAGGCAGAAGCAGGAAACTACAGACCTGTTAGTTTAACCTCAGTGGTGGGGAAAATGATGGAATCACTTCGAAGGAAAGAATTGTCGAATATCTAGAGGCCAGAGGGGCACAGGACCCAAGGCAGCATGGATTCACAGCGGAAGGTCATGCCAGACAAATCTGATAGATTTCTTTTAACTGGGTGACCAAAGTAGTAGATCAGGGAGGGGCTGTGGACATGGTCTACCTAGACTTTAGCAAGGCATTTGACACAGTCCCACACAAAAGATTAATATACAAGTTAGCTAGCCTGGGAGTGGGTCCCAAGATGACAGCCTGGGTAAAAATTGGCTGAGAATAGGACACAGAGAGTAATAGTAAATGGAGTCCACTCTGAAGAAAGGGGGTTACTAGTGGGTACCACAGGGTTCAGTATTAGATCGGTCCTCTTCAATGTCTTTATATGCACATTGCAGAGGGACTGAAGGAAAAGTATGTCTCTTTGCAGATGACACAAAGATCTGCAACAGAGTTGATGCACAAGGTGGGGTGGAAAGGATGAAAAGGGACTTGGCAAGGTTAGAGGAATGGTCAAATGTATGGCAGCTTAGATTCAATGCTAAGAAGTGCAAGGTAATGCACCTGGGAAACAAAACCCAGGGAAGAGTACACAATGGGGGTGAGATACTAACAACAACAAAAATGGAAAGGGACCTGGGGGTAGTCACATCAGATGACCTAAAGGTGGGCAAGCAATGGAGAGGGCAGCAAGGAGGGTTGGGGATACTGGGATGCATAGGGAGAGGCATCACCAGTAGAAAACAGGAAGTTATTATCCCTCTGTACAGACAGCTGGTCAGACCCCATCTGGAGTACTGTGTGCAGTTCTGGAGACCCAGTCTTCACAAAGACATAGACAGGATGGAAGCTGTCCAGAGAGGGCACTCAAATGGTGCAGGATCTGCACCAGAAGACATATGAAGAGAGACTTAAGGAGCTTAATATGTATAGCCTCGAGGAAAGGAGGGAGAGGGGGACATGATAGAACCTTTCAAGTACCTCAAGGAATCAACAAAGTCCAAGACAGTAGCATCTTTCAAAAAGAGATGTGCAAGAACAAGGGGCACAATTTGAAGATAGAGGGGGGCGGCTCAGAGGTAATTTAAGGAAGTATTTTTCACAGAGAGGGTTGTGGATGCATGGAACAGCCTTCCGGAGGAGGTTGTGGAGTCAAAACAGTGGTGGAATTCTAGCATGCATGGGACAGTCATAAGGCAATTTAGGGTGGGGTAGAAAGAAGTAGGCTGCTGGTTAACTAGGATCTGCAGCTTATCCAGTAGGCAGGGAAATGGCAGACTGGGTGGGTCAGCGTCCTTATCTGCCGTCTATGTTTCTATGTTTCTAGGAGGGATGCTGTACACTGTTATATTTTAATAAATGTGTAGATTTGCCTGAAACTTTTTGCCTGGGCTGTTTCTTACGCTTGGTGGTGCTGGATTTATGGTTCGCTTTTCTGTCCAGTTTTTCCATTGCACACTTCAGCTTTGGGGTGGTGGTTCCAGTTGTGACTTAAACTGCACCTTATGTTATTCACATCTGGTCAAGTTTTGCTCGGGCCTCCTTTACTGCACTGGCACTGATAACTTGCACTTTCATAGTCTGGGTGGCAGTAATCAGCTCCTTATTCAATGTGTGCTCCCAGTACTGTACTGCATTTGCACGTTGCATGTTACCCTTACCATCTGCTGGCGACTGTGTATTATCTCCGACCTGTTGCTGTGCTCTGCAAGTCTGTGTTTTGCAGCTCTGATGTGTTGAAGTTGTAACGTGAAACATAGCTGCACCTGAAAAATCAATACATCGTCCCCAAAAACACAGAGATAATACAGCATCAATGAAAACATTACTTACCACAATAATCTTGTTTCTTCCAAGAGAATCTTACTGTATTCTAACATAAGCAGTATTGTCCTTCCATTGTACTGCCCTGGAGCTGAAATGTTTAATAGAACCTATGCTAATGATGGAATGCAAGGCTCATGCTCGATTTTCAAACCACTGTCCCTGGAAAACATTCTACAACTGCCAGATTCTTACATAGCATAAATACTAACAAGCTACCAATACTAACTTAAATAATGAACAATTACACTCCCTTAAACTAAAATTGTGAGGCAACACTAAGACTACATCACTAAGCCACAAGCTAACAGAACCACTCAAGGGTTTACAACAGCATGGAAAGATATGCTGCAGTGCCTGTAGGTTTTAGCAGGGAGGCAAGGTGGAGCTCAGATTCAGTAAGATTCCTTGAAGAAACAAGATTACTATGATAAGTAATGTTTCCTTCAAACCCAAGGAAATCTTATTGTAGTCAGACATATGCAGTCTATCCAAGCAGTACATTTAGAGGAGAATAGAGAACTTATTTAGGAAACAGGATCTGCAGTACTGCTATGCCAAACCTGGCATCACTTCTGGCCTGGGTATCCAGACTGTAGTGTTTGGTAAAAGTGTGGACTGTTTTCCAGGTAGCTGCTTTACAAATTTCCAACAAAGGAATATCTCTTGTAGCTGCTACCAAGGCAGCTGTACCCCTTGTAGACAAAGAGCCCTAAGGCAGAAGCTTGCAGACTTTTAGCACAGTCATCTACTGGCCACTTAACCTGTGTCATATACTGCTTGTGATAGCCCATGCCGCAGTTCAGTTAACCTCATATGCTACTTTTCAATTTTTTTTTTTAGTTCTGCTCTCCTGGTTACCTGCTTGGATCTCCTTTCAGTGATGCAATGCCAGCTTCTGATTCTCCAACTGCACCTCTTCAGGACTGTCTTAGATGCTAGGTGTCCCCTTACATACTATGATCTGCCTCCCGTTTGCCCAATAATGTAGGATCATATCTGCTGCTCCCCGCAGCAGTACCCTCCATATCTGGCTTCCTTTGCGGAGTCTGTCTCAGATGCTTCTTGGAGGTACAAATGATGCAAGCCCGGAGTGGCTGAGGTCAGTTAATCTGCTCAAGATGCACCCATTTTCTTCACTTATATTGTCCTTCCACCATAAAGCACACATCCTCTGTTATGGGCCTGCTGATACAATGACCCATGCAGTGTCTCTCCTATATGCTTTTGCAATCATGAGACAGAGTGACCACCTGTGGTCACACAAATGGTAGTACTGTATCAAGTTGCAAAACCTCCTTCAGCAGACAGCATTCATAACATGCAGTGAATGTCTTGTTGAGGAGATAAGGAAAGTACACTCATGCAAGGACTTACCATAACAGATCTTTGAGATAATCTATTGCAGTACACCACGCTTAAGAAACTAGGCACCAAGATCACATGGAAACTTTTAGCTAGCAGTCTGCTGGGGCCTTTACGATGCGTCAGGTGACATCAACCCATGTACAAGATCTGGGCGGCACTGCACTCACCAGTTCTTTCCTGCCGGAGGCCAGAGCCAGGATTCCTCTGACAAAGAGAACCAAAAGAGGTGAAGGATCCCCACTCAGAGCAAAGGCATCAAGCCTGGAGAAGGAAAACAATGGGGATGGAGGACGGACAGCATGGCTTGCTGCAAGAGAGTCTGTCAAACAGAAGTTCTTATGTAACTGTTCTATAATCAAGGACTTCTTGCAGCAAGCCACTCCTGGGGAACGAGTCCCAAGCAGTTCTAAATGGCAACAAAAATCAGGAGGCTGGAAGCCAAGGGCCTATTACAGAAGACCTTTAAGAACAGCCAGGCTATAGTTGGCCTGCTCTTTGCATGCCACAGTGAGGCTGTAATGTTGGAAAACATGCACTGTACTCCAGTAGTCACAGCGCAGATATCAGCTACTGACACAGTTCCAAAACAAGTCACAGAAGCGCCACCCTCTAGTTGAGTGGCTCCTGACGGGTCTCAGAAGCACCTTCCCAAAGGCCAACAAAAAGAATGCAGTTGCTCAGCCATTTGGACAAGCACTGTTTCAAATGGGAGAGCCATCTCCTTAGGTAAAAGAACAACTGAGAAACCTTTCTCAACTATTTCTGCTCGTGAATATAAGAGTGTAGGATTCTGTAAACATCCAAAGTATGGAGCAAGTCTTCCCCAGGACTGGCTAGCTCTGGAGGGGGGAAACGGGAGGTGAACCATCTGATTCAGCATCATGTCCGACACCACTTTAGGAAGAAACCACAAGGACACCGTATCTTTGAGGAAAATAAAATAAGGCATCTTGCACATAAGAGCCTGTGGCTCAGAGATCCTGTGGGCTGAGGTGATGGCCACCAGAAACAGTGTCTTCCACAAGAGGAAGCAAAGCTCGCAGGAAGCAGCTGGATCAAAAGGGGACTCTGTGACCTTCTGAAGCACAAAGTTCAAATCCATGCAGGAGCCGGATGCAAACCAGAGGTCTTAAATGAAGAACCCCTTTCAAAACACCCACATGACCTCCAGCTGTGCTAATTCCTGGTCTTGTACCGGAATATAAAAGGCTGAGATCGCTGATAGTGATCTTGCTGCAGAAATACTGCAGCCCTGAATCAGACAGGGATAAGTGGTACTCCAAGACCACAGAAATTGGACTGGCAAATGGTTTGAGATCATGTGAAGTTGCCCTAGGGTGAAATGCTTCCACTTCATATTATAAGTAACCCCAGTTGTTGGTTGCTGACATCCTGGTTGCAGCTAGAAAGCCTTTGTGAGACCCCAAATCTCATGACTGCTATGTCCTCAGGAGCCAAGTGTGAAGATGGAGGGACCACAGGTTCAGATGGACTAGGGTCCCCTGCTCCTGTAAGAGCAGGCCTGGACACAGAGGCAGAGGGACCGTGAGTTCACTGCCAGATTCTGGAATAGGGACAACAGATCTGTCGAGGGCAGAACACAGCCATCAGGATCTTGGTAGTGTCCTCCCCTGCAGTCTATTTTTTGGAGGGGTGCTCAGTCCCTTCCCTCAGCCCTACCCTCAGACCACTGCCACCCTCCATACTCAACCCCAATTTGCACTGGCTTGCCCCTCAAGGTACGGCCACTGAGATGCCCCCCATGGAATCGCATTGAGATTACCGTCCGCATCACCACGACTGGCAGTGCTCACTATGCTTAACTCTCCCGGTGGGGCTGTGGGGTGACTGTCAGCGAATGCTGTCTCGGTGGGGCCAAGCGCTCAGGGGACTGGTGGCACTGGAAGGTGGGCATCATGCATGGGACCATCAGCATTTTTGCATGCTGGTAATCCCGGAGGCTGACATGCAATGATGCAATGTGTGTGCACCTCCCCAACAATGCAGTGCTGGTCATGGCAGTCCCCCAGCCTCTGCTAGGGGTCCGCATTATGCTAGACACATGACCCCCACCCCAGAGAAGGCCAACTGTTCCTGGATGCTCCAGCCTTTCCTCTCATGGCTGGCCCCTGAACTCCCAGGTCCATTCCCAACTTAGGATGTCGGTGTCGCGAGCGGATACCTAACCACTGCACTGGAGGGCCGTCACTCTCCCACTGCAGTCTGACTAGAAACATTCAAGTTGTCAGTAGATGAGAACCTCTTGGTCCACCCATTCTGCCCAGTTTCTCCTACTTACTGTGCCACCAGAGATTCTACTCAATCTCCGGTTATCTCCTCCCTTGCCTTACTACCAAGGTCTCTTGTATCTGTCCCATGCATGCTTGAATCCTGTCACACATCTGTTGGAAGGCTGTTTCAGGTATCCATCACCCTCTCTGTGAAAAAGTACCCTGCATTCCCTCGAACCTCCCTTCCTCCAGGTTCATCCCATGTCACCTAGTCCTGGAACATGTTTTCTATGAAAAACAGAGTTTTCCTGCACCTTGTTCCTCCCCGTGAGGTGTTTATATGTCTCAATCAGGCACGGGGTCATAACCGTGCAAACAATAACAGTCGTCAATTCATGTCGAAGCAATACAGTGCAGGATGAAATAGTGTGCAAACAACACTGCCTGCAACTGAAACAGTGCGCCCATTACAACTAATAGACTATTTCTTTTTCACGGGGGCTTTGCTCTCAACACCCACCAGAATTTATATAACTAACTCGGGGGACTTAGTGGACTTAGTGGATGAGGAAAACTCAGGACAGGGAAAACCACCTTAAAAAAATTACACTGAACAATTACAGCATCAGGGGGAAATCGAACCACAGTCCCAGGTCTCCTGATCCTGCCAGTGCTGGTGCCTCAGGCACTCTACCATGGGAGCGGCTCAACCAAGCATCCCAGCACACAGCATCTTGATCAATCCTTAGTGAAAGCATAGAGTGACAGGGGTAACTGTAATCTCCTACCGCTGTTATACCCAGGGCCCTACTTTTCATGGCACAGTGGGACCAAGTTCCAGCAAGACTCACCATTTGCTGCAGAACTTCTGCAGCGGTGGTTTGTAATTTCATGAAGTTCTGCGGCACTAACAAACTACCACATCACAGTGACAGCTTGTCATCCTAACTTCACTTTCATGGCAGTGGTTATAGCAATCAGGATGGTGGAAATCACAGCAACACTAGTTCAAAAAATAACAGACTTATAAAATTAATTTTATGCCTAAAAGGCAAAACAAATGTCTCTCCTTAAGGTCCTAGACTGTTGCATAAATTACATATGCAGAGGGATCTTGTGTGATAAATAAGGTATTTCTATATGCATGCTATCTATCCCACTAATGAGGTTTCCACTGTCTATCACTTATATATTTGTATCTGCTTTCTACACCACTCATGAGGTTCCACTGTGTATCACTTATATTTATATGCAATCTGTAACATACATACAAATGTGTATGTGTGTGTGTGTGTGTGTGTGGTGAGAGAGACAGAGATACTATGTGTATATGTGTGTTGTGTGTATATATATATATATATATATATATATATATATATTTTTTTTTTTTTTCCATGAACTTGCATCCTTATTCTACAGGTTCCTTTGAAATGGAATAGAGGAGTTATTGCAAAACTTATTTTCATGTCAACCTGCTTTCTCTGACACACTGCGTAACACCATCAGGCCATGACATGCATGTGAACCAATTGTAGATAGAGCTCTCCAGCCCATCACAATGTGTCCACTATGTGACAGAACACTGCACCATACCTTCCAGGCTCTGAGCAGTGATGTGTTCCACTAGTCCTTGTGCTGCCCAACCAGCTCCCAGATCTAATCTCTGAACCTGAGTTGCTGGCATGGAAAACAGCATGCTACCCTCTGGCCAACAGCTGTCCCTGCACACAACATTTCTCCATAACTTTTAGGTGATTCTATCAACCAATGACAATATGTAATCAATAACCCAGGCAAAAATGCTTACAGTGCAATTATTTATTTAACAGGTCATTACAGTCATCATTATTATATTCCACTTTTCTGGGCATAATTACTTTATTTTTCTTAAAATGACAGTTAAATTCATTTTACCAGTTATTCATTTCAGATGGTATTCTATACCTTAAAGGCACAAATAGGTTTGATAAAGTGACGTATGGACTTAACAGGTCTGGTGCTATTGACAAGGTTTTGTTTAAGTTGGCCCTAGCGCAATAATGAAAGACTGAAAATTGTATTAGGCTGTAGTGCAGGTTGAGCAAATATCACCATGCATGATGTGCTGTGCCACCATCTCTGGCAGTGGGAGCTGTGGTAGATAAGGACTGTTCATTTCTGCTGCAGAATGCAGCCATTTCATTAGCTAATATATGATGTTATAGCAATGATAACATCACATTCTGAGCATATGGGGGTTTGGATATAAAGAGGGAAGGAACCAGATTCTATGAATAAACAGAAATATTAATAAAAAATCACCAAGAAGAGTGAATTCTGCGGCACTCCTATGAGTTCTGCACAAAACTTGCAGCCGAGAATTCTAGGGCCTTGGTTATACCTGGCCACTCTAAATGCAAGTGTGCTTTACACAGGTCAGTTATTCCTGTGCTATTTTGTTTAGCGGTCTTGACCTGGTACTGTCACCTAGTCCTGAGCATCCTTTTCTCTGAAAATGGAGTTTTCCTGCACCTGTTCCTTCTTGTGAGATATTTATATGTTTCAATCATATCCCCCCTCCCTCTTCTCTTCCAGGAAGCACTTTTTTTTTTTGCTCTTTTATGCCTTTTCTCCATACCAGTCACCACTCTTCAGGTAGCCCTAGGCTGTATGTCCTCTAGCTCCACCCCCGTAACTCCCAAGGACCAGTGGACCTACCCCATCCTGCCTCCATTCTGCCCCCAGAAAAGGGATGGAAGGAACCCTGGTCACCCCCACTCAGCAGTCCCTAAGTGTGCATTGGGTAGTTGATCTCGCCCCTGGAACGAGTCTGGTTAAGGAGCCTGGGGCAGCTGGGTCCAGCTCCATCGGTGCTGTATTTTCTGCTTTTCTGGTCCTCCACAAGGACGCCGGCACTCAAGGATACAAGGAGGTGGGGCACGTTGAGATGTGCCACCACCCAGATCCCATCCAACATCCTTCCCTCCTGAGTTTCTGCAGTCCTGCTGCACTTCCACCCGTGGTCACCCAGGTGGTGGTAGAGCAGTGGGACTCACAGCCCACCCTCCCTGGAGGAGGAGAGCAGCCCTGTGCACTCAATCCTCCTTCCCCAACCGGCCTCCAACAGCCTGAGATCGCTCCTGATCCTGAGTCGCAGGCGTCCGAAGCAGTAATGCTACTGTTGTGCCAGTGTGCAGCCAGGATGTACATACAGTCTTTCAGCCTGTCCTGGTATGTTTTGTGATGTAATCCTTGCACCATCTTGGTTGCCCTCTTTGAACTGCCTCCACCCTGTCTATGTCCTTTTGTAGGTAAGGTCTCCAGAACTGAGAATGTACTCATTGCGGCCTCACTAATGTCTTGTACAGTGGAATTATGACCTTCCTTTTCCTGCTGGTGATACCCTGCCTATGCATCCCAGCATACTGTTTTCTTTCCTGCCGCCTTGTTGCATTGACTTCCCACCTTGAGGTTATCAGAGATGATGATTCCTAGGTCCCTTTCAGCTTGAAACATTCTAGACCACTCCCCACAGCTGATATGCTATTCCTGGGTTTTTCTGCCCCATGTGCATTATTTTGCATGTCTTTGCACTAAATCTCAACTGCATCTCCCATGGTCAGCCCTCAAGCTTCTGCAGATCTCCTCAAACTATCCACACCCTCTGGGGTGCAGACTGCTCTGTTGTGGTACTCCAAGTGCCCGATCCCATGCGGCAAGTGAGCGCATGCATCCTCGCTTCCCCGACCCGATTCTGGACTGTTGCCAGGACGGGAGCGTGCCACACAACAATTTTGCACCTCAAGCTCCTGATAAGAAGCACAGTGAGCCCCACACTGTGATGCTTCTTCGCCTCTCTAGAACTGTTGCACAGTGGAGCGAGGAGCACAGGAAGTCCGTGGACTGTTTCTTGGCACCTCAAGGCCCATTAAGAATGTGGCAGAAACCTGCTGGTGGAAGCCTCCCCAGCCCCACCAAGCAGCAAACAGGGCTGTGGGGAAACAAAATCAATAAAATAAATAACTTGAAGGCTCCTGACCCAATCCATGCCTCCAGTGTGTCGGGAGTAAGGGACAACATGGTGCCTGCCAGGACTACAAGTCCCATGATTCCTTGTGCTAAGTGCCATTTTCAGAGACAGCCTCCTGGGAGCCCACAAATGGAGCTCTGATGGAACTCCTGTCTCCCAAAAGTGTCCCCTGGCCCTAGCAACCACCAGAGGGACCAGAAGGGTCATAGCCATGCAGTCAGATGCTGCCAACATGCTGTACTTTTATTTATAATGGACTTTGATGACTAGTACTGTCTGAGAGCGGCGATCTTTGCAATGTCTGCTTGAAGACAGCGTGGAATCTATTGGTAGCTGCAGTACATCCAATCAGAACATGGAGCTCGAGACAAAGGTGGATCAATGAGGTGTCTAAATTCAAACAAAATATTCTGGGTTGGCAGTTTGACCCTGGGTCAGTCGTTGTGAGTTTCTGAGGAGAAACAGCTGAGTTTTGACAGCTCCTGCTGCTGTCACAGCTAAACTGAAGTAGTTTGTGCCAAAACAAACTGAGAACTGCAGAATGTATTGTCGATGGTATGGTAAATCCTAGAAACAAGGGGATTTACCTAAGCCTGCCTGAACTGGTGGTATTTGGCAATCCAGATATCATGGACTGCTGAAAGAAGTAGTTTATTTGAGCTTGGGTGAGGTAACAAAATCCACTGCCTCACTGTCCTGACACGAGAGACTGTGATTCTTGCCAGGGGACCTAAGCTCTGAGGTCCTGCCTGCCTGGTCAACTGCTGGCCTACCTGCAAGGTGGTGAAGACAAGTCCCTCTGTGGAGTGAAGATGGCCTGTCTACTGCCAAGGTGGGTGAAGACAAGTCCCTTTGTTGGTGAAGGCAACAGCCTGCCCACCTGGTGAGGAGGGTGAAGACAAATCCTCTGTGGGGTGAAGAGGATCATCACCTGCATCCACGCCAGTTCTACCTGTTCTTCCAAACTGCCTGCAAGAGGAAATGTCCCCCAACTCCTGCATCTCCTATTCACCAAAAGGTCATGAGTACTGGGTTTTACCCAAACAAATACTTTTCTAATTGTTCAGCTAGTTAACTTTCTATCTGGGCTTCCTATGTGACCAAGCTATGCCCACAGGAACTGTCAGCCAGGATAAACTGTATTCCTACATCTCTGTGGTGTAGTTTGTACTCTGCCTTTGCAGCATCCAACCACTGCAATGGTGCTGCCCCAGTGTCTACTAGTTACAGGCCTGCAACTCCTCCATGTGCACACAAGGTATTTGGGAGCTCCCCAGGGACAGTGGGTTAACTGGTGCACCAGTGGGAGGAGAGGGACTGGGACAGGGAATACTTGGTTGTGATGGTATACAGCCACTTCAGTGACACTGGTATTGTGAACCCCTCACTGCGCCTATATCAGCAGTGATGGAGGGGGGTTGGCAAGATACTTTAGGGTGATGGAAGTTAAATATCTGCTGTCTGGGCGATGTGGCGTTAGATATCTATAGTAGAAGTGCGTTGGGTTTACAGCTCCCCGCATTGTGCATTGCAGTATTGTAGACATTGCCCGCTTCTTACGGTCGGTGTTGACGGGTTCTTGGCACTGTAGTGGACATCAAGGGAGTCGGGGTTGTCATGCCGGTGTCATGGATCCAGTTGTAATGTACTGTGGTATCTGATTATTCTGCCTGCCTACAGTATTTATCATAATTTGTTGAATACTTTACTACCCTTTGCTTCCTTGTTCCTTACCTCATTGTCCAGTCCCAAAATAAACCCTTGCTTATTTTACTGCAGCTGTTGATTTATTTGCATTATTGTGTAGTGTAATACTTGCATGCTTAGAGTGATACGTGGAGAGGGAAATGTATGTTGTTATACCTGTTACAAAGGAGGGGACTGGATTTAATTTCCTGTAGGGAAACACCCTGGCAGTATGCTGCTATAAGGATCCCATAGGTGGAGGCACCGTGCCACTTGCCAAGCCAATTCTAACCACGAACCCAGGTGCCAACCTATATCCCTTATGGCAGCCCCACTTAAGAGTGGGCATGCAGATAGAAGGGTAGGGGTGATTACAACAACTCTGAGTGATAATCAGACAAACCACTCTACCTTCAGACTGGGCAGCCTTTAGAACCCGCCGTAAACAACTGTACCAAAAAATCATAACCTCAAAAGCAAACTACTATTTATCTGCCTCTGATTTAGCTAAGAGTAACTCCACCAAATTCTGGCAAACCATAAAATCAGCTGAAGGCAACAGATGGTCTTTCTTGTTACCCAGCAAGATCTCATTCAAGGGTAACACCTACTCCAATAAGTCCGATATTATATGTAGTTCCAATGACCACTCTTCAACCATGGGCCTGTGCATTCAATACCTCTAAAGCAGCCACACTTATCTCCAACTTACCTAGAATCCCTCCGCACCATCCAAATACAGCTTCTCCTTTGCCCCATTTCAATACAAAGAAGTTGAGGACCTCCTTTCCATCTAAATGTTAGCAAAGTGCAGGTACTGACAGAATAGGTTCATTCTTCCTTAAAGCTGGCTTCCAGTACCTCACAGCACCCATACTGCACCTGTTTAATCTGTCCACCAGCACCAGTCCTGTTCCTGAGGCTGGAAGGTAGCTCAGGTTCTACTACTGTTCAAATCAGGTGCCCTATGGACCTGAACAACTACCGCCCACATCCATTCTACCCCTTCTTCCAAAACTCCTCAAAAAATAAGTCAATGCCCAGTTAAGATATGCTCAAAAACAAACCTAATAAACCCAGCCCAATCTGGATCTAGACCAACCCACAGTACTACCTCAGCCCTAGCTTCAATTACTAATGACTGGCCTCGCCATGGATAAGAAACAAGTGACAGGTGCAGTTTTTCTGGATCTCAGTAAAGGCTTCGTACCACAACCATGCTTACTTCTCAACACCCTACAGTGTAATGTCATATCTGGCCCTTCACTATCATTGTTCAATAGCTACCAGCAGACAGGCAGCAACAGGTGAAAACAGAGGGCTCACTCTCCCACTCCTTCCTGTCACGAGAGGTGTTCCACAAGGCTCGATCCTTGGACTGCTACTATTCATGCTATACATCAATACTACTGGAAATAATATCGCCAAAGTAAAGCAAACTTCATCTGTTCACAGATGACACTGTGATCTACTCATCCAGATCCTCAGTAACCAAAGCACAAATGGAGCTCCAATCTGAATTTGTTCTCCTCCAACTCAGCCTGGCTCAATCTAAACTTCTCTTAAATGCCAAAAAACAAAACAAAAGTCATGTACTTCTATTCTAACCAGCTCACTTCCATCACAGACACGCTAGCATCCTTGCCTCCCATCAAAACTCTCCTGGACAATGACCCTGAGGTAGTTAGCAACTTTAAATACCTAGGTTGCATCCTAGATCAACACCTAACATTTTCTGCCCATATTACTTCTCTTGCAAATAAACTGTGCCAACATATTGGCTTCTTCTCCAGGAAAAAATCCCTATTCATGACTGAAGCTAGACTACATTAGTTCAGACAGCATTCATGCCACTCCTTGACTATGCTGACATAGTTTATGGCCAATGCTTGACTCCCTGCTTCATCAGTTGGACACACTCTACCACTGAGCAATCCGATTCATTTCACGCCCACCGATACATGCATCACTGTGAGCTATATGCCTATTTGGCTGGACCTTTGATTGTCTAGACACTTCATCCACTGTCTCACCTGGTTATACAAAGGCTCTTCTGTCTAAGCCCCTCCAATATTTCTAATCTCTTTCATTACACTACCTGCCTCTACACATTTCGCATCAATGAGTACATCATGCTAGAAGTCTCAATTGCCCGCATTGTTTCGGAGAAATAGCTATAAGCTGTGCTCTACCAGCAGTCTGGAATAAAGCCCAATCTAGTCACAAACTACAAAACCCATACCCCTAAGAGGTTCAAAAACTGGTCCTCAATAAAATCAGTGACTCTTGTGCATGTCACTGACTTTATGTCATACTCATCATCCTTCTTCATCTCACCCTTCCCTAGTTTTCCTTCCCTCCTCACTTATCTACCCTTCCATCCCCTTCTCTCCCACTTTCTGCCCTCCTCCCTACCCCAGCTCCTCCCATTTTCCCCTCCGCTTTGCTCTTGCCCCTCGCCTACCTTTCTGATTCAGTTACCCCCAATCCTGACTATTGCCATGTCCTCCACTATGCCTCAGTACCTCTGTTTGTCCCATGGTGTAATCCTGTGAAAGCAAAATGCTCCAATGGTTACCAAATGTTCTTACCTTGTTTGAACCTCATTGCTCTATTGTACTTGAGAACTACTGTATATATATGTCTTTGCATATAATTCTTTATATTTTTATTTCTCGGATTACAGTTACCTTTGAGCCAAAGGCTCATTTGCAAAGGTTCCACATCACAGGATAAATATAAGAAACAAGAAATTACAAGCTTATTTACAAAAATTGAACACACAGTAAAAACTGAACAGGAGCAAGGCAAAGAACATACATCGGTCCAAAATTAATTAGTCTAGCAGAGCTATTCGGGTGAACTCTTAGCTGCCAGGAAGCGGCACTGTCGAAGGAAAAGATGTGGGGAGAAAAGTAGGTACAAAAAGGGAGGGAGGAGGAAGAGGAGGAAGTAGGATGCGGAGGGGGGAAGAGCAATAGAGTTAAGAGGGCCTGGGTAGGAAGAAGGGAAGAGGGTGGACAAGAAGTCACTGAACGAGGTAAGCAGAAGGGAAAGTGGGGCAGGGGTGCCAAGCTAGGAGGGTTAAGTAGAGGAGAATGGTGTCATGGAGGAGGAACTAGAGCTTAGTGAGCACAGTCACATTGGTTCTGAGAGGTGACGTATTGGCAGTTTTGATTTGAAATGTCTTAGTGTCAGTAGCTCAGCAGGTAGCACACTTGTCTCTGAGGCCCGGAGATCAGAAGGCTGTCGGTTCTATCCCCACACAGGCACTTGGGTTAAATCCCAATACTGACACTGTAGTGCAGCATGAGGGGTGCTGAACTCTTGAGGTGCCGTCTTCGGATGACACATTAAACTGAGGTCCCATGTGACTGTTCTGGTGGTAGTTCAGGTGGATGTTAAAGATTCCATGGCACTTCTTGAAAAGAGTAGGGACATTTAGTTTTTATTGAAATCATACAAAATAAACAATCCAGAAACAAAACAAGGAAAGCAACAAAGAAAAGGGCATTCAATATGCATGGTAAAGAACAAAAATACAAATAAGCAAAAAAAAAGCAATCATACTGCAATATAATCAAAATATTCAAGTAAACCTCTTGTGCACCCTTAAATAAAGCATTATTAAAGTCTACCATATGAAACCCAACCAGAAAAAATGAAAAAACTACTTAAATCAAGAGAAAAGCAGTAAGAATTGCCTCTCTAGTTCAAGTAATGGGGATATCTGTGCCGATGATCCTGGTCAGATTTCTCCATAACTGTAGTATAGAAGTCAGATTTTATCTCTTGCTTTAGACTGGTAGATCAGTTTCAATTCAGATGTAATTTTTGTAACAGTTCTACACAGGAGGTATCCTTTGTTGTAAGGTAGATCAACGTCTTGAGTTCCATATAAACCATTTTATAACTATGAATATCACATTCAGGGTGGTCCTATCCCATTTCTTCCATGAATTATCAAAATGCCCATATAGCAGTATTTCAACAGTAATCATTGCAAAACAAGTGACCTTCCATTGTTTTGCTATTGTGGCGTTTTTTGTATGGTCCACCACTAAAGACCCTTACCTTCTCTATGGTCTGCCAGCCCCTTCGGTTGCTGCTGGTGAGGACCCCATCTGGACTGTGCGAATAGTCGGACGATTAAATAAAGAATAAGGCAGGTTTATTCAGTTCAGTAGGTGTTCTCTTCATGAGGACAAGCCCCACACTGACTATACTCTGACAGACAGATCAACATGGCACTGCCAAGCAGTGCAACAATTAGATACATGCAGTTCTAAGTGCTCTTAAAGGGCGGCAGCTAAACATTAAGCCCCATGCTTAATGTGTGCTTCACATCACTGCGGAACAGAGAATGTAATCACCACTCGAACAAGCAATAATCTATAAGTTTCTAAGAATTTTAAGTAAATAATTTAAGGCAAAAAACAGTGTCATGCATTACAAGGCATTAGATTTCCTAAAACAGAACAGTACTCTGCTGCGGGGGGGCTGGATTATCCTGGGGACCAGTCAGAGTAGCACAAGACAGGAGGAAACACAATAGTACTTGAGACTTGGTCATGCCACAAGTGCTAAAGCGTGGGGAAGGAAAAGGAAAGAGAGGAATGGTAGCAGCAGGAGGATACCCAGAATGCAGGTCCACACTTTAATAACAGTTGCACAAACAGGTGGACTGTCCATTGAAAGAGACATTCCTAAGGGAAGAAAATGTTAGTGCAGGTAAATAGTACCATGGCAACAGGTGCAGAAAGAGGTACAAGATATTTACTGCAACAATGAAAATCAGAAAATGAATTAGTTCTGACACATTTCACGAGTCCGTAACAAAAGTTCAAGACTTACATTCGACTTTTACAGTCAGTGGGAATGGAGTGCGATGGACTGCACCAGGTCCTGACAGAAGGGGGGTCAGGTCGTTAAAAGCAACCCAGGAATTCTGCCCACTATCGAATCCACACCGCTTTACTCTGTAAGTCCAGGATCCATTGACAAACTTTTTCTTAGGATCTTCTCAATCTGGTACACTGGAGTGTGTGGAAGAGAGTTCTGAGAAGAAGAAGAAGAAGAAGAAGAAGAAGAAGGCGACAATGGAGGCAGTATAGCGTAGTGGTCTAAGGCTCTGAGCTGCAAATTTGGTGACATCCAGCAGACCAGACCTGGGTTGAATCCTCAGCTTCCACTTGCATACTGTGTGACCCTGAGCAAGTCACTTAACCTCCCTGTGCTCCCAGGTCGCTCCTGTAAAAAAGCTTTCAGCTTAGTGTGCTATACCTGGTTAAACAATAAAAAAAAGAAGATTGAGAAGAAGAGGAAGTCCCAGGCAAATCATCTGGTAAACTGGAATCTGGCTGGAGAGTGTCAGGAGTGGGAAGATCTGTAGGAACTGGCTTCATTTGAGTGAACTCGACCTGGTCTGTATTGGATTTAAGGTGTAGGATTGCAGCATGGCAGTCCACGGATGAACTTGCCTACTGGCTCCTTCATTTGAAATAAACACCTGAGGGCAGTGTGATCGGCGGTAGCTGTAAAGGAGTAGTAGCAAAGGCAGCAGTCAAATTTCTTCATAGCAAATACCATGGTTAGACATTCACTGCAAGTTATCTGAGAGAATCTCAGCTTCAGAGAGGATGGCAGGCTCAAGGGAAGCTTCATTTGTGGGAGGACTTGGGTTATCTGGAAGGTTGTTATTGAGATACCCATGCTTTAGTTGGTTTATATGGACTTTGTTGTGTACCAGCTTGCCATCCGACTTGCATTGCAGACGAACGTGGCCCAGAGGGAGCTTTTCTACAATGTAGAAGGGACCAGTCCAGGAGCGAAGCAGTTTCTTGGTGGCACCTGGAACAAGAACAGGACAGTACAAATAGACAATGTCCCTGACAGAGAATGAATGCTCATGCACCTTGGCTGCAGATGTTTTCTTCACTGCCTATTTTCTCTGGCCCAACGTGGTGACTGCAACTCGTCAGGCAAGTTCCAGCTGTTCCAGAAGAGGGATAATAAAAGAAGAAGTGGACTTGGGCACCTCTAGCAGCGAAGATCCCTGTCCAGTGGAGTTCTTGGGTGACGTCCATGGACTAAGAAGAACAGGGTGTATTTTGTGCTATCAACACAAGGGCTGGTATTGTATGCAAACTGCACAAAGGGAACAAACTGGTCCCAGGTGTCGTGAGTCTCATCCAGATACTTGGAGAGTGTGCCAAGAATGGTGGACATCATTCTTTCACTCTGTCCATTGCATTGTGGAGGGTAACTTGTGGTATGTGTCTTTTTATGAGAAGTTTGCAAGTTTCTCAGACAATGGTGGACAGGTAGTTAGTGCCTCTGTCTGAATGTAGGTACGATGGGGTATCGTGACGACAAAAGACTGTGTTGAGAAATGCACTGGCCACAGTGTGGCTTTAATGTCTCTCAGAGGGATGAGTTCCAAATATTTTGTCAAGTAGTCTACAAAGACAAGGATGTACTTGTTACCAGAGTCAGAGCAGGTTGGCAAGGGCACAAGAATGTCAGTGCTGACTCTTGGAACGGTTCAGTGGCTACAGGCATTGGGATGACGTGTGCCTTTGTTGGTTTGGCTGGAGGCTTTCTCTGGGATCAGGGCTGGCAGGATTTTATGAACTGGACAATGTCTCTGTTTAAGTGTGGCCAGAAGAAGTAAAGCCTTGTCTTTTCCGGAGTTCTGTGAATTCCATATGACCTCCAGAGTGGAGAGGCATGAGTGGACAGAAGAAACCCAGGATGAGAGAGGCTGGCACAACTAGCTGTACGTGAGTTCTGTCTGTGCGATGACCCTTGCCTTCCTTGGTCCAAATGTGAAAGAGCACACCGTCACTGAGGAAGTACTGCAAAGCAAGAAAAGTACATCTTAGCGATGTTGCTTTTGTTGCGGTAATGTTCAGACTCTAAGTAGGTGATGATGTCCGTAAATTGAGTGTCAGTTCTTTGTTGCATGTTAACAGTTGCCAGGGACAGATCAGATGCAGAGGAGATGAGAAGCTCTTCAGCTGCTTGTAGTAACTGAGGATATGTGTGCTCTCTGAGCAGGCAGTTGGTAGCAGCAAAGCAACTCGTGGTGTTGAAGGAGTGTCCACAGGAAGCACATCTGTGGCATGGAAGGGAAGAGCTTGTCAACAGGATTCGTCCATCCGCTGGGGAGGATGCAGAGGGATATTGTCTCTGGCTTACACCATCAGCATTTGAGTGAACTTGACCTGGTCTGTATTGGATTGAAGGTGTAGGATTGCAGCATGGCAATCCATCGGGCGAACTGCCTACTGGCTCCTTCATTTGAAATAACCACCTGAGGGCAGAGTGATCGGCGATAGCTGTAAAGGAGAAGTAGCGAAGGTAGCAGTCAAATTTCTTCACGGCAAATATCATGGCTAGACATTCTTTCTCTGTGATGCCATAGTTCTGCTCAGCTGAGGAAAGACAGCACCCAGCATAGGAGACAACTCGTTCGGTTCAATCTTGAATTTGACAGAGCACAGCGCACACTGCAAAGAAACTAGCATCTGAGTAGAGCTTGAATGGTTGGTTGAACCTTGGGTATGCCAACACTGGAGAAGAGATGAGGTTTTGTTTTAGGGTCTCAAAGGCCTCTTTACATTCAGAAGTCCTGACATATTCACATCCCTTCTTGGTGAGGGCGCAAGTGGAGCTGCAATCTTGACATAGTTGCAAATGAACTTTCAGTAGTAGCCAGACAAGCCCAGGAAAGCTTGAAGGTCTTTGAGATTGTTAGGCTCTGGATAGTCTTTGACTGCTGAGAGCTTGTCTGGATCTAGAGAGATGCCTTGAGAACCAACCACATGTCCCAGGCAATGAATTTGATGCTGCACAAACAACACTTTTCTCGGTGAAGCTTGAGATAGGCTTGTCTGAGACGTTTGAACACTTCTTGAAGATGCTGGAGGTGCTCTGGCAAAGTTCTGCTGAAGACTATCACATCATCCAGGTAGAGCGAGGCAAGATTTGCAAGACAATCCATGAGTACGGTTTCCATAACACGTTGAAATGTGGCTGGACTGTTCTGAATACCCATAGGCAGGCGTTTGAACTGGAAAAGTCCCAAGTGGCAGCGCCAGGCTGTGTATGGACAAGAAGCTGGATCAATTGAAACTTGGTAGAACCCACTCTGAAGGTCTAGCGTGGTGAAGTAAGTAGGACTGGCCGCACAAGGCTCTCTACAGCATCTTCGGTTGTAGGTAAGGGATGAGCATCCTGCACAGTGTAGGCACTGAGTTTTCTGTAGTCTACCACAAAATTATACCTTTGTCCTTCTTTACCACCAGCAAGCAAGGTGAACCCCAGGGACTTGTAGACTCTTCAACTATGTCTTGGTCAAGCATGTCTTTGATTATGTCCTCGAGGACTTGTTTCTGGTTGTGCTCCACTTTGTAGGCTCGTTGATGGATTGGTTTCTGGTTGGGCAGTACTTTGATCATGTGTTGCAGGATATCACAACATCCGAGCTTGTTATCTGAACCAACAAAACATCCAGGTAATTTTCCAGGAATTTCAAAAATTGTTGCTTTTCTGTTGGAGATGCTGGAAGTTTGGAAGAAGATAATTAGCTGACTGAGGGTAACTCCATTGAAGTGGGAGTGGTCATGATAGTATTGACAGGAGTAGTGTTAGTGGAACCAGGGTGAGGTTCTTGCATGAGATGAAGGTGGTCCCCTGAAGACAAGCAGACAAACGTTCCAATGTTGGCACCCTTTGAAATGACCACTGGCTCATCTGTGAAGTTGCAGCATTTTGGAAGACTGCGCCATCATGCACCGCTGATAAGGTATTTCCGGAAGGAGACTTGACGAATGCAGTGCAGGGGATCCTGTAACGATGCAACAACACTTTCTGGAAGTGGTTCACCTCGAATCTTGGCAATCAAAACCATTTCCGACTGAGGAGGCACAGTGACTGAGTCTATAGCTGCGAGTTGCCTCCGAGGATCTAGCGACAATTTGCTTGAGGCAAAGTCTAGGATGACTTTGTGAGCTTTGAGAAAGTCCAGGCCTAGAATTGTGCAGGTTGAAGATCAGGCACTGTATAAAAACTTGACAGTAGCTTGCTGTGAGCCAAAGTGAAGCTTGAGATGGACCATGCCTGTGATAGGTACTGTATCTGTAGTGGCTGTGATAATGTACTTTATGTTGGCTGCAGAGACATTAGGTATGTGATGAATAGCTTGATTGTTTAAAATACTGCTATTGATAACTGATATTTCTGCTCCAGTGTCGACCAAGACATGTAGCCAATCTCTGATGGTTACAGGTACATAATTTGCTAGGAGAGGTGATCAGATGACAGGTACCTTTGCTCCAAGAAGTGAGAGTGTGCCAGAGTTTGCAGTTGGAGGAAGCATTTTGTTTGAACTGCGAGAGTCAGAGGCGGTCAGTTACTGTGTTCCCTGGTGCTGGGAGTTGTTGTGGTTATCTTGCTGATTGTGCAGCGGTGGGTGCCTGTGGGTCTCTTGATTTCTGTTGCTTAGCTTTCGGCAGACAGTGGCAGTATGCCCCTGAATCCACACCACTGGCAGGTCACTGGTTCTCGTGAAGGAGGAGGTGGATGAGGTCGCTGTCGAATTGGGCAAAGGACATTGACAGAGGTAGTAAAAGAAGCAGCTGAACTGTGGTGCAGAGTATTGATACTTGTAGTGAGTGTCTCTATCATTGATTGCTGCTGCTGGACATATGTTGTGAGTGTGGCTAACTGCGATGACTAAGGTGCTTGTATACTGGTAGCCTGGGACATTGCTATGGATTGTTGTGCAAGTCGTGCCCTTGGATTGAGTCCATCCAAGTTGCTGGTTTCTGCTGGATTACATAAAGATGGAGTTGAGGAAGCAGTCCCGAACAAATATTGTGATTTGTTCTTTCTCAGGTTTCTGTAAGTGTTTGCAGCGAGACTCAGTGTCCACTATGAAGGCATCAAGAGATTCGATGGGTTGCACTGTACGTTCCCACAGCTGTTGCTTCAATAACCAGGGTGGGTGTGCTTGGAGAAAATGGGCTTTGAAGGTTGTGTACAGTGAAGCAGTATCTCCTTTGACTTGGTCTGGAAGTCGTTGAACCGGAAAATGGCAGTCCCTCAGAAGCAAGCACAAGGCATTGGAAATATGCACAGGATCAGTCCAACCATGCAAAGAAATCCAGGCTTGGAATTGTTCCAGCCAGTGGACAGCATCTTCATGAGGCAAGGCTGAGAATGGTACTGGTTGTAGACTGGTATGGACCATGGACTATGGTGAAATGGCTTTACTGTAGGCCAAGTCATCTTGAATAGCTTGCATAGCTGGTGCTCCTTGAGCAGAAACAGAAAACTGGATGTCATGGAGGATTGTTTCGATTTTGTAGCCCCATGCCCTAGAGGTGGGTGAAGGTAAAACTCGGATGCTCCAGTGCCCATATCTGTGTCAGCGTCAGACACTGTGGTTGGAGATGAGCTTCGTTTCACTAAGAGAAGGTCATCGGTGAGAAGAGTTGCCATCATGCAGGAGACAGGATGACGTGTTGTAGATGAAGTGCAGAGCAAAAATTATTTTTGTAGACAAAAGTACAATTTTTTTTGTAGCAAAGTTCAGCAATTGACGTCTTAATAAAGAACTTCCCATGCAATTCTGTGTTGCTCGTTATTTAAATAAAGATTTTGTAGCAAAATTCAACTTTTCGTTGCAGTGTCCATTCATTTCAATAGGGTCCAATTAATTGTAATGAAGTGAGGTCAATTTGTGCCCTTCCCAAGATGGCTGCCGAACTGTGACATGCAGGTACTGTGGGATTTGACTGGTCTGACTGTAGCAAGATGGCCGCCAGCAAGGGTCAATGGTCACTTCCTTTTTGTTGTTTTGATGCTGTGTTCAAGATGGAGGATTTCTTCCATGAGGCTGCCTGGCTGCCTAACAGTGTTCAAAATGGCAATTGCTGCCCTGAGGTGCTGCTTCCCAACCCTGGCACTGAAAATGGTGGGCTTTTCGTGTCTTTGGTGAGTGGCAACTTGCTGAGTGGAAAATTACTATATTTATTTGCTTGCTGCTCATTTGTTTGCTGTTGTTTTATTTTCTGTTGTACTGGTCTCCCAGCTGTCCTCTGTATTTTATGTTGTGCCCCAGTATTTGTTTATTGCTGTGCCCTGCTTCAAGTTCTGGAGTGCTATGTTATATATATATATTTTTTTTGTTTTTTTGTTTGTTCCCATGCTCCAGATTTATTTTTCTAAAATATGCTCCGATGTGGTGGCACCTGTTGCATTGCCAACAGCA
Organism: Neoceratodus forsteri; assembly: GCA_016271365.2. Taxonomy (NCBI): domain Eukaryota; kingdom Metazoa; phylum Chordata; order Ceratodontiformes; family Ceratodontidae; genus Neoceratodus; species Neoceratodus forsteri. Next base: position 32,079,949 of record CM028133.1, on the reverse strand, counting down.
GCTTTGTGTGCAGCCTACTAAGTCAGGAGTGAATCACTCGTTTGCAGTCCCAAGTTCATTCAGGAGTGAGAGGAAGCCACGGTTGCTGTGGAGGGACTGACTGGTTGTGTTCCATGGAGGCGCTGCTGTGGAGAGGGAAGTGAGGAGCAGAGGTTCCATGTTGCTGCTGGGGTGAGCAGGAAGCCGGCTGCTGTCCGTGAGGCTGTAGAGAAGGGCAGGGCTAAGCCGAGGAGCAGAGGGACTTGGGGCTGTTTGTTTCTGTGAAGTTGTGGTCCCTTGCTTAGTTGAGGAGGTAGCTGCTAGGAAGCATGGGGAGTCGTGGTGCCCAGGAGTAGCACTGAGCCTCAGCTGCGAGATAAGATGCAGGAAGGCCAAGTATGGAGCCGATTGCTCCGTTTGCAGTAGCAGGACTGGCAAAGGGAGGTAACAGTCTTTTGTGGCTGTCCAGTGGAGCTGGGGAGCAGTTGGAGAGCCAAGGAGTGGGCCTGCTGCAAGGTAAGAGCTGCGGGTTGTGCCTCTGGAGTTCTGGTGCTGTACTGTGCAGGAGGGGTTCAAACTGTGTGGGCGGATCGCTCCTGTGGCTTGAGGAGCTGTTCAGGAGGAGTGGAGGTTCCCTGCTGCAATCCCGATTTGTTGTGGGGCCTTGGAGCAGGTTCAAGCGGGAGTGCAGGGTTCTGTTTGTAGCATACATGCAGTTCCAAGTGCTCTTAAAGGGGTGGCAGCTAAACATTAAGCCCCATGCTTAATGTGTGCTTCACACTATACATTCCAAAATCAAAGATATAGCTACAGGAAAAGAATAAATGGTTCAGGGTTTCCTGCTGTTGGTGACATAAGGGTCTGGAACATACACGCTCTGGTAGCTGTTTGTGTTTCTGGTTAGCTTTAATATTAAGCTTCTTGTGGCAGCAAAGCCAGTGAACATCCCACATTTTTCAGGTATTCTGTGACTAGTCAAAAGTTCTAGAAGCGAGGAAGGAAAGCTACAGGGCAAGTAGGAAAGTTAATGGTTCAGAAAAATGTTCCCTAAGGATTATGTTTGTACATAAGTTTTCTGGCCATGGTAGAGACTATGTGGCTAGAAATGTGCTAGCTTTGAGTTTGACAAACACCTTTCGAGGTAAGTAGGGCCAATATGGGTGCACTTCACTACCCAAAGGGTGCCACTGCTCCATGGAGGAAACCACGTGATGCAAGACAGATTATATAAGGGCAGCCAACTCTTTCTGACATGAGATCAAAGAGATTGCAAGTTAGTTACTAGATAAATACTGTAGAAAAAAAGAGGCCTGAGCATACTCAAAACTTCTTGCTTCCCTGGGAGATAGAAAATGTTCCTCTTTAGGGGTTTAACCTGCTCCCTAAACTGCCTGAAAAAATATGCTGTAAAGTGTAGTTTCTAATGATTTTGGAGGAGGAAAAAGTAGCTAATGTATAAAAGATGGGTAATTAGAATGTTTTAATCAAATATATCCTCTTACGCGTGCAAATTTGCCACCTATGCCAATTGTGTACCAGTCTTTAGCCCTGTTCTATTTTGGGTACCCAGTTAACAGCCAAGGTCTCCGGACTCAAAAGTATACTTAAAACGTAATAAGGTCCCTCGTGAGGGTGACAGTTAAAATGGTTACCAGAGGATTGCCTGGTTGACCTAGTTGTCTATCAATACATTTCTGTAAATGAAGTGCTGCTCAGGCGTCGAACAAAACCAATGTCCGATATTCACAGCCTGTCTCACCGATGTATCTTTACAGTAACCGTGATGTCATCTGCATAAGCTAGTGCAGCGTGGAAATGTTGTAAGAATCCACTTGAATATGTGATAGTAGTGAGGAAGAGTTCAATACCCTGAGTAAGGGGTCAATACTAAAGACATAAAGTAAAGGGCTGAGTGGATAGACCTTCCTTACCCCCATTACAAGGATCATAGGGCCTAGCCAGCCATTCATTTGTGCAGTAACTGTAGCTATTTTGCACAGATTTTTGATCCATGTTATAAACATATCTAGGATGCCATGGTGGCGTAAAACTGTCCATAAATAGCGATGATTGATGGCATCAAAAGCCTGCTTTTGATCTAAAGAAAAGGAGAAACCTTCCTAGCCTGACTTATTGTCTCTTTATATGAGTTCCCTTAGTAAAATGAGATGATCTACCATTTCCTCTCTGGTATGGAGCAGGATTGGGTTGGAGAAATGAGGCGTACAGCAGCCTGTAATAGTCTCATATTGAGTAATTTAGTCAGTGTTTTGAAGTCAGTATTCAAGAGGCTGCTAGGCCTCCGGTTAGTCAGAAGATGTCTGTCCCCTTTTAAACAGATAAATCAACATGCCTTTAGACATGTTTAAAGATATGGAATTTTGTCTTAACATATAAGTAAAGGTGGATGCCAATTCTTTTGAACCAAGAACTTTATATAATTCAGGGTAAGACCATCCGTACCAGGGGCCTTATTATTATTCAAGGATCAAATGGCAGTTTCAACTTCTAAATGGGAAATATCTCTAGTGAGCTCCTCCAAAATGTGAGGGGGCATGTGGGCAGTAGGGAGGTAGATAAAAATCTGGGAGTGTGTGAGACTGGCTCTGTGCCCTTTGGAATAATGATGTAGTATACTGGGAGACTAGGTTTTCTGGCAAAGCACCTAGCTTCACCTGAGCTCTTTTCTTCTAGGTTGCTTGTAAGGACAGAGCAAAGAACCTTACCAGAGCAAGGAAAAGGATTAAGGCTTCTTTTGGCTGAGGCAGATTTACTATGTGTTATTATTTTCTTTTGTACTCACAGAGATTATTACCATTTGTTGCTAACATTTTATTGCTTTATTTTCTCTTATTCAAATTGTTGCTGGGTATACCTTCTGTTACATTATTACAGGGTGTGCCTACAGATATGTGTGCTTACAGATTACTGCTGTAATCTTCTGATTCAAATTGTCTTTGCAAGGTATATCTTCTGTTACTGCTTTATTTTCTCTGTAGCAAAGTGTCTCTTACAGGGTATATCTTCTGTGAAATTATTACAGGTGGTGCTTTACAGGTGTTACAGTTTTATCTATCATTAGAATAAGTTTTCAGGCCTACTGCATTTGTTGCTGACTGAATGTTTCTGCTCTTACCTCCTTGTTTCTTTTGTCCGTGGTTCTTCTTTTTCGGCAGGGAAGGGCCCACCACCCACCCCATCCCCAACTACCCCACCCTTTTATAGGGTAGCACAGTCATTACATTTCCTGTAGCAAAGCAGGAAGAGGTGGATCAGAGGTATCCACACAGTGACCTCATTTACACGGACACAAGTAATTTAACTTGTTATAACAAGTTATACAAAACAAATGAAACACAAAATCAAACTTTTTTTATGTATTATTTCTTCCAGAGCTCCCAGCTTGAAAGCCTGCCTTCAGTTGACCCTGTGCAGCCCCAAAGGTTAGAACCCTCCCTTGTGCATCTAATGACTTACCCCTTCATGGCAGGGGTGGTGGGGAGTGACTCAACCCACCCCAAATGGATCCATGCCAGGGAGGTGCCTTCTCGGAGGCGGTGCTGCAGGGACCACTTCATTCTGCTGGAGCTGTTTTTCCACTTTTCTCCCTTGTGTGGAGGCAGGCGTGCAACGACACCTGCGTGTGAGGCGCCTGCGCGCTCCATGTGCTGTAACCAAGCGTCTGCCCGTTTCCTCCCCTTTGGCTGTAGCATCAGCGTGCTGCCCCAGCAGCTCTTGGGGCCAGTGGAGCACCGACAGCTAATGTCCCCCCACCCGGAGAAGGACAGCGGTCCAACGGATGCTCAATCCTTCTTCTCCCGATCAACCCCTGATGACCTGTGCTCGTACCTGAACACGGGTCACCGGATAACTGAGGTAAGGCGTCCAACGTCTCAGCCCTCAACGCAAAATCAAACTTTGCTTTCATTTTCCTCCTTCTAATTACTCTGACCAGGTTATAAACCCAGTAACTTAGCTGGAATGGAAACAGAGACGAGCTTTTGAGATTAAACTTATTTTACATCTCAATATGGTAGCAGATGGGATGAACTTGGATATTGGCTTTATGGGACACTACAGAAACTAACATCCACAGACCTATTCTTCTTCAAACTGACATATTATAGGACTTCAGCATGTGAGATGTGGATGCGTGTGTGTATGTATGTGTGTGGGTATGTGTTGTGAGGTATGTGATATAACAGATGTGGGGCTTGCTGTCACATTGAGCTGTTATAAGTATTGTATTTTCTAAACAACTGCCATGAGCTTCTGAAGAAGGACTGGTTGGTCCAAAGCTAGAGCACTTTGTTCTTGTTGTTACATCTATGTTGGTCCATTAAAAGGTATCAAATCATTTGCTTCTGGATCTTAGCTGGAATGGGTATTATTAACTGCAGGTACTAGGGACACTTTTCAAAGGGCAGTTAGACAAGATTTAGGACACTGTCCTACGTGCTGAGCCATTGGAGATCTAAGGGTTCAGGTCCAGGCAGCATGGGCATAGAATCGTGCCTCAAATTGCATATTCAGGAGGAAACATTACAAGAACCACCCGCCATTTCTCCAACACCCAACAGAAGCACCTCGACCACAGAGGGTAGTTGGTCTGGGAGGTTGGTAGGTGGTCAGGAGGGCAAATTGGGTGCCCCATCACTCGGTGCTCTCCAACATATCACCTCCACAAACCATATAAAACTACAAACAGGTATCTGCCTCTATCTCCGAAATCAAACAAAGGGCAGAGGACACTACAGAATAGGAGACTGCAGCACAGGAGTTAGCACAACAAAACTCACCCAAAACAGGAACCAAAATGGAAAAAGGAAATCCAAAAAACTTCTGATCACTAGCAGACTCAGTGATTCGGGCAGTTGATACCTATCTCCAGCTAGGGTAATGGTCAGATGTCTCCCAGATACATCAGCATGGAGAGACACTGACCACATTGCTAATATTCTTCAGGAAGCAGGAGAAAACATTGATGTCCTGGTATACAAAGGGATTAATGATCTCGCCAGCCTGTCAGCTGTGGAGACCAAGGAACACTTGACCAGGCTGGGTGACAAACTATCATCCATTCATCCGCATCTCCTCCTCTGAGATCCTTCCAGTCTGGGGGTCAGATGGACGGAAGGTCGGAGATAGGGAACTAAACATGTGGCTCAAGGGCTGGTGCCAGGAAAAGGACACAAATTTGTAGGTAACTGGCAACAGTTTTGGGAGTTAAAGTTCTTTAAATTTGAAGGACTGCACCTGATTAAGGAGGAGTCAGTGTATTGGGCAGAAGTTTGACATCTTTGCAGAATTTTTTCTTTCTTATTGAGGGCGGACTCCCTAGCCCTGAACGGGCTCACCTGTCTCCGCTGACCTGCCCTCATACTTGGGAAGGCACCCCCAAGTGGGGCCTATAGGCAGAACTGTTGTGGTCAGAGGGACAGGCACCAGGAATGGCTCATATGTGAGAAGCCAGCATTTTCTGTGATTGCTCCTCCAGAGCTGAGTGCATGCAATGACACAAGCTGAGGAGGAACCCCACGCTTCTGTGTGTGCTCCCCTCAATGCGTCTGCATTTGGCTCCCCTCATGCTCACACACGGTACCTTGCTCCCCAGTCTCCGCCAGGAGGCAACCAGGCACTGGTGCTGCACCTCCCCCTACAGAAGGAGAGCAGTTCTCTGGATGCTCATCCTTCCCTCCCCACCACCGACCCCGGTGGCCCGTGCCAGTTCCCCAACACGGGTCGCGGTGTGGCGCAGTGTGGCGTCCAGCGCCTCAACCCTCAGTGTCACCGGGCCGCTTTGTCTTTGCAGAATATTTAAACTAGCAAATGGGAGATGGGTGCAGCACCGATATGTTGAATGGGAAGACCACCCCTCCCTCAGATAGTGATCAAACAGGAGTTCAGCATGTTTGTACTTCATTTGCATTACCAGGTAAGAAAAAGGTCTGGCTCCCCATATGATGCACAGGAAATGCCAGACCTCGCCTTCAACTAACACACCAAAATCTGGCCAATGGAAAATCATGTACACAAAAGCATGCAGTCTGGGAAAGAAGACCCCAGACCTACAGGCAATAATGACAGAGGCTTCACTGGACATAATAGCCATTAACGAAACACGGTTCACCAGTAACCACATTTGGGAGACTTCAGTACCCAGCGATGTATTGTTCAGAAGAGACCAATGTGCAAAAGGGGAGTGGCCCTTTATGTCAATGAAAATATCACAGATACAGAAATTCAGAATACACATAAGGAGCCAGAAGAACTGTGGGTCACCCTGGAACAGGAAATGGGACAGCCATATGAACTGGGGTTGTCTACAGGCCTCCAACCCAGGGAAGACATAGACATATTATTGTTAGAAGATATACAAAACATGATAGCTAAAGGGAGGTTCTGATAATGGGAGACTTCAACATGCCAGATACAGATTGGTCAATACCAGCAGGAATATCTGCCAGAACTAGACACATGGTGGGTTCCCTGCAGGGAGGGCCTCACACAACTGGTACAACAACCCACAAGAGACAGGGCTATCCTAGATCTAGTACTGACTAACAGGGAAAGGATCACAGATCTCCAGGTAGAAAGTCACCTGGGGGCCAGTGACCATCACATAGTATGCTTCAGTTTGGCTACTAGAACTAAATCATCCCATTCCAAGGCAAACATATGGGACTTCAGAGGAGCCGACTTTGATAAGATGGCCAACAGAGTTAAACTAGCCCTGGCAAAAGGAAATACAGGTGAGGGGTACAGGCAAAGTGGGCAAGCATTAAGGATGCAATACTTGAAGCAACATCCCATTGTGTTAGACAGAAAAGGAAGTGCAAAAGAAGAAGGAAACCGCTTTGGTTCTCAAAACAGTAGAAGAAAAGGTCAGAGCCAAAAGGCTGGCCTTCAGAAAATATAAGGGAACACAGCGGGATGAAGATAGGGAAGCATACCAAACTTCCCTAAGGGAAACAGGGAAGGCAGTAAGGCAGGTAAAGGCCCAAACTGAGGAAACACTAGCATGAACAGGAAAAGAAGGTGACAAGACTTTCTGTAGATACATTAGTGAAAGGAGAAAGTCCAGAGGCGGTATTGCTATAATCAAAGGGGATAAAGGAGAGTGAGGAGAGGAAGACCATGTAAAGCATCTATCCTAAATAGATACTTCTGCTCAGTATTTACTGAAGAGAAGATGAGGCAGGGCCCACAGCTCAGCACCATAGACACGGGGAGGAGGTACACTAGTCCCTTCACAAAGAAAGGGTCCTACAAGGCTCAATAAGCTCAGGGTAGACAAGGCAATGGGACCTGATGGCATACATCCCAGGGTACTAAAGGAGCAAAGGGTGGAACTAGCAAAGCCATTATCAGACCTGTTTAGTGAGTCTCTGAGCTCAGGAGAGTCCCAGAAGACTGGAGAAGGGCTCATGTGATCCTACTCCACAAGAGTGGTAGCAGGGAGGAGGCAGGGAACTACAGACCAGTCAGTCTTTCCTCAGTAGTGAGTAAGATTATGGAGGCACTCCTTAAGGAAAGGATAGTGCAACACCTGGAATCCATAGGTGCACAGGATCCAAGACAGCATGGGGTTACAACAGGAAAGTCCTGTCAAATTAATCTCATAGATTTCTTTGACTGGGTAACCAGAGTGGTGGACCAAGGGGAGCAGTTGATGTCACCTACCTTGACTTCAGCAAAGCTTTCGATACTGTTCCACATAGAAGATTGATTAATAAGCTGGGTAGGCTTAGGGTGGGTCAGACATTGGTCAACTGGGTGGCAAACTGGTTGACAGGCAGAAAACAGAGTGGTGGTAAGCGGTATACAGTCAGAAAAGATGCAAGTCACAAGTGGGGTACCTCAGGGATCAGTCCTGGAGCCAATCCTCTTTAATATATTCATCAGTAACATTGCAGATGGATTGGAGGCAAAGGGTTGTCTGTTTGCAGATGACATCAAGAACTGCAACACAGTAGATGATCCAGATGGGGTGGGTAGAATGAGAAGAGATCTGGATAAACTGGCAAAATGGTCGGAAAAGTGTCAACTGGGGTTTAATGCAAAAGTGCAAGATCATGTACATAGGAAGAAACCCTGAAGCCACCTACAGGCTAGGAGGCGTTGCTGGCAGTAACAAAGGAAGAAAGAGACTTGGGAATCATCATCACAGATGACCTGAAATCATCCATGCAGTCCACTAAAGCAGTAGATAAGGCTAGGGAGATGTTGGGGTGTATTAGTAGGGGTATCACAAGTCGTAGAGGAGGTAATAATCTCTCTTTACAAGACACTGGTTAGGCCCCATCTGGAGTACTGCATGCAGTACTGAGGCCACACCTTCACAAGGACATTAACTAAATTGAGGCAGTCCCAAGAAGGGCAACAAAATGGTGCAGGGACTGCAACAGAAAACATATGAGGACAGATTAACAGAGCTCAATATGTATACCCTAGAGCAAAGAAGGGAGAGAGGTGATATAATCAAAACATTCAAACACCTTAAGGGCATTAAAAAGGTGAAAGAGTAACATGTTTCAATATAAGAAAAATAGCAAGACAAGACACAGCATGAAATTAGAGGGAGGCCGATTAAGGGGTAATGTGAGGATGTTCTTTCCACAGAAAGGGTGATGGGGCATGAAACGGCCTATCTCAGGAAGTGGTAGATATGAATACAGTGCAGGGCTTCAAACAGGCATGGAATAGGCATAAAGGAGCAATACAGATGAGTATGAATAGATAGGCCATTGACAAAGCAAAGGCTGATGGCACATTCATAAGGTAGAAAAGAAATGGGCAGACTGGATGGGCCTTGTGGTCCTTCTCTGCCTCAAATTCTATGTTTCTATGAGACAATTTTAAACAGATCACATCTATCTGAGTAAAGTTTACCATCCTGATCAAGTAAATGAGACACGTGCTTTTCCTAATCTATCCTTACAGTGCAAAGGACAACGCACCTCTGCCCTGTCCTAGAGAGCAGAATTCTACCGTCTTTGTAAGCTTTCCTACTGTCTTAAATGGAAAATCTGTACAACATGCTTCAGGAGCTGTATTTGAACTGTAAAATTATGTGTGGTAGTCCTGGCTAAGATTTGCAGCTTCTGCAACTATTGTCAGTTACAGAGGTATTGGAGATACACTATGGTTTTAAAGATTTACTTTCATTTTGTAAAAGGATATCATAAATCCATTTTCAAATCCTCCCACCAGAGGGCAGGATTGTCATACATGTCTATGACTGATTTCTTAGAAGTCAAAAATAGTGGATACTTTGCAGTACCTTGGGTTTAGCCAGTAAAGAGGAGTTAAGTTTCCAGGTGCCAGGACCTTGTGTGTGAAGAAGTGAGGGCCTAACTGTAAGGCAAGACGTTTATAGTCTGAGAACTCCACCTTTCTACAGATGTGGAAGAAATATGCAGGATGTAGAAATAAGAAGAAATCTATCCTCGTGCAAAAATACCCTTTTTGAAATGTGGGGCAGGCATAGAGTGTACAGACATGTAAGCATCTATTAAATTAGAGACTGAAATTGCAGTTTTCAAGCAGACATATCACAAAAACTTTCTAGTTTTAGTATGTTGTCCCTTTCCTGGACATCAGACCGCAATTAAAGTCACTCCCAAATACAACAAAGTGAGAAGACAATAAGTAGGGTTGGACTGCCTGAAATAAAGCAATTCTTCAAGCTTTGGTTTGTGGAGCGTAACATTTACAAATCTATAGTACTTATGAGAGATTTCAGTGTCAAGAATCAAAGCCTGCCTGGCATTAGATCTACCAGTTTAACCACATGGACGCGCGATTTAAAAGAATACCAACCCCTGAGCAGGTGTCTGGTCCTATGGATCAATAGGATGGACCAACATACCACGTTTTAATAGCTGTATTCAATTCCAGGAATAGTATGAAGTCTGTTGTCCTATACAAATAAGACATCAAAAGAGCTAGATAGTAGGTATGACATGACTAGTTGCCTCTTCCTATAGCTCTTAATACCATTAAGATTAACAGTCTCTATGGCCAAGGATGTTCGTGCCATAAGGGTTGTGGAAATGGGAGGAAACAAAATTGGCTAACCTACCTCTGGGGGTTCTTTTTTTTCCTCTAGATTCCTCTGCTGTTTCCCAGATTTTGTTTTGTGGTGGGGACTCACCTCTTGATCAGAGAAGAGTTCAGCCTATGAGGACCAAAGTAAGAGTCCTCAGAGTCAGCAACAGAGACTTCTGAAGTGTTCTGAAAGGTGTCAAACCAAATGGACAAAGGTAGTTCAGAAGTTTGGAGATCTTTGACACAGGCTGATCTTGAGCCTGACTACGTCAGGTGATCCTTCCACTTTTGTAGTGACCTGCTGGGAGGGGTGGGGGAGGCGTGGTGGTGGGGTCAGTGGATGTAGATTTTTTAGCCAGAGTATGGGGTGGGTCTTGTTCCATATCTACTATGGAGGATGGAGATTCTGTTGTAGGTAGAACAGAAGGTATGAGAACAGTCGACAGTGGATCCTGCACTGGTGGGGGCATAGCAGTCGGGACAACAGGAGGAGGCCTAGGAAAGTTGCTCTCTGTGCAATGGTGATCAATAACCTCTGTTCAGAATCATCAGAGGGTAAGCCTGATAGTGAGCAGCCCAGGAACAACTCTGATATGCGTGACCAAGATTATCACAGAGGTTGCATTTGGCTCATTTAGACACTGGCTACTAGTATGCCCCAGTTTTTGACACAAAGTGCACTTACCTGATCACAGATACTGCTGATGTGTGTTGTTGACCTGCATAAAAGAAAATGCCCTGTCTCTATCAAGAAAAAACGAGTTGGGAAGATGACATAAACCCACATCAGAAGAACAGAGCATAACTTTTACCCTCAATGCCCAGTCCAAATATGTTCTGTGTCAAAGATTGCCTCAGGTGCCCCGATACAGTACATCTTTTTAACCAATATGTTACAGTAGGACAGTAACACTGACCCCCTCACAGTGAAACAAAACAGTTATTGTTTTATAGGCAGATTTAGTTAGAGGAATAGCATCAAAGGTGCCCATAAGGGGTTTGTTTTAGATTAGCAAAATGTGTCCAAAACCTTTGCAGTTCTGCATTTAACTTGAAATTAATGTCAAATGTAGTTTCACCAGACACATGAACTAAGGCATGAATTTCACTGGCGAAAAACTTCAGAGTCTTAAAGTAGAGTTTTTTGCCACAAAGACTTCAGCCAGGAGTATGTCCATTCCTCCCTTATAGAAGCCTGCCCATGTTGTGTCGTTCAGCAGGATAAATGAGTTGGTGAAACAAAGAGGCATAAGGTCTGGTGGAGGTTCTGTTAGGTTGGTTAGAAGAGGTGCTTCTGGGCGCCTCGCCAGTGCAACTGGTTGCCTTGGATTAGTAGAAGCAGATGGAGGTGAAGTGTCCATAATGGTAGCTACCACAGGAGGTACAAGGCAGAGAATGTTGTTTCGAGAGGAAGTACAGGACCCGCTATTAGTTGAAGTTCTAGAGGCAAATTAAGTGGAGAATCAGTAATGCTTACAGGATTTGCTGCAGCAGACTCAGGGTGTAAAACAGGCACCACAATATTTAAAGCAAGTACTAGGCAAGTCAGAAATAACAGTTTCTCTAGCAGGAGAGTAACGATTGCTGTGGGACCAGAGATCCACTTACCAGAAGCAGTCTGCACCCAGCCTGCACCTTTCAGAGCTGTATCCGGAGTCACTGTGCAGAATGCGATCGGGAAGCATCTTAGAGCCACACTAGCTGTCTGTTGAAGCTATTCCCCGGCCGTCCCGGTATGTCCATGAGCAGAATCTTTCATTATAGGAGCACTAGAGATCTTGAGCAGTGTGATGTTCGAGTCAGGCTTGTCTTTCCTTGTATGCCTTTTGCCATCAGCAGAGGTTCCTGAGGTAGCAGCAGCTGTTGGCCGCTGCTGCACTAAGTCAGGTGTGGTAGTTCCAGTGCTTGTTCTTGCTGCAGAAAATGCTTGTGCAAGCTCCTCTTCCTGTGCTCAAAACGGGTCTCTCATCATTTAACAGCGCCTGCAGCTGAGAAATTAAAAGCTGTTCTTTCTGCACACCATCTGTCAGGAGCACAGATCCGTGGTTTCCTCAGAAGTAGGGACATTTAAAGGTATCTGCAGTCCCTCTTTTCTCAAAGGTAAACTTTTTCTGGAAATTCTATATATCGAACATCACAATTTGCCAGCAGATAAAGGCCTAGAGGTCTATCAAATCTGCTCGAATGTGCAGCAGCACTTTTATATTCTGCAGCTGCCCTCCCTTCCCTTCATTAATCCTCCCCTTGTCCTGTCCCATCCTCGTTTGAAGCAGTCCACTGTTCTACTGCATACCACTTCAGCAGATAACGCATTCCACCAGCCACCACCCTCTAAGTAAAAAGTGTCTCCTCATCTCCCTCCTGAACCTTCCTCGCTCCAGTCCCATATCATGGCCCCTGGTGGCCCTCCCTCCCTTACTTTGAACAGCCCTCTGTACCAGTCTTGTTTATTCCTTTCATGTATTTAAAGGTTTCAATCATGTCACCCTGTCTCTCCTCTCCTCCAGTGAGTACATGTTCAACTCCTTCAACCTCCTCTCGTATGATAGTCCCCAGCCCCTTGATCATCTTTGTCGCTCTGCTTGCACCCTCCAGTAACTTAATGTCCCTCTTCAGATACGGATGCCAGTACTGGACGCAGTACTCCAGGTGTGGTCTAACTAATGACCTATACAGTAGCAGAATCACCTCCTCCTTCCTCGAGGATATACCCCTTGCAATACAACCCAGCATTCTGTTGGTCTTTGCAGCTGCCTTCCTACATTGTGCAGAGTTGTTCATTGACCCTGTAATGAGCACACCCAGATCCTTCTCCTCCTCTGTCTGGGCTAGCCGCACTCCCCAGTTGGTAACTCCTCCTTGGGTTCTTCATCCCAATATGCAGCATCTTGCACTTTTTGGCATTAAAGCCCAGTTGCCAGGTGTCTGACCAGGTTCAAGCTTTGCCAGATCATCCTGCAACCCCTGCCATCCCCTAGGTCATCCACCACTCGCCTACCTTGGTATCATCAGCAAACAGACTGATCTTGCTCTTGATGTCCCATGATATGTCTGCAATGAATATCCCAAACAACACTGGTCCCAACACTGAGCCCTGTGGAACACCGCTCGTCACTGCCCTTGGGTGTAATAGCTCTCCACCCACTACCACCCTCTATTGCCTTCCCTGCAGCCAGTTTCCTACCCATCTCACCAGCTTTGCACTCGCCCCTGTGCCTACTAACTTCCTTCCCAGCCTTCCATGTGGCACTGAGTCGAATGCTTTACTGAAGTCCAGATACAGGACATCCACTGCATGGCCCCTGTCCAGTTGCCTAGTTACCCAGTCATAGAACTCGACCAAGTTGGTTTGGCAGGATTTGCCACGTGTGAAGCCATGCTGTCTGCTGTCCTGTAGTCCTTTGGCCTCTAGGAGGGCCACCAGCCTCTCCTTCAGGATAGTCTCCATTATCTTACCACAATGGAGGTGAGGCTCACTGGTCTGTAGTTTCCCGGTTCATCCTTGGGGCCACTCTTGTGGAGGGGCACCACATGAGCCATCCTCCAGTCCTGAGGTACACACCCGAATGTAGTGAGGCATTAGTAGGTCTGTCAAGGTCCTGCAAGGACCTCTGCCAGCTCCTTCAGTACCCTGGGGTGGATGCCATCTGGGCCTGGCGCCTTGTCCACCCTCAGTGCCTTCAAACCCTCTCAAACTCTGCTCTCCATGATTTCCCCATCTGTCACCACTTCCCCTGCTTCTGCCATTTCTCCCACCTTGGTGTCACCCCCTCTTCTCTTTAGTAAATACTGAACAGAAATACTCATTTTAGTGCTTCCGCCTTCGCACCCTGCTTCCACCCAACCTCCTCCTTCCTAATCCTTACTATGTGGTCCTTACAGCTCCTTTTCTCCTGATGTACTTAAAGAGTCCTTCTCCCTCCGTAATGCCTTGTGCCAGCCTGAGTTCCATAGATGCTTTTAATGCTCCACTGCCCTTGTCACCTCCTTTGATTCTGTCAAGTACTCCTCCCTGTCCTCCCCTCCTGTTTTCTTGTACTTCCTAAAAGGCAGCTCTTTTCCTCCTTACCTTTTCCATGACACTCCTTGCTCCAACCAGATTGATTTCTTAGCCTAGCCTTCTTGCTCTGGGCTTTGCAGCAGGTTTGGTTGCCTCCACTATCCCCAGCTTTATGATCCACACTCTGGTTAGTGTCCATACTAGATTGAATTCTGGCCAGGTACCCTTTACCACTTCCCTATCCTCCCAAAGTTGGCCCTCCTGAAGTCCAGCACTATTGTGCCAGATTCCACTCCTTCCTTGCCCTATCCAATGTGAGCCATACTGAGCGGTGGTCACTCCCTGACAGTGGTTCCTCCACTGTAAGTTCTCTCAGAAAGTCCCCATTTGCCAGCACAAGGTCAAGGGTATTTCCTAACCTGGTTGGTTCACTGACCATTTGCAGCAGGAAGCTGTCCTGGAAGGCATCCAGCAGTACCTGCTCCCTTCTGTTCCTGGTTGTTGGGGTGCTCCAGTCCACTCCTGGCATGTTGAAGTCCCCACAATCACCACACAGCCCTTCACTTGAGGTCCTCCTGATCTGTCCCGCTAGTTCCTGTCTAACTCCTCCATCTGAGATGGTGGTCTGTACACCACTCCCATTCTAAGAATCCTATTCTTGGAATCCTGGATTTGCATCCAAAGTTACTGTGTACTACCCTCCTCCTTCCTCCTTACACAATTCAGTCCTTCCTTCACATATAGTGCCACCCCCTTTCCCAATCACCCTGTCCCTCTGAAATAATCTGTACCCTGGTACAGACAGGTCCCAGTCATTGTATTGGGTGGCCCATGTTTCCGTGATGACTGCAATGTCCACCTCTCCCTCTGCCATGAGAACCTGTAACTCTGCAGTTTTCCTCCCAAGGCTCCTAGCATTAAGGGTAACCACCTTCCACCTTCCCTCCATCCTGCCCTCCTTTCCTAGCATCACCAACAGTACTTGCCATCTGTCCTTTGTCTCTGTTATGGGTAAGCTCATAAGGTTTCCCAACCTGTGGTCTCTGCATATCTCTTCCCCAACTGCCACCCCCACTCCTAGTTTAAATTCCCAACTTCTCTATGTACTCCTCCATCCTCTGTTTCAACACTTTCTTTTCCCTCCTCACTCCAAGTGTAGTCTGTCCTTGGCATAGAGACTACTGTCCTCCCAGGTCCTCCCACCCCCAACAGCCCATGCCCTTTGGCAAACACCCGGGTTCTTAGCCATCCGTTAAATTCCTCTATTCTCAGCTTTCTTGTTGTGCTTTGCGTTTGGCAGAGTATCTCTGAAAAAGTTACTGATCTTCCTGCCCCTCTCACATAATTGTGCTAGTTCCTCAAACCTCCTCTGGACTGTATCTACTGTCTTGTCAGCAGGTCATTTGTCCCAAGATGTATAATTAAATGAGGCTTGTCCCTACCCTTCTAGCATATCTCAGAACAGACTGTCACACCCTTTCCACTGTCATTCCTGGCATTTATCAATTACTCCTCTAATTTCATCATTTCCCTCCTCCACCTTCTTCCTCTCTAGCAGTGCACAATTATTTTCTGAGGCCTTCACAAATGCCGCTCCCTCTCTCTTCATAGTAACCTGTTCTCTCCTTTCCACTCCATGACTTTTGCCACTTCTTAGCCTCCCCTCACAAGTCCCTATCTCCCTTCCATTTGTCTTTTGTCTCCTGACCTGGTTTCCCGGCAATTGTTCTTCCTGACCTGGGCCCCTTGTCTCTGCTTCCCTTCTTCTGACCCTCTCCTCCCCACTGTTGGCTTAAATCGCCCTCCCTCATCTCCCTTCTTCCTCCCTCCAGTATTGGCTAAACCCACCCCAATCTGCCTTGCCTGTCTTAGTTCCTCCTGCAGACCCTCAATCTCCTTTCTAAGTTTTCTATGTGGTTGCACACTAAACATCCTCCACCTCCAGACAATTTTAGAAAGATTGGTGCACCGCAGTTGTTGCAGCCTACCACCTACCCATTGCTGTCATTGCCTCAGCGACCCCCACCCTTCCAGATGCAGGATACCAAACCCTCCCCAAGTCTCCCTCTCCTCCTCTATCAGTGCAAAACATTTTCTTTATTTCCTTACCTCCTTTGTTGTACACATTTAGATATATTGAGCAACTGCTTTTTATATTCCCATCCTTCCTATCCACACTCAAAAACAGACTTTAAGTAGCCATTGCACAATCTTATTCAAACTCCTACTCCTCTTTTCCCCAATGCAATATCAATGCAAAGAAGTAATAATAAAGCTCCTAGATTTGCATTTACTTCCCTTCCACTGTGGAGCAGTCATCTCTTCACTTGCTGCTGTTCCTTTCCTGGATGTCTGCTTTTGGAGGCAGTACAGTGCAGTGGTCTAAGGCTCTGAGCTACGAACCCGGAGGCGTGGGTTTGAATCCCACAGCCCACCTGCACACTGTGTGACCCTGAGCAAGCCACCCAACCTCCCACGCTCCCAGGTCGCACCCAGAAACAAGCCTCAGCTTAGTGTGCCTTTCCTGGCTAAACAATTTCTCCTTCCTTCTTCCTTTTGCTATGACAGGTACATATCCTTTGCCTGTTTGAGGAAGTGATGTCAGAACCCCTGGTATAAAGGAAATAATGGACCAAGGGTGGGATCAGCCCAAGTCTTCCAGAAACAATCAGGTAGCTGAGGCCTCTGGTCAGACCATTAGCACCCTTCCCCACTCTGCACTCAAACTTTGCAGCTAGTGAAGCCAGCAACAATGAATCACAATTCTACTCAAAGCCCTCAAAATAGGTTTGCTACCCAAAGAAACAGGACTCCAATTCAAACAGCTTCACCAACAACACATCAAAATAGGCTTGGAATTAGAAGATATATGTCTCCAATTCAAAGAAACAGGCAGTTAAATCACACCAATTATGTTTTAAAACAGAAGAAACAGGTCTCTATAAATGCAGTCAGCCACACAGTGAATCAAACAAATGAGCCCACTTATAACTACCAAAACAGGTTTCAAAATTCCAACAGCCCCAAACAATACCCTGCTAGCCCCTTAAGTAAGAAGAAAAGAAATAACCTTATACCAAGTAGAATCCACAGAAACAATGTAAAACAACAAGCTACTGTACTGTAGATCTGATCTTGTCCCCTTCTAGTTCCTTCTGAGAAGCCAAAGCACTGAGTTCAAACTCTGTGATTTCCCTTGTGCTACTTTCAAAATCAGACAGTTCCAAACTCTGTGATTTCCTTTGTGGTGCTTTCAAAATCAAACAGTTCCAAACTCTGTGATTTCCCTTGTGCTGCTTTCAAAATCAGACAGTTCCAAACTCTGTGATTTCCCTTTGCTGGAGCATCAAAAATTGATTGGTATCAGGCAAAGGCGAGGCAGGGAGAGACCCTCTCCCCAGCTTCCTGAACATCCATCTGATCCTCCAGCTCCACGAGGCAGCCATCTTGGCCAAGAGCCAGAATGGCAAAGCTCCCCTAGTGGACAGCAGGGGAATGTTTTATTGAAGAGAATAGACAAAAATACAAAACCATATTCATAGATGCTAGATACACATCAGCCTATAACAAAACTAAATCAAAATGATAGAAAAAGGGAAAATTAGAATTAGGTTCATTTTCACCATAACAATTAGTCAGAAACCATGTACAATATTTCCAATAATTTTGAAACACAGAAGATACTTTTTTTTCAAATTGTATATAACCTGTAAATTCTGTATTATCTGTGTGATAATTTGTACAGGATTACACATTTTTGTTGTAGAAGATAGGCACATCTGCGTGCCATAAATAAAACCTACATAAAGCAAAATTAACAAAAGGTTCTAGGATGATAAAACTTTAATGCGTGGGGAGGGATATCCCATATATTAGGATGTCATACATAAGTACTGGGAGATCCTTTTCTCTCTATTTATGAAGTAAGAGGGTCCATACAGAGTGACTAAAGGGCATTCTAGAACAAAAATGTCCCATAGTTTCTGGCATATTGGGACAGATGTCCTGTGGTCACATTCTACCTTCTACGCTTTATGTTTTAAGTTGTTATGGACTCCTAACCTTCCGTGACAAGCTAACCATGTGACGTCTCCCTGTTTAGGAATTCTAGAATCGGTTATTGACCATTGTTTGATCTATTCTGTTTCCATAAGCTTCTACCAATGAAGAAACATATGAAAAATGTGTCCCTAGAACTATTTGATACAGCTGTTTCCTGGTAGATGCAATTATTACATTAAATAATATTTCCCATTGCCTAACTTTGAGGAAAATAGGAATCAAATAATAAGGAAGTTTATATTTCCTAAAATTCCTAGGGTTTTCAAATGGGGTTGCTACCATACCTGACATAGAGGAGTGCAAAAAATGTATTAGAAGTACCAGAAGGAGGTTGAATCTGCAGAAGAAAAGGATTATTGAGTTTCAGGAATAAACAATGGAAAGAAACAATAGGATTCAGCATTCTGACACCACCTCGACAATAATCCAGGTATGTGTAAGTCCTCTTGATTGGATTCAAGGCTGCCCCAGAATCTTTGAAAGACATTATTTGCCCTTGCCTCAAGAGTAAAAGGTATTGGGTAAGTGCAGCTAAATGAAGAAACAGAGGAAGAATTAATGTTTTTAATAACATTACCTTTTCTGCTTAGCTATGATCAGCCCTTCCATGAGGAGACTATATGTGAGGCCTTGTCCAAGGTAGTGCCCCAATTATAAGACATGTCATCAATATTACCAAAGGTCAGTCCTAAAATTCTCACTGGAGAAGAGGCCAAAGGAATGCCTATTTGTGTGACCAAGTCTGGGGTATCTGACAGTGGAAGATAAATGGCTGAACTTTTACCATAATTCAATCTTGAACCAGATGTAGCTTCAAAATCCTTAATAAGAGTACAAATCATCATCTTTAGTAAAGGGGTAGTATGGGTACAGAGGTCATCAGCATAGGTGGATACAGGGGTACAGCAGAACCTAAGGGTAGCAGAATTCTTGGAAGGGACGGATGCTGTAAAATGTCCTTAGTAAAGGGCCTATCTGAAAGGCATAAAGGAGTGAACTTAAGGGACAGCCCTGTCTAACTCCTTTAAAGGGTGGGCAAGGTGATCCATTAATGTGCGGCTGTATCCATGCTGTGTTATATAATAGCCTGATCCAGGTAATAAACTGTTGAGGAATGCAGCAGTGGGACAGTACCAGAAACTGCAGTTTATGATCCAGCCGATCAAAGGTCTTCTCTTGATCTACACAGATTAAAAGTAAGGAGCCTTTGAGTGCTGTAAACAGAAATAGCTTGAAAAGTGATAAATTAGAGATGATTGATCTGTGAGGGATGGCACAGGTCTGAACTTCTGATATTACTTGTGTAGCTATGGGAGTAAGTCTACTGAGCAAAACGGATGCAAAATCTTGTAATCTCGTTCAATAGGCTTAAGGCCTCCAGTTACACATATCAAATCTATTTCCTTTTTCAAATAAAAGACTCACAATAGCATCAGAAAAATGTTGAGGGATGGAGTTAGTGCTGATTATGCTATTAAAAACTAAGGTTAAAAATAGAGGAAAAAAAGCTGGAAAATGCTGATAAAGCTCAGAGGTAAGCCCATCTTTTCCAGGGAAGTACGTTCCTTCTGCCTATTTATGTCCAGCTGTGTTTCTTCAAAGAGATGTGGGCTTAGTGAGGTTTGTCAGCTGGTCCACTGTTCGCTGATGACACAAAGCTCTGTAACAGAGTAGACACACCAGGGTGTAGACAGAATGAGAAGGACCTGCAGAAACTTGAAGAATGGTCAAGGGTTTGGCAGTTGAAATTCAATGCAAAGAAGTGCAAGATAATGCATATTGGGCACAAAAACCCTGGCACAATATATCAGTTGGGGTGAGGATATAGCATGCACCAAGCAGGAAAGGGATCTTGGGGTTGTCATCTCTGATGACCTCAAGGTAGGAAACAGTGTGACAAGGCATCAGGTAAAGCAAATAGGATGCTGGGATGTATAGGCAGGGGCATCACCAGCAGGAAAAGGGAGGTCATAATTCCGCTATACAAGACACTAGTGAGGCCCCACCTGGAGTACAGTGTACAGTTCTGGAGACCATACCTACGTAAGGACATAGACAGGGTAGAGAAGGTTCAGAGGAGGGCAACAAAGATGGTGCATGGGTTGCATCCAAGCCCTATGAAGACAGGTTGAAGGAACTGAACATGTACTCCCTGGAGGAGAGGAGGAGAGAGGGATATGATAGAGACATACAAGTATCTTACAGGGAGGAACAGGGTGCAGGAAAACACTATTTTTAAGCGAAAAAGATGTTTCAGGACTAGAGGGCATGGGATGAAGTTGGAGAAGGACGATTCAGAGGAAACATGAGAAGAATTTCTTCACAGAGCGAATTGGTGGACAAGTGGAACACCCTGCCAGAGGAAGTGGTGGGGGCTGAAACAATCAGGATTTAAGAATGCATGGGATAGACATAAAGGAATTCTAGAGGTCAGGGGTAAGGGGAAATAGACTTCTAGGAAAACAAACTGAACTTACAAGCTCAAATGGGCAGACTAGGTGGGCCATAGGCCCTTATCTGCCGACACTGTCTATGTATCTATGTATCTATGTCCACAGGAACTGAGCAGATATGGGCATCTGAAAAGAAATCTATATTAGGAGAGGCAGAGGAAGCAGTTCCAAAACTATTTTCTAAATGAGAATGAACTTTTTCTTGAAGGATGGCAAAGTATCACAAATAATAATGGAATCTGGTACTATAAGTTGTTCTATGTGGTAGCAGCCACTCTATCTGTACAACTTTTAAAAATGCCAGTGAAGCTTTAGAGCTTTGGGTACCATATTGTGCTTCTGTTTTTGAATGAGAGGGCCCTGTTGTACTGGTGCTTTTCATCTCTATTTTTAAAGCTTTAATTTGCTGGAAATAGTCTGAGCTGGTTTCATATGCTCTGGGGATAGTATCCATAAGTTTCTATCTTAATGTTAAATATTTTCAATAGAAATGTTGAGTCCTGTTCTTAGCATGTCTCATAAAACAAGCATTTGTCAATGCCGAATGTCTGCTTGCTGATATTAGCATTGGACGTGGAGGATTGAGACAGATACAGAACAGGGTGGCAGTGAAGTATTGAACTCCATACCAATCCCACCTCCACCCTGCAGAGATGGACAGGCATTGGGGTGTGCCTGTGGATGGGTGCCTATAATGCTCATGGCATTTCCACCTCACCCTATCCGTGAACATCGACAAGGGTTGGGGTGTGCCTTAGGGTGTTCACTTCACAGTCACCCCATTCCATGGGACATCGCTGAAATGGGTGCAGTACAGGAGAATGGGGTGAGTCTCGGGCTGAAGAGTGCAAGGCACACCTCGATGCCTGTCATTGGCTTCAGGGTGGGGGTGGGATGACATGAGCACTACAGCCAGTGATCCAAAGTTACACCTCTGATGCCCGTCAGTCTGTACAGGGTGGGATGTTACGGCTGAAACCCTAGCTTGGCTGCAGTGTTGGTATTGCACCACAAATTTTCAACATGGCCCTTTGTGACCCCGCTTCATGAAAGCATTTGGGACCTCTTCTCATGAACAGTGGCAGTGTGATTTTGTTAATGTGTCCCGAACTTGAGTTCCCACAGCGACCGTGCCATTCTGTACCAGATGTGCAAAAACACAGATCAGGCAGGATGTGAAGAATGACAGCTGTACCATCCATAGGGAGGTGTGAAGAAATGTCAATGTTGAAAATCTAGTGAAAATATTAAAATGCTTGAAGTTCCAAGCATACGTGGAAACTGCACAACATATACTTGTACCACAGTCATTTAGTGGAATTATTTAATCAAATTTTCAACATTGGCATTTTGTGACCTCTGCTCAGGAACACTGTCACTATGATTTTCGTAATCTGTCTGAAACATTAATTTCCACAGCAACCACGCCATTGTGCACCAGATGTGCAAATGCATATTTTGGGCAGGATATGTAAAATGACAGCTGTACTGTTCGTAGGAGGTGGCAAAATGCCAATGTTGAAAATCTGGAGTGAAAATATTACACATTTAGCACTTCGAGCATATGTGGAAACTACACAACATGCTAACACAGTCATTTTATGGACTTTTGTCACAATTTTCAACATAGGCATTTTAGGTCCTCTGCTCATGAACAGTGTCACTGTGATTTTCTTAGTGTCCTGAACATCGATTTCCCACAGCGACCGTGCTATTCTGTGCGGAAGTACAAAAACACATTTCGGCCAGGATGTGAAAATGACAGCTATACTGTTCATAAGGAGGTGTGGAAAAATGCCAATGTTGAAAATCTGGGTGAAAATATTACAAATTGAAAAGATACGAGCATGCATGGAAACTGCGCAATGCAGCTCAAAACAATCATTTTGGATTTTTCCACAGAAATTTGCAACATAGGCTTTTGAGACCCCTCATGAACACTGACACTGTCATTTTGTTAATCGGTCCCGAAAGGTGATTCCGTGCAGTGACCGTGAAATCACCTTTGGGACCAAATAACGCCATGACAGTGGCTGAATTTATGAGGAGGGGTCCTAAGAACCCCATGTTGAAAATCTGGTGCCAAAATTTCCCCAAATGCCGAGATATACCAAAGTTGAAAAATCCTATTTATGCCATTATACAGCTTACACGGTATTTCTTCAGCTCGCTGATCGGCTTTGAAGAGGGTAGAGCGTGTTCCCAGTCCACGAAGATCGTCAACTGGGCTGCGGAGGTAGTGTAAGGCGTGAGGAGGGTGTGGGGAGGCAGGATGCATGAAGGGTGAGCACGGGTTGGGGAGGGCCACGGACTCAGCGAGGGACCGTTTTCTGTTTACAGGGTTAAAAACATTGCAGGACTGTTTTTAACCAGGATAGCGCACTGGGTTGGGCTCCCAGCATGCCACCTGAGTGTTTTTAGGGGGCTGTAGCCGGACAGGATTGGGCACCCCATCGGCACATACCCAGTGGGGGCAAGAGCCGAGGGGAATAGGCACCTCGGCAGACAACAAATTGGGGAGATTATGCCAATGGGGAGGGGCTCTCGCCGGCAAATTGAACTGAAGTGGGGACTGAAGTTGATGGGGATTGGGCGCCCCTGATGGCAAAGAAAGACTGTTGGGGCGCATGCAGAGGGGGATTGGGCACCCCTCGGCATACAACAGAAACTTGGGGTGGGGAGAATTATACTGACAGGGACTGGCTCCCGTCAGCAAATGAACTGGTTGGGGCATGCAGACAGTAGCGTACCGCCCCGCAATGACGGGTTGTTTACCCACTGCAGCGAATGGCTGATGCTGCAATGACGGTGGTCTCTGATTGCAGCGGCGAAAATATTTTCAGGTGGTGGCACGCTGACTGAACTAGTGTCAGTAGCGTGCCACCACATTGGGGAAAGCAGGCTAAGCCTCCAAAAGGCACTGGGACCACTGGCTCCCACAGTGCCACACCTCCAAAACCAGCTTCTCTCTAAGCTGTGCGAAAATGTTTCTTGCGCATACGTAAGCAAACATAAAAGGATTTCAAATCCTTCTTTGTATCTTCCCATCAACTTAATGGAGGATGATAACTCTAGTACAGAACCGAGCTTTCAAGAATTCCTGAAAAGCAGCTGAAATATAAATGTCGGATAGCAGGGTACTGTTTAATTTCCACCTAGATTGGGTGTTATGTGGGAAGGATCGTTAGAAGGAAAACACATTAAAGAAACAGCTAAATGGTCTGAAGTCTCACATGGGAGTACTCTGCCTTCAGATGGATACATTCTGTGATACAAAAATGTAATCGATGGTGTAGCAAAGGGCCCCATGATATGTTTTTGCACCTGTTTGGTGCACCTCACAGTACCCATCTTTAAGGAGGCATTTTACCAATTGTTCTTAAGGTGGCCATAGCTCTGAAAAATGTTTGTGTGGGTCCTCCTTTACCCAATAATAAATCACAGATTAAATCCCCCCACCCGGGCCCATGTAAAGGTGTCTATTAGTGTATAGATAGGGTTGTAATAATTTGAACAAATCTGACCTGGCCGCTATGCTTTGGGGTGCATAAACATTAATTATCCTGATTTTCAAACGTTTATATTTGCAGTCCAATAGCATAGCTCGGCCTGGAAGAATGTCCACTATCCTGGTTATATGATAATTATATCGAAGAACAAAATTCCAAGGCCATCACACCTGCATACCTCTCAACTGTCCCTGATTTTCAGGGATGTCCCTGATTTTGCCTTAGAAATTTCTTTTGTCCCTCCTAAATTTGGCCTTTCTGTCACTGATAAGTAGGGATTTTAATCTTAAAATAATGCCAGCCACTGGTGTTACAGTCTAGTTCTCATTAAGAAAATGCTATTCACACTAAGAAGCATGTTGTACACAGCTTCTGGAACTACTATTACTATTTTTTCAGATGTGTCCCTGATTTTGGTCATTTGTCCCTGATCATTTTAAGCCTTGTCCCTGATTTGTGATGAGGAAGGTTGAGAGGTATGCACCTGTCCTCCCCAAAGGACCAAAAGAAGGCCCTTTAGTCCATCTGCTCTTAGCCTGCAAAAGCTCAAACCTAGTTTTTAAACGGGTGTTCTGGAGTAAATAGATGTCTTGATGTAAATCAGTTAGGTGCTGCATGGTTGTTATCTGCTTGCTATAGGATTTAATGCTGCACACATTAAGTGTGAGCAGCGCAGCATATGCCCTGTATGCATAAGGAAAATAAAAAAAAGGATTTCATGTCTATGTTACAGCAGTCTGGGGCCCAGTAGGTCTTTTATTTTTTATACTTCTTTTATTGCTTTTTCCTTGTACATATTTAAAACAACACTTTATTGTACAAATGCCTTTGCTCCTTAATGCAGGAGTTTCTGGTAACAATTGATTTTATACAGCCTCTAGAAAGTGCAGTTTTCCAGCTATATATAAAAATACATACATACAAAACTAAAATACATAAAAAAAACAAACTTGTCAGCTAATTGTGTCTTTTTTATCCCAAGCAGTAAACTACAATTCTATTCACGAGCTGTAAGTTTTCCTTTACTGTTTGTAGTATCTAATAAAACTTCAAGTACATTCTATGATTCCTTTCACTCTTTTATTTCTTGAGAGGACTAAAAGAATATAAAAATAAAAGTTGGCTTATTAATGTATTTTAAAAGAGACAAAATAGGGAAAAAGAAAATGTCTAAGCTTCCTATCAGGGAACAACATTTTAATGTCCACAGGGTTATCCAGGTTCCCCAGAAATCCCACCCTAGTTCTTTACTCAGATCCCATCTAGTCCAGCAGTTCTGATATACAATATTGCAGTCCTGTCCTGTAAATTGTGTGTTAGCTGTTCAAATGCTGTATGTAGGTTACTATTTCTTGCCATTCCAATAAGGACTGGGATTTAGGGAGCAGCCAATTCTTAGTAATAGTTTATAGGCGCTGCTAAACATATAGCCCAGAGATATTTGGTATCTTCATCTTTTTTTTTTTTTGGCATTATATGTTTATACCTCCTCCCATGCTTCACTGGCACCATCCTTCAGGCTCCACAAGTTCCCCCGACCCCACTGACCTTAACCAGCCTCCTCAGGTCCTCAAATCCCAGCTGGTCCCTGCAGTATCCCGGGCGCATCCCTATCGCTGGGCGGGTCCCTCCTCCGAGGGGAAGGGCACTAGGGAGAGGAAGACCCCAGCACACTTTTATTAGGCCCCGGGATGCTGCTGAGGAACAGGAGGCCCTGGCCAGGTGCTGGAGGTGCTCAGGGAATGGGAGCCGTCATCCTGGCGCCAGCGAGCAGTTTCCCATTTCTGTGGGCAGCAGTGTGGTGGCACGTGGCAGCGCCGACATCCGCTCCTCCCTAGTTTACTTGGCTGTGCGTCCTGTGATACTCATAGCCTCCGCTAAGGCGCCACCAGGCCGCCAGACTCATCTACCCTCCCGGAGGAAAGGAGAGCTGTCGTGGGGCAGCCTGGATCCTTCTCCCCCGGCGGCCCTCCAGCGATCCGGGCTCGTTCCTGAACCCGGGCGCTGGCATCCAAAAGAAATCCAACGCTGTGCCGGCAGGCGGTGGTATCTTTATCTTTAAGGGTTTTGGGAGGTATGCATAATAGAAGATTTTGGGAGTCAAAGGTTCCCATGTGGACAAAATTTTAGATATCTGATGAGTGATTGCTTGCCAGAATGGCTTAATCACTGGACAAATTAAGAATATCATGAGCATGGGAGGCCCTAATGTCCCACATTGTCTCCAGCAAGATGAAGAAACTCCAGGTTACGCTTTGCTTGGAATAAAGGTACTAAAAGTACGGACCTTCCAAACATACTCTCTCCAGCTGGGAGGTAGAGTTGTGGACCATGTTGACTGCCATGCCTTGACCAGCAAGGCTCTAGCAGGGGCGCCAAATCCTTCTCCCATCTCCTTTTTACTAAATCAGTTAGATGGCTCTGGAAAGTATTAAGGAATGGTATAGCAAAGATATGGCATGGTCTTTTCCAGAGACAGTCCATATGTGAATAAAGGGACTACAGTCTTCTTCTTGTATTGATCTAGAGTTTTGAGTTTTTATTTGCGTGTTAATCCAATCTCTCATTTGTAAATAATATATATAGTCATTGGGAACCCAACCAGACCTTGTTTGTGCTTCTTTGAGAGATACTGTGGAGAAGTTTTGAAGCATTTGCCAAGGCGCCACAAAGCCCTTGGTGGCCTGGAGAGCATACCATTTATATTCTAATGTTGGTAGAAAAGCAGGGTTCTCAGAGAACCAGCAGTATTTCCAAATGTGGGTGAAAACCGCTTTTGAGGGTAGGCTCTCCTCCAGCCCTCCAGAATTGTTCCTGTACTATTTGGTAGTACTCCTTGGAGTTGTCTCATTGGGGGACAAGAGGGCTGAGGGTAAAGGTGGGTAGAGTTCTGCAAAGATCAATTTGCTTCCAATGTGCCAAGTAACGATTATTTCCCCATAACAGAGCCAGATGCATTTGAGAGACATTCCAATAATAATGTAAATTTGAAGTGAGATTCCTCCAAGGTTTTTGGAGAGCATCAACAATTGAAATTTACGATGGGTTTGTTTGCCTTGCCAAAGGAACTTCAAAAATGCTCTTTGCCAGTTGTTCAAGCATTGTAAGGGCACTATACTAGGCACAGATTGAAACAAATATAATAACCTTGGCAGAGCATTCATTTTGAGTGCATGGTTTCTCGCATAAAAGATAGAGTATCACTGTCCATCCACCTCCCCGGTCAGCGACGGTGGCAGCTCCCCACCACTTGCCGCCCGCTTGACCTGACTCCACTGTGGTGAGGGCTGTATGCCCATTGGTCCATCAGCGTGAGCCAATGGGTGTGCAGCCCGTTCCATACACATGAATCCAGAAATGTGAATGGATCCATTCACATATCTGAACTGTGTCTAATACATTGAGCTACATGCCCATTAACTCATGAAACAATGAGCTTCAAGACTGAAGTCAGTCAGCCGAGGCTGATGAGGAAACCGCTCCCCGTTGACCGGGCAGTGAAAGGGCTCAGTAAGGTGGAGTGGTTGGGGATGGGGTAAGGGGTACCGCTGGACCACCAGGGTTGGATTACTTTGTCATGATTTATTACTGACGCCCGCAATCGGGATGCAAGCGGTCCACTGGACCACCAGGAATATAGGACTTATATTTGTAACATATACCCGATTGGGCTGCGGCGGTCCACTGGATCACCAGTGATGTAGGTGTGTATTTTAATGTACTTCTGCCTGCGATTGGGCTGAGCGGTCCACTGGACCACCAGGGATATGGGGCGTTTACATTCTATTCATATGCATGCGATCGGGCGTCGGAGCGTGTTGCCGCTTGTGCAGGGGCATCAGTCCCTGACGGCTGCAGCCTGGCAGGGCACCAGGTGCAAGTCACCAGGGATCAGCACAGTTGCATGCAAGTGGGACCATAATGACATGCAAATAGCCCCATTTGCGTCTTGCATACATTATGGCCCCGCACTTGAATATTGCAGTAGTTGTGCCTATCCCAATGGCACTGGCTAGCACATCCCCATGCTCCACTCTGGCCACTTGCGCTGGTGCAGTGCCACTGCGCCATGCGCACTGCAGGTGGTTAGGAGGCGATATTCAACGATGCTGTGCCATGGCGAGTCTGCTGAATATCACCCCTGTCAACACCCCCATGCATCCAAGTTGCGCCTGCTCCAGGCTTGCACCACAGCCTGGCGCAGTCTGAATATCCGCCCCATATGTACAAAAGGTTAACTCCTCTTAAAATATATACCATTAAAGCTATCTCATTTTTCTCAAGAAAAACTATCTCATGCTTTAGAAAATTTTCCCATACATTGTAGATATACTCCCATATTTGAAATACCAGGATTGCAATAAAAGAAATTAAATGAAGACATGCTGACTTTAACAGTAGAAAACTTGGTGACACCAACTGGGCACCTAACTGAATATCTTGCTTGAACTTCCAAGGTAGGAGGTCCGCTATCTTAAGCGACCTCTGTACCCTTTGATGTTAGACTTGGTAGGTTGAAGAGGAATTTACTACTTCTGGGCAGAAGGACCTCTTCAAGGGTCTGTACCAGACTAGACCCTTTAGACATGCTACTGTGTTGTGTTGTATAGCTTTAAACCCAAACTGAAGAATAGCAATTACTCAAAATAAAGAGGAACTGGTGAATATTACTATTAGGCAATATCCGGGGTGGGGGTGTGGAGCTAAAGATTAAAGAACTCAGTTTATAACTCCATTGTTCCCGTGACTCTTTATCCCACCCTGTGCGATTTACTTCTCCTGGCCCTTATAACCAAAACACTTCTCTTATAAAAAGCATAATTGTTACTTCAATGAATTGCTCAAGAGTTATGGACCGGCATTGTAAAGTATGTCTCTCCGTAAAAGGCAGCCCTGCATGTAGGCCTCTTTAAGTTCAAAAACCCTTGAACTCATCTGAGTACTTTGCATTCTTCAGGGGCCTAGTCATCGCTACCGTGGGTCCTTCTATTGAGTCTAGTCAAGAAGAACAGGATATCCTACAGCACAGCCATAGCTATTCACTGCGTAGCATCTATCGTCTAATGACCTATTTAAGGTGTTTAGCTCAGCCATCCATTTGCATCAGGTCATGCTCCGAGATACCGGGGAGCTTTTTAAGTAAGTCTCTGAACAGGAGATAGTGTTCGAGGTTGCAGCGATATTCGGATTCTTGTTTCTCTTAGCTGGGACAGTCAGCCACGTATCATCTTGATCTCGCCGTTTCTGGCCCATTTTCGGTGTTTGTTCCAGTAGTACAATTCCCTTTTTAATCATGGCTTGCTTCGCTTCTTGGAAAGTGTTATAGATCTCAGTCCTTTCCTTCCAGAAAACCTGTAATCTGGAGGGCATGGTGTTTGAATGTGTAGATTTTCCTTGAATATCTTTATGAGGGGGCATATTCTTGCGCTGTTTTTGGATAGTGGGTGGATAGTCCTGATTGAAAAAAGATGAGATTCTAAGTATCTGACCTCTTGTTGTTGCCAAGCTCTTTTAGGATATTCTCCATGGTTTTAAATTTGTGAAATTTAATAATCACTAAGCGTGGTCTGGCAGTTGGATCTTTGGGTTTGGAATCAGGCACAATGCGCTCTGTCAATTTTTATTTTGTAGTTGGGGGAAGATTCAGTACATCCGAAGCATATCCACCAGAAACTCAGACATACTGCCCTCCTCCACACCTCCGCTAGGCCATATAGACGAGATTGTCCCTCCAGACCTACTTCTCGAGGTCTATGTATTTCTGCTCTGTAGAAATTGCATTTTATTTATTTATTTAGCTTTTGTTAACTGGGTAAGTGCACTGGCTATAAAATGACTATTTTCAGGCCGACCGGGAGAATACAGACATGCAGAAACTTAACAGGATAACAATTTATAAGTGCCTTACATACAATCAGTTAAAGAGGATACAATATATCGGAACATACAAAGTAAAGCGCTTTACATACAATGAGTTAAAGTGGATACAATATATCAGAGACATACAAGGTAGACCATTCATAAGTTCATGGGTGCCTACCTATGCAATGAATAGAGAGGACCTTGGACAATAAATTATCAGGTGACATATCATATAAACAGAACAAGGTACACAAAAACAGGTAATACAACAGGAAGAAATAACCACTGAGAGCAGGGGGTGTCATTAAGGAAAGGTCGTAAGTGAGAAAAAGGAGCAAGCCATGAACTTAGATTATATGAGTATATGTAAGTGTAAGGAGATGCCTGCAGTGCAAGATTGTACATGGGCAGGGAAAGGGAGCCGGGACAGGCTGAGGCAGTAAGGGGGTTATATAGAGGTGAGGAAATACTATTGTATGTCCAGAGACATCAGTCATTAGGTAGGGTGAAAGCAGGAACAGGTATCAGCAATCAGCAGATTCGAGTGCAGTTTTCTTAAAGCATGTGTGGGAGCTAGAAAGTCTAATGTCGAGGGAAGAATTCCACAGCTGTGGAGCCGCATGCTCAAATGCAACAGTTCCTTTCCTAGTGCGGCACCTCGAAGCAGAGGTCATAGACCATAGGAGTGTGTCCTGAGGAACAAGCATAGCTGAAAGACACCTAGGGCTTTGATTTTGAATTATCGAATTAATAAGAGAGCCAAGGTAGTATTTTCTACTAGCTAATGGAGAGAGCCAACCAAGATCATTATAAAGTTGACAGTGGTGTTTAAGCTGAGGAGCAGAAGAGGCATAGCGACATATGTTGTTATACGTAATATCCCATCTGAGTAGGTCAGTTTATGAGCAGCCCCAAATAAGGCAGCCCCATAGGTTAGGGTGGGGAGCAGAATCCCCTCACAATGGCCATTTTAGCTGATGGCATGAGCATATAACTAGTCTTATATGCAACACCCAGTTTGAGTTGACAGCTCTGCAAACAGACTGTACATGAAGATTAAGATCAAGAGATTGATCTAGCAGGATGTGCAGGTACTGGAAAGAGGTCACATATTCCAGTAATTGACCTTCTAAGTCCTGCATCAATCAGTGCTGTTGTGCAAGCCGGAGCTTTGGGGCCAGATCCAAGCAGCAAGGCTTTAGTTTTGCTAGTGTTGACAACCAGTTTGTGGTCGATAGCCAGTTTTGGATATTGTTAAAGTCAGAGGAAAGGGTTGTATTGATAGTGTCTATATTAGTAGAACTTGTAGATGACAAGATCATCAGCATATAGAATAGCAGAGCAGGATTTTAGAGCAGCTCCAATGTTATTTATATAAAGAGAGAATAGGAGGGGCCCTAGGATGGAGCCCTGAGGTACACCAATGTTAATGGTGGTACTGTTCGACAGACAGGAATTAAATTTCACCACTTGAGTTCTATTTGTCAGGTAGCTTTCGTACCAGTCAGCAACAGAGGCAGTGTAGGCAGAGGGCTGAGACTGTTAGCCAACGTGTTGCAGGCCGTCCTCCATTGCACTAATTCGCTCTTCAGCCTCCTGCATTCAATTCTCCACCAATGATAACTTTTGGTTTAATTGTTTGAATTCTTTTTATTTTCTGCCCTCATATCTTTCAGTTCCCTCATCAGAGTCTCAAATCTTATTCTGGAAAGTTGTTCTGTTTCCTCATCAGTATCATAGCTTGGGGCGAGTTGTTATGGTGTGTGGTTCTAGCTAGGCCTCGCGCAGAAGAGTTTTGTCGTGATCCTTGATTTCTTTTTCACCCGTGGATGCGGAAGTGAGATTCTTGTCCTCTGTCCTTCTGCAATCCTCCGGTTGCCATTACAGTTGGTTTCAGCTAGTTTAATCATTTAAAAGAGGAGGATTAATTCGCAGTTCAGGTGGAGCAGCTCTATTAGCTACTGATCGGAGTCAGAAGCGGAACAGGAAGTCCAGGTCCCAGTAGATCTTTGAGGAAGATGGCTCTTCCTGGAAATTTGAAGAATAATCCATTCTTGTGGATGAAGCATGAGAAGAATCAGGATGACCCTCCTTCTCTTCTGTGTCCCCTCCCTTCCCCATTGTTTCCTTTTGCTAAGGCCTGGTACCTATTCCTAGTAAGAATAGTTTGCATGGAGAAAGACCATATGATTTCCTTTTCCATTTTTCATAGGGAACTAGTGCAAAGGGGCCATATCCTGAGATGGGGGTATAGCATCCAGGGTGGGTCTCAATCTGGGCTGGAGGCTGTATCGGGAGCAGGGTTACTATGCTCCTGACACATCTGGGGTAGTTTGAGGACAAATGTCTGAAACCACTGCAGCTGAGGACTCTGCTGGGGAGAAGGAGTGGCACCAGAGGGTCCTCCTTCCTTATGGTGAAGTACTTGGACCTGAGGATCTGTCATCAAGGCCACCTGATCCTTGGGGAGGCATCCTATTGTGGTCTGCCCATGGACACTGGTGGTAGAGAATGCCCAGATTCATCACATAAATTGCATTTCAGGGATTGGGACACCCTAAGCTCACATGCCGTAGGCCAAGCAAAGACTGCATCTGGGCTTGTCACATGTGCTACTGAGGTGAGGTTCTTACTCCACATTTATGGCAGGTTTGGGGTTGGCCTGGGTAGAAACATAACCTTCGATCCCTATGTAAAAACTACCAGATAAATGAACAATACCCCTGCTGGATTCCTTTAGTTGTACTTTCATCTTCATCCCCTGTCAAGATGAGATCCTCGTCAAAATAGAGCGAGGGAGCCCTCCAAGTATATCACTTCAACTACTTTAACCAATATTGTACATCTGCTATGCTCACTCCTCACTCCAAAGAGCAAGTAATGATTTTAACAGTGGGTTTGGTAAGGGAGATGAGCATAAAGGAAGTCCAAAGAAGCTGCGATTTTACTAATTCATACTTGCTCCAAAATTTCTCGAAGTGTACACATTTTTAAAGCTTAAGTCATATATTAGCCGCCATGTACAAAAGCAAATAATTCACTACCTCTGATCCCTAATGAGTCTCAAAGTGCATTATGCAAAACAGTTCTCTGATCTGGAGCCGAGTAATGTCTCCCAAAAATTTTAGCTGCACGGCATTCCTGTGTTGTGCAGGTTCACTAAGTTTTGAAACAAGTCACTGAGTCTAAAAGTAAGCGTTAGCTGGAGTCTCACCTTCTGGTTGGAGGGTTAAGTTCCCAGGCTCAGTATTATCGTTAATTCCTCTTCAGGAGTAGTTTGTTCTGTTAAGGATTGCTGATGCTGTATAGCTGAGGGCCCTGGTGCGGTCCAGTGTCTATGACAACCTATGCCCGCTGGCTTACATCGGGAGTTTTCATTGGTGTATCATGCGAAAGGTTTGCTGATTTTTGTGGCTAGTTTCCCTTCCGAAGATTGACTTAGAGCTGAGTAGGTACTAGAAGTGATGTCTTGGGCACTAACCTTGGGCTCACCTCACAGCCTCCAGCTCCTGTGACTGATTTGACTAAAGTCTCATCCCACTGAGTGCACTTACATTTGTTTGACTCAACCACCATGGTCTCCTCTTGACAAAGACAACCTGAGTACCACTAACCTGGTTCTGTCTGCGCCTAAACTTCTTATTTCTCCCTCTCTCCCTCTCAAGCTCTCCAATCCTTATTCCTTGCCCTTGACACTGCCTCTGAATTCTTTTCTTTTCTGTACATAAATATTACTGTTTAAGTTGTGGCCTTGTTAAACGGCTTACTGATTGTTTGTAACACTGTCTACTATGTTTTTTGTACACATTGAAACCTTTGTAAAAGAGCCTTGGCTCAAAGGTATTAATTCTCAGAACAATAAACTTCAAACTTCAAACTGACCAGCCCTGGCGTGTCCAAGAAGTCCCAGAAGCTGTGCAATCCCATTCTGCCTGCATGGAGAGCAGCTTCAGGGGACCAAACAGGATCATTCATCAATTCTGAGCAGTGACTGCCACGTAAGTGCAATGAGGAGGGAAGAGCTGTTTCAGCTAGCGATGCAGTGATTTCAGACCTGTTTAGAACACATACAAAGAGGTGCAGTTTGTATGTTCTTCTCAGTTACTGGCAAAGAAAATTAGCCTTAGGAATGTCATTCTGAGAGGCACCATCTCCGCATGAATTGCTTTAAGAGGGTCTTATGCTGCATAAATACAAATCGCAATTGCTCTTCCGAAAAATTAGTAGTATCACCAGTGCCTGTAGCTGACATCTGTGGTCCTATGTTTAAGTCCTTCCTCCGGGTATCTGAAGATTGGGATTCCAAACTTCATTGAAAAATTTTCTCAGCAAGTATTTTGTCTGTCATCCTCAAAAGCAGTAGGTGCATTCATGATTCATCAGAGATAAGGGCAGGAGGAGTTTGGGAAGGACAGAGCAGTCCACCATTGCCTCCACCATCCTGGACAGCAGCGTCTTGGCAAGCAGCCAATTGGCCACGGTTCCCTACATCTCAGTAGGGGAATTTCCCGTGTCCTGGCAACATTTCTCCTAATTCACTAAAAATAATCACCAACAGCTCAATCTGGTTCAAGGTCAGCTGCCATTCATCTGTTTCCTCCCCGGTCATGCCTGAAAATAGGCAAAATTTGTCTAGTGCACTTATCCGGTCAACAAAAACTAAATAAATAAAATAAATAGTTTTGGTTCTGAGAAATATATTCTTTCCTATTCATGTATATATCTTTTTGTTGGCTTGTATACCCTATGTATTGTACAGTTGCTTAAATCAGCTTGTATGTGAAGGATTGCTCAGGACCTCCTTGTAAATGAGCCTGCTCAACGGAGTATTTTCCTGTTAATAAACTTTTAATTTTTTTTACAAGTGTGCCACAAATTCTCTTTCTTAAGCAGTGCCTCCGTGATCTTAC
The DNA here is from genome assembly GCA_016271365.2 of Neoceratodus forsteri. Classification (NCBI taxonomy): domain Eukaryota; kingdom Metazoa; phylum Chordata; order Ceratodontiformes; family Ceratodontidae; genus Neoceratodus; species Neoceratodus forsteri. The sequence continues at coordinate 32,045,124 of CM028133.1, read as the reverse complement.
CCACCACTGAGGTGCCTCCTCTACTACCACTTTTGTGTAGAAGACCCACATGTGCCATCATCCACTCCTGTGGTGCCACTCTTGTGGTGGAGCGACTTGGTGAACATGGCTGCAATGTGCTGCCAGCTCCCTTAAAATCTTCAGGTGTATGCCATCTGGCCCCAATGCTTTGTCCACCTTCAACTTTGTGAGCTCAAACCCACACCAGAGAAAATCAATCAGCTGAAATCTATAGCAGTCTCATGCACTGCAGAGCAGAACAAAAATACAAGCCCCGTTTAAAGTTCAACAACCTCTCAGCTCTGATCAGAGGTTTTATCTCCTACTTCACCATTGAGAAAAAAAAGACAAGCCCCATTTAAAATACAAGCATAGAAACATAGAAGTTGTGACAGATAAGGACCCAAGGTTCATCCAGTCTGCCATGTTTTCTACCTTATGAATGTGCCATAGACCTTTACTCTGTCAGTGGCCTGTCTATTCATACTCATCTGTATTGCTCCTTATGCCTATCCCATGGCTGTCTGTAGCCCTGCACTGTATTTATATCCACCATTTCCTGAGGTAGGCCATTCCATGCATCTATCACCCTTTCTGAGACAAAGAACTTCCAGACATTACCCCTTAATCGGCCTCCTCTAATCTCTTGCTGTGTCCTCTTGTCTTGCTACTTTTCTTATATTGAAATATGTTAGACCCTTTCACCTTGTTATTGCCCTTAAGATGTTTGAATGTTTTCATCATATTACCTCTCCCTCCTTTGCTCTAAGGTATATATATTGAGCTCTGTTAATCTGTTCTAATATGTTTTCTGATGCAGTCCCTGCACCATTTTGGTTCCCCTTCTCGACTGCCTCAATTTGGTTAATGTCCTTGTGCAGGTGTGGCCTCCAGTACTGCATGCAGTACTCAGATGGGGCCTAACCAGTGTCTTGTAAAGAGGATTATTACCTCCTCTTACGACTTGTGATACCCCTACTAATACACCCCAACATCCTTCTAGCCTTACCTACTGCTTTAGTGGTCTGCTTGTATGATTTCAGGTCATGTGTGATGATGGTGCCCAAGTCTCTTTCTTCCCTTGTGACTGCCAGCAACTCCCTCCCAACCTATAGGCAGCTTCAGGATTTCTCTTCCTTATGTGCATGATCTTGCACTTCTTTGCATTAAACCCCAGCTGCCACTCTTCACACCATTTTGCCAGTTTTCCAGATCTCTTCTCATTCTGCCCACCCTTCTGGATCATCCTACTCTGTTTCAGATCTTGGTGTCATCTGCAAACAGGCAAACCTTACCATCAGTCCATCTACAAAGTCACTGATGAAGATACTGAAGAGGACTGACCCCAGGACTGATCCCTGAGGCACCCCACTTGTGACTTGCATCTCTTTTGACTGTATACCATTTACCACCACTCTGTGTTCTGCCCACCAACCAGTTTGCCACCCAGTTTACCACAACTTCTGACCCACCCCGAGCCTACCCAGCTTATTAATCAATCTTCTATGTGGAACAGTATTGAAAGCTTTGCTGAAGTCAAGGTAGGTGACATCAACTGCACCCTTGTCCTCCGTAGTCTTGCCCACTACTGAGGTGTAAGACTGACTGGTCTGTAGTTTCCCTGCCTCCTCCTGCTGCTACTCTTGTGGAGCAGGATCACATGAGCCTTCTCCAGTCTTCTGGGACCTCTCCTGTGCTCAGAGACTCACTAAACAGTTCTGCTAATAGCTCTACTAATTCCAGGCTTAGCTCTCTAGTACTCTGGGATGTATGCCATCAGGTCCTATTGCCTTGTCCACCTGGAGCTAGCGAGCTCTTGTAGGACCCTTTCTTTTGTGAAGGACTTGTGCACACCCCTCCCACCGGGTCCATGGTGTTGAGCTGTGGGCCCTGTCCTACCTTCTCCTCAGTAAATACTGAGCAGAAGTATCTATTTAGGATATCTGCTTTTCCTTGGTCCCCACCACACACCCCCTTATCCTCTTTGATCTTAGCAACACCCTTCTGGACTTTCTCCTTTCACTAATGTAGCTACAGAAAGTCTTGTCCCATTCTTTTACTGTTCGTGCTAGTGTTTCCTCGGTTTGGGCCTTTGCCTGCTTTACTGCCTTACCTGCTTCCCTTAGGAAGAGTTTGATATGCCTCCTATCTTCATCCCTTCTGTGTTCCTTATATTTTCTGAAGGCCAACCTTTTGGCTCTGACCTTTTCTGCTACTGTTTTGAGAATCAAAGTCGTTTCCTCCTTCTTTGCTCTTGCTTTTCTCCCTAATGCAATGGGATGTTGCTGCCGATTGCATCCTTAATGCTTGCCCACTTTGCCTGTACCTCTCACCTGTATTTCTTCTTGACATGGCTAGCTTAACTTGTTGGCCATCTTATCAAAGTCAGCCCTCTGAAGTTCCATGTTTTGCCTTGGAATGGGATGATTTAGTTCTAGTGGCCAAATTGAACCATATCATGTGATGGTCACTGGCCCCCAGGTGACTTTCTACCTGGAGATTCATGACCTCCTTTCAAAGTTCAGCACAGGTTTTAGCCAGCCTGCACAGTTCAGATATAGGATCGATCTCCATGTGGTTTACTAGCAGTGCCTTGTTCTCTTCATTCTTCTCCCTTTTCCACTTCCTTCGATCTGATGAAGGCCTTGGGGGTCTCACCTGCTTACCTGACATTTCAGAGAACTGCACGATCTCTTGCACCCACTACTTTTGGTTAAGATTTAGGTCTCACAACAATGGCCCCTTAACTGTTCCTCCTGTCTCTCCTCCACACCCCCAATGCGAGTCTACTTGGACCAACTCCTCATCCCGCTAAGTCTTCCTTTCGGAATCAAGGAGCTCAGCCTCAACTGGGGCTTTCTGTCTGCAGAAGCCACAAACCAAATTAACAGCTATGGTTGTTGGACCCTAAGCAGCATCTTACCCACACAATTACCACGCGAGATGGTGAACACCATATTGAGAATGTCAATCCACCTGGTGGATTCCTTAACCAGTTAAAGATGGTATTGGATACATCCCACAGGGTCAGACTTCAGAAGCTTCTGTCAGCTGGAATACCCCAATATCAGTATTCAGCAGGTTCACATCACCCACCAACACTACATCCCTGTTTGCCAGACCCCTGTCTAGTTCTTCCCAAGCTCCTATCTCACTGCTTTCTCCGAGTTGTCTCCGAGTTGTCTACCACCCCAACCATAATTTCTTGTCATTGACAGTCATGAACTGCACCACAGTGACTGTCTACAATTACTTTGCCAGATGTATCCCATCTTCTACAGTCCAAATGCCTTCTGACATTAAGGCATAGCCCTTTACTCCCCATTACTGCCTAACAGTATAACCAGTGACTATCAGGTCCCAGTCTTATCTTCTGGGGCTCAAGTTTTTGATGATGGTTACAAGGTCCATCTCAGTGTCTCTCATTTTTACCTGCAACTTGAAGATTTTATTACTCAGACTTCTGGCATTAAGGCAGACCCCATCTCCATCCAACTCCCGAGTCCACTTTTTCTTGTCTTGCTTTCTACTTCTACCCAACCTTATTTTCTCCTACTGTGCCACTACAAGCTCCAGAGCATGGGGAGTAGTTGCTAGGTTCCCTTCCCCTCTCCTATCATTGTGGTTCCTCTAGCCTTAGCCCCCAGTCAGTTTAACTGTCCAATGAAGACATTAAAAGGCCTTCCCAGCACACTGACCACTTTGCTCCTCAGGCGAAGATCATCACCTCGAAAGCCTCCTGTCTCAAAGTCTGCCACAAAGTGGTACCCCATCTTGACGCCACCCCATTAAACTAATCCATTCTTATTCTATCTTTCTTCCGCTCCTTACTTCACTCAGGAAGGACCTCTGCAAAGGCCAGTGAGGCAGTGTACCTTTAATTTGCCCCTGTATTCTACAAAAAGTTCTATTTTATTGTCTTCACAGGTTTCCTAATCACCACTGTTTAGGAACTGGCTGTGATTCAACCACAGAACCAGTATTCCACCACCACTGTCTATAGCGACTCCAGCTGGGAGTTGGGATTAGAGCAGCTCTGTGCTCCCCGGAGCCAGCGCTACTTCACTACCATCCACACTAACTGCAGCTGAGACTGGGGCTGAAGTAGATTGTTGCTCTACCACAGCAGGTGCTACTACATTGTGGCAAGAGTCAGCCACCCTGTGCTGCTACACCACTGTCTACAGCGACTCCTGCAGAGAGGCCAGTGCTGCGACACCATTACCACTGTAACTTCAGCTGGGGAGGTTAGGACTGAAGAAACTGATCTCCCTAAAAGTGCACCACACTGTTGTCTAAAGTGGCTCTTGGCTGTGACAGTTGGAGATGGAAATTGGGGATGTATGTTGTGTGTTCCCCAATGTCCTTCATCACAGCCTGCTGAATACACCCACAGGTGCTTTCAAAACTAGTAAACTAATTTATTTTAACACATAAAGTACATATGTGAAAAAATAACACATAAAACAAAAACAAAAAGTAATTTGTTAAAATGTTAGATTCCCCACTCCGCCCTCCGATGCAGCTACCCAGCGGTCTGAGGAAGAACTGAATGAATGCAACAAGCCAAACCTTTTAAAACCTGGACTAGCAGTGCTTTTCCCTTGTTTAGCTATACCTCGGATTACCATCTGTTTTCTGTTCTGTTTGCAGCCTTCAGCTCCGGTCCATGTACACAATCGACAAGGACAGCAAGAGACTGCACAGAAAGGTCAGATAATAATCCTCCTGCCCTTAACAGTCCTCTGATGTAAGAAAATCAATACTGAAAAAACAATTTGATAAAATGCTAGAATTCCCCTGTTCTGTCCTCCGGCCTAGCTGGGATAAATTCCATGGAGATACACAAAGCACAACCTGGCAATAATGGAAGCCCTCGCTAAGGATGGCACATGTTCCTTTTTCTTCCACCGCAGGCACACACCCACCACTCAGAGCAGTCTCCTCTCAATGCACCATGACCCTCAGCCACCCACTTCTCCTTCAGTTCCAGCCTGTGGTGCTGCTTGGGCTAGCGGCTGGCTGCTGCTAACCTCCAATTACTCACTGACTTGGGAAGAGAAAGGCGGTTATGTGAGCGTGCAGCTGCCAGCATCTTTGGGCCTGGCAATGGGCCGAATGATGATCTGATCTGTTGGTCAGCAAGACAGCAACAAGAGCACATCAATCGAGGATGGATCCAGTCTGACTACAGACCATGGACAAAATAAAGGCTCTGGGTGGAGATTGGGAAATGAGGTCATCAGTTCAGGCTGACTCCTCTGGACAGTTGCGACTCTCCCAGTCTGGCTCAATCAGGACTTCTATCCTCCGGCTCTGGCTCTAGATTGACCCCAAAGTGTTGCTGTCTCCTGCTGCCCCTCTGAACCTCCAGATGGCTGCAACATGCCACGTGATCCTCTAGCTTTCAGGACAGGCAGAGCGACTTGACCTCCACTCCCAGCAGCAGTGTGGCATGCAGCAGCAGGCTTGCTGAAGACCCCAAAATGGCAGATCAAGGAATGCCGGTGCTGTAAATTGTGTGCACGTAGGCACGCCAAGATGCCAGGGTGATGCTAAATCACTCAATAAGGGCAGGCTGCAGCAGGCATGCACAATTCATAAGATGAGTGAGCCAGCCAAACCCCCTCCACACACACATCACCAGCCCTGGGAAAGAGAGAGAGAGGAGCCAGTCTGCCAGCCGCTGCCGCCCCGCAGCCTTCTAACTTCTGGGCACAAAAAACACCCACACACACACAAACACACTACGGGGTGGGGGAACTGTGAGTAACTGGCGTGGATGGAAAACAAAGTTGTGGCATTTACAGTAAGTTGCTCCTTTTTTAACCAATCAGTGCAGCAGCAGCGTGGCAATAGTATGCACAAACCCACCTGCCCACCCATCCGCAAGCCTCACCTAAAGTAAGCAAACAGAACATCTATTAAAGGTGCAAAGGATTATATTTATTCTGAATTATAAACAGAAATTTAAAAGAGGCACATTCCTACCCACCACTGCCCCATGTACATGATGCCAAATGAGACCAGGGTAAAAAAAAAAAAAAAAGCATTCCTAACAGAAATATTCTTTGCTGATTGTATCAATTAATATGCATTTCCATGTGATGGTTAACATTGAAATAGTACCAATAAAGGAATTTATTGCAGGCAACTCATTGGAAAGAAAATACTAGGAAACCCTTGGGTACAGAACGCCTGTGGTAATGGAAACTGCCAGCACCTGCTGGGACAGTAGTTCTGCGGGTTGCTAAAGTGTCCCAGCAGATGCGGATCTGTGAGGCCACTATTGACTACCGTAATGGAACACTGCCAGCATCTGCGGGACAGTACACAGAAGGTGTCCCTGCAAATGTGGATCTCATGGGTACAGGAAGTGTCCCAGAATCTGCAGGGACAGTAGCAAATTTGGTGCAGGAAGTGTCCAAGCATCTGTGGGGACAGTAGTATCTGTGCTACAAATGCTGTCTCCACAGATGCAGATCTGCAGGGACAGTAGTCCTTTGATGCAGTAAGTGTCCATCTGTGGGGACAATAGTGTCTGTGCTACAGAAGGTGTCCTCACAGATCATAGTGCCTTTGTTGTGGGAGGTGTCCCAGCATCCGGCTACAGAAGGTGTCCCTGCAGATGCGGATGTGTGAGGACAGTAGTGCCTTTGCTGTGGGAAGTGTCCCAGCATCTGCAGGGACAGTAGGGTCTGTGCTACAGAAAATGTCCCTGTAGATGCAGATGCGACAGTACTGCCTTTGTTGCAGGAAGTGTCCCAGCATCTGCAGGACAGTAGTGTCTATGTTACAGAAGGTGCCCCGCAGATGAGATCTACAGGGACAGTAGTGCCTTTGGTGATGGGAAGTGTCCCAGCATTTGCAGGGACAGTGGCATTTGGTGAAGGAAGCATTCCAGCATCTGTGGGGACAGTAGTGTCTGTGCTACAGAAGGTGTCCCCACAGATCTCTAGTGCCTTTGGTGATGGAAGTGTCCCAGCATCTGCAGAGACAGTACTGCATTTGGTGAAGGAAGCATCCCAGCATCTGCAGGGACAGTAATGTCTGTGCTACAGAATGTGTCCCAGCAGATGCGGATGTGCGGACAGTAGTGTCTTGTTGCAGGAAGTGTCCCAGCCTCTGCAGGGACAGTAGTATCTGTGCTATTAGAAGGTGTCCCCAGAGATGAGACCAATGGGACAGCAGTGCCTTTGGTGATGGGAAGTGTCCCAGCATTTGTGGGACAGTAGTGCATTTGGTGAAGGAAGTGTCCCAGCATCTGCAGAACAGTAGTGCATTTGGTGAAGGAAGCGCCCCAGCATCTGGGGACAGTAAAGTAAAGCTGAATCTCTGGGGACAGTAGACACTTCCTTAATGTATACATATTATATTGTTATTACTATTTTTCTTTACAGTATATTTGTTTCTTTGTCCGTCTAAACTTTAGTAGGAAAGGAATTCTTGTACTTCTTTCCTTGGTATTAGAACTGAAATTCTTAAACCAGCAACATAATGAGTTTCTGGGCCTGTGACCAGTAGCATACATTTCATCAGAATCATAGGGTTTGCAAAGTCCCATTTCAGCAGAATCATAACGGCTGCAAAAATTCTCTAACCACCAAATCCATATAAATAAATGCTAGTAAGAAAACTTTTTTCATAGATTCTCAGGAGTTGCAATGGACATCCTAGTGGGCTCAACTGCAACCCCTAAATCCCCTAAATGTCACCCCTGTCTGTGAACGGAAATCAGGGGTTTACATCACAAAATCTGACTTCACAGCAATGCTATTTTCCTAGAAATACTTCAATACCTCTGGCTGATGAGGATCTACAGTACATAGACAGATGTGTCTTGACAGTTATTCGGATCTTCATTCTGAGTTTCAGATTTGCCAATGCCTGAATTCCTGTACTTCTCGCTTATCACTTGCACCGCAGCTCACTAGCCTTCAAAGGGTGGAGCAACAGCAGGCAATAATTCAATCAATCAAACTTTATTTAACCAATCATAACGCCATTGAGCAAACTCATTTTCAAAGTGGTCCTGGACATAATAAATCACAAGCAGATACAAGGCAAGAAATAAACACTGTATGAAAGAGGAGCTAAAACAGGCCTATACAGCTAGGGATAACACAATTAAGTGGTAATTATAGTGCACTAAACAAACAAGCAAAATAAATCAAAACTTAGGATGGTTCGATCCGGACACTCACTAGGATAGGTAGCCGGTGGGTATTCTAGTATAACACTTGGGAGGAGAGGGGAGGTATAGGGACAAGGGGGTAAGGTGAGGCTGGTGGGGGGTGAGAAAAGAGGTTGCAAATGTGGGGGACCCACTACTAGGGAAGGTGGGAGCTGTGCATTTCTTAAGGGTCATTTAGATTCTTGATTCACTAAGAGACTATGGGCGCATGGTCGCCTATAACAGTTGCAGGTATTCTTCAGGTGCCCTCGCTATCAGGGCTTTGGAGGTGGGGAGCGAGTGAACTCATCACTTTTCTGGACCAAGTAATGAGATGACAGTGACATTGTTGGAGGCGGTGCTTATATGAGGTTATATTGGAGGCGGGACTTACATGGGGTGATATTGGAGGCCGGTTTATAGAGGTGATATTGGAAGCGGGCTTATATGGGGTGATATTGGAGGCGAGGCTTATATGGGGTGATATCGAGGCAGGGCTTATATGGGGTGATATTGGGCAGGGCTTAATGGGGTGATATTGGAGGCAGGAGCTTATATGGGGTGATATCGAGCAGGGCTGATATGGGGTGATATTGGAGCATTGGGGTTTACATGGGGTGATATTGGATGCAAAATGATATGGAGTGATATTGGAGGCGGGGCTTATATGGGGTGAAATTAGAGGTGGGGCTTGCATGGGGTGATATTGGAGGCGGGCTTACATGGGGTAATATTGCAGGTGGGACTTATATGGAGTGATATAGGATGCGGGGCTTATATGGGGTGATATTGTAGGTAGGGCTTATATGAGGTGATACTGGAGCCGGGGATTACAATGGGTGATATTGGAGACAGGGCTTATATGGGGTGATATTGGAGGCGGGCTTCTATGGGGTGAAATTAGAGGTGGGGCTTGTATGGGGTGATATTGGAGGCGGGCTTATATGGGGTGAGATTAGGGTGGTGCTTGCATGCTGACTATGAGGCAAAATCAGATGCTTTGACTTGTGCAGTGGCTGGTTCAGGGCATTGTACATCTGGTATCTGTGGGATTCAAACCTAGGACTATGAGGTCTTTTGGTTTATAACTCAATGCTCTAACCTCTGCGCTACATTGCAGACCTTATCACACTGCCAATATTATTATATTTTTTTCAGAAATCGCTGGGTTTAAGTATGAACAGTAAGTATAAATAGGAAGGGCATGGTGAAACCATGATAACAGGGACTACATAATTCCTGAGTGTCCCTGATAAGGCAGTATACCAGTGCCCTCATCTAGGTTTAAACTTCTGTCTTTTTCCTTGTAAAGCCAAGACACATCCAGTGTACCACCTGAGGAGTTGATGAATTTGCTGGTCTTGTCTTTAACAGCATGTAGCTTGCATTACATGCATATAGCAAAGTAAGGGCTGCTGGCTATTAAAAGTACGAGTATATGCACGTCACAACATTTGAATATTGCTCATTTATTAGTTGAACAGAATTCTGGGTAGCCTGGGTTCAAATCCTAGCTAATGCACTAATTCTTTTTTCTGTTGTTTCTCCTAGTTCCACTAGAGATGTAATAATGTTACTGGAGTCACCTTAATTGCCTGCATTCTTTTTTTTTTTTTATCAGCCAGCTTTCCCATGTTCAGTTTGTTGGCATCACACACTTGAGGGTGCCCTTCTTCACCTTCTATATATGATTGATATGCACTGCAAAAACTTTGTTAATGCAGCAGTTAGGATTAAACTGACAAAAGTGGGAAAATGAGATGTCAGGGTAGAGCCCCTAACTCATCACCACCACCATCCTCCACACAGTGAGAGACACCGGAGTGTACCACTGGTAGCAAGGCCCACCTCCCATCCCATTACAAGTATAAACAGGTTGACATGCTACAGTAAAGGAGAATGGGCTGAGAGTTTGGCCTCATGACCCCATGGCACACCCAAGTGTCTGTCGGTCTGTGGAGGAGGGGGAGGTGGGTGGTTAATTAGGGCTCTACCCTAACATCTCATTTCCTGACTTTTGTCAGTTTAACCTAACCGATGTATTAACAACGCTTTTTGCAGTGAATTGCCTCTACTTTTTGAAAAAGTGTAATATAACTAGCAAATAGCATGTGTTGGTGGGTCCTGCACCCCACAAAGCTGCCCATTCCTGAGTACTGATATGCATGTGTGGAGTGCAGGTGCTCCGGCCCTGCCTCCCACTGAACATAACTATGGCACCACACAGCAGCCCTACAGGGCAAGCAACACTTGTAACACTAATTTGCCAATATCTCAGCAACCGTAGCAGCTATGAAAACAACTCAAATGTCATTGCAATCATGACAGTGAGACCTTCTCGGGAGACAAAGTCAAGAAATTTGTATCTCATATTGCTTTAAGTTACAGGTACGAGGTGCCACAGTTCAACGGACGCATATGACTCAGGCATTTTAGGATTTTTTCCACCCACTTTTCAACATGGCAATTAGGATAAACCTCATGAACAATATCACTGTCATTTCATTGCTCTGTCCCGAAGTTGAGTTTGCATAGCAATGTGCCAGTCTGCGCCAGAGGTGCAAAATCATGTTTTGGGCAGGCTGTGAAAATGACGCTGTATACTGTTCATGAGAAGATGTGGAAAATAGTAATGTTGAAAATCAGGAGAGAAAATATGAAAAGTTGTCGGTTACAAGTGTATGAAATTGCTAAACAACGATGCTCGTAATGAGCACATTTTTCAGAATTTATAATCAAATGTTCAACATCAGCTTTCTGGAAATCCCCCATCAAAGCTGGCACTCAGAGTTTGTTAATCCATCCTGAAAGTTGATTTCGCACAGTGACGCGCCATTCTGTGGCAGAGGTGTGAAAAACATATTTCCAGCAGGATGAGAAACGACGTTGTACTGTTCATGAGGAAGTGTGAGAAAATGGCAACGCTGAAAATCTGGAGTGAAAATATTAAAAAGTGGCGAGTTACGAGCCTGTGAGAAACTGCGCAATCTATGCTTGTAAACAGCCATTTTGGGGTATTTATGCCACATTTTCAGAACTGGCTTTTATCCTGCACACTTGAAGGTTGGGACTGCTGTTTTATTAATCAGTCCCGAAGCTAATTTTACGTCCAAAAGGTGATTATGAGCAGCGACACGAACTCACCTTTCTGGACCAAGTAACAGTTGACAGTGACATTGTTGAAGGCGGGGCTTATATGAGGTTATATGGATGTGGGGCATACATGGGTGATATTGGAGGCAGGGTTTATATAGGGTGATATTGGAGGTGGGGCTGACATGGGTGATATTGGAGGCGGGGCTTATATGGGTGATATTGGAGGCAGGGCTTACATGGGGTGATATTGAGGTGGACTTACATGGGTGATATTGGAGACGGGTTCACATGGGGTGATATTGAGGAGGGCTTATATGGGGTGATATTGAGGTGGGGCTTATATGGGTGATATTGGAGGTGGGGCTTATATGGGGTGATATTGGAGGTGGGCTTATATGGGTGATATTGGAGGCGGGGCTTACATGGGGTAATATTGGAGGCGGGGCTTATAGGGGTGATATTGGAGCAGGATTACATGGGTGATATTGGAGGTGAGACTTATATGTGGTGATACTGGAACTGGGGCTTAGATGGGATATTGGACGCAGGGCTTATATAGGGTGATATTGGAGCAGGGCTTATATGGGGTGATTTTGGAGTTGGAGCTTATATGGGGTGATATTGGAGGTTGGACTTATATGGGTGATATTGGAGCCGGGGCTTATGGGGTGATACTGGAGGCAGGCTTATATGGGGTGATACTGGAGGTGGGGCTTATATGGGGTGAAATTAGAGTGGGGCTTGCATTAGGTGATATTGAGGCGGGGTTTATATGGGCGATATTGGAGGTGGGGCTTACATGGGGTAATATTGGCGGGGTTTATATGGGGTGATATTGGAGGCGGGCTTATATGGGGTGATATTGAGGCGGGTTTATATGGGTGATATTAGAGGCAGGGCGTATATGGGATGATATTGGAGGTGGGGCTCATGTGGGGTGAAATTAGAGTGCGGCTTACATGGAGTGATATTGGAGGCAGGGTTTGTATGGGGTGATATTGGATGTGTGGTTTACATGGGGTGATATTGGAGCCAGGGTGTACATGGGTGGTACTGGAGGCAGGTCTTATATGGGGTGATATTAGAGCCGTGGTTTACATGGGGTGATATTGGAGAGGGCTTACAAAGGGTATGTGGAGGCGGGGCTTATATGGGGTGATATTGAGGCTGGGCTTATATGGGGTGAAATTAGAGGTGGGGCCTGCATGGGTGATATTGGAGGTGGGTTTATATGGGATGACATTGGGCCGGGCTTCATGGGGAAATATTGGAGGCGGGCTTATATGGGGAATATTAGGCAGCGGGCTTCATATGGGGTGATATTGGAGGCAGGACTTATATTGGGTGATATTGGAGGCAGGGCTTATATGGGGTGATATTATGAGGCGGGGCTTACATGGGGTGATATTGGAGGTGGGACTTATACTTGGTGATATTGAGACCAGGGCTTACATGGGGTGATATTGGAGTAGGGCTCATGGCGTGAAATCAGAGGTGGGGTTTACATGGGGTGATATTGGAGCCAGGGTGTACATGGGGTAGTATTGAGGCAGGGCTTGTGGGGTGATACTGGAGGCGGGCTTATATGGGGTGATATTGGAGGCTGGGCTTACATGGGGTAATATTGGAGGCAGGGCTCATGTGGCGTGAAATCAGAGGTGGGGTTTACATGGGGTGATATTGGAGCCAGGGTGTACATGGGTGTATTGAGGCAGGACTTATATTAGGTGATATTGGAGCCGGGGTTTACAAGGGTGATGTTGGAGGCGGCGCTTACATGGGGTAATATTGGAGGCGGGGCTCATGTGGGGTGAATTAGGGGTGGGGTTAGCATGGGGCAATATTGAGGCAGGGCTTACATGGGGTGATATTGGAGGCAGGGCGTATATGGGGTGATATTGGAGGCGGGGCTTATCTGGGGTGAAATTAGGCGGAGCTTGCATGGAGGTGATATTGAGGCGGGGTTAATATGGTGATATTGGAGGCGGGCTTACATGGGGTAATATTGAAGGCGGGGCTTATATGGGGTGATATTTGAGGCAGGGCTTACATGGGGTGATACTGAGATGGGTTTATATGGGGTGACATTGAGGCAGGGACTACATGGGGTGATATTGAGGTGGAACTTATATGGGGTGAGATTAGAGGTGGGGCTTGCATGCTGACTATGAGGCAAAATCAGATGCTCTGACTTGTGCAGTGGCTGGTTCAGGTGCATTGTACATCTGGTATTTGTGGGATTCAAACCTAGGACTATGAGGTGTTTTGCCTTATAACTCAATGCTCTAACCTCTGTGCTACATTGAAAAGCATGCCATGAGCCAATATTAATTTTTTTTTAAGAAATCGTGAGGTTTAAGTATGAACAATAAAGGAAGTATAAACAGGAAGGGCATGGTGAAACCATGATAACAGGGACTGCATAATTCCTGAGTGTCCCTGATAAAGCAGTATACCAGTGCCCTCATGTAGGTTCAGACCTCTGTCTTTTCTTGTAAAGCCAAGACACATCAGTGTACCACCTGAGGAGCTTGGTGAAATGCGCTGGTCTCGTCTTTAAGAGCATGTAGCTTTGCATTACATGCATATAGCAAAGTAAGGGCTGCTGGCTGTTAAAAGCACAGGTATATCCACGTCACAACATTTGAATATTGCTCATTTATGAGTTGAACAGAATTCTGGGTAGCCTGGGTTCAAATCCTAGCTAATGCACTAATTTTTCTCTCTCTTCTGTTTCTCCTGGTTCCTCTACAGATGCATCTTAATGTTATCAAGTCACCTTAATTTCCTGTATTCTTTTTTTTTTTATCAGCCCGCTTTCCCATCTGCAGTTTGTCAGTACCACACACTTGAGGGTGCCCCATCTTCACCTTCTATATATAATTGATATGGACTGCAAAACTTTAATGCACCAGTTAGGGTTAAACCGACAAAAGTGGGGAAATGAATACAGGGTAGAGCCTAACCCATCACCACCTTCATTCTCCACACAGCAGAGACACCGGAGTGTGTCACTGGCAGCGAGGCCCAATTCTCATCCCATTGCAAGTATAAACACATTGACATGCTACGATAAAGGAAAATGGGTCGAGAGTTTGGTCTCATGACCCCATGGCACACTGCAGCAGCCCGTCGGTCTCTGGAGGAGGGGAGGTGGAATGTTGCAGGGGTTAGGGGCTCTACAGAATGAATGTCAAGATGGCGGCTAGCCGCTCCGCTCTGCTCTGTTCCTTGTATACGCCTCGCTTTTGTCGCTTTTATTTTCGTTTACTTTCTGCAGCTTTTTGTAACTTTGTATGGGTTTTATGCCTTCCGTTTTGTCCATCCACCATTTATCCGCTACTCTGCTTTTGCGCTAGCTGTATTTGGTGTGCTTGTGTTTCCGCTTCTCCATTTCGCCCAGTCCAGATTCGTTTTTACGGGCTGGGACCTAGTGTGCTGAAAGAATACCGGGAGAATTGTGAAGAGCTGCGTCCTTCTAAATATAGAGACTTGGAGATATTTCAGTGAAGCCTGCCTTTTAGAGTCTTTGTTTACTTGATCTCTGTGTTTGGATCGAGTTTTTGTATTTGGACTGAGTTTTGACACTACCACTGCTTCCCACTCATTCTTATTTGTACAGGAGTGGACTGGTTGGATTTTATGGCCTTTAGTTGAATCCTAAGCAAGCCTACAGTCTGAAATTTGTTTCTGTATATGGACTCTCGAACTGTCGGGCATGCTTTTTGGAGTGCCCTGGATTATATTTGTGTGTGGCCAGTGGATCGTGGGGAGCAGTGATCTGGTGGAGTCGCCTGGAAGAGCCTCTAAGATAAGTGGGACATGAAGTCTTAGTGACATTTCTGGCAGATTGAATGCTATTCCTTGAGATTGGTAATTATGGGCTCTAATAGCTGGGCTCTTGAGGGTTCCTGAGGGACCTCGGGTCAGTGTCACACACACAGGTGGGGAGGGGTAGACTGGAGGCTTGTCCTTTATTCCCTTCCTCTAGACTCCTGGGGTAGCCAGCTGGGGGCTGACTCCTCCAAGAGCTGAAGTAGGGCCACTGACTTTCTGGGGTAATTTTCCCCTTGGTAGGCTGATTGGAACCTGCGGCCTCCTAGTGGCCTTTTAGATTTGAATTGGAAATGGAATTTGAAGTCTGAGATTTTGAAGACTGCCTTATATTGTTTGCTGCTTTTACTGACATTCGGGCAGATTTTCTGATACTTGTATCCTGTGTTTACGCAGTAGCTGTATTTGGAAATTTCCACAGCTAGACAGGACCTCTGCTGACTGCAATTTTTTTTTTGTTTGTTTAGTGGAGATAATATGAGCAGTGAGAGTGCCTTTATAAATATCTTTGATTCCACCTGTTTTCCAGTACTGTGAGAGATTCCGAGGGTGGCTTCTAAATTATTTTGTTTATTATTTTATTATTATTATTATGTAATTATTATTTTGTTGTTTGTTTATTTTTGTGAGAGTGTTTAACTTGTTTTTAGGTACCAGGTAGTGAGAGGACCTGGGAGTAATTTAAAATTGTTTTTGGTTAATTTTTGGTTGACCCCAGGCTGTGAGAGGACATTGGGTTTAATCACTAAATTAGATTTTGTGTTAGGGAGTTGATTTAGTTTAATTTTAATTTTAGTTGTTTGTTATAATTTGAAGTTGTATAATTTTAGTTGTAGGAAGTTCGAGAGTAGCTTAGGATCAGTGGTGTTTTTGGGGGATTTATTCTATTTATTGTTTTATAAATCGAGCAGCTAGATGTGCCTGCATGCCCCTCCTGTCCTGTGCTATTCGCCTCCGCTCTTCCTGCCCTCCGCCTTGCTCTTCACCCACCCCGCCTGTTTATGTTTATCATCGTTGTCGGGCGCTGGGGATTGCTCGAAGTGGGGAGTCGGGGTGGGTGGGGGTTGCGGACAGCGGAGTGAGTGGGGCCTTCCCATAGGGGTGGTCAGGCCAGAAGATGCCCTGGGGCGTAAATGGTATCTAGAACTTGGTGATTCTGTTCTGGTTCCCATACCCAAGGGCACCTCCAGTTTGGGAGGGCAAGCGGTAGGGACAACTCGCCAACTCGTCCAACTCGGGTGCTGTTATGCAATGCCAGATCTGTCTGCAACAAGACTGGCCTTATTGCAGATTTTGTTGCGAGGGCAGATCTGGCTTGCATTATCGAGACCTGGTTGGATGGGAATGCGGCCTTCGGGAGGCCGCTGTTCCCACCGGTACTCGGTTATACATCGCCCGAGATTGGATCACAGGGGTGGCAGTCTGTTTCAAGACCGAATTGGGCCTAACTGGTGTACCAGTCGAGGAAGCCAGGTCATTCAAGTGTACTGTGGTAGCTGGTGTAGGGTGCAGGATTGCCCTCATCTATCGTCCCACCAGGTGATGAGAAGCTTTTTCTGCAGGAAATAGCAGATTTCCTGGCCGACATGGCCTTGGAGTCGCCAGACTGATGGTTCTGGGTGACTTCAATGCGTATGGTCGACGACTAATCTTCGCTTTTGGTCAACATTTCCTCCAGGAGATGACATCTCTGGGTTTTACAGGTTGTTTCCTCAGCTACACAAAGGAGGTCACTCTCTTGACCTGGTCTTCCTCCTGGGATCGAGGCTTCCGATTTGGTGGTGGAACCAGTCGGTTGGTCCGATCACTACTCAGTTGGGTTCAATTTGAGGCCCCGGTAGGTCGGCCCTGTGGAGTTGGTCAGGTACCACCCATTAGCGGACGTGGTCCCTGAAGACCTGATGGCAGTCATTGACTTCTCGCCATTGGCTCCACTACCAGACATGTCTGCTGGCTAAAAAATACTCCTTGGTCTCTCCCCCAGGGTGACCTCCTCCCTCCACCATGCTACCACTACCATCCCTACACCTAGGGTCTGTAAGGCCACCCTTCTGGTGTCTAGAGCCAGGACATCATTTGCACAGAGGTTCTTTTGCTATAGGGGCCTTTCTGGTTCAACTCCTCCCAGACACCATCACCAACCTCTCCAAAATCGGTCCCTTCAAAATCGCTCTCAGGAACAACTTACTCACCTTGTAATGCTGTAGGTGTGCATAGCCATACCAGATTACCATCCCATACCAGTTCACATGATGGACTGGTCACAACTGCTTCTCCATAACCTTCTTGACAATGTCCCCTGGACTGCTTATATCCACTCAATCCAGTTATCCAGTCTCAGGCTGCACTATTTTGTTTAGCTACCTCATTGTATAGGCCAATGATATTCTTGCCTGTAAAATACTCTGTTGTAACAACTTATCTCTCCCAGGCATACAGCACTGGATAGGCCAATGGTTTCACTTTTGGTAAATATGATGACAATCCAACACGTCTGTACAATTCTGCTGTCATGTAACCATGCAACAATGTACTCACTGAAATCTTGGAACTCTGGTTGAATATTCAAACTGCGCCATTTTGTGGTGCAAGCCCCTGCGCCACTCAAAATAGTTGTGCAGGGGTGTGGACAGGGTGATATTCAATGGAGTTGCGCTATGACGCAACTTCTTTGAATATTGCCCCATGCCACACCCACTGTGCATGGCGTAGTGGAACTGCACCAGCGCAAGTGGTCAGAGTGGAGCATTGAGATGCGATGGTGCAAGTGCCATGCACAGCACCTGTGATATTCAAAGGGTGACATGCAAATGGCGCCATAATTTTAGCAAGGCGCACGAGGGCCATTTGCATCTGATTATGGCCCCATTTGCATGCCATTAGCATGCAGGTGCGCCGATCCCTAATGACTTGCGCCTGCGCCTGCCAGGCAGCAGCCATTGGGGACCGGGCCCCTGCAACCCCATCGCGGGCAGAGCAGTATTTTCTCCCCAGCAGCCCAGTCATGGGCATAACGGTATTCATCCTCCATTAGCCTGATCGGGGCATAACTGAAACGCCCCCACCCTTGGAGCAGCCCAATCGTGGCATCAGACCACCCCAAAGTCCAATATCCCTGGTGGTCCAGTGGACCATAGTAGCCGATCGCGGGCATAATGATATTCATCCCCCCCATTAGCCGATTGTGGGCATAACTGAAATGTGCCCCCACCCCGAGTAGCCGATGGCGGGCATCAGACCTCCCCACAGTCCAATATCCCTGTTGGTCCAGTGGACCAAGTAGCCCAATCGCTGGCTGGCATCCTCCCCACATCCAAAATCTCTGGTGATCTAGTGGCCCCCCACCCCTTACGGGATTCCTACCACCCTGCTCCCTCCCATCAGCCGTCAGGCGGCACCCCCCACCGCCGCTGTCGGTCGATAGGTTGCACGCCTATGTTCGTTATGAGCCATGGGCATGCAGTCGAGCATTGGATAAGTCTCCAGATATGCATGGACGAATTGCCTACATATCTGACTGATTCATAGTATGGTTGCACACCATTGGCTCATACTCTGAACCATGGGCGCGCAGCCCTCACCGAGCTGTTAGTCAGCGGCGGGTGGCAGGCTGGGGGTGCTGCCAGCCCCCGCGGCTGACGGGGTGGGGCTCCATGGGCAGGTGGTGGGGGCCACTAGATCACCAGGGATTTCGCGACGGGGGTGAGGATGCCGCCATGCATCGGGCTACTCGTAGTATACTAGACCACCAGGGATATTGGACTTTGGGGTCTGATGCCCATGATCGGCTACTTGGGGGTGGGGAACATTTCAGTTATGCCCGCGATCGGCTATTGGGGGAAGAATACTGTTCTGCTCGGCGATCGGGCTACCGGGGGTGACGCCTCAGACCACAATCGGGAATGGGGGGCACCGCCAGGTGGAGGGAACAAGTCCAGGACCACCCACAGGTAGAAGCTGCTGTGTTACACCCTGCAATGTGGCAGCTCACCTGTGGGTGGCCCTCGACTTGTTCCCTTTTTTCAGCGTAACTTTGTGCAGGCACAGGTAGGGTTGCACCTGCAAACTCTGCACAGCCCAGGCTGAATATTGGCTGTGCAGTTTTATCGGGCAATCCTCCACATGTGCTCAGACATTACTGATGCGCCTGCCAAGATCGGGATTTGTGCAGGCGCACTTTTCCCTTTAAATATCGCACTGGGCACATCAGTGAGTTGTACATGGCACAACCCTTTGAATATCTGGGCCACTGTGTTTTGTCTGTGGAACTTTGTAACTTATGTTTATGTACTCTTGGCGAAGGCCTTTGAAATGAGTCTTTGACTCAAGGGATTATAATTCCAATATGTACAAATAAATAAATAAATAAATAAAACCTTAACTGTCCCTACAAATTCTGGAAGGTTGTCCATGCCTATTCCGCCCCCTTGTGTTAAAGGTAAGTGACCACACTATCTCAGACCCCACTCTGTAGCTCGGGATTCAACAACTTCTTCACCACCTGTGCTTCCTCCTCCTAACCTCCCTACCCCACTTCCTCCTCCTTCAGCATCTTAAACACCTAACTCCTCTTCCTCTTGCTTTTCCTTCCAACCAGTCTTCACCATTGACACCCTGCAAGCTCTGTTAGCCCTCAACCCTACAAGGGCAAAAGTCTGGATGGACTGGACCCTAAGCTTCTGCACCTCTCTGCTCACTCTATTGCCCACCCTCTAGCCACTCTCCTGAACCTATCCTTCTCACTTGCCACTGTCCCTGACACCTGGAAGCTTGTCACTGTTGTCTCTCTTCATAAGGGCGGCAACTCCTCTACTCCTGGCAGCACAAGGCCCCCACCACCTTGCGCAACTTTCTACTTTTCTATTCTTTCCTAAAAAGTAAGGAAATTCTATGCAAAAAACTTTGCTAATGCATCAGTTAGGGTTCTTCTACAGCAAAAAAAAGTGAGAAAATTCGATTTTAGGGATCCACCCTTGCCACCCCATCCTGCCTCACCAACAGACATTGGGGTGTGCGTTGAGATCATCGCCCTCTCACCCCATTCTCCTACACTGCACCACCTCAGCTTGTTTACACATGGGATGGGTTGAGGTTATGGCGATGACTAGCACTTGCACTCTGATGCCTGTGGAGTGCAGGGTGGTGGGTGCAAGGTTGGAACCCTAAAATCGAATTTCCTCACTTTTTTCACTGTAGAAGACTCCTAACTGATGCATTAACAAAGTTTTTGCATAGAATATCTATATCTGTATCTATATCTATATCTATATCTATATCTATATCTATATCTATATCTATAAATTTTGATCTATTTCTTCCTGGTGGCTGGAGATGGGTGCAGACCCGGGGGTGAGTCGGCACCATCTCCAGCCACCCATCCAGCACTGTACCCTGAAATCTGGCAGCTCCCACTCTTTCCCCATCGATTACCCCCCATGGCGGGGTGGCACGGTGAGAGCTCCACTAGCTCAACTCAGCTCTACCAGGATCCAGTTCGGGAGGCGCCATTCAAGGCCGGGTCCTGCAGTGGGTGGCTGCTTCATCCTGATTGACTGACAGGACCATTTTCTCATTTGCACTTCTTTCATGTGAGGGTGTGCAGTGTCCACCCAAGCTCCTCTGGGTGCCTGCCCCATCTCAGACCCTTCTTTGCAGCATCAGTGCACTGCCCTCCAGCCTCCATTAGGGGACAGAAGCACGCTGACCACTGGAGTCCCCCCTCACCAAGAGGGAGAGCAGTCCCTCAGAAGCTCGATCCCTCTCCACCCCTACCATCCTCCAGCTGCCCATGCCCGTTCCCAAACACGGGTCACTGGCATGGCACAAGGTAAGGCATCCAGTGCCTCTGCCCTCAGCACCACCGGGCCGGTCACACGATTTATATATAATTAATATTCATTGCAAAAATGTTTGTTAATGCATCAGTTCGGGTTAAACCGACAAAAGTGGGGAAATGAGATCTGAGGGTAGAACCCCTAACCCCCCACTACCCCATCCGCCACAGACAGACGGCTACGAAAAGAATCCAAATGTTATTCGAAGGATGACAGCGAGACCTCCATGTGCAACACAGTTGAAGAAACCTCTATTTCTCATAGTTTTCGAGTTAGTGGCACCACGATGGCCACAATTCAGTGGATGCATGTAACTCTGGCATTTTTAGAATTCTTTCCACCCAATTTTCAACATGGTATTTTGAGGACCCCAGGTCATGAACAATGTCACTGCCATTTCATTAATCTGTCCCAAAAGTTGAGTTCATACAGCTAATGCGCCATTCTGCGCTACAGGTTCAAAATCATGTTTTGGGCAGGATGTAAAAAATGACAGTTGTATAATGTTGATGAGGAGGTGTAGAAAAGGGTAATGTTGAAAACCAGAATGGAAAATATGGAAAACTGGCGAAGTTATGAGCGTGTAGAAACTGCACAATGCACGCCGCCGTGACCTGGTCGATTTTTGGAATTTGTTAACCAAATTTTCAACATGAGCTTAGGAAACTCCTTCATGAACACTTACACTGTGATATTGTTACTCCATCCCAAAAGTTGATTTCACACAGTGACGCGCCATTCTGTGGCAGAGGTGTGAAAACACACTTCCAGCAGGATGTCAGAAATGACAGTTACACTGTTCATGAGGAGGTGTGAAAAAATGGTAATGTTGAAAATCTGGAGTGAAAATATTAAAAATTGGTGAAGTTACGAGTATGCATAGAAACTGCGAAACGCATGCATGTAACACGGCCATTTTTGGAATTTTTTGTGCCAAATTATTAACATTGGCTTCTTGGGACCTCCCCTCATCAAGACCAGGATTGTAATTTCATTAATCAGTTCTGAAAGGTGAGTTTATGTCCTGAAAGTTGATTCCGTGCAGTGAATGTGAAATCACCATTTTGAATTGAGTAACGAGATGACAGTAGCATTGTTCATGAGGTGGGGTCCAATACCACCCTATGGCTAACATGGGGTGATATTGGAGGTGGGATTACAAGGGTTGATAATGGAGGCGGGGCTTACATGTGGTGATATTGGAGGCAGAGCTTACATTGGTGATATTGGAGGTGGGGCTTATAGTGGGTGATATTAGAGGCAGGGCTTACATGGGTTGAGATTGGAGGTAGGAATTACATGGGTTGATATTGGAGGTGGGGCTGACATGGGATGATATTGGAGGCAGGACTTACATGGGGTGAGATTGTAGGTGAGGCTTACATGGAGTGAGATTGAAGGTGGAGCTTACATGGGTTGATATTGTAGGTGGGGCTTACAAATTGCGAGGTTATGAGTATGTGAGAAACTGCAAACGCATGCATGTAATATGCCATTTGGAATTTTGCACCAAATTTTTAACATTGGCTTCTTGGACCTCCAGTCATCAAGACCAGGATTGTAATCTCATTAATCAGTTCTGAAAGGTGATTTTATGTCCCAAAGTTGATTCCGTTGCATCGACCATGAAATCACCATTCTGAATTGAATAAGAGATGACAGTAGCATTATTCATGAGGTGGGGTCAATACCACCCTATAGCTAACATGGGATGATATTGAGGTGGGATTACAAGGGTTGATAATGGAGGCGGGCTTAATAGGTTGATATTGGAGCCGGGCTTACATGGGATGATATTGGATGTGGGGTTTACATGTGGTGATATTGGTGGGGCTTACATTGGGTGATATTGAGGCAGGGCTTACTTGAAGTGAGATTGAGGCTGGGGCTTACATGTGATATTGTAGGTCGGCTTACATTGGGTGATATTGAGGCGGGCTTCAATGGATTGATATTGGAGACGGGCTTACATGTGGTGATATTTTAGGTGAGTCTTACATTGGGTGATATTGGAGCAGGGCTTACATGGGGTGATATTGGGCGGGGCTTGCATGCTCACTATGTGGCAAAATCAGATGCTCTGACACATGCAGTTGCTGGTTCAGGGAGCAATATACATCTGGTGGTTGTGGGATTCAAACCTAGGACAATGAAGTGTTTTGGTTTGTAACTCAATGCTTTAACCTCTCGCTATTTTGTAGACCCTACCAAGAGGCCACCTTTGTTTTTTTTTTTAGTAATTGTTGGTATCATAGTATAAACAGTATAGCAAGTGAAAACAGGAAAGGCATGGTGAAACCATGATAATAGTGACTGCAACAACAGAATATCTGAGTACTGCTCATTTATTATTTGAACAGAATTCTGGGTAGCCTGGGTTCAAATCTTAGCCCATGCATATTGTTTTATCTCTTCTGTTTCTCTGGGTTCCACTAAAGAGGTGTATACTTTGTATTAGAGTCAGCTTGATTGCCTGCAGTTTTTAATCAATCACTTCTCCATCTGCAGTTTATCGGCACCACACTAGGGGTGCCCAGTCTTCACATTTTATATAAATATATATCCTGGTAGAGTTGAGTTGAGCTAGCGGGGCTCTTCAGCGTGCCACCCGCCAGGAGTGTCGGTGGGGAAGAGTGGAGCTGCCAGATGTCAGGGTATGGTGCTGGATGGGTGGCTGGAGATGGATGCGACACCCCCAGTCTGCATCCATTTCCAGCCACCAGGAAGAAATAGATCAAAATGTATATCTATAAACACACACACACATATATATATATATATATATATATATATATATATATATATATATGTGTGTGTGTTTATAGATATACATTTTGATCTATTTCTTCCCTGGTGGCTGGAAATGGGTACAGACTGGGGGGGGGGGTGTCGGCATCCATCTCCAGCCACCCATCCAGCACCATACCCTGACATCTGGCAGCTCCCACTCTTCCCCCACTGATTACCCCCCGTGGTGGGGTGGCACGGTGAAGAGCCCTGCTAACTCAACTCAACTCTACCAGAATTCAGTTCAGGAAGCGCCATTCAAGGTTGGGTCCTGCAGTGGGTGGTTGCTTCATCCTGATCCACTGGCAGGACCATTTTTCTCATCTGCACTCCTTACGTGTGAGGGGTGTGCAGCGACACCAATGGAGGGTGCGACATGCATGCACCCATGCTCCTCGGGTGTCTGCCCCATCTCAGCCCTTCTTTGCAGCATCAGTGCACTGTCCCCAGCCTCCATTAGGGGCCAGAAGCACACTAACCACTGAGTCCCCCCTCCCTGAGAGGGAGAGCAATCCCTCAGATGCTCGATCCCTCTCTACCCCTGCCATCCTCTGGCTGCCCATGCTCATTCCCAAACATGGGTCACCGGCGTGGCACGAGGTAACGCATCCAGTGCCTCTGCCCTCAGCACCACTGGGCCGGTCGCACAATTTATATATAATTAATATTTATTGCAAAAATCTTTGTTAATGCATCAGTTCAGGTTAAACCGACAAAAGTGGAAATGAGATGTGAGGTAGAACCCCTAACCCCCACTACCTCATCCTCCACAGATCGACAGATGCCGGGGTATGCCTCAGGATCGTAAGGCCCAACTCTCACCCCATTTCATGTGTCAACAGGTTGACGTGCTACAGTAAAAGAGAATGGGGGAGAGTTAGGCCTCCATACCCCCTGGGCACTCCCACCATCCGTCGGTCTGTGGGGGACAGGGGATGAGGTGTTGGCGGTGATGGGGCAGTATGATAATATCTCATTCCCTCACCTTTGTCAGTTTAACCCTAGATGATGCATTAATAAAGTTTTATTTGTAATGAATTTTCAACATGGTATTTTGTGGATCCCACGTCATGAACAACATCACTGCCATTTCGTTAATCTGTCCCAAAAGTTGAGTTCGTACAGCGAATGCCCCATTCTGTGCCACAGGTGCAAAATCATGTTTTGGGCAGGATGTAAAAAATGACAGCTGTTTAATGTTGATGAGGAGGTGTGGAAAAGGGTAATGTTGAAAACCATGATGGAAAATATGGAAAACTGGCGGAGTTATGAGCGTAAGTAGAAACTGCGCAATACACGCTCGTCACCTGGTCGATTTTTTGGAATTTTTTAACCAAATTTTAACATGAGCTTTTTGGGAAATTCCTTCATGAACACTTACACTGTGATTTTGTTAATCCATCCTGAAAGTTGATTTCGTACAGTAACGCACCATTCTGCGGCACAGGTGTGAAAACACAGTTCCAGCAGGATGTGAGAAATGACAGCTATACTGTTCATGAGGAGGTGTGAAAAAATGGCAATGTTGAAAATCTGGAGTGAAAATATTAAAAATTGGTGAAGTTACGAGCATGCATAGAAACTGCACAATGCATGCTTGTAACGAGATGAGAGAAGCATGGTTTTTGAGGTGGGGTCCAATACCACCCTATGGCTAACATGGGGTGATATGGGAGGCAGGGGTTACAATGGTTAATAATGGAGGAGGTGCTTACATGTGGTGATATTGGAGGCGGAGCTTGCATTGGGTGATATTGGAGGCGGGGCTTATATTGGGTGATATTGGGCAGGAATTACATGGGTTGATATTGGAGGTGGGGCTTACATGGGTGAGATTATGGAAGTGGGGCTTACATTGGGTGATATTGAGGCGGGACTTGAATGCTGACTATGTGGCAAAATCAGTTGCTCTGACACATGCAGTTACTGGTTCAGGGAACAATGTACATCTGGTGGTTGTAAGATTCAAACCTAGGACTATGAGGTCCTTTGGTTCGTAACTCAGTGCTTTATCCTCTGTGCTATTTTGCAGACCCTATCAAGGGGTCACTTTTTTTTTAGTAATTGTTGGTATCGTAGTATAAACAGTATAGCAAGTGAAAACAGGAAGGGCATGATGAAACCATGATAATAGTGACTACATAATTATTGCATGTCCTTGATAAGGCAGTATAAAAGTGCACTGATCTAGAGATCAAAGGCCTGAACTTTTGCTTGTAAAGCCAAAACACATCCAGCGCACCACCTGAGGAGCTTGGTTAACTAGCTGGTCTATTCTTTAAGAGCATGTAGTTCGGTAATAAGTGCATATAGCATAGTAAGTTTTAAAGGGAGTGGGCTGCTTGCTGTTAGAAGCATGAGTATAACGACAGCACAATATTTGAGTATTGCTCATTTATTATAGGAACAGAATTCTGGGTAGCCTGGATTCAAATCTTAGCCAATGCACTGATTTGTTTTATCTCTTCTGTTTCTCTGGGTTCCACTAAAGGGCGTATACTTTGTATTAGAGTCAGCTTGATTGCTTGCATTTTTAATCAATCCACTTCCCCATCTGCAGTTTATCGACACCACACACTAGGGGTGCCCAATGTTCATGTTTGTGTAGATAGATATATATATATATATATTTTTATGTAAAAACTCTGTTTAATGCATCAGTTAGGATTGTTCCACAGTGACAAAGTGGGGAAATTTGGTGTTAGGGTTGGCCCCTTGCACCACCCAGCCACCCGCAACCCGGCATTGGGGTGTGCATTGGGTCGTCAGCCTAACTCTCACCCCATCACATGTGTAAACAAGCTGAGACATAGGAGAATGGGGTGAGAGTTAGGACCGATGACTCCAATGCCCACCCTGATGCCGGTTGGGGGAGTGGGCTGGGGTGGTGCAAGGGGGGCTTTCAACCCTAACATCGAATTTCCTTACTTTTATTGCTGTGGAACAACCCTAACTGATACATTATACAGAGTTTTTGCCATGAATATATAAATATATATATATAATGTATATACACTTGCCTCAAAATCTACCTTACATATAGCGGAGGCAGCTAGAATGCAGCACAGTAAAAGAAATGTCACAAATTCCTGTATGATAAAACAGCTTAATCTCCATGAAATTACACTGTTCCCTGCAGCATATTGCAACACTTTGCAAAAATAATGGAGGGTACTGCACTGTATCCTGGCCCACTGTGCTGTATACCCCCCCCCCATTTACTTTATCAGTTTTAGTAAAATTACTGATATAATTTTGCTGCCCAAACTGGCTGCAAAAATCTGTTATAACCAACATCAGGCTCAGAATTGGTGTATTTTTTTGCTAGAACTGATTACAAAATCAGGTTTTGCAGTTTTGAAAATGGTTACCCATTGTAAACAGTGAAGACAGGCTGACCTTACACATAAGTTGAATCCCCTTTTGAGTACCTATTTTTAGCACCAAAGACTAGTCTTATGTGCTACAGTAATATACAGTAATCAATTCTTCTGTCAGCCTTCTGTTCTCTAGGCTAAATAATCTGAGTATGTTCAACCACTCTCCACAAATAGTGAAGGAGGCAGTATAGTGCAGTGGGTTAAGGCTCTGAGCTGCGGATCGGGAGACCTGAGTTTGAATCCCACGGTTGCCTAGGTGCATACTGTGTGATCCTGAGCAAGTCACTTAGCTTCCTTGTGCTCCCAGATCACATCTGGAAACAAGCTTTGGCTTAGTGGGCTTACTCCTGGTTAAACAATATTCCCTTCCCTTCCAGATCTTGCCCCTTAGTTAATAATATTGTTATTAATGAGAAATAGATACACCATTGAGTCAGAAACTCATTTAAAATGGTTTCCAGTAGTAGCAGAATATGGTTACAGCTTGGCGAAGGTACAGTTTATACATTGCAGCTTGAGTACAAAGACTTTCAGCACAATTTCAACAGTATTTAATGTTTCACTTATCCCGCTCATGTGGAGAAGCACCCATTACCCAAGTGTTACAGAGAACAGAGCACTGTTACACAGGGGTGTAGCCAGTTTCAGATCCGCACACCAAGTGGACTTACTGCTACCCCACTTGTTAGGGTGAGCTACTGCCCCGGGTATATCTAGACAATATGCAAATGTACACCAGGACTGTGTTTGTTGCCTCATTTGGCACAATAAATACAACTTTTGTATCTCATGACAGTGGTTGTTGGGTAAATACAAATGCCATGCATTGTTCTATAAGACACCCACATACCAGCCCAGAGCCTGTAAAGTTGTATTGTCCTTGGGATGAAAGAGAGTATTAATGACCAGTCCTTCTAGTTTCATCTCCTATGAATAAAATTACAGAAAGGTTCAGTATTTTCTTTGTTAGTTGTCATGGAAAAGGAAACAGTTCAGAGCTTATTTGCTACCCCCCTTAAATAAAATTGCACACCATGGAGAGCTTGGAGTATGCCTGCCTACACCCATGCTGTTACATTCCATGTATGTCTCACATGGATAGGTGAAACCCCATCATATGAAGCATACAACATAGGTCAGTGTGGTGTGTAGTCAACCATATCATGGGGTCTCCAAGCTTGCTCAGGTGCAGCAGGGCCTAGACTATGAGCAGTGCAGAATGTGCCATCCTCATATCTGGCCAAACATGGCGGAGGGGCATGAACTAAATGCAGGCCAGTAGGCAGGTTGTTCCATGCAAAAGGGCCAGCATGGAGGATGCAGGCAGAGCCTGCTCCGGTGTTCATGTGAGGGACAATATATTCCAGTCCTGTCGCAAATATTAGTTTCCCTCCAGGACTAGGCACTGTCAGGAGGGGTACATTTGTGTATGAGGTATGGCAGATGAATTCGCCTGCAGTCATCAAGATTCAGCAAATTCAGTCTACTATATAGTGTGCAATTATGGGGTGCATTTAGTACAGTATAGGCAAGCCTGTTGTAAAGAACAGTGAGATTTCTTAGGACAGATTTGTTGGCCCCGTCTTATACTGTGGTGTGTCCCCATAGTCCAGTAGAGAATTTTTTTTTTATTTGGCAGGGCCACCAGTCATTTTTCAGCCCTGGTCACGGCCCCGGGAAGCCTCAGCCACCATCTATGGCTGCCGGGGTCCCCCAGTCACCCCCGGCTTACCCCCGGAGGGCGGGGCCGTAGCCACGGTCTTCCTGTGGTCACGGAACTGTATCTAGATGGGGGACCCACAGCGATGGTAGCCACTTGAGGTCTTCCCGGGATGGCTTCATAGAGACTGTGGCCCTGCCCGCCTGATTTTCCTTATTTTTCCTTTATGGAGGTGGGGACGTGCAATGACGCCAGCGTCCACCCCACCTCCTGGATGCTAAGCGTCGGCAGCGTGAGATCTCCCGGCCTCTGCCAGGAGTCCTCAGTGCTCTGAGCACTACCCTCACCTCCCCGGAGAAGGAGGCAGTCCATCGGATGCTTCATCCTTCTCCCCAGCCACCCTCGACAACCCGGTCCGTTCCTGAACCCGGGTCGCCAGCGTTGCAAGCGGAAAACCCACCGCTGTGCCAGCGGGCCGGCCTGTCCAGTAGAGGATTTAACATCCTGATCACAATGTGCTGGCATGCAGGTCAGGAAAGTAAGCCTTATTCCTGTATAGGAAGCCAATTTTTGGCTATTTTGTTTATAAGTTTCTGGATGTGTAGGTTCCATCTGAGAGGGTGGTTTAGCCACATGCTCAGATATTTGTATACAATAGTGAGTCTGAGCTCATGATGGTCCAGGGTTGTGATAGGCAAGGGACAGATTCTTGCGATGAATGTTGGCTCCAGGGCAGCCGTGCCTCTGAGGCAGCACTGCTTGAGGTAGGCATTAGGCATAGAACTGCCACCCAAGCAAGGCTTTAACCTCTAGAGCTAAAGAGCTGAAAGAATCTGTCCCTTGCCAGTGATAACCATCTGTTCATTAGTGTATCTGTGTTTCTTCTGGGAACCAAAAAAAAAAAACATTCTTTGGGTTTTGTCTGTATGCAGCATCTTACTATTTTGTACAAAGACGGTTGGATCTTGTTGCAACCTAACTGTAGAGTGGCTCGGACGAGGACTTATTGCTCCCATGGGTGTGTGTGTATCGTATTTCAATGTGTGGTATATAGCTCAGTGCTTGAGTATACTTGTGAGCAGAATGGTATATGCTTGATGTTTATAACTTGAGCTTTGGCGTTTCTCTGTATCTCACCCTCTGTAGGACACTGGGTAGGTGTAAGATTTAAGGCCCAGTGGAAGGGTGAAACAGAGTGCTGGAGAAGGGGAGGAGGCAGGGGAGGATGGAGGGTGCATTTGAAACACTCAAGCAGGCGAACAGAAACCTGAAGTTCAAATAGGGGATGTGGGAGGAGCTATTCCCCCCCCCCATTGAACTTCAGGCTAAAAGCCTTCGATATATATATATATATATATATTGCAAAAAACTTTGTTTATACTAGTTAGGGTTAAACTGACAAAAGTAGGGAAATGTTGCATTAGGGGTCCTAACACTAACACCCCACCCCAATTGTGCAGGCAGCAACAGGAGAAACCATTGCTATTTGTCTTCTCTGGCATCTCCGCCAAATCAGGAGTGAGGTGTGCCTTGGGTTTGTCAACCCTAACCCAAAAGGCGATTTCACAGTTGCTTTGTGAAATCACCTTTCAAGGTGGAATTTGAAAAATTTCACCACCCCCTGTTCATGAGGCAGGGTTATAAGAAAGCTATGCTGAAAATTTGGGGTCAAAATATGTAAAAATGGCAAAGTTATGAGTGTACATTGAAATGGTTCTATGCTGGTTCATAACTTTGGTAACTTTAAATATTTTAGCCCAAATTTTCAACATAGTCATTTTTTCACACAACCTTATGAACGCTATCATTTTCAAATCTTGGCTAAACTGTATTTTAGCACCTCTGGTGTAGAATGATGTTTCAGTGGTGTGGAATGACATTTCAATGGGGAATTTGAAACTTTCTAACTACTGTACCGGATTCATGAGGTGGGGGTAATAAGAAGGCTATTCTGAAAATTTGGTGTACAAATATGGGGAAATGCCCAGGTTATTAATGAATATTGCAGTATTTCAATGTTCACACCTAACTTTGCTAACTTTAATCATTTAGACTCCAAACTTTCAACATAGCCATTCTTCTACATCACCTCATAAATGTGATTGGTGTCATTTTTTTAATCCTGCACAACGTGTTTTTGCATTTCTGGTGCAAAATGTTGTTTCAGCCAATATACTGTAAATGCCACATGCCGTATTTATAAGAAGAGTCATACTACAACTAACTTGAAAATTTGGGGTCAAAATAGAAAAAATAAATATGTATAATTATTAAGAAACTTTTTTGCGTAGTGTCACTCTTGACCCCAATGGGTATGTTTTGGTATCCAGTCCTGGTGACCCGATTTTGGGGGCAAGCTCCGTGTCCCAGCTGGGTCTTCTGGCAGTCACAGGTACAGAGGTGCAAGGCCCTATGCCAATAGAATATTTCTCTTCACTATATGGTACACAAAGCACTACCTTCTAGGGTAAAGGCTTTCACTGCACAAAACATTTCTTAATACATTTTTTTTTAAGTTTGACCCAAATTTTAAAGATAATTACATTATGACTTCCCTTATAAACATGACATGTGGCATTTATTTAATACTGGCCAAAATGTCACTGTGCACCATGGGGAAGAAAACACATTTAGGCCAGGATTTGAAAAATGACACCTGTCACATTTATGCGCTGGTGTGAAAAAAATGGCCATGTTAAAAGTTATTAGTCAAAATATTGAAAATTGATGAAGTTATGAGTGAACATTTAAATATTTCAACATTCACTCACAACCTGGTCATTTGACCATATTTATCTACAACATTTTTAATATACGTTTGACCCCACCTCATGAAAAAAGTATGTGAAAATGTTCAAATCCTGTCTAAAACATGATTTTGTGGAGCGACTGTGAAATAACCTAATCACTTTTTGGCCCAGATTTTAAAAATTTCATGTGTGTTGTTCATGAGGTGGGGTCCCAAAAAGGCAATGTTAAAAGTTTGGTGGAAAAATCTTGAAAATCAGTGAAGTTATGAGGAAATGTTGAAATATTTCCACATTTACTCATAACTTGGTAATTTTACTGTATTTTGCCACCAGATGTTCAACACAGTCTTCTTACCACCCCACCTTGTGAACCTGGTAAGTGAAAATAATAAAATCCCACCCAAAAAGTAAATTCATGGAGTGACAGGAAAATTACCCCACTGCACTTTTACACAGCCATGGAATGGGAAGAACGGAGGACTGGTTGAGCCGTGAGGGGGAGGGAAAAAAAAAGATAGATAGCTAGACAGCTAGATAGATAGAGATATACTGTAGATAGACAGATAGAGATATACTGTAGATAGACAGACAGCTAGATATAGATAGATAGATAGATACTGTCTGTAGATAGATAGATAGATAGATAGATAGATAGATAGATAGATAGATAATGTCTGTAGATAGATAGAGAGAGAGAGAGAGAGAGAGAGAGAAGAGATCCAGTGACTGCTGGCTCACTACTCTGATTCAAGACAGCAGCATACTGTCAGCTGTGGCTACACAAACCAATGAAGTCCCACTGTTCTCATACAGAGAATGGGTGAATAGTTCCTCTTGTTAAGTTAGGCACCTGGGATTTTTGGGTGCCCAGAAACAATTTTTGTAGAGCAAATTTCAAAAACAAACACCAGAATTTAGCTAAACAAGTTCTATTTACCTCAGTTCAGGTGTTTATGTTTTCAAAGCCATCACTTTTAGGTAGTTTCCAAGTTTTTATTTGTAAAAAAAAAAAACAAGATGGTGGCCATTGTAAACTTTATTTTGTTTCACAAACAACAAATCATGAAAGCTAAATCCTCAGATATATGCTTTTTATTATTACATATCATAGGGTTATCTAAAAACCCTACTGAGCATGCTCAGAAAAAAATAAAACTCCTTATAACTCTGGAACCGTTTAATATTTTCCTGATCCCTTTTAAAAGCACTACCTCAGCCCAGCCACATCAACCCAGAAAGTTTTGTGAAAAAATTATGTACCGACTAGGCTGTATGTGAGGGCAAAAAACTAAGTATAGGAAAAAGTGGTATTTCATTAAAAAGCGATGGTCTGTATCTCAGAAATGGTGCAAGATGCCATTTAGAAACTTCTCATATCTTGAGACCCTGTCAGTCAGATTGCACTTGCAAAATTATGGGCTATTTCATTGAATGCCATCAATGTTATTAAGGTCCAAAAATTGGGGTTTAACATTAAACACCTTGCTCAACCTAACTATGCTGATGCTACTGCACTAGTATAATATATATATATATATATATATATATATATATATATATATATATATATATATATATATATATATAATGGTAACACGTAGTACTACCATAGTTAGGTGAGTACCCTTTAATGTTAAATGGTGAAATTTTGCACCTTAATAACTTTGCCACTGTTCAACAGATTTACTTGAAATTTGGCAGGTGCAGGGCATACCCATAGATCTCAGGACCTGCCAACTTTTGTACCAGTCAGATATACAGCTGCAGAGTTATTAAGTGACATCTGTGTGCACATTTATGTTTTTTTGTACATTCTTTGCTCATGCCTACAGGTCACATGGTTTGTGTGACTGGTCCAAAAACTTCAGGGAATGTGTGGCAAGGGTGTCCAATGTGCCTTTTGAAGATTTTGTGAAAAAATATTGAACGGTTCAAAAGTTATCCAAAAAACAAGTTCCCATTATAAGTCAATGGGAAAAGTTAAAAAGTTTGACAGTGTCGCAAATGCACTTTTTAGTGTAGCAAATGACCCCTGAAGTGTCGTGAGTCAGCCATTTTTTTTTTCATTTACTGGTCACAGAAATACTTGACATTTAAATGTGGGACCCTTTAGGCACACAATTCGTTTTGTGTTCACCTAGTTGGACCCTGAAGATGCTAGCCATGTCTTTATTTTGGGGTTAAACACCCTAGAAATATGTTTTTCAAATTTCTAGGAAAAGTAGTGTTGCAAAGTAGTGTTGCACTTGTGACACTTTCACAAATTTTTGCGAAAGTTTTCACAAATCACGACACTACTTTTCCAGGCTATGGCAAAATGACAGGAATTCTTTGCCACCCTGCTGCAAAAGAACGGTTTGGTCTTTTGGGCTGAAATTTGGAGGGAAGACAGCCAATATTTCACAGATGTGCTTTTCAGTGACTTGGTGAAAAAATATTACAGGGTGACAAAGTTACGGCACTCCAAATTTGATGCTTTTTCCCATAGGATAACATTACGGCGTCCGCCACATTACAGGAATCCTTTGCCGCCCCGCTGCAAAATAACGGTTTGGTCTTTTGGGCTGAAATTTGGAGGGAAGAAAGACAACATCCCACAGATGTGCCTTTTGGTAGTTTGGTGAAAAAATATGAAAGGGCGGTAAAGTTATGGCACTCTGAATTTGCCACCTTTTCCCATAGTGTAGCATTATGGCGTCTGTCGCACCTTTCGGGGCCCGTGTCTTGGAAACGGTGCAAGATATGGACTTTTTTTCACAAGTGCAAACCTAGCCAGGAAAGTCATAATTCACATGAAATTTAAATTTTTTTCTACGTTGTACGGTTCCTGAGATATAAGCAATTTAGTATTCCAAGTCCTCATTTTCTGCTCCGAGGCCCATTGTTATGCATACATTCTTTGTTTTTACTGTGTTTTTCAATGCAGTTTTTGGGGAAAAGAAGGGTGTGTCCTTTCGTTACTGTGCCAGTTAGCATTTCCAGTTGCATTTCCATTACTGTCCGGGGCATCATTCCCGTCTACACCACCGTGTGTGTTACGGTGTGCGTTTTCGTTTGCGCTTGCGTTTGCATTTCTGTGTCGTTTGGTGTTATTGTTACTGTTACCATTACCATTTGCATTTGCAATTGCGGTACCGTGCCCATGTGTTATGGTTTGTGTTTCTGTACGTGCTTGCATTTCTGTTTGCGTTTCTGTTTCCTTTGGCATTATTGTTGCCGTTACTGTTACAATTTGCATTTACAATTGCGGTACCATGACTGTGCGCATAACGGTTTGCGTTTCTGTATGCGCTTGCATTTGTGTTTGCATTTCTCTTTCCTTTGGCATTATTGTTGCTGTTTCCATTGCCATTTGCATTTACAATTGCGGTTCCGTGACCGTGCACATCACGGTTTGCATTTCCATATGTGCTTCCGTTCGTGTTTCCATTTCTGTTTCCTTTGGCGTTATTGTTCATGTTAACTTTATCATTTGTGTTTACAATTATGGTACTGTGACTGTGCGCATTACAGTTTGCGTTTCCATGTGCGCTTGCATTTGCGTTTCCATTTGTGTTTCCTTTGGCATTATTTATGCTGTTAACGTTGCCATTTGCATTTCAATTGCTGTACCATGACCGTGCGTCTAGGTTTGCATCTCCTTACGCGTTACATCTCCTTTGCATCATCGTTTGCTTTATGTCACTTTGAGCTTGCGTTTCTATTAACATTTGCTTTACCATTTACGATTCTGTTACCATGTGCACAACCATTAGCGCTGCTTTTCCCTTGCACTTACCATTACTATGTCACAAAACATCATGTGGTTGGGCCCCATGCTCCCACCACTACATTACATTCACTGTTTCTACTGTATATTCTCAAAAAGAAGGGAAATTAGAGGCAAAAAAATCCATTTAATGCATCAGTTAGGGTTGTTCCATGGTGACAAAAGTGAGGAAATTTGGTGTTAGGGTTGAAAGCCCCTTTGGACACCCCAGACTACCCCCCAACCAGCATCGGGGTGTGCGTTGGGGTCGTCTGTCCTCTCACCCCATTCTCCTATACCTCAGCTTCTCTACACATGTGATGGGGTGAGAGTTAGGGCTGGCGACCCCAATGCACTCCCCGATGCTGGTTGGGGGGTCTGGGGGGTCCAAGGGGGGCTTTCAACCCTAACCCTGTCTGTCTGTCTGTCTATCTATCTATCTATCTATCTATCCAGCTATCTGTCAATCAGTCAATCTATCTATCTGTCTGTCTGTCTATCCATCTTTCTATCTGTCTGTCTATCTGCAGACAGTATCTATCTGCCTGTCTGCCTGTCTGTCCATCTATGTGTCTATCCAGCTATCTGTCTGTCTGTCTATCTATCTATCTATCTATCTATCTATCTATCTATCTATCTATCTATCATCTATCTATCCAGCTATCTCTCAATCAATCAATCTATCTATATATCTGTCTATTTGTATATCCATCTATCTGTCTGTATGTCTATTTGTCTATCCATCTATCTGTCTGTATGTCTGTCTGTCTACAGATAGTATCCATCTATCTGTCTGTCTATCTACAGACAGTATCTATCTGTCTGTCTATCTACAGACAGTGTCTATCTGTCGGTCTCTGTCTATCTATCAACAGTATATATCTATCTATCCATCTATCACTCTGTAGTTCTCTATCTATATATTTATGCAAAAAAAAATACATCATTGCTCATTGGGGTTGCTACCACACAAAATACAAACCACTCAAAGGTTGGAAACGAACAATTAGGGTTGCAAATAATGCCCACAAAGATTCAAACTGTCCTATTAGGGTTCTTACAGTATGTGTGACTCCCATCCACCCTACCAAGTCCCCTGCCCTCATGACCCAAGGACATTCTACAGGTACAAGGCCATAGAGCAATGGTTTGGTACCTCATACAGGGGCCACATATTAAAACTGGTATATTGCAATCCTTAAGTGTGGTATACAAGGAAGTAATACCATTGAGAGATTGAACAAGCCATAAATCCATGAACCTGAAGGGTGAGTTGTCTTTATGAGCTCGTTTAACCCTGAGATGATATTACTTTAAGAGGATGCCAGTTTTTGCCTTCATATTTTTTTTTAAATAGTACAATAGGTCAGACACTGTTTGCTGTGTTTGTGTTTTTCCTTAGTTTAAGGATTTTCAGTAGTATAGGAGTTTATGGTTAGTATTTTTATATAGTGCAGTGACAGAGTTTTTCCATAGTGTAGTGGGTTTTCTCAGGGACTGTTTGTTTTGTCCCTGCAGTGTTTCCATAGTGCTGTGTCTTCCTATAAAAGGATGTGTGACTCCAACCATCTTTCCCTTAATATTTCTGGTTGCTGATGAGATGTATGGCATGCAGTCGGTTTGGAGAGACATTGTGTGTGGTCGGGATTGGAATCTGGCCTGCCAGGAGTGGCCTTTTAGGGTGGGGTACACAATGAGCAGAAGAAAATTGTTTGAGGTTGGTAGTGTCGTGGGAATAGAAGAGTTGCAGCAGCTGTAGCAGCATGGAGGGTCTGAAGAGATGTACATAGGGCTTCTAGGGAAATGGTTGCTTGGTGAGTGAGATTGGAGGGAGGAGGGTGGAAGGTAAGTTTGTAGTGTAGGCTGGTTGAGTTTTGGAAGGTTTGGGGAGGCAGTTAAGTCAGTTAATTGGTGGCTGTTACATGTTGTACTAAGTGACTCTTACATGTATTATTATTAAGGTGCTTGCTACATGTGTTATTGGGGCTGTAATTGGATGATTTGTAATGCATTCAGTATTAATCTATTAGTAAGGTGTTGCTAATACATTGATACAGCATAACTAGATTATTGGTGTCATAATACGCTAACTGGCTAACATCATATATGGGGAAATATATGATGGCTTTTTCTAAGGGATGAGGACACAACCATGTATTACAGATACGATACATAGATAGATATAGCTATAGATATAGACATATATATGGCTATTGATATAGATATAGATATACATATGTTATTCCATAGGGCATCCTGAACAAGCTTAGGTTTACCATCAATTTCAAGCTAGGTTTACTCTCTGTTAACACATGTTTTTTTAGAGAAGCAATTTTGTTTTTTAAATAGTCTTAAACAGTTAGGGATCTTGTTGCCTGATGGGACGGTAGGATGTGAAGGGGAAGCAAGGACTTTTTAGACTATCATCTTTTTCAGGTCTCCTTTCTTCCTATGGATATACTGCACTAAGGAGTATAACTGAAACCGAATAGCTACTGCTAATTAGAAGCATTATCTCTGTAAGTGCATTCTATTTAACATGTGATGTGTCCTGTAGTTCCTGCCCTTGTTGAAGAAATGGAAGAGTCGAACTGCTGAGATATTCATGTAGCATTTCTCACTTGTCACAATAAATACCTTTTTGCATTGACTCTTAGCCACTGAGCCCCTTTCTTATTTTTTCTTAACACACTGCCTTTGTTTTGTCTGTTTTATTGTCTCTTGCAGGTGGTTCAGCAGTTACAGCTGGCCCACGGTACCATCTGCGCACCTTTTGTAGTGTTCTGTCTTAACTCGTGATCAGCCCTGCAGGCCTCTCACAAAGCAAGCCACAGGTCTGGCGTTGTGTGCTTGACGATGCAGCTGCTTTGTGATTGCCCCTCAGGGCCACTCACAAAACAAGCTACAGGTCTGGCTCGATGCACCCAGTAATTTAGTTGCTTTGTGAAAGGCCGGCAGTGAGGTCCTCTACAGGTCTGGTGCAAGGGGTGATGCTTCAGCTTCACAAATGGAATGTAGATAGTATGCAAATGGCTAGAAGCTGAAACTGGTTTGTTAAATTTAGTTACAAGGCAGTCACTTTGTGATTTTATTTTATTTGGCAAGGCAAGTCTGTTTGTTAGGCACCTAGCCAAGGCTGTAGGTGCCGTATAGAACCATAAAATGGGGCACATTTTAAAACCACAGAATATAAACAATAAATACACATAATAAACAGAGCTTCAAGAAATTTGGCACTAAATCAATATTCCTAATAGTTTAAAACTTAAGTCTTAAGTGATTCCAAAGGTCTGATTAAAAAAAGTGAGTTTTATGTAAACATCTGAAACGTCCTAAAGAGGGGCTCCTCTAATAGAGGGTGGAAGTAAGTTCCACATCATAGGAGCTGCAACACTGAAAGCTCTTTCTCCTGAGGATTTGAGTCAAGTGCGAGGAACTGACAGGAGACCCGCCTTTGAGGAATGGAGAGAACAGATGGGTGTGTATACAGTCAAGAGGTCTTTCAGATAACTGGGGTCCAGATCGTGCCTGGCTTTATATAGCAACAAACATATCGTGAAGCTGATGCGCCACCTCACCGGCAACAAGTGCCATTTCTGGAACACCAGTGTGATGTGCTAGGAACACAAGGTCCCAGCTATCAGTCGGGCTGCTGAGTACTGCACAAACTGCAAATGATGCACCAGCCCTGCAGATAGCCCGAGGTAAAGAGCATTACTGTACTATAATCCACATAGGAGGAGACAAAAGTGTGTACTAGTGTTTCCAGGTCAGAGTGAGCAAGATAGGTCTGAATACGGGCAATATTTCATAGATAGTAGAAACCACAGTAGATAGCTGATGTTCTTGTGTCAGTCTAGCAGCCACAACAATGCCCACGTTCTTAACTGTATCCACAGTTTGTAGTGTGGTGCCACTTATCGATGGCAAAAATGCATTGTCACTATTCATTGCCACAGTCACCTGTCCCGGTTTCACCAGTAGCACCTCTGCCTTCGATGAGTTAAGCCTAAGCCAGCTTGAAGTCATCTAGTTCTGGATTCCTGTAGGACACTTGTCCAGCACAGCTACTGCATT
Source organism: Neoceratodus forsteri (assembly GCA_016271365.2). Lineage (NCBI taxonomy): Eukaryota > Metazoa > Chordata > Ceratodontiformes > Ceratodontidae > Neoceratodus > Neoceratodus forsteri. Next base: position 32,005,785 of record CM028133.1, on the reverse strand, counting down.
TACCCCATCTGGTGCACACGACAGATAGATCAGGGTATCATCTGCGTAGCAGAAAAAAACCTAGACCATGTCATCTGATTATCTAATCCAATGGCAACATCTACAAGGCAAACAACATGGGTGTCAGAATCGATCCCTGAGGCTCTCCACAGCCAAGTGCAGTCACATCAGAGGTGCTATCACCCAATGCCACCTGGTGTACTCTACTGGATAGGTAGGACTCAAACCACCACAACATTATACCTGAGAGTCCAATGAAGTGTCTCAGATGGGATAATAGCACTCCATGGTCTACTGTGTCAAATGCCAAGGATAGATACAACAATACCAAGATGGAACAATGGGCGCTGTCTCTAGCTTGGAGGGGGTCATTGAACACCTTGACCAGAGCAATCTGTGTGCTATAGTGATGCCTGAATCCAGACTGAAAGGGCTCAAGAATCTCAACACATTCCAAACAGTTCTGAAGGTTTGCCACCACCACTTTCTTATCCTATCATTCAGCCAACATATTGACTCAGCTGCAAAGTCGTCCAATGCAAAACTGGGACTACTGTACAGACATCAACAATGTCTTACTGTTGAAGCACTCAAATTTGCTCACTGCTCTCAGTGATAGACTATGGGCTAGCAGTCTATGGTGCTGCCTCCCAATCCTCACTAAAATGTACTATAACAGTGCTTAAAGCATGTTGTCTAGTCCTAAGGCGTATGCCCTGACCCACACCTGTGAGCTATACTCTCAGACAGGGTGACTCAACCTTGATTTCCACATTCAGTATCAAGTTTGCCTTCTCACTAAGAAATCTACTCTTAGACTTACCACTCTGGGACTGGAAAGTCTCCTTAACTGGCCTAACACCATCAGATGCATCAGGGGTGTAAACAATTTGACCCTAAGCGTCCCCTTCCACTGAACCATGCAAGCTCAACAGTCCTATGAATACTGGGTGCCACTATGGCTCAATGAAAAGAAGTTAAGTTAGGATCTTTAAAATCTAAACTCTGTACGGTCCTAGCCTCAAACAGCAACTTTGATTGTAGGACCTGAACCCCTCCCATCTACTCTCTCTTATCAGCCTTTCACCTTCCTACTTGCCCTCTAATCTTGCTCCTCCCTCCCTCCTTTCTGTTCTACACTCTGGCTCTCCTCCTCCTTTCCGTCACATATGCCCCATTCTCCCTCCATCCCTGCTGTCCTGTGTCCCAGTGACACTCCTATTCCCTCATCTCCTCTTCTCTCCTCTCCTGTGTACCGCCTCCCTGCTTCCTTCCCTTTGTTCCCCATTCCTCCCACCCCATCCTCTCTGCACCTGTTTTCCTCATGCTCTCCCATCCTCCCACCCCACCCCTCTCTGCCCATAGTCATTCCTTTGCCCCTCCCTCCACCCTCTCTGCCTCTCTCTCTCCCCTCCCCATTCACCCATTTTCTCATTTCCTTGACCCTCCCATCTCTCACATTTTCTTCTGTTCACCATCTTCCTCATTTTACTATTGTTCACCTTCCCTCAAACCTTGGTAAGTCACTTCCCCCATAGGCTTCAGGGTCTCTGCCTTGTCACATCTCACCCTGTTAACATGGGCCTCCCTGCTGTCTATTCTTATTAGCACTTCAGACAATAGAACTGATGCTTTAAAATGTTCTGACAATCTAGATAAGTGTTTTCATAGCTTACCTAATTTTAGTTCTGATGCACACATGTTCCCCGAAACATCCTATGTTACTAACTGCCTTATTTTTCTTGACTGAGCCAAGCGACCTTGTCCTGGTTATACTACTGTACTTTGTGATACCCTCACCCAAAGCAACTGTCTATACCTGCAAAAGTGCATAACTTTATCAACTGAACCTGTTTTAGCATTTTCTGCTCAGTATTTTGTACTCATCATTTGATTCCTTTACTGGTTGTAACATTGCTTTACTGTAAACTGAACATTTGATGATTGTGTAAATGTAACCTCTGTATTTTGAATTTGTACATATGTGATTGCTATGATGTGGAACCTTTGTAAAGAAAGCTTTCGACTCGATTACTTTCTTAGATAAATAAATAAATAAATGAAAAATAAATTAAAATAACCTTCCCTAAGATTGGGAGGTTTGAGACAGGCCTGTAATTCGCCAGATTGTCAGGGTTCAGTGATGGTTTCCTCAGAAGGGGTTTCACCACTGCCTTCTTCAGTTCAGTGGGGAACGTACCCTCCCGAGCGAACATCTGACAATCTCAACTATAATTAGAATCAGGGTCAACCAGCAACCTGAGAGATAGCTGGTGGGCCCTGGATCTAAAATACAGTACATAGGGTGCAACTCAAGGACCACTTGGGAGACCTCTTCAATTGGGACTGGATCAAACACTGGATCAAACTCCTCACAGAGCGACAGCATGCTCAAATCCCTCACCATCTGAGCACTGCTGGACCATGACAGGCTGTCTGAGGTGACTTTAACCCAGATGGTAGACACCTTGGTTTTTTTTTTTTGTTTTGTTTTTGGTCTGGTCCCCAATCCAGAGGAGCTCAGCCCTACCTCGCATGCCTGCCCCCCATACCCAGGCTTAACCTCTGGTGGGGCCTCTGGTCCAGCACCCCACCACAGACACTAGTGGAAAACCCCTGGCTTCCCCAGGGTGGGGCCTCGGGAGCGGGACCCCGGCGGAGATGTTGGCAGTGGGAGCAGCGGTTAGCAGGGTGTCATACTTTAGGGACCAGCTTTTGCAATGCTGTTTCTCTAGAGGCAGGATGTGCAACGATGTCCGCAGGTTGAGTCTGACATCTGTCCCACCTCCACGTATTTAGGCACTGGCAAAATCATGAATCCCCAGCTTCCACCAGTGGTCACTTAAGAGATCTTACACTTCCCCATACCCCCCAGAGAAGGAGAGCCATCCTTGGATGCTCAGTCCTCCTCTGCCCAGCCAGCTCTCTCCAACTCCTGGGTCCTTTCCCAAACCCAGGATGTTGACATTGCAAGCGGACACCCTGTTGATGTGCGGAGGGCTGGCGGTGGACACCTTGTTAAGAAAAAATTGATTAAACTAACATGATTTGACAACCTGTAGAATTAGAATTATTAATAAAGTAAATTCCTATTTGTGCTCAAGTGCAGTTCTGTTTGTGATTATTTTTTGATAAGGTATTTTTTTGTGAAAGTGGGGACTCTTGCTTTCATAACTCACAACCAAATTCTGTGAGATAACTCTGCCTGTTTTGTGAGGATTAGGGGGTCTTATTGGGATAATATTAGTTTTGTTTTTTCGGTGCGTTTAGCCCCCGTTAGATCAGCCCCCAGCTTCCACGGTCCCCACTCATCCCCTGGACTTACTTCAGGTTGGTGATCCTCTTGGGCTTACCTCCCCAGGTTGGGTCACTGAGTAGGAGCCCCCCCCCCAGTGGAGATGGACATAAAGGTTCTCAGCAGGCCCACAACTGCCAGTGTTCCTCCCTGGCTTACTCCCCAGGGTGGGGCCATGGGGTTGGGCCATTGCTGACAGAGGGCTGAACGCAGTTACCATCCAGGTGTTGCAGCAGGCATAGTAGGACCTGGAAACGAGGTATCATCAGTTGCTGGCTTTTTGCATGCTTTATTCCCTGGGAGCCATGGCATGCACTGACACAAGATGCTGAAGTGTTGGCAACTGGCATGCCTCCCCAACAGCTCAGTTCTGGCCGCTGCTCCCCCTGACCTCTGCCAGGGATTGATCAAGCACCTATCACTAATCTACCCTCCCCCTGGAGGACGAGAGCAGTCCATGGGATGCTCAAACCTCCTCCCTGTGGCCGGCCCTCCAACTCCTCAGGTCCATTCCTGAACTCAGGGTTTTGACATCGCAGGTGGAAACACTACCGCTGCACAGGTGGGTCGGCTGTGGGATAATATTTGTTCAAGAAATGCTCCAAAATACTTGAGAGATGAAGTTTGAAAATTGGGTGAAGAGGTGTCACTTTTGCTAACATATTTTCACAAAAAAAAATGACCTTGTTTGTTTTGAACTGACTGCCATTTTCATCACTCAAAACCTGGCTTTGTGAGACAATGACCTGTTTTGCAAGACTCAGGGTCACAAAAATGGGAAAATGTTTGTACTTGAACTCCACCAGAATACTAGGGAGTTAAAATTTTAAATTTGGGTGGCAGACAGATTAGGGTGCAATGCTGTTAGTTTTCCTAATGTTTTACTAAAAAATAATATTAAAAAATGAATAACAGTTGACTGGATGTTTGACAGGTCTGACTGTGAGTGTGTGTGTGTGATGATCTTAACATCTGCTTCTGCCACTTGCAAAGTGCTGTGTGTCCGTGATGTAGCTGCTTTGTGAATGATCCGCAGAGCTACTCTTGAAGCAAGCTATATGTCTGGCACTGTGCATCCAGCGAAGCAACTGCTTTGTACAGAGGCATTTGCAAAGTCCACTGTAGGTTTGGCACAATGTGTGTCATGATGCAGGTACAGCTGCTTTACGTATGGCCCACAGGCCTTTTTGTTTAGTTTTTGTTGGCCAGGATGCAACTCTGCCTATTTTCAGCCTCTTCGGGGGGGGGGAGTATAGATGCAAACCCCACATATTGAACCAGATTAAGCTGTTGGTGATATTTTAATAAATTGGAGAAATCTGGCCAAGACATTGGGGAATTCCCTACTCTTTTGAAGAAATGCCATAGGATCTTTAATGTCCACCTGAACAACCACCAGAACAGGTAGACAGGACCTCAGTTTTAATGTCTCACCAGAATGGCGGCACCTCAGGAGTGCAATAGCCCCCTCAATGCTGCACTACAGTGTCAGTATTGGAATTTAACCCAAGTTCCTGATGTGGGGCTAGAATCCACAACCTTCTGATCTTCCATCTTCAGGGGTGAGTGTGCAACCTACTGAGCCATTGACAGTGAGCATATGCAAAGTATGCTTCAGTACTGTGGCTGTTTTAAAAGGAAAGAAAGTGCATTGCAAAAAACTGTTAATGGGCAAGTTAGGGTTTATTATGAAGGCCACAAAAGTAAGGAAATGCAACATTAGGATTTCTTGACCCTAACTCCACACCTCCCCATCCACAACCCACATGAACCACACTGAACTGAATGCCAAAACACAACCCAGGTTTCAAACATATGCTTTAATATCATCAATAAATAACATTGTATGAGGAATACAGTAACACCCACAGCAAACACTGCAGAACTATGTTGTGAGACACAAAACCACAGGTACAGACCTGGGGCACTGTGTGTGATCATTCATAAATGTCTTTGCAGAGGTACCTGTGGGCCCTGAACTAAGGAGGACATCATTCCTTCACAGAGTTATTGCTTGCCCTGGACCTGTAGCTTGTCCTTGGGTAAAGAGGTTAGGGGCTTGGGGAGGAAGTGGCATTAGGGTTGAAAACTCAAGGAACACTCACCACTGATTTGCCAAGACTCCAAAGACTCCAGTCCCAATTTTTCATTTCTTCACTTTGTCTGCTTTCTATCCTTTAACCCTAATGTCTGGATTAATGTGATTTTTTGCAATGATTTTTGTTTTCTTTTTCTGATAGAAGAATTATATCCTCATTTGCACAGGAACCTTTGGGACATGTGAATCAGAATAAAAAGAAAGTGTGCAATATTAGTGGTCCTGTACCACCAACACCGTCTGTCTGGTTTTGCCTCAACCACCTTCACATCAGGATGCACAGGGCCCTGCGTGAAGGCACGCACTATCATCATGCCAAAATGCACAGTGCCCTTTGGCTCAGCCAGACACCAACCACCTTCATGGTAGGGCACACATGGTCTTTTGAGCCCTGTGCCAATACAGTGGTCTCTCTGGTGGTCAGCAACTCCACACAGGGTTCTGTGAATACTACATAAAAACAAACTAGTCTAGGCAACCAAACCACAACAAGCATATCTAATTATGATAATAAAAATTGTTTCCATCAACTCCTTTAAAAACAACTCACAGAGCAAAAAACAAACCATTTCCATATGTCATTAGACCCATCTAAAATCCACGGAGAGTGATAGATAACAGGGGGGACGAGAGTGTGTGATGCAGAGGGAACGTAGAGGGAGTGGATAGATGTAGGGGGACCTGAGAGAGAGAGAGCATAGCTGGAGAGGGAACCTAGAGTGAGTGGATAGATAGGGGAAACGAGAGAGAGTGGATAGCTGTAGAGGGAACGAGAGAGTGATAGATACAGGGGAACGAGAGGGAGAGTGATAGGATGAGGGGGACCTAGAGAGAGATATATAGATACAGAGGGAACGAGGGAGAGTGATAGATACAGGGGAAACGAGAGGGAGTGATAGATGTAGGGGGACCGAGAGAGAGAGTGATAGCTGGAGAGGGAACGAGAGGGAGTGATAGATACAGGGGGAACGAGAGAGAGAGTGATAGCTGTAGAGGGAACGGGAGAGAGTGATAGATACAGGGGGGACGAGAGAGTGTGATAGATGTAGAGGGAACGAGAGGGAGTGATAGATGTAGGGGGACCGAGAGAGAGAGAGTGATAGCTGGAGAGGGAAACTAGAGGGAGTGATAGATAGAGTTAGGAACGAGAGAGAGTGATAGCTGTAGAGGGAACGGGAGAGAGTGATAGATACAGGGGGGACGAGAGAGTGTGATAGATGTAGAGGGAACGAGAGGGAGAGATAGATACAGAGAGGAATGAGAGAGTGATAGATATAGAGGGAACGAGGGAGTGCTAGATACAGAGAGGAATGAGCGAGTGATAGCCGTAGAGGGAACGAGGGAGAGTGATAGATACAGGGGGAACGAGAGAGTGATAGCTGTAGAGGGAGTGATAGATACAGAGAGGAACGAGGGGGGGAGAGTGATAGATGTAGAAGGAACAAGAGAGAGTGATAGATACAGGGGGAAGGGGAGAGAGAGAGTGATGGATACAAAGGGAGCGAGGGAGAGAGAGTGATAGATGTAGAGGGAACGAGACAGAGAGATACAGAGAGTGATCGAGAGAGAGAGTGATAGATACAGAGGGAGCGAGAGAGTGACAGAGAGACAGTGATAGATACAGAGGGAACACGAGAGAGTGATAGATACAGAGGGACCTAGAGAGAGTGATAGATACAGGGGGAACGAGAGAGGAAGTGATAGCTACAGGGAGAATGAGAGAGAGAGATATAGATACAGGGGGAACAATAGAGATATAGATACAGAGGGAGCGAGAGAGAGTGATAGATATAGGGGGACCGAGAGAGAGATATAGATACAGAGGGACCATGAGAGAGTGATAGCTGTGGAGGGAATGAGGGAGAGTGATAGATACAGGGGGAACGAGAGAGAGATATATAGATACAGAGGGAGAGTGATAGCTGTAGAGGGAACGAGAGGGAGTGATAGATACAGAGAGTGAACGAGAGAGAGGGGAGAGTGATTGATACAGGGGGAACGAGAGAGAGTGATGGATACAAAGGGAGCGAGAGAGAGACTGATAGATACAGAGGGAGCGAGACAGAGAGAGATATAGATACAGAGGGAACGAGAGGGAGTGATAGATACAGGGGAACGAGAGAGAGTGATGGGAGCGAGAGAGAGACTGATAGATACAGAGGGGGGGAGAGAGAGAGAGAGTGGAGTAGAGCAGAGAGGGAACAGACAGAGTGATAGATACAGAGGGAACTGGGGAGGGGGACAGAGGAACTAGAGAGAGAGGACAGATATAGAGGGTGGATAGATACAGAGGGAGTGAGAGAGATGCAGAGAGGGAGTAGAGAGAGATACAGAGGGGATGCAGAGGGTGATTGATACAGAGGGAACTGGGGAGCTGGATAGATACAGAGAGGGGACAGAGGGAGAAAGAGTGATAGATACAGAGGGAACTGGGGAGGGGACAGAGGGGATAGAGTACAGACAGACTGTAACGAAAGCGGAGAGAGTGATGCAGAGGAAGTAGAGAGTGATAGATAAAGGAGGGAGGATGGATATAGAGGGACAGAGAGGATGGAACCAGAGAGAGAGTGATAGAGATGAGTGAGTAGAGAGTGATGGTACAGAGGAACCTAGAGGGTAGAGTGATAGATACAGGGAGGGTGATAGATACAGAGGGAACCTAGAGTGATAGTGCTATAGGAGGGTGATGACACAGAGGGAGTGTAGAGAATGATGAATACAGAGGGTAGAATGAGTGATACAGAGGGAGTGAGTGAAGTAGAGATATAGATAGGATGAGAGAGGAGAGTATAGAGTAGGGGACAGAGAGAGAGTATAGATGTAGGGGGACTGAGAGAGAGATATAGATACAGGGGGAACGAGAGAGAGTGATAGATATAGGGGAGCGTGATAGATACAGAGGGAGCGTGAGAGAGTGATAGATATAGGGGAGGGTGGAGGGAGCGTGATAGATACAGAGAGAACGAGAGAGAGTGACAGATATAGGGGAGGGTGATGGGGACAGAGGGAACGAGAGAGAGAGTGATAGATACAGAGGGAACGAGAGAGAGTGACAGATTCAGAGGGAACTGGGGAGCGTGATAGATTCAGACGGGGACAGAGGGAGCGAGAGAGAGTGACAGATATAGGGAAGGGTGATGGGAACGAGAGAGAGTGATAGATATAGGGGAGGGTTATAGATACAGAGGGGGGATAGAGAGAGTGATAGATACAGAGGGAACTGGGGAGCGTGATAGATTCAGACGGGGACAGAGGAGCGATAGATATAGAGGGTTATAGATACAGAGGAGAGAGTGATAGATATAGTGAACAAGAGAGAGATAGATACAGAGGGGTAGAGAGTGATAGATATAGGTAGGGATAGATACAGAGGGAACGAGAGAGAGTGATAGATACAGAGAGGGGGAGAGTGATAGATGTAGGGGGACCGAGAGAGAGATATAGATACAGAGGGAACGAGAGGGAGTGATAGATACAGAGGGAACGAGAGGGAGTGATAGATACAGGGGGAACGAGAGAGAGTGATAGATATAGGGGAGCGTGATAGATACAGAGGGAGAGGGTGATAGATACAGAGGGAGCGAGAGACATAGATATAGGGGAGAGTGATAGATACAGAGGGAACGAGAGAGAGTGATAGATATAGGGGAGGGTGGAGGGAGCGTGATAGATACAGAGAGAACGAGAGAGAGTGACAGATATAGGGGAGGGTGATGGGGACAGAGGGAACGAGAGAGAGTGATAGATATAGGGGAGGGTTATAGATACAGAGGGGGGATAGAGAGAGGGAACTGGGGAGCGTGATAGATTCAGACGGGGGACAGAGGGAGCGACAGATATAGGGGAGGGTTATAGATACAGAGGAAGCGAGAGAGAGTGATAGATAAGGGGAACGAGAGAGAGTGATAGATACAGAGGGAGAGGGTGATAGATACAGAGGGAGCGAGAGACATAGATATAGGGGAGAGTGATAGATACAGAGGGAACGAGAGAGAGTGATAGATACAGGGGGAACGAGAGAGGGAGTGATAGCTACAGAGGGAACGAGAGAGAGTGATAGATATAGGGGGAACGAGAGAGAGAGATATAGATACAGAGGGACCTAGAGAGAGTGATAGATACAGAGGGGGTGAGAGAGTGATAGCTGTGAGGGAACGAGGGAGAGTGATAGATACAGGGGGAACGAGAGAGAGAGATATATAGATACAGGGGGAACGAGAGAGGGAGTGATAGCTGTAGAGGGAACGAGGGAGAGTTATAGATACAGAGGGAACAAGAGAGATAGATACAGAGGGGGCGAGAGAGTGATAGATATAGGGGGAACAAGAGAGAGATAGATACAGAGGGGGCGAGAGAGTGATAGATATAGGGTAGGGTGATAGATACAGAGGGAACGAGAGAGAGTGATAGATATAGGGGGAGGGTGATTGATACAGAGGGACCGAGAGAGTGATGGATACAGAGGGAGCAAGAGAGAGTGATAGATACAGAGGGAACTGGGGAGGGTGATGGATACAGAAGGAACGAGTGAGAGTGACAGATATAGGGGGGGGTGATTGATACAGAGGGACCGAGAGAGTGATGGATACAGAGGGAGCAAGAGAGAGTGATAGATACAGAGGGAACTGGGGAGGGTGATGGATATAGCAGAGAGAGAGGGACATGATATAGGGAGGGTGATGGAGCAGAGGATGCAGAGAGAGTGACAGATAGGGAGGGGTGATGGAACGAGGGGTGACAGAGTGATAGATACAGAGGGAACTGGGGAGCGTGATGGGGACAGAGGGAACGAAAGAGAGTGACAGATATAGGAGAGGGTGATAGATACAGAGGGACCGAGAGAGAGAGTGATAAATACAGAGAGGAACGAGAGAGAGATTGATACAGAGGGAACGAGAGAGAGTGATGGATACAAAGGGAGCGAGAGATATAGATACAGAGGGACCGAGAGAGAGTGATAGCTGTAGAGGGAACGAGGTAGAGTGATAGATACAGGGGGAACGAGAGAGAGATTGATACAGGGGGAACGAGAGAGAGTGATGGATACAAAGGGAGCGAGAGAGAGACTGATCGAGACAGAGAGAGAGAGAGATATAGATACAGAGGGAATCTAGAGGGAGGATAGATACTAGGGAACCTAGAGAGAGTGATAGCTGTAGAGGGACGGAGAGAGTGGATGTGATACAGGGGAATGAGAGAGAGTGATAGCTGTAGAGGGAACGGAGAGACTGATAGATACAGGGGAAACTAGAGAGGGAGTGATGAAGTTACAGAGAGGAACGAGGGGGGAGAGTGATAGATGTAGAAGGAACAAGAGAGAGTGATAGGGAGAGTGATAGCTGTAGAGGGAACGAGGGAGAGTGATAGATGTAGGGGGACCTAGAGAGAGTGATAGCTGTGGAGGGAACGAGAGAGAGAGGGGAGAGTGATTGATACAGGGAGAATGAGAGAGAGTGATAGCTACAGAGGGAGCAAGGGAGTGATAGATATAGGGGGACCTAGAGAGAGATAGTAGACAGAGGACCTAGGAGAGAGTGATAGATACAGGGAGTGGAGAAATGTGGGAGGGAGTCAGATACAGAGAGTGAAACCCAGGGGAGGTGATAGATGTAGAAGTGAACAAGAGAGAGTGGATAGATGCCACAGGGGAACGAGAGAGAGAGTGATAGATACAGGGGGAACGAGAGAGAGATATAGATACAGGGGGAACAATAGAGATATAGATACAGAGGGACCTAGAGAGAGTGATAGCTGTGGAGGGAACGAGAGGGAGTGATAGATGTGGAGGGACCGAGAGAGAGTGATAGCTGTAGGGGGAACGAGAGGGAGTGGATAGATACTGGGGGAGAGGGAGAGTGAGTAGATACTGGGGGACCGAGAGAGAGAGAGATATAGATACAGGGGAAACGAGAGAGGGAGTGATAGATGAGAAGGAACAGGAGTGGAGTGGATAGATACAAGAGAGGAACGAGGGGGGAGAGTGGATAGATGTGAAGGAACAAGAGAGAGTGATAGATACAGGGGAAACGAGGGAGAGTGATAGATAGCAGGGGAAACGAGAGAGATATAGGTACAGGGGAAGGAGCGAGATTGTTAGTGGATACAGAGGGAACGCAGAGAGGGGGAGAGTGATATTAGGGGAACCTAGAGAGAGTGATAGATGAGGGGGACAGAGAGAGAGAGAGAGTGATTCTCGTCTCCTGTGAGTGATAGATACAGGGGACCGAGAGAGAGATAGCTGTGTAGAGGGAACCAGAGAGAGGAGAGATCAGCAGAGGGAGCGTGGAGAGAGTGATAGATACAGGGGAGATGGGAGCAGAGAGTGATGGATAACAGAGGGAACTAGAGAGGGGGAGAGTGATAGATACAGTGTGGGACCTAGAGAGAGAGATATAGAGATACAGAGGGACCTAGAGTGATAGATACAGAGAGGGGGGGAGTGATAGCCAACAGGGAACGAGAGAGAGTGATAGATGTAGGGGGACAGAGAGAGAGAGGACCCGAGAGTGATGGATGATCTCCTCTGGGTGCAAGTGATGGATACAGGGACTGAGAGAGATAGCTGTAGAGGGAACGAGAGGGAGTGATAGGATACAGGGAAACGAGAGAGTGATAGCTGGAGAGGAAACGAGATGTAGGGGACCGAGAGAGATATAGATACAGAGGGACCTTGAGAGAGTGATAGTAGAGGGAACTGAGGGAGGGGAGAGTGAGATAAGATAGAGGGGAACAGAGAGGGACTTCTAGAGAGAGAGTGAGAGATAGGCAGAGGGACCTAGAGAGAGTGATGGAAGCTGAGGGAACGGAGGGAGAGTGAGTAGGATACAGGGGAAACGTAGGAGAGTGGATAGTGTGAGGGAACAAGGGAGTGATAGATACAGGGGAACGAGGAGAGTGATAGCTGGAGGGAACGAGGGAGAGTTATAGGATACAGGGGAACGTAGAGATAGCAGAATGAGAGTGAGTAGATAAGGAGGGAAACAAGAGAGATAGATACAGAGGGTCGTAGAGAGTGATAGATATAGGGGAACTGGAGTGATAGAGTACAGAGGGAACTAGAGTGATATAGACACAGGGAACGCAGAGAGTGATAGAGAGGAGGATAGATACAGAGGGAGCGAGAGGAGTGATAGATACTGGGGAAACTGAGAGATGGAGTAGATACTGGGAAACGTAGAGAGTGATGGTAGATGTAGGGGACTTAGAGAGAGAGAGTAGAGTACAGAGGGACCTAGAGAGAGTGGATAGGGGATATAGGGGGGACGAGAGGGGGAGAGTGGAGGATAAGTAGGGGACCTAGAGAGAGATATAGACACAGAGGGACCTAGAGAGAGTGGAGTAGCTGTGGAGGGAAAGAGAGGAGAGAGAGTGGAGTAGATACAGGGGGGGGACGCAGAGAGAGAGAGAGTGATAGCTGTAGAGGGAACGAGGGAGTGATAGATACAGGGGACCTAGAGAGAGATGTTAAGTAGAGGGACCTAGAGAGAGTGGAGAAGTGTGGAGGGAACGCAGGGAGAGAGAGAGTGTGGAGTAGATACAGGGAGAACTGTAGAGAGAGTGATAGATAAAGGTGGACCGAGAGAGAGATAGTATATAGAGGGTACCTAGAGAGAGTGATAGCTGTAGAGGGAAACGAGGGGAGTGATAGATACGGGAGAGTAGGGAGAGTGATAGATAATAGGGAACCTAGAGAGGGTGAATGGCAGTGGAAACGAGAGAGTGGAGTAGCAGATACTGGGGGAGGGAGAGTGATAGATACTGTGTGACGTAGTAGAGAGAGAGATATAGACAGGGGGAACGTAGAGAGGGAGTGGATAGCTGTAGAGGGAACTAGAGAGTGGATGGATACAGGGGGGATTGAGAGAGAGCGTTAGAGGGACCTAGAGAGAGTGAGTAGCTGTGGAGTGGAACTGAGGGAGAGAGAGATGATAGATAATAGGGAGAACGAGAGGGGGAGTGTAGATACAGGAGGAGGAACGAGAGATGAGGGATGTAGGGGGACTGTAGAGAGTGATAGCTGGAGAGGGAGTGATAGATACAGAGAGGAACGAGGGGGTAGAGTGATAGATGGAAGGAACAAGAGAGAGTGGATGGATACAGGGAATCGAGAGAGAGAGTATAGATACAGGGGAAGTACAGAGATATAGATACAGAGGGACTTCAGAGAGAGTGGATAGATCAGTGGAGGGAACGAGGGAGAGTGGATGATACAGGGAGTGCCTAGAGGGAGTGGATAGATAAGCAGAGGGACCTAGAGAGAGTGATAGCTGTGGGAGGGAACGAGGGAGAGAGAGTGATAGATACAGGGGGACGAGAGAGAGTGATAGCTGAGAGGGACGAGGGGGGTGATAGATACAGGGGGAAACGGGGAGAGAGAGTGGATGGACAAGTGAGTAGAGAGACTGAGCTAGATACAGAGTGGAAGTGCAGAGAGAGTGATAGATACAGAGGGACTGAGAGAGTGGAGTAGCCAGAGGGAACGAGGGAGAGTTATAGGAGTACAGTGCTACAACTAGTATATTCATTTGGAGGGAGCAGCAAACTGGTCTCAGCTGTCTTTAGACCTTAAGACTGATATCAGCCAAATAGAAAGACACAGGGTCCATTCTTGATGAATGAATACTTGGAGAAGTTGTAGCAATGAAAGGACTAGTTACCTGATCAAGATAAAGGACATTTCTGGAAAATATGGAATCATTTTCTGTGCTGTTGGGATTCAATGAATATTGTTGCTTAGCTACCTACTAAGAAAATGTATCTGAGTGATGAGAGAGAGAGAGATTCATTGAAAATAAATGTATTAAAATATGTATCATTTATTAATATATAGTTTCTTGATTTAATATACTAAGTTTAGATTGTTGTTACATTGTTATACAAATATCTTTTTTTTGCATTAATGTATCTTTTTTTTAATGATCAAGGAACAAAAAAGTATGGTGAGGTGTAATATGCTGTTGATGATGAGTTCTGTAGCCCAAATAAATAGGACTTGTAGTAAACAAATCAGTCACTCTCAAACAGTTGTTCATCATCATCATGGATGTTTCGCCCTGTTCTCATGTTCTCAGATCTTCTCAATATGTACTTATTTTATTATTTAATTAAAATATATATATTTTTTTTTGTTATTCATTACACTTTTTGTCCACCAAGCTTGGAACTTCAGTTGTCATGGACCCGGAGCCCTCACTCCCAAATCAGTTGCACTCCCTAGTTGCCCTTGGCTTACCCCAGGGTGGGGCCATGACACTGGGCTGCTGTGTCACAGACAGGTCAGTGGGGGAGCCAGTCAGAGCGATGAAGAGCTGGTGGGGCATCATGAAGGTGTTGGCTGTGGGTGTTTTGACCTCTGTTGTTCATGGGGGTGGGATACAATGACGTAGCATCCGCCCACCCCAAAGATCCAAAGATGTCCAGATGCTAGCGTCGGTAGCCCCAGCTCGCCAGGGTCCATCGAGCACCGGATGGCGTTCTATCCTCCTCGAGGAGTAGTCTGGGATGTCGATCCTTCTCCCTCGCCGCTCTCCGATGACCCAGGTCCTTTCTCAAACCCGGTCACCGTGTTGTGAGGGAACTAACCGCCACGAGGGCCAAAATATTGTTTTAAATTCCAGCTTTGTTTCACTTGAAATGTTTCAAACATGCTAGATGGTATACTTTGATAGTGCATCAGTTAGGGTACATACCCTACAGGCTAAGGCAGCATGAATGAATTGAGATCCTCAGACCTGGTTGGACCCCATGACTGCCACCTGCATCCTTTGTGATGCTGAGCATGTCACTTGATTCTTGACTATACATCTGTCTCGTGCTAGATCACGTCTGTTTTTTTTTGACACCCATCTCCTGGGCTTCCTTGAGGTCTTTCCCACCCACTGTGCACCTGGGTAACCCACTATGCTCATTTGGGTCCACAGTTCATTCACTGTGTCTGATTTGTCCTGCCGTGGTGGAGAGATTCTCCCGCTCATTATAGGTGATGGACAGACCTGATCCAGCATAGATGGTGAATTTTCTTTTTCTTCTTCCTGCCCATCACTTTCTATTACGTAGTATGCTGTTGGGGGAGGGCACCATTAGTCTCTGATTAATATAACAATAGTGAGGTACTTCCATGACTAGTTTGCTCAGGGCGAAAATGAATTTATCAACCTGGACCAATAAGTTGAATTTTGTCATGGGCTGTGTCCTGGGAGTAGAAAAGAGAAGATTTGTCCAACATGTTAGCCATCTATTCAGAGAAGACATTGTTTCTTGTTCCCATGCATAACCTATTGTTTTATCTTAACAAGTTGGGTAGTAGGCATCACAGTTGGAAAATAGTTCAATCATTTCCAACTGAAATTGTATCTCCCAGGAAGCTCTAGTTTTCCTTAGTTATGTTTAGTAGGAGGAGATGATGGGGCCTGATGCTCAGTCAGATGTTCAATACAGATTTGTGATGAGAACCTGAAGTTTCATCCTCATCCCACATCCCTTCTATGCATGATGAGAATATGTCGGGTTACAGGTAGTGTGTGTGACGTGTGTGTGTGTGTCACTGGATATCTACCAGCTGAATGATAGTAAGCAGCTGGTGAGAGTTGAGAAACAACTGCAAGCTGAACTTGCTGTGCAGGCTTTAGCTGGCAAAAACAAGCATTGAACTAAAGATTGAGAGAACACAGTCAGAACTGGCACTATTTGAAAATAAAGAACAAACTATATGAAAATGCATTCTAAAATGAATTTGGTTGTGGTCTAAGTATGCATTACAAAGCATACCTTAGACTTTATGGACACTGGTACTCCAGAACTCCAAGGTCCCATGAACAAAGGACTCCTAAACTAGTTATTGTGGGGTGGATAGAGGTTAGAAAGTATGGTCAATCCTGATTGTTGGGGTTTATCAGGCTGATGAACCAATGGCTTTTAGATGCCATTTTCATGTTTCTGAATGTTGATGTAACTGATCTACCAATGAATTATCACTCTACTGATATAACAGTTGCATTAGATTTGTGAGAGCCCTTGGGAAATGTTGTTTTTCTTTTTTTATTTATACATTATAATGTCAGTTTCTGTTTAATTCTGGTTTATATATATTGCATTCAAACTGTGAAAAGTTCATGTATTTAAACATTTACACTTGAAGAAGAAGAAGAATCAGCATTTATATAGTCATACCAGTATCCCAAAGTTTTACAATACTAGATTAGTGAAGGACTGAATGTGTGGTGGTGGCCATATCGCACATCATCACCCACCAGCTGATAATTATGAACCGTTTATGGAAGAAGATTCAGACACTGAATGTTCCCTGCTCTTTTGGAAGAGTTCCTGTGTTTTACTCCACTGATACCCACCAGACAACACCAGGATGGGCAGAAGGACCTCAGTTTATCTCATCTGAAGGACGGCACCCCAGCAGTACAGCACTTCATATTGCACCCGATGCCAGCTACTTTAGGTGCAAGTCCAATCTAGTGTGATAAGAACCACAACCTCTGGTCCAGAGGTGGATGTGTCAACTGAGCTACGCTGACACCCTTTGCAAGTTTAATCATTTAGGGTATGTTGAAAATTATATATTTTAGTTAATTAGTATAGTCCATATTCCTTGGGCATTTGTGGGACCCAAAGGTAAAATTTGATATTTTATATTTTATAGCACTAGTAACATAAAGTCGAGGACAGCATGGGAACCAAAAGAGTGCAGCAACATCAGCTAATCCACGAAGACTGGAAACCCGCCAAAGAGGAAAGGAGGAGACATGATAGTAAAAGGAAAATACAGCTACTTCCTGACACCGGTCCTGAGTAAATCTGATTTGGGATAAAAAATTGTATGAATTCAAGAATCTTTGCTGTCTTACTCCTCCATTGTAAAGGCACAATTAGTCCTGAAAGTCCTTTTAGAAATATTAGATTGTTGTTAGCCCTAAACCACAGGTAGATCTCTTGTTTTATTTCCTACTAGGCCAACATAGTTGACCCGACATGTCAACTGAGGGATTGAGAATGCTGATAGAGAACATGCAGAATAAGAAAAGGACGCAGAAACTGTAATTTGGAACAGAAAGATAGAATGCGATATGAAAAACCTCAGCTCAATAGAGATGACACCTTAAACTCAAATCACTTTAAATGATTTAAGTGTTTATTATCTCAATATATATAAATTGTTTTGAGCTGCTGTCCGGAAAAGACCCTTTATATTCCACATTTTTCACAGTTACTGTAATCATTATAGCAGGATATTGGATCCTTTACAGGAAATCAGGCTCAGTTTCAGAATAACCAGCAAATGCCCAATGTAGAAGTTCTGCACATGGTGGAAACATTCTTGTCTCAAAATCTGATACTAGTTGGGATGTCAGAAATCAAGAAAGAACTACAGACAAGCAATGGATTTTTAAAATAACTAATTTCTAAGTCAGATAAATACAGTGAAACGTATAGTAATCAAGTAGCAATGCTAATTGTCAGACTGCAATAAACAATAAGGGGAATAATTGAAAGAACTGCAGAGAGAGAGAGAGAGACTGAGGGGGAAGGAAATAGAGCAACCAGTTAAAGCATGTGAGACTAAAAAGAAAAAACAACATTTACTCAATATTAAAAAAAACTAGTAAGTAAACAAGAAAATACAAAAAGATAAAGATATAGATCATGTTTAGGACCCAAGTTCCAAAAAGGCTGCAGAAAATCTAGAACCCAAGAATGAGGAAGAAGGAACACCTACAAAGATACAAGCATTACAAGCAGGAGAACAAATTACTGAAGAAAAAATGTTTGGAATAGTAACTCTCATAGAATCTTAAAAGACAAGACAGAAAGAAAAATAGATTTGAAGTGCTAGGGTGATTCAAATTCAGACTGTTATGCTGAAGAATACAATAGAACAATAGGAAAATATATTGGGAGAACAATGAGAGATTAAAAGAAATATTAGTCAGTAAAGGATTTGTTTTACCTACTCTATACATATGGAGATGTCCAATAACAAAGCTAAAATTCACTTTACTAAAATAATGGTGTAATGTATTAAAGGGGATTGTGGAAATAAAATAAATGGAAAGATATTGAAAAGTATATAGGTACCATCATAGAAATTATAAAGGCTGGGTTTGTATAGCATTTAAAACAAATGGAACACATCTTTCAATCATTGCTACAGAAAAGACTTTAAAGAAATTGGATTAATTTGACACAGCACTTGAGGTGAGGGAAATTAATACAGAAAACAAATTTATGAAGCATAAGGCACATATACACAATAGAGTTAATGGTAAAAGGAGAAACCAAAGAAAGAAACCAATAGCTGACATAAACGTGAAGCGAAGAATCACAACATTTATTAAATCTATTGGAATAATAGCTGACATAAATGTAAAGCAAAGAATCACAAAATGTATTAAACCTATTGGAAAAAGAGCTGACATAAACGTAAAGCAAAGAATCACAAAATGTATTAAACCTATTGGAATAATTCATCTGTTAGAAAATTAATCTGATGATCCCATGGAACAAGGAAAGATAACCATAAGGGGGAGGACACAAAAATGGTAACAGAATAAACAGTAGTGTAGTAAGAGTGGTTCCCTAGAGGGGATCTGATGAAGATGAAGAGGGGAAAAGGGGAAAATACCAAAACAGAAACATCAAGTTTTAGAAGAAAGTAATTGACTTCAATGACCCTCTTAGAACTTGTATCTCTAGAGATATTCTATGCCCCTGTATATTAAGCTTGAATGCTGCAGTCCTCAAAAGTAAATTTACTGATAATTCATGGAGGAAAATTGTTACAAAATATGATATATTAATGTTCCAAGAAACATGGACTACTTTATTAAACTTTACAGAATTTCCTGGATTTGAGATATATAAAAAACATCTAGCAAGAAAGTAAATTTGGTTGACCGGGTGGTAGTCTGGTAATTGCTATTTAAATTACTACAATGAATCTTTCTACAGAGCAGCTAGAGTTAGACTTTGCTGTTTGCTTGAGCTTGCTTTGCTCACAAAAATATAGTTCTGATCCTTGTGACTATATAGATATCACTTCAATGTTAAGCCAAAAATAATATATATATATATCTTGCCCTGTTGAGAAGGCAGCAATGTCTAATTTTGATCAACTACAAGCACAACATCCCTTATAGCGCTGTGACATGGATGTTAGACTAGGTAGGGAGTTCTAATCAAAACAGGAGTACTGGTCTTTGATGATGAACTGAGTATCTCCATTTGAAATGCCAAGAATCTGAAAATAAACAATAGAGGGTGGAAAGTTTTGAACCTTGCACAAGTAGATAACTTACAAATTGCAAATGGCAGAGTTAATGCAAACTATAACAGAGGCCTAACCTTTCCCACCAAGTTAGGAGGATCTACACTTATAGTAGATGAATCTCATTATAATCAAGTCAAGTATATGCAAATGTTATGTTTTCAGTCATTTATAACATTGAGTGTACTGTCTCATAACAATTATAAAAGCCAAACTATGGAAATTGTGAGTTATGATGAGAAAATTACCTTTATACAGTAAAACAAATTGAAATGGACAATATGCATGAAGTCTATAACTGAAATTCTGTATAGTGATTTTATGTGTGTTCTGGAAAATGTAATTCCTAAATATATTATACAAATGTGAATAGTAGACAAGAAATAATTGCTAGTAAAAGCATATGATCAAATTATTGACACGTTAATTAGCAAGCTAAACACCTGTGGCAGGACTGTACCATTCAATGAGATAATGGCCAAAAATGCCTAGTTTGATAGAGAATGTATTGAGGTAAAAAAATGTATAAGTTTTGTAAATGTCATCTTAAAGATCCACATTTATATTAGACATGCACTAATATAAATCAAGTCAGGATATCATACATTATTAAAAGAAAAAAAATCATATAACAAAGCATTATGGGAAAATGTACAATGTGAAGTCTGCCAGACAGATAATAAATTGTTTTGGGAATTAGTCATCAATGGTATTGGGAATAGACAGAATAACATTAATGCAACCATTAGTTTTTGCCAGTTTGGGTAGAACATTTACTAGTTTATAAAGGTGTTCCTGTGGAATATGACCTCAACTAAGAGTTAATATATTAGAACTTTATGAATATTTGACTGAGATGGAAATTTGGCCACCCATCAATAAAGACATGAACTTTCACTAATACAGACCCAAAAGGATAACAAGGCAC
This sequence comes from Neoceratodus forsteri, assembly GCA_016271365.2. Classification (NCBI taxonomy): domain Eukaryota; kingdom Metazoa; phylum Chordata; order Ceratodontiformes; family Ceratodontidae; genus Neoceratodus; species Neoceratodus forsteri. Next base: position 31,985,189 of record CM028133.1, on the reverse strand, counting down.
CTGGAGTAGACTAGGTTAAAGCAGACATTTACCAAGTTGATCCTGACTTGTGGCCAGAGGTATTGGCCCCTTTATTTACATACATTAATAACAGTTTGATAATGACAGCAAATATAAGTTCTAGAAAATAATTTGTTATCCTGCTTTCATGGGTGATTTAGCAGAATAGATCCTGCATTTACTTTCATACGTTTCATAGGTTTTTCAGAGCTTAGGAGACATTACTGTCCATTCTGCTCGCTAGCTTATTCTAGTTGTATGCCTGTAAGTTATTGGTAATTGGGTAGGTGTCCAAGTTTGTTTTAAAGGATTGCATACTTCTGCTAGCTACCACCTCGAGTGGCAGACCATTCCAAATTGTATTTATTTATATTTTTGTTGTTGTTGACCAGGTAAGTGCACTAGACAAATTCTGCCTATTTTCAGGCACGACCCAGGGGAGGGGGATACAGATGAATGCCAAGTGACTTTGTACCACCCTAACATTAAACTAGTGTCTGCTCCTAGTAGTTTTATATATTTTCCTTACTAACTGCAAGGGATGTGCTCTAGTCTGATATTGCTGATTTTTGAGCCTGAGTTCCAATTTATCCCATAAACCTACATCTAAAAGTGCTTTAAAAACCATGTACATATCGCCTCTCAAGCTACGAAACTCCAATGTGTACATCCCCAGTTCTGTTTACCTATCTTGATATTCTTTATCATGTACTTCCCTAATCATTCGAGTTGCCCTTCTCTGAACCCTCTCCAGTGATTTTATTTCCTTCCTATAGCCTGGTGACCAGAACTGGGGTACAGTATTCCATATGTGGTCTCACAGAGACCTATAGTGGCACCAAACTGCCATCCTTCTATTCCTGATGCCTATTATACAACTTAATATGTTTCTGCTTTGTTTACTGCCTGGCTGCAGTGTTGATTAAAATTTAATTCATTAGAGACTCTAACACTCCAATCAGCTTTCCTTGCTTACTTCTAAGTGTATGCCCATTTAGTTTGTAAACTGCTGCCTTATTTTATGCTACCAAAGTATAACTGTGCACTTTTCAGTGTTAAATGTCAATTTAGAATCCTGTGCCCATCCCTGAACATTAGTCTAGGCTTCCTGCATTTGACAACATCCATATCATTGTTTACTTATACAGCCTATTCTATGTCAAGCAAACTTGGATTCCAATACCACCCCCCACCAGACATAGAATTACTTATATGTTAAAAAGACAAGGTCCCACGTGGACTGTGGACCCCACTGCCTCCTCCACTCCAGCCCGAGCTGGACCCCTGATAGTTACCCTCTGCTTCCTATCATGTAACCAGGAACTAATCCAGCATGTTATATTTCCTGTATTTTGTGGTCTGTCAGGGCTACCACCAGTTTCCCATGTGGCACCTTTGTCAAAGGCTTCAGAGAAATCCAGATCATCACATCTACTGAATTACCCTCATCCAAGGCTCTGCTTACGCTTCCATAAAATTTGAGATTAGTCTGGCATGACTGGCCACTTTTAAATCCACGCTCTGACTCATCAATATCACCCCTCTGCTGTATAACATTCTCTATGTGATCTTTTATGATTCCTTCCAGGACCTTACCAAGTACCAAAGTCAGACTTACTGGTCAATAATTACCAACCTCCTGCCTAGAACCCTTTTTAAAAATAGGGACCATATTTGCCTCTTTCCATGCATCTACCACCACCCCTTTTTCCAGTGATGCCTGAAATAAGATAGTGGTTTAACCAGTAGCTCAGCTAGTTCCATAATTACTTTTGGGTGTACCCCATCCAGTCCCAAACACTTGCTCAGATCTAACTTGTGCATTCTTTCTTTAATGTTCTCAACTTCTAACCTGGGTGTATTCTGGTCATTGTCAAGATGCAGCTTAGTCCCTCTGGTTTTGATGTTATAGATTGATGAAAAGTAGCTATTATTCCTTTCGGCCATCGGGTATTATCCTGTGCTAGGTTACCACCTGGATCTTTAAGTGGGCCTATACTTTGTGACCTTTTTTGCTGCTGATGTAACTAAAAAATGTTTTATAATTGTCTTTGACCTTGTTGGCCAGTCTCAGCTCATATCTCCTCCTATCCTCTTTAATCGCTTTTTAGCCCCTCTTTAGCATTATTCTGCACTTTCCCCAGTTCTTCTCATGCCCACTTTTTCTGGCCTCTACATGAGCTTTATTCTTTTTATTTATCAAGTGCTTGACCTTGCCTGACATCCATGATTGAATCTTCCTTCACCTATTGTATTTTTTTGGCTGGTATGTGTTTATTAACCACCTGATTTATGTTACCTCCAGACCTCACATACTCTGAACAGATTAGTGCTGAAAGTCAACCTTCCAGTTCCATCTATTGAAGTCCTCCCTTAGTTTGTTGTAGTCAGCACTATCATATTTTCTGATCAGTGTGTTGCCTGACACTCTGGCTGCTTGCCCTTCTATGCTAAATTCTACCCTGGCATGGTCACTAGAGCCAAGTGGTGTAGTGACTTTGCACTGCTGTATTTTATCCCCGATATTGCTAAATATGAGATCCAGTAGATTTTCCCCTCTTGTCACACTATTCACATATTGTTCCAAGCCTGTCATGCGGAAAGCATCCATGTATCCTGCCTCTACCGAAGAGCTAGCAGTGTGATTTTCCCAATCAATGCCAGGTAAATTAAAATCTCCTAGCAGAATGATGTTTTCAGGAGCTGACATGTTTTCTATATGCTCAGCTAACTCTGTCAATATTTGGGGGAGTCGAGGGTGGCCTATAAATCACCCCAGTATTAATTTGGGTGCTACCTACTGAGGTTACTCTGATCCATTTTTGTTCAATTCCATCCAATATGTTCATTTCCATTTCTTCTGATGTAATGCTGTCAGCCACATATATAACAATGTCTTCCCCCTTTTTTCTGACCTATCAGTACAATACACCTGGTAACCAGGTATTTGTCTTTCCCATAGATCTTCCTTATTCCACCAGGTTTCAGTAATGGCATATATCTGAATGTCCTCCTTTCACAGTGTATGTATTAATTCATCACATTTCTGAATAATGCTCAACATTTAGATTATGCATTTGCAGGTAGATTTATTTCCATCACTGATACAACCCTTGTTATTACCCTGCAAGTGATTTACATTACCTCCCTTTTGCCCCCATAGCTCAGTTTAAATGGTTCTGCAGTGCCGTTCAGTAATTTGAATTGTATTATTGATAAATATGCTAATAAAACTAAACAAGGAAATATCTAATTAGCATTTGTAGATATCAAAGTTGCAACTGATAATATAGTCAGAGCTCTGTTGTGGTATATATTGATGGAGAATAACATCCCTAAGAGACTATTGGCAATCTTAATCATGTTGCATTCTGGAACATCAGCTAATGTCAGACTAGGTAGTACTGTCAATATATCACAGCTAGTAGAGACTGTAAATGGGATAAAACAAGATTGTTTCTTAACCTCACTATTATTTAACATATATAGAGACATTAGTCACAGTGCTGAAATCTATAGATACCTTTCTGCCTAAAATCAATAATCAAGATATAAAATGATTTATGCTGATGACACAGTTTTAATTACCCAGTTACCAAAAACTAAAAAAAAATAATTTCGGACCCCTTGAGGACTCCAAAGAGCATTAGCAGCCATGATGGAGTATTTCAGTAATATAAAACTAGAACTTAACATGGATAAATCTAATATTATGTACTACAATGGGAAACTATATAACCTAAAACATGGTTGATTGGTAATGTAATATTTGAAGAAGTATCTCAGTATTGATATCCCAGTGTCACTTTTAACAGAACTAAGACATGCAGGGCCAAATATTCAAAACTTTGCGCTGGGTGCAAACCATTTGCACTTGGTTTGTGTGGGTCTGCTACATTCAAATGGCCAAACAGCATGGGCAAACTGCAGTAGCGCCAGGAAAAAGTATAATGTATGCAAGGGGCTAAAAGAGGGGGCATGTACAGGAAAACAGGTGCAGTGTTATATTCAGTGCATTAGTGCTGTGCAAAGTATTTTTGCATGACTTAGCATGACACTTTGTGTGGTGCAAATTACCACCCAGGAAAAGGTAGTCTTAACTCTGGGCAAGCCAGCTTTGTGTGACTTTGTGGCTTTGAGCAGCTTTGTGTGGCTTTACATGACATAGAACCATGGTTTATGGAACTCTGTAATTCACAAGTGTGAATTTTGGAGTTTGTGAGGGTCTGCCAGTGGTGGTTTATTGACCCTAGCCAGTAAATATTAAACACAGAAAGAAACCATGGAAGAAACATGTTGCACACGGATGGCACCTCCTATGTTGCCATCATCAGCCACCGGTCCCAGCCATGCCAGGCATTAAGTGGTGACCCAGCACCCAGTAGACACCATGGCAATGTGTCCATACAGCACACACCTGCAGACCACCATTCAGTGGACACCAACAGACTCCAGCACAGACATGCAGCACTGGGACCATGGAGGGTGTTGAGGGGAGGGTGTACAGGTGGCCAGTCTGCACCATAAACTGGATGCTGCCACAAGGCTGGAATGAGTCATGCAGTGCAAATGGTCCAGTGTAGGGAATACCCCAACACCAGTGTGTCTGTCTGATGGTATGTGCCCCCCAGCCACCATACTGCACATCTATACAGACACCACAGCACACACAGCCAGCCATGTGTATGTCACTGTGAGTATCCCATGCCAGTGGTGCAGCATCTGTGGGTCATACAGCAGCATAACAGTAATGTCAAGGCTGCAGAGTTAATGGTTTTCTCTCCAGGTTTCTTACAGACTCACCCTGTGGTTTGTATTTAGATAGATTAGCTTAAAATCTATCATTCTCTTCTTATAAAAAGTTGACTATTTGAGTCTTAACACTGAACTGAAATAGTGAAGATCTTTCTCTGTGAGAGATCAACTTATCTGTATCGTAGCTCCTAGTTCTTTCTAATCAAAACTCTGATTTGTTTCTAACTATATAACACAGGGATGTTTAATGAATATAAAATAAATCTACATTTTGTTCATTCATAGAAAGGGTTTGTCTTTGATGTAGCCTTCATAAATACATTCATGTAAGAATTCTTTTTTATCTCAGATTGACAAACAGGTGCCAGTCACACTTACTCTTTCAACACATGTACTGTTGGAACTCACAAATTTCAGTTATTTTGTAATTCTGTGTGAAAACACATCATGTATGTGTATAACTAGAAACACTATATGGCATCCTGATGCACGTGTCTCTTCCCCACAGTTGTGGCATCTGCTGTCTACTACCACCTTTCCCATGGCCCATAAGCCCTGCCTCTGCTCCTCATTTGAGGCTGCTGCACCCTGCTGCCGCTGTCTCTCCACACAGTCAGGATTATGCACCCTGCTGCCTCCATCCCTGCCTAAAGAATCAGGGTTGCTGCACCTTTCCAAACAGTTGGGGTGCTGCACCCTGCTGCCCTCCCCCACAGTCAGAGATGCTGCACCTGTTGCCCCAGTTCCTGTCTCCACAGTCAGGGTTGCTGTTCTCCTGCTAAGCAGATTTTGCCGCACACTGCTACCCACTTCCTTTGCCCCAAATGGGCAGGGCTGCTGCACCATGCACACCTTGTCTCACAGTCAGGCCTGCTGCATCCTGATGCCCCCCGTGTCCTGCCCCACAGTCAAGGCTTCTGCACCATGCTGTCCTCTGTCCCCTGTCACCACAGCAAGGGCTGCTGCACCTTGTTCCTTTCTACACAGTTTGGGCTGCACATGGCTTTCTGTGCTCTACAGCCCCATGCCTCTGCAGTTCGGGTTCCAGTTAGGGCTCCTGCACCATGCTGCCGTGTGCCACAAGAGTCAGGAACTTTGCTGCACCCTGTTGTGTGCCTTCAAAGTTGAGGCAGTTTCACCCTGCTGCCCTTGCCACCAGAGTCAGATCCTTTGCTACACCCTGCTGCCCACATCCCTTGTCACAAACAGGCATGGCTGCTGCACTCCTGTCCCACAGTTTGGGCTGCTGTACCAGGATGACACCTCTATCTAAGGGCCAAACAGTCAGGGCTTTGCACCCTGCTGCCATATTTCCCCACCCCCACAATCATGGCCACAGCACCCTGTTGCTCCCGTTACTGTAGGAGGGAGATGCATAGAGCAGTAACCCTAACTGTGGAGGCAAGGGGCTCCATGGTGCAGCAGGGTACAGTGGTGGCAGGAGACAGAGGACAGCATGCTGCAGTGACCCTAACTGTGGAGGCAAGGGGCTCCATGGTGCAGCAGGGCACAGGTGGCAGGGGACAGAGGACCACATGATGCAGTAACCCTAACTGTGGAGGCAAGGGGCTCCATGGTGCAGCAGGGCACAGTGGTTCCAGAAGACAGAGGACAGCATGCTGCAGTGACCCTAACTGTGGAGATAAGGGGCCCCATGGTGCTGCAGGGCACAGTGGTGACAGAGGACAGCATGCTGCAGTAACCCTAACTGTGGAGGAAAGGGGCCCCATGGTGCAGCAGGGCACAGTGGTTCCAGGACGCAGAGGATCACATGATGCAGTAACCCTAACTTTGAAGGTAAGGGGCTCCATGGTGCTGCAGGGCCCAGTGGTTCCAGGACACAGAGGATCACATGATGCAGTAACCCTAACTGTGAAGGTAAGGGGCTCCATGGTGCTGCAGGGCACAGTGGTGGCAGGGGACAGAGGACAGCATGCTGCAGTAACCCTAACTGTGGAGGCAAGGGGCTCCATGGTGCAGCAGGGCACAGTGGTGGCAGGGGACAGAGGATCACATGATGCAGTAACCCTAACTGTGGAGGCAAGGGGCTCCATGGTGCAGCAGGGTGCAGTGGTGGCAGGGGACAGAGGACAGCATGCTGCAGTAACCCTAACTGTGGAGGCAAGGGGCTCCATGGTGCAGCAGGGCACAGTGGTGGCAGGGACAGAGGATCACATGATGCAGTAACCCTAACTGTGGAGGCAAGGGGCTCCATGGTGCAGCAGGGCACAGTGGTGGCAGGGACAGAGGACCACATGATGCAGTGACCCTAACTGTGGAGGTAAGGGGCTCCATGGTGCAGCAGGGCACAGTGGTGGCAGGGGACAGAGGACAGCATGCTGCAGTAACCCTAACTGTGGGAGCAGTGGCTCCATGATGCAGCAGGGTACAGTGGTGGCAGGGACAGAGGACAGCATGCTGCAGTAACCCTAACTGTGGAGGTAAGAGGCTCCATGGTGCAGCAAGGTACAGTGGTGGCAGAGGACAGCATGCTGCAGTAACCCTAACTGTGGAGGCAAGGGGCTCCATGGTGCAGCAGGGCACAGTGGTGGCAGGGGACAGAGGATCACATGATGCAGTAACCCTAACTGTGGAGGCAAGGGGCTCCATGGTGCAGCAGGGCACAGTGGTGGCAGGGGACAGAGGACAGCATGCTGCAGTGACCCTAACTGTGGAGGCAAGGGGCTCCATGGTGCAGCAGGGCACAGTGGTGGCAGGGGACAGAGAACAGCATGCTGCAGTGACCCTAACTGTGGAGGCAAGGGGCTCCATGGTGCAGCAGGGCACAGTGGTGGCAGAGGACAGAGGACCACATGATGCAGAAGCCTTGAATATGGGGCAGGACACAGGTGGGCATCAGGGTACAGCAGCCCTGACCGTGGTATAGGGTGCACATGGTGCAGCATTCTAGCCCATTTGGGGCAATGGAAGTGCGTAACAGGGTTCAGCAACCCCAATGTTGGAGGCAGGGGGCATGAGACTCTAGGGTGTAGCACAGCATAGCAGCCTTGACTGTGGAGCAGGAACAAGTGGCAACAGGGTACCATGGCCATGACTGTGGGAGTGGGGACAGAAGGCAGTAGGGTGGATCGCCTCAACTGTTTGGGTAGGGAGATAGGTGACATCAAATTACAGAAGTCCAAAATGAGGGACAGGTGCAGCAGCCATGCCTGTTCGGGACAAAGGATGTGGGAAGCAGGGTGTAGTAAAGGATCTGACTCTGGTAACAGAGGGGAAGGAGGATGCAACTGCCTCAACTGTGGAGACATGCAACAGGGTGCAGATAATGCCCTGACTCTTGTGGAAAGTGGCAGAATGGTGCAGCAGCCCTAACTGCAGAGGCATAGCAGACCACAGCAACCCCAACTGTGTAGACAGCAGCAGGGTGCAGCAGCCCTGGCTGTGGTGACAGGGGACAGAGAACAGCATAGTGCAGAAGCCTCAACTATGGGATGGACATGGGAGCATCAGGGTACAGCAGTCCTCACTGTGAGATGGAGGTGCATGGTGCAGTAGGGACCTGGTACCCAGGGCTGAACAGAGCACAGCAGCCCTGACTGTGGAAACAAGAACAGGATGCAACAGATGCAGCATCCCTGACTGTGGGGGTGGGGGAGAGAGGGTAGCAGGGTGCAGCAACTCCAACTGTTTGGGCAAGGGGCAGCAGGGTAGAGCAACCCTGATTCTTTAGGCAGGGAATGGAGGCAGCAGGGTGCACAATCCCCAACTGTGAAGGAGAAGACAGTGGGCAATGGGGAGCAACAGCCTCAAATGTGGAGCAGAAGGCAGGAGGCATTTGGGGCAGGGGACAGGTGGCAGCAGAGTTCAGCTGCTTTAACTGTGGGGAAGAGACATGGTGCATCGTGTGACAGGCACCTGTTTGTCAATCTGACATGAAAAAAGTTCTTACAAGAATGTGTTTATGAAGGCTACATCAAGGACAAACTATTTCTGTGACCGAACAAAATTTAGATATATTTTATATTAAACAACCCTGTGCTATATAGTTAGAAAAAAAATCGGAGTTTTGATGAGAAAGAACAGAGCTGTGATACAGACAAGCTGACCTCTCACAGAGAAAGATTTCCACAACTTCAGTTCAGCACTGAAACTCAAATGATCAACTTTAATATGAAGAGAGTGATAGCTTTTTTGGTGAGAAACCTGGAGAGCCAGCCATTAACTCTACAGCCTGCTGTGACTGGGACTCTGAAGCAGCAAGCTACAGTACTGCAAAATTATGTTTTATCACTCTCCAAGCCTGACTGTAGAGCAAGTTAAATGTTGATTTAAAGAAAACTACAAAACCAAACAGCATGAAATATTCAGGAAACACTAATCATGACACTGGGATTTGAATACAAGCCGTATTAACAATATGCAAAAACCTTTGCACATGATCTTTAAGAGGATATCTGAGACAAAAGTCAACTCTCAACTACTGTATAGAAGTGAAGTATGGGGGCTAAAGTAGTCATTAATAGAACTAGATAAATCACAACATTTCTTCCTGAGACCCACATTAGGACTCCCAAGGAATACTACCACTGTGGCTCTCAGGCTAGAATCTAATATGAAACCACTTGAGTCATTCACATGGAAATTAGTAAATTTCTTATTGGGGAAAGAGTTTAAGCATGAAGGAATATCAACTACCAAAACAAAGCTGGCAGGAAACCTATTCTAAAACATTTACAAACTCATATTTTTAGAATTTAAATAAATTATTACAAAAGAATGATTTAGTGGATCTGTGGTCCACATCCTCTCTTAATTCGTATGTCACTTACACTAACAATGCAATTCAAAGACTGGTGGACCATTATTTAACCAGCGTTAGAACCACCATTAGGGAATTTCCGTTATTAAAAAATTATAAAAAATTTATTGAAACACCAGATGTAGCTTTCTATCTAAACTTCTGTGACAAGGCTGGGGTTAGAAGAGCGTAATGCAAAATTTCAACTAGCCATTTTATATAAAACTGTTTCTTGGTTAAGTTTTGGTCCAAGCAATCTATAGCTGTTGGTGCAATGATGAATTCCTTCTTAATGTAAAGCATATTTTATTTAAACTTGATCATGTGATCAGCTGTTTTACTATGCAAGCAGGGGAACGCCATTCACAAGGAGGCAGCCAGTCATGGAGGAGGGTGGGTTATGTTGGTTATCTTCTCATGCCTGGGGGACATGGTTAATTTTCTGACATTTGGGTGCTGGGGGAGGAGGGTGGGACTTGGGTGCTACTGCTGGGGTGGGAGGATGGGGCATGATTTATTGAATTAAAAAAACGGCAAGAGGAGATAGCAGCCATTCATTAAGGTGGGTGGGCTATGCCAGTCGCCTAGCATGGGAGTTGTTTTCTAATCTTTATTGAAAGCTTAAATTTTGGGTGCTGGGGGGAGGATCATGGAAACAGGATTGTTGCAGAGGATTCATAGATACGTAGACACTGTCAGCAGATAAAGGCCTATGGCCCACCCAATCTGACCATTTGAGCTTGTAAGTTCACTATATGTTTTTCTAGATTTCTGTTGCCCCTTACCCCTGACATCTAGAATTCCCTTATGTCTATCCCATGCATTCTTAAATCCTGTGATTGTTTCAGCCCCCCACCACTTCCTCTGGCAGGGTGTTCTACTTGTACACCACCCTTTCTGTGAATAAATTCTTCCTCATGTTTCCTTTGAATCTCCCTCCTTCACACTTCATCCCATGCCCTCTAGTCCTGGAACATCTTTTTCACTGGAAAATAATGCATTCCTGCACCCTGTTCCTCCCTGTAAGATACTTGTATGTCTCAATTATATCCCCTCTCTCCCGCTTCTCCTCCAGGGAGTACATATTCAAGTCCTTCTTCCTGTCCTCATAGGACTTGTGATGCAATCCTTGTACCATCTTTGTTACCCTCCTCTGATCCTTCTCTACCCTGTCTATGTCCTTACATAGGTAAGGTCTCTAGAACCATACAAGGTACTCCAGGTGGGGCCTCAGTAGTGTCTTGTATGGTGGAATTATGACCTCCCTTTTCCTGCTGGTGATGCCCCTGCCTATACATCCAAGCATCCTATTTTCTTTACCTGCTGCCTTGTCACACTGTTTCCCTACCTTGAGGTCATCAGAGATGATAACCCCAAGATCCCTGTCCTGCTTGGTGCATGCTATATCCTCACCCCCAAACTGATATATTGTGCCACGGTTTTTGTGCCCCATATGCATTATTTTGCACTTCTTTGCATTGAATTTCAACTGCCAAACCCCTGACCATTCTTCAAGTTTCTGCAGGTCTCTTCTCATTCTGTCTACACCCTCTGGTGTGTCCACTCTGTTACAGATCTTCATGTCATCAGCGAACAGGGAAATTCTGCCTTCTAGGTCCTGCACAATGTCACTGATGAAGACATCGAATAGGAACAGTCCCAACACTGATCCCTGTGGTACCCCACTGGTCACTCTTCCCTCTGTGGAGTGACAGCCATTTACCACCACCTTCTGTGTCCTGCCACCCAGCCAGTTACCTACCCACCACACTACTGTCCTGCCCACTCCCATTTTCTCCAGTTTGTTTAATAGCCTTCTATGTGGCACAGTGTCAAAGGCCTTGCTGAAGTCCAGATAGGCCATGTCCACTGCCCTTCCCTGATCCACCTCTCTTGTTACCCAGTCAAAAAATTCAATAAAGCTGGTCTGGCGTGACCTCCCCCCAGTGAAACCATGCTGTCTTGGGTCCTGTAGTCCATTGGCAACCAGATGTTCCACCAATCTCTCCTTCGGTAGTGCTTTCATGATCTTCCCCACTACCGAGGTGAGGCTGATTGGTCTGTAGTTCTCTGCTTCCTCTTTGTTCCTGCTTTTTTATAAGGGGACTACATCTGCTGTCCTCCAGTCTTTGGGTACCTTCCCTGTTTCCAGTGATTGGCTAAACAGGATTGCCAGAGGTTCAGCCACCATCTGTCTTAGTTCTTTTAGGACCCTGGAGTGCAGTCCATCTGGCCCCATTGCTTTATCGACTCATTCCTTCCAGTTTCTTCAGGACCCTTTCCCTTGTAAAGGGACTTGTGTCCATTTCTGTGCTGTCCCCACACCTTGTACTCCCTTCAGACCCATTAGCCTCCCCTTCCTCAGTAAAGACTGAGCAGAAATATCTGTTCAGTATGTCAGCCTTACTGTTGTCATCCTCCACTCGGCCCCCATCCTCCCCTTCAGTCTCACTATCCCTCCCCCTTTGCCTTCCTTTTTGCGTATGTACCTGTAAAGGTTTTGTCCACTCTACCCACTGATTTTGCAATGCATTCTTCCATCTGAGCTTTGGCTTCCTTACTGATCTCCCTGCCTCCTTTACTCTCCTGGTACTTCCTATCCTCTGCTCATGCCTTTTTGTACTGCCTGAATGAAATCTTTTGCTTTAACTTTCTACACTACCCCTTGGAAACCATAATGGCCTCCTCTTCCTTTTACCCTTGCTAACCTGCTTAATGCATAATTCTGTTGCTCTTGTAATCCCTGTTTTAAATATTGCCCACTGTTCCTCAACCCCTGATTTCCTCCCTATTTCCATTAATGCCTCTTTCAAGCATCTCCCCATTTTCCCAAAGTCTGCCTCCCCTAAAATCCAGGACATGTGTTTTTGTGCTGTTTGGTTCTGCTCCTTCTATAATTTCAAACCGCAGTGACCGGTGGTCGCTGTTCCCCAGGTGCTCCCCCACTGTTACCCCTATTACACTGTCCCCGTTTGTGAGCACAATGTCCAGTATTGCCTTTTGCTGAGTTGGTTCCATGACCATTTGCTTAAGGAAGGCACCTTGAAGGGAGTCCAGGATAAATCTGCTCCTGGTTGATGCTGCTGCTGGGAGGCTCCAGTCCTCATCTGGAATATTGAAGTCTTCAACCAGCACCACTTCCCCCTTGTCTGCCATCCTTTGGATGGCTAGCATCAGCTCCTTATCTGTTTCTTCCTCCTGGGCTGGTGGTCTGTAGACCACACCTGTGTGGATAGCTGACCCCATTTTCCTTTCTAGCTTAACCCACAGGATCTCTATGGCCTTTATGCCATCTTTTACATAAACTGCCACTCCTCCTCCCTTCCTGCCTGACCTGTCTCTTCTGAATATGCTGTAGTAGGGTATGGCCATCTCCCAGTCATGGTTATCATTACACCAGGTTTCAGTGATGGCCACAATTTCCAGGTCCGACTGCACCATGGCAGCTTCCAGATCCTCCATCTTGTTGCTAAGGCTCCTGGCACTGGCACACATGTCTTTCCATGATGTGAACTCCCTGGACTGTTTAGCTGTTATACTCTAGCCCCTCCCTGGTTGTCCTTTATCCCTGGTTCTCACTGCTGTCTGCCCTTTGGTTGAATTTTGCCCCCTTTCTGCCTATCCACCCCTTGGGTGCTTATCTCAATCTTTTGCACACTGCTTTGTAGAGATATCCACTCCTCCAGTTCACTGGTTCCACTGCTAGCTGTGGGGGGTGGGCAATTAGGTACCCTCCTTACTGGCCTGTCACCCCCTTGGCCAGTTTAAATGCTTGTCCATGTAGCATTTAAACTTATCATTGAGTGCCCAGATTCTCCTCCAGGACAGATGCAGGCCGTCAGGATTGAACAAGCGCCCATTCTTCCAGGTGGGTCTCCAGTCACCAATGGATCCAAACCCTTCCTCACAGCACCAGTTCTTCAACCATGAGTTAAAGTTCCTGGTGCATGCACCCTTATGCTCTCCCATGCTTCTCACAGGTAGCACTTCTGAGAAGGCAACAGAAGTAGCTACTTGCTTGAGTCCCCTTCCCAATTTCCTAAACTCTTCCTGAACTTCCTTAGATTCCCCATTTGCCAGGTTATTAGTACCTAGGTGGATAATGACATCCAGCTCACTCTCCTATTTTGCCTTCCCGGTGATTCCCAGGCTCTTCCTCCCTTCCCTTCATGCTGTGGCACCTGGTAGGCACCTCACCTCTCTGTCCTTCTCCTTCTGTGTTCCTAGCTGGATTACTCTTACAATAGAGTTCCCCACCAGGATTCACTTCCTCCTCCTCTGGGGTCCACTGCTCTTCCCACTGAGATCACCTCCTTGGTTCACCTCCACATCCTTCCCTTCCACTTTCTGGGTACCGCTGTTTGGTTGTCCTAGTTTGCCAGTGCAGCATAAGAGTTCTGTAGTGGAATAGATTTGGTATGTGCCTCTGCTTGACCACCCTAACTCTTCCTGAGCACTGTTATCCAAGGGCCTCATTCTTGGCATCCTTTGAGCCAGTGGCATTGGACTAGGTGGTCTCTGGATAGGGGTGAAGGTATTCCTGACCCAGTTTACTTCTGCTCTGAATCTGGCTACCTTATCCCACAGTCCATAGAGATGCCTGCAGATAGGGCAGCACGTCAGCATCCAGAAAGTCTGCCTGAATATGGTTGTCCTGCATCCACTGCATTGCACCACTCCCCACATTATACTGCTGTTCCAGTACTTGTGTGTTACCGAAGCTCTCCTTGTAGTTCCCTCTTTATTAATTTACTGTCCTGAAAATCCTGCCACCAATCCTCAGACACTTTTTTAAAGAAGGAAAAAAAAAGAGACAAAACACTTGTGCCAAGGGTGAGCTTCCTCTCCCTTATGCCCTTCCTACTCCACAACCCCTGCTATTCCCTGTGTTTGGCTGCTGTCAATCAGATTTAACAGGGCATACAATTAAGAGTGGAGGGCAGTAAAGACATCAAAAAAATAACAGCACCACTAAAAGCCCACAAATCTAGCTTTAAAACAAACATAGCAATGAGCAGTTACTCCACTGCACTGAAATAAATCTGGATCCTTCCCCTTCTGGCCTCTTCCAGGAAACCAAAAATCAACTTGCTACCTCAAATCTGATTTAGTCCCACCTCCAGTTATCACGACGCTGAGGTCAGACAATTAACACCCCTCCAGCAAACTACAGGGCAAGGCAGACAAGACAAAATTTGCATCAAGTAAAGATAGCAAAGGAAAACAGCACCACTACAAGCACACCAAACTAGGTTTTACATTTTCAACAGCCCAAAAACAATTCTAAGTAAAGACAGCAAAGAAATAACAGTACCACTGAAAGCCCACAAATCTAGGTTTAAAACAAAAACAGCAATGAGCAGTTAGTGCACTGAAATGAATCTGGATCCTTCCCTTTTTGGCCTCTTCTGAGAAACCAAAAATCAACTTACTACCTCAGATATGACTTAGCCCCACCTCCAGTTATCACATAGCTGAGGTTAGAGGTCAGACAATTATCACCCCTTCCCCAAACTACAGGGCAAGACAGACAAGACAAGACAAAATTTGCAGCAAGCAAAGACAGCAAAGGAAAACAGCACCACTACAAGCACACCAAACTAGGTTTTAAATTTTCAACAGCCCTAAAACAATTCTAAGTAAAGACAGCAAAGAAATAACAGTATTACTAAAAGCCCACAAATCTAGGTTTAAAACAAAAACAGCAATGATCAGTTACTGCACTGCACTGAAATGAATCTGGATCCTTCCCCTTCTGGCCTCTTCACAATGTGGAATGGGGTTGTTTATAATGTGATTTGGATGGTGAGAAGGGCTGTGTTGTTTTTTTTTGTTGTTGTTGTTACTATTTCCTGAATACAAATAGGCATGGATAATGTCACTATTCATTGTTTGTATGCAACAAATGAGTAGCGCATATTCGTGGTACACAGGAAATACTCTTTTCTTGCACATTCTTTGTGCCCATCTCTGGCTGTGGCCATGTAACTGCTGCATGTTATGCTACAAGTCAGGCCTGTCCCAGTCTTCTGTGGAATATGGGAGGAGGACTAAAGGAGTTATCCCTAATTATTCATATGGTAAACATGCACTGCTTGGTGCTCTACTGGGCATTAATCCCCTAGAGATGCCCAGTTTAGCTGAAAACAGCATGCATATTTTGTTTTTGTTTTTTAAAGCATTCCCCCTTTTCTGATATGATTAGATTTATTACTGCAGTAATGACCTTACAGCCTGTCATTTCCTGTGGATTAATGACCAGCTAGGAGGGTGACCCTTGGTGCATCATTTACCCTCAGCTAGTCATTAATCCATAGGAAATGACAAGCTGTTTAGTCATTATTACTTAATTATTTGGAGAAAAGGATATAAATTCTGATAAATAGGTGGCTTGATTTGAAATTAAAGATGCCCCGTGGTAAACTCAGCTATCTGTGTGAACATTCTGCTCAGTGAGTGAGCCATGGCTCATATTCATGCTACCGCTCTCCCTGAGTATCTCTCATCCAAGTACCTCTCACACCGAGTACCTCTTGTGCCAAGTGCCCCTCCAGTTATGGAATTCTGATGAATTTGTTAACCTAGATGGCACCTTCCAACTGTTGGGAAGGCCCTGAGTGAACCAAAATCCTGCAAAGTTGGACCCTGTTCCAAAATTAGCATCATTTCAAACTACAAGTTTTGTGCAGTTGCTGAAACACCAGCTGATTCCAGATGTTGGCACTGTTGTTTAGGAGATGCAAGACTTTACTCAAAAGCTACAATATTATCAGTGAATAGGACCAAGGTAGGATAGCTCTAATGTTATATGAGACTCCAGGTATGAGGTTTGGGGTGCAAGGACTGCAAAGCGAAGGTCAGTGGTTCTGGCTGCCCAGCCTCATACAGGAGTAACAGACACCTGACGGAAGCCCTAGTAACTGATTATAAATCACTCTAAACCATAAAGTTAGCTAGAGTGAGTAAAGAAAAGGTTTGAGCCTAGGTCCATGGTGCCAAGTGATTGGGTATTGCTCTGTCATGCTGGCTATCCAGGTTCATGCTCTGAGCCTGGATGTCAGCAGTAAAGGATGGTAGGGAGGGAGTTATAAGCATCCTTTGGATGCTTCCCTCCCAGGGGATGGGTTGCTGTGAACCACTCTCATAGCAACTCCCAGTGGTGGCTAGTAGAGAAATTGTTGGAGTGGGTGACCACACATTGAACGTCCCCACCCTCAGGATGCTGCTGCATCCACACACATGTATGGGAGGTTGGTGGGCCCCTGTAAGCAGGAAAAATGCCTGTTCCAGTCATCCAGATGATGGTGGCCTCATCCCTCCATGGCACAGCCCCCATCAGTGCACTGCTCCTGTCCCCCCCATGCCTGTCACCCTGGAGGGCTTAGAAGATCCTGTTACTTCCCTCCCTTGCATCCCACTGGGGAAGGGGCCCACCAGCAGGGATAAGTCGGAACCCTCTGGGACCCAGGTAAGGATGGTGATTCAGGTGGTGGAGGTCAACAATGGGGCTGGACTGGCAGACAGCAGAGACGCTGAGCCTCTTGAAGGAGTTGCAGGCTGGAGGACATAGGAAGGAGTACAAAGAAAGCAAAAAAAGTTTGAAGTATTTTTATTTTTTTCAGCTGCTACTGCAATGGACACCCATTGTTTCAGGCTCTCCACAGGGCACACAGCAGCTGCCTGTTGGACTCATCCTGTGCTGTATGATCTGTCCCCCAGACCTCCAGTACCGCCATCATCAGGTGGATCCAACTCATCCCTGTTGAGGGCCCTCCTTCTACACCCAGGAAGGAAGCACCGATTCAGTCTGCAATGGCTAGAGGTGGATGGCAGCCAGCCTGGTAGTGTGCCTGCTCTACACCAGGAAGGAAGCACCGTATTCAGTCTGCAATGGCTAGAGGTGGGATGGCAGCCAGCCTGGTAGTGTGCCTCATTCTACACCAGGAAGGAAGCACCGTATTCAGTCTGCAATGGCTAGAGGTGGAATGGCAGCCAGCCTGGTAGTGTGGAAGGGACTGCCATGGAGGCTGTCAACAAGGATGCCCAGTGAAACTTTTTTTTCTGTTTTCATAACCCCACTCACCAACTGCTTGCCTACAACTGCAGTGGCATCCTGGGACAGGGATGCTCAGCAGTGTGCGGTCACCCATGTGGTCAAGAATGCCTTTGCAAGGCCACCACCAGAAGCTGCTATTGAAGTAGACCCTAGCTACCCAGCCCACAGGTGGGAAGTGCCTGAAGGACCCCAGGGTCCTTAAAGAACTGAACCTCTGGCTTTCCTGTTTAGCCAATCACTGGAAACAGGGGAGGTACCCAAAGACTGGAGGACAGCAGATGTAGTCCCCTTATACAAAAGTGGGAACAAAGAGGAAGCAGGGAACTACAGACCAGTCAGCCTCACCTCGGTAGTGGGGAAGATCATGGAAGCACTACTGAAGGAGAGATTGGTGGAGCATCTGGTTGTCAATGGACTACAGGACCCAAGGCAGCATGGTTTCACCAGGGGGAGGTCATGTCAGACCAACCTCGTTGAATTTGTTGACTGGGTGACTAGGAGGTGGATCAGGGAGGGCAGTGGACATGGCCTATCTGGACTTCAAGCAAGGCCTTTGACACTGTGCCACATAGAAGACTATTACACAAACTGGGGAATATGGGTGTGGGCAGGACAGTAGTGTGGTGGGTAGGTAACTGGCTGGGTGGCAGGACACAGAGGGTGGTGGTAAATGGCTGTCACTCCACAGAGGGAAGAGTGACCAGTGGAGTACCACAGGGATCAGTGCTGGGACCGGTCCTATTCAACATCTTCATCAGTGACATTACGCAGGACCTAGAAGGCAGAATTTCACTGTTCGTTGATGACACAAAGCTCTGTAACAGAGTAGACACACCAGAGGGTGTAGACAGAATGAGAAGGGACCTGCAGAAACTTGAAGAATTGTCAGGGGTTTGACAGCTGAAATTCAATGCAAAGAAGTGCAAGATAATGCTTATGGGGAACAAAAACCCTGGCACAATATATCAGTTGGGGGGTGAGGATATAGCATGCACCAAGCAGGAAAGGGATCTTGGGGTTATCATCTCTGATGACCTCAAGGTAGGGAAACAGGCGACAAGGCAGCAGGTAAAGAATAGGATGCTGGGATGCATAGGCAGGGGCATCACCAGCAGGAAAAGGGAGGTCATAATTCCACTATACAAGACACTAGTGAGGCCTCACCTGGAGTACAGTGTACAGTTCTGGAGACCATACCTCACGTAAGGACATAGACAGGGTAGAGAAGGTTCAGAGGAGGACAACAAAGATGGTGCATGGATTGCATCACAAGTCCTATGAAGACAGGTTGAAGGAACTGAACATGTACTCCTGGAGGAGAGGAGGGAGAGGGATATGATAGAGACATACAAGTATCTTACCAGGAGGAACAGGGTGCAGGAATACACTATTTTTAAGTGAAAAAGATGTTCCAGGACTAGAGGCATGGGATGAAGTTGGAGGAGGATGATTCAGAGGAAACGTGGAGGAAGAATTTCTTCACAGAACGGGTGGTAGACAAGTGAACACCCTGCCAGAGGAAGTGGTGGGGCTGAAACAATCACGGATTTAAGAATGCATGGGATAGACATAAAGGAATTCTGGAGGTCAGGGGTAAGGCAACAGACTTCTAGGAAAACATAAACTGAACTTACAAGCTCAAATGGGCAGACTGGGTGGGCCATAGGCCCTTATCTGCCAACACTGTCTATGTATCTATGAAGATAATATTTATTGACTCCACTGAAGCACAGCATAGCCACCCACCCTGCAGGAATACTGTGTCTGAAGGCAGTATTTTTTGACTATATTAAAGCAGAGCACTGCCACCCACCCTGTGGGAGGGAAATGTCTGAAGGCAGTAGGCAGTCCACCGATACCTCAGAGGTTGCCCAGATGGAGGAGTGGCTGGACAACAGTGGGCTCAGAGAGAGTTAGGGTGATAAAATATAGGCACATCGCACATCAGGTTCCACTACAAAACTCCTATGCCATCCTGGTGGAGTGGGAATGTCCCACCAAGGCACCAGTATTATTGACTGGCAGGGTGTGGAGGTCCCCCCAAGAGGATACCCCAAGGGGGGATGACAGGGGACCCCAAAGAAGGAAGAAGCAAATCCTGGTGGGGGACTCCATAGTAAAGGGGAAAGAGTTAGGAGTAGCTAGAGATGAGGAGAGAAAGGTTCAGTGCCTTCCCAGTGCCACGGCATGAAGGGATAGAAAGAAGATCCAAAAGCTCTCTAGGCCAGTAGGAAGGGAAAGAGGGAAGGAGAGCGAGACATCATTATCTATCTAGGGACTACAACCATCGTGCAGGATGAGTTCAGGAAGTTGTGGAGGGGTCTTATGCAAGTAGCATGCTCTGTGGCCTTCTCGGAAGTGCTATCTGTCTATGACAGGGGAGAAGACAGAATTCTCCACACCAGGAACTTCAATGAATGGCTGAAGAATTGGTGCAGGGAGGCAGGCTTCAGTTTCACTGGGGGCTGTTGACCCACCTGGTGGGATAAGGGTCTATAGAAGGGTGATGGTCCAGAAGGGAGCCATGGTCCTCAGTGAACAGTTTAAATGCCACATTGGCAAGCATTTAAACTAGCCAAGGTGGGTAGACAGAATAAGGCAGGGAGATATAAACTCCTCCCCCACCAAAGTTCACAAGGTAAGCAATAGGTATCCTGAGGGAGTGAACCCCCCCCCAAAAAAAGAACCAAATAATAGTGAAGTACAAGAGGTAGAAGAAAGTAATGAAAATGTGAAAATAGTGAGGAAACAAGGAGGGCAACTGGGAAAAGGAGGGGGAGGACACATAACCTGGACAGTCATGTGTACAAATGTCAAAATGGGCAAACAAGGTTGCAGACCTAGAGGCCACCATGGTGGAAGCAGATCTGCACTTAGTCACCATTACAGAGACCTGGTGCAATGAAAACCAGAACTGGGAGTGGCCACAACAGGTTATACTCTGTTCAAGAAGCACACGTAGAGAAAAGGGGAGGAGTGGCTCTTTATGTAAGAGACAACATCAAAGCAACAGAAATACAGGGGGAGCAGAGAGGAGTGGAGGTACTGTGTTCACCCTGGATAAAAGAAAAGGGGTAGCTATTCATACAAGAGTGATTTACAGACCTCCAACACCTGGGGAGGGGAGGAAATGATGGAAACAATCCAAAGGATGGCTCACAAGGGAAAGGTTCTACTAGTGGGTGACTTCAAGCTACTGGACGTGGATTGGAGCCTCCCTGCAGTGGCAACAGACAGGAATAGGGACATCCTGGAATCCTTACAAGGGGCATTCCTCAGGCAACTAGTTAAGGAACTCACTCATGAGAGGGCATTACCTGGTACTGACAAACAGGGGCAGTGTTGTTAATGTCTCAGTGGGAGAGAGACCACCAGGGGACCAGTGATCACTGTATGGTGTGGTTTACTCTAAGAAATGAATCAGAATCAAACCACATGAGGACAAGGGTCCAGGACTTCAGGAGGGCTGATTTTAAGAAAATGGGAGAATGCCCCAGGGATGCCCTAGCAGGGTTAAGGAAACTGGGGGGAGTTGAGGAAAAGTGGGCAAAAATAAAAGAGGCATTGAAAAAGCTACAAATCTCTGTGTCAGGGAGGTTAGCAAGGGTACAAGAAAAAGAGGCCACTGTGGTTCTCTAAAGGGGTAGCAGAAAAAGAGCAAAAAAAAAATGGCATTTAGAAGGTATAAAAAAACACTGAAGGAGGAGGATATGGGAGTCACCAGGAGAAACAAAGGGAGACAGGGAAGGCTGTTAGAAGAGA
Organism: Neoceratodus forsteri; assembly: GCA_016271365.2. Classification (NCBI taxonomy): domain Eukaryota; kingdom Metazoa; phylum Chordata; order Ceratodontiformes; family Ceratodontidae; genus Neoceratodus; species Neoceratodus forsteri. The sequence continues at coordinate 31,963,857 of CM028133.1, read as the reverse complement.
AAAAGCACAGACAGAGGAGAGATTTGCCAAATCTGTTAAAAAAGGGGATAGGACATTTTTTAGATACATAAACGAAATGAGAAGGACCAAGGGGGGAATATTAAGGCTAAAAGGGGAAGGAGGGTTTTGTGTGAAAAAAGACCACCAAACAGCAGACATATTGAACAAATACTTCTGTTCAGTATTTATGGAGGAAGGGGTGGGTAATGGACTAGTGATAAAGGACGTGGGTATTAAGGTAGGGAGGTGGGCACTAGTCCTTTTACAGAGGAAAGAGTCCTTGAGGAACTAACACAGCTTAAGGTACACAAGGCAATGGGACAAGACAGAGTGCATCCCAGGTTACTGAGGGAACTCAGGGAGGAGCTGGATGCATCTCTGACAGCCCTGTTCAACCTGTCAGTAGAAACATGGGGTGTACTGGGGGACTGGACCAAGGCAGATGTGGTACCACTCCACAAAAGTGGAAATAGGGAGGAGGCAGAAAATTACAGGTCTGCCAGCCTGATCTTGGTAGTGGGCTAAGTAATAGAATCACTGCTGAAGGAAAGGATTGTGGAATATCTTACCAGTGGTCAACAGGACTTAAGGCAACATGGTTTCACGGGGAGAGTCTTGCCAGACAAACCTAATCAAGTTCTTTGACTGGGTGACCAAGATAGTGGATCAGGTAGGAGTGGTTGATGTAGCCTACCTAGATTTAAGTAAGGCCTTTGACACTGTTCCACATAAAAGACAGGTAAACAAGCTGGGTAGCCTAGGAGTAGGTTATAAGATCATAGAATGGGCAGACAGTTGGCTAGACAATAGCAGTAAGAGGGTGGTGGTTAATGGCATCTGCTTTGGAGAAGGCAAAGTGTCCAGTGATGTGCCACAAGGGTCAGTACTAGGTCTGGTCCTCTTCAATGTCTTTATTTGCAACACTGAAGAAGGGTTGGAAGGGAAAGTGTGCCTTTTCATGGATGACACAAAAATATGCAACAGAGTAGACACACGGGGTCGGGGGATGGAAAGAATGAGGGACAATCAAAAACCTGGAAGAATGGTCATGATTTGGGCAGCAGGGTTTCAATGCAAAAAAGTGAAAATCCATGTACTTGGGGCACAGAAACCTGGGGGCAAAGTACCAACTGGGAGAAGAGGTATTAGCAATCACAAAATAGGAAAAGGACATGGGGGTAATAATTTCTGAAGACCTGAAGGTAGCAAAACAGTGCGACAAGGCAGTGGGGAAGGCTAGCGGGATGCACAGATCTATAGGCATGGGTATCACCTGAAGAAAAAGTAAGGTAATAATACTCCTGTACAGATCACTTTTAAGACCCGACCTCGAATACTGTGTCAAGATTTGGAGGCTCCATCTCCAAAAGGATATAGATAGGGTGGAGGCAATACAAAGGAGGACAACCAAAATGGTGCAAGGCCTGCATAAAAAACTCTATGAGGAAAGACTTTTAAGAATTAAATAATGTACTCCATAGAAGAAAGGAGGGAAAGGGAGAATACGATGGAAACATTCAAATACCTCACAGGTATAAACAAGGTAGAGGAAGGTAGCATTTTCCAAAGAAAATGATACTCGAGGACAAGAGGTCACACTATGAAGCTGGGGGGAGGACTCCATGGAAACATGAAGAAGTACTTCTTCATGGAAAGGGACACTTGAAACAGCCTCCCAGCGGAGGTGGTGGGGGCTAAAATGGTTACAGGATTCAAGAATGTATGGGATAGACACAAGGGTACATTAGAATGGCAAGGGGGGGGTGAAACCAAGAGACTGAGCAGGGTCTATGATGGTACTGAAGGTAGGGAAAATAGAGCAGACTAGCTGGGCCATGAGGTCCTTTTCTGCTGTCAACTTCTGTGTTTTTGTGCTTCAGTTTTTATCGACTCGGTTGAAGCAGAGCACAGCCACCCATCCTGTGGGAGAGATGTGCCTGAAGCCAGTATTTATTGACTCACCTGAAGCAGAATACAGCCACCCACCCACCCTGCAGGAGGTCAGTGAGTGATGGAGAGTCAGAATTTCTCCCTGCCAACCTTCACTCCTGATGTCCTGGGCTCTGAATTTAATTTATTTATTTTATTCTTTGGTAACTGGGTAAGGCCCACTAGGTACAAGTGCCTGCTTTCAGGGGTGACCTGGGAGCACTGGGAGATTAAGTGACTTGCTCAGAGTCACAGTATGCAAGTGGAGGTGTGGGAATCAAACCCATGTCTGTCTGCTGGATAAACTCATTCACAGATTATTACTCTAACCTCTAGGCTATACTGCCAGCCCTCTGAATCTCTCTTCTGGCCTCCTCTCCTAATTTCCTGGGCTCTGAATCTCTCCTGTCAGCCTCCACTCCTGATATCTCCAGCCATTTTGAATCTCTCAGGCTCTAATGAATCTCTCCTTGCCTCACAACCACTCCTGATGTCCCAAGCTCTGAATCTCCCTGCCAACCTCTGTTCCTGATGTGTCAGGCTCCTCTGAATCACTCTCTGCCAGCCCCCAACCCTGATGTCCTGGGCTCCTGTGTATTCTTTCCTGCCGGCCTCTGCTCTTGATGTTCTAGGCTATTCTGAATCTCTCCCTGCCAGCCTCCTCTCCTGACGTCCCAGGCTATCAATCTGTCTCTGCTGGCCTCTACTCCTGATTTTCTAGGCTCTTAATCTCTTCCTGCTGGCCTCTGTTTCTGATGTCTCAGGCTGCACTAAAATTCTCCTCTCCTGAGCTCTGATTCTCCCTCGTCAGCCTCAGTTGCTGATGCCCTAGGCCCTTCTGAATCTCTTCCTGCTAGACTTCACTCCTGATGTGTCAGACTCCTCTGAATCTCTCTCTGCTGGCCTCTTTTCCTGATGTTTCAGGCTCTACTGAGTCCCTCCTTGCCAGCCTCCACTCCTGATGTCCCAAGCTCTGATTCTCCCTGCCAGCCTCAGTTCCTATGTCAGGCTTCTCTGAATCTCTTCCTGCTAGACTCCACTCCTGATGTGTCAGGTTCCCCTGAATCACTCTCTGCCAGCCCCTACTCCTGATGTCCCATGCTCCTGTGTATCCTTTTCTGTTGGCCTATGCTCCTCATGTCCTGGGCTACTCTGAATTTCTCCCTGCTGGCCACCACACCTGATGTCCCTAGCTCTAAAACTCTCCCTATCAGCCTCTGCTCCTGATGTCCCAGGCTGTGAATCTCTCCCTGCCAGCCTCTTCTCCTGATTTCTCAGGCTGTGAATCTCTCTTTGCCAGCCTCTGTTAATAATTTCTCGGCTCTGAATCTCTCTCTGCCAGCCCCTGCTCTGATTTCTCAGGCTCTGAATCTCTCTCCCTGCCAGCCTCTGCTCTCCATGCCAGACTCCAGTGACATAATCGCCAATGTAGCAGTAAGCTAACAGTGCTCTGTGCAGCTATCCTTCTGAATCCATAATAATACATAGATACATAGATACATAGACAGTGTCGGCAGATAAGGGCCTATGGCCCACCCAGTCTGCCCATTTGAGCTTGTAAGTTCAGTTTGTTTTCCTCGAAGTCTGTTGCCCCTTATCCCTGACCTTCAGAATTCCTTTATGTCTATCCCATGCATTCTTAAATCCCGTGATTGTTTCAGCCCCCACCACTTCCTCTGGCAGGCTGTTCCACTTGTCCACCACCCATTCTGTGAAGAAATTCTTTCTCATGTTTCCTCTGAATCGTCCTCTCAACTTCATCCCATGCCCTCTAGTCCTGGAACATCTTTTCACTTAAAAAATAGTGTTTTCCTGCACCCTGTTCCTCCCTGTAAGATACTTGTATGTCTCTAACATATCCCCTCTCTCCCTCCTCTCCTCCAGGGAGTACATGTTCAGTTCCTTCAACCTGTCTTCATAGGACTTGTGATGCAATCCATGCACCATCTTTGTTGTCCTCCTCTGAACCTTCTCTACCCTGTCTATGTCCTTACGTAGGTATGGTCTCCAGAACTGTACACTATACTCCAGGTGAGGCCTCACTAGTGTCTTGTATAGTGGAATTATGACCTCCCTTTTCCTGCTGGTGATGCCCCTGCCTATACATCCCAGCATCCTATTTGCTTTACCTGCTGCCTTGTCACACTGTTTCCCTACCTTGAGGTCATCAGAGATGATAACCCCAAGATCCCTTTCCTGCTTGGTGCATGCTATATCCTCACCCCCAACTGATATATTGTGCCAGGGTTTTGTGCCCCATATGCATTATCTTGCACTTCTTTGCATTGAATTTCAACTGCCAAACCTCTGACCATTCTTCAAGTTTCTGCAGGTCGCTTCTCATTCTGTCTACACCCTCTGGTGTGTCTACTCTGTTACAGAGCTTTGTGTCATCAGCCGAACAGTGAAATTCTGCCTTCTAGGTCCTGAGCAATGTCACTGATGAAGATGTTGAATAGGACCGGTCCCAGCACTGATCCCTGTGGTACCCCACTGGTCACTCTTCCCTCTGTGGAGTGACAGCCATTTACCACCACCCTCTGTGTCCTGCCATCCAGCCAGTTACCTACCCACCACACTACTGTCTTGCCCACACCCATATTCCCCAGTTTGTGTAATAGTCTTCTATGTGGCACAGTGTCAAAGGCCTTGCTGAAGTCCAGATAGGTCATGTCCACTGCCCTCCCCTGATCCACCTCCCTAGTCACCCAGTCAAAAAATTCAACGTGGTTGGTCTGACATGACCTCCCCCTGGTGAAACCATGCTGCCTTGGGTCCTGTAGTCCATTGACAACCAGATGTTCCACCAATCTCTCCTTCAGTAGTGCTTCCATGATCTTCCCCACTACCGAGGTGAGGCTGACTGGTCTGTAGTTCCCTGCTTCCTCTTTGTTCCCACTTTTGTATAAGGGGACTACATCTGCTGTCCTCCAGTCTTTGGGTACCTCCCCTGTTTCCAGTGATCGGCTAAACAGGATAGCAAGAGGTTCAGCCACCACCTCTCTTAGTTCTTTAGGACCCTGGGGTGCACCCCATCTGGCCCCATTGCTTTATCAACTCTTATTACTTCCAGTTCCTTCAGGACCCTTTCTTGTGTAAAGGGACTTGTGTCCATTTCTGCACCATTCTCACCCCTTGTACTCCCTTCAGACCCATTACCCTCCTCTTCCTCAGTAAAGACTGAGCAGAAATACCTGTTCAATATGTCAGCTTTACTGTTGTCATCCTCCACGCGCCCCCATCCTCCCCTTCAGTCTCACTATCCTCCCTTGTCTTTCTTTTTTCACTTATGTACCTGTAAAGGTTTTGTTCCTCACCCACTGATTTTGCAATGTGTTCTTCTGTCTGTGCTTTGGCTTCCTCATTGACCTCCCTGCCCCTTTGCTCTCCTGGTACTTCTCCCTATCCCTCTGCCTGTGTCTTTTGTATTGCCTGAATGCAATCGCTTTTGGCTTTCACTTTCTTTGCTACCTCTTTGAAAATCCATAATGGTCTCTCTTCCTTTTCCTCTTGCTAACCTGCTTAATGCATAATTCTGTTGTTCTTGTAATCCCCATTTTAAATACTGCCCACTGTTCCTCGACCCCTGATTCCTGTCCCATTCCCTAATGCCTCTTTCAAGTATCTCCCATTTTCCCAAAGTCTGCCCCCAAAATCCAGGATACTTGTTTTGTGTGGTTTGGTTCTGCTCTTTCTGTGATTTCAAACCACAATGACTGGTGGTCACTGTTTCCCAGGTGCTCCCCACTGTTACCCCATCACACTGTCCCTGTTTGTGACACAAGGTCCAGTATTGCCTTCTGCCGAGTTGGTTCCATGACCAGTTGCTTGAGGAAGGCACCCTGAAGGAGTCCAGGATAAATCTGCTCCTAGTTGATGCTGCTGCTGGGATGTTCCAGTCCACATCTGGAATATTGAAGTCTCCAACCAGTACTACCTCACCCTTGTCTGCCATCCTTTGGATGGCTAGCATCAGCTCCCTATCTGTTTCTTCCTCCTGGGCTGGTGGTCTATAGACCACACCTGTGCAGATGGCTGTCCCCATTTTCCTTTGCCCTTTTTTTGCTCCCTCTCTCTGCCTGGCTGGCCCCCATCTGCAGTGTCCTCCCCAACTCTGTCACCCACTGCTTCTGGGACTTATTGTTACCTATGTGTTACAGTGCCCCACAGATTACCCTCTGTGGCAGAGCTCCCCAAGGTTCCCCAAGCCTCGGGCAGAGTTTAGCTCTGATGCACTCCACAAGGAAGCCCAGTGGGTAGTGCAAGGCCTGCAGTAGGATGCTGTGTGATATTGCCTCAGCCATCACAGTTTCCTCCAGTGTTCTGAGTTCCACCCCTCCCTTGGTGGTTCAGGAGTGTGGGCCCCTTCCCAGGTGCTTCAGGAGTGTGGGCCCCTTCCCAGGTGCTTCAAGAGTGTGGGCCCCTTCCCAGGTGCTTCAGGGGTGTGGGCTGCAGTGACATGAGAATGCATGCATGCTCACATGGCGACCAGGAAGCACCCATCCACCCATGTGGGCTCCACTTGCACTGCCATCTATGGTCACACAGTTGGCAGTAGCACAGCAGAACTCACACTCTTCCCTCCCCAAGGAAGGACAGTGGGTAGTGCAAGGCCTGCAGTAGGATGCTGTGTGATATTGCCTCAGCCATCACAGTTTCCTCTGGTGTTCTGAGTCCCCCCCCAGGGTGCTTCAGTGGTGTGGGCTGCAGTGACATGAGAATGGATGCATGCTCACATGGCAACCAGGAAGCACCCATCCACCCATGTGGGCTCCACTTGCACTGCCATCTATGGTCACACAGTTGGCAGTAGCACAGCAGAACTCACACCCTTCCCTCCCCAAGGAAGGACAGTGTCCTCGGGGGATACTCAATCCTTCTCCTCCTCCTGGCTAGCTCCCAATAATGCAAGATCACTCAGAATCCCTGGTCGGTAGTGTCACGAGCAGTAGTGCTACCATTGCATTGACAGGCTGGCCCAAAATTCCTCCTTCTAATTGAAGGAGAAAAGGAAAAATACCCTGTACCTAAACTCTGTGCATGTCAGGATGAAAATGTTAGGCAGAATGATAAAGGAAGACCATCTAGCAAAAATAACACTTTGATACTGCTCTAGCAGCATGGCATCCTCTGTAACTGGTGGCCTCTGACCTGGACCCTGAGAAGGTATCCTTCACAGTGATGTCAAAGACTTCAGTTTTGTTTGTTTGTTAGTTTATTCACTGTTTATCCTCCTGTCACTCCTGGCTGACCCTCCTTCCCATTGACCAACCCAGCCCTGCCACCCAGCTTCTCCCTGACGCTACAATCCCAAGTCCCGTACGGCTTTTCCCCAGTGAGAGTGGGGTGGGGAGTCCCTAGACCCGCTCTTCCTGGATTCGGTTCTTTTGCAGGTGCCTGGTTCACCAGTGTGGAGCCTGCTGAGGGTCAGTGATCATCTCACCAACCAGAGCAGTTTCTGACTTTCTCCCTTTTTCCTTCTGTGCCATATGTCCCTCCTTGTATGGACACCAGCATCAGGATGCAGTCCGTGATGTGAGCATACGATGGCACACCCACATTGCACTCAGTAGTCCATGATGTGAGCATGCGATGGCACACCCACATGGCACTCAGCGCATTGAGTCTCCCTCTCTGTGTCTCACGTGCTCTAACACCTGCATGTCTGCAGTTGGCAGTATTGTAGGTGGACATGGCACTCTTCCCCCAAGAGGAGGTGAGCATCCCCTGAGACCCGACCAGTCCCTGATGACCCTGACTCATTCCCAAACCTGAGTCACCGGCGTTGCGAATAGTAGCCCTCTAGACTTTAGTAATGCAGATAAGAATTAGAAAATGGACTTGAAACATACAGCATGCCGATTGGCTGCAAACCATGATTCAGGCACGCATGTATTTTTCAATACAGCCTGGTAAAAAATGAATACAAAGTCAGGGTGCCCCATTACTTGGGGTATCCTGGGGCTACCCTGAATTTTAAAACTAGCTAGCCACCATTTTTTCTCTTGCTTAGCAAATGAGTTGGCAGCTGGCCAAGCCCCCATCTCTCTTACTTTAAATGAAATAAATTATGTACGCATTGAATGGAGAATTTATTTTTCCCCTTTTAAGCATAGTCACGATAGTTCGTGATACCAGCAGTGTCGCGCTATTCCCCCGGTTGCCTTGCTCATTTCCTGGCTCAGAAACAATCACAAAACAAAGTGGATTCACTGCATAAAGAAATGTTTTTTCTTTATTTTTAGAATGCCGACAGCAGAGTCGTGACTGTTAGAGGCATCAGCATAATAAAAAAGACATATATATATATATATATATATATGTAGTATATTATAAGGGAGAGGGGCATGTGGGCAGTGGTGCAATGCACTGGCTGTGGGGCAGCAGTTTTCCGGGAGACATTCTGGAAACTGCGTTGCTGCCCTATTTGCAGGCAACTGTCAGCTCTGAGGGAGGAGGTTGCCCACTTCCAGGCTGAACTAGCAAGGACTAAGGAGGCCTCCCCCTTCCAAAGAGCACCACTGCCACAACCACTGCCTCAGAGGTTGCCAAGTATGAAGAGCAGTTGGACCACAGTGGGTTCTGGGAGGATGCAGATGGTGGACCAGAGGTGAAGCCCCCTAGTTGTACCTCTACACAAATCATATGCCATTCTGGCAGAGCAAGGTTCCTCTATGATGGCACCCTCAGTTGAGACCCAGAAGAAAGCTGAGGACATCCATAAGGGAGACCCATGAAAGGGTAGCAAGGGACACCACAGGGGAAGGAAACAGATTCTGATAGGGGACTCTATTGTTAGGGGGTAAACCTGGGAAAGGGAGAGGAGAAGGCAGTAAGGTGTCTGCCTGGTGCCATGGCTTGGAGGGACAGGAAGCGAATCCTCAGGATTGCAGAAGCAGCATCACAGGAGAGGGAACTAGATATCATAGTCCAGCTTGGGACAAATGACCTAGCTAGGCATGGGATCAGTGCAGTGCAGAATGAATTTGTGGAGTTGGGGAGGGGCCTCAGATGGGTAGCAAGCATGGTAACCTTCTCAGAGGTGCTACAAGTCCATGGCAGGAGTGAGGTTAGGGTACTGCACACCATGCAGTTTAATGAATGGTTGCAAAACTGGTGCAGAGCACAGGGCTTTGACTTCATTGGGGACTGGGGGGCCACCTGGAGAGATAAAGGTCTATTCTGGCATGATGTTCTGCATCTGTCCAGGAAGGGAAACACACTCCTAGGTGACAGGTTTAAATGCTTCCTTGGCAAGCTTTTAAACTAGCCAAGGGGGAAGGTGCTGATAAAAGGCAGGAAATTTCAAGCCTCCCCCCACAAAACATGGCAGGTAGGATGGTAAACACTGAGGTACAGAGCTCAAAACAGGGCAGGGCAGTGGTAAATGGAAAAATAGACAAGGGCAATAAGAGCAGGGATGGGTAAAAAAGGATAAAGCCAACATTAAATGGAGGGCAATGAGTACCAATGCCCATAGTCTGGGAAACAAGCTTCCTGAGCTAGTAGCCCTGATGGAAGATGAACAGTTGGATATTGTGGCGAAGTCACGGAAACATGGTACACCGAGAACCATGACTGGGATGTCAACATACCGGGGTACACAATCTACAGAAGGGACAGGGAAGGTAAAAGAGGAGGTGGAGTAGCTCTATACATAAGGGAAGGGATCAAAGCTACAGGACTAAAAAGTAAAGGTGGAGGACAAGAGGCACTCTGGGTCACCTTGGAGACAGGGAATGGCATCACAATCCGCACAGGGGTTGTAGACAGACCCCCGTCTCAAGGGGAGGAAATGGACAACAAAATGATAGAGGACATTCTCAAAATGGCTGAAAAAGGGGAGATACTGTTGATGGGGGACCTGAATATGCCAGATGTTAACTGGATAACAGGTACTGCAGCCACATACAAGAGCAGGGTCATTCTCAATGCCCTGCAGGGGGCAGGCCTTAGACAGCTTGTGTTGGAATGCACTCGGGAGGGAGCAATATTAGAACTGGTACTCTCAAATGGAGAGAGGATCACAAATTTAGAAGTCAGTAGACATCTGGGAACAAGCAACCACTGCACAGTGTGCTTCACAATGAGCACAACCATGGAGATAAGCCATACAAAAACAAGGATACTGGACTTTAGAAGAGCTGACTTTGGCAAAATGGGTGAATACCTGAAAAATGCACTAGCAAATGACTAAAGAGGAGGGGTGGAAGAACAATGGAGAAAAATCAAAACTGCCATCATAGAGGCAACAAGCCTTTGTGTGAAGCAAATAAAGAAAACAAAGCGGAGTAAAAAAACCACTATGGTTTTCAAACGAGGTGGCAGGGAAGGTTAAGGAGAAAAGGCTGCATTCAAAAAGTATAAGGAATCACAGAAGGAGCATGATAGGGAACTGTATCAATTAAAGCAGAAAGAAGTGGGGAAGACAGTCAGACTAGCAAAGGCCCAAACTGAAGAAAAAATAGCCAACTCAGTTAAGAAGGGGGGTAAAACCTTTTATAGGTACATTAGGGAGCATAGAAAGGTTAAGGTAGGGATAGTGAAGATTAATAAAGGAGAGGGGAGGTGGGCAGAGGGAGACAGTGAAAAGGCAGAGATACTGAATGAATACTTTTGCTCAGTATTCACAAAAGAAGATGAGGAGGAGTTACCTAAAACAGACAATAGAAGCACTCTGGGTATGGAGGTTGACACCAGTCCATTCACAGAAGAAAGAGTCCTGAAAGAACTCCTAAAACTCAAGGTGGACAAAGCAATGGGGCCTGACGGGATTCACCCCAGAATCCTAAAAGAACTAAGGTAGGACCTAGTGACACCACTGACCACGCTTTTTAACAGATCATGGCAGGATGGGGCGGTACCTGAGGACTGGAGGAGGGCAGATGTGATTCCCCTTCACAAAAGTGGGAGCAAGGCAGAAGCGGGAAACTACAGACCTGTAAGTTTGACCTCAGTGGTAGGGAAAATGATGGAATCACTTCTGAAAGAAAGAATTGTTGAGTACCTAGAGGCAGCAGGGCACAGGACCCAAAGCAGCATGGATTTACAGCAGGAAGGTCATGTCAGATGAATCTAATTGATTTCTTCGACTGGGTGACCAAAGTAATAGACCAGGGAGGGGCTGTGGATATGGCCTACCTAGACTTTAGCAAGGCATTTGACACAGTCCCACACAAAGATTAATAACTGTTAGCCAGCCTGAGAGTGGGTCCCAGGGTGGTAGCCTGGGTAGCAAACTGGCTGCACAACAGGACAGAAGGTAATAGTGAATGGAACACATTCAAGAAAGGGGGTTACTAGTGGAGTACCTCAGGGCTCAGTACTGGGTCCAGTCCTCTTAACATCTTTATAGGTGACATTGCAGAGGGTCTGAGGGAAAGGTATGCCTCTTTGCAGATGACACAAAGATCTGTAACAGAGTTGATACACAAGGGGGTAGAAAAGATGAGAAGGGTCTTGGCAAGGTTGGAGGAATCGCCAGACATGTGACAACTTAGATTCAATACAAAGAAGTGCAAGTAATGACCTGGGAAACAAAACCAGGAGAAGAGTCACAATAGCAGGGAGGTACTAACAACAACAAAATGGAAAGGGACCTGGGGTAGTCATATCAGATGACCTAAAGGTGGGTAAGCAATGTGAAAAGTCAGTAAGGAGAGCTAGGGGATACTGGGATGCATAGGAAGGGCATCACAAGTAGAAAAGGAAGTGGTTATCCCTCTGTACAGACAGTTGGTGAGACCCCATCTGGAGTACTGCGTGCAGTTTTGGAGACCTCATCTATGCAAGGACATAGACAGGATGGAAGCAGTCCAGAAGAGGGCAACTATAATGGTGCAGGGTCTGCAGCAGAAGCCATATGAAGAGAGACTGAGAGAGCTTAATATGTATATCCTTGATGAAAGGAGGGACGGGGGGACATGATAGAAACGTTCAAGTACCTCAAGGGAATCAACAAAGTCCAGGAGGGTAGCATCTTTCAGAAAAAGAGATGTGTAAGAACAAGGGGGCACAATTTAAAGATAGAGTGGGGACGACTCAGGGGTAATGTGAGGACATTTTTTTTCACAGAGAGAGTGGTGGATACATGGAACAGCCTTCCTGAGGAGGTCGTTGGGTCTAAAACAGTGGGGGAATTCAAACATGCATGGGACAGACACAAGGCAATTATAGTTGGGGGTTGGTTAACTAGAATCTGCAGCTTATCCAGTAGGTAGGGAAATGGGCAGACTGGGTGGGCCAAGTGGTCCTTATCTGCCGTCAAAGTCTATGTTTCTATGTTACTCCCAAGTCTGCCCTGCCCTTTTCTCTGCTGCGAAACAGCACTCCCACCAAAAAATGAGACTCCATTTAAAAAAAAGAAAAATCTAAGCTATTACTTCGTTACTTCCATTCCTGCCCACACACAGATGTCCTTCCTGATCCTGGTACAGTCCTTGCACTGTCCATAAATGTAGCACACCTGTGTGTGTGTGTGTGTGTGTGTGTGTGTGTGTAACATGAAAGTCTTTGCAAGACAGCAACTGAGAGCAATGGTCTCTCTCCATGAGTGTGTGTTTTGGGGAGGGAGGAGGAACGCCTCTTCAGACAATCAACTGTGAAAGACTGCAATGCCCTCTACTGGTAAATGTACCAGTGGAGGGACTATTTTACAAAAAAAATAAAACCGTCACAAACAAATGTACAATTCAGTGTGCTTACACAACTGGATAAGATATGTGATGATGCTTATGTAACTTGATTTGCTTTTGTGGCTTTCCACCTCTCAATCTGTGGGATATACCACCCTGTAGGGGTACGACGCAAGGAACCCTAGAGGAGGGTTCCCCCCCTACAGGTGCTGGAAATGAATGCGTCAACTAAAGGTAGGTTAGGAAGAAGCCCAAAAAGAATATCTAAAGATGTCATTCCAAAGAGGCGAGATGAAGAATGAATTCTGTGAAGAAGGGTTAACTTCCTAAGAGAGAGGGGAAAGCCGGGCCACCATCCGCCTTCATCCAACAGCAGAACCTAACTAACCAACGAGAAGAAAACACTAACTTTAATTAATATTATGACCATTGGCACAGAGGAGAGGGAAAAACCCCTTTGAGAAGGAAACCTCTGGGGATCCAAGACCTAGGTCACCTTCCCTCCAGGCTGACAATGTTTGATTTGAGGACATATGTTAGTAAAGAGAATAGTTCATAGATCAGGGATATGAGTAGGTTAAAGAGAAGGATATGATTAGGGAAGATGATGAAACAGGGGAAAACCCCAAAAGAAGGTACAGATGGAAAGAACATGAGGCAGTGATGCAGACAGAATATGAGAATTGCCTCAGGAGGGCGGCTCTGAGGAGAGGAATGTATCCAGATGCGGTTTGAGAATGATGAAGACTGACGAAGATGATGATAGCTGCGGCAGCGCAGCAGATTCAAAGAGGCAGTAAAGGAGACGCTGATAGGAATGTTCGAGGAAGCGATGTAAAACAGAGTATTGATGAGCGACTGAAGACCAGAGTCATGAACCTGGAGATATAGGGAATTGAAGGAAAGCCGTGAAGGCTGGAACAGTGAAAGTGAGGCATGAAATGGATCATGATATGAAATGGATGAGGTACGATAAAGGAAGGAAGTCAAGAAGGCTGATACAGGTAGAGGCGAGGTACAGACTGAATGATGTACGATACTGGAGTAAAGGCAGAGGAGTCGAGGATAGGGATGCTCAAAGGAATGCACACGTTGAGCAGAGGAGATGAGGAGGACACTGAGCAAGTTAAGTAGATGGAACGATGAGTTCAGCATGTTACCGAGGAAGAGGAATGGGAGAACAATGAGGTCAGCAGGGTGCTGAAGATGAGGAAAGGAGGAAGGAAAGGGAATAAGCGCTGATAAAAAGACAAAGGATTGTAGGGAGGTCGTGCAAAGCCGGGATAGGTGCAGACTGGACTAGAGAAAATTCTTGATGGCTGGGATGAGCAATATGGGAGGGGATGAGAAGCATACCGATAGAGTGATAGAGATAGATAAGCAGGTCGATACAAGGTATTGTGGACGAGAAAGGGGCAAGCCCGAATGCAGGACTACGAGGCAATAGGAAGCAAAATTAGGAAATGAGGCAGCAGGGCAGCAGAACCCCAAAAGAGGCACCCGAGCTGAAGGTAATCCGTTCATTAGCCAAGTAGTCAGGGAGTCCCACATGATGGGCAATAAGTGCCGAAGCATGCTCAACAGGCATAAGAAAACACCACTGGACGGGATGCTGAGGTCAGAAACAGCAAGACAAGCACCGGAGCAATGGTGGTAGGTTTACCTGGAAATCAATTCCTACCAGAGTAAAGAGTGCAGAGAGGGCGAGGGGGCCCAGCATCAAAGAAACGCCACTGGGACAGAATGAGCACCCTTCGCAGCAGGATCAGCAGCAGCTAGAAATAAAAATAGAAGCCCTCACAGGAAGAAGGGACCAGCTAAAATAGATGGGTACTGTCATGGAAAAGCTTGCAAGTCCCCTGTTCGATACTGTAGCTAGATACAATAAGCAACTGAAACCACTAATGTAAAAACACAAGATCAAGAAGACTTGGGGGGGGGGGAGACTGCAAGTGTCTGTGAGTTCCGGAAATAGTGGACAGGACAGAATCCCAACGCTTTTCTTTTTCTCAGCGTGAAAGATGAATACAATCAAATGGGAAATATCCTGAAGAAGCTATTACTCCTGATAGATGCCAGCGGGTGCCCCAGCTGTTGAGACTGAGACAATCAGCATCATGGGCAGTGTCACAGACAGGTGCTATGAAACCCATAGATTGCAGGAAAAAGAAGAAATCTGAGGAGAAGTCAGAACAGATGACGAACAGACTTTTGAAAACATTAAATGCTACGGCAAGTTTGGAGCAACCACAGTGCCAGTCCCAGAAAGAGCATATCCAAACCCAGAGTGGTAACATGCTGAGGGAGAGCGAGGGAACCCAAGATGTTGCGGGGTCGGTGGCAGGAAAGAAGAGCAGCCGACGAGCACTATGAGGGAAGACCACTACCAAAAGTAGGCATCCCTAGCGTCGAAGGCCAATATCACCTGATCGGCAGGAAGCTGAGCCCGCCAAAGGAGGCAGGAAGGGCGAGATGGACTGAGAGAGAAACAGGGCGAAGCATGGAGCACAGCACTGATGCTCGAGGGTGACTTCACATTCAAGCACTAGAGGAAACAGCGAGAGGCTTATATGAGAGAAAGCTCAGAAAGATAAAACAGATTCCAAGAAGCATGGGAAGAGAAGAGCGGGTAGAGGAAGGAGTGGGGAGAACAGAGAAGAGAGGGATGGGACCGAACAATGCAAATAGCAGTGGGGTACAGCTGAGCAGAGGAGCAGCAGGGAAAACAAACAAGTGCAGAGGAAAAAAACTGGGTCGAGTCCTGGGGGGAGCAGACAGGGAAGGACAAGAGGAGGATGATGAAGAATGAGGTGTGGCGGTGTCTCCAGCCATGCGAAAAAGAATCCTGAGGAGGCCCAGGATGTTGGGACCTTTTCCAAGCGAGTGGGGGTGACATTGTTGCTCCATCCATTAAACACAGCTTAAAGCCTCCATTGATTTGTATTTTCTTGCAATTTTTGACGTTAATCTAGTGCGCGATGCTTAAGGAACATTTTGGGAGAGTAGCACACTTTGGGTGTGCCTCTCCTGCAATCAGTCTCCGTTGAGCAGGCGTGGCGGTCCTGCACCAATGGGTGCGAGAGCTCTGTGCGACAGCAGTGGTCTTCTGCTTCAAAAAACCACCGCTGTGATACCGAGCACCGCGTCCACGCCCTCCCTCGCATCATTAGCTCCCCCGCCACGCCCCCAAAGCTTTTGGTTCCACGCTGGGAGCCCACCCCAGCGTGGCAAATGTTGTTTGCCAATGGGGTTGCCCAACCTCGTCAGCTCCACGGCCCAGGGTTGAGCGTTTTCTGCCACGCTGGGAGCCCACCCCAGCGTGGCAAACGTCCGTTTTTGCTGACGGGGTGCCCAATCCCCGTCAGCTCTCGGCCCCAGCGTAGTTTGCCGATGGGGGTGTCAATCCCTGGCTGGCTCGCCCCCAGTCATCTTCTGCCATGCTGGGAGCCTACCCAGCGTGGCAACGCTTTCCACGTAGTCCTGTTTTTTAAACCTGTAAAGAAAAAAACGGTCCCACCTAGTCTCCCAGTCCCACCTCCCACAACCGCACTCAACCCCTGCACTTTTAGCCTCCCCACCCCCCACCCATACTTACCTCCGGGCTCGGCGTGATGATCTTGGTGGACGAGAACAAGTCTGCACTCTTCAAAAGCCGACCTGCGAACTGAGGAAATAATACCGGTAAGCTGATATCAGTTAGATAGGGTTTCAACTTTATTGCATATCTCTAGGCATTTTTGGAATATTTGCACCAAATTTTCAACATGGGGTTTTGGGACACCTTCCATGAATGATGTCACTGTCATGGCATTATTCGGGCCCAGGTGATTTCTGCAGTCATCGTGTAGTCACGGGCGTGAAATCACCTCCTTCAGGCCTAATAACGCCATGACAGTGACATCATTCAAGAGAAGGGTCCCAAACCCCATGTTGAAAATCTGGTGCAAAAATTCCAAAATTACTGTTTTAGCGTGGTTGCGCGGTTCTCATGAGGCTCATAAGTTCGCGATTTTCAATATTTTCACTCCAGATTTTCAACATTGCCATTTTACCACACCTCCTTATGAGCAGTACAGCTGTCATTTTTCATATCCTGCCCAAAACATGTTTCCGCCCATCTAGTGCACAATGGCGCAGTCAGTGTGCAAAATCAATGTATGGACACAGTAAGAAATCACAGTGACACTGTTCATTGCAGAGGTTTTAAAATGCCAATGTTGAAAATTTGGTGAAAATTCCTAACAATGACTGTTTCTGACGTGCATTGCTGTTCCCCACGCACGTCAGAGGTTTACAAATCTTCATATTTCCACCCAGATTTTCAACATTGCCATTTTACCAATACTCTCATGCGAGCAGTACAGCTGTCATTTTTCACATCCTGCCAAAAGTGTTTCGCCTTATGTAGCGCACAATGGGGTAACAAAAGGTCATGCTGAAAATTTATTGTGCAAATACCAGCAATCGCACAGGGCATTAGGGTAAAGCACCATACATGCAAAACACCACTGCAAATACCTGCAAGCGAACGTTTGGCATTGACAAATGCTTGCTATTTGTTGCATAAAAATGCCACATGTAGCTAATTTTCTAAGTGCAATAATACCCTCCAGGGTGGGCGGTATGGGAAATACCAGACCATCCAGGGGCTATAAAGCCTGATGCTGCAATGTCCCTGGGCGGTCCAGTATTGCTCAATACCACCATATTGCTTACATGTCAGCTCTAAACTAAGTAAGCTTGAATAAATGATCAGCTTATCACAATGAGGCATAGTAATTACAGGAAAAAATCTCCAAGAGAGAACAGAGTCTCAGCTCTACGGCCACCCAGATCAACATGCACAAGTCAGCTTTACTCCACTTCTACTGTTGGGACTGGGAAATTGCAGAGAAGTTTAAAGATTTGGAATCCTTGTTCAGGTGAAACCTACAAATCTACAGACTGGCAGAAGACACAGAACAAGAGGATATGGAAAATTTCCTAACCTCCTTCCTCACAAAACTGTTAAACATTCCCACAGACATGGACCGAGGAACTGAGTATTCACACCAGGTGCTTGCACTCAATCTGAAGGGCCAAAACAGCAAACCCTGCTCAGCAATCCTCCGTTACATTTCACTTAGAGTCACAGAGTATAAGGAGCAGAAAAGGCCCAAAAGCAGCTCCTTTAGGATAGGGTATAATAATTCAGGTTTCCCCCAGTAACAATATTATTATCCAACTTTCTTTTAAAGGTATCTCTGTTAATTACAAACTCAGGATGTTCAACCTTTGCAAGGCATGGGCCAAACAGGAGGTAGCCTTCGGGGACACCAAACTTATTCTGATCATGATTTTGCTCCGGAACTAAAGTACAAGAGACATAAGTTCCTGAAGGTGTTACAGAGTCTAGAACATAAAAACATAGGAGAAGCCAACAGAAGGGAGACTTACGCCCATCTAGCCTTTCCACATGTAATTACCGGGTGATACTAACAAGCCCTCACGTCTGTAGATACCTATCCAGTTTGTCTTTAACTGGGTGACACTAGCAAGCCCTCAGGTCTGTAGATACCTATCCAGTTCGTCTTTAACTGGGTGACACTAGCAAGCCCTCAGGTCTGTAGATACCTATCCAGTTCGTCTTTAACTGGGTGACACTAGCAAGTCCTCAGGTCTGTAGATACCTATCCAGTTCGTCTTTAACTGGGTGACACTAGCAAGCCCTCAGGTCTGTAGATACCTATCCAGTTCGTCTTTAACTGGGTGACACTAGCAAGCCCTCAGGTCTGTAGATACCTATCCAGTTCGTCTTTAACTGGGTGACCCTAGCAAGCCTCAGGTCTGTAGATACCTATCCAGTTCGTCTTTAACTGTGACCCTAGCAAGCCCTCAGGTCTGTAGATACCTATCCAGTTCGTCTTTAACTGGGTGACCCTAGCAAGCCCTCAGGTCTGTAGATACCTATCCAGTTCGTCTTTAACTGGGTGACCCTAGCAAGCCCTCAGGTCTGTAGATACCTATCCAGTTCGTCTTTAACTGGGTGACCCTAGCAAGCCCTCAGGTCTGTAGACACCCATCCAGTGTCTGTCTTTAACTGGGTGACCTTAGCAAGCCCCTCAGGTCTGTAGACACTCATCCAGTTCGTCTTTAACTGGGTGACCCTAGCAAGCCCTCAGGTCTGTAGACACCTATCCAGTTCGTCTTTAACTGGGTGACACTAGCAAGTCCTCAGGTCTGTAGACACCTATCCAGTTCGTCTTTAACTGGGTGACCCTAGCAAGCCCTCAGGTCTGTAGACTACCTATTTAGTCTTTAACTGGGTGACCTAGCAAGCCCTCAGGTCTGTAGACACCTATCCAGTTCGTCTTTAACTGGGTGACACTAGCAAGCCCTCAGGTCTGTAGACACCTATCCAGTTCGTCTTTAACTGGGTGACACTAGCAAGCCCTCAGGTCTGTAGACACCTATCCAGTTCGTCTTTAACTGGGTGACACTAGCAAGCCCTCAGGTCTGTAGACACCTATCCAGTTCGTCTTTAACTGGGTGACACTAGCAAGCCCTCAGGTATGTAGACACCTATCCAGTTCGTCTTTAACTGGGTGACACTAGCAAGCCCTCAGGTCTGTAGACACCTATCCAGTTCGTCTTTAACTGGGTGACACTAGCAAGCCCTCAGGTCTGTAGACACCTATCCAGTTCGTCTTTAACTGGGTGACACTAACAAGCCCTCAGGTCTGTAGACACCTATCCAGTTTGTCTTTAAATGTTGCTAAACCTGAACTGTATACAACTTCCTTTGTAAAGCATTCCAGTGAATTACCACCCTTTGTGTGAACCAATTCTTCCTTTTAGTTGTCCTGAAATGTTCCCCCTTGATCTGAAGTTTTTGCCCCCTTGTATCTCTACTACTGACCCTCAGTTCAATTCCTAGGCATTGCCTGAAGTCATTGTTTTTAAGAGACTTAAAAGCTGTGATTGGCTCATCTTTCGTTTGGCTCCTCTCCAAGGATACAAGACCCACTGTACACAGCCCAGTATTACAGTCCATACGTGTTTCAGGCCAGTCACCTTTTTTGTAGTTTTCCTTTGTACCCCTCCAGTCTTAGAGTATTCCCCACATCTTGGGGAGCCCAGAACTGCCTGCAATACTCCAAGTGAGGTCTCACCAGGGACCTAAAAATATGCAAAACAACATTTCTGTCCCTACTCGTAATGTTCCTCCAGACACATCCCAAGATTTTATTGCATTTTGCAACAATCTTGTTACAGTATTTATTGGGCCTGAGGTCTGTTGACACCAGCAACCTCAGGCCCTTTTCACTATCTATGGATCTTCGAGTGTGATTTCCAAGGGTACACCTCACCCTTTTATTTTTCTTCCCAAAGTGAATCACCACCCACTTTTCCAGATTGAACCTCATCTTTATATCCATGAGTATAAATTATTTAATTTATCTTGTAAATCTTTAATTTGTTCACTGGTTTCTACTAAATTACTTATTTTAGTGTCATCCATGGACTTGCACATCCACCTTCTTGTCATGGTATTGATACCAGTAACATAAACGTTAAATAAAGTAGGTTCCAACACTGAACTCTGAGGAACCCCACTCGTCACAGCCCTCTGCTCAGAGTTGACTCCATTTATCCTGACAACTTGTGACCTTTCTTTTAACCATTCCTTAATCCGTGTTATAATTCTGATGTCTACATTGTTGTCCTGTAAGCATTTAAATAGTTCAGCATGGGGAACTGTATCAAAAACCATGGCAAAATCCAAGTAAACCACATTGACCTGCCTCCCTTTGTCCAGAGCCTTGCTCACTTTTCTAAGAAGCTAATCAGATTTCTCTGGCATTAACTGTCACTTCTGAAGTCATGCTGATTTTTGTCCTACAAACCCTTCAGAGTCAGGTGATGTTCCATAAATGTTCTTCGTAATGCCTCCATGATGACACAGCATTAATATGAAGCTAACTGTCCTATAGTTTTGCCTTGCTGTCCTTCTTAAAATTGGCACAGCAATGGCTCTCCTCCAAGCATGTGGCACCTCCCCCAGATGTAAGGATTTCCTACAAGAGCTCGCTAAGCTCAGGATGGACAAGGCAATGGGACCTGATGGCATACATCCCAGCGTACTTAAGGAGCTAAGGGTGGAACTAGCAGAACCATTAGCAGAACTGTTTAGTGAGTCTCTGAGCACAGGAGAGGTCCCAGAAGACTGGAAAAGGACTCATGTGATCCTGCTCCACATGTGTGGTAGCAGAGAGGAGGCAGGGAACTACAGACCAGTCAGTCTTATCTCAGTAGTGGGCAAGATTATGGAGGCACTCCTTAAGGAAAGGATAGTGCAACACCTGCAATCCATAGGGGCACAGGAACCAAAACAGCATGGGTTTACAACAGGAAGGTCCTGTCAAACTAATCTCATAGATTTCTTTGACTGGGTAACCAGAGTGGTGGACCAAGGGGGAGCAGTTGATGTCGCCTACCTTGACTTCAGCAAAGCTTTCACACTGTTCCACATAGAAGATTGATAAATAAGCTGGGTAGGCTCGGTGTCTGAAGTTGGTCAACTTGGTGGCAAACTGGTTGACGGGCAGAAAACAGAGAGTGGTGGTAAATGGTATACAATCAGAAGAGATGCAGGTTACAAGTGGGGTACCTCAGGGATCAGTCCAGGGCCAGTCCTCTTCAATATCTTCATTAGTGACATTACAGATGGACTAGAGGGTAAGGCTTTGTCTTGCAGATGACACCAAGATCTGCAACAGAGTAGATGATCCACATGGGGTGGGCAGAATGAGAAGAGATCTGGATAACTAGCAAAATGGTTAAAAGAGTGGCAACTGGGATTTAATGCAAAGAAGTGCAAGATCATGCACATAGGGAAGAGAAACCCTGGAGCCACCTATAGACTGGGAGGGGAGTTCCTGGCAGTCACAAAGGAAGAAAGAGACTTGTGCATCATCATCACCGATGACCTGAAATCATCCAAGCAGACCTCTAAAGCAGTAGGTAAGGCTTAGGGGGTGTTAGGGTGTATTAGTAGGGGTATCACAAGTCGTAAGAGGGAGGTAATAATCCCTCTTTACAAGACACTGGTTAGGCTCCATCTGGAGTACTGCATGCAGTACTGGAGGCCACACCTGCACAAGGACATTAACCAAATTGAGGCAGTCCAGAGAAGGGCAACCAAAATGGTGAAGGGACTGCATCAGAAGACATATGAGGACAGATTAATGGAGCTCAACATGTATACCTTTGAGCAAAGGAGGGAGAGAGGTGATATGATCGAAACATTCAAACACCTTAAGGGCATTAACAAGGTGAAAGAGTCTAACATGTTAAAATATAAGAAAAATAGCAGGCAAGAGGACACAGCATGAGATTAGAGGGAGGCCGATTAAGGAGGAATGAGAGGAAATTATTTTTCACAGAAAGAGTGGTGGATGCATGGAACGGCCTACCTCAGGAAATGGTGGCTATGAATACAGTGCAGGACTTCAAACAGGCATGGGATAGGCATAAGGGAGCAACACAGATGAGTATGAATAGATAGGCCACTGACAGAGTAAAGGCCGATGGCACATTTATAAGGTAGAAAAAGAAATGGGCAGACTGGATGGGCCTTGCGGTCCTTATCTGCCATCAACCTCTATGTTTCTAAAAACTTCTGTTATTGGTTCAGATAACTCTAGGGCCAGTTTTTGTAAAATCATAGCATGTAAGTTATCAGGCCCCTGGGATTACCTTGTATTCAGACATTTCAGGGCATGTCATGCATACCTCAGAAATCTCTAGTGAACTATTAATTGAAGCATCACTAATCTGTGTATTAACTGTATCTATGCGGGATTCTTGGAATACTGCTGCAAAGTAATTATTTAAATATTCTGCCACTGTCCTGTCATCTATAATAGTTACATTAACCTCTTTGACTGGTCCAGCCATCCTGTTTTTCCCTCTCTTGTTCCTAACGTATGGCAAAACATTTTTGGATTGGACCCTGAGTTCTTGACTACATCTTTTTCTGTCTCTTTCTTGGTCAACCTAATAAGCGATTTGTATTCTTTTGCATGATTAGTATATTCTTCCCAGTGTTCTTTGAATACAGACACTTTTGCTCTCCTGAATAACTTTATTTTCCTTCTTACTTCATTCAACACTTTCCTATTCACCCAAATTGGTTTAATCCCATTTTTTGTATATTTATTTCCCTTCAGGTACCCATCTTTTCACCAGCTTCTTAATTTTCCTGATCAATATGTCCCACATAGTGTTCACATTGGAGTTACCAAATTCCACCTTCCATTTCCAGACCCATAAGTGTTCCCTTATTTGATTAACTTTAGCCTAGTTATAACACTTTATAGTGGAACATCTTCTGACTTTCATGGTTTGTCTCTCAGTGCTGAAGGAGACCATCTGATGGTTGTAATCCCCTAGTGGCTCTGTGGTGTGACAATTATCAGTTATGTCACCCTTGCAACTAAGGACAACATCCAGTATGTTGTTTCCCCTAGTAGATGCCCTTGCGTATTGCTCTAAGGTCAGACAGTTAATATTAGTAGCCAATTTATTATTCTGAGCACTGCCCCCACCAATTGCATCCCAGCTGATCCCTGGCATATATAAGTGTCCCATGAGAACTATATTACATCTTTCCATAACCTTTTCAATAGCTTCAATTAGCTCACTGTCCACTTCATCTGCTTGGGTCACGGGTCTATAGCAAATGCTTGAGAGAACAAGCATTTGTCAATGCCGAATGTTGTCTCGCTGGCATTGACATTGGCAGTGCAGGACTTAGAGATGCATAATAGGAATGGCAGTGAAGTATGGAACCGATGCCAACCTCACCCCACCCTGCAGAATCTGAAAGGCCTTGAGGTGTGCCTTTGTGTTATCGGCCACAATGCTCATACCATTTCACCTCACCCTACCCTGTAGACACTGACAAATGTTGTGGTGTGCTTTGGGGTCTTTGGGCCTTATACTTACCCAGTTCCATAAGGAAATATGCTTAGGAGGGTGCAGTATAGAAGAATGCCCTTAGTGACCACAACCCCATTTTCTTTTTTTTTTATTTAATACACTTTAATTCCAATGTCACATTACAATGAAATTAAAACCATTGACAAGGCCATGGTGAAACATTATACACTTCAACAGTCTGCTATTCCAAAGGCCTACACTATGGGAGTGGACATTGAATCCTTTACTATTAATGTCATCAGAAAAAAAGAACAACTAACTACCCCCTAACTCTTCCCTTCCCCCAATGTAATTCTGCCAGTAGAAAGAACCACATAACTCCTCTGCATAAAAGACCATTCCGCAGTAATATTCTAATTTTTCCAAACCATTGGGACTGCCTCCAGGGGGCCCCATTTTACATTATATGAATACACCCTATTACACATCTTAGCTATATGTAACTCTAATTGTAGTGCACGCAAAACCTCTTTATGCCATTCAATAATTGAGGGTGTAAACTCATCTATCCAGTGTCGTAAAATTATCACTTTGGCTGCAGCTGCAATGATAGCTATGTATGCTTTCTTCTGTTTGCTCATTTCCTTACAGAAATGATTAATCAAACAGATCTCAGATGTAAAGTAAGGATCAAGCTCAAGGAAAGAGGTTAGCGAATTCTGAATTGCGCCCCACAATGGTTGAATTTTGGAACATTCCCATAACATATGGAGTAGGTCCCCATTATCTGCTTTACATCTGTTACATCGAGGGGATGCAAGCTGACCTATTTTATCTAATTTAACAGGTGCATAATATAAGTTGTGCATAATGTTAAACTGTTGCGACTTGTATCTGTCCTGCTTTACATCTGTTACATCGAGGGGATGCAAGCTGACCTATTTTATGTAATTTAACAGGTGCATAATATAAGTTGTGCATAATGTTAAACTGTTGCGACTTGTATCTGTCCTGCTTTACATCTGTTACATCGAGGGGATGCAAGCTGACCTATTTTATGTAATTTAACAGGTGCATAATATAAGTTGTGTATAATGTTAAACTGTTGCGACTTGGATCTGTCCTGCTTTAGGTCTGTTACGTCGAGGAGATGCAAGCTTACCTATTTTATGTAATTTAACAGGTGCATAATATAAGTTGTGTATAATGTTAAACTGCTGCGACTTGTATCGGTCCTGCTTTAGGTCTGTTACGTCGAGGAGATGCAAGCTTACCTATTTTATGTAGTTTAACAGGTGTATAATATAAGTTGTGCATAATGTTAAACTGCAGCAACTTGTATCGGTCCTGCTTTACATCTGTTACATCGAGGGGATGCAAGCTTACCTATTTTATGTAATTTAACACGTGCATAATATAAGTTGTGCATAATGTTCAACTGTTGCAACTTAATAGCTGTCCTGCTTTACATCTGTTACATCGAAGGGATGCAAGCTTACCTGTTTTATGTAGTTTAACAGGTCTATAATATAAGTTGTGCATAACGTTAAACTGCTGCAACTTGTATCGGTCCTGCTTTACATCTGTTACATCGAAGGGATGCAAGCTTACCTATTTTATGTAATTAAACAGGTGTATAACATAAGTTGTGCATAACGTTAAACTGTTGCAACTTGCATCGGTCCTGCTTTACACCTGTTACATCGAGGGGATGCAAGCTTACCTATTTTACAAAATTTAACGGCTGTATAATATAAGTTCTGCACAATGGTAAACTGTTGCAACTTGTATCTGTCCTGCTTTACATCTGTTACATCGAGGGGATGCAAGCTTACATATTTTATGCAGTTTAACGGGTGCATAATATAAGTTGTGCGTAATGTTAAACTGCTGCGACTTGTATCTGTCCTGCTTTACATCTGTTAGATCGAGGGGATGCAAGCTTACCTATTTCATGTAGTTTAACAGGTGCATAATACAAGTTGTGCATAATGTTAAACTGCTGCGACTTGTATTGGTCCTGCTTTACATCTGATAGATCGAGGGGATGCAAGCTTACCTATTTTATGCAGTATAACGGGTGCATAATATAAGTTGTGCGTAATGTTAAACTGCTGCGACTTGTATCTGTCCTGCTTTACATCTGTTGGATCGAGGGGATGCAAGTTACCTATTTTATGTAGTTTAACAGGTGCATAATACAAGTTGTGCATAATGTTAAACTGCTGCAACTTGTATCTGTCCTGCTTTACATCTGTTACATCGAGGGGATGCAACCTAACCTATTTTATGTAGTTTAACAGTTGCATAATACAAGTTGTGCATAACGTTAAACTGCTGCGACTTGTATTGGTCCTGCTTTACATCTGTTAGATCGAGGGGATGCAAGCTTACCTATTTTATGTAGTTTAAAAGGTGCATAATATAAGATGTGCGTAATGTTAAACTGCTGCAACTTGTATCGGTCCTGCTTTACATCTGTTAGATCGAGGGGATGCAAGCTTACCTATTTTATGCAGTTTAACGGTACATAATATAAGTTGTGCGTAATGTTAAACTGCTGCGACTTGTATCTGTCCAGCTTTACATCTGTTGGATCGAGGGGATGCAAGCTTACCTATTTTATGTAGTTTAACAGGTGCATAATACAAGTTGTGCATAATGTTAAACTGCTGCAACTTGTATCTGTCCTGCTTTACATCTGTTACATCGAGGGGATGCAAGCTTACCTATTTTATGTAGTTTAACAGGTGCATAATATAAGTTGTGCATAATGTTAAACTGCTGCAACTTGTATTGGTCCTGCTTTACATCTGTTAGATCGAGGGGATGTAAGCTTAGCTATTTTATGTAGTTTAAAAGGTGCATAATATAAGTTGTGTATAATGTTAAACTGTTGCGACTTGGATCTGTCCTGCTTTAGGTCTGTTACGTCGAGGAGATGCAAGCTTACCTATTTTATGTAATTTAACAGGTGCATAATATAAGTTGTGTATAATGTTAAACTGCTGCGACTTGTATCGGTCCTGCTTTAGGTCTGTTACGTCGAGGAGATGCAAGCTTACCTATTTTATGTAGTTTAACAGGTGTATAATATAAGTTGTGCATAATGTTAAACTGCAGCAACTTGTATCGGTCCTGCTTTACATCTGTTACATCGAGGGGATGCAAGCTTACCTAATTTATGTAGTTTAACAGGTGTATAATATAAGTTGTGCACAACGTTAAACTGTTGCAACTTCTATCTGTCCAGCTTAACATCTGTTATATTGCAGGGATGCAAGCTTACCTAATTTATGTAATTTAATGGGTGTATAACATAACTTGTGCGTTAAGTTAAACTGTTGTGACTTGTATCTGTCCTGCTTTACATCTGTTACATCGAGGGGATGCAAGCTTACCTATTTTATGCAGTTTAAAGGGTGCATAATATAAGTTGTACGGAATGTAAAACTGTAGCGACGTGCATCTGTCCTGCTTTGCATCTGTTACATCGAGGGGATGCAAGTTAACCTATTTTATGCAATTTAACAGGTGCATAAAATAAGCTTTGCATAATGTTAAACTGCGACGCCTCGTATCTGTCCTGCTTAACATCTGTTAGATCGAGGGGATGCATGCTTACCTATTTTATGTAGTTTAACAGGTGCATAATATTAGTTGTGCATAATGTTAAACTGCTGTGACTTGTATCGGTCCTGCTTTACGTCTGTTAGATCGAGGGGATGCAATCTTACCTATTTCATGTAATTTAACAGGTGCATAATATAAGTTGTGAATAATGTTAAACTGCTGCGACTTGTATCGGTCCTGCTTTACATCTGTTAGATCAAGGGGATGCCAGCTTACCTATTATACGTAGTTCAACAGGTGCATAATATAAGTTGTGCATAATGTTAAAGTGCTGCGACTTTTATCTGTCCTGCCTTACTTCTGTTAGATCGAGGGGGTGCCAGCTTACCTATTTTATGTAATTCAACAGGTGCATAATACAAGTTGTGCATAATGTTAAAGTGCTGCGACTTGTATCGGTCCTGCTTTACATCTGTTAGATCGAGGGGATGCAAGCTTACCTATTTTATGTAATTTAACAAGTGCATAATATAAGTTGTACATAATGTTAAAGTGCTGCGACTTGTATCTGTCCTGCTTTACATCTGTTAGATCAAGGGGATGCCAGCTTACCTATTATACGTAGTTCAACAGGTGCATAATATAAGTTGTGCATAATGTTAAAGTGCTGCTACTTGTATCTGTCCAGCTTTACATCTGTTAGATCGAGGGGATGCAAGCTTACCTATTTTATGTAGTTTAACAGGTGCATAATATAAGTTGTGCATAACGTTAAACTGTAGCAGCTACTATCTGTCCAGCTTTACATCTGTTAGATCGAGGGGATGCAAGCTTACCTAATTTATATAGTTTAACAGGTGCATAATATAAGTTGTGCATAACGTTAAACTGTTGCGACTTCTATTTGTCCAGCTTTACATTTGTTAGATTGACGGGGTGCAAGCTTGAATAATTTATGTAATTTAACAGGTGCATAATATAAGTTATGCACAACGTTAAACTGCTGCAACTTGAATCGGTCCTGCTTTAGGTCTGTTAGATTGAGGGGATGCAAGCTTACCTATTTCATGTAATTTAACAGGTGCATAATATAAGTTGTGCATAATGTTAAACTGCTGCAACTTGTATCGGTCCTGCTTTACATCTGTTACATAGAGGGGATGCAAGCTTACCTATTTTATGCAATTTAACGGGTGCATAATATAAGTTGTGCGTAATGTTAAACAGTTGCGACTTGTATCTGTCCTGCCTTACATCTGTTAGAGTGAGTGGATGCAAACTTACCTGTTTTATGTAATTTAACAGGTGCATTACATATGTTGTGCATAATGTTAAACTGCTGCAACTTGTAGCTGCCCTGCTGTATGTCTGTTAGATCGAGGGGATGCAAGCTTACCTATTTAATGTCGTTTAACAGGTGCATAATATAAGTTATGCGTAATGTTAAACTGCTGCAACTTGTATCGGTCCTGCTTTACGTCTGTTAGATCGAGGGGATGCAAGCTTACCTATTTTATGTAGTTTAACAGGCGCATAATATAAGTTGTGAATAATGTTAAACTGCTGCTACTTATATCGGTCCTGCTTTACGTCTGTTAGATCGAGGGGATGCAAGCTTACCTATTTTATGTAGTTTAACAGTTGCATAATATAAGTTGTGCATAATGTAAAACTGCTGCGACACGTATCGGTCCTGCTTTACATCTGTTACATCGAGGGGATGCAAGCTTACCTATTTTATGCAATTTAACGGGTGCATAATATATGTTGTGCGCAATGTTAAACAGTTGCGACTTGTATCTGTCCTGCTTTACATCTGTTACATCGAGGGGATGCAACCTTACATATTTTATGTAGTTTAACAGGTGCATAACAAAATGTTGTGCATAATGTTAAACTTCTGCAACATGTATTGGTCCTGCTTTACATCTGTTAGATCGAGGGGATGCAAGCTTGCCTAATTTATGTAATTTAACAGGTGCATAATATAAGTTGTGCATAACGTTAAACTGCTGCGACTTGTATCTGTCCAGCTTTACATCTGTTAGATCGAGGGGATGCAAGCTTACCTAATTTATGTAATTTAACAGGTGCATAATATAAGTTGTGCATAATATTAAACTGCTGAGACTTGTATCTGTCCTGCTTTACATCTGTTATATGGAGGGGATGCAAGCTTACCTATTTTATGTAATTTAACGGGTGTATAACATAAGTTGTGCATAATGTTAAACTGTTGCGACTTGTATCTGTCCTGCTTTACATCTGTTAGAGTGAGTGGATGCGAACTTACCTGTTTTATGTAATTTAACAGGTGCATGACATAAGTTGTGCATAATTTTAAACTGCTGCAACTTGTATCTGTCCTGCTTTACATCTGTTAGATCGAGGGGATGCAAGCTTACCTATTTTATGAAGTTTAACAGGTGCATAATATAAGTTGTGCGTAATGTTAAACTGCTGCAACTTCTATCGCTCCTGCTGTATGTCTGTTAGATTGAGGGGATGCAAGTTTACCCATTTTATGTAGTTTAACAGGTGCATAATATAAGTTGTGCGTAATGTTAAACTGCTGCAACTTGTATCGGTCCTGCTTTACGTCTGTTAGATCGAGGGGATGCAAGCTTACCTATTTTAAGAAGTTTAACTGGTGCATAATATAAGTTGTGAATAATGTTAAACTGCTGCACCTTATATCGGTCCTGCTTTACGTCTGTCAGATCGAGGGGATGCAAGCTTACCTATTATATGTAGTTTAACAGGAGCATAATATAAGTTGTGCATAATGTTAAACTGCTGCAACTTGTATCGGTCCTGCTTTACATCTGTTAGATCGAGGGGATGCAAGCTTACCTATTTTATGTTATTTAACAGGTGCATAATATAAGTTGTGCATAATGTTAAACTGTTGCGACTTGTATCTGTCCTGCTTTAGGTCTGTTACGTAGAGGAGATGCAAGCTTACCTATTTTATGTAATTTAACAGGTGCATAATATAAGTTGTGTAAAATGTTAAACTGCTGCGACTTGTATCGGTCCTGCATTAGGTCTGTTACGTCGAGGAGATGCAAGCTTACCTATTTTATCTAGTTTAACAGGTGTATAATATAAGTTGTGCATAATGTTAAACTGCAGCAACTTGTATCGGTCCTGCTTTACATCTGTTACATCGAGGGGATGCAAACTTACCTATTTTATGTCATTTAACACGTG
The DNA here is from genome assembly GCA_016271365.2 of Neoceratodus forsteri. Classification (NCBI taxonomy): domain Eukaryota; kingdom Metazoa; phylum Chordata; order Ceratodontiformes; family Ceratodontidae; genus Neoceratodus; species Neoceratodus forsteri. Next base: position 31,933,585 of record CM028133.1, on the reverse strand, counting down.
CATAATATAAGTTGGGCATAATGTTCAACTGTTGCAACTTATATCTGTCCTGCTTTACATCTGTTACATCGAAGGGATGCAAGCTTACCTGTTTTATGTAGTTTAACAGGTCTATAATATAAGTTGTGCATAACGTTAAACTGCTGCAACTTGTATCGGTCCTGCTTTACATATGTTACATCGAAGGGATGCAAGCTTACCTATTTTATGTAATTAAACAGGTGTATAACATAAGTTGTGCATGACGTTAAACTGATGCAACTTGCATCGGTCCTGCTTTACACCTGTTACATCGAGGGGATGCAAGCTTACCAATTTTACGTAATTTCACGGGTGTATAATATAAGTTCTGCACAATGGTAAACTGTTGCAACTTGTATCTGTCCTGCTTTACATCTGTTACATCGAAGGGATGCAAGCTTACCTATTTTATGTAATTTAACAGGTGCATAATATAAGTTGTGCATAATGTTAAACTGATGCAACTTGAATTGGTCCTGCTTTAGGTCTGTTACATCGAGGGGATGCAAGATTACCTATTTTATGTAATTTAACAGGTGCATAATATAAGTTGTGCATAATGTTAAACTGCTGCAACTTGAATAGGTCCTGCTTTAGGTCTCTTAGATTGAGGAGATGCAAGCTTACCTATTTCATGTAATTTAACAGGTGCATAATATAAGTTGTGCATAATGTTAAACTGCTGCAACTTGTATCGGTCCTGCTTTACATCTGTTACATAGAGGGGATGCAAGCTTACCTATTTTACGTAATTTAACAGGTGTATAATATAAGTTCTGCATAATGGTAAACTGTTGCAACTTGTATCTGTCCAGCTTTACATCTGTTACATCGAGGGGATGCAAGCTTACCTATTTTATGTAGTTTAACGGGTGCATAATATAAGTTGTGCGTAATGTTAAACAGCTGCGACTTGTATCGGTCCTGCTTTTCATTTGTTAGTTCGAGGGGATTCAAGCTTACCTATTTTATGCAATTTACCGGGTGCATAATATAAGTTGTGCTTAATGTTAAACTGTTGTGACTTCTATCTGTCCTGCTTTACATCTGTTACATCGAGGGGATGCAAGCTTACCTATTTTATGCAGTTTAACGGGTGCATAATATAAGTTGTGCGTAATGTTAAACTGCTGCGACTTGTATCTGTCCTGCTTTACATCTGTTAGATCGAGGGGATGCAAGTTTACCTATTTTATGTAGTTTAACAGGTGCATAACACAAGTTGTGCATAATGTTAAACTGCTGCGACTTGTATGTGTCCAGCTTTACATCTGTTAGATCGAGGGGATGCAAGCTTACCTATTTTATGTAATTTAACAGGTGCATAATATAAGTTGTGCATAATGTTAACTGTTGCGACTTGTATTTGTCCTGCTTTACATCTGTTAGATCGAGGGATGCAAGCTACCTATTTTATGTAATTTAACGGGTGCATAATATAGTTGTGCAAATGTTAAACTGCTGAGACTTGTATCTGTCCTGCTTTACATCTGTTACATCGAGGGATGCAAGCTACCTATTTTATGTAATTTAACGGGTGTATAATATAAGTTGTGCATAATGTTAAACTGCTGCGACTTGTATCTGTCCTGCTTTACTATCTGTTAGATCGAGGGATGCAAGCTTACCTATTTTATGTAATTTAACAGGTGCATACATAAGTTGTGCATAATGTTAAACTGCTGCAACTTGTATCTGTCCTGCTTTACATCTGTTAGATCGGGGATGCAAGCTACCTATTTTATGTAGTTTAACAGGTGCATAATATAAGTTGTGCGTAATGTTAAACTGCTGCAACTTGTATCTGTCCTGCTTTATATCTGTTAGATCGAGGATGCAAGTTTACCTATTTTATGTAGTTTAACAGGTGATAATATAAGTTGTGCGTAATGTTAAACTGCTGCGACTTGTATCTGTCCTGCTTTACATCTGTTAGATCGAGGGATGCAAGCTTACTCTATTTTGTAATTTAACAGTGCATAATATAAGTTGTGCATAATGTTAAACTGTTGCGACTTGTATCTGTCCTGCTTTACATCTGTTACATGAGGGATGCAAGCTACCTATTTTATGTAATTTAACAGGTGTAATATAAGTTGTGCATAATGTTAAACTGTTGCGACTTGTATCTGTCCTGCTTTACATCTGTTACATCGAGGGGATGCAAGCTACCTATTTTATGTAATTTAACAGGTGCATAATATAAGTTGTGCATAATGTTAAACTGTGTGACTTGTATCTGTCCGCTTTACATCTGTTACATCGAGGATGCAAGCTTACCTATTTTATGTAATTTAACAGGTGCATAATATAAGTTGTGATAATGTTAAACTGCTGCGACTTGTATCTGTCCTGCTTTACATCTGTTACATCAGGGATGCAAGCTACCTATTTTATGTAGTTTAACAGGTGCATAATATAAGTTGTGCATAATGTTAAACTGCTGCGACTTGTATCTGTCCTGCTTTACATCTGTTACATCGAGGGATGCAAGCTTACCTATTTTATGTAGTTTAACAGGTGCATAATATAAGTTGTGCATAATGTTAAACTGCTGCAACTTGTATCTGTCCTGCTTACATCTGTTAATCGAGGGGATGCAAGCTACCTATTTTATGTAATTTAACAGGTGCATAATATAAGTTGTGCTAAGTTAAACTGTTGCGACTTGTATCTGTCCTGCTTTACATCTGTTACATCGAGGGGATGCAAGCTTACCTATTTTATGCAGTTTAATGGGTGCATAATATAAGTTGTACGGAATGTAAAACTGCAGCGACTTGTATCTGTCCTGCTTTGCATCTGTTACATCGAGGGGATGCAATCTTACCTATTTTATATAATTTAACAGGTGCATAATACAAGTTGTGCATAATGTTAAACTGCTGTGACTTGTATCTGTCCTGCTTTACAACTGTTAGATCGAGGGGATGCAAGCTTACCTATTTTATGTAATTTAAGAGGTGCATAATATAAGTTGTGCATAATGTTAAACTGCGACTTGTATCTGTCCTGCTTACATCTGTTAGATCGAGGGATGCAGCTTACCTATTTTATGTAATTTAACAGGTGCATAATAAGTTGTGCATAATGTTAAACTGCTGCGACTTGTATGTCCTGCTTTACATCTGTTAGATCGAGGGGATGCAAGCTTACCTATTTTATGTAATTTAACAGGTGCATAATATAAGTTGTGCATAATGTTAAAGTGCTGCGACTTGTATCTGTCCTGCTTTACATCTGTTAGATCGAGGGGATGCAAGCTTTCTATTTTATGTAATTTAACAGGTGCATAATATAAGTTGTGCATAATGTTAAAGTGCTGCGACTTGTATCTGTCCTGCTTTACATCTGTTAGATCGAGGGGATGCCAGCTTACCTATTTTATGTAGTTTAACAGGTGCATAATATAAGTTGTGCATAATGTTAAAGTGCTGCGACTTGTATCTGTCCTGCTTTACATCTGTTAGATCGAGGGGATGCCAGCTTACCTATTTTATGTAGTTTAACAGGTGCATAATATAAGTTGTGCATAATGTTAAAGTGCTGCGACTTGTATCTGTCCTGCTTTACATCTGTTAGATCGAGGGATGCAAGCTTACCTATTTTATGTAGTTTAACAGGTGCATAATATAAGTTGTGCATAATGTTAAACTGCTGCGACTTGTATCTGTCCTGCTTTACATCTGTTAGATCGAGAGGATGCAAGCTTACCTATTTTATGTAGTTTAACAGGTGCATAATATAAGTTGTGCATAATGTTAAACTGCTGCGACTTGTATCTGTCCTGCTTTACATCTGTTAGATCGAGGGGATGCAAGCTTACCTATTTTATGTAGTTTAACAGGTGCATAATATAAGTTGTGCATAACGTTAAACTGTTGCGACTTCTATTTGTCCAGCTCTACATTTGTTAGATTGAGGGGGTGCAAGCTAGCCTAATTTATGTAATTTAACTGGTGCATAATATAAGTTGTACATAATGTTAAACTGCTGCGACTTGTATCTGTCCTCCTTTACAGCTGATCGATCGAGGGGATGCAAGCTTACCTATTTTATGTAATTTAACAGGTGCATAATATAAGTTGTGCATAATGTTAAACTGCTGCGACTTGTATCTGTCCTGCTTTACATCGGTTACATCTAGGGGATGCAAGCTTACCTATTTAATGCAGTTTAACAGGTGCATAATATAAGCTGTGCATAATGTTAAACCTGTTGAGACTTGTATCTGTCCAACTTTACATCTGTTACATCGAGTTGATGCAAGCTTACCTATTTAATGTAGTTTAACAGGTGCATAATATAAGTTGTGCATAATGTTAAAGTGCTCCGACTTGTATCTGTCCTGCTTTACATCTGTTAGATCGAGGGGATGCAAGCTTACCTATTTCATGTAGTTTAACAGGTGCATAATATAAGTTGTGCATAATGTTAAAGTGCTGCGACTTGTATCTGTCTTGCTTTACATCTGTTAGATCGAGGGGATGCAAGCTTACCTATTTCATGTAGTTTAACAGGAGCATGATATAAGTTGTGCATAATGTTAAAGTGCTGCGACTTGTATCTGTCCTGCTTTACAACTGTTAGATCAAGGGGATGCATGCTTACCTATTTTATGTAATTTAACAGGTGCATAATATAAGTTGTTCATAAAGTTAAACTGCTGCGACTTGTATCTGTCCTGTTTTACGTCTGTTAGAACGAGGGGACGCAAGCTTACCTACTTTATGTAATTTACCGGGTGCATAATATAAGTTGTGCATAACGTTAAACTGTTGCGACTTGTATCTCACCTGCTTTACATCTGTTACATCGAGGGGATGCAAGCTTACCAATTTTATGTAATTTAACGGGTGCATAATACAAGTTGTGCGTAATGTTATAATGCAGCGACTTGTATCTGTCCGGCTTTACATCTGTTACATAGAGGGGATGCAAGCTTACCTATTTTATGTAGTTGAACAGGTGTGTAATATAAGTTGTGCATAATGTAAAACTGCTGCGACTTGAATCTGTCCTGCTTTACGTCTGTTAGATCGAGGGGACGCAAGCTTACCTTTTTTATGTAGTTTAACAGGTGCATAATATAAGTTGTGCATAAAGTTAAACTGCTGCGACTTGAATCTGTCCTGCTTTACGTCTATTAGTTCGAGGGGTCCCAAGCTTACCTATTTTCTGTAGTTTAACAGGTGCATAATATAAGTTGTGCGTAACGTTAAACCGTTGCGACTTCTATCTGTCCAGCTTTACATCTCTTAGATCGAGGAGATGCAAGCTTACCTATTTTATGTAGTTTAACAGGTGCATAATATAAGTGGTGCATAACGTTAAAGTGCTGCGACTTGTATCTGTCCAGCTTTACATCTGTTACATAGAGGGGATGCAAGCTTACCTATTTTATGTAGTTTAACAGGTGCATAATATAAGTTGTGCATAATGTTAAAGTGCTGCGACTTGTATCTGTCCAGCTTTACATCTGTTAGATGGAGGGGATGCAAGCTTACCTATTTTATGTAGTTTAACAGCTGCATAATATAAGTTGTGCGTAAAGTTAAACTGCTGTGACTGGTAACTGTCCAGCTTTACATCTGTTAGATCGAGGGGATGCAAGCTTTCCTATTTTATGCAGTTTAACAGCTGCATAATATAAGTTGGGCGTAATGTTAAACTGTTGCGATTTATATCTGTCCAGCTTTACATCTGTTAGATCGAGGAGATGCAAGCTTACCTATTTTATGTAATTTAACGGGTGCATAATATAACTTGTGCATAATGTTAAACTGCTGCGACTTGTATCTGTCCTGTTTTACATCGGTTACATCGAGGGGGATGCAAGCTTACCTATTTAATGCAGTTTAATAGGTGCATAATATATGCTGTGCGTAATGTTAAACCTGTTGCGACTTGTATCTGTCCAACTTTACATCAGTTACATCGAGTTTATGCAACCTTACCTATTTAATGTAGTTTAACAGGTGCATAATATAAGTTGTGCATAATGTTAAAGTGCTGCGACTTGTATCTGTCCTGCTTTACATCTGTCAGATCGAGGGCATGCAAGCTTACCTATTTCAAGTAGTTTAACAGGTGCATGATATAAGTTGTGCATAATGTTAAACTGCTGCGACCTGTATCTGTCCTGCTTTACAACTGTTAGATCAAGGGGATGCATGCTTACCTATTTTATGTAATTTAACAGGTGCATAATATAAGTTGTGCATAAAGTTAAACTGCTGCAACTTGTATCTGTCCTGTTTTACGTCTGTTAGATTGAGGGGTACACAAGCTTACCTATTTCATGTAGTTTTACAGGTGCATAATATAAGTTGTGCATAAAGTTAAAAGTTAAACTGCTGTGACTTGTATCTGTCCTGCTTTACGTCTGTTAGATCGAAGAGACGCAAGCTTACCTATTTTATGCAGTTTAACAGGTGCATAATATAAGTTGTGCATAAAGTTAAACTGCTGCGACTTGTATCTGTCCTGCTTTACATCTGTTAGATCGAGGTGATGCAAGCTTTCCTATTTTATGCAGTTTACCAGGGGCATAATATAAGTTGTGCGTAACGTTAAACTGCTGTGATTTATATCTGTCCAGCTTTACATCTGTTACATGGAGGGGATGCAAGCTTACCTATTTTATGCAGTTTAACAGGTGCATAATATAAGTTGAGCGTAACGTTAAACTGTTGCGACTTGTATCTGTCCAGCTTTACATCTGTTAGATCGAGGGGATGCAATCTTACCTATTTTATGCAGTTTAACAGGTGCATAATATAAGTTATGCATAATGTTAAAGTGCTGCGACTTGTATCTGTCCTCCATTACATCTGTTAGATCGAGGGGAAGCAAGCTAACCTATTTTATGTAATTTAACGGGTGCATAATATAAGTTGTGCATAATGTTAAAGTGCTGCGACTTGTTTCTGACCTGCTTTACATCTGATACATCGAGGGGATGCAAGCTTACCTATTTTATGTAATTTAACGGGTGCATAATATAAGTTGTGCATAATGTTAAACTGTTGCGACTTGTATCTCTCCTGCTTTACATCTGTTACATCGAGGGGATGCAAGCTTACCTATTTTATGTAATTTAACGGGTGCATAATACAAGTTGTGCATAATGTTAAAATGCAGCGACTTGTATCCGTCCGGCTTTACATCTGTTACATAGAGGGGATGCAAGCTTACCTATTTTATGTAGTTTAACAGGTGTGTAATATAAGTTGTGCATAATATAAAACTACTGTGACTTGTATCTGTCCTGCTTTACGTCTCTTAGCTCGAGGGGACGCAAGCTTACCTATTTTATCTAGTTTAACAGGTGCGTTATATAAGTTGTGCATAATGTTAAACTGCTGTGACTTGTACCTGTCCTGCTTTCTGTCTGTTACATTGAGGGGATGCAAGCTTACTTATTTTATGTAATTTAACGGCTGTAAAATATAAGTTGTGCGTAATGTTAAACTGCTGCGACTTGTATCGGTCATGCTTTACGTCTGTTAGATCGAGGGGAAGCAAGCTTACCTATTTTATGTAATTTAACAGGTGCATAATAAAAGTTGTGCATAATGTTAAACTGCTGCGACTTGTACCTGTCCTGCTTTACATCTGTTACATTGAGGGGATGCAAGCTTAACTATTTTATGTAATTTAACGGCTGTATAATAGAAGTTCTGCATAATGTTAAACTGCTGCGACTTCAATCTGTCCTGCTTTACATCTGTTACATCGAGGGGATGCAAGCTTACCTATTTTATGAAATTTAACAGGTGCATAATATAAGTTGTGCATAATGTTAAACTGTTGTGACTTATATCTGTCCTGCTTTACGTCTGTTAGATCGAGGGGATGCAAGCTTACCTATTATATGCAGTTTAACAGGTGCATAATATAAGTTGTGCATAATATAAAACTGCTGCGACTTGTCTCTGTCCTGCTTTACGTCTGTTAGATCGAGGGGATGCAAGCTTACCTATTTTATGTAGTTTAACTGGTGCATAATATAAGTTGTGCATAATGTAAAACTGCTGCGACTTGTATCAGTCCTACTTTCGTCTGTGAGATCGAGGGGACGCAAGCTTACCTATTTTTTGTAGTTTAACAGGTGCATAATATAAGTTGTGCATAATGTTAAACTGCTGCGACTTGTATCTGTGCTGTTTTACAACTGTTAGATCGAGGGGAAGCAAGCTTCCCTATTTTATATAATTTAAGAGGTGCTTGATATAAGTTGTGCATAATGTTAAAGCACTTCGACTTGTATCTGTCCTGCTTTACATCTGTTAGATCGAGAGGATGCAAGCTTACTATTTTATGTAGTTTAACAGGTGCATAATATAAGTTGTGCGTAATGTTAAACTGTTGTGACTTGTATCTGTCCAGATTTACATCTGTTAGATCGAGGAGATGCAAGCTTACCTATTTAATGCAGTTTAACAGGTGCCTAATATAAGTTGGGCGTAATGTTAAAGTGCTGCGACTTGTATCTGTCCTGCTTTACGTCTGTTACATCGAGGGGATGCAAGCTTACCTATTTTATGTAATTTAACAGGTACATAATGGAAGTTGTGCATAAAGTTAAACTGCTGCGACTTGCATCTGTCCTGCTTTAAATCTGTTAGATCGAGGGGACGCAACGTTACCTATTTTATGTAGTTTAACAGGTGCATAATGAAAGTTGTGCATAATCTTAAAGTGCTGTGACTTGCATCGGTCCTCCTTTACATCTGTTAGATCGAGGGGATGCAAGCTTACCTATTTTATGTGGTTTAGTGGGTGCATAATGCAAGTTGTGCATAATCTTAAAGTGCTGCGGCTTGTATCTGTCCTGCTTTACATCTGTTAGATCGAAGGGATGCAAGCTTACCTATTTTATGTAATTTAACGGGTGAATAATATAAGTTGTGCATAATGTTAAACTGTTGCGACTTGTATCTGACCTGCTTTACATCTGTTAGATCGAGGGGATGCAAGCTTACCTATTTTATGTAATTTAATGGGTGCATAATACAAGTTGTGCATAATGTTAAACTGCTGCAACTTGTATCTGTCCGGCTTTACATCTGTTACATCGAGGGGTTGCAAGATTACCTATTTTATGTAATTTAACGGGTGCATAATACAAGTTGTGCATGATGTTAAACTGCTGCGACTTGTATCTGTCCGGCTTTACATCTGTTACATCGAGGTGATGCAAGCTTACCTGTTTTTTATAATTTAACGGGTGCATAATACAAGTTGTGTTTAATGTTAAAGTGCTTCGACTTGTATCTGTCCTGCTTTACATCTGTTAGATCGAGGGGATGCAAGCTTACCTATTTTATGTAATTTAACAGGTGCATAAAATAAGTTGTGCATAATGTTAAAGTGCTGCGACTTGTTTCTGACTTGCTTTACATCTGTTACATCGAGGAGATGCAAGCTTACCTATTTTATGTAATTTAACGGGTGCATAATATAAGTTGTGCATAATGTTAAACTGCTGCGACTTGTATCTGTCCTGCTTTACATCGGTTACATCGAGGGGATGCAAGCTTACCTATTTAATGCAGTTTAACAGGTGCATAATATAAGCTGTGCGTAATGTTAAACCTGTTGCGACTTGCATCTGTCCAACTTTACATCTGTTACATCGAGTTGATGCAAGCTTACCTATTTAATGTAGTTTAACAGGTGCATAATATAAGTTGTGCATAATGTTAAAGTGCTGCGACTTGTATATGTCCTGCTTTACATCTGTTAGATTGAGGGGATGCAAGCTTACCTATTTCATGTAGTTTAACAGGTGCATGATATAAGTTGTGCATAATGTTAAAGTGCTGCGACTTGTATCTGTCCTGCTTTACAACTCTGTAGATCAAGGTGCATGCTTACCTATTTTATGTAATTTAACAGGTGCATAATATAAGTTGTGCATAAGTTAAACTGCTGCAACTTGTATCTGTCCTTTTTTACGTCTGTTAGATCGAGGGGACGCAAGCTTACCTATTTTATGTAGTTTAACAGGTGCATAATATAAGTTGCGCATAAAGTTAAAAGTTAAACTGCTGTGACTTGTATCTGTCCTGCTTTACGTCTGTTAGATCGAAGAGACGCAAGCTTACCTATTTCATGCAGTTTAACAGGTGCATAATATAAGTTGTGCATGAAGTTAAACTACTGCGACTTGTATCTGTCCTGCTTTACATCTGTTAGATCAAGGGGATGCAAGCTTTCCTATTTTATGCAGTTTAACAGGGGCATAATATAAGTTGTGCGTAACGTTAAATTGTTGCGATTTATATCTGTCCAGCTTTACATCTGTTACATGGAGGGGATGCAAGCTTACCTATTTTATGCAGTTTAACAGGTACATACTATAAGTTGAGCATAACGTTAAACTGTTGCGACTTGTATCTGTCAAGCTTTACATCTGTTACATCGAGGGGATGCAAGCTTACCTATTTTATGCAGTTTAACAGGTGCATAATATAAGTTATGCATAATGTTAAAGTGCTGCGACTTGTATCTGTCCTGCATTACATCTGTTAGATCGAGGGGAAGCAAGCTAACCTATTTTATGTAATTTAAGAGGTGTGTGATATAAGTTGTGCATAATGTTAAACTGTTGCGACTTGTATCTCGCCTGCTTTACATCTGTTAGATCGAGGGGATGCAAGCTTACCTATTTTATGTAATTTAACAGGTCCATAATATAAGTTGTGCATAATGTTAAAGTGCTGCGACTTGTATCTGTTCTGCTTCGTCTGTTAGATCGAGGGGCTAGCTTACCTATTTATGTAGTTTAACAGGTGCATAATATAAGTTGTGCATTAAGTTAAACTGCTGCGACTTGTATCTGTCCTGCTTTACATCTGTGAGATCGAGGGGACGCAAGCTTACTATTTTATGTAGTTTAACAGGTGCATAATATAAGTTGTGCATAATGTTAAACTGTTGTGACTTGTATCTGTCCAGCTTTACATCTGTTAGATCGAGGAGATGCAAGCTTACCTATTTAATGCAGTTTAACAGGTTCATAATATAAGTTGTGCATAATGTTAAAGTGCTGCGACTTGTATCTGTCCTGCTTTACGTCTGTTACATCGAGGGGATGCAAGCTTACCTATTTTATGTAATTTAACAGGTGCATAATATAAGTTGTGCATAATGTAAAAGTGCTGCGACTTGTATCTGTCCTGCTTTACGTCTGTTAGATCGAGGGGATGCAAGCTTACCTCTTTTATGTAGTTTAACAGGTGCATAATGTAAGTTGTGCATAAAGTTAAAGTGCTGCGACTTGCATCTGACCTGCATTACATCTGTTAGATCAAGGGGACGCAAGGTTAAAAATTTTATGTAGTTTAACAGGTTCATAATACAAGTTGATCATAATGTTAAACTGCTGCAACTTGTGTCTGTCCGGCTTTACATCTGTTACATTGAGGGGTTGCAAGCTTACTTATTTTATGTAATTTAACAGGTGCATAATACAAGTTGTGCATAATGTTAAACTGCTGCGACTTGTATCTGTCCGGCTTTACATCTGTTACATCGAGGGGATGCAAGCTTACCTATTTTTTATAATTTAACGGGTGCATAATATAAGTTGTGCTTAATGTTAAAGTGCTGCGACTTATAAATGATGGTATAGCGATTCAAGACTGGTGACACTAGATGGATCAGTCATACAAATCATTGACCAAATTCAGGGATAGATTCATAACACTATATATCAACATTACAGAGATCTCTGAATTTGATGGGGATGCGAGACAGAATTCTGTATTCATTAACGAAATTTGGTATTATTACCCTTGTGGTTGTAGGTGATATTCTTCAATGTTTAGTTCCACTTCATCTGTTTGTTCAGAAACCTTTCTGTGATCTACTTCAAATGGCAGAAGGCAGAAACCCTCATTCGTGTACTCTCAGGTGCAGAACAGATGATTATTACAAATTGTTCACAGAATCAAGTAACCTTGGTGCTAAAGTCTTCCTAAGAACCTTCCTTGCCCGTGTGTGGACAACAGATCCATTGCAGCAATTCACCATCAAGCAGTCCTCCTAGAACATTACAGGCGAATCAACCTGTTTTACCCATTTATTGATCACATATTACAAGAACTCAAAAGCGACTTCTTGATGGCAAGAAAGATACAGTGCACAGATGCTAATACCAAGCAAACTTCTGCACACATGAAATGAACACTCATGACATTTTAAAGGGATTCGAACAAGGCGTCATCAACAACTGATGAGATAAATAATAATTTACTAGATGGAAGCTAAGTGGTCCAATCAAAACATTCCAATAACTTGCCATCGACACTAATTGACATCCTCAAGATCCATATTGACTCAGAATTGTACCCAAACTTCAGTCAAGTACTGACTGCAGGCAGTTATGCCTGTAAGTGTTACTACCAGAACGAAGTTTTAGTTGTCTCAAACAGGTTAAAAACTACCATGCGCTCAACTATGAGACAGAACAGGCTCCACAGGTTAGGCACTCATGAACTTGTACCTAACATTCTCTAGTTGATGTTGATGAAGTAATCAGAGACTTTCATCTTCATGGGGGAGGTGAATGTCTGTCTTATTGATCCATCATGTAGTGGCAGTAGCACCACCTCAGAATGTAGCCTGGGTGGAACTACATTATGCTGAACCATTATTTTCACAATTTTCTGTTTTTCAGACAAATTTACAAAAGGTAGTTTATAAGAACATGATTATGTTGAAGTGCTAGTTATACAAAAAACTTTACTTTGGACCTAGCAGCCAATATCATGCCCCATCATTGCGTTTGCAGTGACTTAACACCACTATAGTGTGTAGAACTAATTCCTACATTGAAGTCTGACTGTGCACTTCCAATGCAATCCACTCATGATGACTTGATGTGCATCATTTTTCCCTCAATACATGAGGCCCAGTATTCTGGGTAAATAGCATCATAAACATTTGTCATATAATCGGGTTAACCAATTTAACTGACTTTGGCTAAAATTGTGTAATCCATTGATTCTTGCCTATCTCCTTGATCACAACTAAAAAAAAAACTGCATTACTTGAAACCAGGCACAGTTTGAGGACCTCAAAATGTGAAGTTGTATTACATTGCACAACTATCCTAAACCTTGCAGTTTCATTTTCGACTACATGTTTTGCAATGTTTGTTACATTCAGTGACCAACCTCCTGTACCTACAAACAGTGAACCAGTATGCAAATGAGAACCTGTGTATACCCATACATATCATTGTACTGGACCTAAATGGACTACCTATTTTATTCAATCATAGTTTCTGTTGACATACACAATGGCATAACTTACAGATGAGAGATGTAGACATTGCTGAATTGGTCACATAGTGAGATGCTATGAAAGTTTCACAACATGCAACCTGCCAGTCTATTCAATTCCTCACTACTATACAATGCCTGCACTCGGGTGTGTTACCACCTCATAAAAACTTTAGTTTCTGTTTCACATTTAACCATTTATTAATACTACAACTAAGTTCACGGGAGACCATGACATCATGATTTCTGCTCGTGTTTCATGTTACATCATGGTCTTCATACTATAAGTAACTTCAAATCGGAAGTGGTCATAAAACCAGTGTCCTGTCTCTCTTTTTTGGGGGTGGGGTCAGGTACACCATTCAGATTTGTCTGATACTTCACAAACATTTGATCATTTCAGTATGGAAATCAGTAGTTACTAAAAATATTATATTGCATGTGATCATTTGTGGCAACATGTTGTGAATGCAGTTCATTGTGGTCACTGGTAGCTATCACTAAAATGTAACGTCATTTCATTCTGAGCAGTCAGCCTTACAAAACAATTTAACAATTTGATAGTACTGCTACTACAAGTAACTTCAAAACTAAAGTTCTATCAAAACCAGTGTCCTGTGTGTTTTTTTTTTATTTATTTTTTTTTTGGACAGCTATATCATTCAAATTGGTCAGATGCTTAAACATGTCATTTAATCCATACTACTAGGTCTAACTATGTGGTCAGGTCATTTCATTCTGGGGCAGTCATTACTAAAAATATAACATGCACGACTGGTCAATGTATTATGTGCAGGCAGTAATCATTACTAAAAATATATGCTGAGTCCTTGTCAGACTCCAAAACAGACATAAACTGGATATACTGTTGACAAAAAGTCTTTTTCATCCTGCCGCATACATTCCTCCAGTGCATCAGCTTCTGATATCTACATTTTCTTATTTCACCACTGTGTAGTGGATATTGGTCCAGTGACACACTAAGGTATCCATTGACCCCATTGGAGAGTAACATTGGTTATTCAGGATTCGGAGCAGTTGAAATGTTTATGTGAATAATTCCAGTAATTACCAATTTTCTGACACAACTGGACTCATTTCGCTACCACCATGCTGAGGGTTATCACCGTCTGGTCATCAGCATCAATGGCTGCAGAATACAACCTCTTGGCAAAAGGGGACTCCAACTGATCCTACAGCTTTATCACTTCTTCTCATTACTTGATCTCATTGACTTACTGTTATTAATCCTCACACCTCATGCATGAGGTGTACAGACATGGAACTGGACAGAAGTACATTTCAGTCTTTGCACATTGAAAATACATGGCCACAAATTTGTGACATGTCATAAAGTAATAATGGCCACCGTCCTTCTATCCGATCACTTTTTCCATGACACTCAAGCTGGCGGTAGCACATAATAAAAGGGTAAGAAAACATTCGATTTGTTTCACCATTTACTCCATATCAAATTCTTAATAGTAGAGATGCTGTAGTAATGCACGCATATACTGTTAGGGACTGGGTACTACATAGTGAGTTCCCATAGTATGATTCATTCCCAATGCTGAGACTGTACAATGGAGAATAAACATCACCAGTTACACATCAATGCTATGTTGTCTGATTTTCTGTATACAGTACACTATCTGTGGAATTTGCAGCACAGTACTGCAAATTCCACAGATAGTGTGCTGTATATAGAAAATCAGAGAATATAGCATATGAAAATCAGAGAATATGGCATATATGTAAATGGTGTATATTCTCCATTTTACAGTTTATGCATATGTATAGTGACTAACAAGTACAGAAAATTATAAAGACTTTAAACATTTTGGAAAAACACAAGCACAACTAAGTGCTTTCTGATTCTGAACATAAATGAAGACAAAAGTGTAATGTATACAGAACAATAGCAAAGTTCAGTTTATAGCACATACAGTATGCTGAAGCCCACCAGGAAGGGCAGTGTGGTAAGGTTTAGTGCATGACACAAGGGAATCAAGAGATTAATTCACATTGACATTGCATTGTATTCTGCAATGCTGCACGGAATCCTGCTGGGCTTCACTGTAAATATGCCTGCATTGCTGTATACTCCCACAACTGGCCCCCAAAATGCACCAGAAAGCATCAAAAATACTAACATTTTCTTGGAGCCTAGGTGGCACGTGCACCCCCCCCACGCTGATTGGGTGGACTCTAACTTGTGTGTACACTTTTTAAAAGGCTGGTTACTCCATTGTCAGGAAGGGGAGCAGCTGGCTGCTTGTCCATTGAACTACAGGCATAGCCTTTCAATTCAATGGTCTATGCAACCAGTATGGTATTATGCTTGTGCAAGTGTGTTATTTTGCTTTGGCCTTTCGCACTCTCTGTTCCATGAGGAATTACCACCCTGTAGGAGTACCAAAGGAAAAGAACCCTCAAAGAGGGTTCCACCCCTAGAGGTGCCACGGAAAGGTTCCCTTGGGTAAAGGTACCTTAGGAAGAATCCCCAAAATGAAATTGTAGCAACATCAAAGAACATTAGCAATCAGAGGTCATGAGGTGCATGCACACATGATGATGATGCCAGCCTAAAACCAGACTCCCAATGCAGCGCATGCACACACGGCGATGATGCCAGCCTAAAACCAGACTCCCAATGCCGTGCGTGCACACACGGCGATGATACCAAGCTAAAACCAGACTCCCAATACCGCTACAGCACACGGCGATGATGCCGAGCTAAAACCAGACTCCCAATGCCGCCGCGTGCACACAGACACGATGATGCCAGCCTAAAACCAGACTCTCAAGCTGCGCGTGCACACACGGTGATGATGCCAGCCTAAAACCAGACTCCCAATACCGCGGGTACACACACAGCGATGATGCCAGCCTAAAACCAGACTCCCAATGCCGCTCTGCCATCCTGAGTAAAATATTTTAATTAAGCTTTTTAACCTTTACTACGACTGTGATCGTGTTTGTTATTAGTCATTTCTCATCATGGGGACCTGAACATTTAGCCTAAATACCATAAATTACCTTAAAAAAAGCCCTTTCAAATCTGCGGCTGAAGTCTGTGATGGCACTGGGTAACAGTTGAATGATCACGGGGCACAGCAACTGTCAGAATTGGGCCCCCTCCTATCCCCATCACATTGCATTCCTCGGGTAAACAGTCATCTGCAGGGAAATCTGACATAAAGGGGACAAAACTGGTATGAACTTCATCAAAGACATGCTCCTTTCGATTAAAGAGGATATCACAGATTTAAAATTAAGGGATTCTGATAAGAATAAAAAAATTGCTGAAACTCCAGTCGAGTGGATACCTTTGAGGCGCCTAAACATATGGAGGAGTCCTAACTAAATTAAAGATTTGTTGAGGAGAAACCAGACAGTTAGCTCAAGTTACTGGAAGCTGGATGACTTAGAGAACAGGGAGATGAAATAATTTAAGATTTGTAGTCATCCCAGAGATCTGGAGGAAGAGACATGGTTCATTTTCTTCAAGAGTTTGTTCTTGTTTTGTTAAATTACCAGTGGAGCTGGCCACTGGAAGTGGAAAGAGCCCATAGAGCTCTTTCACCAAAGCCAAAACGGATCCGAGTCCTAGACCCATTATCGCCAACTTCCTTCGCTTTTCAGTCAAAGAAGAGATTTTGAGGGTTGCAAGGGAGAAAAAAACAACTTATTTGGAATGGGAAATTAATTTATACTTTTCAAGACTTTTCATCAGATGTGGTGGAGAAAAGGCTTTCCTCCAATCAGACAGCATACAGACTTTAAATGTAAAATATTTTATTAAGTACCCTGCAACTCTGATGTTGCAAAATGAAGTGCTATGCACTTTCAGTCAGTGGATAAGGCACGGAAATTTATTAACAAACATTGGCCTTCTGTCACCCACAAACCTTTGTCTCCTAGAGCTCGAACTGACCAGCTGTCATCGCCTTCAACAGCTGGCTCAAGACTGTCTAAACCTTCTGCTGCGGAAATTTGCAATGCGCATGTTCAGAGTAATCAGGGAGCTGCCAGTTTTGTTACTGACACATCAAACAGACCTTTGCTCAAGACAGCTGCTTTTCTCCCGAGCAAACTGAAACCTATACCCAAATCTATGGCGTGGATGACCAAGACCTACAGGAAGACAATTCCAATTTCTGAAAACAGATACCGTGCTTTAGAAGCTGCAGGCAAAGTCTCTGGTAACTCCATGCAAATCTCTGAAATGGCTTTTATATCGGAAGACACATGTGATGCCCAGTGCTCACCTTCTCTTCCACTGTCCCAGCAAAATACTCAAGATTCCCCCAAATTTGCTGACAATTCCTACCTGCAGGAATCAAATTTTCAGTGTGGTTTTTATGCCTTTATTTTAGTATTTCAGCACGATAGTCCCTCACAGACTGCAATCTCACAAGGTGCTGTAAGACTTTTGCCATGAAAGAGCATTTGTATTTACGTGAGGCATGCATCCTATAAGCACCTCCTCCCCTCTGTCACTTGCAGTAGGATTTATTTTCTATCCTACTCTGATTTTAAGCGAGTCTGCTTATCAGAAAGCTGCACTCCCTTTGAAAAGGGCAATTTCATGAACCAAGATCAACTCAATTTTTTTATGGACCCCTATTGTCTATCCTACATGATTTAGGAAATTGTATTTATTTTTTGTTGACTGGGTAAGTACACTAGACAAATCCTGCCTATTTTCAGGCACGACCAAGGGGAGGGGGATACAGATGAATGCCAACTGACCTTGAACCGGATGAAGCTGTTGGAGGTATTTTTTGTGAATGGAGGAAATTTTTCCCCTGCTCTTTTTCGAGAAGTGCCATGGGATCTTTAACGTCCACCTGAACTACCAGCAGAATAGGCAGATGAGAACTCGGTTTAACATCTCATCCGAAAGATGGCACCTCAGGAGTGCAGTACCCCCCTCATGCTGCACTACAGTGTCAGTACTGGGATATTAACCCAAGTGCCTGGTGTGGGGATAGAACCCACAGCCTACTGATCTCCCAGCCTCAGAGGCAAGTGTGCTACCTGCTGAGCCACTGACACTGCACTAATACTGTAGTATTAATACTTTTAAATATTCAGTTTAACACTGTTAACTAATTATAACCAGTTAAGGAGATATGTAGATCGCAATTGAATTGTTTTTAATAAGTTTGCAAATCTCTTTTTGCAGGCCTTTTCTCCTACATGCTCCAGATTTTAAACTCTTCATGATTTTTTTAAGCCTCTAGTGCCATCTAGTGGCTTAATAGTAGTAATGATTTAATGAATATTTTCTACCTAACTATGTCAGAGCTGTTATTATAGCACAGATGTTCATATTTAATCTATTATAACTGCTAGTTTAATACTCAAATCTAGTTAATTTGCAATTGCTTTTTCTGCATATTACTGTTTTGCACTTATTAAAAAAAATAATTTAATCACATTTGGTGGTCTAACACTGGAGTTGTTTGAGTGACTACATTGTTGACTATGTCTCACATTTTCAGCTTACTTATTTACCATTGGGCCAACTCCATGAAGGCTTTGAGTTTCCTGACCATCTCTGAGGCCTTCTCCCCCTTCTATATTTACTGTGTAATACCCTGAGTTTCATCTCCTGGCTAGCATGTCCTGCCTGGGGTGAGTTTGATTTGTTGGCTTTGCAACCATTTTACAAATCTTGATCCAGTGGGAGG
Organism: Neoceratodus forsteri; assembly: GCA_016271365.2. Lineage (NCBI taxonomy): Eukaryota > Metazoa > Chordata > Ceratodontiformes > Ceratodontidae > Neoceratodus > Neoceratodus forsteri. The sequence goes on along the minus strand of CM028133.1, from coordinate 31,914,570 downwards.
AATGTGTTGTGAGTGGTCATCAGTCCTTTGGTCAACAAGCCGGGATGGGGGATATATGAATACATTTGTTGTATTGCCCTTTTCCTCTTGTACTTTACAACCCTTGGACTATTATGAGTCTTTGATTTAATGGTAAGCCTTTGCTTAACTGACTTTTACATGGTCCCAGCTTCTTTTTGGCAGCTTTAAGAGTGTGACTGGAGACTCTGACTTTAAGTAATTCTCTACAATGAACTGTAGACCCCTAGTAAAATGTGGCCCAGGAACACTGTCCCTGCCACATTGCTTTGGAGAGATTAGGAATAACCTTTGATGAAGTGATCTACCGGGATGGAGTTTTTGAACCAAATGGTTGCAAATAGCTAATTCTTCTGGGCACACTGGAGCTAGTGGGGGCAGCCCAGACTCTTGTGCTGTAGACTTTGTGGGATTTATATTGGCCACACTTATGCTTTTCTGAATATACTCTGAGGGGTGGAAAAGGAAGTTTATTTGTATTTTTCATTTTTTAACAATATAAACAAGTCTAATTTCAGAGGGAGTTAGAATGATCTTTAAATCTATTTGTTAATTCAATTCCCAATGGGCTTAAAGCAGATCTTGACTTATCTTACGTTTTCTTGATCACTTCCTATATATCCTTTGTATGGGTTGCTCCTAAACAAAGATGACTTGCGTTTAATAAGCTGAATTTGGTTACTTGCAACTTCATTTAGGTCATTTGGCATCGAGGTTTACTGGTTTTTAATGGGATCTATACTCTGTTCAGCTAAAAAAGAACTACAGGCACCTTGGAGTTAGCTTTTTCTTTTTTTGTAGCTCTGGTGCATATGTATTTAGCCCTCAGGCTATTTTTGTTTGCTTATCAGCACTTAAGCTGGATACATACAATTGTACTTATTGTTTTTCTTTGTTGTCAATATATTGGAACTTTACATTAGTGTTTGTGTTTTTAAAAATTGTACTTTAAGGGCCAGATATTCAAACCATTGCACCTAGCGCAAAACCATAGCACTAGAATAGCGCTGGATTTGTGCGAGACTGCAATATTCCAAAGCCCTATTAGTGCTGGCGCTGTGTGGTAGCACTGATGCTAATAGATAATAGTATGCAGGGGCGGGGTTAGGAGAGCACCCATGAATGCCAGCAGTATGGCATATGCAAAGGTCTAGCACCACGCTACAGGCATTAGAGCAACATGTAGTGCTGCGCTAGATACCGCCTAAAAAAAGCTAGCGGTAATGTAATGGTAATGCGGCATTGATGCCCCCCATTGTGGACCCCGTAGCCGAGGTAGTACAGTAAATGCCCTGATAGTCTAGTGGTCCCCCCCCACCCTCCTGCATGATTCCTGACCAATTTTGAATTATATTCAAAGTAATGTCCCTGGCAGTCTAGTGGTCCCTCCACCCCCCGCATGACTCCCGACCCATTATGAATTATATTCAAAGTAATATCCCTAGCAGTCTAGTGGTCTCCCCACCTCCTGTAGTGAATTCTGACCTGTTTGTATTAAATTCAAAGTAATTTCCTTGGTAGTCTAGTGGTTGCCCCATCAACAGTGGCCGCCGGCTTAGCCCAGGAACACTCTGACAGACAGAGCAGGCCGGCTCAGCCCTCGCTCCACCACCACGACCAGCTGCTGACTGAGGTACAAATGAGCTTCCTTCATACCTCAGTCGGTGGCCGGCCGTGGTGAGAAGAGGGCTGAGCGTCACCGCTCTGTCTGTTCAGAGTTGCCCTCGGGCCAAGTGGGGACATCACTGCCGGGTGGGGGGACCACTAGACTACCAGGGAAATTACTTTGAATTTAATTCATAACGGTCAGAAGTCATGCAATGGGTGGGGAACCACTAGGCTACCAGGAAAATTACTTTGAATTTAGTATAAAATGGGTCAGGATTCATACGGGGGTAATCAGGCTGCCAGGAAAATTACATTGAATATATTTCAAAATGGGTCGGGTCTCATGCAGGGGGTGGGGGGACTACTACACTACCAGGGAAATTACATTGAATATATTTCAAAATGGGTCGAGTTTCATGCAGGGGGTGGGGATCACTAGACTACCAGGAAATTACATTGAATTTAATTCATAACAGGTCGAGTCATGCAGGGGGGCGGGGGGACCCCTAAACTACCAGGGAAATGACTTTGAATGTAATTCAAAACGGGTTGGGATTCGTACAGGGGGTTGGGGGGACCACTAGACTACCAGAGACATTACTTTTAATTCGATTGTGAATGGGTCAGGAGCATACCTCTCAACTGTCTCTGATTTTCAGGGACGTTCCTGAATTTGCCTCAAAATATTACTCTGTCCCTCCTCACTGTTGTGTTTCCATGGCTAAACAGTGGAAATTGTAAGCACAAAATAATGTCAAGCATTACAGTTATAGACTTGTTCTTCATTCGAAAATGCATTTTGCACTAAGCCCCACATTCTACCAGCTGTCTGGGTGGATATCTCTCCTTTTGAAGATGTGTCCCTGATTTGTTTAAGCCTTGTCCCTAATTCAGGAGGCAAGGTGTTGTGGGGTATATATGCACCGACTGTGTCTGGCAGCACACAGTTCCTGTTGCTTCCAGCCTGTACTTCTATTCTGACCAACAGGGGATGCTGTGGGTATGCCTTGGCCTGCAGTGTCCAGCCTGTACTTCCATTCTGACCAAAAGGGGGAGCTTTGTGCTCCATGCAGTAGCACCGGGCAAACTGCATGGTAACATATGCTAAGCAGCACTTAATGAGATGTAAATGTACCTGTTTCCCATGGATTACCTAAGTAGGCTCATTTGCATGGGAGCTTTGAATCCCATGCTGGCAAAAAAAAAATGTATCCAGAAAGAGACTGGGAGGAACTGATTAAGCTCAGGAAGGGCAGTGGCTGGCTGCTTGTCCATTGAACTACAGGAACAGCCTTTCAATTAAATGGGGAAGTTAAATTTGTAGTTATAGGAAAACTTCATGCATTTAAACTAATTTCATTTTCAATAATATTATTTATACTTGACAGTCTGCCTTTAAAAATTAACACTATATGATTTAATATGATTTATAAATTGGTTAAATTCTATTTGTTGGACAACAAAGGGCTATATGTAGCCTATATGTGAGCCCACTGTAGTCATATTGCACTGACAACTTTCCTGTTCTAATTTTATAGCCTCCTGGCAGGCAACTGTGTGTCACCTCTGGTGCTTCCCTTCAGAAACCTTGAAATTTGCTTTCAGATTGCTCAAACACCTGCATTGCCACCAACATAAAATATCTCACAGGAGTAGATGGCTGCACCACCTCCTAGTTCTGTGCTCTCCTCATCTTGCTTGGAGGAGATGTTGAACAGAACCCTGGACCTATTACACCCCACAATATAACTTCTCAACCCCAGACGATCAAAAACCTTAAATAGTAACCACATTTCTCTCATCCAAAAGTGATCCACTGTTACACAAGCACCAAACAAAGAAAAATAAATGCAATGAGCTTGACAGGCTCTCATGACAGCTAATCAGGCTTTCAGAATGCTGAGATGGCAAATGAGTTCAAAAGCACCTCACACTTCAAACGGAAAAACAGTTAGCAGCCCACAGACAACATAGCTGTCAAGGTAAAAATCCAAATATCAAATCAGTCACACAACTGTAATGGTTCTTAAATAGATATCTAAAAAGTTATAAAATCAGCTTGTTTTTTAAGTGTGTTTTTTTATCAATAGGTAAAAATCCACAGACATGTCAAAACTCCCTGAAGTATATTTCTCACTACCGCAGCATCCCAGAATACAGGAAATACTGCAGCAATCAGAAGACAAAACAGATGCCACAGCTACCAGTACAAAGGTAGAAATGAGTAATGATCCAACAGCAACCCCCCTCAGTTGTCAAAGCTGTACTGCACGAACAGAGAGACAGTGCAGAGACAACAATTACACCTCCCACCACTGAAAGAGTTGAAGCCATCGAAGAAAAAGCTGTCGTATCTGTAAGTAAGCATCTCACTCTAACTGATGCTGAGTTGACAGCCATAGAGAAGCTTAAAGATGAGCGTAACACAGTAAAAACCACAAACTGGGCTCATCAGATTTTCTTGAGTTGGGTGTCAAAATGTGAAATGGTACCAGATTTGAAAACTATCCCAATCAGTGATTTGAATACTATACTTCATAGCAGCACCAGTGAACAGTACTCCATCTCTAGCTACCTTGGGCTTCATGCAGGTCTCAACAGACTGCTGAACAGCCCTGAAATTGGGCGCTGTGTTAACATCATAACAGATGACTGGTTCACCACTGCAAACAATGTCTTTCTCACAGTAGTCAAGCAGTACAGAAGAGAGAAAAAGGACATGTCCACTCACCACCCACCACTGTCAGATGTTGACCTGTACCAACTGAAGACTTGCTTGATACTGTCACCATCAACAGCAGCAGGACTTGTACGGAAAGTATGGGTTGATGTACAGCTACACATGGCTCATAGAGGGAGAGAGAGACAAAGGGACCTACGTCCAGAGTCTTTCAGAATAGACTCTGATGAAAATGGTATTGAGTATATCAGCCTCAAATACAATTAAAAAAAAAAAAACACAAAGCCACACTGATGGCACACAGACCAGTATAGGGGCTTCATATATGCATCACCAGATGACCCACTCTGCCCAGTGAACTCATTTAAGCTGTACCTGTCCAAACTACCACCAGGGGCACCAGCTTTCTACCTTCGACCACTACATGCAAACCAGGAGTACCTGAATAGCAGTCCAATCTGGTATTGCAAGGAACCCATGGGTGTGAACTACCTGTCAGGCATGATGCCCTGATTCAGCAAAGAATATAATCTAAGTGGAAGATACACAAACCACTCTATTCGAGCCACCACTGTTCATCTACTATCAACTGCAGGACTTCAAGCATGAGAAATAATGGCACTTACAGGACACAGATCGAGCGAGCTTGAGAAGTTACTGAGTGCCTCTGCTGAAGATCACAAAAGTGGAGTGAAATCGTAGCACAGACCACAGAAGAAAACCAAAGAACAGAATCTTCAAGCAAGACATACAAAGTTGAACCTTCAAATCAAGAAACGAAAACCAGAAACAAGAAAGAGTCAACCAGCAGCACATCTGAAACACCATCCACAGGAACCACAGTGTTGGAAAACATTCAGTTTAAACTTATGAACCCAGTATTCCATGGAAAAGTGCAATTCATAAATTACAACAAGTAGACTGTTGCATGCTAATGTTGTTGCCAGTTGTTATTTTTGACCATTAAAAGGTTTACCAAGGGACTATTTTTCTCTCCATGTTTCAAATAATTCTCTATTCTGTATTTAAATACATGTTACAAAGTTTTCAAAATTAAAAACCTTGTTAGTGTCCTTTTTATGTTTGCTTGCACACATGTGCAAGAAACATTATGTGGCAGCTTAGGAGAGAAGCGGGTTGTGGAGGCGCAGCACTGTAGCAGCTAACAGAGGCAGTAGGTTTGGGGGCTCGGAAGTGGTGGACCAGTGGAGGCACAGTGTGCTGATGACACTGGTCTCCAAAAGTACCACCAAGTTGAAACATTTTCAGTGCAGCAATCAGGGGCCACCTCATCATTGCAGCGTCAGCCATTCGCTGCAATGAGGGAGCGACCCGTCATTGCTGGGCAGAACATTAGATACTGTAATATTGTTTGTGAACATGGCAGTAGCATGCCGCCGTGTACACAAACAATATTACTCAGCCCCCAGTGCTCTCGGCAGCATGTGCCACCCCCCAACAGTATTTGTTTGCTGACGGGGGCCCCAATCCCTGTCGGCTTCAGTCCCATCCCAGTTCACATGGCCAATGGGGGAACCCACTCTCCATCGGCATAATGTCTCCCCTCCCACTTTGATGTGCCGATGGGGGAGCCCACTCCCCATCGGCATAATGTCCCCCCAAAACAAAAGAGTAGCTTTTGCCGAGGGGGGTGCCCAATCCCCCTTGGCTCTTGCACTTCCCTTATGTGCTGACGGGGATGCCAAATCACCCGTCAGCTACAGTGACCCCCCCAAAAAAACACTCGGTTGGCATGCTGGGAGCCCACCCCAGCATGCCAAATAACCCTGTTAAAAAAGAAAACCGTCCCGCAATTTTTTTTTTTGTATTTTGCCTGTAAATGAGAAAACAGTCCCTCGTTATGTCCGGTAGCCCCACCCCCACCCGCACCTATCCTCTTCACACCCTGCCCCCCACACTCCCTCACCCCATACTTACCTATGATCTTTGGAGGACCGGGAGCACGTCTACACTCTTCAAAGCCAACTGCGAACTGAGGCGATGCTGGTAAGCTATATAATGGTATAAGTAGGGTTTTTTCAACTTTGCTGCATATCTCAGGCATTTTGGGGAATTTTAGCACCACATTTTCAACATGGGGTTATTGGTCCCCCTCCTCATGAATTCAGCCACTGTCATGGCGTTAATCAGTCCTGAAAGTTAATTTTGTGGTCACTGCGTGGAATCACCTTTCAGGACTGATTAATGAAACGGCAGTGCCAGTGTTCATGAGGTGGGCTCTCAACAAGTCTTTGTTGCAAATTTGGTGGAAAAATCCAAAAATAATCATGTTTTATTTAGCATGTTACTGTAGTTGCTACACACGCTGTAACTTCACCAATTTGCAATATTTTCCATCCAGATTTTCAACATTGCCATTTCTTTTGCACCTCCTTGTGAACAGTACAGCTGTAATTTTTCAAATTCTGACTGAAATGTGTTTTCACAGTTCTGGCATAAAATAGCATGGTTGCTGTGGGAAATCAGTGTTTGGGACACATTAACAAAATTACAGTGACACTGTTCATGAGCAGAGGTCCTAAAATGTCTATGTTGAAAATTTGGTGATGAAAGTCCATAAAATGAGTGTGTTACGAGCGTGTGTTGAGCAGGTTCCACTCACGCTCGTAACTTCACACATTTGTTATATTTTCACTCCAGATTTTCAATATTGCCATTTTCCTGTACCTCCTTATGAACAGTGCAGCTGTCATTTTTTACACCCTGGCTGAAATATGTTTTCGCACTTGTGGCGCAGAATAGTGCGGTCGCTGTGGGAAATCAGTGCTTGGGACACATTAAGAAAATCACAGTGACACTGTTCATGAGCAGAGGTCTTAAAATGCCTAAGTTGAAAATTTTGTGACAAATGTCCATAAAATGAGTGTATTACAACCGTGACATGCGCACTTCCCATGCACGCTCATAACTTCTCAAATTTGTTATATTTTCACACCAGATTTTCAACATTGCCATTTTGCCACACCTCCTTATGAACAGTACAGCTGCCATTTTTCACATCCTGGCCAAAATGTGTTTTTGTACTTCCGGCGCACAATAGCATGCTTGTTCTGGAAAATCAGTGTTCGGGACACATTAAGAAAATCACAGTGACACTGTTCATGAGCAGAGGTCCCAAATGCCTATGTTGAAAATTTGGTGATGAAAGTCCATAAAATGATTATGTTATGCACATGCGTTGCGCAGTTTCCACATGTGCTCAGAAGTGCAAGCATTTTTACTATTCCCACTACAGATTTTCAACATTGCCATCTCTTCACACCTCCCTATGGATGGTACAGCTGTCATTCTTCATATCCTGCCTGATCTGCGTTTTCATACATGTGGCGCAGAATGGCATGGTCGCTGTTGGAAGTCAAAGTTTGGGACACATTGACAAAATCACTCTACCACTCTTCATGAGAAGAGGTCCCAAATGCTTTCATGAGTAGGGGTCCCAAAAAGGCCATGCTGAAAATTTGTGGTGCAAATACTAACAAACGCCTGGGCTGTTAGGGTTTCTAATCTTAATGTCCCACCCTGTACAGACTGACAGGCATTGGGGTGTGCCTTTGGATTGCCAACTGTACTGTTCATGCCATCCAACCCCCACCCAGTGACAGGCATCGAGGTGTACCTTGGACTCTTTGGCCCCACAATTCACCCCATTCTCCTATGCTGCACCCGTTTCAGCATATGTCCTTATGAAATGGGGTGACTGTAAAGCCAAACACCCCAAGACACACCTCAACACGTGTCGGTGTCTGCAGAGTACAGTGAGATGACATGGCATGACCGTCATGGGCAATGACCCAAACTCTTACCCCAATGCCAGTCCATCTCTACAGGATGGAGGTGTGGTTGGCGTGAAGTTCAGTACTTCACTGCCATTCCTATTCTGTATCTGTCTACCTCCTGCATTTCTAATGCTAATACCAGCAAGCAAACATTCGGCATTGACAAATGCTTGTTTTGCATAGTTATTACCCTTTTTATAAGTGCAATAAGACACTCCAGGGTGGTGGTTGTTATGTGATAACCGTACACCTAGGTGAGGAAGGACTCGTGCCTCACCACACACCTAGGTGTGTGGTTATTGTTATCATATAACAACCACCACCCTATCATGTCTTATTGCTTACGTGACAGAACAGATATGATTGTTAAAGGTAAAAACTGTAATAATGCCAACACCATTGCCAATACCGTTAACAGTCAGTTCTCTGATGTTTTGGCATACACCTCCCTGTTTGCTACAAACAATGAACAGGTATCTACCTCCAATTATTCCTCCCCTCCTGAGCCTCAATCTCGCCCACCTTTCTACCTTAAAATGACCTCAGTGAGGGAAAACCTAAAAGCTTCTAGCCAGACTTTCTCCTTATATGAGCGCTGGTCATGATAGCCTTGAACCGAAACTTCTAAAGATTGGAGCCTCTTGGCTTACACTCCTAATATCCCATTTTATTAACCCACCCCTCTATAACCAGTGGAATTGTTTCTGCAACCTGGAAAGTATCTAAGGTTGTTCCTGTCTTCAAGAAGGGTGACCATAAATGCACAGAGAACTACGTCCCCATAGCCACCCTGTCTGCTGTTAGCAAGATTCTGGAAAAGGTGGTGAATGTGCAGCTGACGGACTACTTATCTAATCATAGCTTACTATCACCCGAATGGCATGGCTTTCGTAAAGGCCATAGTACTGGCACAGCTCTTGCTAAAGTCACATCTGAAATAAGTATTGCCATAGATCAGGGCATGCTGTCTGGGGCCATTTTGTGGACTTCTCAAAGGTCTTCAATGTAGTGGCTCACTCCCTCCTCTATGCAAAGCTCTGCTCCCTTGATGTGACTGGTCCCGCCCTAAATTGGTTTTCAAACTGTCTCACTGATGGCTACATAGAAACTGATGTCACATAAGGACCACTTGGCCCACCTTGTCTGCCCATTTCCCTACCTAATGTATAAGCTGCAGATCCTAGTTAACCAACAGCCTTCTTCCTCCTACCCTCATCCCCTAGAATTGCTTTATGTCTGTCCCATGCATTCTTGAATTCCCCACTGTTTTTGACTCCATGACCTCCTCAGAAAGGCTGTTCCATGCATCCACAACCCTCTCCTACAGTTTGTCAAATACAATAGGGCTCTGTTGGAGCCTGTTCCCATCACAGTCGGTGCCCCCCAACGCTCCATTCTAGGCCCTATCCTTTTTTCTCTTTTTATCAATGACTTCCCAGCAGTCCCTACCTATAGTACCACAAGCCTATACACCGACGACCTGGTCCTCCTGCCTAGCTCAGGCAATGTCTGCACAATTAGTCACAGCCTACAAGCTGACTTCAACAAGCTGCAACATTGGCTCCAGACAAATAAGCTACTGCGCAACATAAAGAAAACTGTACTCATGCTCTTCGGCACCCTGGCCAAGCTCAAACAGAGTCCCCTACCACTAAATATCTTAAGTCTTGGTGGTGACCCATTGGCATTACGTGCTTCTTTAAATACCTGGGAGTTACTCTGGACCCCCCACTAGATCTATCTTTACACATTTACAACATGTGCAGGGCAACTAACATCAAGCTTAGACAGGCTTACAGGGCTCATGGCTCCCTTACTGCTTGGCTTGCCCTTGCTAAAGGCTTATTTCTTCCCTCCCTCAGCTATGGACTGACAACCTTTACTCTCACAACAAAAACTAGCCTTGCCAAATGCGATGTGGCCTACACTAGTATCTGTCGCTTTGCCCTTGCCACCCCTGGGCTCCCAGATCACTGTGAACTATACAATAAACTCCACTGGTTGTCCCCAGGTAATTACTGCTCATTAGTCTTGGGCCGCTTCATAGACAAAGTTATCCGCAATGACACCCTACCCGTCTGTCCAAACTTCTTTGGCTGACACTACCTTCATACCAGCTTAGGTCAGTTGCCTCACACTACCTCCTTGTCCCAAACACTCGTACACTATCCAGTGATCATGCCGTCACAGTCTCATCCCTTGTTTCTGGAATGCCCTACCTGCACCTCTCAGGTGTACCCCCTCATCCTGTCTTTAAAAGCTCCCTCTGGTTGCACCTAAAGTCTACCTCAGCCTGTAACTGTTACCAGGCTGTCTGACATCCTCTGCCACTGAGTCCACCCTGGTATGATCCACCACATCCTCAGTCTTCTGCCCTTTGTGAGCTCTATTAGGGGGAGTATTCACCCTTCACCTCAGCACTTACTACCCTCAAAATGAAATGACTGCCCTTAAATTGTACTTGTCCTCTTTCCATGAAATGTAATCAAAGTTTACCTGCTCTCTCTCTTGCCATGAAATGTAATTGTTGCTTACCTATCCTCACCATTGATGCCAGTGCTCATCTGTTCATCCTGTAAATGTTTACTTGTTTCACTCTGTTCATTGCCTGTATTTCACCTTGTTGTAATACTCTTGCACTGATTGTAATCTCCCAGGTCGCATCTGAAAATAGGCATTCCTTGTCTAGTTGTAAACAAAAGCTAATAAATAAATAAACAAACAAATCTCCCTGTTTAAGTTGTGGCAAATTTGCAAGCTAATAGAAAATCTGGTGGGCTGGGACTCTCTAACTTTAAAAAATACCCTATTACCTTCTTAGCTAAACATTTGCATAGCTGGTTACAAGTTGATGAAACCTCCTTTATGGGTATCATATAAGAAGGAACTTTTAAAGCCAAAATCTCTACTAGAACCATTATTTTATCCTCTTCAAGGTTCTTTGGCCACTCACCCAACCCTATTAAGCACTATTATGGCACTTAAGTCAATTTCTTATTTTACAGGTCTTGTTGATCCCCACTCGAATATACTCCATTATGGAACAACCCTAGAGTTAAATTTGAGAAGCATACCCTCAATCAGAAATACTAAAAAGCAAGAATATAAGAATTTTTAAAGATCTGATAGATCCAAGGACAGAAATTCTGTACTCACTTGCAGACATGAAAAGTAAATTTAATATGCAGTTGACTGAATTTCATAACTACTGTACCTCCAGGTGAAGGATGCTTTTCAACACTGGTAGGACCATACGCGAGGGTCCTCACACTGAGTTGCCACCTGTACATCAGGTTCAGATATTGATTGCTTGGCTTATCATTTGTTGACCTGGAAAGGCCCATGGAAATGCAACTTATTTTCATGTGCATCCTGAGGTAGGGCATTTAGAGTGGGGGGAGGGGGAACAGCAAAAAATAAAGGTGCCCACTGAACAGATTAAGAAGCTTACCTTTGGCAATATATCTGCAGAGGTGTCTCTGTAAAGTCAGCTTCAGGAATCAGTGTAACCAAATGAATATCAAACATCCCACCAACAATAATGTCTCCATTCTTAGAATATGTCTGTCCTTTTAGCTCCCGTAGATTGCAGCCTGCCCGGGTGATTTGGCCAAGAGTGGAAACATGAATCAGGTAACATCCTGCCAGGCACAAGAAGAGGTGGGGCCTCAATAGTAACATTAAAAAAATTCTGGAACACACACACAAAAAAAAAGTTCCATGATAGAATACGGAACAGAGTTCACACCTGACAAACTCCGCACAGTGAAACTGTAGAATACTTCCTAAACCAGAGTTAAACAAGAAAATATTCATTTTTATATTGAAAAGCTGTTGACAGAGTATAAAAAAAAAGAAAAGCTGTTAACTCTAGGGATGGGAGGGTCTGTTCTGAGTAAGATCAAACAGCCCCTCTAGCAAAGGGGGGCATTGTCAACTTGGATAAACTAGTACTTAAATTAGAATTATAATCTGTTATAGCAAAGCTACCAGTGGGTCAAACACCAGGGCCTGAAGGGCTTCACAATGAAATCTATACTTTACTAGGCCCTGTTATTAATAAACATTTATCTAGTACATTTAATGAATCCTACTTAAAACGTTGTCTTCCCTTTCAATGGCACAGGCTAATATTAGTTTAATATCAGGCAAACTGGATGGGCCTGGCAGTCCTTATCTGCCATCAAATTCTATGTTTCTATGTTAATACATGCACAAGATTCTCACGGGGAGAACTATAGGCCCATCTCACTGTTACATACTGATTTTAAAATCATGGCCAAGATTTTAGCAAACAAGTCCCCACCCCTAACCCCACCACATACACAACCTAATTGGTAAAGAACAAATAGGTTTCTTATCAGGGAAATGGGGTGCTGATAATATAAAAATATTATTCTCCACCATCTGGGGCACAAAAAAAATCTGAAGCCATGACTTTATCTATTGCCATAAGCAAGGTCTTTGATTCACTAGAATAGAGTTTTGTTAAAGAATCTCTTAAGGTACATGGGACAGGCCAGATACTTGGTACATGTATATCTGAATGTTATACAAATGCAAACGCTTCGATAATTATCATTGGTAGTATGTCTTCTCGATTTAAACTTCATAGAGGCACTGGGTAAGGATGCCCTCTTTCAACTTTAATCTTTTTACTAGGTATTGAACCCCTAATTCACTCAATAGAAATAAACCAAATAATCACAGGCATTCTGGTGAGAAGTATCAAAAACAGAACGTTTGCATATGCAGATGATATCCTCATTGCTAAGCCTTCCTCATTATCATCGTTTCTTTCTTTAAAAATAGAACTTCAATGATCTGGGGAACTCTCCAGACTCCCAGTGAACTAGAATAAATCTGAGGCATTTTTCTGAGAGACAGTTGATACATTCCATACATATATTTCTATATAACACACCAATCACACACACACGCACACACACATGCACACAAAAAAAAAACTAAATGTAGACGTGGGGAGTAGTGCAATGTAATGGCTGTGGGGCAGCAGTCTTACAGGAGTCTTTCTGGAGGCTGAGATGCTGCCCTGTTTGCAGACAACTATCTGCCCTGAGGGAGGAAGTTGCCCGTCTTCAGACCGCACTGGACAGTAGCAAGGGAACCTCACCCATCCAGGGAGCACCAGAGCCACCACCACTACCTCAGAGGTTGTGAAGAAAACACAGCAGTTGGACCATAGTGGGCTCAGGGAGGGTAAGGGTGGTGGAACAGAGGCACACCTAGTCAGTTGTTCCACTCCACAATCCATACACCATTCTGGGGGAGCATAGTTCCCCTATGGATGCACCCGTAGAGGAGACTAAGGAGGGTGCAGACAACTGTCACAAGGGAGGCCCTCAGGAAGGAGGCAGAGGGCACCACAGGGAAAGGAAGCATCCTGGTGGGGGACTCAATTATTAGGGGGATAGAACTGGGGGGAGCAGGGAAAACTGAAGTAAGGTGCCTGCCTGGTGCCATAGCTTGGAGGGACAGGAATTGCATCCTTAGGATCATGAAAACAGTTGCCCGGGAGTCTGAGCTGGACATCATTGTCCACCTAGGGACAAATGACTTCGCTCATCATGAGATTAGAGCAGTGCAGAAGGACTTTGTAGAGTTGGGGAGGGGCTTAAGACAAGTAGCACACACAGTATCCTTCTCAGAGGTGCTGCCTGTCAGTGGCATGGGTGAGACGAGGGTACTTTGCACCATGCAGTTTAATGAATGGTTGAAACAATGGTGTGGAACACAGGGGTTTGGCTTCATTGGGGACTGGGGTTCCACCTGGAGGGACACCAGCCTATACTGGCAGGATGGTCTGCATCTGTCCAGGAAGGAACAAGTCTTTTGGGCAATCAGTTTAAATGCTTCATTGGCAAGCTTTAAACTAGTCAAGGGGGAGGCACTGATAAGCAGCAGGAAAATCCCAGCCTCCCGCTACAAAACAGGGTACTAAATGAGAAAAAGACCAAGGTAGAAAGGTCAGTGGGGGATGCTGCTACAGAAGGTAAAGCCATCAAAAAATGGAGAGCAATAAGTACCAATGCCTGTAGTCTGGGTAACAAGCTTCCTGAATTAGTGGCCTTGATGGAGGAGGAACATCTGGATATTGTGGCAGTCACAGAAACATGGTATACACAGAACCATGACTGAGACGTAAACATACCAGGATACACTATCTACAGGAGGGACAGGGAGGGTAAAAGAGGAGGAGGAGTAGCTCTCTACATAAGAGAAGGAATCAAAGCAACAGAACAAAATGGTAAACAGGGAGGAGAAGAAGCACTGTGGGTCAATTTGGAGGCAAGCAATGGCACCACAATCCGCACAGGGGTTGTATACAGACCCTCCTCTCAGGGGGAGGAAATGGACAAGGAATGATAGAAAGTATACTTAGAATGGCAGATAAAGGGGAGATATTGCTGTTGGGTGATCTGAATGTGCCAGATGTTAACTGGAGTGCAGTTGCAGCAGCCACTTCTAAGAGTGGGGTTATTCTAGATGCCCTACAGGGGGCATGCCTTAGACAACTAGTATTGGAACCCACTCAAGAGGGAGCAATATTAGACCTGGTCCTCTCAAATGGAGATGGAGAGAGGATCACAGATGTAGAAGTGGGTAGCCATCTGGGAACTAGCGACCATCGAACAGTATGGTTCACAATAAACACAGCAATAGAGTCAAGCTATACAAAGGCAAAAGTACTGGACTTCAGGAGGGCTGACTTTGCCAAAATGGGTGAGTGCCTAAGGAATGCACTAGCAAATGGGCAGGAAGGAGGGTGGAAGAACAATGGGGAATAATAAAACTACCATCACAGAGGTAACAAGCCTTTGTGGGAAGCAAATAAACAGAACAAAGCGATTAAGAAACCACTATGGTTCTCAAAGGAGGTTGGCATTGAAGGTTCAAGAGAAAAAGAAAGTATTCAGAAAGTACAAGGAATCACAGAAGGAGCAGGACAGAGAATTGTATCAGTTAAAGCAAAAGGAAGCTGGGAAGGCAGTCAGAACAGCAAAGGCCCGAACTGAGGAAAAGATAGCCAACTCAGTTAAGAAGGGGGATAAAACCTTTTTTAGGTACATCAGGGAGTGAAGGAAGACTAAGGGAGGGATAGTGAGGCTTAATAAAGGGAAGGGGGTGGGCAGGGGGTGACTGTGAAAAGGCAGAGATACTAAACAAATATTTTTGCTCAGTATTTACAAATGAAGAGGGGGAGGTACCTAAAACAAACAATAGAAACACTCTGGATACAGAAGTTGATACCAGCCCATTTGCAGAAGAAAGGGTTCTGAAAGAACTCTTAAAATTGAAGGTGGACAAAGCAATAGGGCCTGATGGGATTCATCCCAGAATTCTTAAAGAACTAAGGGTAGAACTAGTGACACCACTGACTACCCTCTTTAACAAATCATGGGAGGATGGGGTGGTACCTGAGGACTGGAGGAGGGCAGATGTAATTCCCCTTCACAAAAGTGGGAGCAGGGCAGAAGCGGGAAACTACAGACCAGTTAGTTTAACCTCAGTGATTGAGAAAATGATGGAATCACTTATGAAGGAAAGAATTGTCGAGTACCTAGAGGCCAGAGAGGCACAGGACCTAAGGCAGGATGGATTCACAGCAGGAAGGTCATGCCAGATGAATCTATTAGATTTCTTTGACTGGGTGACCAAAGTAGTAGATTAGGGAGGGGCTGTGGACATGGCCTACCTAGACTTTAGCAAGGCATTTGACTCAGTCCCACACAAAAGATTAATATACAAGTTAGCCAGCCTGGGAGTGGGTCCCAAGATGATAGCCTGGGTAGAGAATTGGCTGGAGAATAGGACACAGAGGGTAATAGTAAATGGAGTCCACCCTGAAGAAAGGGGGGTTACTAGTGGGGTGCCACAGGGTTCAGTATTAGGACTGGTCCTCTTCAATGTCTTTGTAAGTGACATTGCAGAGAGACTGGAAGGAAAAGTATGTCTTTTGCAGATGACACAAAGATCTGCAACAGAGTTGATGCACAAGGTGGGGTGGAAAGGATGAAAGGACTTGGCAAGGTTAGAGGAATGGTCAGAGTATGGCAGCTTAGATTTAATGCTAGAAGTGCAAGGTAATGCACCTGGGAAACAAAACCCAGGGAAGAGTACACAATGGGGGATGAGATACTAACAACAACAAAATGGAAAGGGACCTGGGGTAGTCATATCAGATGACTTAAGGTGGGCAAGCAATGTGAGAGGGAAGTAAGGAGGGCTGGGGGGATACTGGGATGCATAGGGAGAGGCATCACCAGTAGAAAACAGGAAGTTGTTATCCCTCTGTACAGACAGCTGCTGAGACCCCATCTGGAGTACTGTGTGCAGTTCTGGAGACCCAATCTCCACAAAGACATAGACAAGATGGAAGCTGTCCAGAGGAGGGCAACTAAAATGGTTCAGGGTCTGCACCAGAAGACATATGAAGAGAGACTAAAGGAGCTTAATATGTATAGCCTCGAGGAAAGGAGGGAGAGGGGGGACATGATAGAAATGTTCAAGTACCTCAGAGGAATCAACAAAGTCCAAGAGGTAGCATCTTTCAAAAAAGAGGTGTGCAAGAACAAGGGCACAATTTGAAGATGAGAACGGCTCAGAGGTAATGTAAGGAAGTATTTTTCACAGAGGGTTGTGGATGCATGGAACAGCCTTCCGGAGGAGGTTGTTGAGTCAAAAACAGTGGTTGAATTCAAGCATGCATGGGACAGCCATAAGGCAATTCTAGGGGTTGGGGGAAGAAAGAAGTAGGCTGCTGGTTTACTATGATCTGCAGCTTATCCATTAGGTAGGGAAATTGGCAGACTGGGTGGGCCAAGCGGTCCTTATCTGCCATCAAATTCTATGTTTCTATGAGATTAAATAGTTAAGAATTTGGATAGGATGATATGCAATCCTGACAAAGAAAATTGACCTATAACATCCTTTAGTGGGGCAAAAATCTCAGATATTACCTGTATGCTTGATCCTATAATAAAAACGTCTGCCCCCCCCCCCCCACTTGTCGTAATCCATGCAGGGACAAATAATTTAAGATCAGACTCGATTAACAGAATCAAACAGGAATATGTATGCTTAGTTAACAAATTATCAGAAATGGACACAAAATTGTGATTTCAGAGATACTAGCAATCCCAAAGGCCCCGGATCATAGTAATGTTAAGATCAAACTCATTAATGAGTGGTTAAGGAAATGGTGCCTTAGGCAACACATTACATGTTTAACACACTGGGAAGATTTTGAATATCATCATGAGTTGTACTGCTGGGAAGGGCTGCATCCAAGCAAAAGAGGTGGTACCCTCCTTGGATAAAGAATGCTAGCAGAATTAAACTGATTTTTAAACTGAGATCTGGGGGGTTGACGTCAGCAGTTGCAACGTCAATAGAAAAGGCACCATCTTAAGATGATTGTCATCAAGAGCATAAATATGACAATGTCAACTAATTCTAAACTATCTATTCTACTAATTAATGCTCGTAGCTTGACCAATAAGATGGGAGAATTAATCACGATTCTTTTTGATTACTCAATTGATATATGTGGTGTCACTGAAACATGGCACACCGATCAGTCCTGGGGCATGGATATTCCTGGTTATACTTGTATCGAGAAGCACAGACTCAATAGAAGAGGAGGCAGTGTAGCTCTTTATTGTACTAATCATTTGTTTGCCAATCAGATTTTTTGCAAGGACTATGAGAACAGTGATAATTAACTTATTTGGGTCACACTCTGCACCAAACAACATCCACTCACTATTGGGTTAGGATATGGGTCTCCCAGTTTAGATGATGAACAAAATAACTACTTTTTGTCAGAAATTGAATATATGGAGCTAAACGGTCATTATGTACTTATGGGGGATTTCAATCTACCTGGAATTAACTGGGAGATAATGGTAGGTAAAAGTTACCTTGATAGTACATTTATTGATATTATAGCTGTTAAGGACTTAACTCAGAGTGTCAGAATTGCTACAAGAGGGTTGAATACACTGGATCTAATTTTTTACTAATTTTGATGATAATACCAATGACCCTAAACTTCTTCCACCTCTTGGAGATTGCAACCATGATACGGTATTCACTAATCTAAGAATTACACCTATTACATGTAGTAAAGGAAAATCAAAATTTAAGGATTATTATAGGCAAATTATTACAAAATAAAGAAATTCTTACAAGACTGGCATTGGCAGGATGAATTGGCAGATCTCAGTCTGGATCAAACTTGGATTAAATTAAAATCCATTATTAATTATTGTACAGAACGTTGGGTTCCAGATCGTATTAAATATGTAAACAGTAAAAGAACTCCTCACTGGTGGAACAAAGTTATACAAAAATGTGTTAACAAAAAAAGAAGATTATACTATAAATTTAGGCACAAAATGACTAGTTATGCTAAAGATAGATACAAAAAAGTCTCAAAAATGTAAACTTTTAATACATAATGCAAAAAAGAACACAGAGTTACAATTAGCAACACAGGTTCCTGATAATAAAAAACAAGTTTTCAATTATATTGGTAGTTTAAGAGGGAAGAGAACAGAAGTGGGACCACTTCTCATGAATAATGAGGTAATAGTTGATGAAACAGAAATTGCACAAAAGCTCATCGAATACTTCCTTAGTGTATTTAAGACCAAAGATTTTATTTACCGTGTTAAAATATTAGATGACAATATGCCATTTGTTATTGATACATCAGATGTAATTAATGTTATAAATAGCTCCAAAAGAAATGGAGCCCCTGGACCAGATGGAATAGCACCAGTATTTAAAAAAAAAATTAGCATCTGAATTATTGTGTTCCTTGGCACTAATATTTAATTTATCCTTGCTAGAAGGTAAAATACCAGATGATTGGAAAAGGGCTGTTATAACCCCAATATATAAGGGAGGTAATAAAAACAATGTCCAGAATTATAGACCAATTAGTCTGATCTCTATTCTAGGTAAGCTACTTGAAAAAATAATTCAGAAACATATAACTGAGCATCTAAAGGATAATTGATATTTAGATAGTACGCAGCACAGTTTTATTACTGGCAGATCATGTCTAACCAATCAGTTGCATTTTTTTTAATCTGTCAGTGCATCTCTGGATATGGGCCTACCAGTCAATATCATTTTTTTAGAATATGCTAAGGCTTTTGATACCATGTCTCACAAAATATTGACTGAGTATCTGATAAGGCTACAAATACACCCCGATATCATTAATTGGATAATATCCTGGTTAGAAAATAGGACTCAGTGTGTTTTCATAAGAGGCTTTAAATGTATTAGAAGTACAGTTACAAGCAGAGTTCCCCAAGGCTCTGTCCTGGGTCCAACACTTTTCAACATTTTATAGCTTCCATGATGTCTCCAGAATATAGTTGGATTATGAAATATGCTGACGATTGTAAATTGGGTGGAATTATCAATAATTTTCAGTCAGCATGCCAACTACTGTCAGCACTGAACTCCTTAATATCTTGGACAAATAATAATGGGATGCAGTTGAATATATCAAAATGAAAGGTTATGCATCTAGGTAAAAGGAATTTCCAGTATCAATATACGATAAATAACTTAGCTATAGAATGTAACAGAATGTGAAAAGGACCTTGGTGTACTAGTTCTAATAAACTTGAATTTAATAAACATACTAGATATATGGTCAATAAAAGTAACACGCTAATGGGTTGTATATTAAGAAATTTAAAAAGTAGAGAACCTGAAGTCCTGATGCCATGGTATACTAGCCTGATTAGACCTAATTTAGAATATTGTGCCCCTTTTTGGGCCCCCAAAAAAAATTGGTTATCTAAAACAAATTGAAGGAATTCAAAGAAAATTCACCAAAAGAATAAGCAACTTTAGAGAACTTAATTTCTCTGAGAGGCTACAAAAACTTGGACTTTATTCAATAAATTACACATACTTATGAAGAGACTTATGTCTGACATATAAAGCATTGCATAATGAAGTTTTATTTGAGACAGTTGGTCTAGTTAAGCAAAATAATAGTAATAATACAAGATCTCACAACTATAAGTTAAAAGCAGATACAAATAGGACTCAAAAATGCAATTCTTGGTTCTCCCAGAGTTACTGGTTTTTGGAATAACCTTCCTTCTGATATTGTTATGAGCAATACTGTGGTAACATTCAAAAACAAATTGGAGAAGCATATGTGTGATCTAAAATATTACTTCCACCAGTAGATTGGTGGCGAGTTCCAAATAGGTTCGGCTCTTGAACTCATATTCCATTCTATGATTAATTCCAAACCCATTATCTGATAGACTAGTTGATCTTAAAGAAGAAATAAAAGTATTTTGGCTAGAGATGTACGTGAAATACCTATGACTGAAAATGTCAAATGATTTATGTAAAATTATCTGTGATACTCTAGATCCCTTGTAAATGGAAATAGCATTAGAATTACAGAAATGGCCAAACTCTCTTCATCCCTATGGGGCAAAGTTAATTTAATTAAAATGATTATCGTTCCTAAAATATTTTATCTCTTAAATAATCTCCAACTGGCAATGGTTGGTTTAGAAAACTAGATCAAATATTCAAGAATTCATTAAGGGCTGGAAACCCCCTTAGAATCAATGGGCTGGATTTTCAAACATGCCTAAGAGTGGCGCAAGGTGTGTCCGAGGACCGCCTTGCATCTAAAATGCGTGCATCAAATGTTGTGCATCAGATTTTAATAGAAACGCTGAAGGAGAGACAGCGTCCCAGCACATGATGCAAGGTGGATCATGCAGCATATAAATGATGCTAGCGTCGAAAGTGATGCGTGTGCCACATATGGACAGCGACAAGCACAATGGTGCAAGCAAGCAGGGGACGCAGGGCACCGAGCCATAGCCGAAAACACAACTTCACGGAAAGGGAGACAAATGTACTGTTCGATGACATGAACCGCAAGTATGACTTATTGATGTCTCGTGGAGGTGGGAAGGAACAGCGGGACAAGAGGCAGAAAGCCTGGGCACATGTGGCAACAATGGTCTCCGCAGTGACACCTGTGAGAAGAACCATAAGTGAGCTGCAAAACAGGTACAATGACCTCAAGAGGAGGTCAAAGGAGAAGCTTGCACACGATGCCCACTGTGCCACAGGTACAGGTGGAGGACCATGCCAGATACTGAGACTAACACCACAGGAAGAATGTGTGTCCACCCACCTCAGATGCTGCCCAATAGCAGGGAACAGCAAACTGGACCTATACAGGCAACAGAACCCGGCAGAAGGTGGGTACCAACTGATTCAAAATATACATACACCCATCAGTGCTGCAGCACAGCAGGCAGGACAGCAGTGTAGGTGACAACAGAAGACATGTGCATAGTGCAAGTAAACATGGAATGGCCCTGTGCACACATAGGCGGTGCTCCTCTGCAACACACAAACATCCACAGGGGTCAGTGACACAGGCAAACTGCAACGCGGTGCCCCTCTGCAACACACAAACATTCATGGGGGTCAGTGACACAGGCAAACTGCAATGCACAGCAGTGGCTGCCCTGCAGGTGTGGCCAAAGATGCACATGTGCCCCCCACACCCCTCAACCACACAGCAGTATGGTGCATAGCACTGCCAATACAAACACATAGCAAATGGCAGAATGTGAAGCACTGTGTAACGTGTAACTTACATATGTTACCCACATGGGTACTGAGAATGAATGAGTATAACGTGTAACCTACATATGTTACCCACATGGTTACTGAGAATGAATGAGACTGGCAGCATAACGCAATCATGTAACAGCTATAGCCAGACAGAGCCCCAACAATGTGACAAACAGCAGTGAACTGATGTGCAGGAATGATAATATTGAGTGTGCACAGTAATGTGCTATGTAAATGCCGCTGCAGCACAGAGGCATGCCAACACCCCTCACCCAAGCACTGTGGTACACATAGCAGTGTGTACCATAGCCAGGAACAACAGTGGCACAGGTAAGCATGACGCCAGCTGTGTATGTGCGTAACACACACATGCACGGGGTACACACAGTTCACATGAGCACAACATGCATACAACTGACAATGATAGTCAAAGGTGTGTGAGCAGCCTGTGTCACACAGTACTGTGTATGACAACCAGTGTCACAACACTGATACCATGACAACAGTCCAACACACCGTCATCAAAACACCCTTGAAGATGCCCGGAATGACTAGTAGATGTGAACAGGGACAGCAAATGTGATGCCTACAAACTCATGCTGACAGTGGTGTACTCTGCATGGCTGTGGTGTGACAAACCACACCCACAGACAGCCAGACCCCCCCCCTCCAATGTGCAGTAGGCAGGACAACTGTGAATGCAGGCATGTGTGACCACAATTAGCAGTAGCAACACCCACCATTGAACAGTGCCAGACACAAACATGTGCCATGAGGGGCATATTGGACACACAGAGGGACATACAATGGCATCAACAACACATGGCTGTGAGCCCTGCATGGGCAGCCGCATGCACACTGGGGGGTGTGGGGCAACAAAAGAAAGCAGGACACACATCAGGATACGATCCTCCAAAAGCAGGTATCACAGTGCAACAAGGAAACACACACACAGCCATACATAAACACAATCATGACAGAACAGAAGACCAATGGCAGGGTACAGAACACAACAATCACAGCAAGCAGACACTCATGGACAATGTGTGCAGCTACCAACAGACATGTAGACACTAGACACACTGTAGGTTGGCACAACACCCCACTATGTGATGCAACAACACGGGCCAAAGGGAGGAGTTGTCAAGCACAAACACAGCTGTACCACCCCCCCATGGAGCAGGGTGACACAGTGGCATGTGACACCCACCATACACAGGGTGAGATGCACACACAATGACATCGGAGCCATGATGTCTGCAGCAACCAATGCCAGGGAATAACCAGGGGAAGCAGGCAGAGAACAGTGGATATCAGGGCGTATGACACGTATACTGAAGGCCATGCATGTAGTGTAGCAAGCAGACGGACATGACAGGCAGGCACTGGGCATGTTTGCAGGGGAATATGCATGCACAGCACTGTACCATGGCAAGAGATGCCTGTGTCGCACTGTCACTGTGGGAGAGCATCTACCTGTTGCATGTCAGAGATGGGGTCATCAGCAAGCATGGGTGGGATCAGACATGTAGTAGGTCTACCAAGAGGTGACACAGATTACATGCAACACCCGTGTCAGCAGTCAGCAATGCAGGTACGCAACACATACCAAGGCACCACACATGACCCATGCAATGAGGACTGTGGATGGTACAACCTACCAATGCCAAACACCATAAGATGTACCTGCACAATGCAAGGGACCACAGACTGGTGTGACAGGGGGATGTACGGACAACAGTACTGTATCGGAAACCACCTTGACTGCACATGGAAACACTGCCCTGTGCACAAATAGTGCTGAACAGTGGAAATTCACAATGGGTGAAGCACCTGCACAATGTTGGTGTGCAGGTGAGACATGCCGACAGGTACACATCCACATGTCCAACACCACCTGGTGCAACATGTACTGCTAGGATGTGTCATGCCCACGTGCACAGCACACATTAGTGCACTATGCAGGGGACAGCCCTGCAACAGTGACACCCAACCATGCATACACCATCACTCATGCATCCTCATATACAGGCCCACACATAATCCACAAGTACACACAGCTGATGGAATGCCATGCCATCACACAGCACCATCCCTAACACACAGCAAGTGTACAGATTCAGGATGGTGGACACACACATGCATCCTCATATACAGGCCCACACATAATCCACAAGTACACACAGCTGATGGAATGCCATGCCATCACACAGCACCATCCCTAACACACAGCAAGTGTACAGATTCAGGATGGTGGACACACACATGCATCCTCATATACAGGCCCACACATAATCCACAAGTACACACAGCTGATGGAATGCCATGCCATCACACAGCACCATCCTAACACACAGCAAGTGTACAGATTCAGGATGGTGGACACACATGCATCCTCACATACAGGCCACACATAATCCACAAGTACACACAGCTGATGGAATGCCATGCCATCACACAGCACCATCCCTAACACACAGCAAGTGTACAGATTCAGGATGGTGGACACACACATGCAACACATCATATACAGGCCCACACATAATCCACAAGTACACACAGCTGATAGAATGCCATGCCATCACACAGCACCATCCCTAACACACAGCAAGTGTACAGATTCAGGATGGCGGACACACACATGCATCATCATATACAGGCCCACACATAATCCACAAGTACACACAGCTGATGGAATGCCATACCATCACACAGCACCATCCCTAACACACAGCAAGTGTACAGATTCAGGATGGCGGACACACACATGCATCCTCATATACAGGCCCACACATAATCCACAAGTACACACAGCTGATGGAATGCCATACCATCACACAGCACCGTCCCTAACACACAGCAAGTGTACAGATTCAGGATGGCGGACACACACATGCATCCTCATATACAGGCCCACACATAATCCACAAGTACACACAGCTGATGGAATGCCATGCCATCACACAGCACATCCTAACACAGCAAGTGTACAGATTCAGGATGGTGGACACACACATGCATCCTAATATACAGGCCCACACATAATCCACAAGTACACACAGCTGATGGAATGCCATGCCATCACACAGCACCATCCCTAACACACAGCAAGTGTACAGATTCAGGATGGTGGACACACACATGCATCCTAATATACAGGCCCACACATAATCCACAAGTACACACAGCTGATGGAATGCCATGCCATCACACAGCACCATCCCTAACACACAGCAAGTGTACAGATTCAGGATGGCGGACACACACATGCATCCTCATATACAGGCCCATACATAATCCACAAGTACACACAGCTGATGGAATGCCATACAATCACACAGCACCATCACTAACACACAGCAAGTGTACAGATTCAGGATGGCGGGCACACACATGCATCCTCATATACAGGCCCACACATAATCCACAAGTACACACAGCTGATGGAATACCATGCCATCACACAGCACCATCACTAACACACAGCAAGTGTACAGATTCAGGATGGCGGACACACACATGCATCCTCATATACAGGCCCACACATAATCCACAAGTACACACAGCTGATGGAATGCCATGCCATCACACAGCACCATCCCTAACACACAGCAAGTGTACAGATTCAGGATGGCGGACACACATGCATCCTCATATACAGGCCACACATAATCCACAAGTACACACAGCTGATGGAATGCCATGCCATCACACAGCACCATCTAACACACAGCAAGTGTACAGATTCAGGATGGCGGACACACACATGCATCCTCATATACAGGCCCACATAATCCACAAGTACACACAGCTGATGGAATGCCATGCCATCACACAGCACCATCCTAACACACAGCAAGTGTACAGATTCAGGATGGCGGACACACATGCATCCTCATATACAGGCCCACACATAATCCACAAGTACACACAGCTGATGGAATGCCATGCCATCAGACAGCACCATCCCTAACACACAGCAAGTGTACAGATTCAGGATGGTGGACACACATATGCATCCTCATATACAGGCCCACACATAATCCACAAGTACACACAGCTGATGGAATGCCATGCCATCACACAGCACCATCCCTAACACACAGCAAGTGTACAGATTCAGGATGGCGGACACACACATGCATCCTCATATACAGGCCCACACATAATCCACAAGTACACACAGCTGATGGAATGCCATGCCATCACACAGCACCATCCCTAACACACAGCAAGTGTACAGATTCAGGATGGTGGACACACACATGCATCCTCATATACAGGCCCACACATAATCCACAAGTACACACAGCTGATGGAATGCCATGCCATCACACAGCACCATCCTAACACACAGCAAGTGTACAGATTCAGGATGGTGGACACACATGCATCCTCATATACAGGCCCACACATAATCCACAAGTACACACAGCTGATGGAATGCCATGCCATCACACAGCACCATCCCTAACACACAGCAAGTGTACAGATTCAGGATGGTGGACACACACATGCATCCTCATATACAGGCCCACACATAATCCACAAGTACACACAGCTGATGGAATGCCATGCCATCACACAGCACCATCCCTAACACACAGCAAGTGTACAGATTCAGGATGGTGGACACACATATGCATCCTCATATACAGGCCCACACATAATCCACAAGTACACACAGCTGATGGAATGCCATGCCATCACACAGCACCATCCCTAACACACAGCAAGTGTACAGATTCAGGATGGTGGACACATGCATCCTCATATACAGGCCCACACATAATCCACAAGTACACACAGCTGATGGAATGCCATGCCATCAGACAGCACCATCTCTAACACACAGCAAGTGTACAGATTCAGGATGGTGGACACACATGCATCCTCATATACAGGCCCACACATAATCACAAGTACACACAGCTGATGGAATGCCATGCCATCAGACAGCACCATCCCTAACACACAGCAAGTGTACAGATTCAGGATGGTGGACACACATATGCATCCTCATATACAGGCCCACACATAATCCACAAGTACACACAGCTGATGGAATGCCATGCCATCACACAGCACCATCCCTAACACACAGCAAGTGTACAGATTCAGGATGGTGGACACACACATGCATCCTCATATACAGGCCCACACATAATCCACAAGTACACACAGCTGATGGAATGCCATCACACAGCACCATCCCTAACACACAGCAAGTGTACAGATTCAGGATGGTGGACACACACATGCATCCTCATATACAGGCCCACACATAATCCACAAGTACACACAGCTGATGGAATGCCATGCCATCACACAGCACCATCCCTAACACACAGCAAGTGTACAGATTCAGGATGGTGGACACACACATGCATCCTCATATACAGGCCCACACATAATCCACAAGTACACACAGCTGATGGAATGCCATGCCATCACACAGCACCATCCCTAACACACAGCAAGTGTACAGATTCAGGATGGCGGACACACATATGCAACACATTATATAGACCACCATGTGCACACCTCAGATTGACAAGCGTAGCACAATAATGTATAGTAACTGCTCTGTGACAGGTCACAGAAAGTGCACAGAAGCACGCAGACATAACTGTGAGACACCTAGTCCACGTAATGTGCACATCACAGGCCAGTGACAGCGCCACTGCATGCAGGACGATGCAGACACCCAGCCCAGCAGGGCAACATGCAAACTTCAATGTGGGGATGTACACAGGCCGTAGCACACACAAGATGGTTCGTCTGTCACTACATAATACAGCTGTGATACACATATGCCACCTGCAGTAGGCACAACCAGCATGTGTGTTCCATGTCCACAGATGACACTGATGATGACAGCAGGGCCAGTACAAGCAGCAGTGACACCACCACAAGAGCATCACCGGTAACACCAACAGTCATGAGGGATGAGGACGAGGAGGTGGAGAAGCAGGAGGAGGTGCCACAGGACAACAGTGACCACAATGACACCAGCACAGAGGATCTAGTGAACCAGGACACTGGAGGAAGGGAACACACACTCAGCCGAGCAACATCCCACAGTACCGGTAGTGGTGTGCAACACAGTGATGTGGACGCCGGAAGCCATGAGGCCGACGACAGTGACAGTGCACACTCTGGCCAGCATAGCCAGTGCTGCACACAGTGACAGACCTATGGATGTGGAACAGCATGTAGGCAAGCCAGAACAGCATTTGGAGGATGAGGTTGGCCATCCAGACAATGATGAAATCTTGGACAGTACATCCATGATGTCGTGCACATAGAGGAGTCCATGGCTGGTTCCATCAACAGACTATGTGCAGCACTGGAGGTGCACAGCAGTGCTACACTGGAACATCTTGCCCACATCCAAAGTACCATGAGCACAGTATGTGACACACTGCAGACCAGTGTCTGGGATACGCAGGTGGCCAACACTGACATGTTTCCAATACTGCATGGTATACTGGCCTGTGTACAATGTCAGGCAGACAATCAGGAGTGAGTGACAGCTGTCCTGCAGCAACAGATCGAGGTGCAGCAGGAACGCAATCAGGCAGCACAAGCAATGGCCACAGCACTGCAGGACATAGCACAGGCACTTGGGAATAGGCAGGTGCAGGTCACGCCGACACATGCTGTCGGCATCCAGGGACTGCATGACATGTGAGACACAGCAGGCCAGGACACACCCTTAAACACAGGACTAACAGGCATCATCCAGCATGTGACCAACCTACAGCCATACATGGGCCCTGGGAACCATGAACAACATACATATGCCATGCAGGGATATGCCCGCGGTTGGGGCCAGTACAACAGCAACAGCTACAGAGATGGTTACCCTGTTGCTCAACAACAAAGCATTGCACTGGGTCCCACTGGCTTGCAGACAAGCCAACATCTGACATACCCCATGCCAGTGTACAGGGACAGCAACACAGGTGACCAGGGCGACAGATGCAACCCCATGTACAGTGCCAGCCACAGCACATACACAGCAACAGCCATGCACAGTAGTAATTGATACACTAGTGTGTGCACCACACAGCCACTTGACAACATGCACCTGCAACCCCCCCACACAGGCTGGCCTCTAGACAAGACACAGATGTCACATCCAACAGATGTACACAGTGCACACAGGTAGCCGGTCATGAGATGCAACCATCAACCAGTGGCACGGCCGCACAGTCCCGCACCATTGCCACAACACAGTCCAAAAACACAGCAATACACACCAGCAGGTGTGGCAACATGTTAGTGGGTACCCACAGCAACACACAGGCAACCATGGTTGAGCCACCCAGGTGAGACAGTGACAGGGCACACACCCAGTGCATTGCTGTGGGTGAGAAACAGGTCACCAGTGTACTAGCACTACACACCACAAATCAACAGGATGTGCAGTGCACCAGTCCATTGGCCAACACCACCAGCATGCAGGGACACAGCAGCACAGCACAGTCCACTGGGCCGCAGACAAACCCACAGAGAATCCTGGACAATACATCCCCACACGCATCCATAGGGGGAACAGTGGCATGTGAAGGCTCGAAATGCAACATCACAAGCACAATCAAAGCACAGAACACAGTTGACAACAACAAATGTGTACAGCCCACTACTGCACACAGCAGTAAGCCCTGCATGACAGCAATGAACGCCACCATGGGACAGGCCATGGAGACACCGTGATGTGCATGTGGGCCCATCGGAAGTGCAGCCCATGGGAGTCAGCCAGTCAAACAGTGAAGCACAGGACAGGGCCACAGACATTTCTAGGACCTTGCCAAGCACAGCTACAATGTATGTTGAGGATGCACATGGGTGTGCAACGACTGCATCCAGTGGGACCATGGACAGTGCTGGGGGAGGCGAATCTGATGTCCAACCAGTTGCTACCACTAGGGTTGGCAAACAACATTCATAAAGGGTGGCAGCAGTGGCACAAACCCAACTGTCAGAGGCCAAGCAGAGGAAGAAAGTACAGAAGGACACCTGATGATATGGGACGCACCACTGCAGGCACAGATCCCATATCTGTGCCACCCATGAATACATGTTCACCTTGGATGGGATATTGGACACTTTCACAAAGCTCTCAGCACAATACCTGTGATGGGTATACTGACACAATGACCAACATGCACACAGACACAGCATAGTGTGATATGGACTGGTCTGACAACACACGACCCAGTCATGTACACACCACACAGTGCACTGTGTGATGTGCACATATGTGCCACAGCACCATGCGGCAACCTCTACATATCACCAGCAGATGGCCAGACTGACCTTTTGTCCACCATTACATTGGTCAACAATACCACTGTTGGATGATGACTGTACCATGCATCCAGCAGCGGTATTGTTCGGGCATACACAGCACATGTACCCCTGACAGATATCTAGGACATGCATGACCACGGACACCATTACAATTATGTGACACTTCCCAATGACATGGCACACCCAGGGGGACGCATATACCCAGACTGCACAACTGGACACATAGGTGTCTGCAGCCATACCCACAAATCCCATGTCAACACAACCAGGTCACATGTGTAGCGCAACCAACATAGGTAGCAGCACAGATCAGTACTGTGTACACAATTGTGACTCCTGCAGATGTGCATATGGACAGTGGGCCACAATGTCCGTGCCGTTATGGTATGAACCGCGATGGAACTTCGCAGTATGACATCGATGGCGGCACAGTGTCCCAGTACATGTAAGAGTATACAACTGCAGCAATCACATGAACCGTACCATGAATGGTAGCCCAGTCACATATAAAGGCGCATCACTGCATGGCGTGTGCAACTGACACAGACAGATGGCCCAAACATGTCTCGGATCCCCACATGTACATCATGCAAGGGATCCATTGAGAGGGTAACCGTGATGTTTCAACCCACATGTAGAGGCATTCTGTCTGTGGTAGTAGCACATGGGATACATTGATGCACCTGTATACTTGACTGGTCTGCTGGTTATGTTATTGTTTGGGTGACACCTTGATTTATATACCCTGACATCTTTGATATATCCTACCACCACCCTCAGTCCCAGTGTGTAACTCCCACCTGATGTCATCCCAGTACATGGGTGACTGTGTTGCTCTCAGCCACTGGTGCAGGCCCACACAACTGGAGGTGCACTCTGTGTGCAGCAGTTAACAGTGGCACAAGCCGTGACACTGGTGTTTGCAGTGTTATGTGCATGTATCACCTGTACATGTCACCATGGTGCACACTGCACAACACTGTGTGATGTTAGGTGCATATCACCAATGTGACCCTACAGTGGAATGATGATGCCAG
This sequence comes from Neoceratodus forsteri, assembly GCA_016271365.2. Classification (NCBI taxonomy): domain Eukaryota; kingdom Metazoa; phylum Chordata; order Ceratodontiformes; family Ceratodontidae; genus Neoceratodus; species Neoceratodus forsteri. Next base: position 31,883,440 of record CM028133.1, on the reverse strand, counting down.
ACACAAGCAGGTTGCCATACACAACAGGCATATATTGTAGACATTCAAAATGGTATACACAACAGATGAACATGCACATAACAGTAAGATGTAACATGCAGACTTTACAACACGGTACTGGAACTACAACTACTGTCCAACAATAGTCTTACATGACTGTGGGACACAGCCTAGCAATCCCCCCCTGATTGTGTTCTTTGTTAACCCACACATGGCATGAGACCTAACAGTTCCAGGGTGCACAAACAACATGCAAACATACACTTCGATAGCATAGCATGCATGATGAAACACAACGAAGGTTATGCAATTGTGTGTGTCAATGGCTATCCATGTTAACCCCATGCTGAACCATCACTCTGCAGCCATGCCCAGTGACCTGTACATGTTCGTAGTCCAGTCATTGGGGACAGCATAACACTAAACATCCAGCTCCCATAGCGTGTCTGCCACCACCTTTCTCGACATCAGTAGTGTACCCAGCTGCATGGCCCCATTCTGCAGCTGGCGCCTGGCAGTGGTAACCACCCGGCAGACACAGTCATCACCTGCAGATGTGTCTGCACTCCCCCCAAGACCCATCTGGTCAAGAACACAAGAACATCCCCTGACAGTGCCATAGGAACCACAGGCTGCCCTTCGTGTGACCCATTGTGGCCACTGTCAGGACATTCAGCAGTCATATCAGAGTCAACTCCCACATGAATGGTGTCAACAACCATCTGTTGCCACACTGGATTTGGTACATTGGTCACTGCAGATGGCTGTGTGTCCTGTGCTGTGTGCAAGGCATCCTGATGCCCTGTGGGCTGCTCACCACCCTGCACAGGTGGACGTGCTGGGTGACCCGCGCCTGGCATCTGTCTGGTGTGCTCTGCATAACTACGTGCCTCCTGCTGCTTCAGGACCCTCATTGCTGTTGTAACTGTCCTGAGACATCTTGATGGCCTGCCATCACCACTCTCATCAGTATCAGCACCATCATCATCATCACTGTCGTCATCACTGTCCCCTGCAAATACAAATGGGAGGGCCATGAGTCTCATACTGCAACAGTCTCGCATAAACACAATGCAGCTGCATGCTATGATGTCACCATGTGTCTGCACGACTCTATAGCTGATCATGGATATGTCTCACGTGCTGCTGCAGGACTGCATGGATGTCAGACAGGGGTAGCACATGTACCTGCTGCTGCAGGACTACATGGATGTCAGACAGGGGTAGCACATGTACCTGCTGCTGCAGGACTACATGGATGGCAGACAGGGGTAGCACATGTACCTGCTGCTGCAGGACTGCATGGATGGCAGACAGGGGTAGCACATGTACCTGCTGCTGCAGGACTACATGGATGGCAGACAGGGGTAGCACGTGTGCATGCTGCTGCAGGACTGCATGGATGTCAGACAGGGGTAGCACGTGTGCATGCTGCTGCAGGACTACATGGATGGCAGACAGGGGTAGCACATGTACCTGCTGCTGCAGGACTATATGGATGGCAGACAGGGGTAGCACATGTACCTGCTGCTGCAGTACTATATGGATGTCATACGGGGTAGCACATGTAGCTGCTGCTGCAGGACTATATGGATGGCAGACAGGGGTAGCACATGTACCTGCTCTGGCAGGACTACATGGATGGCAGACAGGGGCAGCACATGTACCTGCTGCTGCAGGACTACATGGATGTCAGACAGGGGTAGCACTTGTGCATGCTGCTGCAGGAATACATGGATGTTAGACAGGGTTAGCATGTATACCTCCTGCTGCAGGAATGCATGGATGACAGACAAGAGTACCACGTGTGCATGCTGCTGCAGGACTATATGGATGTCAGACAGAGGTAGCACGTGTACCTGCTGCTGCAGGACTACATGGATGTCAGACAGGTATAGGCATGTACCTGCTGCTGCAGGACTATATGGATGTCAGACAGGGGTAGCACGTGTACCTGCTGCTGCAGGACTGCATGGATGGCAGACAGGGGTAGCACGTGTGCATGCTGCTGCAGGACTATATGGATGACAGAGAGGGGTAGCACATGTACCTGCTGCTGCAGGACTATATGGATGTCAGACAGGGGTAGCATGTGTGCATGCTGCTGCAGGACTATATGGATGTCAGACAGGGGTAGCAGATGTGCGTGCTGCTGCAGGACTGCATAGATGGCAGACAGGGGTAGCACGTGTATGTGCTGCTGCAGTACTATATGGAAGGAAGATGGGGTAGCACGTGTACCTGCTGCTGCAGGACTATATGGATGGCAGACGGGTAGCACGTGTACCTGCTGCTGCAGGACTGCATGGATGGCAGACAGGGGTAGCACGTATGCATGCTGCTGCAGGACTATACTATGTGGATGTCAGACAGGGGTAGCACATGTACCTGCTGCTGCAGGACTATATGGATGTCAGACAGGGGTAGCATGTGTGCATGCTGCTGCAGGACTATATGGATGTCAGACAGGGGTAGCACATGTGCGTGCTGCTGCAGGACTGCATGGATGGCAGACAGGGGTAGCAAGTGTACGTGCTGCTGCAGTACTATATGGAAGGCAGACAGGGGTAGCACATGTACCTGCTGCTGCAGGACTATATGGATGGCAGACAGGGGTAGCACGTGTACCTGCTGCTGCAGGACTACATGGATGGCAGACAGGGGTAGCACTTGTACCTGCTGCTGCAGGACTATATGGATGGCAGACAGGGGTAGCACGTGTACCTGCTGCAGCAGGACTACATGGATGTCAGACAGGGGTTGCACATGTACCTGCTGCTGCAGGACTGCATGGATGGCAGACAGGAGTAGGACGTGTGCATGGTGCTGCAGAACTACATGGATGGCAGACGGGGGTAGCACGTGTACCTGCTGGTGCAGGACTACATGGATGGCAGACAGGGGAAGCACTTGTACCGGCTGCTGCAGGACTATATGGATGGCAGACAGGGGTAGCACGTGTACCTGCTGCAGCAGGACTACATGGATGTCAGACAGGGGTTGCACATGTACCTGCTGCTGCAGGACTGCATGGATGGCAGACAGGAGTAGCACGTGTGCATGGTGCTGCAGAACTACATGGATGGCAGACGGGGTAGCACGTGTACCTGCTGGTGCAGGACTACATGGATGTCAGAGAGGGGTAGCAAGTGTGCATGCTGCTGCAGGACTATGGGACTCCCGCGGGGACAGAGGCCTTGCTCAGTGTTCCCCTAGATGGGCACCCCAACCCATCAGAGAGGCATCGGTCGATAGAACCCGTACTGCACGAGGCGGACAAGCGGGATGCCCTCCTGCAGATGAGCTGGATGATCCACCACTGGAAGCGTTCCACATCCCTGGGTCACCGTCACTAGCTGGTCCAATGGATGCAGCGTTGAGAGCCACTGGCTGGCCAGTCCCATTGAAGCGCAGGATTCCAAGTGGGCCCAAGCGGACCGCGCTGGTGCAGGCGCACATGAGACCCAGGAGGTGCAGGAAGTCCCGGGCAGGGGCGCTTGCCCAACCAAATGATTGGGCAAAGGAGGAAGAACCTCGGCCCTGTCCACGGGAGCTGTGCTCTGGCTCGAAGAGTCGAGCTCTGCCCGATGAAGAATCACCTGCTTGACTCGAGTCCGACTTGGTACCGTTGGATGAGAGCCGACTTGAGAAACAAACCTGGAGGGCCAGATCCTGGACGCTCCACCTCCGTCTGGAGGGGCTGCTATCAGCCAATCGTCCAGGTAAGGGTACACCTGGACCCCTCGGTGCCGCACAGGAATGCTGTCACCACTGCCATGGTTGGTGAAGACCCTGGGGAGCAGGAGACAAGCCAAAGGGCATGGCTGAGAACTCAAAGGGATCCTTCCGCTCAAAGCGAAGGAGTCTCACGATGTGTGACGGATGAGGGGCGATGAAAAACGGCGTCCTGCAGGTCCAGAAAAGCAGAACCTACCACGCGCGTTCAAGGATGGAGTATCTGAGCCAGAGTGACCATCCTGAAGGTCAGACCTTAGGAACTTGTTTAGGTCATGCAGGTCGAGAATGGGGCGCCAGCCCCGTCCGTTCGAACCAGGAAGTACCTGGACACAAACCCGGGTCTGAGGAGGATCCACACTCTCTGATCACCTCCTTCTGGAGGAGGAGCGATGTCGGCTCGGCAAGCCGACAGTGAGCTAATGGACCGTGAGGCTGTGGACGAGGCCCCGAGTGCGCAATGGCTCTGAGGCGGGGCTGCTCAGAGAGAGAAACTCAGAGGCAGGCCCTTTCCCACCACTTCCAACACCCACCGGTCTGTGGTAATAACGGAACAGGCGGAAAGTAAGTGGCGGAGCTGCCCTTCCCCATGGGGGGAACCTGGGGTGAGGTGACAAGGTTGGGGGTGACACCCCTCAACCCGTCACTGGGCAGGCTTGGAGGGGGAACCGGCCGAGGGACCTCCTGGGCCTTAACCCCCCTGCTTCCTGGAGGAGGAAGCTGCGGGCTTGGGTTTGGGATGCCAAGTGCGAGCCTGCTGGCCCTGGCGTTACTGGACGGACGTGCAGAGGCGCAGACAGGCGAAAGGGCTTAGGCTGTGGTCTTGACCCTTGTCCCTCTGCGTGGATGAGACCCGAGTCCAAAGTGGCATTGGACCTCGATCCTCTGGAGGTGGCCATCCCAAGGGCCAAAGAGGTCGGTCCCCAAGAAGGGGACATCCGCCAACTTGTGTTGGGTATCCGATGTGAAAGTGGATATTCTCAGCCATGCCCGATGGCGCATAACCACTGCGGACGCGACTGACCTGGCGCGTAGTCTCAATGTCCGACAGTCTGGAAGTTGCTGCTTGGCCACTGCCCTGCTGCCCTGGTCCGCACCTGCCTAACCGCCATGGTCTGCAGGTCAGCTGGGAGATGAGGACTACCTCGTCCAGGGGAGCCAAACAGGGCATGGGAGAAATGTGCCATAAGTGCGGCCCGAGCTGGCCTGGCGAAGGCCAAGGGAGAATGCAGTGTAGACTTTTCACTCGGCATAGTCAATTTCTTGGACTCCTTGTCGGAGGTTGTCCACATCCCTAGCGTTTCGACCGCAGAAAGCAGCTGTCGATAACTAACCCCTCGGCTGAGGATATTCGAAAGCGGACGAACGGTAGGGACGCGCATACTTCCTGGCCGAGGCGCAGGGCGAAACAGGCACTGCCAGAAGCTCCAAGGCCGGGCCCCACAATAGCCTGGCCACAGAAAGAGCCTCGAGGAATACCCACGGTCCAATATCTCCGTGAGGATGCGTCCCACAGCGGATCACGGGCTCGAGCTGCATCCGGTGGACTCCGAGATGAGCCTAAAGCAAACCCAGGAAGGGCGAAGGGCTATTGTCCAGCGAAGCTGACCTCAGAGACTCAAGTCACTCGCCTGGAGAAAAGGGAGGGAATCGTCGGGACTCGGAAAAGTTCACAAAGCTGCCTCGGGCCTGAGCCACCCCTCCACCTGCCGAGGCGATCGGGAGTGGGGACAGACAGCCTATGGGCAGACCCTGAGCCGACCGAGGTTCTGGCCGAACCCCAAACAGCGGCTGTGGGGCGGAGGTTCCACGAGAATAGGTGGAGCAGCTGGTTTAGCTGAGCAACAAGCCTGGAAACAGGCGCCTCGGCTAAGCGAGGGTTGCTTCGGCCGCTCTGGTGACAACCACTTAATGGCCAGGGAAAGCGATGTCAGCTTGTTCCGGCCAGAAGCTGTTGCCACATGAGATCCTAAATATAAATCGGCGCAACATGCGTTGAAGCCTCTCCTGATCCGAGGAGGAGGCGGCCGGCGCCCGCTTGCTCGTGATGCCGAGACCCGAGAACCGCCGATAGTAGCGGATCGGCTGGACGCGAAGAAGTCCGAGACCGAGACCCGCGAACCTCGGCTTTTCTGAGGAGGGTGCGGAGGAGGGGCGGAAACCCGCCCCTCCCTCGGCTTCGAAGGATCACCCGAGGGCTCCGGAAGCGGAGGCACTGGCAACCACGGATCCTCAACCACTGGGGAACCGGGAGAGGATTTTCTGTCGCTGGTCGACAACCAGTCAAGTAAATCGAGAAAGATCTCGACTTCTGCGTCGACAGGAGTCTCCAGTCAACTGACCTGATGGGGACACCGTGAGCCAGTGGCCGAGCGAAGGATGGAGCCGAAGTGGGTGGTGAACTACTCGAGGAGGGACCTCTCCCGCTCCCAAGGCGTCGACGGAGGGACTTACCTTTGTCCTTTTGGACCGAGAGGAAGGTCCAGCAGATGCTGGTCCCTCTCCCTTAGTGGAGAGAGACAGACAAAGCTCCTTAAAGGAAGCAGAATATGAGGATCCCAGGGAGGGTGGGATAAATGCCACGGCCGAGGAAGATGCGGCCCGCGCTGCCTCCTCTTCGAGGGCAATCACCTGCTCTAGCTGTTCCATCGAGCCCGCCGCCGTGGAACCGCCAACTGGGCCTCCTTCGACTTTACCGGAGGGTAGCGCTTTTCCGGGTTGCCCAGATTGCAGATGGGCAGCATGATCTTCCAGGGCGTAGGCAGAAAGAAGAGCACAGGTGCATGAAGCCTGCGGAATTCGTGCTCAAGGCCCAAGCAGTAGGCATGCGCGTGGAGTAAGGATCTGTCCGAGACATCTTCTGCCGCATGGGCATCTCCGGAAACCGGAGTCGGTTGTCCATCGCGGCATAGGGAATTAGTTGACCGAAGTCTAGAAAACCTTAAAGTTTAATTTCGGAAAACCGAAGAGTTAGGAACCAGTCTTATACGCAGAGCGTTAAGGAGGGAACCTGAGCTTCTAAGCGGTAAGGAAGATCTGGCGTCATGGGGCGGAGCCGAGAGTTTTACCACCCGGGTGGGTGGGAGGAGCCAGCGAAGACCTTCCGTCAAGATTTAAAGCGGCAAGGATACCTGCCAGACAGTGTGTATGAACAACATATCCATGTCCTAGAAGAAAAAATTACTCACCTTAGTAATGTTTCTTCTAATGAATCTTACTGTATTGACAGTAGCGCAAGAGTCCCAGCCTTGAACTGCCACGGAGGCAGAAAAGTTAACTTTCCATGCCAGGCATGGAACACTGAGCTTCAGCCTGGTTTGAGACTATCTGTTGCTGTTTAAACTCAAACTGTCAGATCTTTACGAGCAAACTCACTAAGGCCCTGTGTGGAAGCTGTAAACCTACACTAGCCAACTGGCTACTAAACATAAAAAACACATTTTTTGGTCCCAAAACAAAGACTCAAGTCAGGAGACCCAAAAAATGAAAAACAGAACACCAAATCACCCAAGAAAAGGGGGGTGAAACAACAAGGTGGGCATCTACTGAGTGCCAACAGCCACTGCCCACCCACATCCCAAAACAGAGGTTCTGAGAGGGCAGGCAAGAATACAGCAAGACTCCATTAGAAGAAACATTACTAAGGAGGTAATTTTTCTTCAAACATGATATGTGCTGTATTCTGACAGTAGCAGACTACCAAGCAGTACCTCCATGGAGGAGGGACAGAACCTACTTAGGAAATAGGCTCTGAAGCACAGCTGTGCCAAACTGAGCATCACTCCTAGCCTGAATAGCCAAGGAGTAATGCTTGGTAAAAGTGTGAACTGTTTTCCAGGTAGCTGCTTGACATATCTCTAAGATAGGAATATCCCTGGCAGCAGCTGTACCTCTGGTAGAGTGAGCCCTCAGGCCTGAGGATGGAACCTTACCCCGTTTTTAATAGCAAAATTGGATACAAGAGACAATCCATCTGGCAATGGATCTTTTAGTGGCAGGTTTCCCTTTACCAACCTCACCATAAGTGAGGAACAGTTGGAGGGAGTCAAACCTGTGACCCTTGGTACGTTCTATGTAGTAGCTAAGGGCTCTTTTCACATCTAAGCTGTGGAGCCTCCTCTGCAGAGGAGGAATGGTCAGTGAAGTACACAGGAAGAGACAGATTGATTAGGTGGAAATCTGAAACCACCTTAGGCAAGAATTTCCATTGGTCCTGAGGACCCACCTTGTCTATGAAAGGAGATAAAAATCAGACTCCACTGACAAAAGCTTGTAACTCACTTATGCGTCTGGCAGAGGTGATGGCTACCAAACACAGTTTTCAAGTCAAGTACTTAAGCTCTGCTGAAGACAAAGGCTCAGAAGGGGTTGCATAAGCTGAGCAATGCAAACATTAAGGTCCCAAGCAGGGGCAGGGTCCCTGAGAAAGAAGGTTGGTGTGACTAATCCTTGAAAAACTTGGAGAATACAGGGTGAGCTGAAAAGAAGGGCTTACCTGCTGAGATAAAAGCAGAGACAGCTGCCAGATGCACCTTCAGTGTAGCTGGTCTAAGCCCCTAAGCTATTTAAATGGACCATATAATCAAGGACTGTGGGCAGATCAGCAGAATCTGGGAAGTATGCTTCCCAGAGCACCATATGGAAAATCTTTTCCACTTGGAATTATAAGTAGCCCTGGTGGAAGGTTTCTAGAAGCCTTCAGAATGTCCATTACGCCTTGGGAGAGGTGTAAATCAGCAAACTAACTCTTCAAGAGCCAGGCCTTGAGATTGAGAAATTTGAGATTCGGGTTCCAAACCTCCCTGAGCACAGGATAACAGGCTGTGATTCCTGGGAAGACACAGGGGAAGATGGACTGCTAAGGACAGTAGGAGTGGATACCAAGGCTGTCTGGCCAGTCTGGAGCAATCAGGATCATCATGCAGGGTTGAGATCTGAGTTTTGACTACTTTTTGAACAGGAGGGAGGGGCGGGAAGGCATACAGGAACTTCCTTCCCAACTGAGACTAAAGGCATCCAGGGGACTGAGCCCAACACTGGGGGCCTGCAGCAAAAAGGGAAGTTGGTGATTTTCTGGTGCTGCAAAGATCTGTAGGGTGCCCCATCTGGAAAAATCACCTCAAGACCAGGGGATCCAGTGACCATTCGTGATGGCCCTGGGATATCCTGCTGAGAGCATCTGCAGGACATTGTCCTTGCCTGGAAGGTGAACCGCTGTGAGGGAGGTGTTCAGGAATAAGCCAGAGACCACAACTTCATTGCTTCTGTGCACAAGGCCGTGAACAGAGTGCCCCTTGCTTGTTGATGTACCACATTGTGGTGGTATTGTCTGTTCTGACCTGGATAACTTTGTTCTGAACAGATTTGGAAAAAGCTTGAGTGCTAGAAACACTGCTCTGAGTTCCAACAGATTGATGTGAAGCACAGATTCCTGAGGGGACCACACCCCTGGGTGGTCAGGTCGCCCAAGTGAAGCCCCCACCCCAAGAGGGAGGCATCTGTAGTAAGGATTAAGGAGTGGACTGAGAGAAGGGACTCCTTGTCTCAGATTGCTCTGATCCTACCACCACTGTAGGGCCTGGATCAGGGTTCGAGTCACTGGGATCAATTTGGTCAGAGGGTCCTTCCTTTGAGACCAGAAGGCTCTCAAATGGAACTGAATGTCCCTCATCTGAAATCTTGCTCCTGCACCACTGCTGTGGAAGCAGCCATGTGCCCCAGGAGCTGTAGAAAATGCCTTGCTGGTCGAGATACCTGCAGGGTGAATGAGGAGGCCAGAGAGATGAGGTCCTGCCCTGTCCATGGGAAGAAGCTCTGGCCTTTTCTGTGTCTAGCTCTGCGCCTTGATGGTGAGGAGCTGGACAGGCTCTAGAACTGACTTTGAAAGATTCAGGAGGAAACCTAGCGGGTGAGCAGTCGCTGGAGTTATCTGTAAGTGTGACTTGACTTGGTCTGGGGACTGGCCTACTATAAGCCAGTCGTCCAGGTAAGGGAAGATGGCAATCCTTTGCCTTCTTAGAGAAGCAACTACTACTGCCAGGCATTTTGTGAACACCCTTGGAACAGAGGTTAGTCCGAAGGGCATTGCTCTGAACTGGTAATGGCCTGAGGGCAGCTTGAACCTGAGGTACTTTCGACGGGAGCTTCTGATGACAACATGGAAGTAGGCATCCTTGAGGTCCAGGGATACTAGCCAGTCCCCTGGCCTTAGAGAGGGTAAAATTATTCCCAGAGTCACCATTTTGAATTTTGGTTTTAACAAGTGCTTGTTAAGTATCTGAGATCCAGGATGGGCCGCCATTCTCCTGTCTTTTTGGGGTAAGGAAGTACCTGGAGTACAACCCTTTGCCCTGGTGTAGGGGTGGAACCCTTTCCACAGCTCTGAGAGCTAGGAGGGAAGAGACCTCTGCCTCTAGGGCAAGTGCCTCTGAGGGGTTTGCAGGTGGAAAGGACCTGGTTCTCAGCTTTGGAAAACTTTTGAAGCTGAGAACCAGCCCCTGGCTTACTACTTCCAGGACCCACTTGTCTGATGTTAGAGACTTCCAGTCCCGGACAAAGTAAGCCAGCCTGCCCTCTACAGGTGGTGGAGAATTGGCCCTGGCAAACCCATCAGGGTGCCTGTTTGGCAGGGGGTTTTGGCTGAGGGGTGGAAGCAGGTCTGCTGGTACCCCTTCTGCCCCTCCTCTAAAGAACCCCTCTGAGCATATGCAGAAGAGGAGGCCTGGGCTTGGTAGAAAGGCCTATGAAAAGGCCTGCCCCTGGGAAGCTGCCTCTGAGGAGTGGCCTGCCTTTCCTTGGCCTGGGCACTCCTGTAGGTGATCCTATACTCATCCATTTTCTTCATGTAATTCTGTTTGCTCCCCAAAGAATTACCAACAGGAAAATCCATGGCCTTAGTCTGGGCATCCTGTGACAGGCTAGTACATCTGAGCCAAGCCATCCGGCAAAGTGCCACAGATGTAGCCATCACTCTTTATAACACATCATCTGAGTCCACTGCAGCATGAAATTGCACCTTGGATGCCTCAATACCATCAGCAGCCACCTGCTCCAGCTCCTTGGCAAGCTGGCCAGGGACCTGTTTTGCTAAAGCCATGACAGTGTCCCATCTGGATTTCTGATACCTAGCAACATAAGCCATATAATTGGCCTGTCTGAGTCCCAAGGATGCTACCATGTACTGTTTCTTTCCATGGCATCAATCCTCCTGGAGTCCTTGTCTGGGGGTGTGAAGCCAAGGGAATATTTGCCTTGTCACAGGCTGCAGCCTGCATTACCCCAACATGGCTGCATTGTTGTGTAAGGAACTCCGTATCAGAGCCTGACAATGCATACCTCTTGTCCATTCTCTTATCCACAGGAGGTATAGTATTAGGAGTCTAAAATTTTAAATGTCTGTTTCCCAAAGATTTGTGCAGGAATAGACAGTCTCCTAGACTCTGGGATATCCAACATTTCCACAGAGTCAGGCTCCTCTTGGTCATCCACAGCTTCTTCCATAGGAAGCTGGAGGGTTTCAGCCACTTTTTTTTTTTTTTTTATAAAACATGAAATGAGAGGGGGACTCAGAAAGCCTAGGAGGAGACACTCCTGAAGGTCTGTCTGGGGAGATGTCCGGGTCAATGGCCACATCCAGACTTTCAAATCCACATTCACTTTCCTCATACTCCTCTTCCCCTCCTCCGGTTCATAATACTCCTCTAAATCATAATCTTGAACAGTGGAACCGGCCAACTGAGCGCTCCCTGATGGTGCGGTTCTGTCGGAACCGGAAAGCGACTGGACAATTTGATCGCTTGCTATTTCTTCAGTGGTTGGAGAGAAAGTTTTGGCTCCACACCAGCTGATTTTCTTCTTTTCTGTTCTCTTTGCTGGAACCGACCCTCAGAATCTGATCTCCTTCGCTCAAGTCTGCCCTGGTCAGAGGGCACTCTACTGGTTCAGTTTGAACCAAACCGGCTGGCCATCCGGTTCAGTGGACTTTTGCCTCCCTTTCCTGAGCCTACCAACTCTCTTTTCTAGGGTAGCTGCAGGAAAATTTTTACAAATCTGGCAGTCTGCATTGAGGTGGTCAAACCCCAGACAAACACAGGTGGTGTGGGGGTCAGCCTTGGCAAAGACTTCCCCACACACACAACAGTGTTGAAACCCAGTGGGCCCGGTTTTTCTTTTGGGTTTCTCAGACATTGTGCCAGTCCTAACCAAACTTACTCTTTTAATGGCAATCCGCCAGGCAAGACCCTCTTATCGGTTCCTGACCGTGTCACGGGTCTGGAAAAAACCGTAATAAAATCTGTTTTTTTTTTGTTTTTTTAGAACCGATAAGAACTGGTAACCACACACTAAAAGTACAATTTAGATTTTTAAACAACTTGATCGGTTCAAACCGAACCATATAAACCGTTTACAAGTTCCACACAAAATAAAATTTATATAACCTATCTAGTACTCCAGAATACCACAGACAGAGACTGAACTGACAGGTTTGCGGTTTAAATTCGAGAAAACCGGTACTTTAACCGACAAATTGAACCGAGCAGAAGGAGAAATCTCAGACGACTGTTCAGTGAGGCGGAGTAAAGGAATCTGACTGGTTTGAGTTTAAACAGCAACAGACAGTCTCAACTGAGCTCAGCGTTCCATGCCTGGCATGGAAAGTTAACTTTCATCTCCTGGGCAGTTCGAAGGATGGACTCACTGCTACTGTCAGAATACAGCAAGACTTCATGTTGTTTGAATAAAAGCATGCTGTACTATTTGTATCTGAATTAATAAAGTATAAGTGCATTATAACATATTGCACCTTTTGTATTTTGCACATTTATGGATTTTGATTGTATTTAATCAACTGATCCTTTAAAATATATATATATATATATTTGTATGTCATGTTATGAGATTGTCTTGTTTTGTAAATTGTAATGACTTACTGAAAGCTGAATAAACCTTTTGACTGATAATGGTACTGTCTGTCCTGACCTATACCACCTTTCCTTTTAAGTGAATAGCAAATTCCTGTAGACCCAGGTATACTGCCCTGAGCTCCAAGGAGATTTACATGCAGGAGAGATTCCTGAGGAGACTATGCTCCACAGGCAGTTAAGTCCAGCACGTGTGCTCCCCTTTTGTAAGTGGCCCCTTCCCTGGGGTTTTCTGGATCCAGCCACCACTGCAGGGTTTGCAGGAGGGTGTCAGACTGGTACCAGTTTGACAAAGGAATCTTCTCGGGGATCAGCGAACCCTTAACTGAAACGTTGCCCCTGATCCGAAACCTGGATCCTGGGACCACTGCTGTGGAAGTTGCCATGTGGCCCAGTAGCCAAAAATGTTCTTGCTGTCGGTCTGTTCAGCTGAAATAACCCTACCAACTGCAAGATATTGTGCACCCTGTCCTATGGAAGAAAAGCCCTTCCCTGCAAGATGCCTAATTCTGCTCCAATGAAGTCTAGAAGCTGTACTGGCGCTGTTCCCCCCACTTCTGTACATTTATCAGAAATTCTAGTAACTAGTGTGTGCCTTCCTAAAGCCAGAGAGTCCTCTGTGTGTTACAAGGACAGACCCTCGACTAGCCAGTCATCCAAGTATGGGAATGCTGTCACTCCCTGCCTTAAGTATGCCACCACTACAGCCAGACACTGAATGCCCTGGGGGCTGAAGTTAGGCTGAAAAGCATGGCTACGTACTTTCTGTGGCTTGGCCTTGCTGACATGTGGAAGCAAGCATCCTTGAGGTCTAAAGATGCCCAGGCAATCCCCTTTCTGCAGTGTGGGGGATCATGGCCATAGTGACCATTCTGAACTTTAATTTTCATACATGTTTGTTTAGAAGTCACATATCCAGAATGGGCTGCCAGTCCCCATTTTTCTTCTGAGTGAGGAAGTATCTCTTTCCCCTCTCTGGAAGGGGTATGGTTTCTACTGCCCTAATGGTTAGTTAGCAGGTTTGCCACCTCTGCTTCCAGAAAGCTAGTCTGCAGAGGTAGCTGGGGCAAAATGTCTGGCTCTCAGTTGGGAAGAGATCTGAAACTTAGCGAAAGTCCTTGGCGCACTACCCCCAAGACCCACTTGTCTATGGTGATGGCATGCCAGGCTTGGAGAAAGTGAGCCAATCTGCCTCCTACAGTTAGGGGGAGACTACCTGTACTAGCCCATCAGGGATTCTGCTTTGGCTGGGTTGGAGGCTGAGGCACTTGTGCTGGTCTCATAGTCCCTAGGCTGATGGCAGTCAGGTGTTGCCTGGGCCTGAAAGAATGGTCTGTAGTAGGAGCCCCTACCCTGGCCTCCTGTATTGGGACCTGTAATTAGTGGAGGGTCTCTAGCAGATTTACTTCTGTGTTGCCTTATACTCCTACACTTTCTTTATGCAGGCCTCTGTCTTGTCCCCAAAGAGAGGTCATGGGAAATCCATGGCCTTTGTCTGCATACCCTTGGGTCAGGTTAGTTGCAAGTCAAGAGTAAGAAACATAGTAGTTGACAGCAGATAAGGACCACAAGACCCATCCAGTCTGCCCATTTTTTTCTACCTTACAAATGTGCCATCAACCTTTGTCAGTGGCCTATCCACACTCATCTGTATTGCTCCCTTATGCTTATCCCATGCCTGTTTGAAGCCCCTGCACTATATTCATAGCCACCACTTCCTGAGGTAGGTGTCCATGCATCCACCACCCTTTGTGAAATAGAACTTCCTCATATTACCCTTAATCAGCCTCCCTCTAATCTCCTGCTGTGTCCTCTTGTCCTATTTTTCTTATATTGGAAACGTTTAGACTTTCACCTCGTTAATGCCCTTAAGGTGTTTCAACATTCGATCATATCACCTCTCTCCCTCCTTTGCTCTAGGGTATACATATTGAGCTCCATTAATCTGTTCTCATATGTTTTCTGATGCAGTCCCTACACCATTTTGGTTGCCCTTCTCTGGACCGCCTCTATTTGGTTAATGTCCTTGTGAAGGTGTGGCCTCCAGTACTGCACACCAGTACTCAGATGGGGCCTAACCAGCATCTTGTAAAGAGGGATTATTACCACTCTTCACGACTTGTGATACCCTACAATACACCCCTACATCCCTCTAGCCTTACCTACTGCTGTAGGTCTGCTTGGATGATTTCAGGTAATCTGTGATGATGCCAAAGTCTCTCCTTTGTGACTGCCAGCAACTCCCTCCCAGCCCATAGGTGGCTTCAGGTTTCTCTTCCTATGTGCATGATCTTGCACTTCTTTGCATTAAAACCCAGTTGCCACTCTTCCGACCATTTTGCTAGTTTATCCAGATCTCTTATTCTGACCACCCCATCTGGATCATCTACTCTGTTGCAGATCTTGGTGTCATCTGCAAACAGACATGCCTTACCTCTAGTCCATCTGCAATGTCACTGATGAAAATATTGAAGAGGACTGGCCCCAGGACTGATCCCTGAGGTACCCTACTTATGACTAGCATCTCTGACTGCATACCATTTACCACCACTGTTTTCTGCCAGTCAACCAGTTTGCCACCCACTTGACCAACTTCTGACCTACCCCAAGCCTACCCAGCTTGTTTATCAATCTTCTATGTGGAACAGTGTCGAAAGCTTTGCTAAAGTCAAGGTAGGAGACATCAACTGCTTCCCCTTGGTCCACCACTCTGGTTACCCAAAGAAATCTGAGATTAGTTTGACAGGACCTTTCTCGAAGAAGTTGAACTGGTCCAAGCACTCGACCCTGCTGGGTTCGTATTGAATTCTGTTCACCAATACCCTCTATGTTCTATCGCACAGCCAATCTCTGACCCAGTTTACTACCCTAAGACCCACTCCCAGGCTACCCAGCTTGATTACTAGCCTCCTATGTGGAATGATATCCAAGGCCTTGCTGAAATTCAGGTAAGCCACATCCACTTCACCTCCTGTCACTCAGTCAAAGACATTTATCAGATTTGTTTTACAAGATCTTCCTGCTGTGAATCCATGTTGCCCCGGATCCTGTGCTCTGTTGGATTAGAGATATCACAAACCTTTAGTGATTCCATTAGTTTTCCCACCACCGAGGTCAGGCAGACTGGCCTGTAATTGCCAGCTTCCCCAGCTCCTACTTGTGGAGAGGGACATTTGCTGCCACCCCGCCCTTTGGTATCATACAGTTTCCATTGAACTGCTTAATAGGGATCAGCAGGCCAGCACCTCCCAGAGTTCCCCTTAATACTCTATGCATCCCATCTGGCCCCACTGCCTTGTCCACTTTCAGATGAGTTACTTAAGATTCTCTCAACTGGAGCATTCACCTGAACTTAATAATCTAGGACTGCTTCTATGTACTGGAGTCATACAAGGAACAAGAAAGTACAGATACGCAAGAACTTACCGTAACAGTAGATCTTGGAGACAAGCTCTTGCAGCAAGTAATACCATTAGGACTATGCCGCCAGACACTAGGACACCACGGAAAACTTCTAGCTAGCAGTCTGGCAGGGGACCACCTCCAACAGACGTGGTATAAAGGGGCGGTTCCCTGACACCACCTCAGTTCTCTCACCAGAGAACTGACTGAAAAACAGAAGCTCTATCCCCAAAGAGAAAATTTTAATAGTCCCCGTGGGCAGGTGGGTGGGAAAGCCACCTGCTGCAAGAACTCCTCTCGAAGATCCAACTGTTACGCCAAGTTCTTACACAACTACCACCTCACTTTGAGGGGGAGCTCTTGTGACAGGTAATACCATTAGGACAGAGTCCCAAGCAATACCCAAGAAGAGACCCAGGTCAGAAGGGTGGAGTATCATAATGCAGAGCAGTAGGCAATTAGGAGAGGAGTCCCTGAAAGACTGCTGGGCCGAAACCTGCTCTTTCTGGAAGCAAGGTCCAGACTGCAGTGCCCAATGAAAGTATGAACTGAACTCCAAGCAGCAGCCGCACAGATGTCTGCTGAGGAAACATTTCTGAGTTAAGTGAAGGATGTCGCCATTCCTTTGGTGGGGGTGACCCTTAACCTGTCCCGGTAAGGGTTTGTTGTACTGCTGATAATGTAACGCAATAATTCACGAGTCACATAGCGTCAGTTTTATCACTGGTGCCCCAGCCTTCCTCTGGGCAAACAAGAAACTGGTCTGTCTTTCTGGAAGAACTGGTCCGGGCAAGGTAGTAAAGAAATACAGGTTACTCACCTGTAACAGGAGTTCTAGGAATGGTATAGGTTGTTCATCCACACTGTCTGGCAGGTATCCTTGCCGTTTTAAATCTTGCCGAAAGGTCTTCAAGCTGGCTCCTCCCACCCACCCGGGTGGTAAAACTCTCGGCTCCGCCCCATGATGCCAGATCTGGCCCGCTGGAAGCTCAGGTTGTGCGTAGGCTTGGAGGTCGGTGGATGAACATATACCATTCCTAGAACTCCTGTTACAGGTGAATAACCTGTATTTCTAGGGACATGGATATGTTGTTCATCCACACTGTCTGGCAGACTCCTAGCAGTTCTCCGGGAGGAGGGAGGCAAGGACACCCCCACTTAGGGAATAGAGACTGGAGAACCGAGGCCCCAAAACCAGCATCCCGGCGTGACTCAAGGTCGATGTGGTAATGGGTGATGAAGGTGTGTGCTGACTTCCAGGTAGCAGCCCTGCAGATTTCCTGGATAGGGACGTCCCTGGAAGCAGCCACCGATGCAGCAGTATGGCGGGTAGAATGAGCTCTTATCCCTCTGGGAGGCTCCATGCCCGCCAACTTATGGCAGAGATCTATGCAGGAGGTGACCCACCTGCTTATCATCCACTTAGCTGCAGGTCTGCCAGGTGCGGCTTCAGCGTAGGTGACAAACAGCTGGTGAACCTCTCCCCGAATTTCAGCTGTGCGCTCCTTATAGTAAGCGAGCGCCCTTCTAGGGTCCAGAGTATGAAGCCTATATTCGGCCTCCGAGGTGCGATTGGGGTAGAACACCGGCAGAGTCAACACCTGGTTAAGGTGAAACTCCGACACCACCTTCGGAAGGAATTTCGGGTGGGGGCAGAGGACAACCTTGTCCCTGTGGAAGACCAGGTAAGGAGACTCGATGCAGAGCGCCTGGAGCTCTCCCATCCTTCTGGCTGACGTGATAGTCACCAAGAAGGTGGTCTTCCACGACAGGTGAGAGAGTTCACACCTGTGCATTGGTTCGAATGGCTTGCCCATGAGCTTTGCCAGTACCAGCAGTAGATCCCACGGAGGTGGAGGTTCTCGCACCGGAGGGGAAATGTGATCAAGGCCTTTGAAAAAGCGCCAGACCACCTTCTGTGCCACCGACTGCTTCCCGGCCCGCGCCCGGTAAGCAGAGATGGCTGCCAGGTGCACCTTAAGGGTCGTCGACCTAAGCCCTTGCTGAGAAAGGGACCAAAGGTAGTCCAATATGCTCGCCAAGGGACAGGAGGAAGGGTCAAGGCCCTTGCTCTGGCACCAAATGGAAAATCTCTTCCATTTGAAGGCGTAGCATTTTCTGGTCGACTCTTATGGGACGCCTCAACCACGTTGGAGGACCTCGTCGGAAAGACCCAAGGCCTGGAACTCTAGCCGCTCAGGAACCAGGCCGTCAGGTGCAGGGATTGAAGGTCCGGATGTAACACCTTCCCCTGATTGACTGAGTGCAGGTCCGGGCGAGCTGGAAGCTGCCTCGGGAGCCTGGAGCTGAGGCTGAGGAGATCTGGGTACCAGTACTGGCGGGGCCAGTCTGGGGCTATCAGAATCACCTGCGCCTTGTCCCTCCTTACTTTGAGAAGCACCTTATACATCAAGGGGAACGGGGAAAGTGTAGAAGAGGCCGGGGTCCACAGCCCTCGAGAAGGCATCCCGCAGTAATCCCTGCTGAGGGGGCAGGCATGGAACAGCCTCAGCTTCGCATTCTCCCTGGAGGCAAACAGGTCCACCTGAGGTGTGCCCCAATGGGAGAATAGATCTTGTACTACCTCCGGCAGGAGAGACCACTTGTGGGATGCAGCCCCTATCCGGCTTAGGGCATCGGCCAGGGTGTTGGAGGCTCCTGCCACATGAATGGCTAGGAGATCCGCCTCCAGGCTGCACACGAGTGACCAGGATGCGGAGCTTCCTTGCATAGAAGCATGGAGCTGCCCACTCCTGGTGGTTTAGATAGTACATGGTCGTGGTGTTGTCCGTCTGACCCGGACCACTGACCCAAGAAACGGAGCAAAGGCGGTGAGAGCTAGGCGGACCGCCGGAGCTCCAGCAGGTTGATGTGGCATCGACTCTGCTGGGACCAGAGGTCGTGCGCCCGGTGTTCCCCAGATTGGCACCCCAACCCATCAGAGAGGCATCGGTCGATAGAGAGACCGTCGGCTCGGGGCGGACAAACGGGATGCCCTCCTGCAGATGAACTGGAACGGTCCACCACTGGAGAGCGTTCCACATCCCCTGGGTCACCATCACTAGCTGGTCCAATGGATCGTAGCGCTGGGACCACTGGCTGGCCAGCCCCCACTGAAGGGGCGATGTTCCAGCGGGCCCAACGGACCACGCTGGTACAGGCTGCCATGAGACCCAGGAGGCGCAGGAAGTCCCGGGCAGGGCGCGATTGCCCAACCAGAAATGATTGGGCAAAGGAGGAAAGAACCTCGGCCCTGTCTGCCGGGAGCCGTGCTCTGGCTCGAAGAGAGTCGAGTTCTGCCCCGATGAAAAGAATCACCTGCTTTGGCTCGAGTTCCGACTTGGCCTCGTTGATGAGGCCCACCTGAGAGCAAACCTGGAGGGCCAGATCTCTGGACCGCTCCACCTCCTGTCTGGAGGGGGCAGCTATCAGCCAATCGCTCCAGGTAAGGGTAAACCCGACCCTCGGCGTCAGAGGAATGCTGTCACCACTGCCATGCATTTGGTGAAGACCCTGTGAGCTGGAGGTGTCAAGGGCATGGCTTGAACTCGAAGGGATCCCTCCGCCTAAGCGAAGGAACTCTGATGTGACGGACGGATAGGGACGTGAAAGAACACGCCCTGCAGGTCCAGAGAGAGCAGAACCACACGCCGTGTTCCAAGGATGGTATCTGAGCCAGAGTGACCATCCTGAAGGTTCGATACCTTAGGAACTTGTTTAGGTCGTGTAGGTCGAGAATGGGGCGCCAGCCCCCCGTCCGTTTCGGAACCAGGAAGTACCTGGACATGAACCCCGGACTGAGGGAGGGTCCACCACCTCTCTGATCACCTCCTTCTCAGGAGGAGAGTGATGTCGGCTCGGGAGCAGACAACGAGGCTTCGACCCCGAGGCCCCCCGAGGTGCGACGGCTCTGAAGGGTGGGGCCTGCTCGAACTCCAGAGGCAGGCCCTTTCCCACCACCTCCAACACCCACCGGTCTGTGGAGATAACGGACCTGGCGGAAAGAAAGTGGCGAAGCCGCCCTCCCACGGGGGGCACCTGGGGTGAGGCGACGGGGTTGGGGGTGACACCCCTCAACCCGTCACTGGGCAGGCTTGGAGGAAGGACCGGCCGAGGGACCTCCAGGGCCTTTACCTCCCTGCTTCCTGGAGGAGGAAGCCGAGGGCTTGGGTTTGGGATGCCAAGCTTGTGCCTGCTGGCCCTGACGCTGCTGGGCCGGATGTGCCATGGGCGCAGAGGGACGAAAAGGCTTAGGCTGCGGTCTGCGGCCTTTGTCCTTCTGTGCGGATGAGACAGAGTCCAAGGTAGCATTGGACTGCTCGATCCTCTGCAGGTGACCTTCCGCCCCAGGGCCGAAGAGGTCGGTCCCCAGGAAGGGGACGTCCGCCAACTTGTGCTGGGTATCCGGAGTGAAGGTGGATATCCTCAGCTATGTCCGACAGCGCATAGCCACTGCGGCCGCTACTGACCTGGCACGAGTCCCCAATGTCCAGAGCAGTCTGAAGCTGCTGTTTGGCCACTGCCCTGGTCCCGCACCTGCCTAACCGTGGTCTGCAGGTCCGCCGGAAGATGAGGAACTATCTCATCCAGGGAGCCCAACGGGGCATGAGAGAAATGTGCCATAAGTATCACCAACTGGCCTGACGAAGGTCAGAGGAGGACGCAGTAGACTTTGGCGCCTGGCATAGTCCAATTTCTGGACCCTTGTCGGGAGGTTTGTCCACGCCCCAGCGCTCCGGCGCTACCGAAAACGCTGTCGGTAACTAGCCCCTCGCTGAGGGGTGTTCCGAAAAACCGGACAAGGAACCGGTAGGGACCGCATACTTCCTGGCCATCCTGGCCGAGGGCGCAGGACAGGAAGCAGGGCGCTGCCAGAGCTCCAAGGCTGGGCCCACTATGGCCTCGGCCACCGGAAAGGCCTCCGTAGGGGAATCCCCTCGGTCCAGTATCTCCGTGAGGGGATACCTGGCCTGCTTAGACACAGGTTCGAGCTTCATCCCGGTGGACTCCGAGATGAGCCGAAGCAATCCCAGATAGGACGAAGGGCTATCGTCCATCGACTGACCTCCAGAGGACTCCAAGTCTACTCGCCTGGAGAAAAGGGAGGAATCGCCAGACTCTGAAGAGTCCGCAAAGAGCTGCCTCGGGCCTGAGCCACCCTCCACCTGCTGAGGTCGATCGGGAGTGAGGGTGACAGACAGCCTATGGGGCAGTCCCTGAGCTGACTGAGAATTCTTGGTCGGAGCCCCAAATAACGGCTGTGGAGGTGGAGGTTCCACCGGAATTGGTGGAGCAGCTGGTTTTGGCCGAACCACCGCCTGGGAACAAGCCTCGGTAAGTAGAGGGTTGTTTCGCCGCCAGGTGACAGCCACTTAATGGCCGGGAAGGCGACAGCGCTATTGTTCCCCGGTCAGAAGGAGCTGTTGCACATGAGGTCTCTGCATCGTCGACGAACTTACGCCGAGGCTCTCGTCCGAGTAAAGGAGGGAGGGACGAGCGGGCGGCGCCGCCACCACGCTGTGCCGACCCAGACCGCCTATGACGGGTGGGATTGGCTGGACCGCTAAGAAGTCAGAGACCGAGAACCTCGGTTTTTCCGAGGGCGAAGCGGAGGGACGGGGAACCGGCTCTCTCAGCTCGGAGGATTCACCTGAGGCCCGGAACCGAGGCACTGGCAAGCCCACGGGATCCTCAACCCCACTGGGGGAACCGGGGAGAGAGGATTCTCGGCTTCGCCTGGTGACAACCCATCCAATGGGTCGAGAAAAATCTCGACTGCATCGACGGGAGTCTCGGTCAACTGACCCGACGGGGACACCATGAGACCAGTGGCCGAAGCCGAACGATCGACCTTAGTCGATGGCCAACAACTCGGGGAGAGGGACCTTTCCCGCTCCCAAGAGCGTTGACGGAGGGACTTACCCTTGTCTTTCTTTTTGGACCGAGAAGAAGGTCCAGCAGACGTTGGTCCCTCTCCCTTAGTGGAGAGAAACAGACTAAGCTCCTTAAAGGAAGCTGTATAAGAGGAACCCAGGGAGAGCGGGAAAAATGCCGCGGCCGAGGAAGATGTGGCCAGCGCCGCCTCCTCTTCGAGGACGATCATCTGCTCTAGTTGATCCGAGCCCGCCGCGAACCGACCGGCCTCTTTTGACTTCACCGAGGAAAACGCTCGACGCCCTAGTTGTAAACAGGCAGCACGGCCTTCGAGGACGAGGGCTGAGAAGGAGGAGCACAGGTCGCAAGCTCCGCGGGTCGTGCTCAAGGCCTAAAACAGTAGACACACGTGGAATGCGGATCCGTCCGAGACATCTTCTGTTCGCAAGGGCATCTCTGAAAACCGAATCAATTTGTCCATCGTAAGCCGCTAGGGATAGAAGACCAAGTCTAGAAGTGCAAAACTTTTAAATTCGCGAAACCAAGAATTAGGAACCAGTCTTATATGCAGAGTATTAAAGAGGAACCTGAGCTTCCAAGCGTAAGGAAGATCTGGAGTCATGGGGCGGAGACGAGAGTTTTACCACCCGGGTGGCTGGGAGGAGCCAGCTTGAAGACCTTCCGGCAAGATTTAAAGCGGCAAGGATATCTGCCAGACAGTGTGGATGAACAACATATCCATGTCCCTAGAATCCTATGTACATCCAGAGTACGAAAAAAAGGCCCCCCGTTAAAGAGTGCTCTGGATAGTAAACTGGTAGTTATGTCTTAGTTCAACGCGACCTCTGACACTACCTTCGGAAGAAACTTAGGATTTGTATGCAGGGCTACCCTGTCCCTGTGAAAACTAAAAGAAGACTCTTTCCAATTGTTTAACCAGGTGAGACACTAAGCTGAAAGCTCTTTTCCCCCCACAGGTGCACCCTGCAAGCAAAGGGAAGTTAAGTGACTTGCCCAGGGTCACAGTATGTGCAGGTGGGGCCTGTGGAATTCAAACCCAGGCCCTCCGATTTGCAGCTCAGAGCCTTAAACCACTGCGCTTATACTGCCTCACACTTTACACATCCTGCAGCCTGAAATCCTCCAAGCTAAAGTAATACCGAACTAAAAATAATACCTTCCAAAGAGGCAACTTGTGGCTGGTTCAAAGGGTGGCAAGATAAGCTTCTCAAAACATACAGGATGTCCCAATGTGGCTCAGGGTCTCTCCTGGGAAGTTTGATAGGCAAGATGCCCCTTAGAAAAGTCTTGAATAGGTCCAACTGTGCCAGAGTCTTCCCATTCAGTCGTGCATGATAAGCTGGCAGCACACAGAGATGCACCTTAATGGACGAGTAGCTAAGGCCCAGATCTGATAAGGAGAGAAGATACTCCAGCAGATATTTCACCAGACAAGTAAAGGGATCCAGAGAATGGGGGAATGCCCACACACGGAAGTGCTTCCACTTCATGGCATATGTTGCCCTGGTAGAGGGTTCTCTCACTGCCACAAGTATCTGCCACTCAGATACTGAAATCTGTCCCTAGCCAAGTCTGCAGGAGACATGCATGCAAATGCAGGGACCAGATGACCAGCATCCCTTGCTCCTGGGAGAGTGAGGACAGGGGCAACAGTGGTTCTGATACCAGCTGTTGTAACAGCAGGAACCAGATCTGTCAAGGCCAGAAGGGTGCAACCATAACCATTTGGGCACCTCCTGCCTGCAACTTGAGCAGGATCCTCTGAAGGAGGAAGGTGTACTGGAACCTCCCTATTCGAGGGGAGGATGCATCTGGCCACAAACCACAAGGCTAGCGAGCAGAAACTGGGCAGTTTGGCACTGTGTGGGACGCAAAGTAGTCTAGCTCTAGTAGACTCCACCTTCCGAAGAGGTAGTCTGATTTCTTGCTGTAGTTCCCATTCGTGGCTCTGAGAGAGCGACGGGCTGATGCAAGTACATTGTGGATCCCTGGAACATGGACTGCAGTAAAATTCAGACTGATCCACTGCCCAGGTCCATTCTCTCATTGCCTCTGCATAGGAGATAAGAGTGCATGCCCCTTGCTTCTTGAGATGGAAGACTACTGGGGTATTTTCAGACCAGAAGGAGCCCAGGAAGGAGGCACCCTTGGCAAGCTTGTAGGGCATACAGTACAGCTCTCTTCTCCAGAACATTTGTGGCAGACTGCAGATTGAGGAGCCCCTCGCCTGATGAGAAGCAAGATGTGCTCCCCATCTGTCCAGAGGCATCCGTAGTCAGGATTTGATGTGGGCTAGGTCGCTGGAAGGGAACCCCTTGTCTAAATGGGCCTCTGTGACCCACCAAACCAGGGATTGACCGCACTGGAGATTCGGATGGGCTCATTGAGCTCGTCCGTGCCTTGGTCCCACTGTACTGAGGTGCCACTGCAGGATCCTCATTCAAACGTGCAAGGGGAACTGTGGCTATCGCTGCAGCCATGTGACCTAGAAACTGCAGAATCACCCTCGCTGGGACCTGATCCGAGTCCATCACCCTGTGAGTGATTTCCCTTAGCCTAGCTGCTCGGTCACAGGAAGAAAGGCTTCCCCCCCTTGGATGGTGTCCAGGACTGCTCCTATGTATTGTAGCCTTGGAGTAGGCCATGTGTGTGACTTGAGCAGTGATGCCCAAGGTCCGATAGACTGAACGTCTCCATCATCTGGCTTAATTGGTCCTCTGACGAAGCGGAGAAGCCAACCGTCCATGTAGGGGTAGACAAAGTGACCCCCTTCTCCTGAGGGCCACCGCTACTACTGCCAGGCACTTGGTGAAAACTCTTGGTACTGATGACAGGCCGAATGGAAGAGCCCTGAACTAGTAGTGCCCACCCTGAAAGGGCAAGCGAAGGTACTTCCTGTGGGATGGATCTTTATGTGCATACAAGCATCCTGCATATCCAGGGAGCAAAGCCAGTCTCTAATTGAGCATGGGCAACAGGCTCGCTTAAGGTCACCATTCTGAACCTTTTGTATTCGATGGAAGGTTTTCAGCTGGCTCAGATCCAGAATGGGACAAAAGGTCTCCAATCTTCTTTGGGGCTAGGAAGAAGCGTGAGTAATACTTCCTTGCGTACATGGACCCTCCTGGATAGTTCTTTTCTAGCAAGGCCTGCATCTCTGCTGGGAGGGGGAGCAGTGGGAGAGGACAGGCTGATTGGTGGAATCTAAATTCCAGAGAGCATTCCCTCTACTACCTGGAGGACCCACTGGTCTGATGTAAAGGGAGACTCCCTCCTACCGCCTTCCCCCAGATGAGTCAGTAGAGAATCATGCCATTGCAGAAGGGGTTGGACAGGGGAGGTCTGGGAGCCTTGGGATTTTTTGAAGCCCTGGGTGCCTTAAAGGAAGGGGGCCCCCTTTTAAAGCCTCCCTTGTGCTGCAGCTGGTGTCTTCGCAGTCCCTGGTTTTTCCGAAAGGGATGTCAGACACCACCTTACCCTAATCTTGTAGCCCTGTTGAGTTTTCCTCGTTTCTGACCAAAGAGGATGGGTCCCTTAAAGGGAGCATCCAAGAAGGCATCCTGCAAATCCTGGCGGAAACCAGAAACCCTCACCCAGGCATGCCTTGTCATGCAAATACCTGTTGCTGCTGCCCTTGCTGCAGTGTTTGCGGAGTCGTTAATTCCTCAGCATGTGTTTGTTCACATCCATGACAGATCGTAGGACAGGTAGGGGCTCTGCCTTGCCCTCAGTGACTTTTGGTATATAACCATATGCGCCAGGAAACAGAGACCTGACTGCAGGTAGCAGACAAACAGACCTTGCGGCTCATCTGATCGAGTTTTTGGACTCTGGATCTGGGGGCTGGGCGTATGTGCCTTGGTTGTTGCACTCTGCTGTATGCAGCCATGGCCAGAGTGTTTTTGGTTGCTCGCTTAGGAAAGGCTCCTTTAGCGCTTTTACAGAACAGTCTGCTTTTCTTGATACTGCAGTTGTGGTAGCCAGATGCTTCCAGGTTAATTTCTGTGACATTTTGAAGGTTCCACCAGTGGGGTCAGCAGCCCCCAGAAATTTTGCCAGACGGCATCATTCAGGATCCAACTCTTCTGTATCCCACCGATACAAGACGACTTGGATATGCCTCAATGTCCAAGAAGGACGGGCCATCTGGAGATTAACTTGGTGAGTCTCTTGGAGCCAGAAAAGGTATGGGTAGGTCATCCTCAGTATACCAAGGAGTCTTCTCTGGTGTCCTCTCCTGAAGATGGTGGGCGTCCACTAGACGGGACAGATGCCATGTACCTCTTGCCACCTGAACTGTGTCTCCTCCCATCGAGTGGCAGATGGTCTGTCGGCAGGGGAGGTCACGAAGGTGACTTCCCTGGGTGGTGGCTGGACTGGGGTCGAGTCCCTGGGCTTTGGGAGCAAGTCCCCTTTCATGGTGTTCCACCATGCAGTGAAAAGTGTCCACACTTCCGCCAGTGGACGACTGCAGCAGAAGCGTCTGGTTTGGTACATTACAAGGGCCAGGCATTGGACCCTGTGGCTCTTCGTGTTTCGACGTCTGGTTTGGTCCTGGGGTACCTGGTCAGCTGGTGCCTCTGGCGTCAGGCCAGACTGGGTGTTAGGTGGCACAGAGCCTCCTTGCGGTCTGCTGTCTGGCTCTTTAGGAGGTGGGGAAGAGTTTGGGTGTACACAGGCCCTGGTATCTTGTCCTTTGGGGCCTTGGGCCCCGGGGGTGACAGCCGCTCTGACCGGTGGCGCCTGGTCCATTTCCAATGCAGTCCCGGAGTGGGCAGTAGTCTACATACCTTTAGAGGCTGACGTCACCTTTTCCTCGGGTGGAGGCGGCATCTGGTATCAGACTACCTCCTGGCATCCACTGGGGTCGTCCAACCCCTGATGCCTGTTGGATGATGCAGAATGCTTATGGGCTTCTGGTTCAGAAAATTTGCCCGAAGCAGACTCCTGTGTCGACCCATGGAAAGTCTTGCGGGGTCAGAGCACCAAGGGGACTTGGGCAGATGAATGCCCCTGGGATGAAAGCTCCCTACCTTTAGAGTGTGATAAAGCAGTAGTCTTCTGATGTAACACCCGAAACAGCTGTGGTACCTGAGGGAACAAACTCAGACCTCCCACCAGAGGTGGAGGAAGCAGAAGTCCTGTGAGGGGACTTTGGGCAGGACTCCAACCTGGTTCTCCTTATCCCTATGGTGGTGTTTCCTGCCTGATCTTTTCTCCTGGGTGGTGGGGTGAGGGCTCCTTGGCTGAGAAGGAAGAACTTTGTCCCGACTGGGTCCTCTGCATGGTGGCCACTTGTTGCTCCAGCAGGTAGGCCTTGAGCATCTTGAGGTGGCGCATGCAGGTTTGTACTGTTAAACTTTGGCAGTGTGGCAGTTAGGCAGGTGGTAGAGGCCTAGGCAGAGTGGCAATCCCTTGCCAGGATCTGCTTACCAAACATGCACGCTGGATCTTGGGGTCATCTCTGATGACCTCAAGGTGGGGAAACAGTGTGACAAGGCAGCAGGTAAAGCAAATAGGATGCTGGGATGTAGGCAGGGGCATTACCAGCAGGAAAAGGGAGGTCATAATTCCACTATACAAGACACTAGTGAGGCCCCACCTGAGTACAGTGTACAGTTCTGGAGACCATACCTACATAAGGACATACAGAAGGTTCAGAGGAGGGCAACAAAGATGGTGCATGGATTGCATCACAAGTCCTATGGAAGACAGGTTGAAGGAACTGAACATGTACTCCTGGAGGAGAGGAGAGAGAGGAATATGATAGAGACGTCACAAGTATCTCACAGGGAGGAACAGGGTGCAGGAATACACTATTTTTAAGCAAAAAGATGTACCAGGACTAGAGGGCATGGGATGAAGTTGGAGGGAGGACGACTCAGAGGAAACATGAGGAAGAATTTCTTCACAGAATGGGTGGTGGACAAGTGGAACACCCTGCCAGAGGAAGTGGTGGGGGCTGAAACAATCACGGGATAGACAAAGGAATTCTGGAGGTCAGGGGTAAGGGGCAACAGACTTCTAGGAAAACAAACTGAACTTACAAGCTCAAATGGGCAGACTGGGTGGGCCATAGGCCCTTATCTGCCGACACTGTCTATGTATCTATGCACTTAAGACTTCTGCCACTGAGAGGCCCTAAGAGGTCGATGAAAACATGTGGAATGGTACTTGGTAGCATCCAAAGCTGTCCTGGCAGTCCAAGTCCACTGCCATCTCACCTGGGATTTTATCAGTTAATACCAGTACAGTGTTCCACAGGGCCTTCTGGTATTGTGCTTAGTATGCCATATAACTGCTCTGCCTCACTAGCAGTGAAGCTGCCAGGTACCCCTTCTTCCCCAAGGCATCCAGTTTTCTGGAATCCTTATCAGGAGGGTGGGAAGACAGGCTGCTTCATGGTCTGGGTGGTTAAAAAGGAAGGCAGCACTGGACCTATCCAATTGGTACTTTATCTTTTCAACCCCTGGAATGATAGTTGTAGGGCATTTTAAGATTTTTAGTACCCGTTTCCTCAGGGACGTGTGCATAAGCAGCAACAGTCTGTGGGGACTAACTCCATCATATCTAGGAAATCTGCCTCTTCCTCCCCTGCAGTTTCCTGAATAGGCAGATTTAAGGTGTCCATTTGCTTCATAAATGAGTGTTTAGTGTCATCGTCTGGACTCCTAGGTGGGGAACCAAACTCCTCAGGTTAGACAGGCTCACCCTCTTCCTTGTATTTCGTACATGTAGACAGGTTCCTGAACCATTTGTACCTGCGTAGGAACTGGTACCACTGCCGGAAGTGCCTGTAAAATCTGCAAAGCCCTAATCTCCTTTGCTGTGGGCATAGCAGGTTCATCTGCTGAGAGCTCTTAGCCTTCTCAGCTGGAAGTGCAGCAACAGGTTTCTGTTTTCCTTAGCTGGATCAGATTCACCAGCCAGTTCCACAGGTCTTAGATTTAGCAGTGTTTCTGCCTAACGGAGTCTTTGTTATTCCTGAGATATAGAAAGAGCCCCAGCACTTACTGCTACTTGGGCAGTTCAAGTGTTGGGGCTAACTGCATAATGTCAGAATACGGTAAGACTTCATGTTTGAAATAGCCATGTTTCTAGTTTTGCAAGCCCTTTTCTTAATGGTTTTAGGGCCAAAGGTTGTACACAGCACAATCTGCAGAAATGTGACAAGGACCCAAGCAAAAAATGGAGGTTATGCCTATCAGCTTTAGCAACTAGGCGACAACTAGTAAAATTCTTAAAACCAGTAGATCCAGTCTTTCTTTGGTCTGAGCCTCCAACATTGGTGTCAAAATCTACTTTTAAATGCTGAAAGACCAAATGGTCAGTTCCCTGGAACTGAAAAAGTTAAGTAACCACTATCAATTCCTGAATGCAAAAAGGGAACCAACGCCGCTCAGTTCCTGGCAGGAAAGAGGAACCGCAAATGAGTAAAGATTAAAACAAAGGAAAATTACTCACCATAATCTTTTTTCCAAGGTGTCCTCTAGCATCAGTAACTTGAAGCAGCTAGCTGACCAGGTAGTACTGCCCCGGAGGTATGGTTTATACCAATTAATTAGCACGAGCTAATCGGATATACTTTGGGGTGTGCTGAGGAGAGACTGCTCAAGAAGGCACCAGAATTTTTTCCAAAGATGAACAGGCACATGCCCAAAGTTATGAACAAACAGGATTTTAATCATGCAAAAGCTATATAAACTAGAGAAACTGCTTAAAACGAAGTTCCAAATGGAAACCTAGCAAACTTGGTAGAAGACAAAGGCAAAGACCTCTGAAGGCTGGTTGTTAGGGGAGGAAGGGCAGGAGCTTACTGATGCTAAAGTACACCCTGGAAGAAATATGGTGAGTAATTTCTTCTTACCCCAGGGGTCTTTTAGCATCAGTAACTTAAAGCAGACTACAAGCAGTGTAGTTGGGAGGAGGACAGAGAACCTACTTAGGAAAGAGGCTCTGCAGAACCACCCTTCCAGATTTGGAATCAGACCTAGACTGCACATCTAGGCAGTAGTGCTTAGTGAATGAGTGTACAGTCTTCCAAGTGGCTGTTTTGCAGACATCCAGCAAAGGGTGGAGTGAGCTCTGAGGCGCGCAGGAGGCTATATGCCAGCTTTGTCACAGCAAAAAAGAACGCAAGAGACTATCCGAGAAATAGTTCTCTTGGTGGCTGGTCTACCTCTACCCACTTCTCCATAGGTAAGGAATAGTTGGGTGGAAGAACCCCTAACCTGTTTAGTGTGTTCCAAATAGTGGAACAGGGTTCTCTTAACATCCAGGCTATGGAGATTCAGTTCCCCAGGAGTGGACTTTTTAGTAAACTCTGGTAAAGTAATGGACTAGTTACGGAGGAACTCAGACACCACTTTGGGCAAAAACTTTGTCCTGAGCGCAACCTCATCCTGTGGGGGATAATATAGCTGGGCTCAGTACAGAGCTTCTAACTCTGAAATCCTCCTAGCAAAAGTAATGGCATACTTGAGGTGAGCCGTAGCAATGGGCTCAAAGGAGACTCCATGAGCTTGGCTATACACAGATTAAGGCTCCAAGGGGGGAAAATATTCCCTAACAGGAGGCTGAATGTGAGACAGGCCTTTAAAAATAAAACTCCGAACACAGTGGGAGTAAACATTTAGGCTTTCCTACTGAAAGGTAGGCTGAAACAGCAGCCAAATGTATGAGTGAAAAGGGCCTCTGGCCTGGAGATGAACCAGATAGTCCAGAATGGTGTCTGAGGCAGAGAAGGGACTAGTCCTCTTGCCCCTACACCAGATGGAGAATCTATTCCATTTGGCTACACACGTCTTTTTGGTGTTAGGCTTCTTTACCATCCTCAGGATCTGAAGGACCTGTTCCCAGTACTGAGAAGCAGGAAACTAACTCAAGAGCAAAGCTTTGAGGTGGAGACTGCAGGTCTGGAAAACTCGCAACCGAGTGGGGAAGGGTCAGGAGTGAGTAGCTGAGGGGATGGTAAATGGGCCTGCTGTGCGAAAGAGTCAAGAGCAGGGATACCAAACTTGCCTTGGCTAATCTGGAGCAACCAGAATCTTCAGTGCTGGTTGGAGCCAGAGTTTCAGCAGGACCTTGAAAATGAGAGGAAATGGAGAGAAGGCATAAAGGAACTTCCCTGACCAATCCAACACCAGGGCATCTGTTGGGAGAGTTCCCATGACTGGTGGCAGAGGGGAGGCAAACAGATCTATTTCTGGGTTCCCATCTCCTGAACGCTGACTAGCATCTGCTTGTTTAGGCATCACTCGCTGTGTCCCTCACTTCAGTGGCTGAGGGCATCCACCAGGGTGTTGTCTTTGCCTGGAGGATGAATGGCTGATAAGTCACATTGAGGGAATATGCCATGGTCCAAATCTTCATGGCCTCTGTACAGAGGACTCCCGACCTTGTGCCACCTTGTTTATATAGAACGTGGCAGTGGTGTAGCTTGTCTGGACCTGCAGAGTATTCTTTGATGTGAAAAGCAAAGGATTTTAGTGCCAGATAAATGGCCCAGAGTTCCAGAATGATGTGTGACCTTGACTCCTTTGTGGTCCAAGTGCCACTAAAAGAAATTGTCAAGATGTGCTCCCGATCCTAGCAGGGAAGCATCTGTAGTAACATTTGTAGATGGGGAGATCTGGAAGGGAACAGGTTGGCACTGTTCTTCCACCAGCACAGAGCTTGAAGAAGATTCCGTGTCAAAGTTTTGAGAGCATAGTTCTTTTGGGACCAGTGGGCGCGCAAGTGGTACTGTATGTGCCTCATCCTGTACCAGACTCCTATAACTACAGCAGTCATCGATGCTGTGTGTCCCAGGAGTTTTAGGAAGTGTCTGGATGGCCTTGGTTGGCCCAGGACGAAAGCATTTGCAACTGCTAGGAAATTCCCAATTCTTTTCTGGTGGCAAGAAGGCCCTGCTCTATGTGTCGAACTCTGCTCCTACAAATGTTAGGAGCTGGGTTGGCTCCAAGTGACATTTCTTTAGGTTTGAGGAAACCCGGAGAGCAGAGTGAGATTGACAGGAACTCCTGGACCTAACCCTTCCCCCCATCAGCCAGGTAGGGATACATGACCGTTTTCTGAGATGCTGCCACGACAGCCAGACATTTGGTAAATACCCTTGGCACAGATGTTGGGCCAAAGGGCAGGGCATGGCTGAGAATTGGTAATGCCCTGAAGGAAGCCTGAACCTCAGAAATTTTCTGTGGGACTCTGCCTTATACGGATGTGAAGACAGGTGTCCTTGAGATCCAGAGAGACTAGCCAGTGTCCCTGATGCAGAGACTGAATGACCACTTTTAGCATCACTGCTACCGTTTATTTTGGGTGAAGAAGTACCTGGAGTAAAGGCCTTTGTTTTTTCTGTAAGGCTAGTACCCTTTCCACCACCTTTGATGCCAGAAGGTTGACTTCCAGCTCCAGTAGTTTTTCTGATGGGATTAGGGGTTTTGAAAACAGAACCCCTTAAAGAGCTAATGTACTGCCTAAAACCATTAGATTTTAAAACCAGACAACCACTTTTTATATCAGAGGTACTTTTTCTTTTCCCTTTGTTTAATTATTAGATAGTTTACCTGATGTTAGTAGGTGTGATGTGTAGAACAGCTCAGCCTGGCAGCTGATATATCTTGCTCTACTGCCCCACGCCACATCAGCATTATGACCCCACTGATTGACATCACTGCTACTTGAACAGCAAGTGACTGACTGCCAGGTCATTCACCTGTGATGCCACTGTCAGGGAGATCATAATGCTGATTATGTAGTGTGGAGCAGCAGAGTTCGACTTGTCAACTGCCACGCTAAGAGCTGTTCCACACATCCAGCACAATATCACACGGAAGACTTCCTGATGAGCAAAAGGAAAAAGAATAATTAGGAAAGTACAGTTACGTAAGAACTTACCGTAACAGTAGATCTTTGAGAGAGGCTCTTGCAGTAGGTAATTACATATAGGACTGATGCCAGCCGCCGGCAGGACCCCACTGAAAAATTTCTAGCTAGCAGTCCCTGGCGGGGACCGCCCCCATGTCAGGTGACTGGCGTCATACGACGTCGGTATAAAGGAGCGGTCCCGGATGCAAGAGAAATACAGGTTACTCACCTGTAACAGGAGTTCTAGGAATGGTATATGTTGTTCATCCACACTGTCTGGCAGGTTCCTTGCCGCTTTAAATCTTGCCGGAAGGTCTTCAAGCTGGCTCCTCCCACCCACTCGGGTGGTAAAACTCTCGGTTCCGTCCCATGACGCCAGATCTGGCCCGCTGGAAGCTCAGGTTGTGCGTCGAAGCTGGGTGGGTCGTGTAGATGAACATATACCATTCCTAGAACTCCTGTTACAGGTGAGTAACCTGTATTTCTAGGGACATGGATATGTTGTTCATCCACACTGTCTGGCAGACTCCTAGCAGTTCTCCGGGAGGAGGGAGGCAAGGCGCACACCCCCTACTTAGAAAATAAAGACTGGAGAACCAAGGCCCCAAAACCAGCATCCCGGCGTGACTCAAGGTCGATGTGGTAATGAAGGTGTGTGCTGACTTCCAGGTAGCAGCCCTGCAGATTTCCTGGATAGGGACGTCCCTGGAAGCAGCCACCGATGCAGCAGTATGGCGGGTAGAATGAGCTCTTATCCCTCTGGGAGGCTCCATGCCTGCCAACTTAAAGCAGAGATCTATGCAGGAGGTGACCCACCTGCTTATCGTCCGCTTGGCTGCAGGTCTGCCAGGTGCGGCTTCAGCGTAGGTGACAAACAGCTGGGCGAACCTCTCTCGGTATCAGCTGCATGCCCTTATAATAAGCTAGCTCTTCTAGGGTCCAAGGTATGGAGTCTGTATTCGCCTCCCGAGGTGTGATTGGGGTAGAACACCGCAGAGTCAACACCTGGTTAAGGTGAAACTCCGACACCACCTTTGGAAGGAATTTCGGGTGGGGGCGAAGGACAACCTTGTCCCTGTGGAAGACCAGGTAAGGAGACTCGATACAGAGCGCCTGGAGTTCTCCCATCCTTCTGGCTGATGTGATAGCCACCAAGAAGGCGGTCTTCCACGACAGGTGAGAGAGTTCACACCTGTGCATTGGTTCGAATGGCTTGCCCATGAGCTTTGCCAGTACCAGCAGTAAATCCCACGGAGGTGGAGGTTCTCGCACCGGAGGGGAAATGTGATCAAGGCCTTGGAAAAAGCGCCAGACCACCTTCTCCTGCGCCACCGACTGCTCCCCGGCCCGCGCCCGGTAAGCAGAGATGGCTGCCAGGTGCACCCTTAGGGTCGTCAACCTGAGCCCTTGACGAGAAAGGGACCATAAATAGTCCAGAATGCTTGCCAAAGGACAGGAGGAAGGGTCCAAGCCCTTGCCCTGACACCAAATGGAAAATCTTTTCCATTTGAAGGCATAGCATTTCCTGGTCGACTACTTACGGGACGCCGCAACAACATTGAGGATCTCGTCGGAAAGACCCAAGGCCTGGAACTCTAGCCGCTCAGGAACCAGGCCGTCAGGTGCAGGGATTGAAGGTCCAGATGGAACACCTTCCCCTGATTGAGAGCAGGTCCAGGCAAGCTGGAAGCTGCCTCGGGAGCCTGGAGCTGAGGAGATCTGGGTACCAGAACTGGCAGGGCCAGTCTGGGGCTATCAGAATCACCTGCGCCTTGTCCCTCCTTGCTTTGAGAAGCACCTTGTGAATCAAGGGAAATGGGAAGGCGTAGAAGAGGCCCGGGGTCCACGGCCTCGAGAAGGCATCCCCCTGCAGCGAGCCCTGCTGAGGGGGCGGCATGGAACAGCCTCAGCTTCGCTCTCCCTGAGGCAAACAGGTCCACCTGAGGTGTGCCCCAATGGGAGAACAGATCTTGTACTACCTCCGCAGGAGAGACCACTCGTGAGATGCAGCCCCTATCCGGCTCAGGGCATCGGCCAGGTGTTGGAGGCTCCTGCCACATGAATGGCTAGGAGATCCGCCTCCAAGCTGCGCACGAGTGACCAAATGCGGAGAGCTTCCTTGCATAGAAGCATGGAACGCGTCCCGCCCTGGCGGTTTAGGTAGTACATGGTCGTGGTATTGTCCGTCTGGACTCGGACCACTTGACCCCGGAGAAATGGAGCAAAGGCGGTGAGAGCTAGGCGGACCGCTCGGAGCTCCAGCAGGTTGATGTGGCATCGGGACTCCTGCGGGGACCAGAGGCCGTGCGCCCGGTGTTCCCCCAGATGGGCACCCCAACCCATCAGAGTCATCGGTCGATAGAGACCGCCGGCTCGGGCGGATAAACGGGATGCCCTCCTGCAGATGAGATGGAACCGTCCACCACCGAGAGCGTTTCCACATCTCCTGGGTCACCGCCACTAGCTGGTCCAATGGATTGCAGCGGTTGTGACCACTGGCTGGCCAGTCCCCACTGAAGGGGCGCATGCGCCAGCGTGCCCAATGGACCACGCTGGTACAGGCCGCCATGAGACCCAGGAGGTGCAGGAAGTCCCGGGCAGGGCGCGATTGCCCAACCAGAAATGATTGGGCAAAGGAGGTAAGAACCTCGGCCCTGTCCGCCGGAGCCATGCTCTGGCTCGAAGAGAGTCGAGCTCTGCCCCGATAAACAGAATCACCTGCTTCGGCTCGAGTTCCGACTTAGCCTCGTTGATAAGAAGGCCGATTTGAGAGCAAACCTGGAGGGCCAGATCTCTGGACCGCTCCACCTCCTGTCTGGAGGAGGCTGCTATCAGCCAGTCGTCCAGGTAAGGGTACACCCGGACCCCTCGGCGCCACAGGAAAGCGGAAACCACTGCTATGCATTTGGTGAAGACCCTGGGAGCTGGAGACAGGCCGAAGGGCATGGCTCGGAACTGGAAAAGGGATCCCTCCGCTCAAAAGCGAAGGAATCTCCGATGTGACGGACGGATAGGGACATGAAAACACGTCCTGCAGGTCTAGAGAGCAGAACCACATGCCGTGTTCCAGGGATGGTATTATCTGAGCCAGAGTGACCATCCTGAAGGTTCGAGACCTTAGGAACTTGTTCAGGTCCTGCAGGTCTAGAATGGGGCGCCAGCCCCCCGTCCGTTTCGGAACCAGGAAGTACCTGGATACGAACCCCGGGTCTGAGGGAGGGTCCGCCACCTCCTTTTGGAGGAGAGCAATGTCGGCCCGACGAGCCGACAGTGAGGCTGCGGACCCCGAGGCCCCCCGAGGTGCGACGGCTCTGAAGGGCGGGGATTGCTCGAATTCTAGAGGCAGGCCTTTTCCCACCACCTCCAGCACCCACCTGTCCATGGTAATAACCGACCAGGCGGAAAGGAAGTGGAGCCGCCTTCACGGGGACCCTTGGGGTGAGGTGGACGGGGTTGGGGAGACACCCCTCAGCCCGTCACTGGGCAGGCTTGGAGGAGGGACCGGCCGAGGGACCTCCCGGGCCTTTACCTCCCTGCTTCCTGTTGGAGGAAGCCCCAGGCTTGGGTTTGGGATGCCAAGCCTGAGCCTGCTGGCCCTGACCGCAGGCACAGAAGGACGAAAGGGCTTAGGCTGTGGTTTGCGGCCTTTGTCCTTCTGAGCGGAAGAGACAGAGTCCAAGGTAGCATTGGACTTCTCGATCCTCTGCAGGTGACCTTCCACCCCAGGGCCGAAGAGGTCGGTTCCCAAAAAGGGAACATCCGCCAACTTGTGCTGGGTATCCGAAGTAAAGGCGGATATCCTCAGCCAAGCCAGACGACTCATGGCCACTGCGGCCGCCACAGACCTGGCACATGAGTCCCCAATGTCTAAAGCAGTCTGGAGCTGCTGTTTTGCCACTGCCCTGGTCCCGCACCTGCCTGACCGTGGTCTGCAGATCCGTGGGAAGATGAGGGACGACCTCATCCAGGGAGCCCAACAGGGCATGAGAGAAATGTGCCATGAGGACGGCCGAACTGGCCTGGTGAAGGCCTAGGGAGGGTGCAACATAGACTTTTCGCCCGGCATAGTCCAATTTCTTGGACTCCTTGGGAGGTTTGTCCACATCCCTAGCATTCCCGGCACGCCGGAAAACGCTGTCGGTAACTAACCCCTCGGCCGAGGGGTGTTCCGAAAAACCGGACAGGGAACCTGTAGGGACCGCATACTTCCTGGCCCTCCTGGCCGAAGGCGCAGGGCAGGAAGCAGGACGCTGCCAAAGTTCCAAGGCCGGGCCCACTATGGCCTTGGCCACCGGAAAGGCCTCCATAGGGGAATCCCCTCGGTCCAGAATCTCCGTGAGGGGATACCTGGCCCGCTTAGAAACGGGTTCGAGCCTCATCCCGGTGGACTCCGAGATGAGCTGAAGCAATCCCAGGAAGGACGAAGGGCTATCGTCCACCGACTGTCCTCCTGAGGACTCCAAGTCCATTCGCTTGGAGAAAAGGGAGGAATCGTCTTCGGACTCTGAAGAGTCCTCAAAGAGCTGCCTCGGGCCTGAGCCACCCTCCACCTGCCGAGGTCGATCGGGAGTGAGGGTGACAGACAGCCTATGGGGGCAGTGCCTGAGCCTACCGAGAATTTTTGGTCGGAGCCCCAACTAACGGCTGTGGAGGCAGAGGTTCCACCGGAATCGGTGGGGCAGCTGGTTTTGGCCGAACAACCGGCCTGGGAACAGGCTCCTCGGATAAAACGAGGTGTTGTTTTGGCCGCTCCGGTGACAGCCACTTAATGGCCGGGGAAGACGACGGCGGCTTATTCCCGGTCAGAAGGAGCTGTTGCCACATGAGTTCCTCATATCTTCGACGCAACTTGCGCCGTAGCCTCTCCTCATCCGAGGAGGAGGAGAAGGACGAGCGGCGGTGCCGCTTGCCGCGGTGCCGAGACCGCCTACGACGGGCGGATCGGCTGGACCGCGAAGAAGTCCGAGACCCTCAGCTTTGCCGAGGATGGTGCGGGGAGGTGTCGCGGGGAACCAGCACTCCCCTCGGTTCGGAAGCTTCAACTGAAGGCTCCGGAACCGGAGGCACAGACGAGCAAATGGGGTCCTCAACTCCCACCGGGGGAACCGGGGAGAGGGGATTCTCTGCTTCTCCAGCCAACCCTTCCAACAGGTCGAGAAAAATCTCGACCGCGTCGACGGGAGTCTCGGTCAACTGGCCTTACGGGGACACCGTGAGACCAGTGGCCAAAGCTGAGAAGTCGACGGCCGACAACTCGGGGAGAGGGATCTTTCCCACTCCCAAGAACGTCGACGGTGAGACTTACCTTTGTCTCTTTTTGGACCGAGAAAACGGTCCAGAAAAAGTTGGGCCCTCACCTTTAGTCGAGAGGGTCAGACAAAGCTCCTTAAAAGAAGCTGAATAAGAGGCACCGAGAGGGAGCGGGACAAATGCCGCAGCCGAGGTAGAAGCGGCCCGCGCCGCCTCCTCTTCGAGGGCGATCATCTGCTCGAGCTGATCCGCCAAGCCCGCTGCCACGGACACCGCCGACCGGGCCTCTTGATTTTACCGGAGGAAATCGCTTCTCGGGACCAGCCTAGTTGTAAACGGGCAGCACGTTTCTCGAGGACGAGGTCGGGCAAGGAAGAGCACAGGTCGAGGCCCGCGGGTCGTGCTCAAGGCCTGGCGGTGCAGACGACGCGGGAGTGCGGATCCCTCTGACATCTTTCTGCTCAAGAAGCATCTCCGAAACCGGAGTCTATTTGTCCATCGCAGTCACGAGGAGAGAAGATCGAAGTCTTAGCAAAAATTTTTAAATTCAAAATTTTGAAGAATTAGGAACCAGTCTTATACACAGAGCGTTATGAGGGAACCTGAACTTCCAAGCGGTAAGGAAGATCTGGTGTCATGGGGCGGAGCAGAGAGTTTTACCACCCGGGTGGGTGGGAGGAGCCAGCTTGAAGACCTTCCGGCAAGATTTAAAGCGGCAAGGAACCTGCCAGACAGTGTGGATGAACAACATATCCATGTCCCTAGAAGCAGATATTTCCCTCAATGGAAAAGGAGCTGAAAAAGCCTAGGGGGATGGAGGGCGGGAAGGTATTACCTACTGCAAGAGCCTCTCTCGAATATCTACTGTTACGGTAACTTTATGTAACTGTACTATCTTACTTAGAGGACTCTTGCAGTAAGTAATTACATATAGGACTGAATCCCAAGCAGTCTGGAACAAATGAAAGGCACTGGTAGGAGGAACTACTCCAAAAAGTAGTAAATCTAGCAGGTCTCAAGTAAGGAGGCCTTGCAAGACAGCTAACCCGAAGCCTGCTCTACGCCGAGAGACAATGTCCAAACTAATGTTTAGTAAAGGTATGGACTGAAGTCCAAGTGGCGGCAGCACAGATGTCTGCCGCAGACACGTTCTTGAAACAAGCCGCAGAGACGGCAACTCCACGAGTGGAGTGACCTCTGACTTGACCTGGGAGGGTCTTGTACTTGTCATAACAGAAAGTGATGCAATGGGCCAACCATTTTGATAGGCATTGCTTAGAGACAGCATTGCCTTCTCTTCTGTGAGCAAAAGAGAAACAACTGATCAGTCTTTCCGAGATCCTTCGTCCTATCGGTGTAGTATCTCAGAAGCCTGTGAACATCCATTGTATGGAGCAGGTATTCTCCTTGATTGGAGTACTGCGTGAAGAAAGTAGGTAATTCAACAGACTGATTTAAGGTAGATTCCGCTACCACCTTCGGAAGAAACTTAGGATTCGTGTGAAGAGCTACTCGTTCTTTGTGCAAAATCCCTTATTTGATTTTTCACATCAGGGCCTGGAGCTCAGAAATTCTGCGAGCAGAAGTAATGGCCACCAAGAACAGCGTCTTCCACGATAAAAACTTCAAGTCTGCGGAAGCCGCAGGCTCAAAGGGAAGAAGGGTAAGTTTCTCGAGGACAAAGTTTAAGTCCCAAGGCGGAGCTGGAGTCCGGACAGGGGGCCTGAGATGAAGGACTCCTCTGAGGAAAGTTTTGGATACCTCCAGTTGGGCAAATGCCTCATCAGTGAAAGGTACATGGTAGGCTGAAATAGCCGCCATATGGACTTTCAAAGAGGAGTGACAGACCCAGGTCGAAAAGATGACGCATGTACTCAAGCAGAATGGTCACAGGGCAGGAAAAGGGCTCCACGTTCCTGGACGCAGCCCAGGTAGAAAATCTTTTCCATTTCATGGCGTAGGTGGACCTAATGGAGGGTTTTCTAGCCTCCACCAGAATCTTGGCCACCTTAGGAGAAACGCCAAAACGAGATTGAGCTAGGTCTGCAGGAGCCATGCATGAAGTTGAAGGGACTTGAGTCCCAGATGGACCAGGTTCCCCTGATCCTGGGTCAGCAATCCTGGAGATAAAGGAAGAGGAAGAGGAGGAACCTCTGAGTATTGTTGTAGAAGAGAGAACCAGATTTGCCTGGGCCAGAAAGGAGCGATCAGAATCACTCTCACGCCTTCTAAAGCAAGCTTCTGTAGCACACGAGGGACCAGAGGAATTGTGGGGGGAGCATAGACTAATCTGTCCTTTTAGCTTAGATAGAGCGTCGCTCCAGAAAGCGCCTTGCTCTGAAGCGAGCGAGCAAAAGATTGGAAGCTTTGCGTTTTGAGAGGAAGCGAACAGGTCTGTCTGAGGACTCCCCCAAATCTGGAAGATGCTTTAGAACTTTTTCGTCCAATTCCCACTCGTGTGGTAGAGCAGACGAGCGACAGTCTGCCAGGACATTGTCGACTCCCGGAACATGGATCGCCATAAGGTGAAGGTTGTGAAGCGTTGCCCAATCCCAAACCCTCATCGCTTCCCTGCATAGCGGGTAGGACAGAGTCCCTCCCTGCTTGTTGATGTACCACACCACGCACATGTTGTCCATTTGGACAGCTAGGTGACCGGGAAGGATGTATTGGTGAAGGGCCTGAAGAGCATACAGCACTGCTCAAGCACGTTTGATGTGGAGAACTATCTCCAACTTTGAACATAGGCCCTGGGTTTGGTGAGGACCCAGATGGGCTCCCCAACCTTCGCCTGAAGCGTCCGTGGTCAGAGTCTGATCGGAGGGAGGATGAAAAAAATGGGACCCCCCCGGAATAGGTTCTCTCGAACCATCCACCATTGCAAGTCTCTTACCATCAGCGAGGAGATCAGAACCAGATCTAGGTTGTCTACCCGTTGATCCCACTGAGATCGGAAAGTACACCAAGAGATTCTCATGTGGAGGCGTGCGCGCGGAACCGTCGGGATGGCCGCCACCATAAGCCCCAGTAGACTGAGCACTGACCTCGCCGGGACCCTCCTGTGTTCCGATAGGAGGGAAATCTGTGACTGGAGGGAGGCCCCCCTGTCCGGAGGCAGAAATGCGTCGAGAATTGCCCCAATGAACTGAAGCCTCTGTGAAGGATCCAGGTGAGACTTGGAATGGTTGATGGTAATACCCAGGCCAGTGAAAACCTGCTGGGTGAGGGAGAGAAAATGCAGGAGTTCCTCCCTGGATGGGGCCGCCAGGAGCCAGTCGTCCAATTAGGGAAAAACCTGAGCTCCCAAAGAACGCAGGTGGGCCGCTACCACCACCAGGCATTTGGTAAAGACTCGGGGGGGGGCGCCGAGGAAAGACCAAATGGGAGCACCCGGAATTGATAGTGGACCCCCTGGAACGCAAACCTGAGGTACTTTCGGTGCGAAGGGCGAATGGGGATGAGCAGGTACGCATCCTGCATATCTAGTGCACAAAGCCATTGGCCCGGCTGAAGCAGGGGCAAAAGGGTTTGAAGGGAGAGCATCCTGAACCTCTTATTCCACATACAGGTTCAGAGAGCTGAAATCGAGAATAGGTCTGAGATCTCCCGTCTTCTTTGGTACAAGGAAGAAGTGGGAATAGTAACCCGTCCCGTAGAGGTGAGGGGGGACGGGCTCTATAGCCTGTTTCGCAAGGAGCACCGAGATTTCTTCCCTGACCAAAGGAAGATGGTCTCTTTGAGTGTCGGAGTTCAGAGGGGGCGACGTGAGGTTTCTGTAGAAACTCCTATGGAGTGCCCCTGCTATGATCTGAAGCACCCATGAACTGGCTGTTATCCTCTCCCAACCCGGAAGGTGGAGGAGAACCCCTCCCACCGTGTTCCTCCGGGGCATCCGGAGGCGGTGGGAGAGGGAAGGAGTCAGGTGGTAGGCAGCGCCACAGCTGGGGCACCGGTTTTTTTGGGTGGCGGAGGCCTGGTAGCTGTGGGGGCCCGACGTTTAGTGGCCTGCCTTCCCTGAGGTTTCGCTTGAGGCCGGCTGCGTCTGCGAAAGGGATGGCGCTGTGGGGGATGGGGACGGTACATTGAATCAACAGATTTAAGGGCCGTCCCCTTCTCCTGCAAATCAGTGATTATGTCCTTGACATCACCACCGAAAAGCACAGAACCCCTGAAAAGTGCTTCTTGGATCGCTGACTGCACCTCCGGGACCAGACCTGACACACGGAGCCATGCATGACGCCGAAGACTCACGGCAAACGCAGAGGTCCGTCCTGCGGTGTCCACTGCGTCGTAGGTTGTCCTCAAAATATGATGACCGGCCGAATGAGCAGAACGGCCCAGGTTGGCCAACTCCTGCTTGACTTGGGAGTCAGGCAAAGAGTCAATCTTAGATTCTGCCTGGGTAAGGACAGCCTTCTGGTAATCCTTCATATGTGCTACATAGTTCAGGGCCCTAATCC
Organism: Neoceratodus forsteri; assembly: GCA_016271365.2. NCBI lineage: Eukaryota > Metazoa > Chordata > Ceratodontiformes > Ceratodontidae > Neoceratodus > Neoceratodus forsteri. The sequence goes on along the minus strand of CM028133.1, from coordinate 31,840,908 downwards.
CCAGTGTGGAAGAAGCGTAGATCTTCCTTCCATACTGATCCAGAAGGCGAGATTCCTTATCCGGGGAGACGAGCTCAAGTGTTTTGGGTGTGCTGACTGGCCGTGAGCAGCGCCAATCACAACAGAGTCTGCACGGGGGTGAGAGTCTAAAGTCTACACCCTCCAGAGCCTGGTATAGCCTGTTCGACTTCCTGGGAAGTGGGACTAAAGCCAATGGTTGCTTCCAAATAGTGGAAACAAGGTGGGCGTGAGGCTTGATCCAGGGTGGCACAAGGGTAGGAGCCGTAAGGGGCAAGTCCAGATGTTTGGCAAGTTTAACCCATTGAGGATCTGGCTCTAAGGAATGCCACTGATGGACTTCCTGGATCTTCCTGAGCAACTCCGTGAAGGAAGGATCCTCCGGAGTCCTCGGCGGGGGCTTGGCTCGTCGTCTTTCTCGGAACATCCATCGGAAGCCTCTGAGGAGTCAGAGAGAAGGGGAGGAAGAATCTGAAGCAGAGTAAGACTCCCTAACTCGTCTAGGGGGAGGAACGGGTTCCTTGGGAGGGATCCCAGAACGCGTGTCCTTCCCCTCTCTGGATCCCGAGGGTAAAGCCCAGGAATCCAGAGGAGGAGGAGTGTGCTGTCTGGGGCGTATGGGAGCCGGGGGTAGCATCGTCGCCATAAGATGGCTCTCGACTTCCTTGGTGAGCCGAGCCTTGGCCTCAGCCCACCAGGAGGCAAGAGTCTCCTGAAGATCCACAGGCGGCCTAGGGGGCGTGGAGGAGGAGGGGGGGAGGATAGTTACCGGAGGAAACCGTGGGGAGTATCCGTGAAGCGCCGCGGGTATACCGAGTCTGGTACTGTGGCGCCTGGTACTGCGGCGAAGGAGTTGGCACCGGGTACTGCGGCGCAGGATACTGCGGACCTGGGAAAACCGGCGTCTGATATGATGGCGGATACCCAGGCACTGGAGGAGCTGCTGGAGCAGACGACCCAGCCGGGTACTCCACGGGCGGATCAGCCGGGATAGGCCCGTGGGGTGGAGGGCCCGATGGAAGAGGAAAGTCCCCCACCGGCGGAGGGGCCGGTGTCTGCGGGGCCAGTGTTGGGGCCTGCGTCGGAGGAGCCAGCGTCGGCGTCAGATCCGGCTCCTCAGGAAGAGGATCGGACGGTAGCCCAGGGTCCTAAGCCTCGTCCGGGGAAAATCCCCAGTGTCGGGCAGGTGGGACTGGGGCTCCCCTGACGGCAGTGAAGGCTGCGGGGAGCCTGGTACGACAGATACAGCAGGGTCTGCCGTAGGCTCCGAGACCCGGCGCATGGAGGAGCCGACGTGTGGCTTATGAGCCGAATCCCGGCGGACGCCAAAGGAGCCAGCATCCGACTTTGGGGGTCCCTTGGAGGCGGCCGAGGATGAGGAGGAGGCCCGTCCGAGGGGGATGCTGCGGCACCGCCCCCAAGGGTCGAGGCGCCCAGTGCCTTCTCCTGGCGATATCAGAGTAGCCACCACCGCTTAAGGGGAGGTGGGCCGTAGGCCTGCGGTGCAGTACTGGGGCTGGAGTCTCCTTTTGCCCAGAGACACCCGTGGCTCGAACATCGAACCCGATGTATGGTCGACGCCTCCAAAGCCTTGAGGCTGTTGTCGGGCGATCCCCAGAGGGGATGTTACCTTGCTCGCGACTCCAGGTGGAGTCGCGGAGGAGGTCTTCTCCGGTGCCTTTCCTTGTCTCGCTTCTTATGCCCTTCAGGGTAGGCAGACGCCTGCCAAAGTTCTCAACTTCTTCTCTATCGCAGACATCTTTTTGAGGAGATGGGCTTCGAGGGACTGCTGGCGTCTGCGGGTGGCCGCGCTGAATCGAAGGCAGTGTGGACACTTGTCAACCGCGTGTTCGGGGCCTAAGCAGAAAAGGCAGAGGGAGTGAGTCTTTGTGAGGCAGTTGGGCGCCGCACTTATTCTTTGAAGGGGACGACATACCAACGTTCACCTGACGAAAGAATAAAATTCTATACTAAAAACTATTCGGAAAAACCGACGGAGTAACAGGACTGAGCGATATGAACTTAACCGCGAGGCCATTTGTCGACAGCGGAAAGAACTGAAAGGCGGGCATCCGGGACCGCCTTTATACCGACGTCAGATGACGCCGTCACCTGATCGTATGGGTCCACCGCCAGGGACTGCTAGCTAGAAATTCTGTTATAGGTCTGCCGCCGTCAGGCCAGTCCTATATGTAATTACCTACTGCAAGAGCCCTCTCGAAGTAAAATATAAAGTTAGACTAAATTTGTATTTTCCTGTCTGTTTTGGCCCCACTAGCTCTGGCATCTTTTTGAAGTAAGGCTGGCAGTATAGCCGAGAGGTTAGAGTAACGAGCTGTAAATGAGCCTGGTACATCCAGCAGACCAGATCTTGGTTTGATTCTCACAGCCTCCACTTGCATACTGTGACTGAGCAAGTCACTTAACTGCCTAGTGCTCCCAGGTCGCCCCTGAAAACAGGCACCTGTGCCTAGTGGGCCTTACCCAGTTAATGACAAAAAAAAAAAAATGAAAATAAGAAGCAGGCCCTTTTCCACCATCTCCAGGACCTACTTGTCTGAAGTTATGTGGGTCCAAGCTTGGAGGTAGTGGGAGAGCCTGCCCCCTACTGGTGAAGGGGAGGTTACCAAAGCATTGAAGTCAGGGCTTAGACTGGGAAGCAGGGGCCTGGGAGGTGACTGGTTTCCTGTGGCCTCTCCTGCCCCATCCCCTATAGTACCCTCGTCTGTGAGTAGTTGTACTGAGGGGGAGGATAAGGGTAACAGGACGTGGGAAAATATCCCCTTCCTCTGCCTGCCTTGGGCGGAAGCCCTTTGCTTCATAGTACTGCTCTGGGAGGTGGACTTCTACTCCACTTTTTTCATGTACTCCTGTCCTGCAGTCGAACAGAAGATTTGTCACAGGGAAAGTCCAGAGCTTTAGACTGGGTATCCTGTGTCGAATTGGTGGTTCTTAGCCAGGCAAACCTTTGGAAAGAAATTGCCTGGGCCACAACTCTAGATGCAGCTTCATTATCTGCCAGATGGAACTGGTACTTAGTTGCTTCCAGGGCAGTTTTAGCAGTTTCAATTAAAGAAGATAGGAAATTATTAGTTAGCAACCCTTCCATCTTCCTTTCCATGCCAGTTATGCATTCTGATATGCTTTGATTTTTTGATTAACTTAGCTTTGGGGTGCCCTCAGATCTACACAAGAGTTGCATTCTCCTCACCAGCTACTACTCTGTTTTCATATTTCTAAGACATTTTGTGACATCAATAACTCCCATTCCATGCTATTCATCTGAATGGCCTGGAATGGGAGTTTGTGATGTCATAGAATGTTTAGGCAGTTTGAAGAGAGAGCAGCAACTGAAGCAAGAGGAATACAGGGTAGTTAAGGCAGCAAAATTCAATCAATATCTATTTATCCAGGCGGGCACCATTGAGCAAGCTCATTTACAAGGTGGTCCTACAGTAATACAGAAAAAGTTACAATAGTACACAGTAAAAACAGCTGCTATAGTAAAAATGCACATTTACAGGTAATATACATTGAACACAGAACTACAAGGAGTCATGGATAATGAACGTGCTGGATCCAAGCCCAAAAACTGCATTTTGTAGTGGGAAATGTTAGGGAGAGGGTAGGCATACCAGATAGATAAAGCGCATAATGTAGGAAGAGGTGGGGAATACGGGCACAAGCGAAGAGGACCCAATTGTTAGAGCACAGTGAGGGATTGGGTGGGCGGAGGACCATATGAAAGGCGAAGCGATTTTTGCTCCAAAACGCGGCGACATATGCCGTTGTACTATGTGCACAAGGAGGAATATAGTAGCAGGGACATAACTGGGAGGGTCCTGGAGGTTGGGGCAGAGGGAGGTGTTGTATGGACGAGGGACCAAATATTTTTTGGGGTGAAAGACGATAATTATCCCCAAGTATGGTAGCATGTGCTAGAATCAGGCTGCAGCTGTTCAGAGAGTCGAATAAGATATGGGAGTTCGGCAATAAATCCTGTGGATCTGCTGGTAGGCATGCTAGAGGCAGAGGCACACATTTCAGCTGGGGGGGGGCTGCCGTTTGCGGGAGGGAGGTTAGTGTCTAGCAAAGCAGCTGAAAATTTCCATAATGCCATCACAGTAAAGCCTTTTGAACAAAAGGGTACTTACTGGGGTTTTCAGCTTAAGTATTTTTTGGGTTTTATTCCACATTGATGGGAGTGAAAATCCAAAGGCGACTCTCTACTCGTGTGGGCGCCCTGGATATATTTAGCAGGAGTTGTGAGCAGCTTCTAAGGGAATAATTCCTGGGCACAATCTGAGTCTCGATGCACTGTGGGAGTTTGCCACTGAGGGCTCCAAGTGACCCGAGTGCTGCATTTAAGCTGCGCCTATAGTGAAGTGAGGTCCAGCCCATGGCAGCATATAGTGCGCAATGATGGGTAGAGAAGGGGAGATCAGTGATGAAGCGTATAGCTGTGGTAGCGCTATCCAATTTTCCAAGATAGGAAGCCGCATAGCTACTGTATGAAGTCTGCGTAGTCAATTAAGGACAGGAACGTGGCTTGGACTAGTCGTTTCTTTGAGTCTGCTGTAAGAAGTCTTCTTATCCTGTAAAAAAGGCCAAATCTTTGCCTTAATTTTTTCAGCAAGTCTTCCAGGTGGTCAGTGAAGGAGAGTTTAGTCGATCCGAACCCCAAGATATCTGAATTTCGGAACGTACTCCAAGCACTCTCCCAGCATCATGGTTATTGGGTGGAGGGAGTCAGTAGCGCTTGTGTAGTTTGCGGGGGAAAATAACTGTTTTAGTTTTTGTAGCGTTTAATAGTTTTAGTTGGCAGGGGCCGAATTCTTTTTGTAGGTCAGTACAAGCTTCTTTTGTTATGGGACGATTCCTGTACAGCACTGTCATCTACGAATAAGTGAATACTTGCATCCTTGATTCAGTCAATGTTGTTGATACACTGCAAAGAGGAGGGGACCTAATACAGATCCCTCAGGGACACCTCTTTGTAATATTTGGGCAGATAGTTCGCCATCTGCCTTCACCTGATGGTATCTGTCAGATATTCAGAGAACCAGTTTAGAGAAGCAGAATCCAGTCCTACTGTTTTTAGCGAGTCAAAGAGGTGGTCTTGGTTGACTGTCGAATGCTTTGCAGATATCAAGAAACAGCACATACTGACTTTATGCTCCAACTCCAGTTGCCAGTCTGTTACTTTAGCTAATGCAGAGACTGTACTGTGTTTGGCTTTGAATCAGGATTGAAGGGGGGTTTAGTAATTTTTCTGTCAATGAAGGATCTTAGTTGGCCATTTACTGTTTTTTCCAGTAGCTTTGAAAGTGTGGGTAGGAGAGAAATTGGCCTGTAGTTAAGGTCTCAAGGGTCTCCAGATTTAAACAGCAGGATAACGTGTGTGATCTTCCATATTTGAGGGAAGGTACCTTGTGTTAGGGACAGGCTGAATAAATGAGTAATAGGCACTGCCAATACATGGCATGCTATCTTTAGGAAGTATGGTTCAAGTGCATCTGCGCCGGCACTTTTAGTATTCAGGTGGAGAATCCTGTCTTCCACTTCCTTGAGGGAAGCTGATTAAAATGAGAAATGCTGACTGAGCCAACATTTGGTGGGGTCATGCCAAGTTGGGTGCGTAGCCTACATATAGGCGAGTTATCGAAGGCGAAGCCTGCTGTGGCGAAGTGCTGTTGAATGCCTGCATCATCTCTTTTGTCATTGATTTGTCAGAGGTAATTTTTTGCAGGGTGCATATTTTGTGACATGGCTCCCGCCAGTTCTTTTGATTGTGTCCCAGAATTTGGAGGGACAACTGGCTGCAGTATCTAGTTCTGCTTGGTAATAGCAGGCTTTAGATTATTAATTGAACAAAAAAGGTTAAACACATCAGAATACTGGGTAGCTAGTAAAAGAACTGGAGGGACTCTAGGTATAAAAATGGTTTCCTATCACTTTTATGTCCTAGACCACAGACTGAATCTGATTGAGCAATGGCCAGAACAGAATTCCACAAAACCTTCTGGTATTTGGCTGTATAGGCCAAATAGGAAGAGAGGTGGAGAAGCAAAAAGCAGAAGAGAGTTCTCTTTGCAATATAATCCATCTTCCTAGAGTTCGTCCTAAGGCAAGGAAGACCAAGGCACTCCAGTTTTATCACATACAGCTTGCTGAACTACACACTCATGCCCATGGTGGACAGAAATTCAGTGTCTTGCCCTGGAAAGCTGGTATTTATCAATTCTTTTATCAACCCCAGGTAAAGATGAGGTCTCCAACAGTTTCATGGTTTATCTCCTGAAAGCTTTAACAGGGATAACCATCTTTTTAGGAGAGACAGAATTTGTCGGCAGAAAAGGACCACTTGGCCCACCTAATCTGCCCATTTCCCTACCTGATGGATAAGCTGCATATTCTAGTTAAACAGCATACTTCCTCCTACCCCCACTAGAATTGCTTTGTCTGTCCCATTATTCTTGAATTCTCCCGCTGTTCGACTCCACAACCTCAGGAAGGCTGTTCCATGCATCCACAACCCTCTCTGTGAAAAATACTTTCTAACATTACCTCTGGGAGTCCCCCCCATCTTCAAATTGTGCCTTGTTCTTGCAGCTCTCTGAAAGATGCTACCCTCTTGGGCTTTAATTCCCTTGAGGTCCTTTAAAGTTTCTATGTCCCCCTCTTTTCCTCAAGGGTATACATATTAAGCTGCTTTAATCTCTTCGTAGGTCTTCTGGTACAGACCCTGCACCATTCTGGTTGCACGCCTCTGAACAGCCTCCACTCTCTTTGCGGAGATGGGGGTCTCCAGAACTGCATGCAGTACCCCAGATGGGGTCTCAACTGTCTGTACAGAGGGATATTTTCCTGTTTTTTTTTTTTTTTACTGTCTATGCCTCTCCCTATGCATTCAAGTATCCCCCCAGCCCTACTTACTGCCTTCTCACATTGCTTGCCCACCGTAAGGTCATCTGATATAATTACTCCCAGGTCCCTTTCGATTTTTGTTAGTATCTCACCCCCCCCCCCCAGTGTACTCTTCCCCTGGGTTTGTGTGTCCTAGGTGCATTACTTTGCACTTCTATGCATTGAATCTGAGCTGCCATACATTTCACCAGTCCTCCAACCTTGCCAAGTCCCTTTTCATCTTTTCCACCCCATCTTGTGCATCAATCCTGTTGCACATCTTTGTGTCATCTGCAGAGATTTTTCATTCCAGGTACTCTCCAATGCCACTTAAAGACTTTAAAGAGGACTGGTCCCAGTACTGAACCCTGCTAGTTACCCTTCACTGTGAACTCAGTTTACTATTACATTTTGCGTCCTGTTGTCCAGCCAGTTTATCCAGTCTACCACCTTGGGACCCACTCCAAGACTGGCTAACTTGTATATTAATCTGTGTGGGACTGTCAAATGCCTTGTTAAAATCTAGGTAGGCCATATCCATAGCCCTTCCCTGCTCTATTTTGGCCACCCAGTCAAAGAAATCTATTAGAATCGTCTGACACGACCTTCCCATTGTGAATCCATGCTGCCTGGGTCCTGTGCCCCACTGGCCTCTAGGTACTCAATTCTTTTCTTCAGAAGTGATTCCATCATTTTCCTTAATACTGAGGTCAAACCGGTCTGTAGTTTCCTGCCTCTGCCCTGCTCCCACTTTTGTGAAGTGGAATCACAACTGCCCTCCTCCAGTCCTCAGGTACCACCCCATCCTCCCATGATTTGTTAGAGAGTTAGTGGTGTTACTTGTTCTACCCTTAGTTTTTAGGATTCTGGGGTGAAGCCCATCAGGCCCCATTGCTTTGTCCACCCTCAGTTTCTAGAGTTTTTTCAAAACCCTTTCTTCTGTGAATGGACTGGTACCTACCCCCTATCCAGAGTGTTTCTCTTATTTGGTTTAGGTACCTCCCCCTCCTCTTCTGTTGTGAATACTGAGCAGAAATATTAATTCAGTATCCCTGCTTTTTCACCGTCACCCTCTGTCCACATTGGTCCTTGGTCTTTCTTCGCTCCCTAATGTACCTATAAAAGGTTTTATCCCCCTTCGTAACAGAACTGGCTCTTTTCCTTGGTTTGGGCTTTTGCTATTCCGACTGCCTTCCCTGCCTCCCGCTTTAACTTGTAGTTCGGTCCCGCTCCTTCCATTTCCTGAAGGCTATCTTTCTCCTCAACCTTCCCTGCCACCTCTTTTGAGAACCAGTGGTTTCTTCGTTTTATTTTGAGTCACTTCACAAAGGCTTGTTGCCTCTGTAATGGCTGTTTTGATTATTCCCCACTGTTCCTCCACCCCTCTTTCTTGCCCGTTTGCTAGTACTTTTCTGAGGCATTTTCCCCAAAGCCAGCCCTCCTAAAGTCCAGTACGCTTGCTTTTGTATGGCTCGACTCTGGTTGTGTTTATCATGAACCGCACTGTTTGGTGGTCACTTGTTCCCAGATGGCTACCCACTTCTAAATCAGAGATCCTTTCTCAGTCCCCATTTGAAAGTACCAGGTCTAAGATTGCTCCCTCCCAAGTGGGTTCCAAGGTGCATTAGGAAGATAGAGACCTTAAAGTAGTGCTGATGAAGCATCCACTCGCTCTAAGCCCCCAAAAGGGCACTGATGGAAGTGTCTAAGAGAAAACAAATAATCTGATGCTGACGTGCCTTGGAAACCTAAAGCTTCCAAAGGGGCTGATTAAGTTCATTCAAAAAAATAGGCACTGATAAGGGGCCTGGATCTTAAAGGAAGCCTGATTCTGCCACTGAAGTGGCATTCAAAAAAGTGTGTAAAGAAAAATTGCCTCCTGTCCCTCCCAGTAATGGTAAGGGTGATCAGGCAGGGGGTAAAACTGAGAAGTTGAAGCACACACAGCCTCCCTGATTTTCAGAAGGAGCTGCACTCTGCTGAAGATATAGCAAAGGCTTGGCATGTTTTCCAGACCTTACAATGCATGGGGTCCATTTTTTGTCAAGCAAACACTCTTCTGCAGCCCCTCTGGCCTATGGGGTGAAGATTATGATGCTCCAGACAATCTCTCAGGAGTTACTCCCTTGGAGTCTGACATTTCCCTGATCCTCATTTTGGTGCTTCCCCTTTGGATCAGGAGGAAAATTCATCTGTGGTAGCTTTTCTCCAGCACCTGGTGGATACATTGGACACACACTTCCAGGAGAAAGAGGAGGATGACTACAGGGAAATTAAATTACAGAACCCAAGGAAACCATACAAAAGTAAAATTAAGTAGAATTTTAGAGAAACTTCACAGTTCCCCCAGAACAGAAAAATACAAGTAAACCAAATAAACACTACAGGGGCAGCAATGTAAAATATATTAGTAAATAAACTGTACTTATCGACTACAGTTGACAGAAAAGTCGAGGAGAGCTCTGAGGTATCTTCACTGGCAGGTAGAGTAAAGAATCTGAAACACTCAAACTGCATAAGTTACTAGGTGCAGCAGTTTGAAATTGGCACGAGCCAATTAGAGTTCCATCATTTACACACATTCCACCTCTCTGTGGCAGTACAACACTAAAGGCTGCCTGCATTTGTTTAATCATGAGCGATTCCTGGGGTTAGAATGTGTGCTTACCATGCAGGAAAAAATTACTCACCTTAGTAATGTTTCTTCTAATGGAGTCTTGCTATATGACGACATATGCAGTGAGTCCCAACCTTCAAACTGCTCCGGAGGTGAAAGAGTTAACTTTCCATGCCAGGCATGGAACTTTGAGCACGAGCTCAGTTGAAAGCTCTGTCTTCTGTTCTTCAAACTCAAACTGTCAGATCTTTACGAGCAAAACTCACTAAGGTTCTGTGTGGAAGCTGTAAATCTACACTAGCCAAATGGCTACTAAATATAAGAACACATTGTTTGGTCCCAAAACAAAGACTCAAGTCAGGGGATCCAAAAAATAAAAACACCTGAACACCCCAGAAAGGAGGGATGAAAAAACAAGGTGGGCATCTACTAAGTGCCAACACTGCACTGCCCACCCACATCCCAAAAGCAGAGGGTCTGAGAGGGGCAGGCGGGGGGTCATAATATGCAAGACTCCATTAAAAGAAACATTACTAAGGTGAGTAATTTTTCTTCAAACATGAAGTCTTGCTATATTATGACATATCGAACTACACAGCAGTACCTCCATGGAGGAGGACAGAACCTACTTAGGAAATAGGCTCTGAAGCACAGCTGTGCCAACCGAGCATCACTCCTAGCCTGGATGTCCAGGGAGTAATGCTTGTAAAAGTGTAATTGTTTTCCAGGTAGCTGCTTGACATATCTCTGAGATAGGGATGTCCCTGGCAGCAGCCAGAGACGCAGCTGTACCTCTGGTAGAGTGAGCCCTCAGGCCTGAGGGAGGAACCTTACCCAGTTTTTCATAGCAAAATTGGATACAAGAGACAATCCACCTGGCAATGGATCTTTTAGTGGCAGGCTTCCCTTTACCAACCTCACCATAAGTGAGGAACAGTTGGAGGGAGTCAAGCCTGTGACCCTTGGTACGTTCTATGTATTAACTAAGGGCTCTTGACATCTAAACTATGCAGTCTCCTCTCGCCAGAGGAGGAATGGTCAGTGAAGTACACAAGGAGAGACAGATTGATTAAGGTGGAAGTCTGAAACCACCTTAAGCAAGAACTTTTAGTCCTGAGAACCACCTGATCTCTCTGAAAGGAGATAAAATCAGGCTCCACTGACAAAGCTTGTAATTCACTTATGCACCTGGCAGAAGTGATGGCTACCAAAAACAGTTTTCCAAGTCAAGTACTTAAGCTCTGCTGAAGACAAGGGCTCAAAAGGGAGTTGCATAAGCTGGGCAATGCAAATATTAAGATCCCAGGCAGGGTCCCTGAATGAAGGGTTGGTGTGAAGCAACCCCTTGAAAAACTTGGAGAATACAGGATGAGCCAAAAGAGAAGAGGGTTTACCAGCTGAAAGCAGACATGGCTGCCAGGTGCACCTTTAGGGTAGCTGGTCTCAGCCCCAAAGTATTCAAATGCACCATATAATCTAGGACTGTGGGTAAGTCAGCAGATTCTGGGGAAATGTGCTTGCCAGAGCACCATATGGAAAACCTCTTCCATTTGGAATTATAAGTAGCCCTGGTGGAAGGCTTCCTAGAAGCCTTCAAGATATCCAATACACATTGGGAGAGGTGTAGGTCAGCAAACTAACTCTTCAAGAGCCAGGCCTTGAGATTGAAGGATTTGATATTCGGGTACCAAACTCTCCCCTGAGCACAGGTTAACAGGTTGTGATTCCTGGGAAGACACAGGGGAAGGTGGACTGCTAAGGACATAAGGAGTGGGTACCAGGGCTGTCTGGTCCAATCTGGAGCAATCAGGATCATCTTGCAGGGCTGAGATCTGATTTTGACTAGCACCTTGAACAGAAGAGGAAAGGGGGGGAAAGCACAGAGAAAAGTACAGTTACGTAAGAACTTACCGTAACAGTAGATCTTCGAGAACAGCTCTTGCAGCAGGTTACACCATTAGGACTGAAGCCGGCAGGCATCAGGACCCGGTGAAAAATTCTAGCTAGCTATCTTCAGGCGGGACCGACCCCGGCGTCAGGCGTGTTACAAGGGGCGGTCCCGCTGGATCCCAGTTCTCCCGCCGGAGACTTCCGGCCGCAGGCTGACATCGAAATGGGAGACCGAGGATTCGCCGTCAGAAGACAGAAAGGTATAAATCCCTGCTCGGAAAAAACTGAGCCATGCCTCCTCCAAGGGGAAAGGTGGGCGGGAAGGTACCTGCTGCAAGAGCTGTTCTTTAAGATCTACTGTTACGGTAAGTTCTTATGTAACTGTACTATCTTACTTCGAGACACAGCTCTTGCAGCAGGTTACACCATTAGGACAGATTCCCAAGCAGTAACGCTGCCAGAAATTCCGGGAGGAGGAAAATAGGAAATGAATTCCAGGTCCTGAACCTAGGACAGGAGACCCTGCAGCACCGCCAGGCTGAAACCAGCCCTTCGCCGAGAGGCGATGTCCAGGCTATAATGCCTGATAAAGGTATGCACAGAACTCCAAGTGGCTGCAGCACATATAGCAGAGGTGGAGACGTTTGAGTGCTGCAAAGAAGGTGGCCACACCTCTAGTAGAATGACCCCGGACTGTGCCCGGGAGGGGCTTTTGTTTTATATCATAACAGTAAGAAATACACTGGACAAGCCAGCGAGAAAGGGACTGTTTGGATATGGGTTGGCCCATCATTCTCTCAGAGAAGGAAACTAAAAGCTGCTCAGAACTACGAAAGGATTGAGTTCTGTTGAGGTAATACCTCAGGCTGCGGTGAACATCCAGGGTGTGAGGAGAGCCTCTCCTCTTCAGAGACTCGGGAAGTAGACCAGAAGGTCGATATCCTGGTTCAGAGTGAGTGAAGAGACCACCTTAGGCAAAAATTTAGGGTTCGTCCTCAGGGATACTCTGTCCCGGTGGAAAACTAAATAAGGCTCTTTGCACATAAGAGCGTGAAGTTCAGATATTCTTCTCGCCAAAGTAACAGCAACTAAAAACGTTTTCCACGACAGAAAACGTAGCTCGCAATCCGCGGCAGGTTCAAAGGGGGGAAGCGTGAGCTGTTCCAGGACAAAGAGCAGATCCCATGGAGGTACAGGATCCCTAATAGGAGGCCTAAGGTGTAACACTCCCCCATGAAATTCCCCAGAGGCTTCCAACTGAGCCACTGTACGATGTCCCACCAGGAGGTGATGGGCCGAAATGGCAGAGGTGCACCTTAGAGGAGTAGGCTAGACCCGAATGAAAGAGGGAGAGCAGATAATCCAAAATTACTCCCACAGGACAACCTAAAGGGGAAAAATCGCGTGCTCGCGACCATAAACAAAAACGGCGCCATTTCATGGCGTACGTCTCATGCGTTGCCGGCTTTCTGGCTGCAGAAAGGACCTCTGCAACCTCTTGCGAGACCCCGTGACGCAAGATGGCTATGTCTCTAGGAGCCAAGCATGCAGGTTCAACGAACGTAGGTCCGGATGGACAAGTGAACCTTTCTCCTGAGACAGGAGGTGGGAGCTGAGCGGCAACGGGAGCGGGGGTTCCAGAGATAGTTGCACCAACAAAGGGAACCAGATCTGTCTGGGCCAGAACGGGGCCACCAGGATCATGAGTGCGTGCTCCTTGCGCAGTTTGAGAAGAACTCTCTGAATCAACGGGAAGGGAGGGAAAGCGTAGAGGAATCTGTTCGCCCAGGAGAGGGATAACACATCTCGCCAGAAAACACCAGGCCCTGGATCTAGCGAGCAAAAATTGGGCAGTTTTGCGTTGGATGGGGATGCAAACAAGTCTAGTTCTGGAATTCCCCATCGAAGAAACAGATCCTCTGCTACCTCTTGAAGAAGCTCCCACTCGTGGACTCTGGCCTGGGATCGACTCAGACCATCTGCAATCGACTCAGACCATCTGCAATCGACTCAGACCATCTGCAATCGCGTTGTCCACCCCGGGAACGTGCACAATGATCAGATTTGCGCCGTGTCAGATTACCCAATCCCACACCCTCATGGCCTCCCTGCAAAGGGGGTAAGTGTGCGCCTCTGTTTGTTGAGGTAATACATCACCACCGTGTTGTCTGTCTGAAGCAGAAGAGTACACGGTGGGATTACTGACTGAAAGGCCTGCAGGGCATAGAGAACCGCTCTCATCTCTAGGGCGTTGATATGAAGATGAGCTTCTATCTGGGTCCACGTACCCTGGGACTTTACCCCGTCAGGTGTGCCCCCACCCAAGACCTGAGGCGCCTGTGGTGAGGGTTACCTCGGGACGGCGCCTGAACGGGACGCCCGAGGAGAGCGACCCTGGGACTAGCCACCACTGCCAGTCTCGAATCACGGTCGTGATTCTGACGGATGCTGCAAGTGGTCTTGCTTTGGTCCCATTGCACTTTGAGCATCCACTGAGTTACCCATGTGGGAGCCTTGCGAAAGGGACAGTAGAATGGCCACAGCCATGTGTCCGAGCAAGCGAAGGCCGACCTGGCAGGTGCGATCTTGTTGGACGATAAACCTTATGAGGGATCTGATGCACTCTGCTCTGTCGGCCGGAAGAAAAGCTCTTCCTAGACGAGTGTCCAGTACTGCGCCTATAAACTGCAGTTTCTCGGCGGTACCAGGAGAGACTTCTCAATTTATGAGGATGCCCAGGGCCGAACAGGTCCTGGGTGCTCTGAATGCATGTAGCGCCTCTCTGGAAGCGACCATGAGAAACCAGTCGTCCAGGTACGTGGAACACATAATGGCCCTGTCTCCTCAGAGACGGCTACACCACTGCCATGCACTGGTAAAGACCCTTGGTGCGGAAGACAGTCCGAGCGGAAGGGCTCGGAACTGAAGGTGGTGGTCGAGAAACTCGAGCGCAGGAACCTCATGTGCGCCTGAGCCACAGGGATATGCAGTGTCGTCCTGCATGTCTAGAGGCGCTAAAAGGAGTCCTGTTTCAGCATGGAATAAGACCGGAAGAGTCACCATCGGAATCTCTTGTAGGCGACAGACACGTTGAGGTCGCTGAGGTCCAGAATCGGACGGAGGTCCCTGTTTTCTTTGGAACCAGGAAGAAGTGGGAGTAATATCCTTGTCCTCTGGTTCTCCGGGACATACTTATCGCTCCCTTTACATGGGAGTGCAGTACTTCTTGCCAGATCAAAGCTTGTGCTGACCCGGAAACCGGGAGAGCAAAGGAGGCCTCGAGGGTGGCTTTTCTGCGAATTCTATAAAGTGGCCTAGACTGTAAATTGAAGAACCCACCTGTCGGTGGTTATAGCCTGCCATCCCGGCAGGAAGTTCTCAATCGACCCCGACCATGATTTCCGTTGATCCTGAGGGGCGGGGCGGAAGGAGTCAGGCTGTGGCGGCAGATGGGCCCGCTGGCTGGGCCTGCTTAGGAAAGCTGACCTCTGCTGGCAGCTGCTTCCCTGGGCTCTTCAGAGCGGAGCCCTCTGATGTGCAGGGGCGGGCTGCTGCCTCCCGCGTCCGCCCACGAAAACGGCTTTGGTTCCTACGAAAGGAACCAAGCTTAGGTCGGTACATGGCCTGAACCGACCTTACCACCTTCCCGGCCTCTTGAAGTCTGGTAATGATCTTCTCTGAAGGATTACCAAATAAGACTTCT
Source organism: Neoceratodus forsteri (assembly GCA_016271365.2). Taxonomy (NCBI): domain Eukaryota; kingdom Metazoa; phylum Chordata; order Ceratodontiformes; family Ceratodontidae; genus Neoceratodus; species Neoceratodus forsteri. The sequence goes on along the minus strand of CM028133.1, from coordinate 31,825,774 downwards.
CCCTCAAAAGGAGCGTCCATAATATTCTTCTGGACGTCTGGGGTAAAACCAGAGACGCGTAACCAGGAGTGTCTCCGGAGGCATACGCCAGAAGCTGCTGCTCGGGCCGATGAGTCCGCGGAGTCGTACACGGCTCGTAGCACTTGGGTCCCCACGTCTGAACCCGTACGGAGGAGCTGAAGCATCTCCTCCTTCTGCTCACCTTCAGGCAATTTTTCAGCCGTTTCCAGACCCTGTTCCCACAAAGCGTTCTGGAACTCAACCATGTGGGTTAAATAGTTCAAGGATCTGATGGCGCGGGTGGCGGGCATCGTGCACCTACTGTAGCAGCGATCCAACTGCTTGGACTCTGGGTCCGTGGCAGGGTGCTCAAATGTTGCGGCCTCTGTGACTGGTCATGAGGCTGTGATGACCAGAGAATCGGCCTGAGGCTGCTCTGCGTCAAGTACTGGTCGTCATAGGGCCTTGTACAAATGATCAGCTTTTTCGGCATCGCCGGGAGGCGAGATGTGGGCGCTTCCATCGCTGCCTTGGTGGCGTCACAAAAGTGTCCACCAAGGTGGGTACCACCACAGGCTTGGGGTCCTTCTGCGAAGATATTTGGCGAGGCGTACCCTTTCGGGGTCTAGGTCTTCTGCATCCCATCCCATGTTCTCTTGTATGTGTCATAACAAGGAATGAAGGATCATCTGGAGGAGATTTGGGCATCTCACGTGGGTCTGGAGAAGGGATGGAGACTGGAGATAGGGATCTAGAGGCAGAGTAGTCTGATCCCGTGTCCTCCGTTGAAGGCGAACGTCTGTGTCTCCTGGATCTCTTGGGCCTGGGTGATCCAGAAGAAGATTTCGACGGAGGTCTGTTTTTCTGGTCTCCCCCTGGGAGGGGATCTAGGCTCCCGGGGAGAAGGTAGACTGCCTGCCGACCCCGATGGTGAAGGGGTGCAGGAACCGGAGGAGGAGGAACAGTGGCAACCATGTCCTTCCTTATGGTGTCCCACCAGGAGGTGAAGAGATCCTTCACTTCCGCTAAAGAAAGGCCCGACGACCTGGGTGCCAGTGGGCGGTCGTCGGGTCCCAGCGTCGGCTCCGCAGGGGGCTCTGGTAACGGCGAGGGTTCCCTGGGAGTTTCGATAGAACCGGGGTCGCCCGTCTGGTCCTCTGGCAGCGTTAGGTCCTCCTCAGTTAAAGTCTCCTGACCGACGTCGGTCAGTGGCGACAGGGCCCTCTTCTCAGGAGGAGCGGACGTCGGTCCCCCGCCGGCGTCCGCTGAGGTGATGGTTTGGCCGGCAACGGTCATCTGGCCGACGGCGGCTCCAGGGAGGTATGACGCGCAGCCGACTGTTGCACCGGTGTCTGGTCCACAGGTCTCTTTAAGGGCGTGAGCTCAGCGTCTTGCGAGGGACAGAAGACATGACGTCGGTGCAGGCGGGGAATCCGACTTGTGGTGATGGTGGCGCTCCCGGACCCTCACGGCCTGGAGGAAGACGAGGGGCGGCCTGGCGGACTTGGCCTGAGAGAAGAAGGTTCCTTACACGCAGCCGGGAGGCTGACAACTGGCCCTGGAGGAGAGCGGTCGGACTTAGAACCGACTGCGTGACTCCGAAGCCCTGGAGGGGGACCTGGAAGGGGCCTTCTCCCTTCGTTTCTCCGCGTGCTTGTGGGATTTTTGAGAAGAAGATTCCCCCTTGGAGGACATGGTCTTCAGCTTTTCCTCCAACAAAAAAGCCTGAAGGGCCTTCTGACGTCGGATCCTAGTATGACTGTTGAACCCCTGGCAGCATGGGCAGGCCCGGGTAACGTGGTCTGGGCCCAGGCACCTAACGAAGGCTGTGTGGGAGTCCTTAAGGGGATCTGTTTCCCAAGCACACTTGGAGGAGTGACCAGAGGTCGGAGGACATCAGCAAAGGTCTTTGCTTGAAGAAAATCGAATTTCTGAAGAGAACACATGACCATGCATCGTGCGCTAGACTAACCCGGAGGAGTCGAGACAAAGCAGTCGTCGGCGGAAAGAACTAGGAATCTTGGCGACCGCCTCCCCTTGTACCACTGACGCCGGAGGGCATGTCCCCGCCCGAAGACATGGCCAGAATTTTTTCCATGGGGTCCTGACGCCTGCCGCTTCAGTCCCATGGTGTAACCTGCTGCAAGAGCTGTGTCTCAAGTAAGATCTTCCCTTCCCAACTGAGAAGGAAGGCATCCGGGGCACTGAGCCCAACACTGGGGGCCTGCAACAAAAAAGGGAAAGTTGGTGATTGTCTGGGGCTGCAAAAAGATCTATCTGCAGGGTGCCCCATCTGGCAAATACTGCCTCCAGTACTAGGGGATCCAGTGACCATTCACGATGGCCCTGGGAAATCCTGCTGAGAGCATCTGCCAGGACATTGTCCTTGCCTGGGAGGTGAACTGCCGTAAGGGAGGTGTTCAGGGAATAAGCCAGAGACCACAACTTCATTGCTTCGGTGCACAAGGCCGTAGACTGAGTGCTTCTTTGCTTGTTGATGTACCACATTGTAGTGTTGTCTGTTCTGACCTGTACAACTTTGTTCTGAACAGATGTGGAAAAAACTTGAAGTGCTAGAGAAACTGCCCCGAGTTCCAACAGGTTGATGTGGAGCAGAGATTCCTGAGGGGACCACAATCCCTGGGTGGTGAGGTCGCCCATGTGAGCCCCCAGCCCAAGAGGGATGCATCTGTAGTAAGGATTAAGGAGTGAGATTGAGGGATGAGGGACCCCCCTGCCTCAGATTGCTCTGGTCCTGCCACCACTGAAGGGTTTGGATCAGGGTCTGAGTCACTGGGATCAATTTGGTTAGAGGGTCTCTCTGAGACCAAAAGGCTCTCAAATGGAACTGGATGTCTCATCTGAAATCTTGCTCCCTGCACCACTGCTGTAGAAGCAGCCATGTGCCCCAGGAGCTGCAGAAAATGCCTTGCTGGTCAAGAGACCTGCAGGGTGAAGGAGGAGGCCAGAGAGACCAGGGCCCTTGCTCTTTCCAGAGGAAGGATGGCTCTGGCCTCTGTGTTCAGTTCTGCACCTATGAAGGTGAGAAGCTGGACATGCTCTAGAACTGACTTTGGAAGACTGAGAAGGAAACCTAGAGATGTGAGCAGTTGCTGAGTTACCTGAAGATGTAGTTCGACTTGGTCTGGAGACTGGCCTACTATGAGCCAGTCGTCCAGGTAAGGAAAGATGGCAATCTTTTGCCTTCTTAAGTGGGCAACTGCTACTGCCAGGCATTTTGTGAATACCCTCGGGGCAGAGGTGAGGCCGAACTCTGGGCATTGCTCTGAACTGGTAATGGCCTGAGGGCAGTTCGAATCTGAGGTACCTTCGATGGGAGCTTCTGATAAGAACATGGAAGTAGGCATCCTTGAGGGCCAGGGACGCTAGCCAGTCCCCTGGCCTTAGAGAGAGTAAAATAATTCCCAGAGTTAACATTTTGAATTTTGGTTTTAAAAGGTGCTTGTTTAGGTATCTGAGATCCAGGATGGGCCGCCATTCTCCTGTCTTTTTTGGGGTAAGGAAGTACCTGGAATACAACCCTTTGCCCTGGTGTAGGGGTGGAACCCTTTCCACAGCTCTGAGACCCAGGAGGGTAGAAACTTCTGTTTCTAGGGCAAGTGCCTCTGATGGATTTGCAGTGGAAAGGACCCGGTTCTCATCTTTGGAAATTTTTGAAGCTGAGAACCAGCCCCTGGCTTACTACTTCAGGACCCACTTGTCTGATGTTAAGACTTCAGTCCTGGACAAAGTAAGCAGCCTGCCCCTACAGGTAGGTGGAGAAGCGGCCCTGGCCACCCCATCAGGGTGCCTGCTTGGCAGGGGCTTTAGGCTGAGGGGTGGCAGCAGGTCTGCTTGTACCCAGTCTGCCTCTCCCTCTAAAGAACCCCCTCTGGGCATAAGCTGAAGAGGAGGCCTGGGCTTGGTAAAAAGGCATATGAAAAGGTCTGCCCCTGGAAGGCTGCCTTTGAGGAGTGGCCTGCCTTTCCTTGGCCTGTGCACTCCTATAGGTGGTCCCATACTCATCCATTTTCTTCATGTAATTCTCTGTCTGCTCCCCAAACAGATAATTGCCCACAACAGGAAAATCCATGGCCTTAGTCTGGGTATCCTGTGACAGGCTAGTACATCTGAGCCAAGCCATTCTGTGAAGTGCCACAGATGTAGCCATGACTCTTGACATCATTAGAGTCCACTGCAGCATTGAATTGCACCTTGGATGCCTCAATACCATCAGCAGCCACCTGCTCCAGCTCCTTGGCAAGCTGGCCAGGGACCTGTTTTGCTACAGCCATAACAGTATCCCATCTGGGATTTCTGATATCTAGCAACATAAGCCATATAATTTGCCTGAGTCCCAAGGGTGCTGCCATGTACTGTTTCTTTGCCATAGCATCAATCCTCCTGGAGTCCTTGTCAGGGGGTGTGAAGCCAAGGGAATATTAGCCTTGTCACAGGCTGCAGCCTGCACTACCCCAACATGGCTGCATTGTGGTGTAAGGAACTCCGTATTAGAGCCTGACAATGTGTACCTCTTGTCAATTCTTTTATCCACAGGAGGTATAGTGTGAGGAGTTTTTAGAATTTTTACTGTCCGTTTCCCAAAAGATTTATGCAAAGGAATAGACAGTCTCCTAGACTCTGGGATATCCATCATTTCTACATAGTCAGGCTCCTCTTGATCATCCACAGCTTCCTCCACAGGGAGCTGGAGGGTTTCATCCACTTTTTTTATAAAACAAAATGAGAGGGGGACTCAGAAAGCCTAGGGGGAGACACTCCTGAAGGTCTGTCTGGGGAGATGTCCGGTTCAATGGGCACATCCAGACTTTCAAATCCACACTCACTCTCCTCATACTCCTCTTCCTCCTCCTCCTCCGGTTCATAAAATTCCTCTAAAACATTCTTGAACCGGTGGAACCGACCGAAAGCGACTGGACAATTTTAATCGCTTTGGCCATTTCTTCAGCAGTTGGAGATGGAAATTTTGGCTCCACACCTGCAGATTTTCTAGTCCTTTTTGCTGGAACAGACTCCTCAAAGTCGGCTCTCCTTTTGCCCAAGGAAGTCTCGCCCTGGTCAGAGGGCACTCCCTCCAGTTCAGTTACAACCGAACCAGGCTGGCCATCTGGGTCAGCGGACTTCTTGGCCTCTTTCCCTGAGCCTACCAACTCCCTTATCCAGGGTAGCTGCAGGAAAATTTTTGCAAATCTGGCAGTCTGCATTGAGGTGGTCAAACCCCAGACAACACAGGTGGTGGGGTCAGCCTTGGCAAAGGCTTCCCACAAACACTGCAGTGCTGAAACCCAGTGGGCCCGGTTTTTCTTTGGGTTTTCAGACATAGTGCCAGCCTAACCAAAAGGGAATCAACAAAGTCCAAGAGGGTAGCATCTTTCAAAAAAGAGGTGTGCAAGAACAAGAGGGCACAATTTGAAGATAGAGGGGCCGGCTCAGAGGTAATTTAAGAGTATTTTTTCACAGAGAGGGTTGTGGATGCATGGAACGGCCTTCCGGAGGAGGTTGTGAAGTCAAAATCAGTGGTGGAATTCAAGCATGCATGGGACAGTCATAAGGCAATTCTAGGGGGTGGGGGTAGGAAGAAGTAGACTGCTGATCAACTAGGATCTGCAGCTTATCTAGTAGGTAGGGAAATGGGCAGACTGGGTGGGCCAAGTGGTCCTTATCTGCCGTCAAATTCTATGTTTCTAAACTTGCCAGTTTATGGCAATCCGCCATGCAAGACCCTATCGGTTCCCAACCGTGTCACGGGTCGTGGAAAAAATCGTAATGAAATCCAGTTTTTTTTTTTTAGAACCGATAAGAACCGGGAACCGCACTCTAACAGACAGAATTTAATGAATTTTCAACAACCTGATCGGTTCAAACTGAAAGTACAGTTACGTAAGAACTTACCGTAACAGTAGATCTTCGAGAACAGCTCTTGCAGCAGGTAACACCATTAGGACTGAAGCTGGCAGGCGTCAGGACCCCACGGAATTCTTCTAGCTAGCTATCTTCAGCAGGGACTGCCCCCGACGTCGGTCCGGCCCCCGTCAGGCGTAGTACATAAGGGGCCGGTCCCGCCAGATTCCCCAGTTCTCCCACCGGAGACTTCCGGCCGCAGGATGACATCAGGATGGGAGACCGAGGATCCGCCATCAAAAGATAAAGGGCGTAAGCCCCTGCCCAAGGCTCAGTAAGGCATGCCTCCTCCAAGGGGAATGGTGGGTACCTGCTGCACGATGTTCTCAAGATACTGTTACGTAAGTTCTTACGTAACTGTACTATCTTACTTCGAGATACAGCTCTTGCAGCAGGTAACACCATTAGGACTGATTTCCAAGCAATGGCGCCTGTAGGCAATCTGGGAGGAGGAAACTAGGAGAGATCTTTAAACAAGTCCTGACCCTAGGACAGGAGACCCTGTAGCATGGCCAGGCCGAAACTGGCTCTCCGCCATGATGTAATATCCAGGCTATAATGCCTAATAAATGTGTGCACAGAGCCCCAAGTGGCTGCAGCACAAATGGCAGAGGTGGAGACGTTACGTAGTGCTGCAAAAGAGGTAGCCACCCCCCTTGTCGAGTGGCCCCGGCTGTACCTGGGAGGGCCTTCTGTTTGCTGACGTAGCAAAAGGAGATACACTGGACAAGCCAGTGGGAAAGTCTGCTTTGAAACTGGTTGGCCCAGCATCCTCTCAGCGAAGGAAACAAATAACTGCTCTGACTTGTGAAGCTGTTTAGTTCTGTTCAGGTAGTACCTTAGACAGCGGTGAACATCCAGGGTGTGAAGCAACGCCTCTCCTCTATTGGAATATTTGGGAAAATATACAGGCAAATCGATGTCCTGGTTGAGGGTGAGAGCAGAGACCACCTTAGGCAAGAATTTTGGATTTGTCTTCAGAGACACTCTGTCCTGGTGGAAAATTAAATAAGGCTCCCTGTACATGAGAGTGAAGCTCGGTAACTCTCCTTGCTGACGGGACCGTAACTAAAAATAACGTTTTCCACGACAGAAAACGCAGCTCGCAATCCGCGGCAGGTTCAAAGGGGAGAGCGTAAGTTGTTCCAGGACAAAGAGTAAGTCCCACGGAGGAACTGGATCCTTAATGGGTGGCCTAAGATGTAACACCACTCTCAGGAAGTCTCGAGAGGCATCAAGCTGTGCCACTGTGCGCTGTCCCACCGGGAAGTGGTTAGCCGAAATCGCGCTGAGGTGCATTTAAATAGAGTAGGTGGGACCCGAATGGAATAGGGAAAGCAGGTATTCCAGCACCACTTTCACGGGCATCCCTGAGGGAAAGGCCACGCGTCATAATTGGCTGCCAAACGGCACCATTTCATGCCGACGTCGTGATTCGTTGTCTGCTTTCTGGCTGCGGAAAAAACTTCCACCTCTTGCGAGACCCCGTGTCGCAGAATGGCTATGTCTCTAGAAGCCATGCATGCAGGTTCAGTGAGCGCAAGTCCGGGTGGACCAATGAACCTTCCTCCTGAGACAATAGATGGGAGCTGAAAGGCAATGGAATTGGAGGTTCCCGGGACAGCTGCGTTAGCAAGGGGAACCAGATCTGTCGGGCCAGAAAGGGGCTACCAGGATCATTGCTGCATGCTCCCTGCGCAGTTTGAGAACAACTCTCTGGAACGGGAAGGGAGGGAAGGCGTAGAGGAATCTGTCCGCCCAGGAGAGGGACAACGCGTCTCGCCAGAAAACACCAGGCCCTGGATAACTAGCGGGCAAAAATTGGGCAGTTTTGCATTGGATGGGGAAGCGAATAAGTCCAGTTCTGGAGTGCCCCATCGAAGAAACAGATCCTCTGCTACCCCTTGAAGAAGTTCCCACTCGTGGACCCTGGCCTGGGAACGACTCAGGCTGTCTGTGATTGTGTTGTCCACTCCGGGAACGTGAACTGCAATCAGGCCCGTGTCGGATTACCCAATCCCACACTCTCATCGCTTCCCTGCAAAGGGGGTAAGAGTGTGCACCTCCTTGTTTGAGGTAATACATCACCGCCATATTGTCTGTTTGAAGCATAAGAGTATTCGGCGGGATTTCTGACTGAAAGGCCTGCAGGGCATAAAGGACAGCCCTCATCTCCAGGATGTCGATGTGGAGATGAGCTTCTTGAGGGGTCCACGTTCCCTGGGACCTCACCCCGTTCAGGTGTGCTCCCCACCCCAGCCCTGAGGCGTCTGTGGAAAGAATCACCTCCGGGGATGGCGCTGTGAACGGAACACCCGCAGAGTGTTCCTGGATCTAGCCACCACTGCCAGTCTCGAACCACAGCATTCGTGATTGTGACCGGCTGCTGCATGTGGTCTTGCCTTTGGTCCCACCGCACCCTGAGCATCCACTGAGTTGCCCGCATGTGGAGCCTTGCCAAAGGGACGGTTGGAATGGCCGCAGCCATGTGTCCGAGCAAACGAAGGACCAGCCTGGCAGGGGCAGTCTTCTTCGCAGAGAGGTCCCCGATGAGGGATCTGATGCGCTCCGCTCTTTCGTCGGGAAGAAATGCTTTCCCTTGGATCGTGTCCAGAACTGCGCCTATGAACTGCAGCTTCTGGGACGGTACGAGGAGAGACTTCTCGTAATTGATTAGGATGCCCAGAGACTGGAACAGAACCTGGGTGCTCTGGATAGCCAGCAACAACTCCTCTCTGGAGGCGGCCATGAGAGGCCAATCCTCCAGGTACGGGAACACAGTGGCCCCGTCTCCTTAAAGACGCTGCCACGACTGCCATGCACTTGGTAAAGACCCTGGGGGCCGATGACAGTCCAAACGGAAGAGCTCGGAACTGAAACTGGTGGCAGAGAAACTCGAAGCGCAGGAACCTCCTGTGCGCTTGAGCCACAGGGATATGCAGGTAGGCGTCCTGCATGTCTAGAGATGCCAAGAAGGTGTCCTCCTTTAGCATGGGGATGAGACCCTGAAGGGTCACCATACGAAATCGTTTGTAGGCGACCGACATATTGAGGTCGCTGAGGTCCAAGACTGGACGGAGGTCCCCTGAATTCTTCAGAACCAGAAAGAAGTGGGAATAACATCCGGATCCTATCTGGCTCTCTGGAACATACTCCACTGCTCCCTTTTGCAGGAGCTCGAGAATTTCTTGCCTGATAAGCAATTTGTGCTGACCCGAGTAACGGGAGAGCAGAGGAGGCTTCGAGGGTGGCTTGTCTGCGAATTCTATAAAGTGGCCTCCTTTCGACCAACTGAAGGACCCACCTGTCGGTGGTTGTGGACTGCCACCCTGGCAGGTAGTCCGCAATGCGACCCCCGACCTTGCTGTCCCGTTGATCCTGAGGGGCGGGGGCTGGGAAGGAGTCATGCTGTGGCGGCGGAGGGACCCGCGGGCTGAGCCGGCTTAGCTGGATGCTGACTTCAGCCCGTGGACAACTTTCCCTGGGCTCTGCGAGGAAAGGAGCTCCTCTGTTGTGGTCCAGTGCGGGACTGCTGTCTCTGCGTCCGGCCATGAAAACTGCTTTGGTTCCTATGAAAGGAACTAAGCCTGGGTCGGTACATTGCCTGGACCGACCTTACCGCCTTCCCGGCTTCTTGGAGTTTGGGGAGGACCTTCTCAGAGGATTCACCGAAAAGAACTTCTCCGCCAAAAGAGGCGTCCAGGATGTTCTTCTGGACGTCCGGGGTGAATCCGGAGACACGGAGCCATGAGTGTCTCCGGAGGCATATACCCAAAGCTGCCGCTCTGACTGAGAAGTCCGTGGAATCGTACGCGGCTCGCAGGACCTGGGTTCCCACGTCCGAACCCGTACGGAGGAGTTGCAACACCTCCTTCTGCTCACCGTCTGGCAACTTGTCCGCCAGATCCAGTCCCTGCTCCCACAAGGAATTTTGGAACTGCACCATGTGGGTTAAGTAGTTCAGGGATCTGATGGTGCAAGTAGCGGAAGCATACGTGCGCCTGCCCATAGCTTCCAGCTGTTTGGACTCCGGGTCCGGTGGCAGGGTGCTCAAATGTTGCGGTCTCTGGGACCGGTCATGAGAGGCTGTTATGACTAGAGAATCGGCCAGAGGATGTGAAGCCAAGTACTGGTCCTCCTTAGGAGCCTTGTACAGGCGGTCAGCTTTCTTCGGCATCGCCGGGAGCGAGTGTGGACGCTTCCACGCTGCCTTGGTGACGTCCACGAAAGTGTCCACCAAGGGTGGTACCACCACAGGCTTAGGATCTTTCTGCCGAAGATACCTGGCGAGGCGTAATCTCTCGGGATCTAATTCTTCCGCATCCCAGCCCATGTTCTCTTGGATATGCCTCATGATCGGAGAACGATGGGTCATCCGGAGAAGATCTAGGAAGTTCACGTGGGTCTGGAGGAGGGATGTCGATTGGAGAGGGGGATCTGGATCCTTCCAAGAATTCCGATCCTGCGTCCTCCGTCTAAGGCGAAAGGCGGCGTCTTCTGGGTCTCTTAGGGCTGGGTAACCCTGAAGAAGATCTGGATGGAGGTCTCCTTTTGTCTGCTCTCCCCCTAGGAGGATCCACGGGCTCCTGGGGGGAAGGTACTCTGCCTGCAGCCCCGGAAGGAGTGGCCGTTGGGGTCGCAGGTGGTGGAGGAGGAGGTGTGGGAACCACATCCTTTTTTATGGTGTCCCACCAGTAAGTGAACAACTCCTTGACCTCTGATATGGTGAGGCCCGATGGACCGGGCGCCGATGGTCGGTCGTCTGGTTCCAGCGTTGGCTCTCCAGGGGTCTCAGGTTCCCTGGGGAGTGCGACAGGACCGGGTTCGCCCGTCTGGTCCTCGGGCTGGGTCAGCTCCTCCTCCGTGATAGTCTCCTGACAGTCTGTGGGAGGTGTCGGGGTCCTCTTCTCAGTGGGTACGGACGTCGGTCCCCCAGCCGACGACCGAGAAGACGTAGGCCTAACCGGAGACGGGCGTCTGGCAGTCGATGGTTCCTGGGACCTATGGTGTATGGCCGGCGGACGAGCCGGCACCGGAACAGACTACTTCTTCAAGGAGGTAAGCTCTTTGGTCTTCCTCTGGGGAGGAGGTGGCAAGGAGGCAGACCTGACGGGTTCAGAACGGCAGGAACCAGACTTGTGGTGGTGATGGTGGTCCCCCGACCTAGCCAGGGCCTTAGAAGAGGAAGATGAGGAAGGCTTGGAGGTCTTGGCCTGAGAGACAGAAGAGGAACCTGAAGGGGTCTTCACCGCTGCGGGTGGGGGGAGGCTGAGAACGGGCCTGGGAAGGAGAGCGGTCGGACCGGGAGCTGGAGCTACGGGAGTCAAAGGCCCTAGACGGAGACTTAGATCTAACACTCTCTCCCTGTGCTTCTCGGAGTGTCTCCGGGCCTTCTCTGAAGATGCCCCCTTGGAGGCTGCATCCATGGCCTTGATTTTTTCTTCAAGTAGGAACGCCTGAAAGGCCTTCTGGCGACAGATCCGGGTCCGGCTGTTGAACCCCTGGCAAAATGAGCAGAACCGGGTGTCGTGGTCAGGGCCTAGGCACCGGACGCAGGCCGAATGCGGATCCTTGAACGGGATTTGCTTCCCACAGGCGCACTTCGAAGGATGGCCCTCAACAGAGGTTGGAGAGGACAGACAGTAAAAGAGCCGAAACACGAACTTTTTTCCCTGAAGAACTTAACCGAGCGTCGCGCGCTAGAAACGAGTCGAAGGATCGAGACATGCAAGTCGACAGCAGGAAAGAACTGGGGAATCTGGCGGGACCGCCCCCTTATGTACTACGCCTGACGGGGGAGGGGCCGACGTCAGGGGCAGTCCTCGCTGAAGATAGCTAGCTAGAAGAATTCCGTGGGGTCCTGACACCTGCCGGCTTCAGTCCTAATGGTGTTACCTGCTGCAAGAGCTGTATCTCGAAGTAAGATCCGATAATACCGTTTACAAGTTCCACACAGAAATAAATGTCAAACCTATCTAGTACTTACGGTACCACAGAGAGCTTGAACCGACCGGTTGCGGTTTAAATTCGGTTAAAAAACCGAAAAATTAATACTTTAACCAACAAAATGAACAGAGCAGAAGGAGAAATCTCCGGAGCGACTGTTCAGTGAGGCGAAGTAAAGAATCTGACAGTTTGAGTGAACAGACAGAGCTTTCAACCGAGCTCGTGCTCAAAGTTCCATGCCTGGCATGGAAAGTCAACTTTCACCTCCGGAGCAGTTCGAAGGTTGGGACTCACTGCATGTCATAATATAGCAAGACTTCCTGTTTGAATTACTGGATACACTGGTCAGCAGAGTGGGCAAGGAACCCATTCAAGTTAATGAATCATTATGCTGTGTAAACATGTATTATCTTATTAAGGAGAAAACTCGAATGCTTGCTTCCAATTAGTCTGGAGTCTGGACACATTTTCGCACATAAAGAGGACAAGCTCTGGATAACAGGGAACCCACGATTAAACAGCTTAACTTGTTCATCCCTGCGGGGGGCAAACATGAGTCATTAAGCTTAAAATAACTTAGACACTGAACCTCAATTCAAGGTCTATTCAACTGGCAAACTTGTTAGGACTACAGTATTTGGAAAAATAAAGCAAACGTTTTGCCCAAGAGACGAGAAACAAACCTGAGTAAGCTTTCCACTTTATTTTGTTCATGAATGTAACCATATAAAAAACATAACTTATGCAACATAGCCACAATGTTTTGCCTTCAGGAAACTGAAGGTTTTAAAAAAGCTGACATCCCATTCAAGATATGTAATCCATCTCTTTCCAAATACACAGCCTGAAGAACCCACAGTACAAAAAAAAATATATGTCCCCATTCCCACCCCAACAAATTCAAGGTCTGTACAATCTCTGCTTAAAAATCTTTTTAAAAAAACTCAAAGTGCATCTTTTAAAGGGACATTGTCAAGGCCCCCCCAAAAAACCTGGCCTAAAAAAGCCTTACAAAACAGGTCAGGGACTGTGTTCTCACATCTTAGGCTTCCATTTTGTGAACTAGACCAGCCAAGGCTCAAGTGAGAAAAGAACGCACTTGAGCAATTCATATTTGGGGCCAGACCGGGAAAGGAGGGCTAGGCAATTCTGCCCATTTTCAGGCTCATCCCAGAGGGGATAAAGATGGCAACCCACAGAAACTGAACCCAATTTAGCTGCTGGTGATGGTGAATGGGGGACTCCAACCAGAATACCAAGGAAATTACCCTATTCTGAGAAGTATGAATACAGGACAATCTGAGGACTCCATTTCAAACCAAAAGCCTTGGGTGAACTGAATACAGTTAAGGATCCAATTCTGAGCTTGGTTATTTTCATACTGGTAACATGCCTTTCAGGAGTTGACGCACATTAAATGCAATTTATTATTTTTTAAACAGCAGGTTAAAACCCATAAATTTATGAATAGGGCTTCAAATACCACCTCGGATAAAACAAGCAGGGGTCATCAAAAAGGCCCCAACTGAGCATCTGACAATGTCCATTTAACTGAAATTAAACTGTACAGCTGTACACAGGAGACCAAAATACCCCCCACCCCAAAACGTGTTTAACAAAACTGCCTTCTCAACTGATATCCATTCAGGACCTGCACAAAACAAAACTTAAATTTGACCTAGGACGTAGTGTTCTGAAGTGCCATGTAACCACCATCATGCTACCTTCTCCACAAAGTGCAAAGAAGTTCAACTTTCAGTTTTCCATTCCACACCATGTGCACACGGAGTAGGCCAAAAGTTTAGTGGCAACCTGATAAGCAGTTCTTACGTTAAAAATGTAAGGATAACGTACATATGGAAACTTTCACTATAACCACTTCTTGGGGCCAACACCCCATGGGGAATAAAAACAAAATGTTTAACCTAAAAAGAGCCCTTCACAAGTGAGGGTACCAGTGGTTGGGGAAAAACTGATGTGATGGGAGAAGCAAAAGGAAAATGCATGCGATATTGCCTGGATATTAAATTCTATTGGTACACAATGGTAAAAATAGCCACACTGATGGGATAACTGGTCAGATTAGCTGAAATTCTTTGATTAAAGAAGAGGATTCATCTTCCCTTTTCTAAACACCTTGAAAGTATCTAAGGAAAACTGTCAATATCTGTCACAGGCTCGTCCTGTCAAGTTACAGTATTGCAAGAATGTTCTGTCACGAGATCTGTTACAGGCTCGTCAAGTTACAGTATTGCAAGAATGTTTTGGAAAAACCATTAAAGCAGATTTTAGAAGGATAGGGATTTTCCTCCCTTTAACCTAGCTGAACTAATTTTTTGCCCCATGACTGGAAGTATACTGGTCTAACTGCTTGGTGCATGAATCTGGATGTGGCTAGCAGCAGGAAAAACATGGTTGTCAATTTGAGTAGAAAACAAAAACAAATACACAGCTAATGTTTAGTGACACGTCAAACTACAGACGGGTCATTTTCCTTATTTCCCCATAGGTGGCGGATCCAGCCAGGGACATTAACAAGTCTCGGGTGTGCAGCCGCGGGGGTGAGATTCCTTTTAGCGCATCCTGTAATCTGTGGAGCAGGACAGCTCACACAGCTGGCCTTTGAAGTCTAGGTCGATGGTGAAGTCCAGATCCCGCTGCAGAGGGGGGAGAAGAGAAAAAGACTAAATTAAAAATCAGTGAATCACACACACACATCCCAATGCCCAGCAAAATGCACACTACCAAGAAATGACAGCCTCCAATCCAAAAAGACCAACTTACAAAGTTAACACTGTCTACATGCAAAACAGTGGAACACTAAAACAAAGTTCTCAATAGGCCAATGGGCAGGATAACAATTTACCAGAAGATCTAAGAGAATCTCCACCAGAATTACACATTACCAAATTACCATAGATCAAACGGCCTTCTGCTGGCTTCTTCGTATGTTTGTATATTAGATTATAATGGCAAAGTTAAGACGTTGTGCAACTTTTCATAGCTGAGCAGCCCATGCAGACATCCTCATGTATGTCACCCATTAACATGGGTGACCTGAACACTTTAGGTTTCCTGGCAAGGAATTCCAGCATAGTCGGACAACAAAGTATCCCTCTAGTCACAGGAGGCAGGGAAAGTGGAATAGTCTGCTCATTAACTCATTCAGGCCTAGATACGCCTGTAGGTGGCGGCTGTAAGCATAGCCGCTCAGGCCAATAACGCCTGTAGACTTAGCTGACTTTCACTCAGGCCTGGAAACGTCTGAGGAAGTAAGCGGTTTTTACCTAAATATAAAACAAACCGAATTGCTTAGACTTAACTGCATAGCACCGTTAGAAAGGTAATTTTGTGCTCAATTTTGCTACTTACACTTTGTGTCTATCATGTATACTTTAGGAGTTACATGTATTTGTTTAAGGTATGGTGTGCATGGCTGACATTTGTCTCAAGCCTCACCTAAGCACCTTGAATAAATCTGGAAAAAAACAGTTTGGTATTTTAGCTAGTATAAAATAAAAACTAAATGGATTACAATTGATTGCACTGCACCATTAGAAAGGTAATTTACTGCTGAACAATTTTGCTGCTGATACTTTGTGACTGCCACGCATACTTTAGGAGTTCACATTTGTTTAAGGTATGGTGTGCATGGCTGACATTAATGTCAAGCCTCACCCAAGCACCTCAAATCTGAAAAAAGTTTGGTATTTTAGCTAGTATAAAAACAACCAATATGATTACAATTGATTGCATAGCACCATTGGAAAGGTAATGTTATGCTGAACAACTTTGACACTCACTTTGTGTGTAGCACTTATGGTTCAAGAGGTATTCACATTTTTTTGTGGCATGCTGATCACGTCTTGATGTTGCTTAGAAAGGCCCAGGATGCAGTGCTAAGAGTATACAAGGCACAAGTAGTGTAATTCTCAAAGAGCTCCTGTGGTGTGAATGAGTTAACTCATTCAGGCCTAGATATGCCTGTAGGTGGCATCTGAAAGCATAGCCACTCAGGCCAATAACGCCTGTAGACGTACTCCGCTGACTCACTCAGGCCAGTAAACGTCTGAGGAAGTCAGCAGTTTGTACCTAA
This sequence comes from Neoceratodus forsteri, assembly GCA_016271365.2. Classification (NCBI taxonomy): domain Eukaryota; kingdom Metazoa; phylum Chordata; order Ceratodontiformes; family Ceratodontidae; genus Neoceratodus; species Neoceratodus forsteri. Next base: position 31,809,810 of record CM028133.1, on the reverse strand, counting down.
ATATTAAACCAAATTGCTTAGAATTGACTGCACAGAACAGTTAGAAAAGTAATTTTGTGCCTAACAATATTGTTGCGGATACTTTGTGTCTATCATGTATACTTTAGGAGTTATTCGCATTTATTTTAGGTATGGTGTGCATGGCTAACATTTGTCTCTCAAGCCTCCCCTAAGCACCTTGAATAAATCTGAAAAAAAAAACAAAAAAACAGTAGTTTGGTGTTTCAGCTAGTATAAAATAAAAACTCAATGGATTACAATTTATTGCATAGCACCATTAGAAAGGCAAGTGTGCTGAACAATTCTGCCACTGATACTTTGTCTGTCATGTATACTTTAGGAATTATTTGCATTTGTTTAAGGTATGGTGTACATGGCTGACATTTCACGCCTCAACCAAGAACCTTGAAAAAATCTGAAAAAAAAAAACAGTTTGGTGTTTCAGCTATTATAAAATAAAAAAATTGATTATAGTTGATTGCATAGCACCACTGGAAAGGTAATGTGCTGGACAACTCTGCCACTCGTACTTTGTGTGTAGCACAAACGGTTCAAGAGATATTCACATTTGTTTGTGGCATGTTGATTATGGCTTGATTTTGCTTAGAAACGTCCAGGCTACAGTACTAAGAGTACACAGGGCACAAGTGGTGGAAGTATCAAACAGCTCTTGTGGTGTGAATGAGTTAAACAAAAACAGAGAAGACCATGCAGTAGCCTGTAGTATCTGCAGTTCCCCAGGGGGACAAAGCTGTGTGGCTTTATAAGGAGACATTCTCTTAAGAGATCTACAGTTACTGGTAGGCAAGGAATTTTCAAGAGCATCTCCTCTAAAGAACATGATGCATTAGAAATGTACAAACAGCAGTACCCATATTGGAGGCAAGCAACAGATCACACGCCCTCCCAACATCTGCCAAGCAGCACTGCCAGGCACAAACCAACTCTCCAAGTAGTATGAATGTCACGGTATCACGGTTTTCTGGTATACCACTGTATTGAAAATCACAGTACTGATACCGTGGGCAATTTCTGATACTACGATACAGTACAGTTATGCAACTTACCGTAACAGTAGATCTTATAGGATCTCTTACAGCAGGCCACTTGTATAGAACTACAGCTGTCAGGCACTAGGACCACAAACTTTTCTAACTAGTAGTCAACAAGGAGGCCGCCCATGTCACATGTGGACTACATCCCTCAAACATGGGCAGCTCTATGGCCTCCTCAGTTCTCCTGCTGGAGACCATCAGAAAATCAGAGAAGAGTCAGAGGTTCCCACCAAGCTAATAAGTAGAAACAGAAGAGACACTCATGGGGAGGAAAGAGAAGTTAAGGCCAAGGGGGATGAAGTTGGGATGGCATGACCTGCTGCAAGACTTACCTCTTGAAGATCTACTGTTATGGTTAAGTTCTTACGCAACTGTACTGTCTTCATTAAGGGAATCTCTAGCAGACCACACCTATAGAAAGAGTCCAAAGTAGTTCTGACAGACAAACCAGTCTGTGGCTGGAGGCCAAATGCCTTAGAGACTTTGAAGCACAGCTAGGCTGAAGCAGCTCTAGACTCGAGGCAACGTTCAGACTATAGTGCTTGGTGAAGGTGTGGACAGTGCTCCAAGTGGCAGCAACACAGATCAGCCGCCGACATTCCTGAATCAGGCAACAGTAGTGGCCATGCCCCTTCTGGAACAGCCACAAACAGCCCCAGGAAGTAAAACAGTCAACCATTTGGACAAGCACCGTCAAGAAACTGAACGCCCAGTTTCCCCAAGGGCGAAGGAAACAAGCAACTGGAAGGAGTTCTTGCAGTCGTTTGTAAGGTGTATAGTAATGAAAAATCCTATGCACATCTGAAGTATGGAGCAATGCTTCTCCTGGATTGGCATGCTCAGAGTATAAACAGGAAGATGGATGGTTTGATTCATGGTGAAGTTAGACACCACCCCCGGTAGAAAAGTACAGTTACGTAACAACTTACCGCAACAGTAGATCTTAGAGAGACTCTTGCAGTAGATAATTACATATAGGACAGAGTCCCAAGCAGTCTGGAACAAGAAGCAGCAAACGGGAGGAGGAAAGCTACTCCAAGTATATCCTCTAGCCGTGAAGGCCTTAAGAAAGGAGGCCTTGCAGAACAGCAAGCCTGCTCTACGGTGAGAGGCAATATCCAAACTGTAATGTTTTGTAAAGGTATGGATAGAAGTCCGAGTTGCAGCAGCACAGATGTCTGCCGCTGACACTTTCTTGAAACAAGCCGCCGAGGCAGTGACTCCTCTGGTGGAGTGGCCTCTCACTTGACCCGGAAGAGTCTTGTTGTACTTGTCATTAACAGAAGGTGATGCAATGAGCTAACCATTTGGACAGGCATTGCTTAGAAACAGCACTGCCTTTTCTTTTGTGGCCAAAAGAGACAGTTGATCAGTCTTTCTGAGATTTTTTGTTCTGTTAGTGTAGTATCTCAGAATTCGGTGAAAGTCCATAGTGAGTAAGAGACACTCCCCTTGATTGGAGTATTGGTAAAGAAAGCGGGTAACTATGGACTGGTTCAATGTAGATTCCGCTACCACCTTGGGGAGAAACTTAGGATTGGTGCGCAGAGCCATACGTTCCTTGTGAAAAATCAAGCACGGGATTTTACACATCAGGGCCTGGAGCTCGGAAATCCTCCGAACAGAAGTAATGGCCACTAGGAAGAGAGTCTTCCATGAAAGGAACTTCATGTCTGCTGAGGCTGCCGATTCGAAAGGAGGCAGAGTAAGCTTAGAGAATGAAATTTAAATCCCAAGGAGGGGCAGGTTCTCTGATAGGGGGGTCTTAAGTGGAGAACCCCTCTGAGATTTTCAGCTGAGCAAACGTCCTGTCTGCAAAAGGGACATGGTAGGCCGAAATGGCCACCATGTGTACCTTCAGGGACGAGTGACTAAGACCCAGATTGAAAAGGTGGCGCAGGTACTCCAGCAGCCGCCCAACAGAGCACGAGAAAGGCTCAAAATCTTTTGAAGCAGCCCAGATTGTAAACAGTTTCCACTTCATGGCATAGGTAGACCTAGTGGAGGGTTTTCTAGCCTCCACCAGGATCTCAGCCACTCTGGGTGAAACCCCAAATCGGGCTTGAGCCATGTCTGCAGGAGCCATGCGTGTAGTTGGAGGGACTTTAGGCCTGGATGGACTAGGGTCTCCTGATCCTGGGTCAGTAAAAGTCGCGACAGAGGAAGAGGAAGGGCCTTGAACTGGTAGTTGTCCCCCCTGGAAAGCAAGATGGAGGTATCTGCGGTGAGAAGGGAGGATAGGGATGTGCAGGTAAGCATCCTGCATATCCAGAGCGCACAGCCACTGTCCTGACCAAAGGAGGGGCAGGAGGCTCTGCAGGGAGAGCTTCCTGAACCTCTTGTACTCCACGAATAAGTTCAGGAAACCAAGATCTAGAATCGGCCTTACATCTCCTGTCTTCTTCCGGACCAGGAAGAAGTGAGAATAGTAACCCATTCCCTGTAGAGAAAGGGGGACAGGCTCTATCTCCTCTTTCAGCAAAAGTGCTGAAATCTCTTCCTGGACCAGAAGGTGGTGTTCCCGAGAGTACGACGACCTTGGGGGAGGGTGACAAGGTGGTTTCTGTAGAAACTCTATTGTGTCCTTCTGCGATTAGCTGGAGCACCCAGGAATCTGAAGTTATCCTCTCCCAGCCCAGGAGGTGGAGGGAAGACCTCCCTCCTACCGGTTCCTCCAGGAAGCCCGGAGGCTGTGGAGAGGGAAGGAGTCAGGTGGTGTGCGGCAGCGCCGCAGCTGAAGCTCCCGCTGCTTTTTTGGGCAAGGGGGGCTTGGCAGCTGGGGGGCCCGATGTTTAGTGGCCCTCTCCCTGTGGTCTCGCTTTGGGCCGATTCAGTCTGCGAAAGGGATGGCGCTGCAACTGATAGGGAGAATACAGGAGTCCAGACTTTAGTACTGTCCCCTTTTACAGGTTGGTGATGTCCTTGACATCACCCCCGAACCCTGGAAGGGCACTTCCTGGATGGCGGACTGCACTTCCGGGACCAACCCTGACACTGAGCCAAGTATGACACCGTAGGCCTACGGCGAAAGCTGAGCTCCTACCAGCAGTGTCCACTGCATCGTAGGTCGCACGAAGGATGTGCCAACTGGCCGAACGTGCAGAGCGGACAAGGTCAGCCACTTCCTGCTTGACCCGAGAGTCCGGAAGGTAGTCCAATTTAGATTCCACCTCACAGAGAATCGCCTTCTGGTAATCCCCCATGTGGCAGACAGTTCAGGGCCCCAATACCCAGAGTGGAAGCAGCAAAAATCTTCTTGCCATACTGGTCCAGAAGGTGGTATTCCTCGTCAGGTGGAGACGATCCAAGGTGTCTGGGCTGAGCTGACCGGCCATGAGCGGTGCTAATCAGAGTCAGCTTGAGCATGGGAGTCTAAATAGTCACACCCTCAGGAGCCTGGTATAGCCTGTTCGACTTCCTGGGAAGTGGGGCTAAAGCAGATTGCTGTTTCCATATAGGTCGGCATGAGGCTCGATCCAGGGTGGCACCAAAGTAGGAGCTGTCACGGGCAGATCCAGATGCTCAGCGAGTTTTTTACGCTGGGGGTCTGGCTCCAAGGATTGCCACTTATGTACTTCCTGATCTTTCGTAGCAACTCTGTGAAGGAAGGATCCTCCAGAGGAGACTTCGTCGGAGTCCTCTGCCAGAGTGGCTCATCTTGCTCGGAACAACCCTCGGAAGCACCCGAGGAAGATGAGGAAGAGGCAGACTCCCTCTCCTGATGAGGAGGAGGAACGGACCCCTTGGGAAACCCTCGGGGAAGCGCGTCTTGCCCCCCCCTCTCTCTGGGCCCAGAGGGTTTAGCCCTGGTGTCCGGAGGTGGGGAGGGAGTTTGTCATTGTGGACGTATGGGAACCGGCACTGGCGTCAGAAGACTACTCTCCACCTCTCTGGTGAGCTGAGCCTTTGCCTCAGCCCACCAGGAGGCCAGAGTCCTGCAGGGAGCGGTGGAGGACCCATAAGGCACGTATCCATAACCCGACGGCGGGTACTGCGGTCCCAGGTATGACGGGGGGCTGCCGGAGCAGACTGCCTGGTCGGAGGCCCTGGTGTCAGGGTGGCATCTGGGAGTGGGATATTGCCCGGGGTTGGCAACACCGGTGTCGGAGCCGGTGTCCGGGGAGCTGACGTCAGATTGCTCAGACCAGCAGGTGGACGGTCTGATGGAGGTGGAACAGGAACCCCAGCGTCACCCAGAGATTGGGGGTAGAAATCCTCGGGGACGGGCTGAGGAGACTCATGGTCCCCGGAGGGCAGCGAAGGCTGCGGGGAGCTGGGAACGGACATGGGAGGGTCCAGCATCGGCTCATCTGCTGTGCGGACGTTGGGTGAACCGACTTGCAGCTTAGCAGCGGTATCCATGCACGCGCCGGAGGGGCCTGCGTCCGACTTAACGGACCCATCACTGGAGACAGGCTGCGATGGAGAAGCGGCCCGGTAGGGCGGAATGGGGGCTGCGCACTGCCCTGAAGGGTCGGGCAACTTACCGACCTTCTCCATGCAGGCGGAGGAGCAGACGTCCGACTTATCTGAGCCGCTCACACCAGCGTCCCTTGCTCCTGGGAGAGCAAGCGAGTGGACAGGGGCAACGGTGGTTCTGATGCCAGCTGTTGTAACAGCAGGAACCAGATCTGTCAAGGCCAGAAGGGTGCAACCATAATCATTTGGGCACCTTCTGCCTGCAACTTGAGCAGGATCCTCTGAAGGAGGTAGGTGTACTGGAACCTCCCTGTTCGAGAGGGAGGATGCGTCGGGCCAAAAACCACCAGGCCCTGGATCTAGCGAGCAAAAATTGGGCAGTTTGGCACTGCGTGGGGACACAAAGTTCAGCTCTGGTAGACTCCACCTTTCGAAGAGATAGTCTGCGATTTCTTGCTGTAGTTCCCATTCGTGGCTCAGAGAGAGAGCGACTTAGGCTGTCTGCAAGTACGTTGTGGATCTGATGCACCGCCCAGGTCCATCCTCTCATTGCCTCTGCATAGGGGATAAGAGTACATACCCCCTTGCTTCTTGAGATGGAAGACTACTGGGGTATTGTCAGACTAGACCAGAAAGAGCCCAGGAAGGAGTACCCCTTGGCAAGCTTGTAAGGCATACAGTACAGCTCTCTTCTCCAGAACGTTTGTGGAGAGACCGTTCCACTGAATTCCAGGAGCCCCTCATCTGATGAGAAGCAAGATGTGCTCCCCATCAGAGTCCAGAGGCATCCGTAGTCAGGATTTGATGTGGGCTAGGTTGCTGGAAGGGAACCCCCTTGTCTAAATGGGCCGGGGTGACCCACCAAACCAGGGACTGACCGCATTGGAGATCCGGATGGGCTCTGAGCTCACCCATGCCTTGGTCCCACTGTACTGAGGTGCCACTGCAGGATCCTCATTCAAACGTGCAAAGGGAACTGTGGCCATCGCTGCAGCCATGTGACCTAGAAGCTGCACAATCACCCTCGCTATGACCCGATCCGAGTCCATCACCCTGTGAGTGATTTCCCTTAGCCTGGCTGCCTGGTCACGGGAAGAAAGGCTTCCCCCATTGGATGGTGCCCAGGACTACTCCTATGTATTGTAGCCTTGGAGTAGGCCATGTGTGTGACTTGAGCAGAGTGATGCCCAAGTTCTGACAGACTGAACGTCTCCATCATCCGGCTTAATTGGTCCTCTGACAAAGCTGAGAAGCCAATCACCCACGTAGGGGTAGACAAAGTGACCCTCTTCTCCAGAGGGCCACCGCTACTACTGCCAGGCACTTGGTGAAAACTTTGTACCGATGACAGGCCGAATGGAAGCACCCAGAACTGGTAGTGCCCTCCTTGGAAGGGCAAACGAAGGTACTTCCTGTGGGATGGAAGGATCTTTATGTGCATATAAGCATCCTGCATATCCAGGGAGCAAAGCCAGTCTGAGAGAGCATGGGCAACAGGCTCGCTAACGTCACCATTCTGAACCTTTTGTATTCGATGAAGGTTTTCAGCTGGCTCAGATCCAGAATTGGACGGAGGTCTCCAGTCTTCGAGGCTAGGAAGAAGTGCGAGTAATACCTCTTGCGGTATATAGGACCCTCCTGGATAGCTCTTTTCTAGCAAGGCCTCTGCTGGGATGGGGAGCAGTGGGAGGAGGACAGGCTGACTGGTGGAATCTAAATTCCAGAGAGCATTCCCTCTACTACCTGGAGGACCCACTGGTCTGATGTAAAGGGAGAGACTCCCTCCTACCGCCTTCCCCCTGCACTTCCCCCAGAGGAGTCAGTAGAGAATCATGCCATTGCAGAAGGGGGTGGACAGGAGAGGTCTAGGAGCCTTGGGATTTTTGGGGCTCTGGGTGCCTTAAGGGGGGCCATCTTTTAAAGCCTCCCTTGTGCTGCAGCTGGTGTCTTCGCTGTCCCTGGTTCTTCCGAAAGGGATGGCGCCTGGTTGCCTGCTGCTCCAACCTGGACATACAATGTATGTCAGACACCACCTTACCCGAATCTTGTAGCCCTGTTGAGTTTTCCCCATTTCCTGACCAAAGAGGATGGGTCCCTGAAAGGGAGCATCCAAGAAGGCATCCTGCAAATCCTGGCAGAAACTAGAAACCCTCACCCAGGCATGCCTTCTCATGCAAACACCTGTTGCTGCTGCCCTTGCTGCCGTGTCTGCGGAGTCGTAAATTCCTCAGCATGTGTTTGTTCACATCCGTGACAGATCGTAGGACAGTTAGATCTGCCTTGCCCTCAGTGACTTTTGGTATGTAACCATATGCTCCAGGAAATTGAGCGACCCAACTGCAGGTAGCAGACGAACAGACCTTGCGGCTCATCTGATCCAGCTTTTTGGATTCTGGATCTGGGGGCTGGGTGCTTATGTGCCTCGGTTGTTGCACTCTGCTGTATGCAGCCATGGCCACCATAGAGTGCTTTTGGTTGCTCGCTTAGGAAAGGCTCCCTTTTGCGTGTTTTACAGAAACGGTCTGCTTTTCTTGGTACTGAAGTTGTGGTAGCCAGATGCTTCCAGGTCAATTTCATGACATCTTGGGAGAGCTCCACCAGTGGGGTCAGCAGCCCCCAGAAATTTTGCCAGACGGCATCATTCAGGATCCAACTCTTCTGTATCCCACCGATACAGGACTTAGATATGCCTCAATGTCCAAGAAGGACAGGTCATCCGGAGGTGACCTTGGCAAGTCTCTGATCCAACGAAGGTGTGGGTAGCTCATCCTCAGAGTATACCAAGGAGTCTTCTCTGGTGTTCTCTTGAAGATGGTGGGCGCCCACTAGACGGGATGGATGCCAGGTACCTCTTGCCACCTGAACCGGGTGTCCTCCCATCGAGTGGCAGATGTTCCGTCGGCAGGGGAGGTCACCTAGGCGACTTCCTTGGGTGGTGGCTGGACTGGGGTTGAGTCCCTGGGCTTTGGGAGCAAGTCCCCTTTAATGGTGTTCCACCATGCAGTGAAATGTGTCCACACATCCAACAGTGGACGACTGCAAGCGGAAGCATCTGGTTTGGTACATAAGGGCCAGGCGTTGGACCCTGTGGCTCTTCGTGTTTAGACGTCTGGTTTGGTCCTGGGGTACCTGGTCGGCTGGTGTCTCTGGCGTCAGGCCAGACTGGGTGTTGGGCGACGCAGAGCCCCCTTGCGGTCTGATGTCAGGCTCTTTAGGAGGCGGGGAGGAGTTTGGGTGTCCACAGGCCCTGGTATATTGTCCTTTGGGGCCTTGGGCCCCAGGGGAGACAGCCGCTCTGATCTGTGACGCCTGGTCCATTTCCAAGGCAGAGTCAGAGTGGGCAGTAGTCTGCATACCTTCAGAGGCTGACGTCACCCTTTCCTATGGTCGAGGCGGCATCCGGTATCAGACTGGGTCCTCTGCAAGGTGGCCACTTGTTGCTCCAGCAGGTAGGCCTTGAGCGTCTTGTGGCGCATGCGGGTTGTACTGTTAAACTTCCGGCAGTGTGGGCAGTTGTCAGGCTGGTGGTCAGGGCCTAGTCAGGCAGAATGGCCATCCCTCGCCAGGATCTGCTTACCAAATGCGCACTTAAGACTTCTGCCACTGAGAGGTCCTAAGAGGTCGATGAAGACGTGTACTTATCTGAGGAAAAACAGTAGAAGAAACAGTTAAAACTGCGAGAGGTGCAAAACGGTGGTCGACTGCAACAATGTCGTCCATGGAGCCAATGTTAGCGGGTTGACTGCAAAAAAGAACTGAGGTGGTGCCAGGGGACCACCCCCTTAATACAACATCCAACGTCGGGGCAGTCCCCCGCCACAGACTACTAGCTACAAGGTTTCCGTGGGGTCCTAGTGCCTGGCAGCCTAGTCCTAATGTTATTACCTGCTGCAAGAGCTCCCCCTCGAAGTGAGATCAGACTTCCACGTTCATTACAGAGCAACAGGGGCATTAGAGCTCTGAAATAACAGAGGGCCTAGTTCTCCTGCAGTCTCATGATGGTCGGAACAAAATGCCAAATGAACTGCTTGACTGCACTCCAAATCCCTCCCCTAATCTTGACATATGGTAAAGTCCACATCACGATTGTTTTTGGCATTGGGCTTCATGCTGATAGTACCAAAGATCTCTTCTCCAGTTTTGACAGTTAGGTAGTCCTCCATGTAGAAGACTGTCTGTTTCCAGTGTGTGTATGGGGACTCTGGACCTGTAAACAAAGGTGTAGCGGTATAAAGTGTATAAAAATTAGCAAAACCTAATATGGTATAGATTTTATCCTGCGAAATCAAAACAGTTTTAGACAGCTTCTGAAAATTTCGCTGAGATGCTGATTGGACTTTTTTTTAAATTTAGTGTGCCTTCAATATATTTAGTAATTGACTTTACTAGCAAACAATAGAATGCAGGGGCACGCTCTGAAGTGCAAATGTTGCTTCTTCCAAAGGTTAGTGAACCTATGGAACAGCTACAAAATCACATGCCCCCACAATGCAAAGCATCATGGGCTGCATATGCAAATCACCACAGATTAAGCTGGTTCAACTTTAAGAAATGCATGGTGCCAAAAGGCCTCTCAGTTTGCAAAGTGTGCCAACCGAAGAGACGTGTTTCGTCCTACCAGGACTCATCAGTATGCCTTGTCTGACACCCCAGCGGAATTAACCAGCTACCCTAAGATGGTCTAACTGGGTTATGTTGTAGTGAACCCATTTAAAACAAAATTTAAAAGACAAAACCTCTAAGCACAAGCACTGAGGCAATGGTTACTCCAAAGAGCATCTGGCTGGAAAGCCAAGTTTCAAAGAAATACAAAATCACACATGCCCCCACAATGCAAAGCATCATGGGATGCATATGCAAATCACCAAATTACCAGCTGAGTGTGGGTGTGAAGACAGTATCATACTAAGTTCAAAAGAGTAGGAGGCAATATGCCCATCGTAGCAATTCACAATTTATGCATCCAAGAGAACATTTTCTTAATTACATTTAAAGGGATTAATTACATTTAATGGAGTTCCATCACTGGTTAGAAAATATGGAAGTTCATTCCCGACTCCCACCACTCTGCTTCTTTTTGTCAACCCTGAACATCCCTCTCCCAAGTTTAAGCAGGTGTCCTTGTGTGCCCATTGTGTCCCGTTTTAAATGCATGCTTAATGTGGACATCAGTGGAGCCCTTTATAATCTAAGATTCTCATGATACTTCTCTGCACTAGTAGCATAGGTTTGAGCATTTCTTTTCTCATACAGCAAATCAGTTTATTTTGTTTGACAGTCATTACAAAAAATGTAAACAAAAAATTTTACACTTCTATTACAGATTTAAAACACAATATCCCAGTCAACGTTGATCAGATTATTTTCACTTGTTATAATTTCAATACGGCAAATCTGACAAGTTAGTTCACCGATTTAGTCACCTGCTGCACACCTAAAAATTTTGAAATCTTTATGAAGTGCTGGAAAGTCTTACAAGCTGGCTCCTCCCACCTGGGTGGTAACTCCCCTAGCACTGCCCCATGACGCCAGTTCTTGCCACCTGGAAGCATCCCTGTGTGCCACTGCCAGAGAAGGTCGGTGGGTCTGTGTGGATGAACACACCACTCCTAGAAATTACAGTTACGTAAAACCTTACTGCAACAGTAGATCTCTGAGGAGCGTCTCTTGTAGTAGGTAATGCTTTTGGATATCCAACAGAGGTCGCTGTGGTGCACGGCAGCTCTTCTAGCAGTTTTTCACCAGGGACTGCCCACACATGACATCAGCTTCCTGTTTCCTATACAAGTGTGGGCGGTCCCTGGTATCAGTTCGCCCGCTGGATTGAGCTCGCAAAGAGAGAGGGGAAGCCGAGGTACCAAAGGAGTCCCAACCCTAGCCACTGGACCAGAACTTGCTCTAAGAAGGAGGGGGATGGAGGAAGAGAACAAACCTACTGCAAGAGACTCAGATAGTACAGTTACCCAAGAACATACGTTGACAGATCTTCGAGAGGCTCTTGCAGTAGGTAATTACAAATAAGACTGAAGCCAGCAGGTGTCAGGACCCCATGGAAACATTTCTAGCTAGCAGTCTGGCGGGGACCGCCCCCATGTCAGGTGACCGTCGGTATAAAGCGGCAGTCCCCCACGCCTGCCTCCAGTTCTTTCCCAACGAAGGCCAAAAAAGGCAAGACGAGAGAGATGCGGATGTTTCCTTCACTGGAAAAGGAGCTGAAAAAGCTTAGGGTGATGGAGGATGGGAAAGTATTACCTACTGCAAGAGCCTCTCAAAGATCTACTGTTAAGGTAAGTTCTTACGTAACTGTACTATCTTACTTAGAGAGGGCTCTTGCAGTAGGTAATTACAAATAGGACTGAGTCCCAAGCAGTCTGGAACGAGCAGAAGCAAACAGACGGAAGAAAACTACCCAAAAGTAGACCCCCTCTGGCTGTGAAGGTTTTTGGAAAGAAGACCTTGCAGAACAGCCGACCCGAAGCCTGCTCTACGGCAAGAGGCAATGTCCAAACTGTAGTGTTTCGTAAAGGTATGGACAGAAGTCCAAGTTGCGGCTGCACAGATGTCTGCCGCCGACATATTCCTGAAACAAGCAGTGGAGGCAGTGACCCCTCTGGTGGAGTGGCCTCTGACTTGACCCGGGATGGTCTTGTACTTGTCGTAAAAGAAAGATACAATGAGCCAACCATTTAGATAGGCATTGCTTAGAAACAGCACTGCCTTCTCTTACGAGCAAAAGAGAAACAGTTGATCAGTCTTCGAGATCCTTCGTCCTTGTGGTGTATCAGGATTTGGTGAACATCTGAAGTATGCAAGAGGTACTCCTCTTGATTAGAGTGCTGCATAAAGAAAGCAGGCAGCTCCATTGATTGATTCAGCGTTAGATTCCACTACCACCTTAGGGAGAAACTTAGGGTTGGTACGCAGAGCCACACGTTCCTTGTGGAAAATCAAGTACGGGATTTTGCACGAGGGCCTGAAGCTTGGAAATCAGAGCAGAAGTAATGCCCACTAGGAAGAGGGTCTTCCAAGAAAGGAAGAGTAAGCTTCAAGTCCCAAGGAGGGGCAGGGGCACGAATAGGGGGTTGCAAGTGGATAACCCCTGTAAGGAAAGTCTTAGAGACTTCCAACTGCACAAAAGTCCCTCCCCAAAAGGAACATGGTAAGCGGAGATGGCCACCATGTGAACAGTCAGAGAGGAATGACAGACCCAGATCAAGAGATGGTGCAAGTAATCCAGCCGCCCAACAGAGCAAGAGAATGGCTCGAAATCTTTGGAAACTGCCCAAATAGAGAACAGTTTCCACTTCATGGCATAGGTAGATCTAGTGTAAGGCTTTCTGGCCTCCAACAGAATCTCAGCGACCAATGGGGAAACCCCGAAACGAGCTTGAGCTACGTCTGCAGGAGCCACACGTGCAACTGAAGGGACTCTAGGCCTGGATGGACCAGGGTCCCCTGATCCTGGGTCAGCAAAAGTTGCGACAGAGGAACAGGAGGTTCCTCAATACTGCTGCAGAAGAGAACCAACCTTGCCTGGGCCAGAAAGGAGCGATGAAGATCATGCGAACTCCTTCCTAGCAGAGTTTCTGTAAGACCCTCTGAATCAAGGGGATCGGGGAAGGCAGATGAATCTTCCCTTCCAGTCTAGAGACAGCCTCTCCAAAAATGCCACACCCTGGAACGAGCGAGCAGAAGGTGGGAAGTTTTGCATCGAGAGGAGACACAAACAGGTCTACCTGTGGAGTTCCCCAACGTAGGAAGATATGGTCTGCTAGCCCCTAATCTCGTTAGCGCGAGCAGACAGACTGAGGTGATCTGCCAACGTGTTCTCAACCCCCGGGATGTGATTAGCCGTGAGGTGAAGGTTGTGCTGCACTGCCCATTCCCAAACCCGCATCGCCTCCCTGCAGAGGGGGTAGGAACGAGTTCCTCCTGGTTTGTTGATGTACCAGACCATGCACATGTTGTCCATCTGGACAGCCAGATGTCAGGGAAGCAGATAAAGATGCAGAGCCTGAAGAGCATAAAGCACGGCCCGAAGCTTCAGCACACTGATGGAGCGATTTTTTGAGCTTGGACCAGGAGCCCTGGGTGGCCCGAGATAGACTCCCCAACCCAAGCCTGAGGCATCTGTCATCAGCGTCTGGGGTGGCGCGAGGGAGAAAGGCAGAAGAGAACTCCCCAACAAAGGTTCTCCTGAACCATCCACCACTGCAATTCCCGAACCATAGGATTGTAAACCAGAACTAGTTAATCTAGGTCGTCCACCAGTTGATCCCACTGAGACTGAAGCGTCCACTGAGAGATTCTCATGTGGAGCCGAGCGCGAGGGACTGTCTGAATAGCAGCCGCCATGATGCATGTCCACAGCACACAGCCACTGTCCCGGCTGAAGGGGCAGAAGACTCTGCAGAGAGCATCCTGAACCTTTTGTACTCCACGAACAAGTTCAGGGAGCCAAGGTAGAGAATCTGCCTCACATCTCCAGACTTCTTCGGGACCAGGAAGAAATGGGAATAGTAACCCATCCCCCGAAGATGGGGAGGAAAGGGCTCTACTGCCTCCTTCAGAAGGAGAAGATATTTCTTCCTGAACCAGATGATGTTCTGGGGAGTAAGATGACGGGGGTCCAGGAGGTTTAAGAAACTGTTGAGTGTCCTCCTGCGATCAGCTGGAGCACCCAAGTGTCTGACATGATCCTCTCCCAACCCGGTAGATGGGAGAATCTCCCTCCTACTGGTTCCTCTGGAAGGCCCAGAGGCTGTGTGAGAGGAAAGGAGTCAGGAGGTGTGAGGCAGCATTGCGGCTGAAGCCCCTGCTGCTTTTTTGGGCGAGGGGCTTGGCAGCCGGAGAGGCCAGAGGTTTGCTGGCCCACTTTCCCTGAGGTTTCGCCTTTTGCAGAGAACATTTGCGAAAGGCACGACGCTGAGCCTTAGGGGGTGTGTACATGGAGTCAACCGTGCAGTACCCTTCTCCTACAGATCGGTGATGTCCTTGACATCGCCACCGAACAGCACAACCCCTGAAGGGCACGTCCTGGACAGCAGACTGCACGGCTGGGACCAAACCTGACACCTGGAGCCAGGCATGACGCCACAAACCCACAGCGTCCACAGCAGCGTACATGGCATGAAGCATGTGCCAACTGGCCGAACGCGCAGACCGGACTAGATCCGCCACTTCCTGCTTTGTCCGAGACTCAGGAAGGGAGTCCAATTTAGCCTCCACCTTGCTAAGGATCGCCTTCTGGTAATCCCCCATATGACCAATGTAATTCAGGGCCCCAATACCCAGAGTGGAAGAAGCGCAGACCTTCCCATACTGGTCCAGAAGGCGGGATTCCTTGTTGGGTGGTGACGAGCTCCAGTGCTTGGGGTTAGCCGTCCAGCTGTGAGCGGTGCTCATCACGGCCGAATCAGCTAGAGGGTGTGAATTTAAAGAGTTAACACCCTCCGGAGCCTGATAAAGCCTGTTCGACTTCCTAGGAAGGGGGGCTAATGCAGACGGTTGCTTCCAAATGGTGGAAACATGGTCGGCATGAGGCTCAATCCAGGGTGGCACCAGGGTAGAAGCGGTCTCTAGCAGATCTAGGTGTGCAGCGAGTTTTACATGCTGTGGATCCGGCTCCAAGGAATGCCACTGATGAACTGCCCAGATTTTAAGCAGCAGCTCTGTAAAGGAAGGATCCTCCTGAGGAGTGCTTGGCCTGGGCTTGTCCGGAGTGCATGGCTCGACGTCTGGGTCAGAACGACCATTGGAGTCAGAGGTATCAGAGGAGAATGGAGATCAAGACTCTCAGCACGGGAGAGGAACAGACCCCTTGGGAAGCCCTCTGAGAACCGTATCCTGCCCTGGAACTGGAGGGCTCGCCTCTGGTATCCAGAGGTGGGGAGTGGGTCTCCGATGGAGGGGGTCCGGAACCAGGACCAGCGTCTGAAGATGGCTCTCTACCTCCTGGTGAGCCGAGCCTTGGCCTCTGCCCGCCAGAAGCCAGAGTCTCCTTCAAGTCAACCGGCAGCTGAGGGGGCGGTGGAGGAGGGGGATACAGATACTGAGGGTTTCTGTAAGGTGCATATCCGTATCCTGATGGCAGGAAGCCCAGCGTCTGGTACTGGGGCACTGTATCCTGCGGCATCTGGTAGGCCGGCATCAGGTACTGGGGTGCCAGATACTCGGGGCCTGGGTATGACTGTCTTAAAGGACAGTGTCACACACCCAGGTACCGGGGGGTCTGCGGAAACAGGTGGTCCCGAAAACGGCCCAGCAGGTGGGCCCGGAACGGAAGGCCTGGCATTGGGGTGTCGTCTGGCAATGGCATATTGTAGGCCGGTGCCGGAGGATCCGGCGTCTGGTCATCCAGCCCAGCGTGAGAGAAAGACCAGATGGCAGTGTACCCACCTCCTCCGTGTTGCCCAGGGAAGAAGGATTACCATCCCCAGGATCCAGCAGAGGAGATGCTGGCGCCTCTGAGTGCAATGAGCATTGCGGCGAGCATGGGACAACGGACAGGCCCGAGGGGTCCAGTGTGTGCTCCAACGCCAAGCGGATGGAGGAGCCGACGTCCACCTTATCGACGGGATCTGGGTGGATGTTGGAGGAGCCAGCGTCCGATTTATTGGACCCAGCGTCCAAAGTCCATTAAGGAGGGGTGGCCTTGGCAGGTGCTGTGGAGGCTGTGCGCTGCCCCAGTGGGTCGGGCATCTTAGCCTTACCCAGGCGGGCATCGGGAGGAGCTGACGTCAGACTTAGGGCCGCTCGAACCAGAAGGCTGACCTTACTGGGAGCGGCTGCCTCCTTACACCTGGAGGCTGCAGAGCCCAACGGGAGGGTTGACGCCATCTTGTAAGCCTCCAAGACTGCTGCCATGGAGCCGCCTCCAGGGGGAGGCATTACCTGCAGCACTGTGACCCCAGCCGAGGCCGCGGTGACCGATGGAGAGTCCTGGTGCTGCTTCTTCTGGTGGCCCTCCGGAGAAGTCTAAGCCCACCGAAGTTTTCAGTTCCTTTTTCATGGAGATCATTTTTTTGTTTAACATGGGCCTCCAGGGACTGCTGCCTCAGCTTTTGGGTGGCCACGTTAAACTGCTGGCAGAGCTGGCACTTTGATGGGATGATTGGGGCCCAGACCAAAAAAAGGCACTGGGAATGTCCGTCCTTATGCGAAGCTGGGCGCTGCAAGAATCTCACTTGTTTTTGTGCTAGGGAGTGTGGGACGACACACGGCAGCTGTAGGTAAGGCTGATGAAAATCAGGAAAAAAGAATAGGCAGTAAAACTACAGACTGAAGCAGTGAACTTAATCGCAAGACGCTGCACGAGCTAACTGCGGGAAAGAACTGGAAGGCGGGTGTGGGGACTGCCCCCTTTATACTGATGTCGCCCGGTCACCTGATGTGGGGGCGGTCCCCCGCCAGAGACTGAGCTAGAAATTTTTCCGTGGTGTCCTGCCGCCTGCCGGCTTCAGTCCTATTTGTAATTACCTACTGCAAGAGCCCTCTCAAAGTAAGATCTACTCTTATGGTAGGTTTTTACATAACTGTACTATCTTCCATGGAGTGAGCTCTTACAGTAAGCAATACTTTTGGGATGAATCCCAAGCAGTAATGCCCAGATGGGAGGACAGTTATGATAAGACCTTGTAGGACTGCACAGCCGAAGGCCGTCCTACGTTGTGAGGCAATATCCAGATTGTAGTGTCTTGTGAATGTATGGATCGTGGGCCAGGTAGCTGCATTGCAGGTATCTGAAATGGATGCTCCCTTAAAGCAATGCCGCAGTGGTGGCCATAGCTCTAATGGAGTGGGCTTGGACAGGTCCAGGTAAAGGCTTGTATTTTTGTTAACAAAAATAAATACAATGTGCCAACCAGGATGAAATAACATGTTGCCACCAGGAGGCCCTCACAACCCTGGGCAAAAGAGACGAACAGTTGACTTCTAATAGATTGTGTCCAATTAGTGTAGTAGCGTAGCATATGGTGGACATTTAAGTATGTAGGATATTTTCAAACCAACTGGAGTAGTCTGGATAGTAGACTGAAAGCTCCAAGGACTGATTTTAAAGTATGTTTGGAGACTACTTTAGGAAGGAAGGGTTGGTATGAAGGACCACCCAGTCCTTGCGGAAAATCAAATAAGGTTCCCTACACGAGGGCATGCAGCTCGGAAATACGCTGAGTGGAATGATGGCCACTAGAAATAGGGTTTTCCATGAAAAAACTGAGGTCACAAGTGGCAGCCGCTTGAAAGGCTCAAGTGTCAATTTTTCTATCATGAAATTGAGATCCCATGGAGGAGCAGGTCTTCCAATAGGTTTAATATGTAATATTCCTTTCAGAAACATCTTAGATGATGTTGGTACAGTAACCTGCCATCTAGAGGCTCATGGAAAGCTGATATGGCAGTCAAGTGGACTGATTGAAGAATAACTTAACTGGACTCAAGATAGTGAGGCCAGGTAGTCCAGAACCATCAGTGGACAAGAATAGAGGTCCAAAGAGCAAGCGACTAACCATATGGAAAAGAATTTCCTTTTGGAATTGTATGTTCTTGTTGCTGGCTTATGGGAGGCCAAGAGTATACTGGCAACGGGAGAGGACACTTGTAAGCCAAGTTATGAAAGTGTCCTCAGGAGCCAAGCGTGAAGTTGTAGAGCCTTCAGGTTGGGGGTGCTGAGAGACCTGTGACACTGAGTCAAGAGGTCTGGTCGGCAATGGGACAGGGTCCCAGGCCAAGAGTTTAAATAAGAGAACCACGTCTGGCGAGGCCACACTGGGGCTAGGAGAATCATTGTGGCCGGCTCTAACTGTAGTTTCAGTAGAATCCATTGCAGGAGAGGGACAGGGAAGCATATAAGAGACCTGTCCAGGGTTGGGGGGACAGGGCATCTATAGATCGTCCCTTTCTGTTTGGGATAATGGAAAAATACCTGGGAAAAATTAGGGAAGGAAGTCCTTAAACAGGGGATGGCTGACTACATACAAGAAAGGTGGGGTTTAAACTTGTAAGGGGGGGAAGGGATAAGGGAGGGGCTGACCAGAAGCCCTCCCCTCCAGATGAGGGGAGTAGCCTTCAAGCCCAAGGGGGGGAGGGGGAAACAGACTGGAGGTGGAGGTTCCAGGAGGAGCAGGGGGAGGATGAAGCATGAAGGAATCTGGGTGGGGTCTCACAAAAAGGATCAGGGATAAGGGGTGGGGGTTAGTGTTAGTAAATGCCAGGAGCTTGGGAAACAAGTTGCCAGAGTTCCAGGCCATGCTGTCTCGAGGGGGTGGATGTATGGGCAGTCACGGAAACGTGGCCAACAAAAACCATGACTGGGACCTAAATGTACGGGGTACACTATGCTTAGGAAGGATAGAAAGGAGGGCAGAGGGGTGGAGGGCTATGTTCATTAGAGATGACAGAAATTGCTATGGTAGAAGAGGCAGAGGAAACGGGAGGCCTTATGGGTCACCTTACGATCCCCAGCAGGAGATAAGGTCAAGCTGGGAGTAGCATATAGGCCCCCGGATGAGTGATGTTCTAGAGGATGGTTTGCTGGACAACATCATTGCCCAGTGTGGTCCAAAAGGGAAGGAGTGGAATTGATGGGGGACCTTATATGCCAGGTACAAACTGGGGAACCATGTCTCTCAAGGTGGCCAAGGAGCAGAGGCTGCTGGATGGCTTCCAGGATGTGTTCTAACACAGCATGTGATGGAGCCCACAAGGGAGGGGCATGTCCTGGATGTGGTTCTGGCAGATGGGGATCTGGTAAGGGACATGGTTGTACAGGACCCCTGACTGGGAGTGACCACAATACTGTCTGGTTTCAAATAAGCATTGGGGGAGTGGGGTGAGATCTAGGACACTGGGCAGTGGACTTCAGGGGCAGACTTTATGGGCATGGAAATATTCTCAAGGATCACTTGAAGGATTACTCAACGACAAGTGGAAAGGAGATGGGAGGTCATAAACGGGACTTCATGAGGCAGTCAGGATCTGCGCTAAGTTGAAACGTAAGGGAGCAAGGTCACATAAACCATGCTGGTGGTCCAGTGAGGTCCAGGTAGCAGTCAGAGAAAAGAAGGCGGCTTACAAAAAATATAAAAACAACAAGAGGGGATAGGGATAAGGAAATGTACCAGCTTGCATCTAGAAAAGTCACCCGTATGGTGAGGGGAGCAAAGTCCAGTAAAGAGCAACGGCTGGCACAGGATACATGGAGGGAAAAGGGTTCTTCCGCACATTGGGGAGCAGAGAAAACTAAGGCCATCTCAGCAGATTGAGATCAGAAGAAGGGTGGGCGGAAGAGGCGAGGACCAGGCAGAGGTATTTAACGAGTACTTTGCCTCTGTGTTCACTAGGGAGGGGGATGGGATATCTACAAAGCAAGGCACAAAGGGGATAGAAGCGGCAGGGAGTGGGATCAGGGGAGCAACAGAAATGGAGCAAAAGGGAGGGAAGGTACCCCAGGGGTGTCACATCTGGATAAGGATAAAAAGACCAGTAAGGTGGAGGGGACAGATGCCATCCCCACCAAAAGGGTGTGGTTTGCCCTCAAGGCCCTAAAGAAAGACAAATCTCCTGGCCGGATGGCATTCATCCGAGAGCTATGGGAATTGGCGGAATACTGGCTGCACTTTGGCAGCTTTTCAACAGGTCACTTGAGACAGGGAGGGTACTTTAGATTGGCGAGAGGCACATGTGGTACCAATCCATAAAGGGGTCAAGTACCAGGAAACTATAGACCCATCAGTTTAACCTCGGTGGTGGGAAAATTAATGGAGAGTATACTAAAGGAACGATTGGGGGTTTACTTGGGGAGGTGGGAGGTCTGGATATGCAGCATGGGTTTGTGCCAGGTAGATCATGTCAAACCAACCTTGTGGAGTTCTATGAATGGGTAACATCAGAACTGGACAGGGTAAGCCTGTGGATGTATTATTCTTGGACTCCAGCAGGCTTTGACTCTGTCCCCACAATGGTCTGGTGGAGAAACTGATGGGGTTAGAAGTAGGCCCTTTGATGGTCAGATGGATTGAAAACTGATAGCTGGACGCACTCAGAGAGTAGTGGTCTGTGGGGAGCTCTCGAACCCTACAGAGGTTGGTAGTGGGGTACCACAGGGCTCGGTCCTGGGTCCAATCCTGTTTAATGCATACATATCAGATATCAGGGATGGTATAGGGTGTGAAATGAGTCTCTTCGCGGATGACTCCAAGATGGGAGCAGTAGTTGAGGGAGAAGAGGGGGAGGTTGGCCCTGCAAGGGGACCTGGACACCCTGGAAAGCTGGGCTCACACATGGAAATTAAATTTCAATATCACCAAGTGCAAGGTGTTGCATCTTGGTCGGGGAAACCCTAAACACAGGTACACCCTGGGAGGGAGGTGCTGGAAGCCTCAACAGGGAAAAGACCTAGGGGTCATGGTGGATACATGTATGAATAACTCTGAGCAGTGCAGGACAGCAGCTAGCAAGGCAAACAGGATGTTGGGATGCACCGCAGGGGGGGATCACCAAGGAGCAAGGAAGTGATTCTGCTACTGTACAATGGACTGGTTAGACCACACCTTGAGTACGAAACAGTACTGAGACCACACTTGAAGAGGGACAACAGCTCCTGGAGAGGGGTACAGAGGAGGGCAACAAAGATGATACGAGGGCTGGGATTTGACTTACGAGGACAGACTTCAGGAGCTCTGCCTGTTTTCATTGGAGGAGAGGAGAGAGGGGACATGATTGAGGTCTTCAAGTACCTCAAGGGAATAAATAGGGTAAACATGGAGGGATCTTAGACTAAAGCAGGGAGGCATCACCAGAGGGCATGGTTTGAAGTTGGAAGGTGGAAGGTGAGGGGGAAAGAGGAGGAGGTTTTTCACTGAGAGGGTGGTGGACCCTTGGAATGCTCTGCCTGGTGAGCTGGTTCAGAGATCCACAGTGGAGGGCTTTAAGAGAGGGTGGACAGACACAGAAAGTGGATGTATCAGATGATGGCCTGTCCCGGGGGGGTGGGGATGGATGATAGGGGTTTCTGGAGCACAAGGGATGGGAGGGTCTCTGCACCCAACTAAGGATCTAGGTTCGAGCAGACTTGATAGACCATAAGGCCTAATCTGCTGGCAAATAGTATGTTAGTATGTAAGATGGTAATTCTCAGGGGAGGCAAACCGGTCTCATCTGTGGAGTGCCCCATAAGTTGAAGATGTCTTGGAGCACTTGCTCATGAGGTGTCCATTCGCGAGTTGTGGACTGGCGACTCAGCTGGCTGCAATGTCCCGCAGATAGACAACTTGGCATCAACTGTTGCTGTATGACCTCTTGCCAAACTACAAGGGTCTCTGCATAGGGTGAGAGACTTTGTATCCCCTTGCTTGTTGAGGTAGAACACTACTGCAGTGTTTGACTGGATTAGTAGTGATCCTGGCTCAAGATAAGGCCGGAATGCCTGGAGGGCTAGATGGACCACCCTCATCTCTAAGACCGATATGAGACACAGGGAGAAGCAGACCACTGGCCTTGTAAGGACCGAAGTGCGCTCCCCAGCCCTGTAGGGAAGCATCCAATGTCAATGGTTGCATGGGAGGGGGGGCCGGAAAGGCATTCCTCGATTCAGATCAATTCTGATTGTCCACGTCAGGGAAGACATTCAGAGGAAGTGACCCTGATTCTGTCTTTGAATTGTCCTGTTTTCTGGAACCATTGGTTCTAGAGGGTCCATTGGACAGGTCTCATGTGGAGACTAGCAAAGGCCACCATAGGGATGGCAGTGGACATGTGACTCAAAAGGTGCAGTATTCGTCTGGCTGTGACCATTTTCAGAGTCTGTATACCCAACATCAGAGCTGTAAGCGCGTCCTGCCGGGCAGGCGGGAGGTAAGCCCTGGCTATAACTATCTAGAACAGCTCCAATGTATTGGAGAGACTGTCGGATTTGGACTGGCAAATTGACAGCGATTCCCAGATCTGCAAAGTTTCAAGGTAGCATTTAGAGAGGCAAGCAGAGCTACTCTGGCGTCTGCTTTTATTAGCCAATCATCTAGATATGGATTGTAAGGCTGCTGTCACCACCACTAGGCACTTGAACACTGGGGGCGGATGAGGCCGAAATTTGAAACTGGTAATTTTGACCCAGTAGGTGGAAGTGCAAAATTTGTGGTAGGCAGGGTGGATGGGAATGAAGGTAGGCATCCCTTCATGTCTAGGGCGCAAAGCCAATTGCCCTGTTTTAGGATCGGCATTATGGCAGGTAGGGTGATCACAGAAACGTCTGTACTGAATGTAAATATTCAGCTGTCAGAGATCCAGTATTGGTCAGAGGCCTCCTGTACGTTTGGGCACCAAAAAGTGGGAGTAAAATCCCGTCTGATGTTCCAGAAGGGGCACCAGTACAACAGCTTGTATGGTCAAAAGAGCTGTGAACTCCTCCTGTAAGATGGGTATATCATCTGCATGATAACGAATCTGCTGTGGAGGGCAAGGGCGTGAGGAGGAGAGAAACTAGAGTATGACCCTTCTGTATAATTTGAAGTACCCAATTGTCAGAAGTGAGTTTTGCTAGGCCTCCAGATGGAGCCGCCCCACAGCCTCCAAGGCCTGGTCGAAGAGGCAGGGGAAGCCCTAGTGGGTCACTGGGAGGTGCAGCTCCACCTTCAGGACAGGAGCAGGCACCCCGGGATAACAGGTGTTGCGTCTGGTGGACTGAGCACAACCTCTGAAGCTGCCTTTATTACCTCTGTATCGGCCTCCTCTTTTGGAATAAGAGGAGTGTCAATATGGACTTCAAATCCCTGTCCTTCTCGGAGGTGCTACCTGTACCAAGGGCCAGCATGAAGGCAAGGCAAAATATTAAGGAATTCAATGATTGGCTTGTAGGTTGGTGTGCCCAGAAGGGGTATGGTGTGATAGGAGATTGGGGTCAACATGGAGTGACAAGCCTATATGCCCCAGATAGGCTGCACCTAAATGGGGAGGGGAAAGCAGTGATCAAATGTAAACTGGATGATTATGTGGAAAGAAGCTACCATTTAAACTAAACGGGGGCGCGAGGGAAAAGCCCGACTGTTGAGGCAGGAGGGGAGAAAAAGCCCTACATACAGCAAAATGATAAAGGAGACACTTATAGGGAAGGAGGAGGAGGAGAGGGGCATGGAGGGTTATGTGCAGGAATGCCAGAAGTCTGGGTAGAAAGATCCCTGATCTAATGGCAATAATGGCAGAGGAGGGCCTTGACATAGTGGGGGTAACAGAAACGTAGTGCCACCAGGAACAGGGATGGGAAATGGAGATACCAGGGTACAAATTGTTCAGGGAGGTAAAGGGGGGGTTGCACTCTGTAAAGGAAGTCATCAGGACATCAGTATTGCAGGGTAAGTGGGGAGAGGCAGGACGACTGGGTCTCATTGGCAGTGGGGAAAGGGAAGTCAGTGCGTATGGGGGTGGTGTATAGACCCCAGCACAGCAGGAATCTATGGACAGAAGTATGGCTGATGAGTTCGTGAGAATGGTGGCAAGGGGGGAGGTGGTGCTGATGGGGGATCTAAACCTACTGGACGTAGACTGGAACACCTTTTCGGCTGCTTCAACCTGCAGCAGGGAAATGCTGGACTCCCTGCAGTTGGCCCTCCTAAAATCAACTGGTCAGGGAGCCAACCAGGGCAAAAGCTACTCTTGATCTGGTCCTGACAAATGGGGGAAGGTTGGAAGAGGCATCGGTGGGGGAGACATCTTGGTACAAGTGACCACAACACGGTCAGGTTTAAAATGAGAAACACTGCAGAATTTCACCAGTCTAGGTTAAAGGTCCTGGATTTCAGGAGGATGGACTTCAGGAAGATGGGGGAAATAGTGGAGAGAGCATTGCAAGGGGTGGGGGAGTTGATGGAAGTGGAGGCAAAGTGGGGGAAGATCAAGGAAGCTACTGTAGGGGCCACTGACGTGTGCCAAGAGTAAAAATGAGGAGAAAACCACTGTCGTATACGAGGGTAGTAGCAAAAAAGGTAAGCCTTTATGAGGTTCAAGACAACTTGGACAGCAGCGAACTGGGTAAAATACCAGGTGAGCCAGAGGGAAGCAGGGGTAGATGTAAGGAGGGCAAAGGCAGACAGAGGAGCAAATAGCGAGAGGGGTCAAAAAAGGGGATAAGACTTTCTTTCGATATGTAAATGAAAAAAGAAGATTAGGCAGGGGATTCTCCAGTTAAAAGAGGGGGTGATGCTACGAGGAGAGAGAAAAGGAGGAGAGCGACCTACTAAACACCTACTTTTGCTCAGTGTTCAAGAGGGAGGAAGAAGGAGAAGGCAGCAGAGCAGGTAATGAAATGGCTGGGGAAGAGGGGGTTGAGATGAGGCAGTTTCTCGTAGAGGAAATATTGGAAGAACTGGGCTGCATGAAGGTGGACAGGGCAATGGGGCCAGACGGGGTGCACCCCAAGGTGTTAAGGGAGCTAAAGGCAGGACCCTTAACTGCACTCTACAATCTGTCCCTGAAAACGGGGGTGATGCCGGGAGACTGGAGGCAGGCAAATGTGGTCCCTCTGCATAAGGGGGGGGGGGAGAGGGAAGAAGTGGGAAGTTACAGGCCTGGAGCTTGACATCAGTGGAAGGCAAGCTCATGGAGAAGCTAGTAAAAGGCAGGATCACCAGCTACCTGGAGACAAACGGCCTGATGAATCCAAGACAACATGGTTTTACTAGGGGCAGATCCTGTCAAATTTGAGTTTTTTTGACGAGGTCACCAAGGAAATAGATCAAGGTAGAGTGGTAGACGTAGCTTATTTGGATTTCAGAAAGATGCCTGAGTCAGTGCCTCATGGGGTGCTGCTGTGTAAAATGGCAGGACTGGGGATGGGGCAGTCAAATGGGTGGGAAACTGGCTGGAGAAAAGGAGGCAGAGGGTCATAAATGGGGTGGCATCCGGGGAAGGCAAGGTCACGAGCAGGGTCCCCAAGGGATCAATGCTGGGGCCCCTACTGTTCAATATATTCGTAGATGACATTGTGAAGGGCCTTGAGGGGGGTGTGAGTATGTTTGCAGATGATATCAAAATCTACAATAGGGTGGACATGGAGGAAGGGGTGGAACAAATGCAGAGAGATTTGGGGAGACTGAGGCATGGTCAAAAACGTGGCAGCTTGAATTCAATGCAGAAAAATGTAAAATCATGCATCTGGGCTACAGAAATCAGAAGGCAGGATACCGTATGGGGCAGAAAGCTGGAGGAGACTGAGCTAGAAAGGGACCTGGGCATCATATCCGGGGACCTGAAGGTGGAAGGGCAGTGCAGGAGGGCAGTGGCTAGGGGGAGTGGAATGCATCCCTTGTACACCCATTTGGTTAGAACACAGAGTCCAGTTCTGGAGGCCATACCTCAGGAAGGATGTGGGGAGAATAGAGGGTTCAGAGGAGAGCGACAAAAATGGTAAAAGGGTTATGCCACCTAGCCTATGAAGAAAGGTTGAGAAATTTGAATATGTACTCCCTGGAGCAGAGGAGAGAGAGGGGGACATGATCGAGACCTTCAAGTACCTTAAGGATACAAACAGGGTGCCAGGGGGGAGCATCTTCAAGATGAAAGGAAGTCAGAGGATGAGGGGGCATGGCCTGCAGCTGAAGGGAGGACAGTTCAGGGGTAACATCAGAAAATACTATTACTCAGAGGGAGTTGTAGAAAAGTGGAACAGACTCCCAGAAGCAGTCGGAGAGGAAACAGTGGAGGGATTCAAAAGGGCATGGGCCAACCACATGGGAGTGTTAAAGGGGGAAGCACAGGCCCAAGCAGATAGCTGGGCAAATGGGCAGACTTGGTGGGCCTAGTTCAGTCCTTTTCTGCTGTCACACTTCTATGAATCTATAGTACGGCAGGTTGTAGCTTGTGTATGACACATGCCATGTACCATGCAGAGGGTTCTGCCAGATGCCTCCAAGCCATCCAGTAAAGTTTGAGTACCTGGCCCGAACAGCTTGGACCATTAAAAGGGCCATTAGCTACTTTGTTGTAGATCAGGTGCAAAGCCTGAAACACGAAGCCAGGCATGGTTACGCAGTGTTACCAGTGGCAGACAGTCTGGCTGAGGCATCTACGGCATCATATCCTGACCTGAGAAGGTGACTGGAGATGGAATTACTAGTTGTCAAGTTGTCAATGATTTATCCCTGTGAGGGAAGGAGTTTAGTGATAAGCTCAATGGCAAGGGATCCCAGGGTACGCTGATATTTAATCATATGACCCATATAGTTGATATTCATAGCACCCGAGGAAAAGATTTTTCCCCAGATACTCAATTCTTCAGGATTCCTTATTGGGTGATAAGGAGCTCATGTGCTTGAGTTTTTTGGTATGGTCATGAGTGGCAGTAATGACCACAGAATCTGCCTCTGGAATCCTAGACAGAAAGGGGTGGTCCAGAGGAGCCCGATTTGTAGGGAACAGCTGAATAGCTAAAGGCTGATGTTGAGCAGCCAGAATGGCATTCTGATAGGTTGGTATTAGTGGGAACCACAAAGACATGCTTCCTCAGGCAATTAATGATATTCTGCCATATCCTTGTTTGTCATGTTCAGTAATGGAGAATCCCATGACCTTTTGGATTTGAGCCATCATTTCACTAAAGGTCAGGTCACCTGGGGAAGAGGCTGCCGAGGGTAGAGGCAGATCCTCATCCAGGGAAGAGATCTCTTAGGGGGATTCAGGCTTAGGAAAATCCAAATCTTTAAACTTCATCCTCAAGATCACCGGCGACATCAGTTGGCAAATCTTGGTCATCTGACAAATAGTCCTCTATAAATGGAGAAGAGGGGCATGATATCCCTTGTCACTACAACATCTTTTAGACGGAGGAGGAAAAGATCAGGTAGGATCACAGCTCTTCGGAGGGCTGAGAATGCTGCATGGCATGCAAGAGACTATGTTGGCAAGGTCCCTTTTCCTGAGAAGGAAGAGGGGTGAGAAAGGGGGCGTGTTGGGAAGCAAGAGGGTGATAGGGAATGGGACACGTAGCATGAGCAAGTCTTGCCCCCTGGGTGGTAAAGACCAGGGTCCTGATCTGTCCGCCTGACCCCTATAAGAAGCCGCCTGTGTAGGCAGAGGGGCAGTCAATAAGGCACAAGCAATAGGTTCCCCTCATGGAATGCAGGGCCTCTTCGACTGGCCCGCAGGGGAAATAAGTTATTTTCTCTTAAATTGTCAGATGCCATTGACAGGAGAGCCCCCGTCGACAGCAGCACTATTTGAAGTGCATTTAAAGCGCTAAAAAGTGCCACGAGGGTATGAGCTCCTGTCAACGACGTGTTTGAATGATGCACCGTTGACAGAGGTACACCAGAAACTGTGGCAGGCGACAAGGCAGGGAGTGTGAGGAGGGGTTCTTTTTCTGCCTAGAACAAGAACCAGAAGAGGAGGAGACCTTGGTATGAGCCTCCTGGTTCTCAATTCTTTGAAGAATCAGTATACATCCGTCGTGGTTCCAAATTTCTCGTCTATGACTGCTCCACAGAAGTTGCACTAACTGCTGCGCGAGCTGAAGACAGCGGGAAAATGAACTGAAGATACCAGGGACCACCCACACATATAGGAAACAGGAAGCTGATGTCATGTGTGGGCGGTCCCTGGTGAAAAACTGCTAGAAGAGCTGCCGTGCACCGTAGCGACCTCTGCTGGATACCCAAAAGTATTACCTACTGCAAGAGACCACTCTGGAGGATCTACTGTTATAGGCAAGTAACCTGTTTTTCTAGGGGCATGGATATGTTCCAACCACACACTAGCAGACTCCTACCAGTTCTCCAGGAGGGAGGCAAGGTGCACACTCCCCATTTAGGGAACAGAGATGAGAACTGAGGCCCCAAAACCAGCATCCCGGCATGACTCCAGGTTGATGGGGTAATGGGAAATGAAGGTGTGCACTCACCTCCAGGTAGCAGCCCTGCAGATTTCCTGGATAGGGATGTCCCTGGAAGCAGCGGTATGACGGGTGGAAAAGTCCTTAGCCCTCCGGGTGGCTCCCTACCCACCAACCTATAGCAGAGGTCGATGCAGGATACAATCCACCTGCCAATCATCTGCTTGGCTGCAGGTCTGCCAGGCGTGGCTTCAGCATAGGTGACAAACAGCTGGTGAACCTCTCCCTGAACTCCAGCCATGTGTTCTTTATAATAAGAGCGCTCACCTCAGGTCTAGAGTATGAAGCCTGTGCTCGGCCTCTGAGGTGCGACTGGTGAAACACACTGGGAGATTCATCACCTGGTTAAGGTGGAAATACAACATAACCTTCAGGAGGAACTTTGGGCACGCAGGACAACCTTGTCCCTGTGGAAGACCAGGTATGGAGACTCACTGATCCTTCTGCCCGACGTGATAGCCACCAAGAAGATGGTCTTCCACAACAGGCCAAACACCTGTGCATCGGTTCGAATGGCTTGCACATGAACTCTGCCAAAACCAGCAGTAGATCCCAAGGTTGTGATGGTTCATGCACCAGAGGGGAAATGTGGTCCAAGCCCTTGTAAAGGTGCCATACCACTGTCTCCTGTGCCACTGACTGCTGAACTGCCTGAGCCCAGTAAGCCAAGATGGCTGCCAGGTGCACCCCGAGGGTCGACCAAAGGTAGTCGAATAGGTCAGCCAGACAAGTCAAAGGGTCCAGCCCTTTGCCCAGACACCAAATGCAGAATCACTTCCACCTGAACATTGATTACATCTTCAGAGTGATCCAGAGCCAGCAACTCTAGCAGCTCAGGTACCAGGCAGTCAGGTGCAGTGACTGATGGTCCAGGTGGAGTACTTCCCCTGATTGAGAGCAGGTCTGGGCATAGTGTAGTGGAAAATGCCACAGGTGCCTGTTACTGAGGCAGAGATCTAGGTATCTGAACTGGCAAGGCCAGTCCGGAGCCACTAGGATCCCCTGTGCCTCGAGCAGAAATTTGTGGACCAGGTGAAAGGAGGGAAGGCATAGAGAAGGCCTGGGGTCCAGGGCCTTGAGAAGGCATCCACCTGCAGCGTTCCTTGCGGGGCGGGAGGCAGAAAACAGCCTCAGCTTGGCGTTCTTCCTGAATGCAAACAGGTCCACCAGAGGCTTGCCCCAGAGGAAGAACATGTTCTGCACTACGTCGGGATGAAGAGACCTCTCAAGACGCCTCGCCCAGCTGGCTGAGGGCATCCACAAGCTGGCTGGAGGCACCAGCCACATGGATGGCCAGAAGATCCGCCTCCAAACTGCACACAAGTGTCCAGATGTAGAGTTTCCCTGCACAGCTGAAGGGAGTGCGTACCACCCTGTCTGAGGTAGTACATAGTCGTGGTGTTATCCATCTGGACCTGCACCACTTGACCCCTGAGATGCAGAGCAAAAGCGGTCAGTGCCAGCCGAACCACCCCGACCTCCAGCAGGCTGATGTGACATCAGGACTCCTTGGGGAACCACAGCCCGTGGACTCTGGTCTCCCGGTGGGTTCCCCAGCCCATGAGGGAGGCGTCAAGACAGGATGACAGTCTGCTCCGGATGAACGGGATACCCTCCTGCAGATGTTCCGGGGTTAGTCTCTACTGTAGCGCATCCCACATCCGCTGGGTCACTGACCAATTGGTCGAAGTGACCCCTGTGCAGAGACCACTGGCCTGCCAGCTCCTACTGCAGGAAGCGCATTCTCGGGTGGGCCCAACAGACCACACTGATGCAAGCTGCCATGTAGCCCAGGAGACGCAGGAGGTCCCATGTAGGGTAAGACTGCCCAACCCGAAATGATCAAGCAAAGGAAAAGCCTCCACCCTCAAGTCAGGAGCCACATACTGGCTCTGAGAGTCGAGTTCTGCCCTAATGAAGTTGATCACCTGCGAGGGTACGAGTTCGGATTTGTCCTCGTTTACAAGCAGGTCTAGAGGGCCAGATCCCTTGACCACCACCTCCTGCCTGGAGGGACCCGCTATTAATGAGTTGCCCAGGTAGGGTACACCTGGACTCCCAAATGCTGCAGGTGTGTAGCCACCACTGCTATGCATTTAGTGTAGACTCTGGGCACAGAGGATAGGCCGAACGGCATGGCCTGAACTCGTAAAAGGTGCCCTCTGCTCAGAAGCAGAGGAACCGCTGATGAGACTGACTGATCGTGACATGGAAGAACGCATCCTGAAAATCCAGGGAGCACAACCACATGTGCTGCTCCAGGGCCGGGATTATCAGAGAGAAGACTGCCAATCCTGAAAGTGCGAGACCCGAGAAACATGTTCAGGTCTTGCAGATCTAGAATGGGACACCAGTTCGCCGCCCGGTCTATTTGGGCACCATAAAATACCTGGACAAATACTGACTGCTGTGGAGAATCAGAATCAGGAGTCACCACTTCCTTGCCAAGGAGCTGGGCGATATCGCCCTGAAGAGCCGACTAAGTCCTGTGGGGCTCGGCGAGTACTGCTTGAACTCTAGAGGCAGACCCTGACCAACCACCATGAAGACCCACTGGTCCGTGGTAACAGCGGACAAGTTGGAAACGAAGTGGCGAAGCGTCCCCCATGGGAGGACCCAGGGGGTTCAGGACGGGCACCCCATTTAGTCACTGGGCAGGCTTGGAAGTGAAGGTGGTTCCGAGAGAGGGACCTTCAGAACTTCACACCCCCACCTTCCACATGTTAGAGGTTGCTGGCTTGGGCCTCGGGCACCAGGCCTGCTGCTGCTGACCAGTCTGGGACTGGGCAGATTTGGCCACAGGAGCAGAGGGCCAAAAGGGCTTCTTGGTAGACTTGCAACCCTTCTGGGCAGATGTCACCAAATCCATGGTGGTACTGGATTTCTCCATTTTGGTGGGATGCCCCTTCCACACCAGGGCTGAACAGGTCAGTCCCCAAGAAGGGCACGTCTGCCAATCTGTACTAAAGTGAAGGTGGAAATACGCAGCCAAGCCCTGCGGCGCAAGGCAACTGCCAATGCCATGGACCTGCTGCTTTGCCACAGTACAGCCCTGGTCAGACTCACCTGGCTGGTTTGCAGGTCAGCAGGGAGATGAGGAAGCACTTCATCCAATGACCCCAGGAGGGCACGTGCGTAAAATGTGCAGTCAGAAGAGCTGAACTAGCCTGCCTGAGGCTAAGAGAAGAAGTGGCATACCCCTTTTTGGCGGGAGTGGTCCAGTTTGAGACTGTCAGGTAATTTGTCCACGTCCCGTGCATCGAAAGAATCGTCCACTAACACCTCAGCTGAGGGGTGTTAAGCAAAACCCGAAAGGGAACCGGTAGGGACTGCATACTTGAGGGCCATCTGGGCCGAAGGAGCCAGGCAAGAGGCCAAGTGATGCCAAATGTTCAGAGCAGGACCGAGAATAGCCACCTGAACAAGAACGGCCTCCACAGAGGAGTCACCCCAGTCTAGAATCTTGGTCAAGGGGTACTGCTCCCTTTTCTGAATGGGTTCTAGCTGGAGACCGGTAGATTCTGAAATGAGCCAAACAAGCCCATTAAAGTAGGGCCTTGCTCCATGAAAAGATCCTCGGCAGACTCCAAATACACTTGACAAGAGGTGCCTGCCTCCCAAGTCACCACTCACCCTCTGGGGCGGTCTGGGTAGGGTGACTTGAAGCAGATGGGGGAAGGCTTTTGGTAGGCCGAACATCCTTAGTAGGAATGCCATCCCCCAGCTGGGGGACAGGCGGCTCCACCACAATCCGTAGAGAAGCTGGAAGGAGCTGCATCTCAACCGCTTGTATTGGCACCTGCCAGAGTAGGGTCTGCTGTGGCTCCGGTGACAATCTAAGAGTTGGGCAGCTTCATAGTAAAGAGGAGCTGCTGCCACAAATTCTTCACAGCATATGCCGGCCCGGTGGCGCTGAGGCGCTAGACGCCACACCTCACACCATGCCGGTGACCTAGGTTCAGGAACGCACTCTGGTAGTTGGGTGGGTTGGCAGGAGAAGGGAGAGGATCAAGCGTCCCAGGACAGCTCTAGTCTCTGGGGTGGGCAAGGGTCTCGAGTCGCTCTGCAGCGGCATCTGGCGGCTATTGGGTGCACTGCAAGTTGCGGCGCACAGAGGATTGGAGCATGGCAGGCCGCCACAAGTGCGCTGTATGTCACTGCACACTGGCTCCAGGGGAACACCAAAGGCGGAAAAATAGCGGAGCATTCACAGCGGCAGATTGCTTACACTGCGCCCCCGGACCCGAGAGATGGGCCCCCGGTGTTGGTTCCAAGTGCCTGAAGGGGGGAACTGCGTATACCCCAAGCCTGTGGAGGAGAGCTTACCACTGGTCAGACCTAGTTAGAGGCTACAGGTGCTAGCGGCCGGACAATCTGCCATGCCCATGCCGCAAGGAGAAACAAAAATTCCTCATAGCGCCGCAGTTCACGCCGGTGCTTCTTCACCCGAGGAAGAGTAGCAGCACCACCACTTGACCGAGCGCCTGCAGTGCCAACGCCAAGAATGGCACTGGCTACCCAAGTCTGGGCTGCCGGAGTGATACCTTGAGGAAACTGGCAGGATCCATCAGGGATGGTCGACAACTGCTGAGCATCCTCTTGGTCCAGAAGCTTTGGAGTGGGAGGCAATGGGACAGCCCCCCCGGGAGGTCCAGAGTCAGGGAGAGGTGTCCACCTCCTCTGAAGAAAGGATCGGCTTGATCAAGGATCTCGGCCGGAGAGTGCCTTCTCGGCCAACTGGCTCAGCGGAGGATCCGTGGAGCTGTCAGCCATTAGTGAAGCCTTGGCCAAAGCCTCCAGAGGAATGGAAATTGGAGGCCCGAGAGCAGTTCCAGATGACAAGAGTTTCTCGATCTTCTTGGCTTTCTTAGCCTTTTGTAGAGCCTACAGGACCCTCTCCAAGAGTAGGGAGAGACTGATAGTTCTTGGAAGGTGCCCGAAAATGACACCCAAGTGTAGTGGCAAAAAGGTCAAATAGTGGGCCGCAGCATGGCTGCTTCTATAGCTGCCAACTGCTCGGTGGAACCAGCAGCTGCAGAAACCGCCTTCCGAGAAGGTCCCAACTACAGTCTTCCAAGGAGCAAGCGGGCCAAGCCGTCCTCCAAAATCGAAGGTAAAAGGCAGACGGTAATCTCAGACCTGCACAACGTGCTTGTGGCCTAGGCAGTAGATGCGTGCAGGTCTGACAGTGACATCTGCCTGCAACTGCAAAACCAGAACCCCGGAGCGGACTTCACATCTTCCATGGGAGAGGCAGGAAGACAGACTTGAGAAATTCACAAAACAAAGGGTTTAGAGCCTCAAATGTAGAGCAGTAAAGAGGGAACCTATTCTTCCAAGCTGAAAGGAGGAACTGGCATCATGGGACAATCTTAGGGGAGTTACCACCCAGGTGGGTGGGAGGAGCCAGCTTGAAGGCTTTCTGGTACTTCTTAAAAGGGGAAAGGACATTGCCAGAATGTGTGGCTAGAATGTATCCATGTCCCTAGAAACAAATGGGTTTAGGCAAGATGCCTGCCACTTGACCGGTAGCCCGGGTTTTTGGTGGGTGGGGGGGGGGACATAGCGACTACTGCCTGGAGGAAAAAGGCACACCTGCTGTCATGGTTGGGGCCACCCAGGATAATGGCACCTGTGTCCTCTATAACCCTTAGACCAGGAGAATGAATTTGAAGCCAAACTGACCATCTAGGCAGAAGTGTCTAGGGGCGACCATGCCCCACCGAGGACTACCGAAAGGAAAGTGTGGGCAACATTCCAGTACCCGAACACCTGTAAGCCCCAGGGTGCAGCCCATCTGCAGAGCCACCAGAGGCTGGGTGGGCTTCAGGATGCAGCTAGCCCTGACTCCAGAGAAGACATGGGAGTGGCCCCCACACCCCCAATGTCAAAGGAAGGAGAGGGCCCATCCATCCAAGGGGCAGGCCAGGGGGAAGAGAGACTGGTGTAGCCCTGCAGAAGCCATGCCATGCCAACTGCACTGGTTGAGCAGAAGGAAAAGAGGTCTTCCAGGAACCCCCAACCCTGTAAGGTGGGTGGGAGCCATACGTTAAAGAAAGGTCTCCACTGAAGGCCAGATTCAGTGAGTGGACCTATGGCAGTAAGCCGCCCAGTGTCTACATTTGTACAGTCTACGGACAGAACAGGACCAATATGGAAGGCAGAGGAGTCACTATCCGGACAAGCACCCTCCATCAACTGGAAACGGTCAAAGACAATGTCAACAAGGCTCTGCACAGAAGAAGCCTGGTCCACGAGTTAGGAGAGATGCAAGGTGGGTGAACTGCTCAGCATCAACCTCAGTATAAGGAACGGGCAAGAGATGCACCAGATGTCGGAAGGCCAGAGGGAACGTCGACAGTGTACTGCCAAAGCAATGGGCGACCATTCACTTCAGCCATTTTCTTCAAAATGGGGTTAAGTTTCCGCGAAGTCCAATGAGTGACGGCAGGAAAATAACTGAGGGATGGGGCCCAAGTTTATATAGGGATGTCAGGCATCGTTTGGACTGCTTGCAAAAAAAAACCTTGTCTGGTACTAGCACTAGACTATAGTTCTATGGCCTGAAAGATCCTCTAAGAGATCGTGTAGCACTTCAGCAGGACTACCAGTGTCTTGTCCGCCCCCCAAAAACAAAAGGTCCACTAGAACGAACTGCAAAGACCACTGAAAAATTAGCCTTGGCTCAATGGCTTGCAACACTGATTTACCAGTAAACTGATGGAACTGCTGCTTGAATATAAACGGACCATTTTATTTCGTGGAGTAACACCTATCTGCTGGCTACTGATCTGTAGTCTATTTTTCAATGCTTATTTGAAAAGTGTGTATGGGGACTCTTGACTTGTTGAAAAGCCAGTTCTCTTATGGCAACGAGTGAACTCAATGTTGAAGTAAGCCACAAGTGCATGGATGTAGTCGTTTCGCTTCACCTGAAGGCAGAAGGGAGAGGTGAAGGTCAGGTCTTCCACTTTCACCGTGTAGATGTCCACCTCCTGTAGATGTAGCAAGAAAAACAGGTGAAATTTAGTGCAATTTTATATTGTGTTTATCAAGACCAGCACAAAATGCACATTGTCCAGAAATTCAACTCAGCAACACTCCTGCCATTGACAGACCCTTGGTGAAGGGCAAACTTATGGAGCGTTCTGGAAGGACTGAAGAAATCAAGCGAGCTCAAGATCATTTTAGGGGAACCATAACCAAAGACAATAGCAGAATATTCTGCTGCTGACTGAGAACGACTAATGGGTTGATACTGCACAAGCAAGATTATAAGTAAAGTACAGCACAAAGGTCAATCACTAACTGTGCGAGTGAAATAAAGACCAGTTCGTGCATGTTTTAGTGATTTTATTTCAGTGCCACGAGATCAGTCCTATGCTTGACACTTTAGCTTCTATCCACTGTAAGGTACTGAGTACCAGTGTTCAGTGCTTTAGAAGGATCCAGTAGTCATCCATGGAGAAATCAAAGCTCACCCTTTCTCAAATGCAGCCCATGGCTCAATATTCTGCTGCCACAGAGCCCCCGTTAGAAAAACAAAGCACATGCATTTCACATTAAACAACAAAGGACTTGATTTAAGGTATTCTGCTTGAAAAGCAATTTGTTGAATCAGGGAGGCTGGATCAAAAATGAGCGAGGCCACCATTAAGTTCTGAGGTCTCCAGGATTTGGGGCAGCACCCTCAGAAATACAGTACCATTCCAGTAGCATCTTTGGTAGGAAGGGAGAAATTGACATTAGATGGGACCCCCTCCCTAGAATGCAGACGTTATTGCATCTTACAACATGGATAGGCTGAAGGACTTTCTCATGATTGGTGCAGGACTGTCACCAGACTCTGCGATAATCCACATTATCAGCACAGTTAGTGTGAAGAGGTCCCCCAGATCCAAGATCTCTGGTCAGACCTGCACTTGTTCTATAGGGCACACATTTTTTGCAAAGGCAGCCATTTTCAGACCTCACTAAGGGAATCCCAGTAGCACTGCACAAGACAAGTGCCTTTGCAACATTATTGTATCTTACAGAGGAAGTGTAGGTCTGCTAGAATGGCAGAAAGTGATATCTGTGCTCCCCTACGTGTGAACAATCCTTTCACCATGCATATAACTGACTGGAGTGTCCCGTGCACTGTCCTGTGTGTCTAGACACACAATCTGCTGTGCCACAGTGAACACTGGGTGGAGACATGGACACTGAATACTGAGCAAGGGAGAGAAACAGGACTGGGCCAGTTGGGTTGAAGTCACCTAGCTTTGTATCGCACAGCAACAGTGTAGGACAGCACGACCAGGAGCAGCAGGCAGACAGGGAATGGCACACCCTGTATCTGGGTAGGCAATGCAGCAACCAGGATGATGTGGGCTGGAGTCCGGCAACCTGCGTTTTTGTTTCAGCAGTTTTACAAGCCGGGAGACCAGAGATAGGCTTCATTGCCTCCGCTGCACAGAATGTTTGGCAATGCAGCAACAGGGATGCAAGCTACGTTTCTGTAATCTGCGAGTTCAGAGTCAGGCTGAAGTTTCCCCAGCTCCACACAGCAGTCGGCTGTGAGTGACAAAGGGTCAGAGATATGGAGCCAAGTATGCAAGGACCTCTGACCCACTGTCAGTGTCTGTAGTGTGCTCTGCCCTCTGTCACAACCATGCAGTATAGGGCTACTACCAATATGTACATGTGTATATTATATATACTGTACACATAGATACACAGAAAGAGAAGTCCCTCCCCAACCACGATGTGTGCTGTCCCATAGCCTGTGGCCGCAGCACACCCCGTATCCTGCAGCTGCACATCTCTCCTCCGAAAACCAGACCGCAGAGCATCTTTAGCGAGACTGACTGCGACCAGCATAGAGCCCACTCTGCAGACATTTCCTCTTGGTGTGCAGCACACAGGCTGTGACAGAGGTCCCAGTTGTGCAGACAGAAAGACACAGACAATGCGTTACTGGAAGGTACACAGTCTGGATTGTGAATGCTAAACATAGGGAGGAGGGCAGAGAGCACGGTTTGCCAGCATTGTGGGGGGGGTGGGGGTGTCGTGTGAGCCAGCTCCTGAAATGTGCTGTGTTCTACACATAGGAGGAGGGGATCCTCAAACCTGCAGTGGTCTGAGTGGTGCAGTGACAGCAGTAGACAATGTATAAGAATGTTATGGACAAGAATGTCAGATTAGTGTATCTGACATCTCTGCATAGCAACAATACATTATTTTTTAAGGACCATTTTGCAGGGTGAGAGGATACAGTACTTTTTGCTGTTTAAACAGCAAAAACAAAACCTTTTTGGATAATTCTTGTTTAAACATGACCTAAGTTATAAGTGCATTAATGCACTCCAGGATGTGCCAATAATGTGGACTAATGCACACCCCAGGGGCTGCGACAGCACTCTGGCTATACCCTTGTGCCTCACAACACCCCGGAGGTGTGCGTTAATCCACATTATCAGCACACCCTGTCATGCGTTAATGCTTCTTACTACTCTACTGTACACAACTGCCATGGTAAGGAAGGCCAACTGAATCAGATCTTTAACAGACCCTCCACTGAAGTCATTACAGAAAAGCAAGCCGGAGTCACGCCCAACTGGAAATTTTTTTGCAGGCTAGGGCCATTTATGTTGACCTGCTTTGTTGGCACCTATAATGTGAGCGTCCCTAGCATGCCTCAGTTCCCACTGGATACAAGCTGTGAGGATCGTACCAGCAGGGACTGAAGCAACCAGGACCAAACCAGTCACATGGAAGAGAATATGGAAACCTGCGTATAGATTCCACTGGAGGCTGGAGAATTTCCTTCTTGCAGAGAAGCAGCAGAGCACCCACTGCAGCCAAACACAACAGCAGTTCAACGTGAAGTGGGGAAGGGGCTGCAGGGCTACAGGCAGCATTACTATGCTATCAGAGGCAGTGGCATCCTTTGCACAATGTATATAAAGGCACTGGGGCATAAGGAGGATAGTTTTACATGTTCCAGCGTCTTAGAGAGCACTGCAATGATATCTATGGCCCTGGTGCCCCTTCCCCACTTCACGCCATCAAAATGTTTTGTGGGCAGGGCTGTGGCAGGCACTGCTTAACTGCAACAAGTCAGACTGCAGTTACTGCAACTTGAAAAAACTTCACTGAAACAGTTCAGTTTTTGGCCAGTTTAGGTCCTGTGGCCAAGACACCCACCCCAAGGCGTCAGCTGAACTGGAAATGGACACAAAGGGATCCAGAAATGGACAAATACTCCACACTAAAAGGTTTCCATATTTTTATTTATATTTTACACCCCTTCCTCTCCGCCGCCTTGCCCGGTCTTGGGACCCTGCAGTGCAGCCAATCGCAGGCAGAGTTCGGCCCCCATTCTGCCACAGAACGTCTCCTGGGAAGGGAAGGGGCAACTCCCCAATCACTATTTGGGTCAGGCCTTCTTCCACCACTCCTGACTGCTGCAGGGTCCAGTCGCTAGGCATTTTCCACTTTTCTGGTCCGCTCCCGAGAAAGTCGGCCGCAGAGGGGGTCCATGGAGATGACTGCACGCAGAGACGCAACACTGCTCCAAGACCCCAGCTGACGTCCTCCCCTCCCACTTAGCTCTCCCTTCTGCACCTCCACTTGTGCACCCAGGAAGAGGTACTGCAGCAGGAGGGGGCAACCCTCCCTCCCCGGTGAGGGTCCCTTGGACACTCAATCCTCCCCCTGGCTGATCCTCCAGTAACCTGGGCTCACTCCCGAGCCCTGGCGCCACAAGCGGTAATCCTACCACTGCGCCGGAGGGCTGGCTGAAAAGTTTCCATTTTGTCAACAAGTGCATCAGGTAGACTACATTCCAACAGCCAAGAGAAAGAACAGTCACGCAAGAACTTACCGTAACAGATCTTAGAATCACCTCCATTAGACCACACCTTTGAAACTATACTCAGTCAGCATCAAGGCCACTGAGGGGGTCCGCCTACAACAGCATGCAGTTTTGACTTACGTGGGTGCCCCTCCATCACTACTCCATTCCCAGCTGGAGATCAGCTTCACAGGGCCACCAACTGAAGAACCAGGATATCAGACCAGCACCAGGTATGCAAGGAGAAGCATGGACTGGACGCTGGATGCATGGAGTAAGGTTTTTGGCACAGCATCTGATATAACCCTCACTGAATGCAAACCGGAGAAGGGAGGGTATACGGCCTAATGGAGGAGAGTCTCCCGAAGATCTACTGTTACAGGAAGTTAAGTAGCTGTTCTGTCTCGAGGACATCTCCATTTGCTCATACCTATGTAACTGCTCCCAAGCAGTACAAAGCAGCAGGGAGGATGGTACAGTCCTATATGTAATCAGGACAGAAGGTTTTGCAGTACAGCAAGCAAAAACCAGCACATCTACAAGAGATGATCAGACTAATGTTTAGTGAAAGAGTGAACACTGCTCCATGTGGCTGCAGCACGTAGTAGGCAGTGATTTCTGAAACGGGCAACTGAAGTGGACATACCCCTTCTGCACTGACCGTGATCACCACTAGAAAGTTCCTTACCCTACTTCCTATAACAGAATGCAATACAAGGTGCCAGTCATTTGTACAGGCAAATGTACAGCCCCTCCTTCCAAAAGGGGAAATAAAAGGCTGAAACGCTGAAAAATGAAGAGGAAGCTTGCACATTAGATCATGAAGCTCAGAAATCCAAAAACTACTAGTTTTACTAAACTATTAGCTAAACATTTTCCAGGACAGGAAAAGTAAGCCATAACTCACGGCAAGCTCAAAAGGAACAAACATCAATTTCTCAAGGGCTGTAGCTTGTACTACCCCAACATGGCTATGATTGGTAAGGAATTCCATCTCAGGACCTGACTAATTATACCTCCTGTCCATTCTCTTTTCCACAGGGGGTATGGATATAGGAAACTAAATTGTTTTTGTGTCTGCTTCTCCAAGGATTTGTGTAAAGGGCCAGACACCCTTTTTGACTGGTACATCCATCATTTTTAAATAGTCAGGTTCTTGCTGATCCTGTTCAGCCTCTTCCAGAGGAAGCTGAAGAGTCTCAGCCACTTTCTTGTGAAACAAGAAATGGGAAGGGGGACTATGCCTGGGAGGAGAAACCTGAGAGGGCAAGTCTGAGGAGATGTCAGCCCATCTAGGCCCTCATCCTCTTCATAATCTCTCCCCCCCCCCCAAAATCACTCTCATAGTAAGCTTCAGGATCTATGTCTGAAGCAGACATTTCCAACCGAAACCGGTTCGGTTGGAACCGGGCAAAGCGGGTGAACTATGGAAATTGCTTGCGCCATCTCCTCAGCAGTTGGACCGTCAGTGGCTCAGTAGGCAGCACTGAGGCCGGGAGATCAGAGGGCTGTGGGTTCAGTTCCCACATCTGCCACTTGGGTTAACATCCCAATACTAACACTAGTGCAGCATGAGAGGGGTGCTGCACTTCTGAGGTGCCGTCTTTTCGGATGAGACATTAAACCGAGGTCCCATCTGCCTGGACTGGTGGTAGTTCAGGTGGATGTTAAAGATCCCATGGCACTTATCGAAAAGAGTAGGGGGAATTTCCCCAGTGTGCTGGCCAAATTTCCCCATATTCACTAAAATACCATCTGCATTCATCTGTATCCCCTCCCCCGGGTCGTGCCTGAAAATAGGCAGGATTTGTCTAGTGCACTTACCCGGTCAACAAAAACTAAATTAAAATAAATAAAAAGCCGGATCCGAACCGGCTGATTCTTGTACTCTGAACAGATTCTGCAGAATCAGCTCTCCGTTTGCCCGAAGAGGTATCGCCCAGGTCAGTGGGCACCTCTTCAGGTTCAGTCGCAACTGAACTGGGCTGGCCATCCAGGTCAGCAGACAGTCTCCCTCTCCCTTAGCCTACTCAAATGTTTTTCCAGAGTGGCTTTGGGAAGGTTTTTGCATATTTGGCATTCTTTGAGGTGGTCAAACCCCAGACAGTACACACATACGAGGCGAGGGTCGGCCTTGGCAAAGGCCTCCTTACACTTGGTACAGTGCTGAAACCCAGTGGGTCTGGTTTTCTTTTTGGGTTGCTCAGACATGCCTTCAACTTAAAGTCACCCAAAACAGCGGTTAAGCCAGGCAACTACAAACTTATTGGTTCCAACCGTGTCACGGGTCGGTTAAAAAATCCTAAGTGTCGGATTTTTTTAAGAACTGATAAGTACTGGGAAAAAAAAAAAAAAAAAAATTTACACAGAAACAGAATAAGTTTCGGTTCCACACCGGACCGGTAAACTGAAAATGAAAAATTTGAGAGAAAAACCACTACCTGCAGCTACCACTTACTGGCACCGAGAAAGGAAAGAATACCGAAATTCTTGAAGAAACTGCTTGAAAAAACGACCGATTTATACTGTAACTGAACCGCAGTAAGTATCTCCGGAGTGACTTCACAGTTAGGCAGAGTAAAGAACCAGACGGTTACACTTACCACAGACAGAGGTTTGAAAACAGAGCTCGAGCTCAACGTTCTATGCCTTTGCATAGAGTTAAAGCTTTACTCTCTGGAGCAGTTCAAGTGCTAACTGCTTATAGTCAGAATACAGCAAGACTTCATGTTTGAAGTTTCTCCATCTAATTATCCTTCAGGCACATGTCATTTTCAGAATGGCAGTGTCTTTCCACCGATTACACAGGCAGGCCACAGAAAAAACAGACGTGGTTGACTGTTGCCTTCGCTGCAACCTTCTTCATCTCCAAGCTTCAGAAAAAGTTCTAAAGCCTTCTTGTGATGTCCCCTGGTTATCGCGCTGGCAAATTAAGCTGGCTTTACTGTCATGGTCTATACAGAGGCAATAGTTACAAATGGAATGGTAGTCAAATCTTGATGTTGCCTCAACAGCAATGGAAAGTACAGTTATGCAAGAACTTACCGTAAGCAGGCTATAACCATCAGGACTAACGTCGCAGGCCTCACGATCCACCAGAAAAATCTTAGCTAGCAGTACCCAGCAGGGACTGCCCCCACCCCGACCATGCTACATAAGGGGGCGGGGACCCTGGCTCCATCTCAGTTCCCCCGGCAAGACCCACAAACGGACCCCAGCGAATGAAAGACGCAAAGCCCAACGATGTGCTGAACACCTCACCTGGGGGATGGAGGGTAGGAAAACTGTGCCTGCTGCAAGAGCTCCTCTCGAAGATCTACTGTTACGGTAAGTTCTTGCGTAACTATCTTACTTAGAGTGGGAGCTCTTGCAGCAGGCTATAACCATTAGGACTGAATCCCAAGCAGTTCTGCGCCAAGGAGGTGTCTAACCCCAGGAGGAGGAAGGCTGAATAATGCTGGCAACAGCAAATCAGGACAGGAGTCCCTGAAGGACTGCCGAGCCGAAACCAGCAGTGTCTGGATGCAATGTCCAGGCTGTAGTGCTTCACAAAAGTGTGCACAGAATTCCAGGTGGCTGCCGCACAGATGTCTTATGAAGACATTCTTTAAGGCAGCAAAGGAAGCCGAAACTTCCCTGGCGGAGTGGTCCCTAACCGGGCCCGGAAGGGGTTTGTTGTGCTTCTCATAAAACTCAATACAGTGGACTAGCCACTTAGAAATAGTCTGTTTAGACACTGGTTTGCCCAAGTGTTGTGGCAAAGGCCACAAACAGTTGCTCAGATTTATGGTGTGTAGCTGTGAGCAAGAGGTACCACCTCAACGCCCGGTGAATGTCCAGTGTGTGTAGGAGAGCTTCTCTCCTAGGAAAAGAAAATTAAACTGGAAGGTCAACCGACTGGTTGAGGGTCAACTCGAGACCATTTTAGGAAGGAACTTCGGATTTGTTCTAAGTGAAACCCTCTCCCTGTGAAAAACCAAATAAGGCTCATTACACAGAGCCTGGAGCTCGGAAACTCTTCGAGCCGAGGTAACAGCAACTAAAACAAACCTTCCAGGAAAGGTAACGCAGCTTACAATCAGCCGCTGGTTCAAAGGGGGAGTGAGCTTCTCCAACACAAACAGGAGATCCCATGGAGGGATAGGGTCCCTAATGGAGGTCTCATATGCAGAATATCCTAAGAAGGTGTGGACCACGTGTCTATCTCCCCGAGGACAGGATATGCAGAAATGGTCCACATGTGCACCTTTATGGAACAGTAGCTCAAGCCTCATTGGTACAAGAGGAGATACTGTAATGCTGAGTTCACCGAGCAAGTAAGGGGGTCCAGACGATCAGAAGATGCCCCCAAGCAAAAACGCTTCCACTTCATAGCATAAGCGGAGTGAGTAGAGGGCTTCCTCGCTGAGACGAGGACATCCACCACCTCTTGGGAGACCCCATACCTGGATTTAGCTACATATGAACGTGCAAAGACCTGAGATCTGGATGGACCAGCGTGCCCCAATCCTGGGACAGCAACTGTGAGCATACTAGCAGCGGAATTGGAGGTTCCGAGGACAAACGCTGAAGTAGTGGGAACCAAATCTGCCAAGGCACAACGGGGCGATTAGAATCTTCTGAGTCCCTTCAACCTGCATCTTAAAAACAGTACTCAGAGGGAAGGGAGGAAAGGCATAAAGAAACCTCCCTGCCCCACAAACGGACAATGTGTCTGGCCAGAAAGCACCAGGCGTGAGCTCTCGTGAGCATAAAGTTGGCAGTTTGGTGTTGCATGGGGACAAAAACAGGTCCAGCTCTAGAGACCCCATGTGTCAAAGAGCTGGTCCGCTACTGACTGTAGCAACTCCCACTCGTGTGCCTTGACTGAGACGTGCTTAGGCTGTCTGCCAAGTTGTTTTGGATGCCTGGAACGTGCACTGCGGACAGAGAAATGTGATGCTCCAGCACCCAGTCAGACTCAGCGCCTCCCTGCATGGGGATAGGAGTGTTTTCCCCTTGCTTGATGTAAAAGACGACTGCCACGTTCGCCTGAACTAGGAGAGCGCCTGGGACAAGGTCCCCTTGGAAGACAATCAGTGCATTGAGAACCGCTCGCATTTCCAGGACACTGATGGAGGTCACGCTCCTCTGGGGTCCAGACCCCTTGCATCTGGTGGGCCCTTAGGTGCGCCCCCATCCCAAATCTGATGCATCTGTCATTAGGGTCTAATTTGGGGGCTCCTGACGGAAGGGGGCCCCTTTCGAGATTGAGGGTCCAGCCACCAAAGTAGGGTCCTCTTGGCCGGCTCTGCGACTGACCGTGTGGTCTAGGTCATCTGAGCATTGATCCCACAGCACCCTGAGCATCCACTGTGGGATTCTCATGTGGAGG
Organism: Neoceratodus forsteri; assembly: GCA_016271365.2. Lineage (NCBI taxonomy): Eukaryota > Metazoa > Chordata > Ceratodontiformes > Ceratodontidae > Neoceratodus > Neoceratodus forsteri. The sequence goes on along the minus strand of CM028133.1, from coordinate 31,765,249 downwards.
CGGGCCAAAGGAGTGACAGGGACGGCTGCCGCCATGTGCTCCGGAAGTCTAAGGTCCTGGCCTGGACCCGAGGGTTACTAGGACCGATGCAGCTATCTCCCCTCTCGAGGTAGAAAAACCATGACCTGGACTGAATCCAGTATCGCCTCTATGACAACTAGTCTTTGGCTAGGTTCTGGGGAAGACTTTGGAAGGTTCAGGGTGATCCCCCCTCTCGGAACAAATCATAGGTGTCTCGGAGAGCTTGAAGGAGATGCATCCTTGACAGGGCTGCAAGCAGCCAATTGTCGAGGTAAGAGAAGACATAATGTCCCTAGTGCCTTAGAGCCGCAGCTACCACTGCAAGATATTTGGTGACGCGCCGAACTGAAGAACCCGAAACTGATAATGCTCCCCCTGGAAGTGGAACCTCAGGTACTTCCTGTGAGGGGGAAAGACCCAGATGTGCATGTACACATCTTGCATGTCTAGGGAGCAGAGCTAGTCTCCATGGTGCAGCAGAGAAATAAGACCCGGAAGGGTCACCATCCTGAATCTGTTACTCTATAAAGTTGTTTAAGGAGCCAACGTCCAGGATTGGCCGAAAATCTTGCCTTTTTTTGGAACTAGGAAAAAGTGGGAGTAAATTCCCTTTCCCCACTGCTGCAGAGGAACTGGTTCCACCACTCTTTTGCACGAGGGCCTGAATCTCTCCAATAAGGGGTATGTGAGAAGGATATCTTGAGGACCTTGGTGGAGTGTTTGGGGGGGGATTTCAGTGAACTCCAGCGTATGTCTCCCCCCCATAATGTACAGGACCCACTGGTCCACTGTAATGGAGCTCCAACCCTTCAGGCGAAGGGAGAAGCTACCCCCTACTGCCTTCCCTGGTACCTCCTGGGGGGGAAGCCGCGAGTGGGCAGACAGGCTTGGGAGGACTTGGGGCCTCAAAAAAGGGAGCACTTCTAAGTTGCCAGCTTTCCTTTTGAAGCCACCTCTCTGGCCCTGTTGGTTTCCCCACAGGCTTCAGCACCCGAGGGTTTACGAAAAGGCAGACGCTTCGTGCGTTTCTGGTCTCCTCTGTACATCTGCCTGATGGACCAGACATATTTGCCAGACTCCTGAAGACAAGACTCAGTCTCCTGCCCAAAAAGGACAGAACCCTGGAACGGGAGATCCTGGATTCTGGACTGCAAATCCTGATAAAAACTTGAGACCCTCAACCAGGCATGGCGTCTGAGGCAGACCCCGATGCTGCCGCTCTGGCCGCCGTATTTGCAATGTACAAGGACATGCATGTTACGTCCGAGCCCAATTTCAATATGTCCAGAAGCTCTTTTTTTGCGTGGAGTCTGACAAGGCACTGGGCTAGCTTCCATCCTCTCCCACAGCACATTCTGGTACTGGACCATATGCATAAGGAAGTTGACGGATAAGGAAGCAGGTGGAGGCAGAGTAGACTTTCTTACCCACCTGGTCCAAGTAACTGGATTCTGGGTCAGGAGGCTGGGAACTGAGGTGCTTAGGCTGCTTAGACTTCTTGTGAGCAGCTGTACTGACCAATGAGTCCGCCTGAGGGTGTTCCGCCAGGAGAGACTCATGCCTCGGAGCTCTGTACATTGTCTGACTTGCTGGGACGGATGCTGGATGCTTCCAAGTTATCCTGGTAAGGTCTTGGAAGGTGTCCACCAAAGAAGGCACCAGAGGCTTGGGCTCCTGCCTCAGGTAACTGGGCATTCTACTGCGTTCTGGATCCAGGTCCTCCCTCTCCCATTCATTGGAGACCTGGATGTGCCTCATAACATCCATAAAGGTCGGATTGTCAGGAGGTGAGCAGGGTTGGTCCTTCTCCCCAGGGGAACCCCCGACAGAGATGAGGAAGAAGCAGGAGAAGTCGACCTACTACTGGGCCTAGAATAACCTAGGCTGCATCTAGGACTCCTCCCCCTTGAGCATCGGTGACTACCTGACAGAAGTCGGTCCAGGGACAGACACCAGCTACAGGACAGATGACTGAGCAACGACCGACGCCAGCCTGAGGACCGGCGTCTGGGGTGGGACCGCCTGGGAGAGCGGGATTGGCTCCTATACCAAGACCGGGACAGAGGACGGCTGCCCAATTGAGAAGGGCAGCAACGACAGTCCTCAGACCGGGACAGAGCCTTCAAGGGCAGGCGAGGCCGCAGCCGCTCGGTCTTAGGGCAAGGCCCTTGAGCTCACGGTTGTCCTGCTTCAATGAAGTCTCCTTTTTTTCACCTGACTCCACCAAAAAGAAGAGTTCTTGCAGCTCTTCTGTTAAATACAGCAGACGTGGTTCCCAGAAAAGGGCCCGGAGAAGCCGGGGGAAGTCCCTAGAAGAGCCCTGCAGGATGGAAGACCTGGGGGTCACCAGAACTTTAGTGACTCAAGGTCGATGTGGTAGTGGGTGATGAAAGTGTTTGCTGACTTCCAGGTAGCAGCCCGGCAGATTTTCTGGATAAGGATGTCACTGGAATCGGCCACCAATGCAGTAGTATGGCAGGTAGAATGAGTTATCCCTCTGGGAGGCTCCTTGCCCGCCAACTCATAACAGACCTATGCATGATGTAATCCATCTAGCAATGGTCCACCAGAAGCAAGAGGGTCCAGTAGGGCATGGATGGGGGAGTTCCCAGAAGAGACCTGGGGGTCACCAGAACTTTAGTGGCTGCCCCTTCCACAGGGGTGTCTTCCACCGGAGGAACCTCCACAGGCATTGGTACCGTGGCTGGCGCCAATTTCACAGGAAGCGGTGCCGGCGTGTTCTTGTCACCCTGTGGCTTGCCCAAACTGGACGAAGCAGAGGCCTTCTTGGGCAGGGCCAAGGTTTGTGCCAAAGAGGCCTTGGGGGTCACACGCAGTGGCGCCCACCTAGGTTTTGCCACCCCCCGCCCAGCGTGTTTTTTGGCAGGAGGGCGCTTTCTAGGAGTCTTCCTTGCTAGGATGAGTCTAGTGTCCGTCTCCCCCAAGGAAGAATAGGCTGGGCGCAAAACAGACGGCACCAATGATGGACCGCCACAGTCCTTGTCCCAGGAGCACCCATGGGGCTTGTGCCTCTACCCATGTCCCCCGAGGTGTGCAGGACATCCATCTGCTGCTCTAATAGATGGGCTTTTGGGGCCTTCAAGCATCTAATTAGTGTCCTGCTGGTAAAGCCTCTACAGATCTTGCAGGCAGCGCTGTCGTGGTCTGGACCCAGGCAGAAGACTCACTTGGAGTGACCATCTTTCGATAATATCTGGCGGCCACAATCACACTTGTTCCTCTTCAGCCTGGAGACAGATTACATACGCCGGACTGAAGTAGAGAAAGAAAAGCAGAAAAAAATGTTGATTTTCTAAAAAAATTCCAAATTTTTAGCTGGAACTGCTGGATAGCAAAAACTTCCCCAATGCGAGTGGGACACGGTGGAAAAGAACTGAGGTGAAGCCAGGGTCCGCCACCTTATGTAGCGTGGCAGACTAGCTAAGCTTTTTCTGGTGTGTCCCAAGGCCTGCAGGGTTAGTCCTAATGGTTATACCCTGCTGCAGAAGCTCCCACTCGAAGTAGGATCAGTAGTTAGTCTTTTGGCGTGCATAAATGTTAAACTTAAGTGGATTTCAGGGGAGCAGACTATGGGCATGGGAAATATTCTCAAGGATCACTTGAAGGGGATTACAATTACGACAGATGTGGAAGAGAGTTGGGAGGTCAAAACGGGGACTTCATGAGGCAGTCAGGACCTGTGCTAAGGTGAAGCGTTAAGGGAACAAGGTCACAAACCATGCTGATGGGCCAGTGAAAGTCAGGTAGTGGTCAGGAAGAAGGCTGCCTCCAAAGAATACAAAACAGAGAGGGGAAAGGGAAATGGAAACGTACCATCTTGCATCTAGAAAAGTCACCCGGATGGTGCGGGGGCAGACCAGTAAAGAGCAGCGGCTGGCACAGGGGATTCGGGGAAAGGGTTTTTTTCTGGTACATCAGGGAGCAGAGAAAAACTGCCATCTTGACAAATTGAGATCGGATGGAAGAGGCAAGGGAGAAGGCGGAGGTATTACCACTAGTATTTCACCTGTGTTTACTAGCGAGGGGGATGGGATATTCACAAAGCAAGGCAAGAGGGGGATAGACGCGATAACGTGTGGTATTGGTGGAGCAACAGATATAGTGCACAAGGGAGTGAGAGGCATCCTGTGGTTTCACACCAGGACAAGGACAGAAAGGTCAGCAAGGTGGGGGACAGATGCCGTCTCCACTGAACAGGTGTGGCAAGCCCTTAAGGCACTGAAGAAAAATCTGGGCCAGATGGCATTCATCCGAGTACTATGGGAGTTGGTGGATGTACTGGCCGCACCCCTGGCGGAGCTATTAAACAGGTCACTTGAGACTGGGAGGGTTCCTAGGGATTGGCATGAGGCGCATGTGGTGCCAATCCATAAAGGTGTGGTCGAGGGAAGTACCAGGTAACTATAGACCCCATCAGTTTGACCTCGGTGGTGGGAAAATTAATGGAGTGTATACTGAAGGAACGACTGAGGGTGTTCTTGGAGGAGGGAGGGCTGGACAGTCGACATGGGTTTGTGCAAAGTAGATAGTGTCAAACCAACTTTGAGTTCTACAAATGGGTAACATCGGAACTGGACAGGGGGAAGCCTATGGATGTACTATTCTTGGACTTCGGCAAGGCGTTTGACTGTCCCCCCACAATTGACTGGTGGAAAAACTGACTGGGATAGGAGTTGGCCCTTTGGTCAGATGGATAAGTACAGTTACTTAAGAACTTACCGTAACAGTAGATCTTCCAGAGAGGCTCTTGCAGTAGGTAATTACATATAGGACTGATGCCGGCAGGCGGCAGGACCCCACGGAAAAATTTCCTAGCTAGCAGTCCCTGGTGAGGGACTGCCCCCACAGACGTTGGTATAAAGGGGTGGTCCCTCATGCCCGCCTTCCAGTTCTTTCCTGCCAAAGGAGGCTGGACGAGAGACGCTAATATTTCCCTCACTGGAAAAGGAGCTGAAAAAGCTTAGGGGGATGGAGGGTGGGAAGGTATCTACTGCAAGGGCCTCTCGAAGATCTACTGTTACGGTAAGTTCTTACGTAACTGTACCATCTTACTTCGAGAGGGCTCTTCCAATAGATAATTACATATAGGATTGAGTCCCAAGCAGTCTGGAACAAGAAGCAGCACACGGGAGGAGGAAGGCTACTCAGAGTTGATCCTTTAGCTGTGAAGGCCTTAAGAAAGGAGGCCTTGCAGGACAGCCAACCCAAAACCTGCTCTACAGCGAGAGGCAATATCCAAACTAATGCTTTGTAAAGGTATGGACGGGAGTCCAAGTGGCGGCAGCACAGATGTCTGCCGCTGACATTCTTGAAACAAGCCGCTGAGGCAGAGGAGAGACTGGTGGAGTGGCCTCTTACTTGACCCGGAAGGGTGTTGTACTTATAACAGAAAGTGATGCAATGAGCCAACCATTTGGATAGGCACTGCTTAGAAACAGCACTGCCTTCTCTTTTTGGTGCAGAGAGACAAAACAGTTGATCAGTCTGAGATCCTTTGTCCTGTTAGTGTAGTATCTCAGAATCCGGTGAACATCCATAGTATGTGGTAAATACTCCCCTTGATTGGAGAACTGCATAAAGAAAGTGGGTAACTATGGACTGGTTCAATGTAGATTCCACTACCACCATGGACAGAAACCTAGGATTGGTGCGTAGAACCACACGTTCCTTGCGGAAAATCAAGTATGGAATTTTACACATCAGGCCCTGGAGCTCGGAAATCCTCCGAGCCGAGGTAATGGCCAAGAGAAAAGTGTCTTCCAAGAAAGGAACTTCAATCAAGTCTGCGGAGGCTGCCGGTTCAAAAGGAGGCAAAGTTAGTTTCAAGAACAGAATTCAAATCCCAAGGAGGGCCGGGAACTCGAATAGGAGGTCTCAGGTGGAGAACCCCTCCGAGGAACGTCTTCGAGACTTCCAGCTGAGCAAACGTTCTGTCTGCAAAGGGAACGTGATGGGCCGAAATGGCTGCCGTGTGGACCTTCAGAGGAGAGAATAAGACCTAGGTCGAAGAGATGGCGCATGTACTCCAGCAGACGTCCCGCAGGGCAGGAGAAAGGCTCGTCTTTTGAGGCAGCCCAGATTGTGAACCTTTTCCACTTCATGGCATAGGTAGACCTAGTGGAGGGTTTCCTAGCTTCCACCAGAATTTCCGCCACCTGGGGAGAAACTCCTAAGCGGGCTTGGGCTGTGTCTGCAGGAGCCATGCATGTAGCTGAAGGGATTTGAGACCTGGATGGACCAGGGTCCCCCTATCCTGGGTCAGTAAACATCGTGACAGAGGAAGAGGGAGCGGAGGTTCCTCTGAGAATTGTTGCAGAAGAGAACACCAAACTTGCCTGGGCCAAAATGGAGTGATCAGAATCATTCGTGCTCCATCTGAACCTAGTTTCTGCAAGACCCATGGGATCAAAGGAATTGGGGGAAAGGCATAGACTAATCTGTCCTTCCAATCTAGAGACAAAGCGTCTCCAGAAAATGCCTCGCTTTTGAATGAGCGAGCAGTAATCTGGAAGCTTTGCGTTTTGAGGGGAAGCGAACAGGTCGAACTGTGGTGTTCCCCAAGGTAAGAAGATATCGTTTAGGACCCCTTGATCCAGTTCCCACTCGTGGGCCAGGGTGGACGAGCGACTCAGCTTGTCAGCCAAGGTGTTTGACTCCTGGAACATGAGTTGCCGTAAGGTGAAAGTCGTGTTGTGTTGCCCAATCCCACACACATTGCTTCCCTGCAAAGAGGGTAGGACAGAATCCCTCCCTGTTTATTGATGTACCATACCACACACATTGTCCGTCTGGACAGCTAGATGGCCTGGAAGGAGATATAGATGGAGGGCTTGGGAGTGCATAAAGCACTGCCCGGAGCTTGAGCACATTGATGTTAAGTGTTTGTTCGAGCCTGGACCAAGAGCCCTGGGTCCGATGAGGACAGAGATGGGCTCCCAACCCTTAGCCCGAGGCATCGGTGGTCAGAGTCTGGAAGGGGGGAGGAAGGAAGAATGGAACCCCCGAAACAGGTTCTCTGACCATCCACCACTGCAAGTCTCGAACCATGGGAGAGGAGACCAGGACCAGCTGATCCAAGTTGTCCTCCAATTGATCCCACTGGGAGCAAAGCGTCCACTGAGAAACCCTCATGTGGAGCAGAGTGCAAGGAACTGTCGGGATAGCAGCTGCCATGAGCCTGAGAAGGCAAAGAACCAACCTTGCAGTGACTCGCCTGCAGCCGGACAACAGGCTTACCCGAGTCTGACTAGTGGCCGCCCTGTCCGCTGGCAGCAAGGCCCTGCCCAGGGTCGTATCCAGTATTGCCCTGATAAACTGGAGTCTCTGGGATGGGATCAAATGAGACTTGGAATGATTAATGTAATACCCAGGCAGGCAAAGACCTATTGGGTAAGGGAGAGGCAGCGCATGAGTTCCTCCGTGGATGAGGCCGCAGGAGCCAGTCGTCCACGTATGGGAAAACCTGCACTCCCCAGGTATGCAGGTAGGCCGCCACCACCGCAAGGCATTTGGTAAATACTCAGGGAACCGAGGAGAGGCCAAATGGAAGTGCCTTGAACTGGTAGTGGTCCCCCTGAAAAGCAGAACGGAGATATTTGTGGTGGGACCCTGCATATCCAGAGCGCACAGCCACTGGCCTGAGCGGAGGAGGGGCAGAAGGCTCTGCAGTGAGCATTCTGAACCTCTTGTATTCCACGAATAGGTTCAGGGAACTGAGATCTAGGATAGGTCTTGCATCTCCGGTCTTCTTCGGGACCAGGAAGTGGGAATAGTAACCCGCTCCCTGTAGGGGAATGGGGACAGGTTCTATCGCCTGTTTCAGCAACAGTGCTGAAATCTCTTCCTGGACCAGAAGATGTTCCTGAGAGTACGACGATCTTTGGGGAGGGTGACGAGGTGGTTTCTGTAGAAACGCTATTGAGTGTCCTTCTGTGATTAGCTGGAGCACCCATGACTGTCATCCTCTCCCAGCCTGGAAGGTGGAGGGAGAACCTCCCTCCTACTGGTTCCTCTGGAGGCTGTGGGAGAGGGAAGGAGTCAGGTGGTGTGGGGCAGTGCTTCAGCTGAAGCACCCACTGCTTTTTTAGGCAGAGGGGGCTTGGCAGCTGTGGGGCCCCATGCTTAGTGGCCTGCTTCCCAGAGGTTTCGCTCACGATTCAGTCTGCAGAAAGGACAGCGCCATGTTGTTGAGAATGGCACATAAAGTAGACAGACTTTAGTGCCGTCCCCTTCTCCTGCAGATTAGTGATCATGTCCTTGACAATCACCCCCAATGAGCACCGACCCCCGGAAGAGCGCTTCCTGTATAGCGGACTGCACTTCCGGGACCAACTCTGACACACTGAGCCAAGCATGACGTCGTAAGCCTACGGTGAAAGCCGAGCTCCGTCCAGCAGTGTACACTGCATCGTAAGTCACACGAAGCATGTGTCGACTGGCCGAACGAGCAGAGCGGACGAGGTCAGACAGTTCCTGCTTGACTTGAGAGTCCGGCAGGGAGTCCAATTTGGTTTCCACCTCAGAAAGAATTGCCTTCTGGTAGTCCCCCCTGTGACAGACAGTTCAGGGACCTGATCCCCAGTGTGGAAGAAGCGAAAATCTTCTTGCCATACTGGTCCAGTAGGCGGGATTCTTTATCAGATGGCGATGAGCTAAGGTGTTTTGGATTAGCTGACTGGCCGTGAGTGGCGCTAATCACGACAGAGTCCGCTCCAGTGTAGGAATCTAAATAGTCAATACCCTCTGGAGCCTGGTATAGCCTGTTCGACTTCCGTGGAAGAGGGGCTAATGCAGACTGTTTCCAAATGGTGGTAACATGGTGGGCATGAGGCTCGATCCAGGGTGGCACCAAGGTGGGAGCTGTCACGGACAGATACAGATGCTCCGAGTTTCAACTGCTGTGGGTCTGGCTCCAAGGACTGCCACTTATGCACTGCCTGGATTTTACGTAGCAGCTCCGTGAAGGAAGGATCCTCCGAAGACTTTGGAGAAGTCCTTGGCCTGGGCTTTGACGTAGAGCGAGGCTCATCGTCCTTATCGGAGCAGCCGTTGGAGGCAGAGGCGTCTGAGGAGGAAACTGAAGACTACTCCCTTTCCCGTCTAGGGGGAGGAACGGACCCTTTGGGAAGCCCTCGGGGAAGCGTGTCCTGCCCCTATCTGGACCCAGAGGGTTTAGCCCTGGTGTCTGGAGGAGGTGAGTTTGTCGCCGTGGACGTACGGAAACCGGTATCGGCACAGTCTGAAGACTACAACACCTCTCTGGTGAGCTGAGCCTTGGCCTCAGCCAACCAGGCGGCTAGAGTCTCCTGCAAATCCACTGGCGGCTGGTGGGGTGGTGGAGGAGGGGGATAAGGGTATGGGTTATACCCATAGAGCGAGTATCCATAACCTGACAGCGGGAAGCTCGACATCTGGTAGGCCAGCGTCGGGTACTACTGTCCCAGAACGATGGCGGATACGACGGGGTCAGGTACGGGGGAGCTGTCGGAACAGACAGCCCCGCTGGGACGACTGGGCCAGAAGGCCAGGCGTCGGGCAGCATCCGAGGCAGATGCGCTCGGAGTTCGTACTCACCGGGCGTCCGTCACCAGGATGTTGGTCCAACGGAGGTGGAACAGGGACCTCAGCGTTGCCCGGGGATGGAGGGGAGAAATCCCCAGGGTCGGGCAGAGGGTGAGGGTCGGGGTCCCCAGAGGGCAGCGAAGGCTGCAGGGAGCCAGGAACGACTGACGTGGGGGGTCTGATGTCTGCTCATCCGCTGTGCGGACGTCAGGCGGACTGATGCAAGTCTTGCCAGCAGGATGTGGGCACGGAGGGGCAGGCGCCCGACTTAACGGAACCTTCGCCGGAGGCAGGCCGCGATGGAGGGGCGGCCTGGTCTAGCAGAAGAGGGATCGTACGCCGCCCCGAAGGGTCTGGCAACTCATCACCTTCCATGCAAACGGAGGAGCCGATGTCGGGTTGATCGAGCCGCCCACACCGGTATGCTGCGGTTTTACTGGGCGGAAGCCTCCCAAGAGCCCGAGGTGCCCGACTGGCCGGCGTGGAAGCCAGATGGGCGGCGCGCCTTAGAAGGCTCTAAGGTGGCCGCTGAGGAGTGGCCCTGGGGACGCATTTTCGAACACGGCGACTACGAGGAGTCGCGTGTGGGAGAGGAGCCCTTGCCTGCTCTTGTGATGGCCTTCAGGGAAGTTGACGCCGTCGATTTTTTTTTTTTTTTTTTTTTGTTCTTTTCCATGGAGCTCATCTTTGAGAATGTGGGCTTCCAGGGACTGGCCATCTGTAACTCAGGCAGTGCTGGCACTTCTCACTTGATGGTCGGGCCTAGACAAAAGGCACAGGAATGGCCGCCCCAGCGGGAGTTGCACCGCAATGAGTCGCACTTTATTTTTGTGCTCGGAGGGTGTAGGGGACTTACACCCACCTAATGACCGATTAGGAAAAGCAAAAACTCTAAGATAACCGAAGGAGCCTGATGAGCAAGGAACTTTCCACGGCGCTGGCATAAATAGCAGGCGGGAAAGAACAGGAAGGTGGGCGTGAGGGACCGCCCCTTTATACCGACGTCTGGGCGGTCCCTTGCCAGGGACTGCTAGCTAGGAAATTTTTCTGTGGGGTCCTGCCACCTGCCGGCGTCAGTCCTACATGTAATTACCTACTGAAAAAGCCCTCTCGAAATAAGATCTACTCATACACAGATCCTCTGGCTGTGTAGGTCTTAGGAATGGAGACCTTGCCGAACAGCCAACATGAAGCTAGCTCTATGGTGAGAGACAATGTCCAAACTAATGTTTCGTAAAGGTATGGACAGAAGTCCAAGTTGCAGCTGCACAGATGTCAGCCATAGACATTCTTGAAACAAGCAGCAGAGGTAGCTACACCCCTAGTGGAGTGACCTCTGACTTGACCTGGCAAGGTTTTGTGGTACTTAGAAAGTGATACAATGAGCCAACCACTTGGAAAGGCATTGCTTGGAAACAGCATAGCCTTCTTTTAGGAGTTAGAGACAAACAGTTGATCAGTCTTTCTGAGATCCTTTGTCCAGTTGGTATAGTATCTCAGAATGCGGTGAACATCCAAAGTATGTAAGAAGTACTTCCCTGGATTGGAAAGTTGTGTAAAAAACCCAGGCAGTTCCATAGATTGATTCAGTGTAGTTTCTGCTACCACCTTCGGGAGAAACTCAGGGTTGGTACACAGAGCCATACGTTCCTTGGGGAAAATCAAGTATGGGATTTTTCACATTAAGGCCTGAAGCTCGGAAGTTTGTCGAGTGGAGGCAATGGCCACCAGGAAGAGAGACTTCCAGGAAAGGAACTTTAGGTCTGCTGATGCTGCCAGTTCAAAAGGAGGCAGGGTAAGCTTCTTGAGAATGAAATTCAAGTCCCAAGAAGGGGCAGGTGCGTGAATGGGGGGTCTCAAGTGGAGAACCCCTTTAAGGAAGGTTAGTGACTTCCAGCTGCGCAAACAACCTGTCCCCAAAAGGAACATGGTAAGCGGAAATGGCCACCATGTGAACCTTCAAGGAGGAGTGACCGAGACCCAGGTCGAAGAGGTGATGCATGTAATCCAGGAGCCTCCCGACAAAGCAGGAGAATGGCTCAAAAGCTCAGGAAGAGGCCCAAATGAAGAACCTTTTCCATTTCATGGCGTAAGTGGAACGTTCTCTGGCCTCCACCAGAATCTCCACCACCTGCGACGAAACCCCGAACCGGGTCTGAACTATGTCTGCAGGAGCCACGCATGCAGCTGAAGGGATCCGAGTCCTGGATAGACCAGGGTCCTCTGATCCTGGGTCAACAAAAGCTGCGACAGAAGAAGAGGAGGTTCCTCAGAAGAGAGAACCAAACTTGCCTGGGCCAGAACGAAGCGATGAGGATCATGTGAGCGCCTTCTGAACAGAGTTTGTGCAAGACCCTCTGAATCAACGGGATCGAGGGAGGCATAGACGAATCTGCCCTTCCAGTTTAGAGACAGCGTCTCTCCAAAAAACACGCCCTGGAACAAGCAAGCAGAAGATGGGAAGTTTTGGGTTGAGGAGAGGCAAATAGGTCTACCTGAGGGGTTCCCCAGAGTATAAAGACAGTCTGCTACCCCTTGATCCAGTTCCCATTTGTGCGCTTGGGCAGATGACGGGCTGAGGTGGTCTGCCAACGTGTTCGACCCCCGAAACATGAACCGCCGTGAGGTGAAGGTTGCAAAGTATTGCCCAATCCCAAATCGCTTCCCTGCAAAAAGGGTAGCAACGAGTTCCTCCCTGTTGATGTACCACACTACGCACATGTCTGAACAGCCAGATGACCGGAAAGCATACACAGATGCAGAGCTTGTAAGGCACACAGGACAGCTCTCAGCTCGAGCACATTTGTGTGAAGAGTCTGCTCGAGTCTGGACCAAGAGTCCTGGGTCTGCTGAGATCCCAAGTGGGCTCCCCAACCCTCGCCCAAGGCGTCTGTGGTCAGAGTTTGGGAGGGGGGAGAAAGAAGGGAACTCCCTGGCAAAGGTTCTCCTGAACAATCCACCACTACAAGTCCCGAACCACTGGAGAGGAGACCAGGATCTCCCGATCTAGGTTATCCACCAACTGATCCCACCGAGACCGAAACGACCACTGAGAGATTCTCATGTGGAGCCGAGCGCGGGGCATGGTCAGAATGGCAGCCGCCATGAGCCCAAGGAGGCGGAGCATCGACCTGGCAGAGACCTGTCAGCGGGTGGACAACAGGCTGGCCCGAGCTTGCAGTGTGGCCACCCTGTCCAAAGGTCGTATCCAGGATCGGCCCGATGAACTGGAGTCTTTGTGATGGGATCAAATGGGACTTGGCCTGGTTGATGGTAATACCCAAGCTGGTGAAAACCTGTAGGGTAAGGGAAAGGGAGCACAGGAGGTCCCCACTGGATGGGGCAGCCAGGAGCCAGTCGTCCAGGTACTGGAAAACCTGAACCCCCTGGGTACGCAGGTGGGCCGCCACCACAGAAAGGCATTTGGTAAATACTCTGGGTGCCGAGAAGAGACCAAATGGGAGGGCCTTGAACTGGTAGTGGTCCCCCTGAAAAGGAAACCGAAAGTATTTGCGGTGGGACAGGCAGATAGGGATATGCAGGTAGGCATCCTGCATGTCCATCGCGCACAGCCACTGTCCTGGCCAAAGAAGGAGCAGAAGGCCCTGCAGAGAGTGCATTCTGAACCTCTTGCACTCCACGGACAGGTTCAGGGTGCTGAGGTCTAGGATAGGCCTCACAGCGCCAGACTTCTTCGGAACCAGAAAAAAAAAAATGGCGATAGTAACCCCCGTGCCCCGGAGATGGGGAGGGACAGGTTCTATTGCCGCCTTCAAAAGAAGGGCAGAGATCTCTTCCCGAACCAGAGGGTGTTCTGGGGAGTAAAAAACTACCTTGGGGAAGGGGGGTTTCTGGGAGCTTTCTGAATACACTATCGAGTGTCCTTCCGCTATCAGCTGCAGCACCCAAATGTCGGAAGTGACCCTCTCCCAACCCAGCAGATGAAGGGAGAACCTGCCTCCTACTGGTTCCTCTGGGGAGCCCAGAAGCTGTGGGAGAGGAAAGGAGTCCGGTGGTGTCGAGGCAGCGCCACGGCTGGAGCTCCTGCTGCCTGACGTTTGTTGGCCTGCTTCCCTTGGTGTTTCGCCTTGGCCTGTGAGTCTCTGTGAAAGGGATGGCGCTGAGGCAGAGTGGCTCTGTACATGGAGTCAACTTTCTTGAGAGCAGTTCCCTTCTCACGCAGGCCGATGTCCTTGACATCACCACTGAACAGCACCGAACCCCTGACGGGCACATCCTGGATGGCGGACTGCATTTCTGGGACCAAACCTGATACTGAGCCAGGCATGACGCCGCAAACCGATGGCGGACGCTGAGCTCCTACCGCAGCAACCACTGCATTGTAAGTAGTGCGTAGCATGTGCCTACTGGCCGAATGAGCAGAACGGACTAGGTCTGCCGCTTCCTGTTTGGTCTGCGACTCAGGAAGGGAGTCCAATTTAGATTCCACCTCACTATGGATGGCCTTCTGATAATCCCTCATGTGAGCAACGTAGTTCATGGCCCTAATACCCGGAGTGGAAGAAGCGAAAACCTTCCCATACTGGTCCAGAAGACGGGACTTGGGTGGAGACGAGCTTAAATGCTTTGGGTTGGCTGTGCGGCACTGATCACGACCAAGTCAGCCTCGGGGTGTGAAGTAAGGAATTCAACACCTTCCGGAGCCTGGTACAGCCTGTCCGCCTTCCTTGGAAGGGGGGCTATGGCGGACAGTTTCCAGATAACGGAAACAAGGTCCGTGCGAGGCTCGATCCAGGGTGGAACCAAGGTAGGAGCGACCTTGGGCAGATGCAGATGTGCGGCTAGCTTCTGCCGCTGTGGATCTAGCTCCAAAGATTTCCATTTATGCAACGACTGGATCTTTTGTAGCAACTCCGTGAAGGAAGGATCCTCCGGAGGGGACTTCGGAGGAGTCCTAGGCCAGGGCTTGTCCAGAGTTCGTGGCTCGTCATCAAGGTCGGAACGTCCATAGGAATCATCTGAGGAGGATGGAGAAGACCCCTCCCCGCTCGGGGGAGGAATGGACCCCTTGGGGAGCTCCCAGTGTAATGTGTCGTCCCCTGTCTTGGAACTGGAAGGGACACCTCTGGTAACAGGAGATGGGGAGGGGGTCTCACCGTCGACGACAGGGGGTCTGGAACGGGTTCCGGCGTCGGAAGGTGTGTACTTCCTTGGTAAGCTGAGCCTTGGCCTCAGCCCAACAGAAAGCCAGAGTCTCCCTCAGGTCCACCGGCGGCTGATGGGGCGGTGGAGGAGGGGGGAAGACCGATATTGAGGATATCCGTATGGCAAGTATCCATACCCTGATGGCAGGAACCCTGGCATCTGGTACTGGGGTGCTGGATACTGCAGCAGCAGATACTGGTGACCTGGGTAAGATGGCGTCTGATAAGATGGCAGATACCCAGGCGCCAGGGGCTCAGACGGGTGGAAGGCCCTGGGAACTCGCCTGCAGGCGGGCTGGGAATAGGAGGCCCGGTGGGCATCGGGTCTGGTGTAGGGGCAGCATCCAGGAGAGGAAAGTCGCCTGGCGTCGGCAAGGCCGGTGTCTGTCTGGGTCAGTCAGGTCATCCAGCCCACCGGGAGAGGGACCAGACGGAAGCGTGCCAGCATCCTCCGAATCACCCGGGGACAGAAGATTAAAAACCCCAGGTTCTAACAGGAGAAACGCTGGGGCCTCGGAAGGCAGCGTCAGACGCTGCGTGGAGCTAGGACGGCGGACTGGACGACTGGGTCCAGCGTCTGCTCAGACAACGTGCAACCGGACAGGCCGACAGACGTCTTACCGGCACGGTCCGGGCGGATGTCAGAGGAGCCCAAGGAAGGCCGGAAGGGGCCGGCCTTGTCGGGCGGTTTGGAGACTGTGCGGTGCCCCGAAGGGTCGAGAGACTTAGCGGTCTTTTCCGGGTAGGCAGAGGAGTGACCGTAGCCACTCGAAACAGAAGGCCGCACGGCAGCAGTCTTACTGGGAGTGGAGGCCTCCTTTAACCTGGAGGCTCCTGAAGTGCCTGGCCTTGAGCCAGAAGGGAGGGTCAATGCCGACTTGGACACCTCAAGATGGCCGCCATGAGGATCCGGTCCGGGGCAGGGGACATTACAGCAATCACTGGCGACTCCAGCCAGTCGTGGTGGCCGAAGAAGAGGAGTCCGTCCTGTCTTTTATGGTGACCCTCGGGCAAAGTTGAGGCCTGACGAAGCTTCTTCAGCTCCCCCTCTGTGGAGGTCATTTTCTTTAATTATATGGGCCTCCAGGGACTGCTGCCTCCAGACGGGTAGCGGCGCTGAACTTTAGGCAATGTTGGCACTTCTCCACGGGGTGATCTGGGCCTAGACAGATGAGACACTAAGAGTGTCGTGTCTGTCCTTGTGCAGGAGTTGGGCGCCGCATGAGTTGCGCTTGTTCTTGTGCTCGGAGGGAGTCAGGGACAACATACACTGCACAAAACGTGAAAAAATTCGAAGAAATTGAAGAAAATGGCAGCAAAACTACCAAACTACTGACGAAGCAGTGGAACCCACGAGGTGCTTTCACAAGCCAACGGCAGGAAAGAACTGGAAGGCAGGCATAGGGGACCGTCCCTTTATACAGACATCGTAGGATGGTCACCTGACGTGGGGGAAGTCCCCCACCAGAGACCGCTAGCTAGAAATATTTCCGTGAGGTCATGATGCCTGCCAGCTTCAGTCCTATATGTAACTACCTACTGCAAGAGCCCTCTTGAAGTAAGATCTGGCTAGCTGGATGCACAGAGAGTAGCAGTCTGTGGGGAGCTCTCGAACCCTAGAGAGGTCAGTAGTGGGGTACCGCAGGGCTCGGTCCTGGGTCCGATCCAGTTTAATGCTTGCATATCAGACATCAGGTTGGGTATAAGGTGTGATATTAGTCTTTGCCGACAACTCCAAGATGGGAGCAGTAGTTAAGAGGGAAGAGAGGAGGTTGGCCCTGCACACCCTGGAAAGGTGGGCTCGCACATGGAAATTAAATTTCAATACCACCATGTACAAAGTGTTACATGTTGGGCGGGGAAACCCTCAACACGGGTACACACTGGGAGGGGAGACACCAGAGGGCTCGGCTGGGGAAGAAGACCTAGGGGTAATGGTGGATGCGTGTATGAATGAGCAGTACAGGAGAGTGGCTAGTAGAGCAAACAGGATGTTGGGATGCATCGTAAGGGTGATCACCTCTAGGAGTAGATAAGCGATTCTGCTCCTGTATAACAGACTGGTTAGACCACACCTCAAGTACTGTGTACAGTACTGGAGACCACACCTGAAGAGGGTCATACAGCTCCTGAAGAGGGTACAGAGGAGGGCTACCAGGATGATTCGAGGACTGGAGGAGCTTACTTATGAGAAGTTGACTTGAGGAGCTTGGCCTGTTCTCACTGGAGAGGAGAGATAGGGGACATGATCGAGGTCTTCAAGTACCTCAAGGGAATGAATGGGGTAAACAGAGGGGATCTTTAGACTAAAGGGAGGTATCACCAGAGGACATGGGTTGAATTTGGAAGGACGAGGGGGAAGAGGAGGTTTTTCACCGAGAGGGTGGTGTAACCTCAGAACACTGCCTGGCGAGCTGGTCCAGATTTCCATGGTGGAGGGCTTCAAGAGGGTGGGACAGATACAGAAAGGGCGAAGTATCCGAACAAAAGGGGGCCTCTGTTCCCAACAAGGGATCCGAGGTTCGAGCAGACGCGATAGACCATAAGGCCTAATCTGCGGGCAATTAGTATGTTAGTATGCAAGTTAACAGTGTTAGCGGTCATTGGCAAAATTCAATGGCATTCAACAGTGGTGGAATGATGAGCAGTTGACAGCTCAAGCACTGAGGCATGCTGTGGATGCCTTAGTCATACAAGTGCTGAGGAGGCAGGGGACCAGGCTGAAGAAAGTTTCTAGCTGGTCCTGTTGCCTATGGTTTGGGGAGACGATACAGATAGGCCTAATCTGCTGGCAAATTTGTAAGTATGGCTTACAGTTCCACAAAGTGGCTCAAATGGAGGAGATACCCCCTTGAAGATCAGCACTGGCCCTTCGGCATTTGTCAAAGGTGGTGTCTAGCCACTGCTTACCTTGATCAGACAGGAGTTGGTAACTAGTTGCTTTGGGTCCACCACATCTACCAGTGGCTCCTTAATAGCTA